>JARJIL010000002.1:96270588-97645657 GCA_038502395.1 Dittrichia graveolens
ATACATAAGAAGTGTGTACTTTAGAAATTGCATATCTAATTTCATTTATCAATATTTTTAACCTTGAATTATCACTCTCTTTTATTTGTTTTTAAAGTTGACTACCACTATGTTTGACATATCAACATGTCTACATTTTTCGAATACTTGTATAACACCACCTTTTCATTTATAACTTAGAAATGATTTAACTTTCGTTAATGACAAAACTGTTATCAGAGTTACAAAACACTGGTTTATATTTACACATGTTAACGAGTATTTTCAAAGTAGTGTCAAAATCCATCTTTCAAACTATCCGGAGCTATCCGAATTATCAAGGATCTGAGACCTTACCCTTGCTGTAACCCGTGCCACCTGCAACATACAACACTGAAGCTAACGCTTAGTGAGTATACTAGTTGAAATTAAACAATCATATACATGAGTAAAGTCTCTTCAGTATGTCTCACATTCATGCTGTAACACCTGCAAAACTATACAAACTGTTACTTATTTAATAGTCGTAGTAATAAAAAAATTAATGATAATGAAACTATAAATTATGTTACAAGGTAAAATGTAATCTTATCTAAGTTGAAGGTGAAAAGTAAAAACATATATATGGGTAAAAATTAAAACTCGAAGATCAAATGTAATTTATATAAATTAGAGGATGAAAAATAAAAATTTGTTAGACGGGTAAAATAAAAATGGAAATAAATAGTATTTTTTGTGAATTGATTTTATATATTGTACAAAACTTTAAACAAGTACCACGTGTGTGGTACATGACACTCATCTCATTTTACTAGAGTCTGGATTTTTAAAGTCTAAAGTTGATCTCGTAATTCATCTTTAATCAAGATTGAATCACTTGCTATTTCATGATATATGTTGAAGATATTGTTTTTTATACTAATATATAAAACATTTAATACTTTTTTTTTCTTAGATTTTTTAATTTATTAAATTTTAATTTATTTGATATTACTAACTTACCCCTTATTTAAATCTTAAAAGTAAACTATTGAATACCATTTTAATAACTAAACTTTCTATAAAAATAATGTTTAAAAATGTCAACCCAATTCAAATTAAATTTCAACCTATAAGATATTACTCAAATTAAAAATTGAATAAAAAAACCTACATAGAAATATTATTTTAGATATTATATCATATACCAAATAATTTAATTGAAGTATTAGAAAATTCGTATAACTAAAACTCATAAACTTGATAACATGTAACCGAATTTATAAACACTCGTATAAGTAAAATAAAAAGTTTAATTTATAATATATTTAATATTATTTTTCTAGAACTCTTAAATTTTAAGTAATAGAAAATTACCAATATAATCTTAAATATATTTACATTTTTTAAAATACACCAATCCAACCACTAATATATTATCTCATACCTACACAATTTCTCATTCAAATCAACACAATTCACCAAGTCATTGATATGTTTTTATCATCTTATTTTATAAGTAGAGATTGTTTTTTCTCTTATTTTATTGTTTTTCAAATGTTATTTTAGAAATTAACGAAAGAGTTGATAGATAATAAAGAAAGAAGTAAAATGGAAAAGAATGAAACAAAATGGACATACTGCAAATGGAAATTATTCGACGTCATCATAGTGTGTGTATACCATACCCTACGTTACCGAAAACGGACATATTATCGAGAATGAATTAGTTATCGTCGCCGCATTACGCGGGTAACATGCTAGTAGAAAATAATTCATGTTTGAAAGGTTTGAAACATTCAACACTCTTGACCAACCTGCAGATGTACTCAAGAAACCGTTGGTTCGAGAATCATTTCTAAAATTTCTATCCAAGATTGAAGTTTATGACAAATCCTCCATCTTTATATGTTGACCATGCATAATTAAATATCTTTTATTTATGGTTCAAATGCATTCCATATGTATCTCCGAAATTTGTGTAGCTTCTTCGTAAAAATATATAAGATTTGTAAATCTCTTCATTTTATATATAAAATCAATACCTTTATAATACTTGCGTATAACTTCTCACATGTTTTTGCCTTAATTTTTTTCATATGTGAATTAATTTGCCGAGAAAATGAGTTGGAATAAATGTAATATACCGAGAAATTTACACGCAACGCGCCTTCGGCCCATCTCTATCTCCCGCGTGTCCACGTAGTAGCTTTTGTGTTCACCCATTCTACATGTCCTCTATCCTTTCAAATCAACTACACAACCATATAATATATATATATATATATATATATATATATATATATTCTTTATTATAGTTTATAGTTTATAATTTAAAATCTATGATTTCAGAAATTAAGTAGTACGAAGGTAGAGGTGCAAACAAATAAATAAAATAAAAATAAAAACAGGTTAAATAGGATAATTTCACCTAAATTCTATTTAATTACATAAAAAATCGTTAACAAAGAATATTCTTTCTTTAGGATACCCAAAAGGTATTGAGCCTTCTGATTTATATAAACGTAGTCTAGTCAGTATATTCATCTGTAGTCATCTCAGACTAACTCTCATAAAACTAAAAGTTTTAACCTCATATACAGGGACTAGTGATCTACCAATAGGTGAAGTAATGGTTATTTAATTATATGAACATTTATTTTAAATTTTTTTTGTTGTTATAATACCATAGGTTTTACAATTATTGTTAACTCACTAATTATTTATAATACTAAAAGAATGAAAAGCATTATTTACTGGTCATTCCAATTTGACGCATGTCGATCTTAGATAGAAAATTTGAAATTATGAAATTTGACAAAATGCCTAACCAATTAATTGACCATCTCTAGTCTCTAGTAATTAATAAATTTAAAAAGTGATTAAAAATACTTAATATTTTCACTATAAAATGCATGTATTACAAATGTTTCAACATACAATTTGGATGATTAGTTGATCATGAACACGATATTTGAATTGCATATTCACTAAGAAAACATAACATATAGCATAACAAAAAATGTTTAAAATTAAACCAATATAAAGGCTTTAAAAAGAGACTATGTGATACATTGTTCCATCACTCACAACTAGTTAAATCTATGTTTTGAGATAAAAAATATGCCTTATTTGAGATATCCTATATGAAACATGGTAATTGGTATATGAATTACGTCTATGCAAAAAATTGGCTTGGCAACGTTGTTGAAACCATCACATGTATGCCCTAAAATTTAAGAGCATATGATATACCATCGGTGTTGTTGTGATGAGGCCGATGTGGCATAATAACGCTAGAGGAATTCCATCTCGATCTCTTTACCACCATGTAAACCTTTTGTAACTCCTTGTCTCTTCATATACAAATTCTTCTCCTTTTTGTTCATAGTGTTACAATATATGCATTAATAGTTGTATAGTAGAGCACAAGGGTTGAAAACTTAAAATAAAATATTTTACACGTTTGAAGAATAATGTGACGATAATAAAATAAAAAATAAAAAGAACAACATACTCTAGTATTTACTTGGAAAGATACTGAATTATATTGTTATTATTATAGCATAATATAATAACTTATATAGTTATCAATAAATTGACCACGCCTTGAATTCATCAAAATGAATATGAACCTAAAATAATAATATTTTTTTTCCAGAAAAACAAAAATTGAATGAAATAATAATAATAATAATAATAATAATAATAATAATAATAATAATAATAATAATAATAATAATAATAATAATAATAATAATAATAATAGTTATAGTGTTGGTCTTCGACATTTCATTGTTGAGAAACTTCTCTCCGTGGAGAATAGATAAAGCCTAAAACCAAACACGTCACACCCCTCATTAAAAATGCTTCTTCTCCGAACAACCACCACCACCACCGCCTCTTTCTCCTCCGTCTCTCTCCCTCTCCTCACCATCTCCTCCCATCTTTCTCACTCTAAACCCACCTCTTTCCCTATAACAACCTCCAAACCCTTCACCTTCCGTCACTCCATCACCTCTACCCCCAAAATTATGAGTTGGTTAGGCAAGCTAGGGTTTGGCACACGCTCCGCTGATGTTTCCATGGATCAGTCATCTATCGCGCAGGGCCCCGACGACGACGTTCCGGCACCCGGTCAACAATTCGCACAATTCGGTGCCGGTTGTTTCTGGGGCGTGGAGTTAGCTTTCCAGAGGGTTCCCGGTGTTTCGAAGACCGAAGTCGGTTATACGCAGGGGTTTATGCATAATCCGACTTATAATGATATTTGTTCCGGTACTACTAACCATTCGGAGGTTGTTCGGGTTCAGTATGACCCTAAAGAGTGTAGTTTCGAGAGTTTGCTTGATTGTTTCTGGGAGAGGCATGATCCTACCACACTTAACCGTCAGGTTAGTAGTAGTTTTATGAGTTCATGAGATTGTGATAAAAAATCGTGACTAGATATGTTAAAAGGAGTAATTTAGATCAATCTTTGGATGAACTTTAGGATTTATTTGTTCTTCATATCCATTCTATGTTAGTTTCTTGATACTATTTTTATTTTATTTTTTTTTAAAAGCTAGTTTCTTGATACTTGAGGTCTTGAGGCAATCTGTTAATGTTAATTTTATGGATCAGTTAAATTCTGTTAATTTTGACTTACTGTAAAGTTGTATGAGATTAAATTAAAGTCATGAGAGTTTTTACTTGTTATATTTGTTTTCGAATTTATATTTGTTAATTTGGAGAAGAATTTGACAACATGTTAGTTCACACATTATGAGCAAAATTAACAAATTGAAGCCAAATTGGGCCTAATGGCTAAATCCATATCCTATCGATTTGAAGTGGAAATTATAGATAAACTCGAGCTTATACATGCAGGGGCTGACCCGTAAAATTCTTTCGCAATAGCACAACTTAATTACCCAAATATATATAAAAAAAATCAAATTTCGAGATAAAACAGCCCGGTAAAAAAATACTCTGTTTTCCTTCATTAAAATTTATGTGCATACACATTTATACAAGGCAAGCCATTGTTTTCTTAAATTTATGATTTCCAAATATCATCACATACCTGTACTTTGACATCAAACTTTAAAATGCATGAGATATATATCAGATTAAATTGTTGAAAGTTATGCATAAGCTTCGTAGGAGTATTCTTTGTGTAAGCTTCTCCGTATCTCATCTTTAGGGACATTGAATCATATGAACAATTAAGAGATTATCATTGCATATGTTGTTAAGTTTGGTAATCGTACACTAGCACACTAATACACTATTGATTTTTTCTTAAATAATTTGTCTAAAACTTATGGTCATTTGCTTAACTTGTTCTATATATAGTGAATTCTTAATATCGTCATGTAACAAAGACTACCCTTTTATAAGAAGTACAGTCGTAAATCATTGTATTTGGATATGATCCAGCCGTTTTTCAGATTTGGCTGAATCAACTATTCAAAAGCGATTGTATAAGTAGTGGAAAACTATCATTTCAATTACTTGACTGTCATAACTTTTTTCTCACAGAATTTGGGTTCATGTAAACTTGTGCATATACATGATAATTATATAATTCTACAACTTGCCTGCACCCATGGTTGTTTCTGTGTAATTGAGAGAACCATTTTCTAATACTCTGGATGCACAAACAATCTATGGTCTCTAGAAATCATAATTACACTTGCATCAAATGTAAGTAGCCACATCATAAAGTTGTTCACACTTCATCTAATGCAATAATTTCAAAGAGTAAGGCGTAAATTTGCTTAGCTTTGGAATCTTTTAGGAAACGTCACATGTGACCTCGTAGATTTCAGTCATGAAAACTTCACCCATGCTGCCATAGTTAACTTTTCTTCTTCCTTTTATTATCTTAGGGAAATGATGTTGGAACCCAGTACAGATCTGGAATATACATCTACACACCTGAGCAAGAAAAAGCAGCATTAGAATCAAAGGAAAAACACCAGAAGAAATTGAACAGACAAATTGTGACCGAGATCCTGCCAGCTAAGAAATTCTACAGAGCAGAAGAGTACCATCAGCAGTATCTTGCGAAAGGAGGTCGATTTGGGTTTAGGCAATCTACTGAGAAAGGCTGCAATGACCCGATTCGTTGCTATGGCTAGTATGTGCTTCCATTACATCTCTTGTCATGTGCTTATTAATGAATGTATAATGGTTGTTAATAGTTTGAATGATATATTTGGCTGTTATGAATCTCACGTGACGTGAGTGTCGTAGAACAATTTACTTAATTGTATGTGTACGTAGTGGCAGACAAATAAACCTGGAAGTTCCTTGGTTTGATGTTGATGAAGTTCGGGCCGACTTCTCAACTTATTACTACGTAAATAAAGTTTTAGATCACCAATCAATATAGAATTATAAACACGTCTTTTTCTTGACTTGTCGTAGAGCAAGGGCTATGTGTGAAGCATAACCTAAGTACCACCTACGTGGCGTTCGGTACCGTGTCCCAACACGCTATGCCTAGGGGTATTCATTAATTGGTTTCACCCGAGAATCCACCCAATCCCTATAAGTTTGAGTTAATTAGTTAGGGCTTAATTGGATTTGGATCGGTTATTTGGATACACCCGAATATTTAATTAGACCATGACTTGGGTTTGGATTTTAAGTTTATCTTTTGGGGCTTGACCGAGTACCCGAATAAATAAAGGGATGGCATTCTAATTTTTATGATATATACATATACATGATATCATATAATTGCTTTGAAATAGTTTATTTCGTTTGAGTTTCTTTATAAATTATTTGAAATAATAGTAATTTCTTAAAAGCTTTTATGGGTAAATAAAAGTTAAGTATCTATGTTTTTAAAAATTATAGAGATATAATGGTTTTGACATATTGCTTGATTATTTCATACCTAATATAATAATATGAGTTATTTGTTTGGTGATCTTGTGGTTAAGTGTCAATTGTGTGACTAATGGTAAATCTTGTATGTGTTTCTTTTGTGACAAATTTCTTGGTTTTACGGGACCCGAACCAATTAAACCTGATGGTTATTTGGTTGGATTGGTTGGGTTTAATATACTTATGGTTTGAATTATGGTTGGTTAAATATTTTTCTAAAATCCAATTAACCGAACCAATTAAATCCATAAATTGACGATCGACCGATTGAACACCCCTACCTATGCCACCCCATGCTTGAAGTTAGGGATGTATCTTCGGATGTATCGGTTTAATCTGATCTAATTGAGTATATCCAATTGAATTTCGGTTTTGAAAAGTGAGATCCGATCCATTCCAACAATCTTAAGATCCAAACCGAACTATCCAAATTACAATTCGGTTAGATCGGTTTTTACAATTCGGTTTTCATTTTTACATAAATACATGTTTAAAAAGTCGAGATATTTTAAAACTATATTTGATATATATACTATTAAAGATTAAAATATAGTTGTCCAAATTACAATAACTAGTGGGACTAGTAGCTTTGGCATAAATATATAATTAAAAATAATAAGTTATAAATAAACATAGACATGACACGTATGGATTACTTTATTCCAGTAGTGTTATATATATATATATATATATATATATAGCGATGTAAACGAGCCGAGCTAGACACTTATCGAGCCGGGCTCGTTTAGGATTTTTTAAGCTCGAGCTCGGCTCGTTTAGAGCTTTAGATGTTGAGCTCGAGCTCGGCTCGTTTAATATTTATAAAGCTCGGGCTCGGCTCGTTTAAGCTCGGGTATTATTTTGATATTTTTATTAAAATGATATATATAATTATAAAAAATTAAACATATAAAATATAAATTATATTATATATGGAGCTTGTTTAGGCTCGTTTAAGCTCGCGAGCTCACTCATTGAAGCTCGAACTCGGCTCTTTTATTAAATGAGCTTTAATCTAGACTCGAGCTCGAGCTTGTTAAGGCTCGGCTTGTTTCGAGCTTTTAACGATCCGAGCTCGAGTCGCTCACGAGTAGCTCGGCTTATTTACATCTCTCTCTCTCTCTCTCTATATATATATATATATATATATATATATATATATATATATATTCTTATTCGGTTTATTCAGTTTATTCGGTTTAGATAATAGTAACCAGAACCACACCGAAATCCATAGTAATTATTTGGTTTTGATCCAATCCAATCCAAAAATCCGACCCAAATAGTCCGATCCAAAAGTTTCGGTTTAGTAATTCGGTTTTATCCAATCAGTAAGCATCCCTACTTGAAGTACTGATTTCTTTTACATGATTCTAATCTTTTTACCGGAAGAGAGAGACGAGGAGAGGGGAGAGAGAGGAAAAAATAAGAAATGAAATGACTATTTTCTAAGTTTAATTACATGAAGTATGAGTATTTTTTATGTTAAACTATGAAAAAAGTAAAAGTAAAATATGGGTATGATAGTGTTGACGTGGCATGTTTGCCCTGTGTTCTTATAGATACGTAGATAACATTTATTATAAACACATCCCTTTTGATATGAAACCCCCCTTCCCCAACCTTTAAAGATCAGATTCCATGAATGTTTGGTTTGTGGTTACAAAGTGCACAAATGAGAGAGAAAGGTGTGGCATCCCGATTTCTTTTCAATTGCGGCCTCAAAACTTGGGTAGCCATCACGACGATGCTCCAATGACACCCCAGAAATCACACTGACGCTTACAAAGAGGGAGAGAAGGGAGGTGAGGTGCAAACCCTAGCAAGGAAAAAAAAAGTTGCATTTCCCTTTCCAGACTTTTTGGCTAGACGGAGAGTGCAGGCAAGAGGGTTCTTTCAACGAGTGTAAGAGAGGGATAATGACGAAGAATCATGTTTGATTGTTTTTTTATTAAAAAAAAGGGGGGGGGGAGCTTACCGATTAAACCGGTTATGGTTTTTACCCTACTGATATACATATACATATATGTGTAAATAGGGGAGGGTTCAAATGATAACTGTTTTTCATACGAGAAATGCGAGAACCAATCCTAACCCTTGATTAAAATCAATCAATGGCTAAGAATTTTTTTGTAACACCGGCTTTGCATATACTAGATTTTAGCTCAAATTTTGTGTTTTTAAACAAACGTGAACTTAATCACGATTAATTATCATTAAGCAGCGGAATATTTACCATAAACATTTGTTCCAGTATCTGGTGTTACGCTACAAACCAACCGACCATAATGTATATATTACAACACAAGTGTTCCCGCAAAATATCCAGAGGCAGGGGACCCGGCTCACCAGGCAATCTATCTTTGATCTACAAAAGCAGTTAACATGGCACCGTTAGCTACACTTAGCTAGTGAGCACAAACTTGGCATAAACTTCATTAGAGTAAGAACATGCATTTGAGGAATAAGCATACAATGCTATCCTATCACATTGTGGTGTGCTAACACGATCGGTATAAGTTGTTTCTTGCAGGATAGCTAGTCTCGCTCAACACCAATACACCGGGGGATCAGGCACAACCCTCCGCGCTGGTGGGGGAGCATAAAGCAGTCCAACAAGCATCGTTAACGGAACCAGAGGCTTCTTAGGTAACTTAGCCATTTCTGACTGATTAACCCTCATGATATAAGGCACAGCGGTTCTTCAGAACCTACGATCCGGAATGTTACCTCGAATCACCGTTAAATCCCGAATCTCCTGATCAAGGGTCCCTTAGATCCAGCTAACCGGCTGACCTTAACCATGCTTGCTGATGTTCGCGAACACATAAACATATCTTGTTCATTTACTTAGCATGCATATTCATTTACTTCTTTTAGCATGCATTTACATTCAGTTACATCTTTATGGATCCAATCTGGATCCCTAGCATACATATCATTACTTAACTGATTCATTCAGAATCAGTATCATGCATAACATTCTTTTAACTAAGCGGTTCCAGTACTGGATCCCGCTGGCATACACTTAACTTACTTACATCAGGTATTTAACATGGCATTGTACTTTAAATAACATGGCAATTCTTACTTATCAACTTATGAGCACAATCGTACTCAATTCACTTAACACATAATTCCTGCTCTACTGAGGCTTATGGAAGTCGGTACTCACCTGAGTGACTTAACAGATAGTTATTTAACTTCCTGTCTGGTCTAGGGTTTCAAGTTTACCTAGAACATTAGGATTTACATTAATATCTTAGCATACTTAAAATAGCTACAAAGCCAACATAGGAAATCCCCCAAATCCGGATCCCACACAAATCCGACAGACTGTCGGATTCCATGAAATCTGACAGACTGTCGGATTCCATGAAATCCGACATTTCAAAGGGAAATCCGATACTTTGTGAAATCCAACATTCAATCGGATTTCAACACTTATGAACTTTAAAAACTTGGTCACAAAATGGAAATCCGACTTTCAATCGGAATCCGATTCTTTTATCGGAATCCGACACTTTTGTCGAAATCCGATACTTACAAAGAAATCCGATTCATAAAAAGAAATCCGATTCATACAAAGAAATCCGATACTTTCGGATTTCGACTTGCAACTTACATATGGACATTAGGAAATCCGATACTTTCGAATTTAGACCCATAACACGGATTCAAACATACGGATTTAAACTTGATGCGGATTCCGACACCCAAGTCTCGGAATCCGACACTTTATTCGGATTTGTCAACATGCGGATTCCGACACCCTCATGTCTCGGAATCCGGCTGTTCTAACATGGAAACCGCCACCTTCAATGGCTTATTTCCAGAGCTTGTTTTTTGTTTGTTTTGACATTTATACATTTTGAAAACACTCTTTTTCGTTGGTATGACTTTGAAAACACATCAAACCCATACAATAACACCAAACAACCAAAACCCACTTGCAAAGTAAGCTTTGAATGTTCTAAGTGATGTTTTGCAAGAACTTGAGTTTCAATCATGCTTTTAATAATAAAAACAGTTTCATATGCATTGAATCTTAACAACAAACAAGAATTCACCTTTGAGTAGAATCAAAACACCAAAATCCTTGCTTTTAAGAAAATCCGAGAGAAAGGTAGTAGAGAGAAAACAGAGAGAATCCGAGAACTTTGCTTAGGTGTTTGCTTTTGGTAACTTTGACCAATTTGACTTTTTCATATATATACTTTACAATCCAGAGGCACCGCCTCTGGATTCTTTTAATTCTTTTTCTTTCTTTTCCCCATATATATATATATATATATACATATATACATGAAGTAATTCAAACATAAAACACACATACATACATTTAATTCTTTCTTATTAGCATAACTAACTTTAAATACATGTCTAACAGCTAGGTCCAAATCGAGGATGTTACATTTTGACGGCTTATTAATAACTGATTTTTTTGCCAAGTCAAGCCTCACAAATTAATGACGGATCATCCGGACATAATTCATGATTGGGTAAATATATAAATGACCAAAATACTCCTATTTATGAGTTATTAATGACATTAAAAACAGTTCTCGTATGAAAAATAGTTTTTAATTGAACTTTTGCCTATATATATAGGGGAACGCTCATTTGAGAACCAGTTTTATTGCAAGAACCATTTATAGCCATTGATCATAATTAATCAAAGGTTAATATTAGTTGTGGTAAATATGTAATTAATTAAAAACATAGCTGTCATTTTCGGTTTCCAAAAATGTTGTAGAGGTATTTTAGGCAAATTGTCATAATTAATTAAATGTGTGTATCTTGTGCAAATATGCATATGCACATGTAGACGTAATACTGTATTTGTTTCCAGCATAGGTACAGATATCTACACATGTGCATGTAAAACTATTTTTTTTCCATGTACAAATTTGTGCACATGTGCATGTAAAACTATTTTTTTTCCATGTACAAATTTGTGCACATGTGCAAAAACACATGTATATGCTATATGCAACTTTATGTTGGTTAGGCCAAACTTAACATTAACAAGTCCATTAATTGTCACACTACATATTCTTGTAACTTACAGGTTAACATACATCACAATAAATCAGGCCTATTTGAATCATTACACTAAACACGAGAGAAAATAAACAAAAAATAATTAAACAAATTTGCATTTGTTTTTTTTCATATATTACTATAACTTTTAAAATTTAGTGCTTGTAACTAAAATTAATTAAAAATGGTTTCTTTAGATTATTTTGGTTATTCTATTTGCTAAAATGAAAACAATTCTCCTCGTTGATCTACAACAAAAATATAAATGATTGTGATTCATAAATAGAAATAAAGTAATAAAAAAAAGAAAAATAGAAAATACAAAAAAGCAATTCTTACTATCTATAAACGAAGAAAGTAAGAAAAGGAAAAAAAGACGCAATTAAAAAATTAATCACAAATTTTTAGAAAAAAAAGGAATTCAACGGCTCAAAAAAACGGTGCATAGCATTCGCCGCTGTAATTAAATTTATATTTACATTTTTACCTTTTTTTATTTAATTTAATAAATGAATACAATGTAATAATTGATTGGTCTATAGGACCGCTGGCCGATGCACATTTAATTTCGTAAGGTACCGTCGTACGCCAATTTTCATTCATCAAATTGGATCTTGTTTCTTTGCACGCTCCTTTTGTTATTTGGCTCCGGATGGTAGTGTTGTATTCATCAAAATCTTTTTGTATCGTTTGATGTTGAATATTTCATGTACCCTTCATCAGTTGGTAATTAATCTGTACTTTAAACTTTTGTGTAGCCGCTCGAATGAACACGGGACTTGCGAACTAATATAGTTTTAGGGAGAGATTGTAAGATTCTAGGGGACTTCTGTATTTTCTAAAATCAAGTGTAAACATAGCATTTAACATATGGAAACCATCAAAGAGTCCAAAAATTGAATTAAACGAATTTCTTTTTAACCAAGTCAACCGAAATATGTGAAGGCGTCAATTTCTCAACTTTTTCCTTCTCCAAGATAATTAAATTTATATCTACTTAACATGACCTATACAAAGTCCATCATTCTAATCTAATTATAACTGCATTTGTCAATTATATGAAATAAGACCTATCTCGTTTGACCCATTCATACTTATGTACATTATGGGTTGTATATGACCCACAAATGGATGAAAACTACCGTAAACTAACCTCATGAGAAGATGTGGCACTGGGTGTAAAAGACGAACCAATAGTAGAACTACTCGCCTCACCCGTCACAAGGTAACCCGGATCTGAAGTACTCCCACATCCCTCTAATCTCTCTTTCTTCTTCCCTCCTATAACATCCTCCCAAATACGAAGATCACCTAGTGGTTGTGATGTAGCATCTGATCCATATGTATCAGCGTTTCACACACTCCTCCTATTATATAAGTAGTAAGAAAATAATATTTATCAACATTTAATATTTAATATATTACTAATTACATGACAAGAAATTATGAAATAACGAGATGTACCGATAGTTTTTGTGCCTTCGGAGTAACAAACTCTGGTTCCCCGGTCCTCGCAACCATTGCCTCCCTTAATCTTTTTGTTATGTGCATATTCAACAAATTTTCACTATATCTTACCTGCCGACCATTTTTTTCCCTACAAAATTAGTAATTTAAAAAAGATAAAAATCAAAAGCATATTAATCATGGCGAGATATTAAAAAATAACACAAATAAATATTTTACCATATTTAGCTTACTAACAAGAAAGCTAACGGATCCAGATGTATGCTTTCCCATCGGTCCCTTTACTTGGCTATTTTGTTTTTCGTGTTTGCTTTCGACATAGCCTTCCAATGTCTACATACCTAAATAATGTTAGAACTTTGCATAACTGTAGCATTATTGGTTGCGTGTAGTATAGTATTTAGTTCTTTCGTTGTATTGTTCGATCTTTGTCGAGTTCATTGGCAGACCGTGTTCGGTTCGGTTAACACCCGAAACTGCTGTGCGATTTCATGGTTCGGTCTATAGTTCATGAGTTCTAGATAATCAGGTCATAGGTTCGGTCATACCAAAGGCAGAACAATGAAGGAAAACCATATATAGAGCTGTCCTTGAGTTGCAGTAGGCCTGAAATGTTTGATATTCTAGAGAAAATCACTTATGTCATACCAAAGGCAGAACAAGTTCAAAGGGCAGGGAGGAAATTCTCAATCACTAGTACAAAAACTACTTTCACATCCCCCCTTTCAACCCTAGTTTTTATCAGAAAAAAAAACAGGGCTGATGAGTATCGAAAGAGGAGCGCAGAAGTAGTTTACAAACTCCTTAAAATTCCAAGTTTAATAACTATGTTGGCAATATTGTGACTAATTGGCTATGCAGGCAATATTGTTGGTGGTAAAAGCACTTTGTATAAGACTATGCAGCTAGAATTAAACAACTAAATGCCCAATAGCATGATTTAATAACTTCTAAACATTGGTACTTAATCATGAGATCTGCAAACTCCTTAAAATTCAGCAACTGAATTAATAAACAAGCACATATGAATACTGAAAGAGGAGCGCAGAAGTAGTAGAAAAGCACTTACACAACTTTTATGTAGTTTTAGAGAGAGAGAGAGACATACTTACCGGAGGTTACGGTAATCAGATGGGTTGCTGTTGTGGTAATCGGTGGTTGTCGACGATTGTTGTGGCGGTGGTTCGTTGGCGGTTGTTATGGTGGTTGGTCATAAGCGATTGTTGTGGTGTTAGGAGGCATATTAGGTTACGGGTAATTTAGGAGAACAAGAATTGGGAAGAGGGAAACAAATGTTTTGAGGATAAAGTAAGAGGGAAATCAAGAGGGAACACAATTTTTTATATATGAATTCTTTAAACAAATTTTATATTAATTACTTTAAATAAACATTAGTTATGAATATTGTCGATTTTTAAACAACTTTTTTTTCTAAAGATAACTAGATTAGATTTTCGTGTGATACACGTGTTGGTTTAAGAAAATAGTAAACATTAATAAATAATATTAAATACTTATAAAACACGAATAGAATGAGTATTTAAAAAGATGACGACAAATGAAGTCAATACTTGAAGCAGCGGTGGAAACGTTAAGATTTAATAATTAAATTTCTATCTAAAATTAATGGTTAAGATTATCCCATAGATTTTATTAAAGTTAGTCTTTTTTTTATATTAGAAGATTTTTGAAAATAAACGTTATGAAAGTGGGAATCCTAGGAACACAAGAGGGAAATGATCGTTTTTTATATTATGATTTTCACCTTTTTAAATGAATTTATTTGTGTTTTCCCATATAAATGATTTAAAATATAGACAAGTATGGATAATGGTAACTTAGTAATTTCAAGTTTAGAGAAGGACCAAGACCAAAAAACGTCGGGCAGGATAGACTAACCCATAACTTGATTTCGTGATTTCAACCTTGTATGACTTTAAGTGAACAAAGTTGACCTAAATTAATTGATTTGACCTAATTATAATGTTCATTGATCAATGTTGACCATTGTGAGCATGGTTTGATTATTGGTCAAAACTAAACTATTTAACTAAACATTTTGCCATGGTTATAGTGTGTGTATGTGTGTGTGATCAACATTCGATTGAACATATTTATAAATCAAAGACAAGCCACAATCTCACATATTAGACAAGTTTGACTTGTTCGAACAAAGTATGAACATGGTTGACCAAATTCCTATCATATTCACCTATATGAATAAAATACAACCTTCATTGATCAATGTTCATGATTGAATTATTTAAACAAAATTTGACATATCTAAACCAAATATAGCTTTGATTGATCTAGAAGAACCAAGTATGACCCTGATTGACCGAATGTTGTCACTAGTTAATCAATGTTGACCTTGATTAACTCGTTTGAACCAAGAATAATCTTGGTTGACCAATGTTGATGTGTTAACCTATTTTATTCAAAGTTTAATTGTAACCACTACATATGATCGTAATTCACTAATTTGAACCTTTGCATTAATGTTGATCTTAATTCACTAATATGAACCAAATATAATCTTGTTTGACTAATGGTGATCAAAATTCACATATTTCATTTCGAGTTTAACTATAACTACAAAATATGATCATAATTCACCTATTTGAACCATGCATGACTTTGATTAACTAAATTAACAAAGTTTGATCCGAACCGAACCATCACACTTCACATATTTTAACTAAGTTTGACATTGGCCGACCAATGTCAACTATGATTCACAATTTAGAGATGGATTTCCTTGTAACTAATCGATACGGGCTAACAACAAATGTTGAAAATATTTCATAAATAATTATTAAATTTTGAAAATTGTCGCGAACTACCATTAAGAGACGAATTTGTTCTTTAACTAATTTCCTAGAAATCATCAATCCATTAAATTCCAAAACCGTTGCAAAATCTCTTGATAATTAGCTATAACTTAGAGACAAAATTTCCTGTGCAACGGATTAGCGACGAAAATGCTATATACTTCTTAACATTTTAGAGACGGATTCTGTCCGTGGCTAATTCGCAACAGATTAGCGAAGAAAACAATTTAAAACGTCTCTAATCTGTCGCTAATTAGTTACATTCAAGAGACAAATTTAATCTATCACTAACTTGCCACGGATTTGCGATGGATGTGGTTTTAATTAAATAAATAATTATTATTTCCGAAAGCGATCGCTAATTTGTCACTAATTAGCTACAATTGAGAGATAGATTAAATTTGTTGCTAATTTGCAATGGATTAGCGACGAAAATAACAAATAATCTCAACTTGTCGCTAAGCTATCGCTAATTAGCTACGTTTTAGAGACGGAATACTTTTGTCTCTAATTTGACACGTATTTACGACGAAAGTAATATATTTTTTAAAAAGTTAATTTTTAAATCAAATTCGTCGCTAAATTGTTGCTAATCTGTGGCTAAATATCGACGGATTTTTGACGTCTCCAAAATCCGTTGACCGTTGCTACATAAGCAATTTTATAGTAGTGGTTTCTCAACGATTCTCTAGAATCACAAACGATCCGCACTCCATTAATCCTGATTTTAGGGCTTGAATACCCAGATACCATTGTTTTAGATTTTCTGGATTCGATCTTTAAACTCACGGTCATTAGCGACATCTAACGATAGTTTTCTAGGCATCGCGTATGTATCTAGTTTCTTTAGGAATCCCATCAATAATTACCTTGAAGATTCAAGTTGAGGTGTATAAGTTTGTAATTAAGAAATTAGAACGCATAGAAGTTTCTTGAACAAGAACAACACAAGTAAATAATTGCAAGTACTAGAAGCATGCAGATGACTTTTGATCAAAGTATAATTAGTCAAATTGGAGCATGAAGAAAGCCAAAATTAAATTATTTGCAGACTAAATATATAATCCTTGTGAATTCGCCAAATAATTCAAGTCTACAAAGACATACAGAATCAAAGATAAAGAAAACTAATTACATGAATATATATATATATGACGTACGATGATAGTCAATATTTCAAGCAAGAATGGTAGAGATCAAAGCAGTTAATTAAACTCCAAGGTGAGGAGGAATATTGAGGCCATGAGCTGAGGGGAGTTTGTGACTGAGGATGCAAGTAGGGATCGAGATGGTATGCATGGTATGTAAATAGCAAAGCTTACTTTGCATACAATTAGTACGTACATCATATGCATCTGTTAGTTATTGCAAAATAGCTATTCTAATTAATTTCTATACATCTGCTAGCTACGTGTAAATCACCTTCCTTCATAAAAAAAATCAGCCTTCTATTCGATTAAAAGAAAATAGAACAAATAAATTCATTTTCTTCTCCATAATAATTTTTTTTTATTATTATTAAACTTTATTTTAGTTATTATTGTATACAATTAACTTTTTTTTTAAGAAAAAAAATGCAATCAACTGTTATATATATCCTCGGGTGTATATATATATAAACAACTTTTTAAAACACACCGTTTTAGTTAATATTGCATATAGCATGCGGCCCTATAGACCGAAAAAACCGACGAACCGGACCGAACCGGACCAGGAATGTTCTGGACCGCCCCCGATTGGTCCGGTCTTCGGTATTCGTTTTTATAGATTTCGGATTTCGGTCCGGTCCGCTCTGTTTTTGTTTAGTACAGTTTATAACACAACCAATAGACCGAAAAAACCGACGAACCGGACTAAATAGGACTGCACGTGGTCGGTCCGTTCTTTGGTCCCTTTTTGATAGATTTCGGTTTTTGATTCGGTCGGATTTGGTTTTTAAACCAATCTCACCCGTATTTTTATATTTGTAACTACGAGTTAAATAAATACATTTAATTGTTTGTATACAAATCAATCTCTCACGACCAATCTCAAACTTATCATAAGCTTCTGCTAGCTTAATTAAATGAGATATGGATAATTATAGAGATAATTATCTAAACAGATTAAAAATATTATGGATATTTGTTGTCTATAGATAAAAATAAGTATAGTGTAATTATCTATAAAATAATTCAAAGTTGGTAAAATCCTAATACCATTAAAGTTCCACAACTATAAATAAGGTTCAAGGGTTATACTTTCAAATAATTTTATAACACCTTAAAAAATTATCCTCCCTTAGATTATTTTAAACAATCCAGGTAAATGTTTCTAAACTATTTTTAAAAGGTGATGATTCATTATAATAAAAATTATTCATACACAACAATTTATGTATTATCAGTTTGTATCATATGTTGTTATGTTAGATGTTTGTATTTGTTATGTGTAGACGAATTTTGTATGTACGACTCAATTGTCACATATTAAGTAGAAAATCATCGGTTTTACGAAACGGGATCACCGAGTGATACGATGAGAAAAAAAGAGTCTTTTGTAAAAGTGTTTCCGATACACTTATACTCTGATTTTCTTAATAAAGTTTGATTATACTAAAATAATGGCTTTTTATATCACGAGTTGTGTTCAATAAAGTCCATGTAAAAAATATAGTCGTAAAATTTTAATATACACAGGTGATTCAGTATATAATCAAATGTGATTTGTAAAAGCATCACATGTGTATTACGAAAATGTCACACCGTCCAAAATTTTAAAATGCAATCTGAACCATTGATGTCATTGATCCAAAGACTAAAATTAGTACTATAAATTAAAGGGCAAAATGCATGAAAATACAATTAACTTTGTCTTAATTATCATTGTATATAATCAACTTTAAATTCTTAAAAATAATACAACCAACTTTCATAATTCACTCATTGTATGCAAACAACTTTTTTGTGTCTAGTATTTAGCTACCATTATATACAATGAACTTTTCTATAATTTACATTGCGTACAACAATTTGCGTACAATGGGAGGATTATAAAAATTCATTGTATTATTTTTAAAAAAATAAAGTTGATTGTATATAATGATAATTAAGGCAAAGTTCATTATATTTTCATACAATTTACCCTAAATTAAATATAGACTATATTGAATATTCTTCTTTATATCATATTATAGGAAACACAAATCTCTTATTAATCGACTCGAATTTGAGTTAAATACATACTATTTAATTAGTATATGTAAAATCGATATATACTATTTTAGGTTTCCATCTTTATGGCTTTTGAGAGTATTTATATTAGGTTTTTATTTAATTATTGCGTGCGTAAATTATGTCAAAAGTTCTAATTAATATACAGAACGTACGTTCATCGATCATTACTCTTCATATGTTCTACGCAATATTGGTAAGATGTTAATGATCCATGAACATCCATCCTCGTATTGTGATTAATTAATTACAGATTTATTAGTTAACTTTGCTGTATCAATTGTTTAAATTTCTTATTATTACACAATTTTCTTCTAAAAATTCTTGTTTACTAAAGAATTCTGAGACTGGGTTTTGTAGAAAACTTAACAACCATTTGATAATTCTAAGATTGTCAAGTAGTTCATGAGTTCCCTCCTTAATTGCTTTGAGATCACAGAAGCTGAGAGAAAGCTTTTAATTAACTCAAATCCTGGAAAGATGACTTCCCATGGCAATGAGAAGTTGGTGGATTCTCAGCCTTTAGAGAATAATAAAGGAAATAGCTTTAAACCTAAGGAATATGTGAGAAACAAACCTTCTTTTGGATCAAGGCCAACTGGGAAAGTCAAATTTTGGGATCCCACAAGTTCAAAACAGGCTCATGCCCGAATACCAGAAGTCACAACCAGTGTAACGCGGAGGATCAAGCCTTTGAAGAATTTAGATAACGTAGATTCTGATCTCGGGAAGATAACTTCCTGTGGTAAGGACAGATTGGTGGCCTCTCGGTCTTTGGAGAATAATAAACGTAAAAGATTTGGACCTAGCGATTCGGCTACAAACAAATCTTTTTGCATGAGGCCAATCATCACAGATGTATCCTGGAAGGAACAAGTCAAACGTGAAAAGATTCGAGAAGGAATGATCATGTTTGATCAGGTAAACGAAAAGCTATACCAAGATAACAAGTTGAAGCCAAAGGGAAAAAAGATTGCTGATTGGAGGGTGCCTCAGGAGGCTGCTAAAATTGTCAAGGGAAAACTGAAATGGATGGATCCTGAAAAGATATTAGGCCCTATATGTGGTGTTCAAATTGGCGATAAGTTCAAATATAGGGCACAGCTTCAGATGGTTGGTCTTCACTGCCAACCACATTCAGGTATTGATTATACCAAGATTGAAGGAAAGAATCTGGCTATCAGCATTGTTGATTCTCATCGTTACGCAAATGAAAGTGGATGTTGTGATATGCTAATTTACTGTGGTCAAGGCGGGCTTGGATTCATGGGGGCTAAATTACCAGCTGAAGATCAAAAACTCGAGCGAGGTAATCTGGCTTTGAGGAATAGTATGGTTGAGAAAACTCCTGTTAGGGTAATTCGGAAAGTTCAAGGGGCTGGGAAGGGTGAGTTTTATGTATATGATGGATTGTACATTGTGAAACATTGTACACAAAGAAGTGAAGAAGGCAAGACTGTATTCAAATTTCAATTAGATAGAGTACCTGGACAGCCTGATCTTCTAAGAATGCTCCATGCTAGCAGGTGATGTTATACCATTCGTTTACCTTTTAAAGGCTATTTTTTTTAATACCTAAACAATAACCCCCTCCCCCACACACAACTAGAATAAACTGAGAATTTTGAGGAATTTTCGATGGTATAAATGTTCTCGAAAAATCTAAAGATAATTCTTACGTATTTACGACAAATTTGAACCCAAAAAGTTTAGCTAGAGATTCCCAAGTTCTAAACATCCCTTGTAAATTCCTCGCAAAGTACACAGGATTTTCC
Organism: Dittrichia graveolens; assembly: GCA_038502395.1. Classification (NCBI taxonomy): domain Eukaryota; kingdom Viridiplantae; phylum Streptophyta; class Magnoliopsida; order Asterales; family Asteraceae; genus Dittrichia; species Dittrichia graveolens. Next base: position 96,291,754 of record JARJIL010000002.1, read on the forward strand.
AAGGAAATATGACAAGTAGCGAGATATTTTTTAGATATTTCCTAGAACAAGAAATCTCTTTCAAGAAATCCCTCGGGAAAATAATATTGAAAGTTAGATACATACAATAACGTTCCACATGTGGATGCACAAGATAACATGTTTTTAAAAGTTTAATACAAAATCAAAAGTTAACTTTGATCTTTTAACATGAAATGTAACACACTATATCAGGGTAATTAGATACAAACAACATGTTTTTAAAAGTTAAATATATTAGAAGATAACTTTGAAAGACCGATACATACAATAACAAAAAGTATAGAGTTTAATACATTTTGAATAAATACCTTCCCTATAGTAAATTTATAAACTGGAACAATATTCAAACTAAATGATTAGTAACTGATAATTAGCAATAATATCTACTATTGTATTGTTACTAAAAAATTTTGATAGTTAGCAATAATATCTACCAAGAAGTTTGACATAAACTCATACCTCTCTAGCTAGTACTATTATAAGGATATTATATTATGTTATTCATATGATTTAAGTCTTTCCATACCACATGTTTCTAATGCAAAATTGAAGTATAAAGGCTTGCCAACCTAGTAACCTTTTCTTCTTTGTAAATGTATATATACATTTACTGATCCTTTTGTCACCAAATGAATGATATTTTACTTTTTCAAATCATATGTTTCAAATGCAGAATTTATTTGGATACTATTGTTTAATCAAAGCCAATATATAGTAGCTTGTTGTAGGTTACTAAGTTACAATGTGGGGAGAAAATCTAGCTATATCCATAATTTTAGAAGCCCTACTAAATTTTAAATTAATAGTCGCATATCAGGGTTTGATTCTTGGACGTTTACAATGGATTTCATATCCGAATCCTTAGACTATCATCATTACAAAATTCACTTTAACTATGTTTCACATGATTTAGCTTGATATATAGTAGATATGAATTCAGTGACGGACCCAGAGATATTGGTCGGTGATTGTATAAATAAAAATATTTGAATAGGCGTTGCACCTATGTATAAAATAAATTGGTTGAAAAATTAACAAACACATAAAAAGTTAAGAGGTAACAACAAAGCAAGATGAAATAAGCTAGTCTCTTGGGTCTTGAGATCAATCATCAGCTTATACATCTCAAGTAGATACATCCATATTTCTAGAATCCTTACAAATTCACAACTATCCACTTGTCAAATGAATCAACATAAGCAACATGTGATAAGTTTATTAAGTGATTATCTTACCGCTTATACGGCTAGTAATAGTGTAGTTGAAACATGTTATAAGTTTATTGTAATGGCTCGTACGTATAGAGTATTGCTTCAGCATAACAACTTTCAGAAAAGTGACAAATGTGACAAATGTAACACGTTTGATCATATGTTTTCGCCGTCTTTCTTAATAAGGGAAAAACTTCACAGAAAACAAATGGAATGGTGGTTGCTTACCATATCAGACAAAGGGCAAGAAACAAAAAGCCAACAAATTCCATGCAAGGAATCAAAGTTATTGTTAATGAGAAAGAAACATATAAACTGTAGCTCATCAAACAACCTAGGGTTCTTCTGGGTTCAAATCTAGACCCAAGTATAAACTAGCTAAAACAAGATAAATAAACACTCCACATGTCATTCATCAAACAACATAAGCAGGGGAGGGGGTTTGAGTTCAAATCCAAATGCAACCATTTCAAAATTGATATATTGACAATTAAAATAAGGTAGATAAACATGCCAACCCGCCCGAAGGAGGGGGTGTTGGGACTTGGGAGCATCGACTAGGTAATAGATACGGTGGATCAACATACAACATAGGTTAGAGCAGGTATAAATTCAAATGCAAGCATTTGAAAGGTAAACTGATGGTATAATCACCTGCTACCATTGATCATTCTTAGAAGTTCAGGCTGTCCAGGTACTCTATCTAATTGAAATTTGAATACAGTCTTGCCTTCTTCACTTCTTTGTGTACAATGTTTTACAATGTACAATCCATCATATACATAAAACTCACCCTTTCCAGCCCCTTGAACTTTCCGAATTACCCTAACAGGAGTTTTCTCAACCATACTATTCCTCAAAGCCAGATTACCTCGCTCGAGTTTTTGATCTTCAGCTGGTAATTTAACCCCCATGAATCCAAGCCCGCCTTGACCACAGTAAATTAGCATATCACAACATCCACTTTCATTTGCGTAACGATGAGAATCAACAATGCTGATAGCCAGATTCTTTCCTTCAATCTTGGTATAATCAATACCTGAGTGTGGTTGGCAGTGAAGACCAACCATCTGAAGCTGTGCCCTATATTTGAACTTATCGCCAATTTGAACACCACATATAGGGCCTAATATCTTTTCAGGATCCATCCATTTCAGTTTTCCCTTGACAATTTTAGCAGCCTCCTGAGGCACCCTCCAATCAGCAATCTTTTTTCCCTTTGGCTTCAACTTGTTATCTTGGTATAGCTTTTCGTTTACCTGATCAAACATGATCATTGCTTCTCGAATCTTTTCACGTTTGACTTGTTCCTGCCTAAGATACAAACAAACACTGTCTAAGTTCTTGAAGGTCACTTCCGGTTTAGGGGCATCACCCTCTTTTGAATAAATGGGGTCCAAAAACTTAACTTTACGATTTCGTCTTGCTCCAAGAAAACCGCTGTTTCTCCCTGATTCTTTAGGCTGATTATGCTTTAAAGGCTGGAATTCCACCAATTTAGCCTTACCACTGGAAGTCATCTTCCCAAGATTCGAGTCTACATTACCTACATTCTTGAAAGGCTTCCTACGTGTTATACTGATAGTCACTTTCGGTTTTGGGGGATGACCCTCCTTCGAACTTATCGGATCCCAATATTTCACTTTACTGGTTGGCCTAGATCCAAAATAAGGCTTGTTTCTTTCAAATTCTTTAGGTTTAAAAGGCTGGGAATTACCTGCCATCTTATCTTTGCCATGGGAAGTCAATTTCCCAAGATTCAAGCCTACATTCTTTGAGTTCTTGAAAATCTTGCTATCTGCTTCTGTGATTCCACAGCCAGGAGGGAAATCTCGAGAAACTTGCACCCGTTTTCTATGTTTTACGAATTCCACAAGATGACAATCACTAGAATTACCAAAGGGTCTCTTTTTGGGAATGGCAGGCTCAGATGTCTTCTTCAGCAACTCCATTGTTAACTCTTAAACTTCAATTTAAGGTTAATAAGTTCGTAAGAAATCAAAATGCTAACAAGAATTTCAGAAAATAAATGCGATATAAGTAAAACAAACAAACAACACTAAAAAACCTACGGTTTTGCATGTTTGTGCCTCTTCATATCCACCGATTTGAACAATTAATACAGCAAAATTAATAAATAAAACCGTTACTAATCATCATACAACGCTGGTTTTTATAGATCATCAACATCTAACTTAATGCGCAGAAGAAATTTAGTGCAATGATTAATCGCAGACACGATTTATTTAATCAATAAAATACTAATTAATACACTTAAAAGCCCTAACGCAACAAGAAACAAAGGAACCATAGAGATTAGAGAAAAACAAACGCAATTAAATTTTCTTTGCGTCCGACTGGTTGTTGATGATCTATACAAAGCGAAAAAAAATAAAGATTAAACAACAGATGACGAAGATTCGTCGTACTTACCAATATCAAAAATGGAGAGAAGTCGAGTAAGAAATAAACGGATTGAAGTAGAAAAACTTACTTGAAAATGGCGATTGTGGATTTGTTGAGGAAGAAGACGACGCCGGTTATTGAGGAGACGAGGAGTGAGGAGAGTGGAAATAGTGGGGACTTAGGAAGGGCCGAAGGGGACGTGGGGCTGGAAGTTTACGTAAAGGCGGCGTTTGTATGTTTACATGATTTCAAAAAATTTAAAACAAAATTTACTTTCTCAAGAGTAACAGTGCAAAGATAATATATATTTAAACACTGATGTGACATAAAGAGATAATAAGTATTTTTACTGTTTTACAAATATTTATAACTGATTTAACGATGATATTTTTTATTACAGATTTGATATAAAAGTGAAGAATTACATGGATGGTCTACGTGGTTTATTATTTATTACATGTGTGTACGGCTGTTTGCGGGTAAAAAATCGGACCGGATACTTGATTATGGTAAAAAATCAGACCGAGGACCGGACCAGATGAAAACGGTCGGTCTCGGACCGGTTCTGGTCGGTCTAACCGGGTTTAACAGGACCGGACCGGATATATAAGTTCAAAAAATATTTTTTATATTTAATGTTTTAATTTATACATGTCTTTGCAAAAAATAGATATCGCAAAAGCTTATTTTAATTAACATATAGCTATGAATACAAAATAAATAATTGAAAACATTTTAAAGTTTTACTTAATTACATATCTCAACACATGTTACCAAAGTTATTTCTTAGTCGGGATATATGAACTACAAACCCAATCTTATGGCTTAGCTTGTCATTTTCAATATACATTGTCATTTAAAAAGCAACAGAGCACTCGGGATTAAAGGTTTATTTATTTAAAAGCTCATAAAATCCATGGTAACTGCTAATGAGGGCTTTAAAAATTAAAATTGTAAATTACCGGTCCGGTCTCCATTTGCACTGGTCTTTCATTCATTCGGCCCGGACCGGACCAAGGGACCGAATTTCACAAAATCATAACCCAAAGACCGGACCGATATGCCATATCCAGGCCGGTCTCGGACCGGTTCCAGTCGGTCTAACCGGGTTGGGCGGTCAGGACTTGTGTATGCTCACCCCTACATGCGCGATCCTTTATGTTCGTTTATTACGCTGGTAATCCTTACTGTTTAGAGTTTGTTTCACTAACAGTCCTTGGTGCAGTTAAAAAGACCAAAATATCCTTATATTTCCACATGAACTACTATAATACCCCTCATCTTCCCTTTTTTTATTTATTTCTTAATTTAAAATCATTTTAATATACAAAGTATATATATATACACACACACACACATACACACAATTCAGATATTCATCTTCTTCCATTCTTAAAACCCACAAAAATCAACACCACCACCCACCACCCATATCGGACAGCCACCACTGCCACCCATCACCCTCACCGAAGAGCCACCACCGACATTCACCACCCCCTCGTCGGAGAAAACCACTACCGCCCTTACCCCTCTCTCTCGTTCTCTCTTTCTCTCAACCTTAACCCTCGCCGCCGCACCCTCGTCGGAGAAGACAACCGGCCTCCAGCCGTATATCACCATCATTGGATGTGATTTCAGAGCCTTCACCCCATGCGATTTCAGATCCGCCACCGCACCATCGATTTGTTCATCTCCCCCATGCGAATTCAGATCTGTGTATGAAACATCATTGCCACCACTGCCGTATCTTCACCACCGTCGCGTCATTGCCACTGCCGTAGATCACCACCGTCGCATCATCACCACCGCCACATTTAAAATTAGGGTTTTTCTATAAAACTGCTATCTCTCTCTCTCTCTATATATATATATATATATATATCACACACAGACACACACCCCTCCCCCTCATTTTAAATTAGGGGTTGTTCATGCTTTTTCACATCTATGTAGCATTTAAGATCTTGATTTTTGTAGATTTTGATATTTGGTTCTTGATTTGGGTAGATTTTCCCTCATGGTATTCTTGACATTGTTTTTTATTTGGGGTGGTAGAAGGTGATGTTTATTAGTTTTCTTGATGGAGGTAGATAGTGGTGAGACGGTGGTTGGGGTGGTCAAGGGTAGACGGTGGTCAAGGGTGGGTACTGGGCGGTGGTCAAGGGTGGGTACTGGGCGGTGGTCAGGGGTAGAAGGTGGTGTTGGTGCAAGCTTTTGGTTGGTGTTCAAGTTTTTGTGTTGGTGGTGGTGAAAGTTATATTTATTTATTAAATTATATTTAATTATTAATTCTTATTTAATATAATAAAACTAATAATAATAAAACTAATAAAAATAAAAAAATAAATATAAAAGGGTATTATTGTCTTTTTAAGTGTATATGGGGGTAATCAGGGACGGTCAGCGAGACAAACTCTAAACAGTAGGGATTACCAGCGTAATAAACGAACACAAAGGACCGCGCATGTAATAAGTAGTAAACCACAGGGACCACCCGTGTAATTTGCTCAAAAGTGAATTGTTACTTTTACGAATATCAGTGACCGATCTAACAAATTAAAGATAGTATTTTTCACTATTGATTCAACAAAGAGCGAGTCGCTAGTTGATTTAATAATACGGACATAATATTTTATTTTACCGACTTAGAACAAATAAGGAATCGTTATTTTTTCGAAAATTGTTGGCTGATTTAACAACATAAAAATAAAATTTGATATTGTTGTTTTAACACAAAGAGGAAATCAATATGTGTACGAATATTGGTGACGGGTTTGACAACTTAAAGATTATATTTTCTAAACTAACGTAACACAAGGAGGGAATCATTAATTTTACGAAAATCGATGACCGATTTGATAATACAAAAATAATAGTTTCTATTACTGATTTAATACGAAGAAGTAATCAATACCTATATGAATATTGGTGACGGATTTAGATACACAGACAATAATTTCTGTTACTGATTTAACAGGTAGAGGAAATCTTTATTTTTACAAATACCAGGATAATCAATTTGACAACAGAAAGATAATATTTTCTATTGCCAATTTAACACAAAGACGAATCAGTACCGTTAGTAAGGTCCGGTTAATTGAGAGCATCTAAGTCTTTTTACACTCTTTTTAATTTTTAATAATTATAAATAATATCAATTCTTTTTAAACATTAAAACATCTCACACTCTCTCTACTTTTTATCCTTATCACTTTCCTCTTTCTAAACAAAAGTTTGTTTAAGCCGGACCAACTCTGCGTACGAGATACTATGGATCAAATCCGACCCTTTTCTCAAGGATCAGCCCACAGGTAATGATCACTAGTCTTGTCTATCGAAACAAAGGATCGGAATTAAATCCGAGACCATTTCTGCAAAGTCTCCTTTTACCGGATCCACCAAGCACTTACAGTGGGGTAATATACCACCCCAAGGTGTTTACCAATGGAAGGATCGAATCTATGACCTCTAGGAGGACAACAAACCGTCTTACCACTAGGCCACCTTGTTGGTTGTTATCACTCTCCTCTCTTTATTGGTTCTCTCTCACTCTCTTCTCTATCTCTCTGACACTTCAACATCACCGGTCACACCACCAAATACCTAAATTAAATCAGAAGAGTGTACACAAAACCACCAATCGCCAATCGGATGGGAACTTACAAGATGTTGCAATAGCAAGTATTGGTGAAGTTTTCAAGTCTAAAATACTGTTCTCCTCATGAAAATTGGTCTCCAAGAGCGTTCTTGAGCTTAGACCTTGTCGCCTCCATGAGATCATCTACAGAATACTAGAATTCCTCTATTTCTTTCCTCTCTTAATTTTTATAACTATCTCAAAACTCCCCTTAACCAAACAATTTTAAAACAAATAAAATCGTTGTTGGTTCCAAATTTTATTGCCTAAGGTTCTTGAAACCAGAGATACTATGTGTATTAGAAAATGAATGGTTTTACTGGGTATGGATCGGGGTTTGTTGTTAGAAACGGAGTTACTTTGTGATAGAGGGATGGTTGTAGTACTCTTCTCTGGTGAGGGGTTCAATGTTGGTGGTGTTCTTTGGCCATGATAAGGGGTCTTTTACTTCCCATAATTCTCGGCATTGCTTTTTGAATCTTTTCACGTTTGACTTGTTCCTTCCTAAGATACAAACAAACACTGTTTAAGTTCTTGTTGGTGGCGGTGTGGAGCAGAAAGAGAATGTCATAAGATAGAGAGATAGTTGTGGTGGCTTAGGTGAGGAGTTTAATGACAGCGGTGACGGTGGTGTTTTTACGATCAGTCGACGACAGATGAAGTATTATATGGTGGCGAGGGAGAGAGAGAAGATGTGTAGAGAGAGTGGGATTAGGTGGAGAGGAAGCAATTTTAAAATATGAAAAGATTTTTTTTTAGTTTAAAAATGATTTATGATTAAAATAATAAATTAAAAAGGAGTAAATTGCTCATATTATAGATCTTACTAATAGAAATCGTTAGAAAGAGCCAAACTTGAAAGAAAAATATCTACAAAGGACATTATTTGCAACTTTTTAAGTTAAATGACTAAACTTGCATGTTTGAAATAGTTAAAGGACCAATTGTGCGATTAACTCTATTTTCTATTAATAATTTAACACAAAAATGAATTCTTAGTTTTACGAATATCAATGATTGGTTTTACAACACAAAGATAATATTTTTTATCATCGATTTAACATAAATAGGAAATTAGTACATTAAGGAATATCGCTATCCGACTACACAACACAAAGATTTTTTCTAATTACTGACTTAACACAAAGAGGGAATAATTACTTTTAGGAATATTGATAATTGATTTAGAAATTAATTATTTACGTTTTAGAGACTACAAAACTCAGTTTTGATAATCTACTTTTGAGTTGTTTTTTCAAACTGATTATTTAATTATTGTGATTTTACCTTTTAAAAAATTGATTATGATTATTGTGATATGAAGCGGCATAATCAAATTCAAACACTATAATTCAGTAGCATATTCTCTTACAACTGATTATCCGATTCTGATTATTAAAAATAGAGTTAATTGTCAATTTGTTTCTTTAACTATCTCATTTCTTCCGATTTTGTCCTTTAACTTCAAAAGTGACCAAGATGAGTCTTAAACACCCATTTTTTGGTCCGAATGATCATTTCGTTAGTTGCCCTATGTTAAGTTACGGGTAAATAACTATTTTACCCTTCTTTTTTAGTTATTCACTAAAACTAAATTATTAATATTTATTGTAATTAAATTATTAATATTTATTGTAATTAAATTATTAATATTTATTATATGTCACATGCCCTTCATTTTCACTATCATCTTGTTCTAAAAATAAATACCATTTCTAGACAACATTGACCACCACAAACACCACCGCCGCCCGCCCTCCTATCACCGGAAACAACCACCACCACGGTGACATCAACTTCCGACGAGGTATCCGGTGTTTCTTCATTCACAAATCACACTCTCCTTGAACACCTGTATAACACACACCAACAGATTTGTCAAAAGGAAAAGAAGAAGAATTACAAAATTTAGATCTAAAGGAAAAGAAAAAGAATCACGTGGGTGTTTCAGATCTAAAGGAAAAGAAGAGTTAACTAAAACAGAAAGTCGTCCTTCCTTACTCTATTCAAACGGATCTAGGGTTTTTACATGATTTGGGAATAGGGTTTTCACACGATTTGGGGTTTTTGTTGCAGTAAGTCGTCGATGGTGGGTTTTCAATGGTGGTTTCCGGTGGTGATTTTTACATGGTGGGGTTTTTGTTGCAAAAAGCCATCTAGCGTTTTTACTCGCATTTGCGGTGGCAGAGTGCGAGAGAGATAGTCAACGATGGCAATGGGCGGTGGAGGTTGCGACGGCTGTCTAGAGGGTGGTGGGGCGGTGGTTATTGAGAGGGTGTGTGGTGGGTGATAGATGAGTGAGAGAATGAGAGAGAGAGAGAGTGTGTGTGTGTGTGTGGAGAGAGAGGAGAGAATATATATTTTCAATTAACTCTAACAATAATTAAATATTATTTTAATTAATAAAAAATAGTGAAAATGGTAATATGACCAAAGTACACCTGACTTAACAGATTTGTCTAACGGTCAACTAACAAAAGAACTATTCAGACCAAAAAGTAGATGTTTAAGACCTATTTTGGTCACTTTTGAAGTTAAAGGATCAAATCGGAAGAAATGAGATAGTTAAAGGACCAAATTGATAATTAACTCTTAAAAATATATAATCTATTTTCAAATTGCAATTCCAAACACCCTATTGACAACACAAAGATAATACTTTTTTTACCGACTTAACACAAAGAGGAAATCATTAGTTTTATGAATACGAATAATGGATTTTACAACACAAAAATAATATTTTTTATTATTTACTTAACACAAAGAGAGAATCATTACTTTTATAAGTATCAATGACCGATAATAACACAAATATAATCTTTTATAATAATGACTTAACACAAAGAGGGAAACATTACTTTCACCAAATCCTTGATCTATTTGACAACACAAAGATAATATTTTCTATTACTGATTTAACATAAAGTGCGGATTATTACTTTTACGAATACCGATGACTGATTTGACAACATAAAGATAATATTTTATATTACCAACTTAACTCAAAAAAGAATTTCTTACTTTTACGAATATTGATGACCGATTAGACAACATAAAGATAATATCTTATGAAACTGATTTAATCCAATGTGAAAATCGTTACTTTTAGGGATATCGATTCAATTTGAGAACACATAGATAATGTAACATTAATTGTTTAGATCTTGACTCTCTCATCCATTACGTATCAGTTCATTCATCTGTTTCTAACAGACTGTGTGAAGGTGTGTGTATGTCTGGGAGAAATATCAAATTGAAGCTTGATTTAGCGTTGGATTGGCTCTCCATAGTAACAATGTATGATCTACAATTCACTCCTTGATTTAATAAGATGATTAAAAGTGATTTGATGAGTCGCTAGTTTCATTTTGTTATTAGGTGTTGTTGCAATGCATAAAAACTTTTAACTAATATTTGGAGGAGTGAGCCAGGCCAAGGTAGTAGTGCAACACCGAGGCGACTCTCAAAGACCCCAATAGCAAGCTATTGTGATGGATCTTTCCCCATAAAAAATAAGATTAATATCGAGTGAGCCGATGGCTCACATATCAGATATTAAACTGATAAGAACAGATACTACACTTGATCTTAGCCAAAAGGCCGAGAAAGGTATGCTTTTCAAATTCCTGGGCCTTGGTTTTTATAGGCAGTTTCTCCTACTGTTGGCTTCATTTGGGCAATGTGGGATAGTTTTGAAATAACATTCTCTGCTGGTTGTTTCATTTCTGCTTTAGCTTGCACCGATTGTTTTGAGGCTTCAAACCTATAATAACAAGTTAACAACTGCATAGTACACAGAGTTGTACATTCTAAGATTGTATATCTGATTGTCTTAGGTTTCAAACTAATCAATTCTCTCAACTTTTGGCCTGAACCAGAAGGTTTGATTTCTAAATCATGAAAATCTGTTGGTTTCAAGAATTCCTCATAAGTTTCATTAATGGAATTCATTTATTTTACGTTTTTGATTGATTGGTCATGAGTTGAGTCATCTGAATTGACGTACCAGATGTTAATTTTCGCATTTCTGCAATGTCTTTTGTATTCTGAGGATCGTAGACTCTGTTGCTTAATATTGCATTCTATCTTCGCACCCCAAATTTTTAAGTATCGTTTTCAGCATCACATCTGTTTCTCTTGTTCCAGTTTTTGACTGCTCAAGAACAAGTGAGGCATCTTCAAGATCGGAGGCCTAGCTGAGGTATACTGTTTTCCTTCTTTCGTTCTTCTTTCTTTCTTTGATTCTTAAAAGATTTCAATTTTAAAGCTTCTCTACTGTTGTAACAAGTTGTAACATTTATCTGCACTGTTGTATCAGATAACGAAACAGATTCAAGCTGTAAATGATGTATATAAGTTGCACAATCTTCCCAGATTTTACAAGGTTAGTGTTTATAGAGGCTTATGGCTCACTGCTCAAATTGGTCTTTGATTCTTAAAGTAATAGAAACTTGTTTTCAATTTAAAAGTTTATATTCTTTGATTTTGAGGGAAATGATATAATGAATCAGTAAATCAGAAAAGATTTTCATCAATTCTAGCAGGGAAAATTGCATAAGAGGTAATCACTTTTGTCTGGTTTTTGCTTTGGGTAAGACACTTTATTTGCATTAACAAGAAGAGGCTAAAACATTTAAAAGAAATTCATTTAGGTATTCTTTTGTGCTAACCAATCTTCAGGCGCCACTTCAGAAAAGAAGTCAACATGGTCAAATTACAGACACTTAAGCTGCAACATCATCATTCTAAAAGGGTAACTGCTTTGGATTACCTTCGTCAAAATTTGGAAGTGGTGGGGTTTTTTTTGCATCATATTTGTTGAAAGTTGGTTACCTCTATATGGGCGAAAACGGGGATGGTGACCAAAACAGAAATCAGACCAAAGCCAATACATTCTTATGCAATTTGTCAATCTTAGAATGAATAAGTTTGACCTAACAAGTAAGTGACTCAGTGTTGTGTTTCTTAGTGTCGTGTTGCTTAGTGTCGTGTTGCTTTTGCTTTTCTGGAAATGGTAGAAATATCATAATCGTTTCCTATATTAACTTCCACGTGTGATTTTGTAATAAAAAAGTTTTTGAACGGGATCCTCGACCACATATATCCATTGCCTGGGCGGTTGGGGACATCAGTCAATCTTTAAAGAGAGTAGTTGAAGGAGAAATGAAGAAATGCATCAATGTTGGAGGATTGTCGTCGAGATCTATGTTTACATGCAAATTCAGTAGCATTGTGTGTAAAATCGGCAATAGGACCTATAATATATGTAGATCCCAAGGACAATGAACATTCTACCTTTTGTGCTCACAAAACTTAGGGAACCAGGTGTAGAGTGTTTAGATCGCTATTGTTTTTAATGTTTTCCATACAAACGGTATCATATGTTATAACAATGCATGCTTGTTTTTTTCTATTAATAATATATCTAACAGCTAGAAGTGTCTGAAAATAGTTTTGTTTTTCCTAACTTTGGTTCGATTCATCGTCAAAGCTATTTTTCGGTCCAAGATGATCGGCCTTTCTACAAAGTTGAAACCATATTTAGGTTTTGTTAGGGCGGTTGAATTGATTGGTTTAGATTTGCACAACAGCTTCTTGATCCTCTCTTTTGATTACAGCAGCAATATGAACAAAGAACATTTCAACAATCTTGTACAATTATCAAGTTTCCATTTATACAAGCAGTCAAGCATTAAACAAATGATTCAGTCCTGACAATAATAAACCACATACAACAAACATGAAAAGCCTAAATGTGGTTTCACTGGCATTATGGTTCTCTGAACATTGAGTTATTCGGCGATACATGTATATGCATAACTGATAAATATATTTTATTTGAGTTGTTCGTTGGTTATACGGATATAAACTGCTTGTTATCTTAGTCTTTTAGCTTGTACCCAAGAAGATTCCATTGATTTTATCATAAGCGTAAATGCCTTATGTATGTATGGAACAGTGGTATTGGTCAAAGTAATCTTGTTTGAATAGGCTATTTGTTTGTTCTAAAGTGCAATTATGTGCTGAATAGAGAAATACACTGCATGTGAATTACAAAAGATGTCGGCAAAAATCTACATTTGATTGGTCAAGCACATAACAAGAAATTGGTAGCAAATTAATCTTCATGGCATGTTGTTTCCTTGTGATCTTTTCCGAATTGGGAGCCCCTCTCGACAAGAGCACGAGTAGTCAGAGTGAAAATAGAGAAGAAAAGGAGCACAAGAAAGGTTTGCTTAATTATTTTTCAAGTATTCTCTCCTTGCATTCTTTTGTCAACTATTAGGACTATGTCCTTCATAGTAATTGTTAATTCTCGAGGGTAATTGAGTGTAACCTTGTACCTTCCACTCATTCTTAATTGGTTTTGAGTTAGAACCCCACAATCTTACATGTAAAGGTCTTGCACAATAAATGTAAATGGAATAGGGCTGAAATAGTTAGCGACATGAATCATTCAAAGAATAATCGTTTTGTTAGAATTTGGGACTACTTAGAGACAATGAGGTAAAGCTAGGAAGTACTGTACATTGATATAAGTATTCAAAATATGGCTGATGGAACCTATATCTTTGAAAGATTCTATGCATGCTTCAATTAATGCTTTGAAAGAGGGTTGGCTACAAAGTTGTATGAAAGTCATTGCCTCATTGGGGTTGATGGATGCTTCTTCAAAGGCATCGCCCAACATTAATCAAGTTTTCGCAGTTGCATGGGTTGTTACATATGTTTAAACGGGACTATATTTGCATAATGAATATCTGAACAACATAAGGTGCATGTTTAATTCATTGCTTTTTCTACTTTAGTTTAACCATTTAATGACCAATCAAGTTACTATGTTTAATTTAAGATTCTTTTTATCAATGACAATCATGTTTGAAATTGAACATAGGGTTTAATCTGTGCAATTAATCTCAGCAAGATCTTAGTGGCCCTAGGAGCTGTAAGACATTTACTGTCAAAGACGGAACATAAATAGCGTGCAAGTCATGTATTGTATCACCCAAATTTTATCTTTTTTTAGTGAATTTTATAGTTTGTTTTAATCATACAAATTAGACTAAAGATGTAACTGCAAGTTTAAGGCTTGTTTTGGTCATTTAAAAGTTATAACAAGTAAATAAGGGTGTTTTGTAAATGGTTTGAATTTTATTTGTTGGATGTGGTCTTATGGATTGTATCATTGGAGGTCTTTAATATATATTAAAAGAAAAGGCTTATAGCATCGGCAAACCATTTAAGGAAAGTTTTGAACCAATTAAAACCCTTTATTTCATAAATGAGTTTGAAAAAACATATTTGCTTATGTCACAAGCCTTCATCGATTTTCTTTTACAAAAACACGCGGGTCATAAGGCTATTCCAGATAACCCTTTTCTGAATCGGATCCATCTCACTTAGGGTTATCAAAAGAAATCTACTGGCTTTTCTTCATACGAACCCTCTCTTCTTCATCGATATATTCTTCCACGAGCACTGTCATTGATCTTGATCTTCTACGAGTAAGTATTTCAAATCTATAATCATAAGTGTTGTTTCTTCATCTCCCGATTTTAATTTTATGTTTCTCATGGCGTCAATTGATTTCTTGATTCATGGCATCAATGATTACGATTTGTAAAGGAAAGAAGATCACGGACAAGAAATCTGTAAGTGTTCCTTTGTTGATCTGGTTATATTAGAGATTTTCTTTATCTAGACTTTGATTGATATCATCTAATTGCTTCATCTAGACTCTGATTAATATCCTCCAATTGTTGATTTAGTTGTTTCTCATGGCATTGATTGATTTTACTTCATCGATTTTGTTATATTAGAGATTTTCTTTATATGTAATTGCTGAGTTGGTTTTTTGCTTATAAGGTCTTCCGTAGTTAATTACTATACATTTGTGATATATATGACATTTTGATTTAAAAATCATTTACACAAGTGGATGTTTGCAAAATGTTGTTGGATTTGGAATGTATGTAGTTCAGCTAGATCTCCAAATGAAGAGGTTGTTTGTGTTTATGAATTGCATCACCATAAAATCTGTTGTTTAACCGATGGGGTTTTTCATTATCGTGATTTGCTTATTGGAGTATATCTCATCATCTTTACCGATAGGTTTTTGGCAGTTAATGAAGCATATTTTTCACGTCAACCAAAACTACTATGAATTCCTAGTATAGTAAATCTTTTATGATGTGATTGTCAATCTTATATTCTTTTGTTTCAAAAACATAATAATCGTTAAGAACATGTTAGTGAATGTTCTTAGCTAACATGTAACAAATCTAGTAAAAGAATAGGAATTTTAGTAAAAGTTTTCTTTTTTAATTGTTCTACTATACCTATAACCTATTAGTAGTATCTTATCTAATAAGAATCTAAAATTTACTTTTAACGATCCTCATATTCATATACTGATGTTAAGTTAGCAAAAATTAAAAATAAGAAAATTGGGTAAAAGCTAAAATGATCAAAAATTGAAATCCATAATATTTTTTTTCAAACGTGGACAATTTAAAACCATTAAAAAATTCAACTTTGTACAACGTCAAATTAACCGACATAACTCTTCCAATGCGTGTGAGTTCAATTTACTCTTACATCGTCAAATTCTAATCGCTCCGATAGCTCTAAAAGTTTCTCAATCAAACCTACGAGTTATGCTTGTCTGGGTAAATTTGTCAAGCGGAGTAGGTGGAAAAAGTCAAAGAGGGATGATGGGAATATCGCCCTCACCCCGCTAAGCAGGGATGGGCTTTATGACCAAAAAATCGAATCGGAACCGGTTGGAACCGGATTAGAGTTTTTTATTCGGTTATCGGTTCTCCTAAAATTTTATTTTCGGTTTTCGGTTCCGGTTTCACCGGTTGTCGGGTAGTTCGGTCTTAGAACCGGAACCGGTTGGTATGTGATTTTGTATTTGTTATATGGTTGGCTATGAAATATTATTTTTGATGATATGGTTGGTTATTAAACTGTTATCATTGGCAATATGGTTAATGGTTATTGTCTGTAAAAACGAAGTCAACGAACTATTTTTTATTAGTCATATGTTAGTGTCGATGATGCATGCATGCTCACTTACGATTTCAAGTATTTTAGTGTTAACTTAAACCATTTAGTTTTTTGAAACCTTTATAGTAAAAGACAACAAATATAAATGTATCATATTTGCCTTTAATAACAAAAATATATACCGGTTATTTCGGTCCCACTCTTGAAACCAGTTCCAAAGAAAATTTTCGATCTTATCCGGTTCTATACCCGAAATAACCGGAACCAGTTCCCTAATATCAGTTCAGTTTTCGGTTCTAGCTTTTACCAGTTTCGGTTATCGGTTATTTCAGTTCCGGTCCGGTTCCAGAACTGAACACACCCCTACCTCCAAGACTTTATCTTTCTATTCTATCTGCATGCATAGCCCACTAAAAGACATACGTATTTGAGAGGTTTTTTCTAATAGAAAATGATTAGTGAAGTAGTAAGATGGAAAGATGGCTATTATGTTAGTTTCACACTTTCAATTGAATAGAAAGATAAAAGGGTATAATGAGAAAAATTGATATGACGCAGATATGATAGTGAAATGAGGGGTGAAAAGGTGACCCATCCTACCCTAACAGAAAAAGACTATCGTTGTGATGCCTTCGTAATACAAATCGTCGTGATTCGTTGTGATCTTTGGGAAACATTGATGACACAATATACATACATTCATACATATTTTTTAAAATTTATTTAACAAAAAACATAGATGGGCGTGAAAAATGAGCATATAAGACTAAGAGCAAGAGGGAGGATAAACAGTATTCGATTGGCATGTTGATGTGGAAGGACGGTACCAAGAGGCACACCACCCCTACCTTTTTGGTAACGAAGCATCCAATGCTTCCCGGCATTTTACCACCAAAGAAGAGAGAGAAGAGATAATTAATTGTTTTTAAAATATTTGAAGTACATAAAACGTGAGTATTTTTTAAGATTAAATATAAATAAGTAATATGAGAGTATTGTTGATGTGATGTTGATATAACAAGTTAAACATGAAATATTTGTATAGAGTACTCATACTCTAATGGTGAGAGAGATTTGTATTTAGAAGAAAAAATGTGCTTATTCTTTTTGGAGAACAAAAATATTGATAATATTTTTCCTACAATTCCTTAGGAGTTGGTATATTTTATTTCAAACCCTTATTCTTAAGTGAAAAAATGATATAATAATTTGGGACAATCAAACTATAAGAAAGGTGGTCTACAAAAATTACTTTTGATTGGGTATAATGAAAGCACCATTTATTTGAAATTTGCTTGTGGTTGTGCTCTCTTATGGTCCCACAAAAGGACAACCTCCTTCAACTTTCTAATGACATATATACATGTCTTTCTTCCCTCTATATCTCTTCTTTCTCTATTTTTTTATTTTTTTAAATATATAAATAAAGGTTGTATGGGATTGATATGGAGATTGTGTGTTCGAGATGTAAGAAAAAACTGATATAACGCATGAGAGAGTATGAAGAATAGGATGAATGTTAATAGTCTAATAAAGTGTACAAAATGTCAAGATGCTCTTTTTGATACGAGCCCTTACTAGGCACCATCAAGCCATACATTCAAGATGGAATCAACGTCTTCTCTTAGGTCATAGTATGATTTTTTAAGTTTTTTCTTAATTATTTTGTCTATATTAAAAGAGGTCCGTGAATGAGTGTGATCACATATATATCTATTAGTGTGATGCTTGTACATGTGATGTCTAGTACTTTTTTTATTAACAAGGATTTTCCGTTTTATTAACTGTTTTCTTGACCGTTTTCTATAGATTCTCATGGCCATGCACGATACTTACCCATGGAGGATTAAACCCTGATGTCTTTTAAGACTTTCGAGACCACATATCACTATGTCATCTTGAGATGGTGAGGTGATGGATATTATGTTGAAAGAAAAAACTGATATGGTTGGAAGTAATAATATAACGGGATACTCTTCTTCATGCTATGTAAAAGTTTTATTTTATTAATTTTTGTTGTTGCTGTTGTTTGAAAAGACAAAGCAATTAATACTACTGTTACCAAACAAGAAACAGGTACAACTTAGAGGCCATCCTCATATATATAACATGCGATGTAGAAGTTTAAGGTGTAATGTGTTTTCAAACTTCCCATGTCATGGTAATGTTAGAGAGAGTGTTTTGTATGTATTCAAAAGAATAATGACTTATCATTGACTATATTTTAAATTAAAATCCTTTAAACGGGTCTTCACATAATTTATCAACTTAAGAAACATCCCACCTTCTTTGAATTTATGTAATTATACATTAGAGGATTAGAAGCAATTTAGATTGAAGTTAAGGATAATTAGCTATTTCCCGGGGCTTTAAATGAGTTAGATTTAAGAGTAAAGTTTTTCTAAATGTATTTAACTTTACATGTATACATTTTTCTAATGTATGTATTGAATATTAAAAAATTTTATTGTGTGTGTTAAACTTTTAATTTGTCGTTATTATGTGTATTAAGCTTCTTATTGTATGTATTAAAGTTAAACTTTTACCTTTTTTATATGTGTAACTAAATATATACTAACAAATTAAAATTTTGTTGTACATAATAGATCGAAACTTTTAAAGTTTAATACACACAATAGTAAAACATGTAAACTTAAATACATCTTAAAGAACATTGACCTAGATTTAAATGTCTTTGGTACCAATGCCTAAAGAAAACATCTTCTTAAATGAAAATCTTGCGTGGGTCAATTTACTAAGTATCTTTATTTATATTTATACTATATTATAAATCATTTAACATTTTATTTCTCATATAATATAAGATTTCTAGTTTAAGCAGTACACGTTTTCATACAAATAATACAAATATTTACAACAATATCTTAATCAATCGTCTCTTTGAACAATTATCTCAACTAATGGAGAAATTTAAGAAAAAGGTATATGGCAATTCTAGTTTTATCAACTCATTGTGTAACGACCCGAATTTCTGAAAAAATATTTAGACGAGAAATATATAATATTTATGGAGTTTATTTATAAATAATAATAATTATGAAGTAACATTATTATTTGAAGAAAAGAATAAAAAATTGAAAAAGAAAGAAAATTCGAAAAAGGGTCGCGACGCGTCGGCTGGCTGGCGTGTGTCATGAGGTTGCGTGTTGCAGAGATGGCGTGTAGCAAAGATCGCGACGCGACGCGTCCGGCTGTGTCTATAAATATGAGTTCATTTTCAGCCATTTCTCACGTTTTGTTCAGCTTCATACTGTTACTCTGCCCAATTTAGAGTGATTCTAAGGTTAGAAATTGTGTGCTAGTATTGGGGCTTCATTGGTGCGTGTTTGTGAGGCTCGGGAGTTGCGGTGTTACCATTTCAAGCTAAGTTTCGACTTCAGTTTTGTTTTCATAGATCTCGAGGAGTGTTGTGGAGCATGTGAGACCAGCATTCAACGATCCGTGTGTGAAGCTTGTCGGATCTAGTTTCGTGGTGATCTTTTCGTCCGGTTTGAGGTGAGTTGAGTTCTTTTACAAAACCGATCACAAAGACAAAATATATTTTGAAAGTATTAACGGTTTTTAAGATAATATGTCTATTAACCCGTGTTTATGACTGACTAACGATTGTTGGTAATGCATGTTACTTTATTAGTGATGAAATGCAATTGATTTACACGATGATTGTGATGCATGCATATATATATATATATATATATTTATAGATATATGAACTGATGATTATGATGGAATGATATGATGATTTGGGAGGGGGTAGATATACTTTAAGATGAAAAGATGATGCCTAGTAGGAAAAGTATGCCTTCTAGGAGATGCTAGCAAAGATGATTCGTTGTCGGGTTTCTAGATAACCATGACAGCACATGGTGTACTTGTACTTTACGTTCGTGTATACTGGAGTGGTGTTTGACAAAAGATGAAGGTCAAAATGCATGACACCGCGAAGGTGAAAAGAGAGCCTAAAGATGGGGGCACCAGTTGTACTTTCACCTAAACGACTTATGTCGGAGTAGCTACTGTGGATGGATTACGGGAGTGCGTGTGCAAGTGGGATCCGTCCCCTGATTTGTACCATACTTGCTGGACACACTTAGTGAACTTGTGCCGGTGCGGATGGACCTTGGAACTTAGCAGTTGCCAGGCACGCATATGGTGCCAGTGCAGACGGACCTTGGGACCCTAGCGGTTGCCGGGTATGCATGTGGTATTTGAGGTGACGATGATAATGTGGTATGGTGATAGACCCCAATAAGAAGGATGTATAAATGATGTTTAATGATGCATATGATGTTAACGAAGTAAAAGATGAATATGATGTTATATGATGTTTTATTGATGTATGTGATGATACTTGATCATGTGGGGATTTACGATGCTATGGTGATAACTAAGCTGACTTACGAAGCGTAAGCTGACACTTGTTTCTATGAAATGTGACTTGTGCTCTTGTAGGTTGCTTAGGTGTGTGGTCTTGTGCGATAGGTGCCAGTGAAAAGTTTATTTTGTTATGATGTTTAATGAAACCAACTTATGGTTGTGTAATGAATTTGGTTTCAAACAATGATGTGATTTGACGTAACGGTGGTTTTATTTAGACGTGCGGTTAAAATGGGTTATCTATTTTAATAAATATGATGTTTCAAAGTTTTCCGTTACGATAAATTTGATTAAGTAAATTTCTTTTTGTAAATATCAATTTTTGAAAACCAAGGCTGTTACATATTAAACATGATGCCAACATTTTAATCAATCTAAATTTGGTTAAATTAATAGTAGTATTTCATACTTGACACAAATCATTCTTTTAGGCCATGTTTATGGCCTTTGCTCTTCTCTTACTTACCCAAATACTACATTAGCAGTACATCACTTTTTCTTCACTTTCTATTTCTTATTTAAATGCTTAGTATAGCTTAACCCAAATTAACTTAATTTCTTCTCACTTTTTAAATTTAATATAACAAAATAATAAAAATTTCATAATATTAAAACTAATAATAATGTTTCGCTTACATTATTAAGAATAAAAATACATTTCATTTATTTCATCCGTACAATTTTCTAATTCCCTCCTTTATTGACATTTTTTTTTTCAAAATGGGCCTCTTATTGTAGTTTCAATTCATTTTCTTTTAGTGTCAACGTTTTTTTCTCGACTTTAAGTTTCATCGTTTTGTAAGTGATGTTACTATTAGTACGCTGGTTGAACATATTTATTCGACCAAATAAGTTATTGATGCTTTCTTTCGGAATAAAACCAGCCATATTAGACCCAATAAATTATTCTCGCTTCGTTGCAATGAGATGTAGATTTGGTGAAAATTGAATGATGAAGTAAGTATACAAAAATTGATGGAAGAAATATAAAAGAGATTAGAGGAGTAGATAATTTTTGGTGTATAAATAATGGGTAAAAGTGTGGATATATATAGTGTGTAATAAAGTGTAAAAAAATTAAAACTAGTAAATTTAAAAAAAAAAAAAAACTTTGAAATTGATGGGGTTCTAGGACTCAAACCCCCACACCCGATCGGGTTAGGGTGGGGGCGTATGGGTGTTCAAATACTCACCCGCTGAAACAAGCGTTATCCGAATCATACGGGCAGAGCTATATTTATGCTTAGACTTAGTTATTAAAAATCTCTAAAATTCTATCTTTTTTATTATTATATCCTCATACTTCATCATCCTACCACTAAATTATGAAATATGAAATACATTAATTTTCATTTTAAATTTTTTATTTTGATATTAACACTTGTCTCGATACAATGATTAAAAGGATAAGTAGAAACACTTATTAAGATGATACAAAACCTCTCTAAAAATCTAGATAGTAACATTACATTAATTGTTTTTCTTTTTGTATCTTATTTTAAAGAAAGAATGATTTGTACTAATATAAAATGTATACTACAAACAAAGAATAATGATATATGTAAATTTGAGAATATATTTTTGTGTATCTTATAATCGTAATAATATTATGTATGACCAGTTATATTTGACCACATCACAACCAATCATATTTTTTTGTAAATATATGAGTGAGACCCATACTTTAAATCAAAATTAAGTCATTTTGTTTAAAAAAATATATAATTAGTTATGTTTAATTATAATATGATATTGAAAATTATACGAAAACAAGATAGGTTTTTGAAATCACAGAATCTTAAATTTCTTATAAAATTATTATAATCACAGAATATATATGGTATTAGTTTCAGCACGTTGATTCTGAGATATTGGTAATCAAAATCAAATAGAGTTCAAATTTACCTTAAATACGTTAGGTTTGACAAGGACTTGATTGAGGTGACTGAATTAATTGAAACAACATGACCTCGCATTAAAAGCCACTACCTAATATTTTATCAACTCTCTATCACGCAAGCGCCTCCTCAAAATATCTCTTGAATCAAAGTATTTAGATCATCATAATAGTTTAATTAATTTGACTCTGCTGATATGATATATGTGAACGTATAACATGTATTAAAAATATACTGTATTTGATTGTTTGTTATGTGAGAGAGATGAGAGGTATGAATAGTAACACCCATGTCTTTTTATTCGACTTTGCGTATACGTTTAGAGAACATTAAAAGAGAAAAAGTTCACATCGGTGTCGTAAGACAGAAAGTATTAAGAAAATTCTTGGTCGTCGTCGTATGTTGTTATAGATAGATTCATTACGAGCAAGGGACTAATTAATTTGCCGCGGTGGGAATTAAAACAGAAATAAATTAATGTCGTTATATATATATATATATATATATATATATATATATATATGTGTGTGTGTGTGTGTGATGGTCCTTTGATTAGATGGAAGACAATGTCCATACATACCAAACATATATGTTGCAAGAAAGTCTCTAGTTTTTCATTTGAATTCAATTAATGCAACTTTTTCATAATCAGTAGAGATGAAATGTTTTGCAAGGTAAAACTGGGAGTACCTATCTTGACTCCCTCATCGACTAGATAAATATATAATATTGAGTTTTAATATATTGTCAATTAATTAAGTATATTTTAAAATTGTTACTTTTTTCACTTTTTAAAAAAGAATTTCTCAAATTATATATATATTTTAACCGAACCTAGAGCCCATTTACCCTGATTAATTACTTCTCTCTCGTGTATATTCGTGCTATATATCATTCTAATTTACCCTTAATATATTAATTACAAATAAAACTTGTTTTATACTAATTAGGCAGTGGTAAAAAATAGAAACTAAACTAAACGTGACAAGTAAAACTGTAATAAAAGTACTTCGATCGGGTATCGTAAAAAATTGGGAGTATTTGGTAGGAACGTAATTGTTTTTAATTAATTATAACTTCATTTTATCTATATATATATATATATATATATATATATGTGGATGAGATCAAATACAAAGAAAATTAAAGTAAAAAGTGTAAAATGGATGATTATTTGATCATTTTTCGGTATATATATCAACTGATAATCGTTAGTTTTCTTCATCAACACGTCCGTTTTTTTTAATTTTTCTTATATTTGCATCAACTATTTTATTAATTTTTAAAAAAATATTAAAATAAGAATAAAGATTTATATTTATGAAATAAGAAAAGCGAAGTTAATAAGATTTTAAAAATTATGTTCATCTGGGTGGATAATTGTGTTTGTATGAAAGAGTGTATAATTGGAAAATTATATTTTAAATAAATAAAAACTTAAAGTAAATTAAGAAATAGTGAAATGGTTAAATATTGAGTGGATAAGATTAATTTAGGTAAATTGAAAAGTGAAGATTTTCTTTTTATTAAATTTTAAGAACTCTTAAAATTAAGAATGAGAGAGAATATTAAATGATTTATATAGTAGTATAGATATGTACACTAAAATTTCAACCAAACTTTTTTGTTCTAAAAATTGGGGAATTAAGTTAAAGTTTATAACATCTTAATACATATGTCCCTGCTAGACTCTATATATATATATATATATATATATATATATATATATATATATATATATATATATATATATATATATATATATATATATGTATATATATATATGTGCGTGTGTGTGTGTGAGACAATATTGGACGACGCACTTCAAATTTGTTAAATTCAAATTTGTTAAAAGAAGGAGTTGAAATTATTAGAACGTAACTTTGAAGTCGGTTTAATTTTGAGATGAATATTGTGAGATCGATCAGTTTGCAGATATATAATTAATTAACGACAACCCTAACGATCGACTAGTTTTAACTTTTAACCGTCTAATTAAAATCATAAAACTAAGATCATCTTCAATTCATACAATTCTAAAAAAGTTTAATGAATTGTTATATGAGCATTCCACTACTTATATAACTTTACCATTTAATCTTCACATACCATTAAACTTTACAAACGTTAATTAATTTCCAAATCAGCATCATATATATAATTTTACAAAAATATTTTAAAACTTCAAAAAAGAAAAAGAAAAAGAAACACTATATGAAAATTCCATACAACTCCCATCCAACTCCCATTGAAGATGTTCTAAGAGCATTTACAATAGGAGTTGTATATGAGTTGAATGAAAGTTGTATGAGAGTTGTATGAAGTGAGTGATGAGTTGAATGAATGGAGATTGGTATAAATAAATAATTTATTGAATTGTTGCATGAGATTTGATGGACCCCACTCTTATTTATTTAATTTTTTTTGAAAAGCAATTAAAAAGTTTTATAAATAAATAATTTTAATACAAATCCAATTTCTATATACTTATTTAATAGTTTATAAATTTAGTTAAATAATTTTTTTAATTTAATAAAAATTTCATGTACGTATATTTTAAATATTTTTTTATTAATTATTAGGACTTTAAGTATTTTATTTTCTAGGTTTCTTACTTTTTAATTAGTGTGTTTAGTCTCGTAATTTTTATTTATTACTTTTATATTTTTATTTAATGTAGTATTTCTTTTCTTTTTTGAAGTTTTAAATTTTTTTGTAAAATTGTATATATGATGCTGATGTGAAAATTCATTGAACTTTGTAGAGTTTAATGGACTGTGAAGGTTAAAGAGTAAAATTGTATAGTTAGTGGAATGTTGACATGACAATACATTAAACTCTTTTAGAGTTGTATGGATTGGAGATGCTATAACAAGCATAAGTATCTATCACACACACACACATATATATATATATATATATATATGTGTGTGTGTGTGTGTGTGTGTGGGAGGGTTCATTTAAGAACCGTTTTTATTGCGAGAACCGCGAGAACCAATCTTAGCTGTTCATTTTGGATAACGGAACTCATGGATGAAGAGCGTAGGGGGATTGAGTGTGGCAGGGTGCATGTAAGGAATTCATAGGTGGGCAATCCAATTGAAGGAGGAGAAATTGGACGGCTAAGATTTGTTCTCGTAATAAAAACGGTTCTCAAATGAACTTATTCCTATATATATATATATATATATATATCGATTTGCATGATAATTACTAAATAATCAAATATTAGATAGAATATATCTTCTTACTATATTTTCCTACTTATTCACATGGTTAAGACAAGTACTAAAATCAAGAAATCATTGATGATGGAGAATTAGTTCATTACAGATATCAATCATTAAAAAGGTAGAATGATAAAATAAAAGAAATTAGGCCATCCGAATGACACCATATCTTATTTCTCTTACCTAAAGGTCACATCACTTTTTTCTTTTCCTTTCTTTTTTGTTATCCAAAAACCTAGTATAACTTAACTCAAACTAACGCATCTTCTCCTCTTTTACTTAAATGAGGGTTATATTATAAAAAAAATTGCATTGTTAGGTGTGGGGAGCTGAAAGGCTACCCGTCGGATAGCAAAGGAGGGGGGACTACCGATGGTACCGGCCTCACCTGAAGGAATATATAAAAGATTATGATCAAGTAAGAGGCATTTTGAAGTAAGAAAGGTAAGAGGTAATCCTACAATGCCACGTGTCAAAAACCGAAAAGGGCATATTAGGCATTTCCAACATTTTCTCCCTCTTCTAGTTTTATGTAAATTAAATCACACAAGGTCTCTCTTTCTCTCTCTATTTTAAACTACGGCGATCTCAAATTAGCGGTCAACACCATCCTCGCCGCCATCGCCGAAGAATAAAACCACCATCATCATTCCCCCTTCGGCATCACCATCATTCGCGACCACCATCGCTAAAAACCCTAAAACTATTGATGTTGTTGAATGAGTCAAAGGTGGCGGTGATGAGTTAGAGGCAACAGTGATGAGCCGGAGGAGGTGCGACAGTTGCAACAAACCAGTGGTGATTTTGTGGTAAGGAACAATCAACCGATTCATCCTCCTCCTCTCTCTTTCTCCTCCTTCCTCTCCCTCTGCGTGTCTACGTGTGTGTATGTTGTTATTTAGATCCCGATATTTAGGGTTTCAAGGAACCGATATGTGTATGTTATCTGCGTGAGTGTTATGATTTTGATTTTTAGTGTTTTAATCACATGCCCGTTTGTCTTCACTCTCCTCTGATTTTTAGGGTTTCGATCTGTGTGTGGAGTTTTTTGTTGTTGATTTGGGAGTGGATGACAGTGGTAGGTCACCGTGGCCTTGATATATTTCGATTTGGTAGTGGTGGTGGTTTATATTTGTCGTCTTCCCATCAGTATCAACAATTTCTTTTTGGGAGAACATCGATGAAGCTTAAGAACAATTTTTGTTTGTCGCACATTGTACCATCACTGCCAATGCAACACATTTGAAGGATGGTTTCGATTTGTTCAAAAACTCTATTTTGAAGATAAAAAATGTGATTAATTAGTTTTGTGTTTATTTTTATTTTTCTGATTTCTTGATGCTTAGGAAGATTCAAGCTGTTAAATTTTGGTAATTTCTTATGTACAAGTTGTTGTTTCATATGTATCCGTTTCAAGATTGTGTATCAATTTCGTATGTATAAATTTGAAGATTGTACATCAATTTCTTATCTCATAAGGTGAAATAATTGAGTTGTTCATCAATTTTATGTATTCATCCGTACATGTCTCATCTAAATATGGTTCATCATTTTTATGAGGAGTAGAACATCTGGGTTTCATCATTTTTTAAATTAGCAATAGACGTGATTGTAGGAGTTGTGTTTATTTTTTGTTTTTCTAATTTACCCTTACACTCGATTAAATTGGTAGTTACTATAAATTAGATTTTGATTATTTCTTTTTTACTTTTGATAGAATCCTATAGCTCATATTCCCTTTTACCATCTCTTATGATTATTACCTCTTACAATAACTATGTCCTATATATAGAGAGAAAGAGAGATAGCAAAGGAGATCGAAGAGAAAGTGCAGTGAAAGAGTTAAAAGAACCTATGGATATAACTGCAGAGAGTTTGAAGAAGGTTTTAATTTTTTTAATATATTTCTTGTAAATTAATTAGTTATACATCACTAGTATTTTTTTCCCTCCATGCAAGGTCAATATTTTATCTTTTATAAGATTTAATTCAATGTATTACTTTTGAATCAACTTTGAGAGAAAAGAGTATGGTTATCATAAAATATAGACTTTATATAAATTAAATTAATTAAACAATTAAGTTTAACGGATGACCATCATGTTTTTTTCCTTATATAATTAAACTTTTTCTTGCTTATTGAAAGTCAACTTTTTACATTTTTAACCTTAATTTTATACATGATAAGATGTAAAAACATAAAATAAACTATTAAAAGTTAAAGAAATATATGATTGTAATCAATTATTTGATAATATATATTATAACTTTTTTAAAATATTATTTTTATAGTTGAATCTAGTATATTAATACATTAAATATATAATTATCATATATAATTTAGTGAATTTATTAGTTTAGAATTTAATTAAAAATACTTATGTATATGATTAATTATTAAACATGAAATAATTAAAATTTAAAGAAATATATGATACTGTACACACGTATATAATCACATATTAAATTCCGTTAATAGCTATAATCTTGACAAGTTATTATCTAATAAATACTTTGTAACTTGGATATTATATTTAACCTAAATTAGTTTTAAAATTTATTTGTTTAAAATATTATAAAGATAAAGATGCTTCGATTAAAATTAGTATTACGTATCTTAAAATTGATTTTAAAAAACGGTTCAATTGTTTATATAGTACCTTCGACTGATTCTTTTTTTTTACAGTTAACATTTACAATACTTTTTAAAAAATTCACACATACCCTGTAATAATCTAATGATCGTAATAAATACACGTCATCAATTATTTTGAATTACGTCATTCATGTTACGTAACCACCAACGTATGAAAAGATTTTTTTTTGTTTGACATATTTCTCGGTGTAGTTTTAATTATTTTTTCTTAAATATCAAAACAAAAATAAAATATTAAAATTCAATGCATGTCAAGCCTGTAAGGAAAAGTCTGAGTACCCCTTTGTACTCGATCATGGCAGACCTTTAATTTTATGAGAGATGATTTTTAGGTAACGCGCGTTTTATCATATATAACAAAAATGTATATTTGAATAGTAAAAAAAATCATCACTATTATATGTGATAAAAAATATTATAATATTGAGTTTGAATAGTCCAATATATTTTGAAATTGTTACTTTATCACTTTTTAAGAAAAAACTATTCAAATTTAATTTTGAGAAAAAGATGTTTGAAGTTAGAAGCATCTATGATATGTGTTTTCATACTTACAAATACTTAAATAAGTAAATGATGAAATAACTAACATGCCCTCGTTTAAGTGTAGAAAGACATAAGATATATGCTACTAGAAACACATATCTTATCCTTTTTATTTTTTTAATTAAACCTAGGGTGAACCAACCTAATCATTTTCAATTTTGATTTACAAATATCATATTTACGTTTTATAACATTTAAAAATATCGTATTTAACTAAATTTTTTGTTTTATCATTTTAAAATATTATATAATTATTTTAAATTCTTTTTACTAATAATCAATAAATACTTAACTTAATTACCGGTAATTGTAACAATAATGATCGATGACTTCTATAAAAAATACAATCACGTCTCTTCGTATCATAACACCAGATTTTTGCTATCACTTATGTTCTCCTTCTCGCGTCGACTCTTCCACCGTATTCGTATCATGGTACCATCCTTTTGCCGTCACTTTTGTTCTCCTTTTTGCGCCGACTTTTCCACCGCGCTGGTCTTGATGTTGACACTGTTTATCACCATTTTTTAATTCTTATTTAATTCCTGATTTATATTATTTGATATCCTTATTTATATTAATGTTTAATATTTATACCATACTGCTATATATTGTAGTTTACTCTTAAAATACAACACCTGTTTTATACTTTGTAGGTAGTGGTAAAAATACTGAAATAAAACTAATTTGGGAAGCGATCAAATATAAGTGAATTAAAAAAATACAAATT
Organism: Dittrichia graveolens; assembly: GCA_038502395.1. NCBI lineage: Eukaryota > Viridiplantae > Streptophyta > Magnoliopsida > Asterales > Asteraceae > Dittrichia > Dittrichia graveolens. Next base: position 96,321,499 of record JARJIL010000002.1, read on the forward strand.
TATATCATATATACAATTAAAAATATGAGATATAAATAAAAAATATCAATACCATGCATCCCTTGTATACTCTGATACTCATGCCAATATTCCTAATTTGTAGTTTGTAGTGCTTTTCTTCGCCATTAAAACACCTGTACGTTTGTATACATAGCTAGGTACCGTGTCACCTACCCTTATAAAAGGAACGAAAATCCACAACCCTTTTGTATTCTTTATGAAGGCTATGGCCCTTTTTACTTTATCTTCTTCATATTACCTTCGCTTTCTCTTCCTTTCATCACTTTTCACACTCTCTTTTTGTACTCGAATCTCAAATCCTGCACCATGTATAGCCACCGAGCGATTGGCGCTGCTTCAGCTCAAGAACAATCTCATCGACCGGTCCAACCGTTTATCTTCTTGGGTCGGCAATGACTGCTGCAGTTGGTCCGGGGTGGTCTGTGACAATTTCACAGGTCAGATCCACGAGCTTCGGCTTCGTGGACCTGATGACGGAATCCATGGCCACTGTCATGGATCTTACGACAACGATGACGAGTTAGAAGAAGCATCAAAACTAATGTTAGGAGGAAACATAAGTTCTTCTTTGATAAATTTATCACAACTTAGGTATCTAGACTTAAGTTGCAATGATTTTGGATTCAGCCCGCTTCCATCGTTCATCGGCTCTTTTCTTAATCTAAGATATCTTAACGTCTCAAGGTCGCAATTCGATGGCGAAGTTCCAAATCAGGTTGGAAATCTATCAAGTTTACGTGTTCTAGATCTTCACTGCGTTCCTTTATCCAGTAGTCTTTATTCGAATAGTTTAAAATGGCTAGAGAATCTAACAAAGTTGCAGCACTTAGATATGGGTGCCATCAACCTCACTGAAGCTTCAGATTGGCTCCAGGTGATTAGCAATTTTTCTTCATTGCAAGAACTACACTTTCCTTTGTGTGGCTTAACTCAAATTCCTAGTCATCTAACCATGGTTAGTTTTACTTCCCTTAAGGTCCTAGATCTTTCGGATAACCTCTTCGACAGTTTGTTGCCTGGATGGATTTTCAGTTTACACGATCTAGTTTCATTAGATCTTACTGGTTGCTTTATTAGCGGTCTAAATCCCGAAACTAATGCTAGTTTCTATAGCATGCGTTCTTTGAGGACTTTGCGTGTTTCAAGTAACATGTTTATGAATTCTTCGGTTTTATTAGATGAACTGTCTAGCCTAAGCAATCTTAGTTGGCTCGATGTTAGTAACTGCAATCTTACTTTCCCCATTCTTGGCAACCTACAAAATCTGTCATTGATTGTTCATCTTGATTTATCGAACAATCAAATTGTTGAGGAGATTCCAAAATATTTAAGTAATCTTTGCAACATCACTACCCTTGATCTTCAATCTAACAATTTTTCCGGAAATGTGTCCTGGCTTCTTGAAAGATTTTGTGAATGCGAATCCCCTAAACTCGAGTTATTGGCTTTACGTGGCAATTATCTGATTGGTCATCTGCCAGAAAAACTAGGAAAGTTGAAGAATTTGGGAAGTATTGATCTTGCTTACAATCAATTAACAGGAACCATTCCAGATTCATTAGGAAGTTTATCATTATTGAAGACATTTCAGATGAATCTAAATCAACTCTCAGGTTTGATACCTGACACGATTGGTGGCTTATCGTCGTTGAATTTTCTAGATCTGTCGTTCAACAAGTTGGACGGAAGTATTCCTGAAAGTATTGGACGACTTGGACAACTTTCTTTTCTAACCATTCATCACAATTCTTTAACGGGTGTAGTGACTGAAAACCATTTCGCTAATCTAACAGCTTTGAAAACTTTGTGGGTTGGGGACAACAAGTTAATGTTTAAGCTAAATGATAAAAACTGGATTCCTCCTTTCCAAATCGAAGTGCTACGAATAGGTTCTTCCAGTTTAGGCCCACAATTTCCTTCGTGGATTCAGTCGCAAACAAGCTTAACAGAGTTAGATTTAGCCAACGGAAACATATCAGACACCATACCTGATTGGATATGGAGTACCTTCTCTAGTATAACATACCTGAATATATCCCACAACAATATTCAAGGAATGTTGGGAGATGTTAGTTTTCTTGCGCCAGCTGCGGTACTTGATCTAAGTGACAACCGTTTTCACGGTATATTAGCAAGTTGTTTCAACAGACCAGACTTGGATTTCATAGATCTTTCGAACAATAATCTTTCAGGATCACTAAATCAGTTCTTGTGTTCTAGCATTGAAGGATTGCGACAGTTAAGGGTTCTTAATCTAGCAAACAATAGCATGTCAGGTGGTATCTCAGATTGTTGGATGAATTGGGAATCCCTAGTAATTCTAAACCTAGAGGAAAACCAATTTTCTGGCACAATACCACCGTCTCTAGGAAATATCTCTTCCCTAGAATCATTGAATATGCGTGATAACATGCTGTCCGGGAACTTGCCTGTGTCATTATTGAATTCCAAGAGTTTGATAATCATCGAGCTTTCAGAAAACAAACTGACAGGAAAAATACCATCAGCAATGGGAAGAGATCATACAAGTCTCAAGCTTCTGAGTCTCCGGTCAAACAAATTTGAAGGACAGATCCCAGATGAATTATGTCACCTCATTTCTATTCAGATTTTGGATCTTGCTCACAATGATCTTTCTGGAAAACTACCGACATGCTTTACAAACTTCAGTGTCATTTCTGGACGAGAGACCTCAAGTCCGATCATTCTTTACGATACTCTTTTCCAAAATCAAGTTCTAGGCAGTGCATCGTTGGTGACAAAGGGACGAGATTTTTCATATAGCACCATTCTTTTTCTAGTTACAACATTAGACCTTTCTCATAACAGGTTCTCAGGGTCAATTCCTAATGAACTTGTGGCACTTTCGGGCTTAAGGTATTTGAATCTATCACAGAATGATTTAACAGGAAGTATCCCCAACACGTTCACCGAATCTGAAAAGCTTGAATCTTTAGATCTGTCATTAAACCATCTTAACGGAACGATTCCTTCGAGTTTGTCAAGGTTAACTTCTTTGAATTGGTTAGACTTATCGTACAATAAACTTACGGGAAGAATCCCGCAAGGTCCTCAACTTCAAACCTTCAATGAATCTAGTTTTAGCGGGAATTCACTTTGTGGGAATCCTCTTCCAGCGTGTTTACCACATACCAATGGAACTGCTAACAAACATGGTGATGAATCTGATGGCATTGACGGGATCCTAGCGATATTTACATTCATTGGATTGGTTTTTGGTTTTTGGATCATAATTGCCCCGTTGCTTGCTAGCAAACGATGGAGAAATGCATATTATCATTTTCTTGAAGAAATGAGGATCAAGCTTCAAAATTTCATTCTTATCATATTCCACTGTAAGTCTTAGCCCAAACTTTAGTTTTTCTATTATATTCTTCGTTTACGCTCTCTTTTATTAATTAAAAGATCTTGAAATAGAACACATGCAAGTACATTTCATGATTACTTAGATAACCGGCCATTTAATTACGATATTATTTAAGTTAATTAACGATGAATATAATAATTTCTTCTGAAAATTAAGCATAAAATTATCGTTTTGAAACTAATTTGGGATTCAGTTATGCAATTTCTTTGACACGTGATACAAACTTGTAGGCTTTAGAAGACGTGAGCGATGTCATGAAATTTCGGTTGATCAAGTTCAACAATATGATATATCACAATACATGATCTACGATCAACGGCCTGAAGGTAATTAAGTAGCCAGGATTAAAGACTCCTTGATCATCGTTTATATTCTTAATTTATTCTCTGCGCGCTTAATTGATGACATCCGAATCGGCCTTTTTAACTTTATTTTTAATTGTAGGCTTCGAACATCAGGAGTCGTCACATGAAGGCTGAAGCTAGCACCTCGGCTCATCCAGCTCAAAATTAATTAAGCTCATAGTGAATACTATACATACATACATATATATATATATGTATGTATATATATATATACATACATATATATATATATATTAATATATATATATACATATATATTTGTTGATCGATATATGCCTCGATCTCTTGAATTTTGTAGTACTCATTGCATCATCACTACAAAATAATATTTATAAATGTGAAAAATTCTAGGAGTTTATATTTTATTTTGATTATGTGAGTTTATATTTATAAATTGGGTTTAGAAGTTCTTAAGTTTCATAACTTCAAGTCATATCATTATATGTACTTTTTTAATAAGTAAAACACAAATATATTTTATATGAATGGATATCTATAATAAATTCTTTTCACTTGATTTGCAATTTGTATTTAATATCAGGCTTGAATTTAATTTGCATTGATATGATTATTTTTAATTATAAAAGATTTAGTTATTATGTATAATTTATTCATCTATACTATAGTATAGAATATTTGGTTCAATGTTTTAATGTCTTATTTTAAGCTATTTCAAAATAATATTAATTTTACTCGTCATACATAAAGTATACTTATTTATAAAAAGTATTTAATTCAATGTCTTGGTGTTTATTAATTTCATGAAATTTGAAGTTACTATTCTAACGTACTAAATAAAACCATCGACCAAATTGGAGTCAATTAGATGTTTATATAATTATATCATCTTAATAACTAAATCAATATTTATAATTAGTTATGTCAACATAATCGCTAAAGCTACCCAGTAAAAATAAAACCTATAAACGGACATGTTACTTAGTATATAAGAAATAGAGAGTGTCTTGACCATAAGGGATTTCTTTTTACCTAGTGATAAGCGTCTTGATCCTAACAATTGAGGACAGAATGTGTTATTGGCGCCATCTTCCTAAATCCATTTGTTTTTTTAACAGCAGAACACACGCACACACTAATTTACTTCTAAATCTACACCTTTTTAACACCTTGATACCGCTAGGCTACAAACCCTTTAGTTCCTAAATCGATTTATAAGTTGTGACAAGCTGGAAACCCATTGGCTAAAGGTAAGCAACATATGTTTGGGAGGTTGTTAGATATTTGATTGCTAACATAACCGTTAAAGTTATTCTGTAAAAATAGAACTTATAGGCGGCTAGACTACCCAATATATAAAGAATATTTAGCACCTTGACCATCAATAATTAATTCTTTTTAGCCTAGTGGTTAGCGTTGATCCTAATTATTTTTAAAGAAATCAAGTAAATGCAAAATATATTTCAACTAAGTAAAAGGAATATTCAAATGAAAATAATTTCTATTAACAACAATATTTTAAATGACTTGTATAATTATAGTAATAGATTAATATTATCAACAGCTTTTCGTAGACATGTATAAGTAATCATCTAATTAATTTCAACTTGAAAATGATAATAATATATAAAATTTAAAACGATAACATTATCCAAATGCAAATGACTTGATTTTCATGCCGGATTTCATATCGAAAATCAAAATTATAAAACCAATATAATAGTTCTAAAACACAAAAACAAATAAAATTCACAACATAAGTTTGAGAATTTAAACATACGACTGAAAATTCTCAAAAACACGAAAATTAAACGGGGTTGCAGCCTTGCAGGCAATTACCTTTTAGAAAGGTTAAACCGAGAGGTGATTGAGTCTCTGGAGGCACGACGATTGAGGCGTGGGGCGACGGACGAGGGACGACCGGACGGCGAACGACGACGATGGAGGTGGGCTGTCGGCATCGCAAGGGAGGCTAGGGTTCCATTTCAATTTCACGACTCATGACTCACGAGTTCCTCTTTTCTTCTCCAAATTTTCTTATTTTTATTCTTGTAATTTTGTTATATATTAATTTATCAAAATCAAAATGAAAATTTAAATGAAAATAAAAGTCTTTGGAGGTAAAAACTAAAAATTGTAAAATACTAAAACTTAAAAGTGCCGCTATTTTTTATTGTACTTAGTTATTAATTTATTATATATAATTTAAAATTAATAATCTATTTAAGTTAAATAGTTTTTGGGTTTTTTTATTACTATTGTAAAAAATCATGTTAAACAGGTTACGTTCAGGTTGTCGTATTTGTGTCGACCAGTTTCATGTCATTTTCGGATCGACCCATTTCTGACCCAATTCAGTTTCGAGTCGTGTTCGTGTCGACGTAAATCGTGTTCAGTTCGGGTTGGGTTTCGGGTCGGATCAAAATTTTCCAACCCTAAAAATGTGATTAAATTTGAACTGTTTATAAATCTAAAATGATTATCTGTGATGTGATGTATATGGCATGTATCTTTATTAAAAATTGTAATTGTAATTGATTCATTGCCAACCCAGATATATTACATCACACGGTTAATTTAAATTACAAAGGGTTCTAAATAGAATCATTATATATATAGGGTAAAGTTTTATATAGTCTCAACCTTAAACATAATCCTTAAAAACCAAATCTCAATTATTCATTTAAAAAGTCAGAATAGAAATTGACAATTCTAAATTAAAACTCATGCACCTCCCTCAAGAAACCCATAACTTTTTTTATTTTTTTATCTTCTAAATTTTTAAATGGTCATAACTATTTCATTTTTGAGAATTTGAGCAAAAAAATTAAAAAAAATTTACTTATCTTTTAATCCTCTTTCAAACAAGAACATTTTTCCTATATTTCTAAAAATGCAAACCATATGAAAATGATACCCAAATGTTCATTTTGAATCATATGAATTTTTATCATTTTCGGTTGTAAACATGTGTATTTATATCATTTTCGGCTGGAAGGAGTGTATTTATATCATTTTCCGCTAGAAACATGTGTATTTATATCATTTTCGGCTAAAACATGTGTATTTGTATAGAATTTTCGGCTAAAAATGAGTCTATTTTTATCATTTTCATTTGAATAATGTTATGAATGTTGTATATTTTTATCATTTTTATCTGAAAAATGTTATTATTTTTATCGGAAAAAATTTATTATTTTCAATAGAAAATTGTTATTATTTTCATGTGAAAACACGAGTATTTATATCATTTTAGGCTAGAAGGAGTCTATTTTTTTCATATGGATAATGTTATCATTTTAAATATTATATATTGTTATTATTTTCACCTTGAAAATATTATCATTTTGAATTGAAAAATGTTATCATTTTTTACTGAAAAAGTTAATTATCATTTTAGGGTAGACGAGACTTAAAAGGAAAAAAAGGAAGGAACGTGATTTTTGGGTTGTGGATTCATATAATACAATTACTTCTATAATTACATCTTATAATTATTTAATTAATTACAATAATGTCATTATTAGATCTTGACTATTAATTTAAAAAATCTAATTGTCCATATTTGGTCTTTGAATCTATGTTTAAACATATGACCTCTATTGATCCAATTTACATATATATACACACATCTATATATATACATATATATGGGAGGGTTCATTTGAGAACCATTTACTATTATGAGTACCGTGAGAAACGGTCTTGGTCATTGATTAATTTAAATCAATAGTCAATAAATGATGACTCATTAGTGACGTGTTAATGAGTCATTAATGACCCAATAATGGCTTATTAACGATGCATTAATGATGGTTATTTTGGGAAAATCAAGCCTCACTTTTTATTGAGTGTTCACCCGGACGCAATTTACAGCCGGAAAAATATATAAAAGATCAAAATACCCCTATTAATGAGAATTAATAATGGTTACAAATTGTACTCGCAATAAGAATGGTTCTCAAATGATATAGAGAGAGAGAGAAAGAGAAGAGTTCAAACGAGAATGAGAAATTAAATGAGAATAGGAGACTAAATCTTATCTGTTGTTTGGACGTAATTTAAAAAAAAACCACGGTGGCATTTTTGTAATTAATCACAACTTTATAAACAGCAGTAGAATTTCATGACTGAAATATCAAATAAAAAAAGGAAAGCAAATACTTTTTCATTTGATATTTCAGTCATGAAATATTAATATTTCATTACTGAAATATCAAAAGGAAAAAGGTGAAATTAGTACTGTTTCACGATTGAAATATTAAAGAAAAAAAAAGACACTACTTCGCTTTTTACTTTGATATTTCAATCATGAAATACTACTGTTTCATGACTGAAATATCAAAAAAATAAAAGACATCGCTTTGTTTTTTTCTTTAAAAAGGAAAAAAGGGAAATTAATATTGTTTTACGATTGAAATATCAAAGAAAAAAAGACATCACTTCGCTTTTTACTTTGATATTTCAATCATGAAATACTACTGTTTCATGACTGAAATATCAAAGAAAAAAAGTCACGGTTTCACTTTTTCTTTGATATTTCAGTAATGAAATACTAGTATTTAATGACTGGAATATCAAAGAAAAAAGTCAACGTTTCACTTTTTTTTTGATATTTCATTAATGAAATACTACTGTTTCATGACTAAAATATCAAAGAAAAAAAGTGAAGCAGCAGAGTATAAACATGATTCATATATGAAATATCAAAATAAAAAAATCACCGTTTCACTTTTTTTGATATTTTAGTCATGAAATATTGTATTTATAAAGTTGCGATTAATTAAAAAATGGCACCGCGTTTTTTTTATTTCCGGATCTCACAACTAAGATTTAATCTCACATTCTCATTTAATTTTTTCATTCTCATTTATATATATATATATATATATAATCATTTGAGAAACGATTTTATTACGAGAACCACTTTTAGTCGTTCATTTGGTAAGTGAAATTCATGGATAGAGAGCGTGAGGGGGATTGATTGTGTCAAGGTGGATGAGATGAATTCATGAGTGAGTGATAACATTGAAGAAGGGTGAATTGGACGGCTCAGATTGGTTCTTACAGTACTCGTAATAAAAACGGTTCTCAAATATATATTTGTATACGCATATACGCGTACGTCATATATATTTAAGTGTAATTGATGGCATGAAGCTTAACACAGGCACCCTACTACACAACACTCCCGTTTAAATACAACCCTTTTAAATGCATATTTAAGTGTTTTCCGTTGGTAATGCCGTTGGAAATACGTCAATTTACCAATGGATTAATGCCCGTTGGTAATAATCCATTAGTATTGGCAACTTTTCTAGTAGTGGTGGGAAGACAAAAAATAAACACAAGTTGACAAGTCATAAAATAGTTAGATAACACAAGTCGATCTTAGACTCAGCTACATTAAATTGGGCTAGGCTTAGTATAATTTAAGTAAAAAATAGCCCATATGATGATATTAAATGCATACTAGGCCAAAACCATTACATTCAAAGCCTTCAGTTCAAACTTTGAAATGTGGTTATTCATAGGACCGGAATGACTAGTGATCTTACGATCCCCAAACCATTCCACGATCCTAACGTCAATCTTACCTTTTGGGCAATTATATATCGATCTTGCATGATTTTGGTTGGCGAGATCATAGGATCTTACGATCCTATGAATTTGATAACACTGACAAGAAATTAAAAAGCTTATAAAATATAAAATGAAAAACTAATGGGTGAGGTTCATTACAACCTTCTTAGACTGAGCGCATAACTCAAGCCCCTACCCTTTCACCGGTCTAGCAGGCATTCAGGTGCAATTCGGGAACACCAAAATTTTACCACCTACCCGCCCTTCCTAATCCTCTGGCTCTCAAAGCTTGAGCTCAACGTTCCTCCCGTTTTTAACATTTAACCATTATTCAACTATACAATTTAAAAAAATTAATTTTTTACCTATTCAAATCACTATATAAACACACTATTTTACCCTTCTTTTAACACACAACTCTCTCTACTTCTAAATTTTTAAAAATTTCAACCAAACTACTTAGCCTGCCAGTTTTTTCTTTATGTTGGAGCAATGCTGGTATATCAATACCCATTGGATTATTTATTGCACCAATAACATCACTCACTGCAACAATCTTACCACCCATTTTGTGAATCAGCCTAACAACCCTAGGCCTCACATCACCAAAACCTTGAAAAAAGCGAACTCTGGTCGACATTATAAAAACTCTCAAAGTCAATGCTAATGATGACATGTTCACATAAATAATCTTACCTTAACAACAAAGCTCAAACTTTCAATTGACTTTCCACGTTCAGCAAGTATTGCTTTTGTGGCAAAAACAACGCCATGGCCGGTTGTAGCCTCTTTTCCAAGTGATCCGCAAATATCCTTATAATCAATGAGATGTCATAAGTTATTCGATAAATAGTCAGCTATAGCGGAAAGCATGGTCTAGACTATTATCATAAATATTAAATACTCACTATTGGCTTTCCGAGTTTCTGGTGGCAACAACAGGGGAATAATGACTTACTCTTTTTGAGTACTCATCCATTATCCAACCCATGGTCTGTGAATCAAGATAACCCCACATCCTTATTAAGACTGTTTCATCTTTTTCTAACTGAATTTCTATTACTAAAATAATTCAAACCATGCAAATAATAATTTACCATGTGTGAATTGTGATCCATCAACATAATCAGTACAAACTTGGTTGTTGGATCTCCCCCACATAGAACTTGCTAGGTGCATAAGATATTCAACCACTGACTCTACCAAATGGAATGTTGACAATATCGGTGTTGTGCGAAGGCATTTACCTCGGCAAAATCAACCTTGAATTAGACAAGTCATCACGTATCAAACAATTTTGAAGAAAATAGATTTAGAGACATAATTATGTCAACTTTCCAAAAAGGTTGACATAATTATCCAAGGTGAACTTGATGATGAATTATTGCATACTTAAATAAAAGTTATACTGTCATTTAACACAGTCACTTTCCTAATAACTCTTGACTCTTTTTCTAAAGGAAAAATTGCAAAAGGTACAAGTGATTCAAAGCAATGGATAAAAACCCCAAAATCAACCGGGATTTACTCATCCTTTTGTAAACCCAATTCGTTTAAAAAATAATTAACAAAGGTTTTGTTATGATTTCCAGAAAGAACTCTTGCGAAACCAGAACATATATTTGATAACATACGGAACGGGAATAGAGACCGAGAACTAAGCTAAATAATACATTGATAGCCGGTTCCGGTCAATTTTGGTCCCATTCATTGGTTTTTGGTTTTGTCATTCATGACCTAGTTTTGCACATAGGTAACATTAATGTTTCCAAAAGGAAAAATTTGGCAATTTGCATGCATAAATTATCTATAAAAATCAATCGATCACTCGGGTAAATGATCATAAAAGAAGATTCCCATTTAACGAAATCTAAAACAGAAAATTCATATTTGTAGGCATATGAGAACTTGCACTTCTAAAACACAAGTTCTCACCAACACTAGCAGTAAAATTGCATTTCGTTTGTAGAAAAGTTACGGACAATAACATGTTGAAGAATCATCAATATCCTAATCAGAACGTTCTAGAATGTCCTAAAATATTCAAAAATGTCATGGAAGACCCTCAAAGGTTATGGAACAATCTAGACGATCGTGGAAGACACTGGAATGTCCTAGACTTCTCTAGAATACGGTAGAACATTCTAGAAACATATAGAATCTTGAAATATATATAGATTGTGGTAGGTTGTTCTAGAATATTCACAAATGTATCTAGTGTATAGAAAGATCTAGAATCTTCCCATGAGAAGGTAGAAACACCTATAAATAGGCATGTAGCTCATTTGCTCCATACAATCCAAGAAAGCATAAATGTAGTAGTCTTTGAAAATTGTACTTTCTTTTTAAAATTGTCTTAGTAAAGAGTATTCGTTGTTGCCAAAGAAGAGTCATAATCAACATACCGCTATAAATACCAATCTATCAATCAACAACAATATGTTGGTATTATTTCCAACAATAGAGAGACGGTAAAACCTAAATCTCTACCGGCCAACATATATTACACAAAACAAAAGCACATATATATATATACACACACACACATAGATATATAGGACATAAATAGAGACCAGAAGATGAATAAAATCACCTCAGACTATTTTCCATACACAAGATTATATTTCTCTCAATTATATATATATATATATATATACATGATTGAAACTAAAGGCTATTTTCCATTGTAACACCGTATTTTTTAACCCAAAATTTTTCGCTTTAATTACACCATGGAAGCGTTTTTAAACAAAGTAATTACAACCACTGTTTACAAAATATAAGTATTACAAAACACGGCTCGTCACAAATACATTATCAGAGTCCTAGGTGATTACTCCCCAAGTTAACCACTCTCAGCCGAGCCGCTGACTTACCAAAACCTGTAAAAAGAGTGAGAGGTGGGGGATTAGCACAAAGCTAAGTGAATAGAGTATCACAAAACAGATATATCAGCCAGAACCACATGATATCAACAACCACAAATAAGCACCCTGGGAAGACCGGCGGTTCTACAGGAACCTACAACCAATGCCGGCCAAAGCAAAGGTTTACCGATAGTCCATTTGCTATCCTCACACAGTATCATCCTCTTGTAGCAACAAATGCATCCCAAGGTCCTGATACTGCTTAGCCAATAGCAAATGAACCCAACCCATAAGCCCAGTCGAAAACTGACTTCCCTTTCAACATGTATACATATCACGGAATTCAACAATTAACATTCATAGTTAGTTAACCAATAGATATACAATCTACCCAAAATAGTTGCAACCAAACCAGTACAACTAATATCACCCGTGAGCAAACATCCACTCACCTCTGGTTCTCAGATATTCCACTCGGTGATCTAATGTTACTGAGCCTTGTCTGTCCCTGAGAACACAACAACCAACCATTAGTAATCAATTCATAAATATATGTATCAATCATATATTTATATCCTTTAATCAAACATAAACATGTAAGATTCACATATATCACCTAGCATCATGCAATGCAAAACAACAAACCAAAACTGTCGGATTTCACATGCAAATCCGACATTACTATCGGAATCCGCAACCCCTATCGGATTTCAAAGAAATCCGATACATCCATCGAATTTCAAAGAATCCGATACTTCCTTCGGATTTCACTTAGCACAATCGGATTTTCCATGCTACTCGGATTTCACACTCAGGATTCCACATTCGGATTCAAACCATAGAATTTCAACACTAGGATTTCATAAAAAGTCTCGGATTACATACATCCGGATTCAACACCCGGATTTCACTTGGAATCGGATTCTACCTTCGGTTTTCATCATCATCACCAAAATCCGCAAACTTCAACTTACCAAGAATCCGACAACTTCATAACTTGCATAAACCAATTTTCCAGTTCATACAATTCACATACCAATTCATATAAACACATATAAACATGTTTAAACATACAAGCATGCATATTAAACACCATAAAACCATGAAAACACCAAGAACATCAAATCCGATTACATCATATGATGTTCATAACAAAACCCACTCAAAACTGTAGCATGCTTATAACAACTAGCATGTTAGCAAGAATCATGAAATAATCATCAACCTTCGAAACTTTGAATTACAAATTCAAGAAATCAGAGAATTCCGATTGCTTCTTGTTTCTCCTTCTTAGCTCTCGGTTTTTCACCCAAATTCACACACACATGAAAGCTTCAAAGTGTAGTAAACTTCACTAACCCACGTATATATGTATTAAGCATGAGGTGTCATGGTTTTACAATACTAAGCACATGCACACACACATATCACAATCCGTATATATACATATATACACACATATATATATAATCCATATTAATTAAGTAATAATTAATTAATCAATTAACCATTAAATACCAATTAATACCATAATAATTCACGTGTAACATACCCCAATGACTACGTTCTACTAGGCCCAATCTCAGGATGTTACATTAATACACAAGATTATATATTATATACATCCACGTTTTTGGATAAATATATATATATATAATTATATAGATATACATATATATATATAATTGTATATACATATTATACATAACAAATCGGATTACAAATGAAACTACATATATCTTCATCTACTTATATATTATTATATATATTTAAATTTAAATTATTTAAAACTAATTTGAAGAATTCATTCAAATTTCAAATATGTGTATATTTATCTTAATTAGATTAGTTAAAACTAACTTTACCATAAATTAAATTTGAATGCTTAATAATAGTTAGCTTAGTTAATAAGGATTGTTAGATTAGTTGAAAATAATTTAAATTAATATAATATATTATATTTCTCTCTGAATTTTTAATATATATATATATATATATATATATATATATATACGCGATTGAAACTAAAGTCTATTTTCCATACACAACATTATATATTATATACATCCACGTTTTTGGATAAATATATATATAATTATATAGATATACCTTTATATATATATATAATTGTATATACATATTATACATAACAAATCGGATTACAAATCAAATTACATATATCTTCATCTACTTATATATTATTATATATATTTAAATTTAAATTAGCTAAAACTAATTTGAAGTCATTCAAATTTCAAATATGTGTATATTTATCTTAATTAGGTTAGTTAAAACTAGTTTGACAACAAATTAAATTTGAATGCTTAATAATAGTTAGCTTAGTTAATAAGGATTGTTAGATTAGTTGAAAATAATTTAAATTAATATAATATATATTATATCGAACTATTTAATATATATATACACGATTGAAACTAAAGGCTATTTTCCATACACAATATTATATATATTATATTATATATACTCGATTTTCCATACACAAGATTCTTTGCAACTCCTTGAAGAGGTTTGGTTTCTTCATCTCAAGAAGAAAACGTCATTTGATTGTTTGAAAAGGTAATTTCTATGGCTGTTTCTAACTTCAAATGATTGTTACAATTAGAATTTGTTTTGTTTTTTTTGCTTATATTTTGACTTATACGTGCTTGTATCATTATTGTATTGATTTTGTTGTTGTTAATGAGGAGAATATACTCATTCTTATACATATATGCTTATTATTTTCATCTTTTAAGATTATCAAGTTCAAACTCCACAAGATGGAAGTTCAAACATACGCTGATCAAGATCCGGTTGATAAACAAACTTATTTCTCTTTCTGCCTGCCACGTAAATTTAGGAAAATGTTTAATGACAATGTCCTTCAATAGTCTGCTGTGGTAATACATCATTTATTTAATTTATATACATGTTAATTAGATACAATACTAATTACATTTAAAATGAAAATCTTGATTAAACTTTAATAATTTAATGTTTCACCAGGGCATCCTTGCTTGGTATGTTTGTAATTTCAAGATATATAATTTCAAATGGGCATCTATTACTTATGGAAATTATCAAAAAAAGATGAAGTTGACAGTGGTTAATGATCAAAGGTTATGAATGTGAAGATTTGTGGCAATTAGAAAGAATTCAAATGCCAGACAAATTAGAGAAAAAATCGATACCTATACTTCTTTTTGAAAAATACATCTTTTGTTGATAATGGTACACTAATTTTTAGTGTATTTTAGGTTATTTCTTTGAAAATTTGACATGTAATTAGCTTTTCGGTATTTGTCATTTCGTAAAGACATTTTTTAATGCCTTAGATAATTTTATTCATGTATTTGAAATTTGTCAATGTTATTAATTTGTTTGGAATTAAAAGAGTATTATAATTTTACCTTTTAATTTCTAGCTTTCCTTTATTTATATTTTATGTAACCAAACTACATAAATTGAAATTTCAAAATTTTGAATGTCGAATTCAATAACTAAATTAATGTATTAAATTAGAAAATTTTATTTTATTTGCATTAACTAATTGACTAAATGATCAAGGTTATTGAACGTTTTAAAATCTTATGAGATTTAACCATAATCTTAACCATTTTCTATTTAAAATAATCAAATAGATAAAATCTTGAGGTTATTGAACGTTTTAAAATCTTATGAAATTCAATCGTGCATTAACTATTTAATTAAATAATTAGTTAAAACTTATGAGAAACTCAGAAACCTCAATGGTAACAAAAAATAACCAAGTTTCAAATTAACTAAATATAAGAAATTTTAGATTAGTTATAACTAATCTATTTAAATTAAATAATACTGTTATTTAAAATTATATATTTACCGCCAAATAATTAGAACTTGCGAATTTAAACCCTAAGTGGAAAATTTTATTTTAATTTAAACAAAAAGTGGATATATATATATATAAACTAATCGGTTAATACTTCTAACATTTTGAATTTATACCTATAAATCGTATTTAGGATTTTAGATGGAATTATATGTATATTCTGATGACTTATATAGTATATATAGTCGATTTTAAAAACAAAAATTTCCTCATAACTCCTTGAAAAGATTACACAATTACTTTACTATTATTCGGGTAAATAAGTTTTGTTTAAATTTCATAAAAATTATTCACATATGCTTATATTATAACCATTCATTATGAAGAATAAACAACATTCTTCATCTGCTACAAAGCGATCTTCATTGGAAAAGCATTCAAAAGAAAGGAATAAATCAAGGGTGATTCATTCTACATCTGCTACAACTCTTTTCATAACAGTTAAATAACGATTGAAAATGATATAAGAAGGTTACATATTCCTTTAAATGATATACGTAATGGTGCGTTTGATTTCAAATTAGAAATTAGTTCAACATTTAAATAAAGTCCAGTGGATTTATATTCATTTACATATTCATATTTGAATGTTCATGTTTATTTTTGTACAATATTTATTCACATTAATTATATATCAAGGTATCGGTGGAGATCAAATACAAGCGATTCTCGAAACCTTCAAAATTTCAATACCAACTCTAATGGTATTACATAGAACGGAGATCAACTTTTACAACATTATATAAGAATCAACTACGTCAACTTAGGTTATTTTCTATTTATAGTTCATTTACCTTATTTTTGGTTAATTAAACGGTTTGTATTATATACTTGTGTAAATAAAATATATATTTTTATTAAACAGATAATTTTCATTCTCCATTATCTCTTTCATCAGGATCTCCTAATCCAACTGCTCTACAAAGTCCTTTAGAATTAGTTCTTGGAACACCTAATGTTCGTGCTTGTGGTAGTGCTATAAGAGATAAAAAAAATTTGATTAAATAATACAACTATTTTTTGTGCGTAGGTCAGCTGTTTTAACTTTTATTTGTATTTGAATGATAATTTAAATATTTAATTGTAATCTCAGTTATTCCTCCCTCACAAATTAAATACAATGCATGTGGAAATATGTTTCCTTCGAAGAACACATATAACTATGACTTATATTAAAAGATGTATCGTTTATCAAAAGTTAGCATTCACGTTTTTATTAAACTCAATGATTAATTATTTCTTCAATATTATATCATATGAATGTATGTTAATTTTTATAGGTTCGGTGAGTGCTATATCAAGGGAAACACCACATTATACCAATACTAATTATGAAGTTGGTAGTTCTAATAACAAACAACACAAGAAAACCATCTCTTCATCAAGAGGAAGGAAATTTAACACACAACAGATTCCAGCTTTTCATTTAAACTACAATGAAGAAGTTAACTTGCATGGAACTAACAAGGATAAGTTGCATGGAATTTCAAAAGGTATATTGTAACATTTTGGATTTGGATTTATAAATAATGTTCTAATGTTTATGAAAATAAGTTATCCTTATTCGATGTAATAACATCACATTTTTTATAAACTCTTCTAGAGTATGTGGATATGGGAGATCTTACATATACATGTCAATCATGTAAGGCTATGCTTTGGCGTGCAGAAGCTACTAGAGGAAATGAAGGATTGAGTAATAAATATTACTCACTATGTTGTATGAGAGGAAAAGTTCAGTTGCCTAAAGTTACACCTCCTCCAACTTTGTTGACAGCTCTTTTTTCTAACAAAACAGAAAGAAGTAAGGAGTTCCTTAAAAACATTAGAACATACAATAACATGTTTAGCTTTACGTCAATGGGTGGTAAGATTGATAACAAATACAACAGAGGTGGTCCCGTACAGTTTTAGGTTAGATGGAGAAAATTATCATCGTATTGGTAGTTTACTTCTTGCAGACGGTGAAATCCCAAAGTTTTCAAAACTCTATATCTATGACACGGATCATGAGGTGTCAAACATAATCAATGCTTATAGGTACTCTAAAATTTATTTAAGTAATATTTTATATCTTATATTATTTATTTCTATATGTCTAATTTATTTTTTATGTCTTTTCTCTAGTGCAAGTCATGCAGAAAAGTGTTTGGATCCAAAAACACATCAGTTTTGGATAGTACATGAATTGAAAGGGATTTTGAATGCATTAATCCATTGGTACATCAGTTTAGAATGATAAGGGATAGGTTTTCTGATCTACCAAATGAAGACATACATCTTAAGCTTATTGCTAAAAGAGATAGAGATGGTAGGACATACAACCGTCCAACAGCAAATGATGTTGCAACATTGATTGTTGGTGATTTTGATGGCTTTGAAGACAAGAGGGATATTATCTTAGAGAAAAAATGTGGAGCACTTCAACGTATTAGTGAGTTACATCCTTCCTATTTGGCACTTCAGTATCCATTGATTTTCCCTTATGGTGAAGATGGATACATAGTTGATTTATTTCATAGAGAAGTGGAGGACCAAAATAAGCCTGGCAGGATTAGGACAATTATGAGAGAGTTTTTGGCTTACAAAATTTAACAAAGATTAAACGAGGAATCATTTTTGTTAAAGAGTAGAAAACTGTTTCAACAGTATTTAGTTGATGCATAGGGTAGTGACAGTGTGTGTGTTATGGTTTTTTTTAATTCTTAAATGTTTTTTCTTATAAGTTTTAATAACTATCACACATATATGTGTGTCCGTGTGTATATATAATGTATGTATGTATGTATGTATTTGTATGTGTATATTTGTGTGTGTAGGAACACAAATTGACGTTTATTATGTCTAGGTATAGGTATTTTGGATGCAATTCACACACAAACATAACTTTGTTGGCTTGTGGATAATAATGGTCATGCTTTGATGGTATTTTTTGTTTAACATATCATGAATTGAGATTGGAAGAATAATTGCGCAAAACAAAGGAAATTCATGAATATCCGAAGTGGTCGTAACATTTTGGTCTTTGCTGCTAATTTTTATGTTTGGTCATAATTGTTGGCCTTATTGAGTGGAATAAAAATGGATCAAAAGATATTAAAAAAATCACCATAATTTTATGGTGATCATCGTTATTTTATGGTGTAAGGCACAAAATTACAGTTTGTAATCGTGAAATCACGTTGGTGTCGCCGGACCTTTTAATTTTCAGCCTACTTGGGATGATTTGTTTTGAGAAAAATAAGGGGACTCTTAACCTAATATAAGGTAAGATAGACGAGAGGGGTTTCTAGGGTTCTGGGGTTCACAGCCCTTTTAATAAAAAAAATTTAAAAATTTTGAAAATAATCACATGTTTATGTCACTTATTGCCTCAATATCAAATATTTATACACACACGGGATGTTAAGTTGGTTTTTATTATTTTTAAATCATTGACCGATTAAAATATAACTCAGCTAATCTCTCTTGAACTATATATCAATTCCATCCATCCATTCTTCATTTTTCCAAACCCTATATCAATCAAGAACTTGAACATAGTCGTCACTACCATGTTTGTTTCTTTTATCATCACCATGTTGTTAAGCTTTTTGTAATTACAATCGGGACTATGATTCGATCAGTTCTTACTAACTTGAGATATATTAGGGGTGTTTAAAACCGGATATCTCAAGATTTGGATATTTTAAACTTTAACCACTAAAAAATAGCTCAAGTATGTTTCAAAATGAAAAAAATACATGTATATAAAACTATATATGTTAAGAAAATTAAATAAATAAGCGATATAAAAATTAAAAATATTTTTGGACATCGGATATCCGAAACTTCAAAACTTACTATCCGGATCCGAAAATTTGGATATTTGAATTTCGAATATACAAAATTTTAGATATCCGAATTTCGGATATACAAAATTTTGGATATCCGAATCTTCAGATTTTCGGATATTCGAAAGTGATGCTCGGCTTCAGATTATTTTAAACATCCCTAATATATATATAGATGGGATTTAGCATGGGAAAAGGAGATTTTGTATTTTTTTTATTTTCAAAAATTATTAAGCATTATTTTTTGTCAATTTAGGTTGACCAAGTATCAAATTCATACTTTTGACTAAACCACGGTTAGTTATATATATAATGAGAGCATAATTTAAAAAACATTTAAGAGAAAAATATAGAAATAAGAATTTAGAAAGTAGATGAATCAATAATCTTATATAAAACTATAACTTTTATTTGGAAGGTGTTTTTTTAGTAAATTTTGAGTGCTTTATTAACTTATGCTGCTAACCTAAGTAAAATTAAGGACAAATTATAAAGACATTGTTTTTGGTTTTAATTTTTAGATTAGGGTGTTTATTAGATGTGTCAATTTAGCCGTTGCTGTGAATATAGAGAGAATATGAGAAAGAGAATAGAAAGAAACAAGTAATATTATGTATTATGTATTCTTCTATTTATAGTTATACAATGGATAAACATTCAAGATTTAAATATCTTGTCTAATAAATATCTAATGATACTTCTTTATTTAATATTAGAGGATAAGATATATATCATAATTATCCATAAGAATATCACCTTTTAATTAATATAATATATGATTATCCTTGATATTTAGTGCACACTCTGTTTTAATTTTGGAAGATATGATATGTTTTCAAACAACTTCTAAAAATTGCATGATTTAAAATTGATAATTATTTAAATTAATTGTTAGAATTGTTTAATAAATTTATTCATTTTAGTATTTTATTTATAGGATAATGATAACCACAATTCTCAAGGTTACGAATAAATATAAAAAATAAATTTTAGTTTTTTAAAATGGTAATCATAATTCATGTTTTTATAATCAGCTTTTCATAATTTTTATACTTAACTTTCTATATGTGAAACTATGTTACCATTTTTATAAACTAAAAACTTTACATTTCTTTTATTTTTATTCATAGTCGTAAGAGTTATGGTTATCATTCTTCTTGTTTATATTTATATTATTACTAGCATGTTACTAGCACAATGCGACAAGGATGAATAATTCATACTCAATAACATGTCCATTTTCGATAATGTAGTTGGTATTCAACTATTCATGCACCAGTTGCTGACTAATTTACATTCGCAACATGCTCATTTTCTTTCACTCTTTTCCATTTTATTTATTTTTTATTATCTATCAACTCTTTCGTTAATTTTTATAATAACTTTTGAAAGACAATAAAATAAGAAAAAGATCTCTACTTATAAAATAAGACGATGAAAACATATCAATGACTTTAGGAATAGTGTTGATTTGAATAAGGAATTGTGTAGGTATGAGATAATGTATTGGTGGCCGAGTTGGTGTATTTTAAAAAATGTAAGAACATTGATTATATTGGTAATATTCTATTACTTAAATTTTAAAAATTCAAATAACGTAATATTAAATATATGATAAATTAAACTTTTATTTTACTTATATAAGTGCTTATAAATTATGATTGGTTTATGGGTTTTAGTTATATGAATTTTTAATACTTAAATTAAAAATATTTGTTATATGATAGAATATTAAAAAAATATTTCTATGGAGATTTTTTATTTAATTTTTAATTTGTTAATATCTTATAGATTGAAATTTAATTTGCATTGACTTAGCATATTTAAACATTGTTTCTTATAGAAAGTTAAAATGGTTTTTAAGAATCTAATTAAATCAATTCAATAGTTTCTTTTTAGGTTTAAATGAGAAATAAGTTAGTAATTTCAAACTACTTAATATTTAAGAGATTAAGATTTTTAAAAGAAAGAGTGCTAAATGTTTATATATTCGTATAGATATAGATTATAGAAGATTAGCATTGTACTCACGCAGTACTACGGTGGCAAATAATTTCTATTTTACAACATGTTACTTTTAAGAGTGTAATGATATGTTATTTACGAGATTCAATGTCACGAAAAAAAAGTCTACAGCAACATGTCCGTTTTTATTCAAATTTTCTTTTATTTGCATTAACTATTTTATTAATTTTAAAAGACGTTAAAATAAGAAAACTTATTTACATTTATGAAATAAGAATAGAGAAATTAATAAGATTTTAAAAATTATGTTAATGTGATAGATAATTGTGTTTCTGTGAGAAAGTGTGTTAGTGAGAGAGTATATTTTAAATAAATAAAAAGTTAAAGTAAATTAGGAGAGATAATGAAATGGGTAAATATTGAGTGTATAAGATTAATTTAGATAAAATAAAAGGTCAAGATTTTGTCTTGATTGAATTTTAAAACTCTTAAAATTTAAAAGGAGAGAGAATGTTAAATGATTTATATAATAGTATACATACATACATATATATATATAGGAAAAAGTTCAAACGAAAACTGTTTTCATACGAGAACTGCAAGAACCAATCTTATATAAATAGTCTCTCGCTTACACTCTTCCCTTCCATTTTGGAAACATATTTTCCGCACTTATCTCTCCACCGCCTCCACATATCTCTTAGTCGACGATCACTGCCATGACCATTGTCGGTGCCGATGAATGCCACTACCATCTTCCGAGGTTGTTGTCGTCCCGCCGATGCATTCTTGTACTACCACCATGTTCGATGATTGAGACAACCTACGAGGTCAGATCTAACGAACCCACACTCTCACTGAATTGGTCCGACGACCATCACCAGCGGCATTGTTTTAGTGTGACAACAATGGATGTGGTGAAGGAGATGACGAAGAAGATCTCCACGTGCCACTACCCACGGTGACGATGAAGACCTTTGTCCCCATGACTGTTCTTCTTCGCCATTTTCTTATGAACACAACCTAGAAATCAAAGACAGTTTATAAATCCGTAATTTATGATGTTGATTCATTTATTTAATCTTAAATAATCCAGTAATTGGTTTTAGGCATTTCATTTATCATGCTCTCTTTTTTATGAGAACTTTTTTGTTCTGGGTTTTTTACTTTCTAATCTTTGAGTTGTAAATTTGTATTGGATTTTAACTTTTAACTAGACTCTACAAAAGTTCATCCAGTTTATTATTTTGACTTTGGTTTCAACTTAAAAACTAGAATGAATTGTAAGTAGGAATTTGTCTAAGCACATTTGGTTAAAAGATAATATTTGACTGAAATTTATAGTTTTATTTTTATTTTAGGTTTGATATTTATTTGAGCTATTTGATCCTTACTAATTTCTTATCATGGAGTGATTTAAATTATGGCTTCTTATTAATTGGATCTACTTTCTTAAAGATATGCACATGTGCAAATAGATATGCACATGTGCAAATATGCATGCACATGTACAAATAGATATGCATATGTCGAGATCTTACTAATATATCCATCAAACGAAAAAGTGTTAAATTACAAAAAATTACCAAATTAACGAGAAAATTATGCTCTTTAATTTGAGACCGATCTTGCTATAATTTTTTGGAAAAAAGTCGTGTTTGCTGAGGATTTTTTCAAGTACAACTCGACATGCGCACGTGTGCAAATTTTGCACATGTGCGTATCTACATTTGTGTGGAAAAAACTTGGTGAATTTGTGCATATGCACATGTGCAAATGTCGAACTGTGCTAGAAAAAAACCTAGCAAACACAAAAAAAAAAGAATTTTAAAAAATTATATTAAGATCGATCTCAAATTAAAGAGCATAATTTTCTTGTTAATTCGGTATAATTTTTGTAATTTAACACCTTTACGATTGATGTATATATTAATTTAAAAATGTGGGGGTAATATAAAAATGTCCAAATTGCCCTTAATTAATTAAGGATAAGTTTGATTAGTTTAAGGTTATCCATTAACAACTCTTTAATCTGGATCCTCCATCTTTTGATCAATGGCTATAATTGGTTTTTGAAGTTCTCTTATGTAAAACAGTTCTCATTTGAACCGTCCCCTATATATATATATATATTGGGAGCGGTTCAAACGAGAACTGTTTTTCGTACGAGAACCATTTCTGGCCAATCATTTAATTTCCTGTTATTTTTATTTATTTTAAATGGAAAATGGTAGTATGGACATTTTTACATTACCCTCTATTTTCTAAAACTAATATATCTCTCAAATAGAAAGGTGTTAAATTACGAAAATTATACCAAATTAACGAGAAAATTGTGCTCTTTAATTTGAGACCGATCTTGCTATATTTTTTTTGAAAAAAAAATTGACGTTTGTTGGGTTTTTTTTACGCAGCTCTCGACATATGCAAATGTGCACATGTGCATATCTACATCTGTGCTGAAAAAACTAGGTGAATCTATGCATTTGTACAAATGCATATATTTGCACATATGCAAATTTGCATATGTGCAAATGCCGATTGTACCCAAAAAAAACCCCAGCAAATATTTAAAAAAAAAATATTTCAAAAAATTATAGCTAGATCGGTCTCAAATTAAAGAGCATAATTTTCTCGTTAATTTGGTATAATTTTCGTAATTTAACACCTTTCCATTTGAGAGATATATTAGTTTAAAAAAGGTGGGGGTAATGTAAAAATGTCCAAATTACCCTTGATTAATTAAGGATAAGTTATTTTAGTTTAATGTTACCCATTAACAACTTTTTAATCTTGACCATCCATCTTTTTGATCAACGACTATGATTAGTTCTGGCAATTCTCGTACGAAAAACAGTTCTCGTTTGAACCGTCCCATATATCTATAATATAAAGCATTTAATCTTTTTTTTAAAACTCTTAAATTTTAAGTCACTTAAGATTACTATTCTAACCTCATCTACCAAAAAATGATTCCATAAAATAAATTTAATAACATTCCCTTTTCATAAATTCCAGAATATTCCCTTTCCATAAATTTTATAGCAAAACTTACGAAACAAAATATTTTATAAACTTAATAACATTCCATAAATTACAGAAAGAAAAAATATATAATATTCGCTTTTCACCTGTTAAATAAAAACTACAAAATTATATCTAAATTTCATTCCCTTTTCACCTGCTAAATAAAAATTACAAAAATACGTCTTGTGTGTCCTCTTGATCAATACCTACCAAAACAACTTCTTACAACCCATTTATATATATATATATATATATATATATATATATATATATATATATATATATATATATATATATATATATATATATATATATATATATATATATATATAAGTGTTAATAACCAACGCCAACGATTGTCAAAATGAAACTTGCAATATGCATCCGCCTAGCATTATGCACATTGGGCTAAATAAAGAGGCCTTATAAAATGTTGATTTAGTATGGGCTCATCAGACGTAATCAATGTATTACATAGTTGTTTTTTTTCTTCAAACGTAATATAATTGATTAATTGTCAATCATCTACGCATCGAGATATTTGAAATCATTGATATCGTTAGGTTTTTAAAGTTGTATTCAATTTATTTTTAGTGTATTTTGTTATTGTTTATGACATCGGTCAAAAGCTTTAATTGTCAATCATGTACGCATCATGAGATATTTGAAATCGTTGATATTGTTAGGTTTCTAAAGTCATGTTCAATAAACTTTAATCATTTCGTACATACAGAGTCTCTCATCTCTCTCTCTCTCTCGTGTTTGTTCATACACATACCAGAGATTTATCAATGTGTTGATTGTTGCTTTAATCAGTGTTTGATACTTGATTTCTTGGATCTGTAATTGGTATTAGAGCCTAGTAGTGGATCAAGGGTGAGTTAATTTGATCATTGTTTTTTGTTCGTTATCTGGATTTTATATCTCATTGTTTGTTCTTCATGATCCATCATCATTTGGATCTGTTTTATTGAAATTGAAGATTGATTTACGTTTGTTTGATTTCGAGTATATTGAAATTCAGTGACAATTGGATTGATGTTTATTAGTGATTTCGAGTTTTGTGGAATCAAATAACAGACAGGTCGAAGGTAATTAATCGATTTGGATTAAATTTTAGATCAATAGTTTATCACAGTCACTGAAGTTCTTTGCGGTATTTGAATCACCAAAGTTAATCCATAATTTGGATCACAATCTTCAATCATCATTGTTGGTTTGATTCTCAATTGATTCACCAAGCTTTGTTTGGTTGAGATCACTAAGTTTTAAGATTGTCATCAACTTTGATCACCAAGTTTATGGAATCGCCATCAACCTTTGTTCAAAGTGAATCACCATCCTAGTGTCCTTTCATGAATCGCCAAGTTCGAAATCTCCATATGGGTTTTGTTTAAACCGTCATTTGGGTTTTGCTTCAGAATCGCCAACTTTCACTTAAAAGACTACCTTGGCAGGGGTTTATATACTTGGCATGGCTTATTTTTTTTAGTCTACCAATTGATATCTCATTGTTAAATCCTACTAGCCAAGTTTGAAACCCATTATGACCAAACTCAACCTTTTCACTCAAAGATCTATTGTCAGGTATCAATAATGTTTAGTAAAAGTACTCTACCGTTATTTTTATCTTCATCATGATCTTGGCCAAAAACAAACAAACAAAAAGAGCAGATGATTTAGAATAAGAAAATGCTAAACTTATTTTTGTAATTTTCAAAATTGACTGAAAAACTCTAGATATCACAAAACTAGTCTAAGAGGGAAATAAAGATCCTACTTGATAACATCTAATATTCGTATAAGTCCTCTGCTAACACAACTCTAACAAAATCAGTAGTTGTATTTCTTACTAAAGAATATATACGTGCAAACTCAAAATGGTGTGTTCCAATGACTACGTACCATTTTTGTTGTTTGAACAACCATTCTTTGTGCTTGTGTATGTGAGTCTTCACAAGTGTGCCTTGTGCAAACACCACAAGTTTCCTCAAGACCAAAAGTGTAAGTCTTCCAAAGGTAAACAAAACGAGGTGATTACTGTAAAAGTCCGTGTAGTTGAATCATTAAAGAGTGTTGTGTATCCGAAAACCTCATACTCTAAGGCTACTAAACATGCACTTAAATCTTATACATAGAAATTTATAAAGAGGGTAAGGTTTTGGAGAAAATTATAGAACGAGAGTAAATAAAATTTTGAAGGTATGAAAAAGCAACGTATTCCTCAAATATTATGGTTCTATTTCTTGTGTTACTCATCATGTTAACAAGAATCGTATTTCTCGCCGTGATATGACAAAGGAAGCATGTTTTGATGTTCATTCACGTTATCATGCGCATAACCAATTTGTTCATCATTCTACTAAGAAAAATGGTGTTTATAACTTCATGAATCACAATTTTGCTCATCCATCTTTGCGTCTTAGTCAACCAAAATCGTGCGTGTTAGTCAATCAAAATCATCTTTGAATGCAAACACAGTAACACAAATGAATGTCTTCCCATTTTACCTAAATTAAAATATCCATTTGTGTTTCACACTGTCAAGCATCTCTTAAGACTTTCTAAGAATAAAAGTTGTTCAAAACCACATCAGTTTTCATCACTTGTCTACCATAAAAAGACATTTGTTCACAAGATTGAGGGGCAGTAAGGTTTTGGAAAGTCTCAAATCAATGTTAAAGACCAATAGCTACTGTTAAGGGGGAGTTACATTTATGTTTGATGAAAATTACAAGAATACTAAAAAGAAGATTTCTTCAACAATTGTTTTGTGTTTTATGCTCAAGATCAAGTGCTAATGTGAAGAAGTATCATTTTGTTTCATGCTTTAGTTGTTTACATGCTTATTTTGTAATCTGAACACAAATTGAGAGAATGTTAGGTCCATAAAGTTATATTCAATACATTTCTAGTGTAGCTTGTTATTGCCTATGACAAATGTTATAGTATTAGGTATTTTGTGTAAATACCATAGATGTATAAATACATATATACAAACCCTTATTCAATAAGCTTTAATCATTTCGTACATATACAATCTCTTATATCTCTCGTGTTCGTTCATACACATATTAGAGACGTATCATTGTGTTGATTATTGTTTTATTATTTGATACTTATATTATTTTGAGTAACTTAGGTTTATTAAGTGATTTATATTCTTGGTTTTTTCCATAAGATATAAACCAGTTTTATTAAACAAGAAATTAATAATAGATACTTTTCTTATCTATTTGAAATACAGGTTTCTTAATTTATCAAGTGTGAGCATACGAGCCCTTTTTTTTTAAAGTAAAATTATAAATTTATGATTATTAATTATGAATTATGATTATGGGTTCTAGTCTTGTTATTAGCAAAAAATATATATTTAAAAATATGATTATAATACGCATTTACATATTAAATTTCATTGATGAAATCATAAAAACACAAATTAACAACTAGAAGGATAAGATGGAAAATTCGAAATTAGATATTAGAAATGCCTGTAAATAACAGATTTAGAAATATCACAAGAACATAATACATACAATGTAAAATGACAAACAATAACTTTCAATTAAAATATATCAAAATAATTATCTAGGGATGTAAATAAGTTAAGACTGGTATTTATCGAGCTAAACTCGTTTAGTTTTTTAAGATTGAGCCCGACTCGTTTAAAGCTCGTGATGTTGAGCTCGAATTTGACTCGTTTAAAATATACAAAGCTTGGCTTAGTTTGTTTAGGCCCGTTTAAACTTTAGAAATTTTTGCAATTTTCTTTAAAATGATATATATAAATATAAATATTAAAATACAATTTATAATAAATATAACGCTTGTATAGGATAAGTGCTTAAATAAGCTTTTAATGATCCGAACTCAGATACTTCGTAAATAGCTCGGCTTATTTATATTTGTATAATTATCTAAAAAATATCATATTCTGTATTATACGTGGTGTTAGTATACACATGTTTTTATATTTTTTAAACTTTAAATACTTATTTCAATATTATTCACATTTTCACCGATTATATTTATATAGTTACGTTCAATAAAGTCCATGTAAAAAATATAGTCCTAGTTACGTACAATCACAAGTGATTTATAAAAGCATCACATGTAAATAAATTTTACACGAAAAAAGGGCTACACGAAAATAAATTTTAAACCAATAGGGTGCTGGATGAAAATTGTGAGGGGGTTTTATAAAATATGTGAGGGGCTTTTAAGAAAATATGAGGGTGTTTTATAAAAATTGTATATTAATATAATTAGTTATAGGTTATTTATAAATTATGTTTAGTAACTTGTGATATATTTGTCTAGAGAAAAAAATAATTATGTATTTGCGACCGTCTCATTTTTATCAACGTTTTGATGTAAGTTTTATTGTAATACGACACTTTTTCAAAATTATGTATGTTCTTAATTTTTTGTTATCCATTAATAGTAGTGGGTAAGTACTTTTTTGTTTAGATGAAGGTTTTTTTTATTATAGTGATGAGCTGAATGATCAACTTGAATATGCTATTTAAAGTGTTTAGTTATTGATTTTAAAACATTTTAACTTATAATCTTATTAAAAGAAAAGGATGACAAAACTAAATTTTCAACGATCACAACATCTTTTTAAAAGTGATGACATCATGCTTAAAAAAGGGCTATATGAAAATAAATTTTAAACCTATTGGGAGGGTGCTGGATGACAATTGTGAGGGAGTTTTATAAAATATGTGAGGGGCTTTTAAGAAAATATGAGGGTGTTTTATAAAAATTGTATATTAATATAATTAGTTATAGGTTATTTGTAAATTATGTTTAGTAACTTGTGATATATTTGTCTAGGGAAAAAAATAATTATGTATTTGCGACCGTCTCATTTTTATCAACGTTTTGATGTAAGTTTTATTGTAATACGACACTTTTTCAAAATTATGTATGTTCTTAATTTTTTGTTATCCATTAATAGTAGTGGGTAAGTACTTTTTTGTTTAGATGAGGGTTTTTTTTTGGATTATAGTGATGAGCTGAATAATCAACTTGAATATGTTATTTAAAGTGTTTAGTTATTGATTTTAAAACATCTTATCTTATAATCTTATTAAAAGAAAAGGATGACAACTAAATTTCCGACGATCACAGCATCTCATTTAAAAAAAAATAAAAAAACCGTGTTTACGAATACAGTGACGTCATCCCAAAAAGACCAATTTTTGAATTTTAGATTAGTTACAGCTAATCTATTAAAAATTATTTTCATGAAAATAATTCACGTATGCTAATGTAATATATTGTTGTTTTTATTATAGCCATTAATTATGGAGAATAAACAATCTCCTTCATCTGTTCCAAAGCGACCTTCATAGAAATAGCATTCAAAAGAAAGGAAAAAATCAAGTGATTCATTATACACATGACAACTTTGTTCATAACAGTTCAATAATGACTGAAAATGATAGAACAAGTTCACAGATTCTTTTAAATGATATATCTAACGGTGTGTTTAATTTCAAATTATAAATTAGTTCAAATTTACATAAAGTCCAGTAAATTTATATTCATTTTATATGCTTTATGGCGAGAGTATATATATATATATATATATATATATATATATATATATATATATATATATATATAGTGAAAAGTTTATTTGAGAACCGTTTTTATTGCAAGAATCGCGAAACCAATCTTAGCCGTTTAATTTCCCCTCCTTCAATTGGATTACCCACCCATAAATTTCTTACATGCACCCTGCCACACCCAATCCCCTCACGCTCTTCATCCATGAATTCCATTATCTAAAATGAACGACTAAGATTGGTTCTCAGGGTTCTCGCAATAAAAACGGTTCTCAAATGAACCCTCCATATACACATATGATTGAGTAAATGATTCTATCATCATTCTATAGTCACTAATCGTTTTAATCTTCGGATGATTTTCAATAGGTATATATTAAAGTTAATGAAATTTTTAAGTAAAATTATAGATATGAATTACAATAAACTAATGAACTTGAACTTACTGTCATGATTAATATTGTTTCTCGAATCTGCAGACCATAATTGTTTGTTAATCGGAATTGCTTTAATTTATTTCTAATTATTTTTAATATACGTGTTAGTACTCCTTAAAGCTATATAAGTTTAAATTTGACTTATATCATCCCCGTATTGACATACGAATCACTTAGCTAGTATAATTTAAACCATTAATATCATTAATCCGAATGTTAAAATTTACGTCGCTATGAATTAAACGTGACTATATTGAGCTTTCATTATATTATATTCCGTTTTTATTTCCTTTCAACATTACCCTGATCAATATCTCGTTTCTCAACCGTCGATCAACCATTCCCACCTCTCAAAATCACAACCCTCAATCAAACACTGCTGCGTGCTTTGCAGAGACAGATCGGACATTAAGGTAATGGATCACACCGCGGAGCAAGATCAAGAGCACGAAGTTTACGGCGGAGATATACCAGATGAAGGAGAAATGGACACCGATATCGAGATGTCAAGGAACGAAACAGAAGGCGATGAAAACAATAACTCCAAGGTCTGTATTATGTTTCTTTAATCTATGTGCTTTGATAATTGTTGTTTGGGGATTGAATTGAATGCGGTCATATGAAGTGAGTTTAAGCCCTAATTTGATTTCTAGCCTTTTGTTTTTGGATTTAGGATTTAGAGGATATGAAGAAGAGATTGAAGGAGATTGAAGAAGAAGCAGGGGCGCTTAGAGAAATGCAGGCAAAAGTTGAGAAAGAGATGGGCTCAGTTCAAGGTCTTTGTTCAAACCTTGTTATTTTTGTCTTATCCTGTTTCCACGATTTTGTTTTTGCAAAGGAACTCTATTTTACCCGAATTTGAGTTTTTTTTAGTGTGATAACACTATTACAACTATACGGATCATAAAATTACATACTGGTCGTAGCTTTGGTTAGTACTCTCTTATTGTCATCACCTATGAGAAGTACATAAGACTTTTTTGGGTTCTCTGCTCTGGTGGCTAGGCGTGAAACACGACGAGGAAACATAACAGATAGTTGTAGAAAATGGAATAATCAAATTCTTGAAGTTGATATTGATGTTAGGTTTGAAAGAACTAAACTCTTGAGAAGATTGTTCAAGCATCATTAGGGATTGGTTGCATGAATTCTTAGTCTTTGTAATCAAAAGGTTTTCTCTAATGGAACTGAGAAGCAATTGTATATTCTAAATGTGTCTTATGATTAACTTCATATGTGAGTATGTGATCGTATGACAATTGACATGTCTTCGTATGCTCAAGCAATCATGTAATGAGTAGGTAGACATTGTATTCGGGCTAGAAGCCTAGAATCCTAATTCTTTTTGCAGTATTATATCAATGTATTCAGGCTAGACCTTATTTGAAACTAAAGCAACAAGTATATGATGGCTTTTTCTAGCTCATTTAGGGAGAAAATGAATGAAAAACGATATCTACTTCCACTTGATTTTACCATCCAGAGGCAGATTCCGGAATTAACTATTTCTTTTTTTCCCATCTTTTTGAGGATATGGATCTCTTTGGTGAGCACAAAAGGGGGAATGATATATAATCATATATAGATAACAAGAGGAGGCTTCTTCATCAATCTAGGTTATTTTATAAAATAAGCTCTAAACATAAAATTTGGAATACTTAACTTGTTTGCTCCTCCATTAAGCAATTTTACTTAGGACTCTTATTTAAGAAGCTCTTATTATTTGCCAATGAGAGATTCAAGTTCATGAATAAGTGGTTTAGCCAATTAACATAGTGAATAGTGATATCTTGCTGGAAATTTACACAAAAGGTCCGTCATTAGTTATCAGTTACAAACATAAAGTCTCTGGCTGGCAATTGCGCCTTACATGAACAAGCAACAAGCAAAAGGGTTTGTGCACAATCAGTGGTGGAACTATTCAAAAGTTGGGATGTGTTGGGCTGTTCAAAGAAGATATTCAAAAAATGGAGGTTGGTGTTCTTTGGAGTGGTGTGGTCTATATGGGAAGAAAGAAACAGTTGGGTGTTTAAAGCAAAGGAGAATAAGTGGAGCACAATTGTGGACAGGATTATAATGAGAATAGGTCACTGGGCATCGGCCAAGTGGCCTGGATTGATTGAATCAGACCTAATTGTCTTTGTGCAACTGAGAGTTTTGTTAGACAAAGATGAGGCAAATGGAGACGTGTTTGAATTGGCAGAAATTGATAGTTTAGACACTGACCTGATTTTTATAGTGGATGGAGGGCTAAATCATTGAGATCAGAAAGGCGGAATAGGAGGTATACTAAAAAGAAAAAATGGTGATGTGTTGTGTGTCTTCTCAGGTCCAGCAAAAGGTAAATGTAGAAGAAGTGGAAACGGAGGCAATATATGAAACATGTGTATTACTAACCTCTAAAAAAAGGAAGAGAGGTGCGTGGGGCATTAATCATAAACAATGCTAAAGAGGTGGTGGAAATGCTAAAGGGGAAGGGAGAGAACTGTGGAGATTAACAGATATAGCAAGAAAAATAAGGAGTGAGCTTTGTCCCAAGGGTGAACATGTTAGAATTGGATAAATTGGCAAAAGAAGGATAGCTAGGAAGTTGAAATTTCTGTTATGGAAGGTGGGAGAAATCTAGCATCAGATGGGGAAGGGTGGGCTTTTTTTGAGATGGGAGAGCTGTTTTACGGTATGATGAAGTAGAAAGTAGCAAAGGGATGACCAGGGTTACAAGGTGCAGGCAATTGGATGATAAAAGAAGAAATAAAGGAAGGAAGGTGAAAGCTGGTACTGGCGAGAAGCATCTGAAGGAATCAACAGCAGGAAGAAGCATCAGTAAAGAGTGCCAAAAGTGATGCGTCTTGAGTAGTGATTTGTTTTTTTGAATGAGGAGGTAGGAGCATAAATTTATTCCCTATAAAACTTGGGTATGTGTTGTAATGGTTAAATTTTTGGCTATTTATTAAATACCCACCTTAAAAAAAAAAGGCTTAAAATTCATGTCTTGTTCATTTGGGTTTATTAAAACATGAATTTCTCTTTGAAAGGATCCAGGCTCCTCTTTCTGTGACTGCCTGCATATAGTTCTGTAGTGCTACACCTCTTTATCTTGTATAGTTTCTATTAGCTACTGTAGATCATCTTATGTCCATTCTATTTCAGCAGTTTTTTTTCTATATGTTTCCGAGAGTGTACCTTTCTTACTTGTAGAATCTTAAGCATAATTAATGTGACAATGCCTTAGTTAGATGATCTATGTTGTCCACCTAACATTATTGTTTGTTCTTTTGATTATGGGCATGATTAGACGATTCTTCCGGTGCTTCTGCAACTCAGGCTGAAAAAGAGGAGGCGGATGCCCGTTCAATATATGTTGGTAATGTGAGGTTTTATGACTTTAACCTTAAGTTATTAATTTATTAATGTTCTGCACAGCAAACTCACACACCCTTCACCCTTGACCCAGTTGGGACTTGACCTCACAACCACTTGTTTGATTGGGCACCTTAGGCACACCATAACATTAGGGCAAGGGCCTGTTGGTATCCTAACTTATATTTAATGTTTTTGCACATGATATGGTGTAAGCAACTAAGAATATTGTTGTATTCTATATGATTATTGTTATGCATTAGAATCGCTTGATCAATATTTTTTTGACAGCCAGTGTTGAGAGCAATGCTTATTCAATGTAACTTCTATAAATAAGAAGAGTAATATGATTGACTATCTGAGTATTAATTAGTTCATTTCCCACTGTTTTTATTTGTCAATGACATAGTACAAGTCTTTATTTCACCGCCTTCGGTCTCCATCTTTAAAAATCATATATTCCCCTTATTTCCTGGCATCAAGGTTTTATAGTTGGATTATATGTCAAAAAATAAAGTACCTCTAGGACATGAAATAAATTTACCGACATCTGTACTATTGGCGGGTTTGACTTCTATTAGAATACGTTATGGAGTAGCTGACCAGTAGGACCTTTGTTATTTGTGACTATGCATTGTTCAGACACATGATGATGACACTTCAATTGAAATAAAGAAGAATGGATTTATCCTTGTTCATGTTGATCAAGTCAATAGACCAGGAATGATAGATAACTTTAAATCTTTTAGGACACATACCTAATTGTGTATATAGCTCCTGGAACACAGTGATGAAGTGATTCCATTTATGTGGTGTGCCCCTTTTATTGTAGGTGGCAATCTTTACATTCTAAGATAGGTAGTAATTTGAAAGAAGCTTTTGTGGGAATGTTTATATGAGCTACATTGTATGTTCACATTTAGTAGGTCATCAGTTTCAGTTCTTTTTATTATTACTTAAAATACTTCTTGATGTGAAAGTGTGCATTGCACCCCGAGTCCACACGAGATTACGGTCTTATGCTGACTTTTATCTGCAATTCTCTGAGGGTTTAGACTTTCAAAATGTGTTTTCTTTCTTTCTTGATATAAATAGAATCTAAAATCTATGTTGATTCTTATCATTTTACACTTCTGAATTTCAGGTAGACTATGCATGTACGCCTGAAGAGGTTCAGCAGCATTTTCAATCATGTGGAACTGTAAACAGGGTGACAATATTAACAGACAAATTTGGTCAACCGAAAGGTTTTGCATATGTGGAATTTGTGGAACAAGAAGCTGTTCAGAACGCTATCCTTTTGAATGAATCGGAGTTGCATGGTCGTCAACTCAAGGTCCTCAGTCCTAACTATATATGTTTATTCAGTTTCCAATATTACCAAATCCGGGCTTCAAATTATCATTAGAGGATTTTCCTAGCTGTGCAGGTTGCTGCCAAAAGAACCAATGTTCCTGGGTTGAAACAATTTAGAGGGAGGCGCCCCAGCCCATATCTTGGTTTTCATTCACGAAGGCCTTACATGCCTGGCCCACCAATCTACCCTGCATATGGTTATGGGTATGTATTGGAATCTGTCCTCACTAGCTGTGTTGTTTCATTCTGGTTTTAATCATCATTTATAATATAATTATTAGATGATATTTTTCATTATAATTATTAGATGATATTTTTCATTATAGTAATCATGTCTCAGGGATGTTTTTTAGTCACTGGCTTATAACCTAAATCTGTTTTCCTGGATGTTTAAAAGCGTACTCTAAGCAGCATTTTTTTACCACATTAATTGTATTTTATTGTCCTCGTAATCTTAGGTTCATTTTAAATGCAACATTTTCTGCTGTTCTAGGTGCTTTAGTAGGATCTAGAATACTGTGTAGTTGCTTAGATTCATAATCTGTACTCTGCTTTAGATTACTTTTTCTCCTTGCCTTATTTCTTAAGAGGAAATTACTGAAGCATTTGTATGTCACATTAGTTTCTTTTCTAATTTTTAGTTCTCTGATCATTAATAAAAGAAAAAGAAAACAGTGGATATAAATTTTTCTATGCTGGCCTAGTTTCTTTTCTTAGTTTTAGAAACCTGGACTTAAATTAACAGCCATGCTAAGTAGATTAGTCACAACAGCATTGCACCTTCATTGCCAGTAGTGTGTGATAGTTTGGTTTTATGTTTTAACTTTTAAGAAGATATTTATAGATGTGGTTGGTTGGATAATGGGGGCAGAATGGTCAACTATTTTTCCTAATATCTTTTGAGTTTTATAGATAACCAATATAGTAAGATATAAGTATGAAAATGATTAGTTATTACTAGCTATACATTGCCCCAATTAACCCCAAAAAGTAATAACATCTGGTGATTTCTATATAAAAAAATCAATGTCGTCTTAAAATATGATAAAAAGGATATACCAAGAATCCAACTTCATTCTTGTAGATGCCAACAATATCCCCTTTCATGACAAAAAAGAAACCATTCTTCTCTTCGTCCACTATTGTGGCCATTTTAGAAGTCACCATCAGGGGTTTAAAGAAACAATAGTGCAGGACAGTCGAAGGAAACTCATAATTATTTGTAGTTATCACCGCAGCACGATTAAATCTTATTCTCAACGTTAAGTTGATGACTCCACAAGATGAAAACCCGACACTGGGACTAGTCATTAAACCAAGTAGTTCATTGCTTTCAGCTTCCTCAAAATCTGCTCCAAACTCTGCAATGATGAACCCTTTCAGTCACCTACATAAATAATAGCATTACTTTCACTCGTTAACCAAGGATGCAAGTTTCTTGTTTTATAAGATGACATATTTGAGATAATAGCTCCATTACTCTGAGATCTTTTCAAATTCTGCTAATACAAAAGGACTGTCAAGGCCACAACTAGACGTGAAACTCTAGCGAAGATGATTGACTGAGGACTCGGGAAACAAGATGAATATGATGATTAGTTGAGCAAAGGAAAATATTAAATTTATTGTAATTAACCACTTTTTCCTATTTCTTTGAAATTTGAAAGTTAGAAAAGAAAAAGGCATCAGGTCTTCCTATTTAGACTCAGAATCAGTATACCCATAATGCCTGTATTCAACTCAACAAAATCACATCTAGCCTATTGTTCTTAGAAATATAAACACTCACTGATAAACAATTAAATAAAAGGATGATTTCCGAAGCAAAAAGCTAATAGAAAGAATGGGCTGATTGATTTTTGAGAAGGCGGATTGATTAGGGTTTGAAGGTTTACTTCTTTCAACTAGGCAGTTAGGCATATTGGGAGTAACAGCCCACATGACCTGGATGATTGATACTTATTTAAGCGGCAATTTAAATTTCCCCCATTTGGACCCATTCTGATATTTCATGCTACCCAGAGAAGCCAAATCCTAACAAAAGTTATCAAAATTGACCCAAATTTATGTAAATGGCCCAAAGTGGCACTAGTGTTTTTAGGAGGTATATGGAACAGTATGTTAGTACTTAAATAGAAAAAATTTTGTTGATCTGGAGTTGTGGTGGTTTCAGCTTATGTAAAACGGTCAGATGCCTTGCACAAGTTCATGATTTTCACAAGTGAGAGGACTTGTTAGTTTTACTAGAAAGTTTTTCAATATTCTTTACAAGAACTTGGTGGCATAACATGATCTAGAGGTGTTGAGTCACAAAACATGTTACTTTTAGTCTTCCATCCATCATCACCTTTCCTGCATCCTCCATATTTCTCACCGTCTCCATAAACACACCCCAAATCATTCAATAGTTTTACGGTGACAATAACAAAAGATCACAGTGGTGCAGAAAAGCAGCAGAGAATATATGATAGACATACCTGTTACTGGTGACAGTGGAGTGACAGTGTCATCTGGTGAAGACAGAAGGGAATGGTTCTGTATACTTCTTTTTCTTTAAATCTTTTTTGAAGGTGGTAGTAATGGCCTAATGGGTACTCAATAGTGGTAGGAAGGTGGTGTTGCTGCGGTGGCGGTGGTTGGTATGTGGTGGCCAAAGATGGTGTATTATGTCATCGACCAGTATAATCCTGAGACTTTACCTTTCACTCCCAAGATACTGAGATAGGCCATTTCATAAGCTGATCTCTGTTTATGCCCCCTTGACCCGTTATGGTCTGTTCTTAATTTTGCAAGTGTTTTATATGACTGATGAGGAGAGATCGTAGCAAGATCTTGGTTTAAAAAAGTGGAAGGCAGTCCAACGCAACAAGGGCCCCGGAAGCCAAGACCCCCAATAGTCACAAAGACTTATAGATCACTTCTGTATAATACATAGTACCTTGTAAATACTTAAAACACCAAAATGTTACAATAAACATACATAAGTAGTCCAAAAGGGAAAAATGAGCATCGATGTCAAAAATAAACATGAAACTGACTTGACTAAGATAAATGATGTATCACATATAGTTCTTAAATCTCTCTAATAATAAACTAACAATCCTTGCTCAACATCATCATCATCATCATCATCATCATCATCAATTCATCATCCACCCCGATTCTAAAGATAGCCGGACAATAATGAAAGGCCACTTACAAAGGCCCAAATATAAGCTACATGTAGAAGAGGCGCACACCTCCCATTGCCTTTCCATTAATGCTTCGGACAGCCTACCCTGAAGCGCTCTGCCTATCGCGTTATAGCGCCTAGGCGCACATTTATAAACCAGGATCAAGATTATGTTCAGATCCAGACTGATGACCAAATACGAGAAGAGTTAGGATTCATTATAGTTGCTCAACAAGAGAGTGAATTAATTACTTGACCTACAAGAAACGGGGTTATTACCTGACCAACAAAGAATCCTTTTAATTGATTAGAGTGTCCATTTTAATATATTATATTAGGAGTATGATATGTTTTATTTTTTTAAAATTATTTTAGGAATTAATTTCTTGGCATATTTTTGTTTACTACTCTACTTTAAATAGGAGTCATGTTAGTATAGGATTTAACTATGTTATATTATGTTTTTTTATCGAGTTTATAAAAAGGGTCATGAAGTTCTCTCAATCTTTTTCTTCTTATATGGTGTCCGGTATACAACAATAACTGTAGCATTGGTTAATGGTTACATCGATTACTCAATTAGATCCCTTTTGAGAATTAGGCAAGACCCAAACAACCCGGAGTCCCGGACTGTATAAAATTCTACCAAAACCAACCCAATTTTTATACAACAGGTTGATATAGCCAGGGCCTAGTATTTGCCATCAGCTGATAGCTCTTTGGGTACAAGCTGAAGTTTCGAATGACATCCTGAAAAGCTGACGCCTCATATATGAAAAACTTTCATCACATAATTTAGGTGATCTAACGATGTTTAACATTTATCGTAGTGAAATTACTGCAACCCTTCTCAACGGAATTGCCACACTTACCTTATTTCGACTTCTCATGAAACCACCTCCCCCCTTTTTTTCCGTAAAAAATGTGAATTTCCTGTTAAGTTAGTTAAAAAGAAACGAGAGCAATGATTTGTCTGCAAATCTCAAATGGTATTCATAATACAAGTCAAATAAGTTGTCATCTTGTTTTAGTTGCAACTGTAATGTTTTGGATAACTGATCTTTACTAGCATGTTACATTTAACAGCCTACATGTTACTGTGCAGAAGGATTCCAAGGGCTAGGAGGCCAATGCGTTACCGGCCATATTAATCAAGCTATTCCGATTTGTCTAGTGGCCAAAAGGGGCAACGCTTCGTACCGAGTCCCACTAATAGACGATTTCTCTAGTCCTAGATTATGTAACATTATGTACCATTTGCATTGCCAACATTCTTCGTTAGCTTTTTTATCTTTCAAGATTTTTAATGTGTGCACTTAACATGCTTCTAAAACCCAAACTCATAGTCTGAAAAATGAGTTTTCTCTAGTTATTGGCCCCCTGAATTTTATATCTTCTTCAAAACATTCTTTCTATATAAGAATGGAAACATCATGTTTGTAACCACTGCGTGGAGAATGAGATGTTCTGTATCCCTTATTAAATCTTTCTACTCATTCTTCTCTTACTAAAATAAACCAAGACAAGTATCAAAATCAAGACTAGAGGTGACAAAAGATATTTAGTGTATTAAAAGTGGTGGGTAGGAGGATTTAGTAGGAGGAAGTAAAAGTTTGCCATGAAAAAAACCTATTATATTTGAACCATTTTTTTAATACAAACATGTGCTTAGAAATAAAAACAAAAACAACAAGGTTAATAGTTGTACATATATACACTCCCTCCTACAGTGTTATTTTTACATGTATATTAACCTAAACTTGAGGTAGTTTTGGAGGGGGAAGAAGCCATTTGGAACCCTCAATGTAGGAAATGCTGAGAAAGGGTTTAGCTTCTTCATCTGTTAGCTTCTTTACAAATGATTCCCTACCAACCATATCTGAACCTTGTCCTACGTTGCGATATTCCGCAAAGTATAGGTTCTTATCGGGTGAAGGTTTGTCATTAGAGCTCCAGCCTTTAGGGTCAACAAGAGGACCCAGTTCCGAATAAGCAAACACCACCTTCGAAAACCCTTTCCATGCTCTTCCTAAGTACCACCCTTGCCCGATTCCTGTCACTGGACAATGCACGAAAACATACCCCGTTTCTGATTCAGCCATTTCCCGAGCATGTGCGGTTATCCATGTCTGTTCTTCTCCGGAAATGCAATGGATCTCCGTGTTCTGCGTAGAAGAAAAAAGTTGTTTTAATAAAATGTAACAAACAATTTAATTACAATTTGTCCCATGATATGTATATTGTTGGCTTACCAGATAGAGAGATTGGGCATTACCAAAGATGAAATCAGCAGTGCCTTCAATGTAACAGTCTTTAAAGAAATGCCTTCCACGATCATCACAAAATGTATCTTGAAACCCATAAAATCTTACATTAAAGAATGCAGCCATGTCTCCTCCGATCCTCATTGCTGCTGCTTGACTTCCTTTTGTTTTACCATCAGGCCTTGGGCTTGAATTCTATACATTTCAAACAGTACGCTTAAAATAAATAAATAAATAAATAAATAAATATATATATATATATATATATATATATATATATATATTTATGCATGTAGAGGTGGTATAAATGTAAAATGAACAAGTCGAGGTTCGGTCAAAACAGGTAAATCTTTGTACTAATTGCGTTGACCATTTTCAACATAAAAAGTATGGTAAAAGGGTCAAAATTGTTGTTTTTGATCTGACCTTAATATGCAAATTAGCAGCGACAAAATAATCACCATCGACTGTTAATGTCCCGCTTTCAACCGTGGTATAAGTTGCTGCATTACCGTTAAAAACCAAGGTAGGCATATCTGCTGGATCTCCAAGGAACGTCACGAA
Source organism: Dittrichia graveolens (assembly GCA_038502395.1). Taxonomy (NCBI): domain Eukaryota; kingdom Viridiplantae; phylum Streptophyta; class Magnoliopsida; order Asterales; family Asteraceae; genus Dittrichia; species Dittrichia graveolens. The sequence continues at coordinate 96,363,106 of JARJIL010000002.1, forward strand.
CTTCTTACCCCTTTCCATCTTAATCTTCTCTGGGTATTCTCCTGGCCCGATGAACACGATAATTCTTTTATCGTTTTTTGGCGGGATGCTTTTTACAGCTTCATCAATCGTTGTGAAATCGCCGCCGCCCGCCTTCATCACTTTTATGATCTTCGGGTCGGCCTCTGCGGCTTCTAGAGCCGGTTCAAGACTCCCTTTTCGGGCTTTTAACGGTTTTATGGCTTCTTCAAACCAACTTCCGATACGAGCTTTGTCTCGCGGAATCGGTACACTACTCTTGTCCGAAATGGTTAAAGGAAGAATAATCAATAGTGTGTTCAAAACAATCAGAAACGAATATCTTACCATTTCTCTCTTTCCTTATTGGTATTTTAGGGTGAAATTTTGTGCATATACATATACATATGTATGTATAGACAGAGAGAAAGGGAGAGAGAGAGAGGGAAAATTTGAAGGGTGAGAGAGATGTATTTGGGCAGTTGTGTGTTATTGGTGTTTGTGGTGAAATGATTTTTATAGTTACATCTCTCTGTCTTGGATTATCGATCACACCTTCGATCATGTATTATACTATTATCTCTCTCCATCTCTGAATTAAATAATGAAAAAAATTAAATAAAGAGTAAATTACATTTTTGGTCCTTGTGGTTTGTTCAAAATAACGATTTTGATCTATGGATCCGAAAAGTTAGGGGTTCAGTCCTTCTCGGCCCGAACTCTTTTCATTTTTGATTCCTACTTCGTTGGTAAATTGTTAAATATTTATAAATGACCATTTTGCCCTTCTTTTTTTGTCCCTCAACTTTGTAACTATTTTCAATTTTGGTCCCTTGATGATTTTTTATTTTAATCATGTTTACTTATTTAATTAATCATTTATTACTAATATATTTAATTTAATAATATTAATACAACTCAACTAACCTTAATTAAATATATCATGGGTTACTACCATGTTTGCAACATAGATTCGATTTTTTCTTTTATCTAATTTAGGGCTATAAGCGAACTCAATGTTATAAGCTGTTTTTATGTATGTTTATTTAAACAAATGAATACAAACTATTGTCTCGTTTTGTTCGTTTAAGTACATATATATATATATATATACACACACACGTGTGCAAGTGTGTGTGTGATATGTTTGTTAATGTTTAATGATGTTGGTTTTGCATTATAATACATTTTTACATACATTTGTTCGTTACTTTATTTATGTACGTTTCTGTTTAAACAAACGAAATAAAAAAACCAATTTTATAAATGAATGAACATGAGCACAAAGTTTTGTTTGTTTATTAGTTCGTGTTTGTATGTTTGTTTGGCTTAAAAAGACAATCGGACACAAACAAGTCCGTTAAGATGTGTATATTTGTAAATCAATACTTACATTGTTTAGTTGTACGTGAATTGTTTTAAGATCTTCATCTATAATGCTAATATTACTAGAGTAAATTACAAACTTTGTGGATTGTTTTGAGATATTTTCTTGTGTTCAATCGTTTAATTTTAACCAAACAAATAAACACACACAAGCGGATAAAGAAACAAATTTTTGTATTCGCGAATATTCATATGTATTTAAGGGGAGGACATTAAAGAACACGAATAAACCAATTTTATAAAAGAATAGACATGAATACAAAATTTTGTTTCTTTATCCGCTTGTGTGCGTTTATTTGTTTGGTTAAAATTAAACGAACGAACACGATCAAATATCTCAAAAAAATCCACAAATTTTGTAATTTACTCTAGTAATATTAACATTATAGATGAAGATGTTAAAACGATTCATGTATAACTAATCTAAGCATTGATTCACAAATATACGGGTCTTAAAAAACATCTTAACGGACTTGTTTGTGTCCGATTATTTTTTTAAGCCTAAAAAACATACAAACACGAACCAGTAAACAAACAAAATTTTGTGCTCATGTTCATTCATTTATAAAATTAGTTTTTTTATTTTCGTTTGTTTAAATACAAACATATATAAATGAAGTAACGAACAAATGTATATAAATATGTATTATAAGGCAAAACCAACATCATTAAATATAAACAAACATATCACACACACACGTGTGTGTGTGTGTATATATATGAACTTAAACGAACAAATGAGACAATAGTTCATATTCATTTGTTTAAATAAACATACATAAAAATAACTTATAACATTGAATTCGTTTATAACCTTAAATTAGATGAAAAACAAAATTGAATCTATGTTATAAACATGGTAGTAATCCATGATATATTTAATTAAGGTTAGTTGAGTTGTATTAATAATATTAAATAATATATATTTAGTAAAAAATGGTTAATTAAATAAGTAAACATGATTAAAATAAAAAATCATCGAGGGATCAAAACTGAAAATAGTTACAAACTTGAGGGACTAAAAAAGAAGGGCAAAACAGTCATTTATAAATATTAACCATTTGCTAACGGAGTAGGGACCAAAAGCGAAATAAATTCGGGTCGGAAGGGACCGAACCCGTAACTTTTCGAATCTAGGACCTAAACTGTTATTTTGAACAAACCACAGAGACTAAAAATGTAATTTACTCTTAAATAAATATGAGATGGTCATTATTGAGGGAGTTACAACTACGTTTTAATATTATATATGTCACCGATATCCTGAGGTACGTTCATTTAAAACATATCCACTTTGGCTTATCGTATAAGATATTTAAAGTAATTAAAGATGTGTTTTGAAATGATTATTACTACAAGAAAAATGCCATTCGTCATGACAAAAGTCGGTTGTCTAAAGTAAATTTGTCGTTGCTATGAGGTTTTGCAATGATGTGTCATCGCCACGCCTCGTGGCTGATACTCTTTGTGATGACTTGTTAACTTATCTGTAACAAGTGACGACATCTGCTATAACAATACGTCATCGCTCAAAGACGTTGCTAAGTATTACTGAAAAAAAAACACAATTTGTTTAAAAATTATTTGATACGAAATTAATAGAGGTTGTTATTTATTCTTTTGCTTCGCAATTTGTTTTTTTTGATTAACAATACGTTGGCCGAGGATTAGTTCTTGTCCATTGGTACCAATCAAGATTATTGTTGATTGTTTTGACTCACAATTTGGTTTTTTATTGACAATCTATACACCGAATTCATTTCATGTTCTTGGATTTGATTCGCATCGATCAAAATTACAAGTTTGTTCATAATCTGTTCATCGAACTTATGGAATGTAGATTAAACAAAGAGTTAATTACTAATTTGGTCCCCGTGGTTTATATTTTTCTACTGATTCAGTCATTTATGTTACGAAAGTACTTGGTTGGTCCTTATTGTAGCAAAGTTGTTTTATACCTAGTCCTTTAACCATTAAAAGTAACGGTCTTGGTGTTAAACATTTCAAAATGACCATTTTACCCTTTTGTAACATTACAAACTAAGTCCCTATTGTTTTCAAATTGTTTCACATTAAGTCCTTTAACATTTTTCTTAAATAATTTACTTTATAGACCTGAATATTTATTATTATGATTTATGAGATTTTTTAATAATTTACTATATATCTATACTAATATATAAATCATTTAACATTCTCTCTGCTCTTTAATTTTAAGAGTTCTTAAAATTTATTCAATACAAAATCTTGACCTTTCATTCTATATGATTTAATATCATCCACTTAATCTTTAACTATTTCACTCTCTCTTCTAAATTACTTTAAACTTTTATTCATTTAAAATATATTCTCCCACAATAACACACTCTCTCACATAAACATTATTATCTACCTATATCAACATAATTTCTAAAATCTTATTAACTTCTCTATCCTTATTTCATAAGTATAAATCTTTTTCTTATTTTAATATGTTTTAAAATTTATTTTTAAAATTAATAAAATAGTTGTTGCAAATAAAAGAAATTTTGAAAAAATGGACATGTTGTCGAATACTTTTTCATGACGTTGAATCGTTATATCATCACATTCTTGAAAGCGAGATGTTGTAAAACAGAAACTGTTTACACTCGCAGCATTGCGCAAGTATAATGCTTGTGTGTGTGTATATATATATATATATGTATATGTATGTAATAGTAAGTATTATATTTTATTTTTACTATTACCATCATTATTTTATTTTAGTATCTTTAATATGGATCGTTATACCCTATTATTATGCATCAACCTTTCATAAATTAGTGTTATAATACACTATTATATATTACGCTTAATTTTTTTTGTTTACCATTTTTCAACGATCAACATTATTTTTATTTTTTATTGATATAAATATCTCTTTAATCTCAAACTTTATTAATACACATTATCTTTTTTTCTCCATCTTATATTACATTTTACATAATAATATATAATTTCTGACATATTAGTTGATATGGGTTATCTTATTTAATAGTCTAATATATCCGAGATTGGATATACTATATAATTAAGTTTAAATATAATATCAGTACTCACGTAATTAGGGGTTTAAAAATGTTTAACATTGATTTGTTTAAATTGCTTAGGCAACCTGATTTTAATTAATGTTTTGATTTTTTAACCGTTAAAATTAACCTTTATTCATAAACCGGAACATGCGAGTTTGAAGAAAAATAATTTTGTATTTAAGTATAAAAAATCAAAACATTAATTAAAAGCAGGTTGCGAAAGCAATTTAAACAAATCAATATTAAACATTTTTAAACCCCTAATTACGTGAGTATTGATAGCACATTTAAACTTAATTATATAACCTATCTAATCTTGAATACATCAGACTATTAAATAAGATAACCCATATCAATTAATATTTCGGAAATTATATATTATTATGTAAAAGATAATATAAGATGGAGAAAAAAAGACAAGGTGTGTTAATAAAGTTTGAGATTAAGGAGGTATTTATATCAATAAAAAATAAAAATAATGTTGATCGTTGAAAAATGATAAACAAAAAAATTAAGCGTAATATATAATATTGTATTATAACAGTAATTTATGAAATTACAATAAGAAAAAAATTTATATTCATGAAATAAGGAGAGAGAAGTCTATAAAATTTGAGAAATTATGTTGATGTGGGTGGATAATAAGGTTTATGTGAGAGAGTGTGTTATTATGAGAGAATATATTTTAAATAAATAAAAAGTTAAAGTAAATTAGGAGAGAGGTGAAATAGTTAAAGATTAAATGGATGAGATTAATTCAGATAGAATGAAATGTCAAGATTTGTGTTGATTGAATTTTAAGAACTTTTAAAATTAAAGAGCAAAGAGAATTTTAATGGTTTATATAGTAGTGTGTGTATATATATACATATATATATATATATATAGTAAATTATTAAAAAAATCTCATAAAACATAATTATAAATATTCAATTAATATAGTGAATCATTTAAGAAAAAAGTTAAAGGACTGAATGCGAAATTATTTGAAAACCATAACGACTTAGTTTGTAATGTTACAAAAGTGACAAAATGGTCATTTTGAAATGTTTAACACCAAGACCGTTACTTTTAATGGTTAAAGGACTAGGTATGAAACAACTTTACTACAGTAAGGACCGACCAAGTACTTTTGTAATATAAAAGACTGTATCAGTAGAAAAATGTAAACCACAAGGATCAAATTAGTAATTAACTCTTAAACAAAAATAAAGGATAAACTAGTCATTTTACTACAAGTCACAGTCCATTCTTGTTGATAGATTTACAAACCGTACGGATTTAGTTTTTTTCTTCCAAATTCCAATTCAAATTCACATCAAATGTTAATTTTGATTCCTTTAAAAACATTATTTGAAATCAATGAAGCATAAAGCTATGACAAGAGGGGAGGTGGTGGGATTTGGTGGACGTGGGGGCCGAATATTGAATGTGAGACTATGAGCCAGAACAACAGAAACTTATCCTATTATTTAAAAATAATAATATTAGAATTATGTTGTTCTTTAAGTCAGATCGGTATATGTATTTACGATCCAACATATCGAGCGATTGACTAGTAAGAGCGTAGGATTTGTATGACCTAGATAACGATTTTAACAACCTTGGTATACACATAAGGAGTTTTGTTGAACAACAATAAATAATTAAAGAACAATATAACTAGTCTACGTCATTTACTATAACAAATATGTTTATTTTTCAACACTTCATAAAATGAGTGCAAGAATTTTAAAAATTGTCACTTATAATTGTGAAAAATAATTCAAACACAGATTTTGTTAGAAAAAACTCTATATTTATAAATATATATATTTGATTTTAAAAGTCCACCTTTTTCAAATTTATATATTTAGTAATAAATAGAGAATTAGAAAAATTCACACTAAAAATGTGGATTTTCGGAAAATTTAGAATCATTTTCAATTTTTCACGCTTAGAAATATACAAATTTAGATAATTTGTTCAAATTAATAAATATGTTGTTTTGACTACAATTTTCATACTTTTAAATGTATAGATTTGATAAAAATTTGTCACATCAAATTTGTCCATGTTTGTTTATATTTATCAAAGTTTTAAGTGTATTAATTATTAATTAATATTGATAATAAAATGTGAATAATCGATGATTTTTTTGTAGTGAATGAACCAACTGGTGTTGTTCACTATTATGTTTGTTTGCTTTGTAATTTTTTATTTTAATGTTTTGTATCTATAGCAACCTTGCTAGTTTTTAATAAAATATTTCTCTTTTAAAAAAAAAGTAAAACTCTTATTTAGGTTTTTGTATTCTTCTTCCAATTAAGTTTTAAAAACTTCAACAACCTTGAATCTCTATGACCACATGCAGCGCACCATCATCCTTAATTTGTATATACACTCGAGGGCAGGGCCATAATTAAGCGGTACCCATCAACTCCCATATGATCCTATTTTAACAATTTACTTTGATCGTGTATACTTTTCTGATTCAGATTTTTTAATTTGTATTCATTCATCTATTTGTGTTTATTTATGTTATTGTGAAATGAATATCGACAAACATATTCGTTTACCATGCCACCTAAGCGTAAGGGGGTGTGGTAACACCCATCACACTTTCAGATTTTCTTCCATCGCACACATCAAATTCTTACACCGGTCACATTGGAAAATATTAAAATTAAAAAACATAAATCTAAAATATGTTTAATTATTAATAATATTACAAAATATTTAGAATTTAAAAATTACCATATGAAAAAGTTTTACGATCCTAAATGTTTAAACAAGTATTTCTGTATGCTTGTATTTCTTCGCAAATACTCATTTGGACCTTCTTCAAACATTTTAATTGACTCTGAAATTTCAAGTTCGGCATTGCTAAAACTCCTCACCCTTTCCACAACTTGCTGATGGTCGAGGGATTTCATATTCCTCAAGTATGAGGTTTGTATCCACATAAAGATTAACTGTCGTCACTGTCATATAATTGTTAGAAAGTTTAGTAAAATAATGTGTTTTTTATTAACTTTGGACACATTTAAATACATACATAAGTATTGTTTATGTTAAATCCTTAGTGGGGTTGTATTCTTTGTTATGAGAGTTTTGAAATGATATATAATGTGCAAAACGGAGTATGTATGAATGAGATATCAATACTCAAAGTTGAGTACTTAGAATGAAATTTGGCAAAACCAAGATATCGATTATTATTGTTATAATTAGGCGATAGGGTTAATTGTTTATTGGTTACAATTAAAAAGAATGTAAAATGATTATAAATTATTTTAAAATAATAAATTTGAAAATTTGTTTAAATATAATTTTTTGAAATGTTATAAATTATGATATTTGTAAATTAGAGTGAACAAAATAGTTTTAAATTAGAGTGAGCAAATATGATATTTTAATTTTTAAGATTTAAGGACATATGAAATTGCTCTAATCATTTTGATTTAGTTTTACCCAAAAAAGTCAAAATTGTAATTCCCATTTTAAATAAATTGATATTAAAGATTAAGTAATTAAATTTATTTTACTAAATTAAGAGTTAAGATCATTTAATAAAATTTGATGCATGTTAAATTTTTTATTTATATTAAAAGAATAGAATATATTAAGAAGAATCTATACTATCTTATAAAACATTTGGGTCTTTTGTTTTAATTAGCTTGGTAACCGTGCAATGCGGCGGTTTCAAATAGTTTCTACTCGACAACTTGTTCGTTTTCGGTATCTACGTAATACAATAACAACGAATAATTTTATATTGGTAACATGCCTATTTTCTTTATCATTTTTCTATTTTTTTTCTTTTCTGTTCTTAATCAACTCTTTTATAATTTTTAAATAAATTTTGAGAACAATTAAATAAGAAAAAACGTCTTTACTTATAAAATAGGGTAAACTGCATGAAAATACAGAGTGTAAATTAGTAATTTGAAACTGTTTAAAATTAAAAGATTAAAAAAATAGAGTAAACTAATTTGAAACTATTAATTATATGAGCTATTTAAAAAAAATTTAAATATATGTTTATAAATTCTTATTATAGATTATTCAGGTTTATGAGTTTACTTGTACACATTTTTTGATAATTATGTTAAAATATTTAATATAAAAGGTTTGGTTTATGAAAATATTTTTTAATAATTAAGTTAATTTGTTTGAATTTTTTAAATATGGAAGGTTTAGTTATTAAAATAGAATATAAATTTTTTATTAACTCTATTTAGTAGTTACTTTATATAATAGTTTCATTTAATTTATACGAGGGTAAATTAGTAATTTTAAAACATTTAAAATTTAAGAGATTAAGCAAAATGTCTAAATGCTTTATAATGTAAGTATAGTATAGATATCTTAATTTTAAGTAATTTGCAATTACTTATTTACTCTTAATATTAAACTAAATAGAAACTATTAAATAATAACTATTTGGTGGAGTTAATGACAATCTTACATACAATTTTAATAACTAAACCTTTCAAAATTTCTAGATTCTTTTAAATGGTAATATAATTAAAATAGTATAGAGTTATAGAAGAATGTTCAATATAGTTCATAATTAAATCATAGTCCTAATGGACTAATTTTAGCCTTTGAATTAATGTAATCAATGTTCCAGATTAAATTTTAAAAATTTGGGCGGAGTGGCATTTTCGTAATTTTTCGTAATCATTTGTGATGCTTTTACAAATCAAATGTGATTGTATACTGAATCACCTATGATTAAATATTAAAATTTCAGGACTATGTTTTTTAAATAGATTTTATTGAACACAACTCAAGAGTTATAATGTCAACATTCTTGTTGGATTTTATTATCTATGTGAAATTTTGTTGACTCGTTATAATTTACACAAGATATACACCACCCTTATTTTAAAAACGGACAAGTTGTCAAGAAAAAATATTTGTTACTGCTGCATTGCGCGAGTACATTGATAGTACTAATTAAAGAATGTAATTAGTATATATATAGTCAAGATCTTATCATTGGCACTTTGCTTAAAATATAAAAATGCGTAAAGGCATCCTTCCCAAATCACCCAAATTAATTAAAATATCGAAATCGATCATATGAATTTAACTCCAACATTAGTTAGCTCGATCAGCTCATCTTACCATTAATTACCACCAAAAACTCATTCTTCTTAATTCGCTCTCTCAGTCTCTCTAAATAATTTCCAATCATCATATCCACTCTCGATCATCTAACGTTAACCATGAAACCAGCCTGAAACCACCATCACCACCACCATCAATTCATACTATGATCACACATCGTGAACCCTAGCTAGCTAATTAATTGATGGATCAACCACCACCCAGAGGGGCTCTATTTCCTCTCGTCCTCTTCATTTTAGTAATCGTATCCCTTTTTGTCATCTTTTTTGGATCCGATAGAGCCCGATCTCGAACCATTCTCGCCATTACTCACAACTTTGATCCTCGTCCCATCATTTCCATCACGGTATATACGCCTGCCTACCTGTATAATATATATATATATATATGCAGTAATTAATTAATACTACTTTTTTAAAACAATTTTATGTTAATATATATTTTTGCAGCCGCACGAGAGGCACGTAGATGATCTAGAAATGGCGTTAGCGGGAGCCGCAACGCGATTCAAAACGGTGATCATAACGATTGTGAATAAAGCTTACGTCGAGGGAGATAACGCAATGCTGGACATATTCTTGGACGGGTTTTGGATGGGAGATGATACACGGCGACTTGTGAATCATCTTTTGATCGTTGCGGTGGATCAAACAGCGTACGAGAGGTGTATGTTTCATACATTACACTGTTACAAACTGAAGACCGATGGCGTTGATTTTATCGGTGAGAAGATGTATATGTCGGATGATTTCATTAAAATGATGTGGCAAAGAACTCTTTTTCTGGGAGATGTTCTTAAGCGTGGATACAACTTTATCTTCACGGTACGTACGTACGTAACTTAATTCAGTATTTATATAATATTAAGAATATTATTTGTTTCTAGTTTGTCACGATCGAGACTTAATTAGTGTAGATACCATATATATAGTTCATCTGGAAAACTTAAAACATTATTAAATTATATATATTAATTAAGGTGTTCATCATGATCCACTCTGGTATAAGCTAGGTAACTGAGCGTTCGGATTCCGTTGTAGACGACATACATATAGATTATATAAGTGTTAGTGAAAAAGATCAATAAATAGAAGAATAGGCAAGAACCAAAATATCAAAATGACCCATCAACATAAGCTAGAAGGATTAGTTACACTACTAGAAAATCATTTATTTCTGACGAAAAAAATTAATAAATCAGATATTTCAGTATTAGGAACCAGAGTTTTTTTATCCTTAATTACTCTCAAAGGTTTAGTATCCTTAATCAAATTAAGAGTACCTTCTAAAAGATTAGTGACGCGCGGATTAAGGTTAATCTTGAATTGTATGAAGGATTAGTGACGTAATTGGTATTATCGCTAAAACTAAGAAGAATATATAATGATCAAGAGGCTGGATCAAAGTCATATTTCTCCTAATTAACGTAATAATTAGTTAAAGAGTGTCGGCCAGTCTCAATTCAATTAATTCTTTCAAGGGTTGTAAACTGGAAGTAAACTTTAAAAAAGCATCAATTATGAATAATTATATATTGTTTGCGTATTAATTACTCTTTTCTTTCCCCTTCAAATTGGATCGGCTATATTGAAATTCTACAAAGAGAGGCTCAATAATTAATCGTACTATAAGTTATGAAATTAATATTACCTAGTTTTAAATCGATCTGCTATATGGAAATTCTACAAGGAGGGTCAATAATTAATCGTTGTATAAATTATTAAATTAATACTACCTTTAAATCGATCTGCTATATAGAAATTCTACAAGGAGGGTTAATAATTAATCGTAGTATAAATTATGAAATAATATTACCTTTAAATGGATCTGCTATATGGAAATTCTACAAAGAGGATCAATAATCATCGGATAAATTATTAAATTAATATTACCTTTAAATTGATCGGCTATATGAAAAGTTGATTATAATGTTATATTTGAATACCTTTTTATTCTTATCCACAATCTTTTATCGTACGCTTTATAAGTATTAAATTAAATCATATCCTGGTCAACTAATTTTATAAAAGAATTAGTCCGATACTCGTCAGAATTAGTACGTAGATCAACAAATTTTAGGTGAAAATCATATATATAAATACTTTTGAAAAAGGCATGTAAAATTAAATTTAACGGATCGAATCAATCTATTTAAGAAATTAATTAATCAATTGTTGGTAAAAGTGTTTAATTAATTACCCTATCTCTATATATATATATATATATATATATATATATCTTACTCCTATATAATGTATTTACCATCTAAAAAACTCTTAATTTTAAGAAGAGTAAATTTACTAAAATACCTCTCCTTTATACCTCTCATTTACCCCTCTCGTCCACAATTAATGAATTTAAACAAATAAATATTGAAAACATAACCGACAATTAATGAATTTAAACCAATACTTATAAATGAATTATTTCTAACCATATATTTTTAATATTAACTTTTGATTCATAACATCACCATACTTATAACTGAATTAAGTCTAATGATATATTTTTAATATTAACTTTTAATTCATGAGATCGCCTAAATTTCTGTTTTCAATAAATCAAGTTTTAAGAGTCAAAGAGTTGAAATTTATAAACATTACATTCTAACTCAATTACATAATAATTGAAACTATGAAACATTACACACACATATACATACATATATATAATCAACAACTTCATGATTCAGTCATACGACAAAATTCTTCCAACAAACTAAAAGACAAATAACTCAGATTTAGCAATTTAATTCTTAATTTCAAAGTGGCTCTCGCAAAGAATCTTCACAAACTCATATTATCTTCATCTCGCAAGGAATCTTCACAAACTCATATTAGCTCTTTGTGATTATTCTGCACAAAACTCATCACAACCTCCTCTTTATTCGCCGCCGTCGCATTGCACGGGTACTCTTCTAGTATATATATATATATATAAAATCTCATTTTCATACTAGAATCACGTAACTTATAACTGTTTGGTACAGAAGAATAATAACAATTAAGGATTAATCACATATTGATCAAGAGAACCTTGAAGCTGTTGTCAGTTTATAAGTATCGTTGTATAAAATATAAGTTTATTCAAACTACATATCTGAATTAAAAGAGAATAAAATTACTGACTTAATTATAAAGGTATGACCCCCGTAGCTTATTTCATTAACTTATGTAATATAATTTGATTATTAGTTTCTGATTGAATACAAGACAAACAATATGATTGTAATTTTTCAGTTTAAGTTTTTTTGTTATTAAATTTAGGGTTTATTTTATAAAATAATAATTAAATTTGACATTTGTTTTATTAAGGTCATCCATGAATTATTTTACAATAAAAAGTAATTGGGTGAGTGAGCTTAATGTAACACTTTTAAAACTTGGTCAGTATTCAATAAATATTCTGATAAATTTATTAAGTCGAAATCAAATACAAAATAAATGATAATATTTATATATAATCCTATTAAGTGACGGAAAAAACTTTTGTCGTCTTCCTAGTGTGGTGGTGATTTTACTTTTTATGAATGCCGTCATAGTTCGAAATTCCATGTATGTTTTTGCTTATTTTCCTATACACAACATAAATTAGTCGTACATAATAAAAAGTGATTGTTTGAAGCATTGAGTTGTGTTTAATAAAGTTCATGTAAAAGACATAGTATTAAAATTTTAATATTCAGTCATAGTCGATCCAATATACGATTACATGTGATTTGTAAAATCATCACATGCGAATTACGAAAATACCACTCCGTCCAAATTTTTAAAATACAATCTGGATCATTGATGCCATTGATCCAAAGGTCAAAATTAATCCCTTAAAACTATCAATTAAATATGAACTATATTGAACATACTTCTTAAAGCATTATATCATTAAATTTGTAGATAAAAATAAGAGTTATGTATGTTATATAGCACTAATTTATATTATGTACAATTCATCTTTTTAGAGTTTGCCAAAAGATAATCATTCTACTTTAAGCTTCTAAAAATTACAATAACACCCATTATATACAACCTAATAATCTGTAGCAAGAAGTTTCGTCTTTTTTATCGTTAAAAAATGGTTTTGCAATCTTTTAAAAAAAATCTATTTTTATTAATTTTCCATTTATTTAAATAATAATTATTTTATTACGTGATAGTTATTTTAGACAAAAATAATTTTATTTATCTTTACAAAAAGGCATACAGATTTATATATTTTCTCAAATCAAATTCTTGTTTTGTTGTTTAATCAAATTATATATAAAAAAAATTTCTATAATCATATTATTCATGTTATATTTATGGTTTGTTTCAAGTAATTTATTTAAATGCTAATGATGTATTTTTAATCAATTTTTATTAGTTTTTTTATTACAAATTATAAATTTTCAAATCCGCCGTTTAATTTGTCATCCTAAGTTACTAACTATTTTAGACAATTATAAGGCATTTTTGTATTATAAACAAGGGTACGTGGTCGCTACCGCACTTCGTTGTGGGTTTCAAAAGCAAATCTAGTTTTAAATACGATAATTTGTAATTATTATTAGGGTAAATTAAATGAAAATACAATTAACTTTGTTTTAATTATCAGTGTATACAATCAATTTTATTTAAAAAAATAATATAATCAACTTTTATAATCCTACAATTATATACAAGTTGTTGTATACAATGAAAATTATAGAAAAGTTTATTATATATAATGATAGCTAAATACTAGACACAAAAAAATTGTTTGCATATAATAAGTGAATTATGAAAGTTGGTTGTATTATTTTTAAGAATTTAAAGTTGATTGTATATAATGATAATTAAGAAAAAGTTGATTGTATTTTCATGCATTTTGCCCTTATTATTACTAGGTTAGATGTCAGTGTAATATACGGATTGGTTTAATAAAATGATAAATATTAAGCATTAATAAAATATATTAAATAATTATAAAACACGAAATAAATGATGACATACGACGTCAACACCCAGGCAAACGGTGAAAACGTCTATGTGAGGTTGAGAGCACACGTGACAGAATAAACATGATATTATGATACGAAGAAATATGATTGTATTTCTTGTACAAGTTATCGATCATTATTGTTAAAATTAACACAATAAGGTCAAATATTTATTGTTATGAATAAAACAATAAAAATAATTATGAAATATTTTAAAATAATAAAATTAAAATTTTTCTTAAATTTGATATTTATAAACGTTATAAAGGGTTAATATGATATTTATAAATTAAGGTGGACAAATATGATATTTTAAGGTTTAATAATGACATATATGAAATTTCTCTAATAATACTGATTTAATTTTGACTTATAAAAGTCAAAATTAAAATTTCAATTTTAATTAAATGATTGGTGAAAATTAAGTAATTAATTATAATTTATTAATAAAGAGTTATGATCATTTAATAAATTTGATGTATGTTAGTCTTTTATTTATATTAGAAGATAGTTGTTTTAGGAAGAATTTCATATATATCCTTGCAAACTTAGCTAATTATATATATATATATATATATATATATATATATATATATATATATATATATATCCTTACAAAACTGAAAGTTACATTAATATCTTCCTAAAACCTCTAAACTCTCTTATATATCCTAAGACTTAATTTAGTAACAATTAAGCTATTTAATTTAGATGCAAAATCCCACAAATACCCTTCAAATTGATTGTGCATCAGAGACTTTTTTATGTTCCTCCTTCAAAACTTACAGCAAGCTTAAGATCTTTTATATACCCGTTTCTTCTTGAATACCATACCGGCTATCATCACTTTTTGTTTCTAACAGCTAAAATTAAATTCAATTTTTCAAAACAATCCCACAATATACTTATACCGTCTAAAGAAACACAATCCACTCACAAAATGCTAAAACCACCTAAAGAACTTTGACCATCAACAACGGTCACGAATTGCACATCAATACTTATATACTTACCATATATTCTTCTTCTTCATGCTTCATTCTCCGCACCGTACAAGCCTTTGTCGTGGGGACGACTTCATCTGAGAATCGCCAATGTTTTTAGAGCTTTAATTTCCATACCTTCTTCTTTGGCTTCAAAAACGATAACCATAAAAAGGGTTTTGATTTCTCCAACTTTCTCAATGACCACAAAGGTAGCGCCCAAAATTGAAGCTATATACAATAGTATTAGGTTTTGCAAGATCGGTGATGTGCATAAATGTCGCCGGCCGGATGAGCGCCGGACAATTTCGAAGACCAAGTGCGCCGGTCAATTTCTTCGCTCTATTAAAAATGAACGGATCGTATTGTAGGCTTTTGTAAAGTTAGGAGAAGGGTATTTGTGGGATCTTGCATCTAAATTAAATTTGAGGTTTTGTTTTTCTGTTTTAATTGATTTAATTATTATTAAATTAAATCTTAAGAAATATAAGAGAGTTTAGAATGATATTAATGTAATTTTGAGTTTTGTAAGAATATATATATATGTAATTAGTAAAGTTTGTAAGGATATATTTGAAATTCTCCCTTATTTTTAATTGAGTAACTAAATAAATATAAAAAAATTGCTTTACCAAAAACATTAACAAAGTAAAGAAATTATATATAACAAATAATTTTTTGTAATAAGATTACTTATTTACTCACAAAATGAAAAGAAATTGAAAAATACAATAAAACTAAAAGAGATAGGATTTGAATTTAGAGAGCATGAAATTAGTTATGTTCAGAAATTAAAATCTTGGGATCGAGAAAAATGGAACTTAATGATGTGCAAGACGTCTCATAAAGTTGTAGGTTCAATTCCCATGATTGACATAAAAACGTAGATTTAAGATTAGGTTTAGTGTGTGTTTTTACGTTAAAAAAAATCAAAATATGTCAATGTATCTTCCTCCAATACTTTCTTATTTAACTTGTATTATTTATCCGTACGTTTTCGTGAAGATTTAATAGATATGTATTTAAATACAAAATTCGCAAAATGTTTAGAATTACATATTTCCTTGTATACTTAGATTGTTTCTTTTATTTTATATGTATCATATCCAAACAATCTTGCTCTACGACAATAATACCATAAAAAACCAATATCTAAAGCTCAAATATATAATGTGAAAGATATAAAAGCAATTCTTCAAAAAAAAAAGATATAAAAAGCAAGATTTATTTAAAGAGGATTTTTTTAAAAATAAACTGAATTCTAAAAATTAAAATCTAATTGGGTATAGGTAAAAATATAAAATAAAAACTTTGCATTAATAGAAAATAAATATAGAGAAAGAAGTAGAAATTAAATATTAAAAAGAAGAAGAAAAATTAGTGGGAAATAGCTCCGAACATGCGCGTACAGGAAAAAGGAAAATAAAGCGTAGAGCAGGGTTCGAACTTTGGTGGCCTCTACAACATACATAATACCAACCAACTGTACTAGGTAGAATGGTTAAAAATAATATGCAAAATAAGCATAAATCTTTTGATTATTTTTTATATATGATAAAATAATTCAAAGGATTCACTTTTGATATATTTTAAATATGGTTGGTTATCAATTGTCAATCATTTTTAATAAGAACCAATATGATATCTTACGAAACCTGATCAAGAATTCAAGATGTGATAATACACTTCGATCTCGATTGGATTGAGAGTCGTGTTTTTAGCATAATTGTAAAAATCAATGATGACTGTTTCTCAAGTCTTGAAAGTTAATGCACGGAATTTCTTTAGTAATAAAAAAGTGTAAGCTGAATTAGAATTTATTAAAGATAATGTAAATTAAGATGCAAGCAATAAATGAACTTAATTGTATAGATAAGTCAAGGCCTTCCAATTATGGTCTTCTTAGTGTGACCATATCTTCACTTTCTCTTCCTTTGATTACCTCTTTACTGCCGCCACCACCAAACTAGGTTTGGTTGCCGCCACGCTTCTTCCTCCCCTCCTATCTTCTCCCTTGAGTGAAGACTTTCTTTCCCTTCTTCTCTCTCTTATCCTGCCACATGTACCCATTGTAAATTAAAGTATATTAGGCTTTTTCTTTGTCGGCATGCCTCTTGCTACAACCGTAGTTGTAGCTCTGGTTGTTGCAGCCATAGTTCTTACAATTGTTGTCCTCCACCACTACCTTTCTTGCCGCAACCGCTGTAGTCATAACTCTTACTGTTGTCATTGCTCCTTTGGCCGCTAAACCATCATTGTCTTGTAACCCTGAAATTTTCTTTCTCGTTGTATTTTTTCCCTCCAGTGTAGCGTCCGACCTCTTGATCTCACTACGTGGAAGAATTAGAGGTAGGGTGAGCATGAGTACTGAAAATACTGAACCAGACCGGTACCGGTACCAAGTTCGAATTTTTGGTTCGCTACTCAGTACTTGGAATTTTGCTAGATCAGTACTCGGTATTTGGGACTAGTACCGAACTGACTAAGTAAAATAGGCACCTTGTGCCGGTACCATATATGAATACTCGGTACGATATTCGGTATTTCCTTTGAATCAAATTCGGTACTCGGTAAAATTGGTACCGGTCCGGCATGCTCACCCCTAATTAGAGGTAATGTATTTTAGGGTTTAGTAAATGATAACTCAACTTAACTGATAGAAAGCTCAGGTCTCGTTGAGGTTTTTTTTGTAACCTTGTAGTATATAAACAATTATCATTATAATACTAGACACCTATCGGGTTTTCACAATTCTACGGTCTGTTTATATATATTATCGCAAAACTCAGTTTAAAAATCACAGTTTATACTGTAGATTGTACTATTATAGAGTGTTAAGAATGCATCCAAATTGGACCCAATGTGTAGCATGAGGTCTTAAACTATATAGTGCTTTTCTTCGTACATCATAACAAATATCTTTATCTATATGATTAGGTTGGGTTTTCTTGGTGATTTACTATTCTAAGTTGGTCTCGTTCATTACAGGATACAGATGTGTTGTGGCTAAGAGATCCATTTCCAAAGCTAAACCTAAAAGGCAACATAGACCTTCAAATCAGTGTTGACAAGTTTAACGGCAACCAATGGTCAGAAAAAGACCAACTAATCAACACAGGTTTCTACATGATCAAATCAAACAGAAAGACTATAACTTTATTTGATGAATGGTATGCAAGAAAGGACAATTCAACTGGAATGAAAGAACAAGATGTTCTTTTTGAACTAATGAGAAAAGGTGCTTTTAAAAGGTTAGGCCTTCGAGTTAGATTCTTGGACACAATGTTATTCAGTGGAATTTGTGAAGATAGTAGAGATGTTACGGTTGTTGTCACTGTTCATGCCAATTGTTGTCGTAGTATCAAAGCCAAAGTACAAGATTTGAAAAGGATTAAGCATGATTGGCAAAGATTTAAGTCTTCCTCGATCGATCAGACCTTGGAATTTACATGGTCAAATCACTCTGCATGTCTTGAGTCGTGGAACCAATTATCTTAATCCTAACCCTTGTAGGGTGTAGTTGATAGAACCCCTCTTTATACCCCTACTCTCTCACACACACATAATTCAATTCTCGAAACACATCAAATCAATGTTATATAATCACACTAAATCAAGAAGTCAATCATAGAGGAGGTGTGATGATCCTAACTCATTTGATATTCATCTTTTTACAAATTAGTGATTGATTAATTATTCCCAATGATAGGATGTTTATTCTTAATTATTTTGAGAAGAAATTTCTGCTTTAAAATTACATAGTTGATAATAATTAAATGGATCTATTTATATTTTAGCACTTCTTTTGATAGCATATTAGATCTCTAGGGTTTCAAATTAAACCAACAAAAAACTCATGAAGGATTTAGGTTGTTGTTTATGGTGTTTTCCAACATCATGATTGAGCTATGGTAGCTATTGGATCATTAGTGTAACTCGAGCACCAACGAACTCATGACGGTAGTTCATTAAAAACCTGCATAGAATATATAAAGTGAATTGCACAAACTCTAGTACCCAACTATATGATATAACTACAAGCAGGGTGGACATGTTATCTTGTTATAAACCCTAAGAAAGTTTCCTATGTATAATGGTGATTTGTATAAAACACCTTTTTGAAATACACACAATCATGATTTTTATGTCCCTACAAACTAAATAACTAATTTTCCCAACCAATATTCATGGGTATTATAGTCCAAATATCTACTTTTAGTTGTGAATAACAAAAGTATGTGTACAAATCACCTCTCATAATAAAGTAACAAACATGAATTTGTCATCTTAATACAAAGCTGAATTTTCGAAATCTTACATTAGAACAACTAATACTTGTAACATAAAGAGATGATGAGAATAAACATATTCTAATAAAGTGGTTGCGAATGATAATAATTAATCCTCTGTAATTCACTCATTAGCTTCATCAAGAATTAGAAATTGGTTCATACCATTGTTGCATGAACGTCTCTGATTAGTCAGCACGCGACACGATTCTACAAAAAGGTACCTTCGTATCAACACAACTATAGAAAAAGGATAACGCTTTTACAACTTCTACAACAACGTGGATAATTGTCCCACACACTCGACCTCAAGTGTTCCCTTAGCGGACACCCCTCACCAATAAATATAGAGTCATAACACCATTCCAATGTACACACCTCAGTACCTCTCTCCCTTACATGCATTTCACACATGGGATCATGGTCCTCACTAACTTGAGCGTCAACACGGTTTATAGGGCTTCATCCCTGTAAATCGTCTAAGATAGTTCTTTTTCTTTCTTAAAAAATTAGCGAGATCAATTGCACCCTCCCACCCAGTGGTTCACCAATATTTACTTGTTCATCTTACGAACAAACAATAATGACCAAGAAACGAAAAGCCAACCTATTCTTGATTGATACATCCTTGTAAAACTTTGACCATTGTCCTAAAATAGTGGGATATAACTCTCATCGATCTCTTTTGTCCTAAACAACCTTGTATGCTAGGCTGACAATTTTATTAAGATTAAGATGCTTATCACTAGGTGAAAATTAATGAATTCCTTTTGACCAAGCCGCTATCTCTCTTTCTTGTATATTAAGAGCACATTCAACGGGTTCATTTTTATGGGGTCGTATGATTGCGATTATGCTGGTATGGTTGCCAACAGTTTTGCAAGGAACATATTCATCAATGCGGTTATTGTTAGAACCAGGTTGTATTCATTTTATCATTTTAATTAAATTTTGCTTCTAGTTGTATTTCCTAGAAGTATAGAGTATATTGTGAAAAAACTTTATAGGTATATAAACAATGTAATTAATCATAATTCATTTAAGCATTTTATATTCTAAAAACGTCTGTGTATTCTTAGTTCTCTATCAACTGTTCATACTAAGATCATACATCATCATTGTGGATTTGCTTCAATAACCATTGATACTTGATACAATTGGTATCAGAGCCAAGAGTGGATAAAAAAGTTAGGTTTTTAATCAAAAGATTGAATAAAAGAAAAAGGATCGATTATTTCTTCTCCATAGCAACCGCCGCCATCGATTACAATCAACCACCTGCTTGGTTAATTAAATCACCTGCTTGCTAGTTGATATCGCGTTTATTAGATATATATTTCGGGTGATATCAGGTTAATTTTAGCCGGAAATCGTGCATTTAATTGTAAAAAGATACATTTATTGTTTATTTGTTATTTTGCAGGCTAAAAAGGCGAAAAAAAATTATTTGAAGAAATTAATGATTAAAGAGATAAATGAGATAGGATATATTTTATATATTAATATAGTATATATATATATCTTAATTAATAGATATTATATATTATATATGTTATATATTATATAACTAAATCAGTTTATTTAAAAAAGGAGATAAGGATTGGTTTTAGTGAATAATATATATATATATATATTTATATGGATTTGGATATATATTGGTATATAAGGCGACAGTTGTTTTTATATATATATATATATATATATATATATATATATATATATGTGGATAGATATTAGAATTTGAATTGGAGATGACTTGGGGAAAAAGAAAAAATAGAGGCGCAACATGTATATATATACATATGTGTACGGCAGCAACAAAAAAGAAAAAAAAAGCGGAAGGGCTCACGAACGTACGGCAATAAAAAAAGAAAGAAGAATACAAGTTTCAAAAATATTTCAAGGATTGGGGAGCTTAATTTTGAAGGATTGAAGCTTTGGATTTTAAAGATTTGGCTTTGGATTCATCCTGGTTCTATCATTTTTATTTATTTATCTTCTGTAATTCATATGTTTATTAATTTCCAGAAGTATTCTATGATGTTCCTAGGCTAGTATTTTATATATTCCTCCCTAGAGGAGATGAACCCTGTTAAAGTTGGTTGCTTTTTGTGTTAAAGATGCTTAAAATCATATATTTATCAATTTGAGTTTTACCAAAGATCCATATGTGTTATATGATCTATTTTTGGTGTTTAGAAACTGAGTTTTCATAAATTAGAGGACCAGTCTATTTGTGAGACTTGAATCATGATTATCTAGGACCAATAGGTAATTTTGACTAGTGTTTGACCAATCCTAGGGTTAAACTACTAAAAATAGAAACTTTAATATATGTGCAATTGCATATGATAACATTTATATATAAATTGAATGGTTTGTTGATTTAGACAATCATTAAAGGTAGAATCTTGATTGATACTAACTAAAAGACTAATCTTGCTTTGAATTGACTACTTGACCATAGGGTTAGTTAATTGCATGATTATAGAGTTAGATAATCTGACCAAGAGTCTAACTGATATAGGAATCGGTATATGAGATTTAGTTGTCTGTTCACTTAATTTATTAACTTGACGAGGATTTCATTGAATCAGTGAGGGAATCATTATATTATAAGCTTAAGTCTGATAAAGTTTGTTGCTTTCTACTTTCTTTGGTTTGTTCTTGGTTCTTGTTGCTATTATTTAGAGTGGTCAAGTTTGAATCTTTGTTGATAAGATTCTAAATTCCCCCTTTAGTTGTTTTTATTAGTTTAATATTTAATTAGTAAAATTTTATTCAAAATCATACCCGTTCCCCTTGTGTTCGACACCCGTACTTATTTACTATACTACCATACGATTAGGTTCTCTTGCCTATTTGTGTTGTAGTCGTGTTAAATAATTCGGATTTTATAAATTTAAAACTGGTACGCTACACGCACATCAAGTTTTTGGCGCCGCTGCCGGGGAACGGTTTTATTTTGGTATAACTTGACTAATTCTTTATTAAACGATCCTTCCCTGCGAGTTTCGGCTCAAAAGGAAGTTACTTTTCGTATTTTAGTATTTTCTACCTATCCTAGTCGTTTCCCGCGCTTTTCCAAGTTTTGTTCGATGTCTCTTTTGTGAATATGTATTGGCCCGAGGATCATCCGATCTGTTGGGATTCCTTCCTTAAAGATTTGTTGAATGAATTTTACGACGATGGCATCGAACGGGATGATTACGATTTTATCCCAAAAGATGATGAGAATGACCACCCGATTGGCTCTCCTGATGAACCACATGTTAGTCCTGAACCGTACTATTCAGACGACTCCGATTCTGATGACAATATACATTTTGAGCCTTGTGTGGAGGTGGAGTCGAGAAAAGATGCTCAGTCTGATGGAGATATTTTGTGATGTCTCGCTGACCTGCTTGAGGAACCAAAAGAATATCCAGAGGATGAATCGTCGACCCTCGTTCAACCAACACCCACGTTAGGTTTAGAACCAAAGCCCATATGTGGACCCTCCCTTCTTGAGAGAGAAGACGTGGAGAATTATGCAGAAGAAATCTTGGACTATCTGGAATCTCTACTCTTCGAGGAGGACGCTCCGAAATCAGAAAAGGAGGTAACCACGGGATCGAGTGAGGAGTTGGAGTCGCGTTATGGAATCCCTTTGGCGACGGGAATTCTGTGGGGTACTTCAAGTGCAGAAAAGGATCAGGAGGATAACTTAGACAACATCGGGAGCCGGTTGGAGTCTTTGCTTGAGTCACAATTGAGTTCACAATCACGGGGAGGAACCAAAATTCAGAACGCGAGAAAGATGTTGGTAGAGATCGAGGAGGTGCAGTGGAACGCAGCACTCGCAGTAGCATTTCAAATCGGTAACAAATATACATCACCCAATATGTATAAATATTACCACCCGCACTTGATTGCGAGTGTGGGGTCATTCGTTCAAAGTCACGATAAATAAATCCGGAGTCAAGCTAGAGACTCAGACAAAAACAAACGCTTCTCGGGAGGCAACCCGTGGTTAGTTTAGGTTTTTCTTTCTTCTTTATTTTTGTATTTCGTTTCCTTTCTGTTCAACTTTGTGGGTGTGTTGACTAGAAACCCTCACGAGACTATAACTCGTCCACTTGGGCTACCGAGGGGTTTAAAGGCTTGTTGCATACGCTAAATGCAACCGTGATTCCTACGAAAGGGAGTTAGGTTTTTCTTTTTGTTTTTTGTTTTAGGGAGTCCTAGCCTAGATAATTCTTTATATATGCTTCTGGAATTCTTCATATACAATAATATTCAGACATTCCCAGCCTTTGATGTTTATATTTCTGTATGTCTGACGATATGCTCTGAGTGGTTTATATTTCAGTTATAGCTTTTAATTCGTGGAGTATGCGTGTATATGCTGACATCTATCTACTCCAATCGCCTAATTGTATCCAGGGGGTTTTTCTAACCTTTTTATACCTTATGATATCTTTATTTTATGTACAATGGGGACATTGTACAATTTAAGTGTGGGGTAGGGGGGTTAGAAAATATTTCATCGCTTGAACTTCATTTGTCCTCGTGTTAAATTATTATTTTATTTGGGAGTTAAATTTAAAATTTTTAATATCATTCCAGTTAAAAGTTGGATATTATTTTAGAATGTCAAGGTTGTTGACTTTTAAACAATTCATAGTTATATCTAGCTTTTATGTATAGTACTTGTGGCTTTTCGTCAATTCCTTAGAAATTTGAGTTTATAGAAATCAAACTTTAATTTTTGAATTGCTGCAATAAATTATGAGGTTAAGCCCTTTTTAAGTCTAAGCTTGACAAAAATAGACTGAGTATGAATTTTTAATTTTTATAAACATATGTTTAAAAAAGAAAAAAAGTGAAAAAAGCCAATGTGCAAAAAATAAAAAGATATATAAAAGAGCTAGAAAATATATAAGTCAAATACATGGTATTTGGAACTCGAATTAGTAAACTCTGAGGGGTGTTCGACACCTAGCCACCTAAATCCATCTGCTTTGGGATCGGTTGAGTTGAGGATTCGCTACATGGGTTCCATAGAAAGTCATAGACTTATAAAAAAAGAGCTGAAAAAAAAACATATGTGAAAATAAAGTTGAAAAATCTGCAATAAGTCTTGAGGTTAGGGGATTCCTAAAGGGTAAATTAACCAATTTAAATATAAATGCAATTCATAAATTAAAGTTTGGTTATTTATAAACGAAGAGATTATTTGGTATGGTTGTAAAGTAAATATGGATCAAATCATGGGTATGTGCATAAGTCTAGATATAACATATGTTTTGTTACTAATCAATCTTTTTTACATTTGTAAGTTATATTTGATTTTTCAATGAATGGTATTGATTACTTAAAATTTATACCCCGGATAAAGTTGTAGTTTGCTTGGGGACAAGCAAAGTTCAAGTGTGGGGTATTTTGATATCGCGTTTATTAGATATATATTTCGGGTGATATCAGGTTAATTTTAGCCGGAAATCGTGCATTTAATTGTAAAAAGATACATTTATGGTTTATTTGTTATTTTGCAGGCTTAAAAGGCGAAAAAAAATTATTTGAAGAAATTAATGATTAAAAAGATAGGATATATTTTATATATTAATATAGTATATATATCTTAATTAATAGATATTATATATTATATATGTTATATATTATATAACTAAATCAGTTTATTTAAAAAAGGAGATAAGGATTGGTTTTAGTGAATAATATATATATATATAAAGCTACGTATGTTCAATATATATATATATATATATATATATATATATATATTTATATATGGATTTGGATATATATTGGTATATAAGGCGACAGTTGTTTACTCATCCCCGAAAACAAGATCTGAGTCAACCTCAGAGTCGGAAGGTGCGCCAAATGGAAAATGCCCGAACAAAACGACCGAGACCACTGGCCGATATGCCTAGGATAGCGGGCAAGTAAGTACAGGAACAGACCTGGAGTAAAAGGGAAAGCTGCAAGTAGGGTCAAATGCCTAAACCAAGGGGTCAGACTTGGTGAGGAACGCTGGGAGCCTATCCGGCATACCCCTCACAAAAGAGAAAGATCGACGACAGAAGCGGATAGAAGGCCTTCAAGTATAAGATCCTAAGCTTAAGCTCCGACCGAAACAACAGTAAGGTTATAATATATATATATATATATATATATATATATATATGTGGATAGATATTAGAATTTGAATTGGAGATGACTTGGGGAAAAAGAAAAAATAGAGGCGCAACATGTATATATATACATATGTGTACGGCAGCAACAAAAAAGAAAAAAAAAAGCGGAAGGGCTCACGAACGTACGGCAATAAAAAAAGAAAGAAGAAAACAAGTTTCAAAAATATTTCAAGGATTGGGAAGCTTAATTTTGAAGGATTGAAGCTTTGGATTTTAAAGATTTGGCTTTGGATTCATCCTGGTTCTATCATTTTTATTTATTTATCTTCTGTAATTCATATGTTTATTAATTTTCAGAAGTATTCTATGATGTTCCTAGGCTAGTATTTTATATATTCCTCCCTAGAGGAGATGAACTCTGTTAAAGTTGGTTGCTTTTTGTGTTAAAGATGCTTAAAATCATATATTTATCAATTTGAGTTTTACCAAAGATCCACATGTGTTATATGATCTATTTTTGGTGTTTAGAAACTGAGTTTTCATAAATTAGAGGACCAATCTATTTGTGAGACTTGAATCATGATTATCTAGGACCAATAGGTAATTTTGACTAGTGATTGACCAATCCTAGGGTTAAACTACTAAAAATAGAAACTTTAATATATGTGCAATTGCATATGATAACATTTATATGTAAATTGAATGGTTTGTTGATTTAGACAATCATTAAAGGTAGAATCTTGATTGATACTAACTAAAAGACTAATCTTGCTTTGAATTGACTACTTGACCACAAGGTTAGTTAATTGCATGATTATAGAGTTAGATAATCTGACCAAGAGTCTAACTGATATAGGAATCGGTATATGAGATTTAGTTGTCTATTCACTTAATTTATTAACTTGACGAGGATTTCATTGAATCAGGGAGGGAATCATTATATTATAAGCTTAAGTCTGATAAAGTTTGTTGCTTTCTACTTTCTTTGGTTTGTTCTTGGTTCTTGTTGCTATTATTTAGAGTGGTCAAGTTTGAATCTTTGTTGATAAGATTCTAAATTCCCCCTTTAGTTGTTTTTATTAGTTTAATATTTAATTAGTAAAGTTTTATTCAAAATCATACCCGTTCCCCTTGTGTTCGACACCCGTACTTATTTACTATACTACCATACGATTAGGTTCTCTTGCCTATTTGTGTTGTAGTCGTGTTAAATAATTCGGATTTTATAAATTTAAAACTGGTACGCTACACGCACATCACTAGTCTATTTCAATTAATTTTCCTGCTTGCTTAAATTAATTCTCATGCATTTTGACCTGCTTATAAATTTCTTTTTGGCTGACGCTTCAAACCCTAATTTATTTTTGATTTTTGAGTATTTAATTCAAATTGATAATTGGGGTTGCTTAGTTTGATGTTTATTTGAAGATTGGATTGAAATCATTTGATTTGAATTGAAAATTAAGTAAAAAAAAGTTGCTTAATATGAGGGATTAAGTTATTTTTGTTGGGTTTGTATTTGACCGTCTTTGAAACATACATGTTCTTCAATTAATTGCAATTGTTCTTCCCCAATTGAATTTCATTTGGTCTCAATCGTATTTTGTATCTCAATTGCACTTGGTATTTCAATTGTATTTGTTGAAATCAAGTTTGCAAGTTGAGTTTTTCCAATCGCATTTCAGCAGTTGTAATTTACAATTGCAATTCCGGATCTCCATTTCCAATCGCAATTCCAAATTGTAATTCACTAATCGCAATTTTCAATCGTAATTCCACAATCGCAATTCCCATCAATTGCATTTCATTCAATCACAATTTGTCACCTTTATCATTCTATTCAAAGATCCATTCTCGAGTATCAATCATGTTTGGTGTCAACATATCAACCATGCTTCGTGTCAAAGAAGAGATTATCAAATTACATAAGGAGAAAGAAAACCTTATTCTTTGGGCAGATTATGCCAACAAACAGAAAAAAGAGAGAGCAAATGATTTAGAACAAGAAAATACAGAACTTACTCTACAATTTTCTGAATTAACTAAAAAACTTCACATGTTAGAAAACATATATCACGAGTTTAATATTGAAGAATGTTTCAAGATAAGAAATCTTGAGCAACAATTGTTGGATATTCAAAGCAAGTCACATTTAGAAAGCATGAATTTTGAAACTGAAAGAAACCAATTTGTGCTTAAAATTCAGAAATTAGAATAAGACGTACAAAATTGTGTAGAAGAAAAGGTCACGGCATTTTCTGATTTTGAAAAAGTTCAAAAGCGTAAGTATTCCAAAGGAAAAGAAATCAAGGTGGTTCCTGTAACAGTCCATGCAGGTGAATCATTAAAAAGTGTTAT
Source organism: Dittrichia graveolens (assembly GCA_038502395.1). Taxonomy (NCBI): domain Eukaryota; kingdom Viridiplantae; phylum Streptophyta; class Magnoliopsida; order Asterales; family Asteraceae; genus Dittrichia; species Dittrichia graveolens. The sequence continues at coordinate 96,391,384 of JARJIL010000002.1, forward strand.
ACATCCGAAAACTACCCATTCTAAGGACAATCATACTACACTCAAGTCCTACACACATAAATTCATAAATAGGGTTAAACTGCGGAGAAAGCTTTGGATTGAAAGTAAAGATACTTTTGAATGAACGAAACAACAAACTTTTCTTCAAAAAGATCGTGGTTATGTTTCTCGTGCTACTTCTCATCGTGTTGCTCGTCCATTTGTGCATATTAGTCAAACAAGACCATTCTCGAATGCTAACACAAATGCACATCTTCCCACCTTGCCTAAGCTTAAATATCCATTTGTGGTTCGCTCCGTCAAACATCTCTTAAGACTTTCTAAATAGAAGATTTGCATAAAACCACATCACTTTTCACCAGTTATCTATCATAAGAAGATATATGTTCGAAAGATCAAGAGGGAGCAAGGTAATGAAAAAGTTTCAAGTCGCTGAAGATCAAGAGCTACATTCGAGGGGGGGAGGTTATATTTTTGCTTGAAAAAAATAACGAGGATGTTGAAACTAAAGATTCCCTCACATTCATTCTCTGTTTATGCTCAAAATCAAATGCTCTAGCGAAGAAGACAATCTTCGTTTATTATGCTTTATTTGTACAATGAACACAAAGTGGGAAAATGTTAGAACCCGTTTATTTTATCATTTTAGTTAAGTTTTGCTTCTAGTTGTATTTTCTAGAAGTATGGAGTATATTGTGAAAATACATGATAGGTATATAAACAATGTAATTAACCCTAATTCATTTAAGCATTTCATATTCTAAAAACGTCTGTGTGTTCTTAGTTCTCTCTCAACTATTCATACTAAGATCATACATCATCATTGTAGATTTGTTTCAATAACCATTGATACTTGATACAATTGAGAACATACAGTTATTCAAACCACTGTTCAGATCATTTGGGATCCAGAGATTAGCTTTATTTAAATTCCAAAAATCCTATAAAAGATATATGATATGTTAGACTTGGTTTCTATTTAGATCCCTAATTAATAGGTATAGAAACAGTGAAACACTAAGCTAAAGTGATCAAATTGGCTTTGTAATCTATTCAAAACTAGCTTTGAATCCATGTAATTTGTAATTTTACTTTTGGCTGTGGCATCATATTAGAGTGAATATTAGTAATATGAAACCGTAGTCCTTCCACTTTTGAGGAAATGTACCACCATTTAATTAGAAACAATATCAAGATTAAACGTGAACGGATCACTTTTCGTACAAGATGGATCGAACTACCTTCTTACAAGATCTATCCAAGCTAGCGATTTATTCCATTAATAACGTACACCTTAATTTATGAATTTGTATTTAATCTTTTCATTATTATTTTATTGAAGATGAAAAATTAACGATTGGAGGTTAAGAATTTTAATTAATTATTTGTGAAACTAGCTAGTATCTATCAAACGACATTAAAATCCAAATCTCATAGATCATATATATATATATATATATATATTGAGGGCATGCAGATCGAGATACAAACTTGATGATTATAATTAAAGAGACTTAATTAGCTAGAAAGAAGATCGATGACTAGACAGAAAAACTAGATCTTTTTGTGATGCCACACATAGGGCACTTGGGAGACTTGTTGTCACACCCTGAACAAACACACAGGTGTCTGCATGGCAACCATATCATATTCGCAGCCGAATTTATGCAGATGCAGCATAAGATCATTTCCCTCGGTATTACAATTCCTTGGCTGCCTCCTTCTTCACTAACAACCAAGCCCTCCATCTTACCCTTCATTTCCTCTTCTTTTTTACTACACGTCCCTGATTTCTCCGATTCCGTTTGCAAACTTACATCAGCTTGCTGCATGCATAAACAAATGCATGTCACTTAATTAATTTTATTACTCGAAATGATATATATCAGCTGATCAATGATTAATTAAGTAAATAAACAACAACTTAATTATTAGAGCTCTTGCAATGATCGAGCTAGCTCGTGATATCCATTGCATTTAATTGGCTCGTGATTCAGCAGCTAGCTCGTCGTGGTGGTAACAATGTATATGGTGTACTCGTTATAGTAGTTGTGTATGTGGATCCAATGATCGATGTCGGTGATGGTATATATTATAGATAGTGAAGTGAAGTGATTCTGGCATTGACAATGATGCATATATGCGCTCTTACGTATTTACGGATGTGGCTCTTCTGCTGAGATAAGAGTGAAGATGGACCTTTCTCTTCTGAGGAAAGAAACATATGTTGACGAGAAGCAAAGTCGGAAACCATGGCGGTATAGAACGGAGGAGGTTCTAAATAGGGAGATGGAACACCGCTGTTGGTACTCCCAGAATCTTGATCTACGTACACTCAAAATTTCAGACACATTAGATTTAGCTAGATACAAGCATATATATATATATATAAATGATTTATAGAAGATAAAAATGAAAATTGAGAACCTCCATTATTGTTCTTGGCAGGTTTTCTTGTGGGCGTCATTGAACAAATTAAGAGCAAGAGAAGGGAAAATATTAATTAATGGACATTAATTATCTGAGGTGGTATATAAAGGGGGTGAAAAGGTATCAAAGAACCACAAGTAATGCATGTGAGGATGAAGGTTGTGAAAAAAATGTGACAAGACTATGAATTATGATGAATACTTTGGATAAGAATGTTTGGATCATGCATGAACTAGCTAGCTAGGATATATGATAATCGTGACAATGTAACAAATTCCTCAAATTCGATAAAGTTTTTGTCTTTTTGTTAAACTGAATTTTATGACCATATTCATTGGGTATGGATTATTATACTTCTTACATACATCTTACTTAGTATACGAGAAGTTTGACCTTTTGATTTAACATATGTATATGTGAGAAAGATGTGTGCATTCAACACCCTTATTTATTCGATTAAGTCCGATTTGAATTAATTCAAATTCCAATTTTACCCATTTGTACTCCCATAAAAAAATTAATATTATATATATTTTTCATAAATATACAATATACTATTAGGAAATGATGGAAGATCAAGGATATGTCGATATGAGAACAGAGTTATTGTTAGTGGAAAGATCAAGGATAGTGTGACAACTCCATTTTAAAAGAATAATGAGATATATATAGTTGAGTTGTGTTTATGATCACATGTGATTTGTAAAAGCATCACATGTGAATTATGAAAATGTCACTCTGTCTAAATTTTTAAAATACAATCTAGATCATTGATGTCATTGATCTAAAGACTAAAATTAGTCCCTTAAAACTATGAATTAAGTATGAACTATATTGAACATTCTTCGTATATAATTATATACAAGGTAGAATGAGGAAATTGTTGCTGTTTTTTTACTAAACATGAAAATTGTCAAGATCATTGTAAATAAAAAAACCTAATTTTGACGGTATATGGAACAAAAATATTTTTTCACATCAATAGAAGTTAAGACCAACCGCATCGGCGGGGAACCCGATGGCGGGTTATGCCACAAGCCGATGGGAACACCATCACCCCCATCGGGTGATGGTGTATTTCCCGAGCCCGTTGAGTCGCTAAACCCGTTGCGGGTAACTTTTTTTTCTCTCTCCTATAATATATATTTTTTATTAATATTTGATGTTGGGCTGAATAGGGTTAAATGTGAGGGTTTATGGGTTAGAGATGGTTGGAGGTGAGAAATGACGAGGATGCTGATGTGGCATCGGGTAACTTGGGTTGGATGCTGATGGTCTAATGTTTAATATTGTAAAAGGGAATTATAAAGTTATTTGACAAATGTATGGACAAAGTTGAGCCAAAGAGTAGTCTCCGGAAACTGTAAGGATGCCTGAATAATCAAGTAATACGTTAAAAAGTTCACAACCCTTATACTTGAGATTTTGAATCTGTTATGGTGGATTGTATGGGGTCTTAAAGTCCAATTAATTCAATAAAACATTTATCAACTTTATTGCACACGGGAAGTAAAATAGAAGTTTAAGAATTAACCGTTTTGTCAAAATTCTTTCAAAACCTACGAGCCTGCAATCTTGCCGATTATAAATGCTAAGATGCCCTTGAATTTCTCTTGGCGTACCCCGACGACGACACCTCTAAATTACTCCTTAGACAACCTTCCAGTTAGCACCATTAGATCATTTATGCTTTCTTCTTCCTTGCTTCTTTTTGCGTAAAACTCCACAAAACCCCTTGGGTTTGCTTGGCTAAATTCGACACTTAAGGAGCAAGAAAGAGTGAAAAGTCATTGAGTGGAAAAAATTAGGGTTTTCAGTTATGTTAAGTTTGATTATTAAGCTCTCTATATAGGGTTTTCATTAATGTATTCTATATAGAGAATTCAACCTTATGGTAATGGTAAAAGAGTTTAAAGCATTCAAATTTTTCTAGAGTTTCAAGAGTTACAAGCATCTATAGGGTTTTCATTCATCTTCCTAGGGATCCATCTCTATAGGCCTAGTTAGCTTACTTCAATGGATATTATGGCATTGTTGTGGAAGGTTATCATCAATGATAGAGAGTATATGTGTGTGCGCACGTGTGCAAGATTGTGTGTGTGATACGCGTGGACGTGTGTACGACGTATTTGTTATATCTTGGATCATTTATATAAGAGAGGTGGTTGAGAAAATCCAAAAGATAGATTTCTCAATCACTACCAAATCTCATTCGTGTGTGCATAAGGATTTCAAAATAAATTCAAAGCCTCATGTGGGTCTCCATACTTTGTCCAAACTAACCCTACAATTAATATGAAAATTAGTTTTCCGGCGTGAGCTTATCCTGAAACTGAATATTGAAAGGACCGGATATATAGGGTCGGTTGATCAATAAAGTTTTTTGTTCTTTTCTTTATATATAATCTTGCTTAAAGACTTAACTTTATCAGATTTTGTATTTGAAAAAATACCATTGATTTATAGATGGTGTTAGGTTGATCACATGGAAGAGAGAAAACGTGACTCTGCATTAAATGGGTCTAGTGGTGTATCAGGTGAATAGAAGTTGAATGAGAAATTAAAAGACCATTGAACAGTAGCATAGATTTTTTTTTCTTTTTCTTTTCTTTGAACTCCAAACAAAGTATTTATTACATGAGAATTTGGTTACTTTATAACACTAAATCGTATAATTAACCATCATCTAACGACCTATCCAGTATAACACTTGTCCGTTAAAATTTTTAGTCTAATTAAAATTTCGATCAGAAATGATTCGAAAACGATCATCTGCTCGACATCAAAAGCACCATCCCCGGCAACCCTATAATAATAATAATAAGCATAATAAAATAAGAAAAAATATAAATCGCTCAACAGTAGCCGTCTTATAGCCCACATTTGTCTTCCGAACCCAAAAACCCTCCCAAACCCCACTCCCCCAACCCAACTATCCTCATCCTTTTACAAGGTAAGGTCTGGTCTGGTCTGCGAGGGATGTTCATGGCGTCTGTCATGACAACCGCTTGTCATCTAACTTCCGCTTTTCTCCCCAACCCAGGTTTTGTCCCCGCCTTTTCTATCTATAATTACAGATAATTGATTTCTGTTAAATAACGAAATTTGAATTAATTGCAGAATTCTGTGGATTGTCTCAGAGCTTACGATGGTCACAGAAGCAGGTCAGTTGTCTCTGCTCAATTATTCATTGCCAATTATATACCCTAACTGCATCAAACAGTTCAACGTGTATGGGGAAGTAAGCATGGTGTTCGACGAAATGTCTCTGCCACTACATGAAATTTATATCTTATGCATTTATGTTTGAGACGAATTATTCCAAGTTTATAGGTAGTAACGAGTAATGTCTGTTTGTGCTAAGTTGGACATGTTTAAAAAGATGCAATTTTTTAGGTCATCATGCAAATGTTTACAAAAATGTGTAATTATGCTACATAAAGCTCAGAGCCCATGGTTTTATATAGATATCGATGCCAATAAAGAGTTTTCCAGTTGATTTTGGAAGTGGTAAGTTTTTCATTACAAACAGTACGATTAGAAGTGCAGAAACTCTAGTTCTGATAGATGATATTCCGAAAGAATTCTTGTTTGCCTAACTTTAAATTATAATTATCAAATGTATTCAGAATTCTAAAAGATGGCTGATGAGATTAACCATCGTATTTGTTGTAGCAAATGACTATTGGCTCAAAAATGGCTTACTTTATTCAAGATAGATAGATTTGTGTTTTTCGTAAGTTTTCTTTCGATCAGTGTTCATGCAATCTATGGGTCGATTTTAATTGCATTGAATTTCACTTTTATCTTCATTTTTTGTTGTTTAAAGAAACTACATTTATGGTACAGAGACTGTGTACGAGGAAATCTGTTTCTGGGACGATAACAGCCAGCATTGATCTGAAGCCTCCTCCTTATGAACTGGTAAGAGAACTATAATTATATATCGCTTTTGAAACACATTATCATGTCATGAGTTTTTCTAATTGACATATAGCTGAAAACTTGGATAAGCGACATGGTTTGTTTATTTCTGAATATAAGTTATGCTTCCTGTTACATTTGTGGTAGCATGCTCTAGAACCACATATGAGCAAAGAGACATTGGAGTATCATTGGGGAAAGCACCATGGAGGTTATGTCAACAACCTAAACAAGCAAATTGAGGGAACTGAATTAGATGAAATGTCATTGGAAAGCATCATATCAGCTTCGTACAACAAAGGTGATATTCTTCCTGCCTTTAACAACGCAGCACAGGTTTGGAACCATGAATTTTTCTGGGAGTCTATGAAGCCTGGTGGTGGTGGAAAACCTTCTGGCGAACTTTTAGAATTAATAAACAGAGATTTTGGATCATTCGAAGGTCTGATTAAGGAATTCAAGTTAGCCGCAACTACTCAGTTTGGTTCTGGTTGGGCTTGGCTTGTATGTAAGCGCTTGTTTCACCTGAATCCTACCCCCTTCCCCCCAACACCCTAAAAAAAATGGATACAAAATGCACTTACTTTTTTGTTATCTCTATGTATATGTAGATAAAGAGCATAAACTTGACATACCAAATGCTAGGAATCCTCGTCCATCAGAGGAGGATAAGAAGCTTGTTGTGGTGAAAAGTCCGAATGCAATTAATCCTCTTGTGTGGGAATACCATGTGAGTAACAATATTACGAATTCCTTAATTTGTTGTTTATCTGAAAATTAACCTTTGACTGTTTTCCTTTTACTTTTATTCTTCCAGCCACTCCTCACCTTAGATGTCTGGGAGGTAAAACTTTTATTTCATTTTCCACAATAAAGTAACTATATCCGTGACATACTTCTACTAATTTTGCTTCGAATTGAAACTGTCATTGCAGCACGCATACTACCTTGACTATGAGGTAAGAACTTGCCTATTAGATACAATTGTATATATCGGGGGTGTTCGGACATGCTTTATCAAGGAATTATATGGTAAAATAATTTTAAAAATTTCATTAGCAAATAATTTATAAAAAATATTACTTTTAGTGTAGAGAAAATAAATTTTCATATTTTAAATTTGAGTTCTTCAACAATCCCTTTTGATCATTTTTTATTAGTTTCTCAAATAATTCTAATCTGCAAAATACCTGCCTGGCTAATAATCCAATGTCAATAACATAAGCACATCCAAACACCATCTTTACAACAAATCTTGTAAATTCAATGGCACATAATCAGTTTCAAAATGCATGTCCAAACACTGCCGTCCTCCATATCAAATGCTTGATTACATTTATACTAATGGTATCTACGATTTTAATGTCTGCCACAGAACCGTAGGACTGATTATATATCAACTTTCTTCAATAAACTTGTGTCGTGGGAGACGGTGAGTTCAAGGCTTGAAGCAGCCAAGGTTCTGGTAGCCGAGAGGGAAAAAGAAATGGAGGAAATCGATGCAATTGATGACATGGACACGATAGAACCAGAAGATTCAGATATGTACTTTGGAAGTGATGCTGACGATGCCGAGGATTTCCCGGATGATGCATAATCGGTGTTGCACATGCAGTTTTGTATCGAGGAAATTAGTGGCTTGATTAACTGTAACTGTATTTTTTGTAGCTCGCGTCAAATGTTTGTAATGCTTATAGCTATATATATTAGATGGTAAGATATTTAACAAGTATTACAAGGTATAAGAGAATATGATTATATTCTAGAAACTCTTTTTGTTGTTCTTACATAGTAACACAACCAAAAAAAACTTTTACAATGACTTAGAATGACATTTTTCTTGAATAGAACTAGCTTTCAAGTTTTTGCCAGGCTAGACTGCTTATAACTCCAGTTCAACAGAAAATCATTGTATTGACAAAACCATTTGTAAATGGCTCAACATATTTTCTTAGAAAATCATTCAATTGACAAAACCATCTCAACATAACAGCAAGTCATTTTCCTAGCTACATGAAACTGAACACCCGCCACAAACAACTGTCCCTAACTCATCGATACAACCAAGGTTTAGTCAAGGTAAAAAGCAGCCACAGCAAACCGCTCTCATTCCCAAGAAGACTTGGGCTCCTTAGCAATATCATCCTTGATCCATTTTTGAACTTGTTTAACAACAAAAAAGTACTGCAAAACAAAGCACATTGCAACGATCAAACAAGAGAACTATACAGCTTTCAACATAACCAGAGCACAACCCAAAATGTTGTCTCTAACTAGTAAATCATTATAATAAAATTCTAAAAAGAAAACGCGTCGAATGGGTTTGAACACATCAAACGAGGCAAAGGTTACCCAATTTGTGTTTTTAAATGCATAAAACCTCCTTATCACGTTTTGCTCAGATTAGATTATTACCAGACTATATTCTTCTTTTGACGCGAACCCTCTTTGACTCACTCATTTGCTACTTATATATAAAACTTTCAACAAAATTGAAGCAAGTTAGATAGCTTACTTCGAATGCTAGGATGAGAGGGATGAACATTTTCCCTCTTTCATTTGCATTTGGACCATCAATCAGTTTTTGGTCCACCACGATGCTCTTGCTTTCATTGGTAGCAACTTGTGTTATGGTTTCAACTATTTTGGGAATCCAAGCAGTTCCATTTGGAAGAATCTAAATTGCAAAACATAATAAAAGAAATCACACAAGTTTAAGATAAAAGTGCGATATTGCTCGAGTAAACAATATGGCAATGACTACTAAGTACTAACCTTTTCTTCACTGTCATTTTTGTTACACCTACTGCTGTTCTCAACCAAGACAACAGGAATTGAATGACCCTACAAGAAGCAGCACATCAGTGATAATACACAAAAGAATGAAAGATTAGATGCTTTCTTGTCTCTTATGTGCATCTTAATGAAAAGATTCAAGTTTTTCAACTTACTACAACAAAGATATTTATAAAAATTAGGCTTTTAACCGGAGTTATTTAGTATCCCACACAAAAATATAGGTTGCAACCTAGGTCAAACAATTTACGGGTCACATTAAAAATTTAACACCTAAAATTTTTTAATTCTAGCGGTTAAAACAAAAGGCCTCCCATAATGAAGATAAAATAAGAATATTTAAATGGATCGACTCCAACAAATGGGCCAAAAGTCAGAACAAAGGTTTTTAAACAGTTACTGTTGACTATTGGCCAAACCGACCTGGCAAACCCAAAGTTTTCCAGTTCCAGTACTCTAGTCATATATCCATTACAAAGTGCAAAAGGTAGTCCATTTTCAGTTAAGCAAAAACAAAAGCATAGTTACAAAATGATAAATTTGGAGGAACTGATACAAAATTAGTTACCAGACTTTCACGTTTCTTGAACCGAGCACCAGAGTCTACAACTTTAAGAAGAGCATCTGATCTTCTTGCAAAGAACTCATCATAACTAAGACAATCTGGTGGTGTGAGCTGAGCATGTGTTAGCACTACCACTCCTTTACGCCAAATTTCTTTACCAAAACTCTCGGTTATAGCCTTCACAATCTGCCTATCCAAGTTATCCACTCTATAGGAATCCAAACGGTCCACATATAACAAAACATCTATTGTTTTGTTCAAAAGAAACCTGCTCAGACAACATCATAATCACAATCACATCACACATCTTTAATATAGGCCATTGGCATAAGCAATACTTAACGTAGATCTTGCTACTACAACCTTGATGCGAGTTATAATAGAAAAGGATAACACTAAGATTTCAATTTAAGCTTGTACTATGCAAGCAATAAAACTAGAAACTTTATAATATAGTCGATGAAAAGAAAGGTTATTTCCAAAAACCACACTTTCATCGAAGTAGAAATATAGATTTGATTGAAATCAAGGTACATTGTAGTCCCAAATTAGTGTACTGAATACGTTTGATAATGAACTCAGCAAAATCTAATGAACCAAATTACAAATGCACTACGAGGTAATTGCAGATTGAAATTCCATTTATCATATCACATCCAGAAATTGAGAAAGTGGCATCTATATTGGGGCAGCGGGAGCGCAATGCTTAGAATTACAAATATAGGGAACAAATAAAACGGCTCAAAAGTGAGAGATTTGGGTTGGGTTTATCTCAAACAGGTCAACTAAAAAATTAAGTTAAAAGGGGAAATGATCAAATGGGTCCAACAGATAAGACTCTCAAAGTCTACTTTGAATGCATACAACCTCCTACTTTGTTTCACTGAAAGATTTAGACTACTATTAATGTAAAATTATGTATCATAGTGAATGCATTAAGCATTAAAAAATTAAATTAAATAGATAATTTAAAAGCATAAAAAGATTGTTTGTAGGTCAACCCAACCCTGTTGGTTTCAACTGTACTCAAAATGACCTGTATTAACCCAACCTACCTGACCCGCAGATTTTGCCACCTCTACACCACATATTAGCACGATCACATGCACACATTGCTAGCTAGTTGCGCAATATGCTACTTGTATTTTTATGCCTATATGTAAATAAACTCAATTTAGACCTTTTGATGAGATCCAGGGCCTGATCATTGACATATCCTCCTTCAACAATGCCTGGCGTGTCAATAATGTTCAGCGTGAACCCTGACCGTTCACGAGAAACCATCACAGGTCGTGGCACATCTGACTGCAATATCAAATAAATAACAATCAGACTTATAAACTGAAACTCACTTGAACAACATTTTACAACTATGAAATTCTAATATATATACCTGAAAGGCACTGACAGCAACTGCTCGCTCCCCAATGATGGAATTCACAGTTGAAGATTTACCAACACCACCCTTCCCCATTACAAGGATTGTCAAACTGTTCCTTTCCTGAGATATTCAATAATCAGAAAAATAAATAAGTGACAGAAACATATGCAATCGCAAAGCTTGATTCCCCACGCAATTAAAGGAAGAATTTCTATATTCTGTCTGATGTTTAAAATGCTCTTCCTTATGTTAGAGTGAATATTCCCAATATAACCAAATTTTGCAATTTCTAATACTTTTCACCTAAACCTTAAATTCTAAAACATACATGTTTTAAAAGAAGCAAAAAATAAATACAGAAGGAACGACAGAATCTACTTAAACCCTAAGGCCCTGTTTGGTTCACAAAATGTTCTCAAAGAGATTGGATAAAGAGAATAATTAGGAGTCAAATTTCACCTTCTCCTTTAGTTCACTGAGTAGTTCAAGCAACTTGGTCTGGGTAGCAAGAGGAAACTGCTGAATTCCACTCCATTCACGGGCCATCGTACCTGAAAGAACAAACTTAAACTATAATTCAACCCAATTTTTACTCATGGAAACAGAACGAAAATTCAGAAAAGACAATCACATTTCTAGACACATGTAAATTCCATCAAACATAAGCCTAAACATCAGTAAACACATACAAAACTAGAAACTTTTGAAGAATACTCCCTTAATTTCAGGAGAAGGGGGAATGAATGTACATAACTTCCAATCCAAGGGAGCTAAAATTGAAGTTAAAAGGAAGAACATTGGTTTTGGATTTTACCTTATCTTCAGCGACAATCAATGGGTATTTGGGCCTTCAAATTGTATGCAAGTGTTACGGATTTAGGAATGTAAAGAGAAACCCTAAAAGTTTTATTACAAGCACAATCTCTTTGCTATGGTATCGAACTCTACCGATACGACTTATGAGATTATCAACACCAGGGTTTTTGTAGTTCAGGGAAATTGCATAAAGGATCCCTGTTCTATATAACATATAACTTTGTAGTCCTTCAGTTTTGTAAGTGACAATGTTAGTCCGTAATATAGTAATACTCTTGTGGTGGGTTTGGTTTGATGGATATAGTAGGATTTGAAATGGAATCATGTTGGTTGGCATAACAAAAGAAATAGTGTTTGATTATTCGACTTATAACTTTATATGACTCACTTAACTGTGTAATAGTTAACACTCGTGTTTTATAAATGGTTATAAATTCGCAGGTGATCATTACGTGACTTGATGAATCATGGATGGATAGTTGTTTTTAGGGTTTGATGAACATAGATGTTTGGAAGCTCCTTTTTATTATGGTCATGTTAATATAATAGTAGCACAAACTTTGTTTAGAGTCAATGTATGTTTTACAAATGGTTTTTTGTAACTTGAGTATAGAACTTTTGTTGAACTTTGGATGAAATACAACAAAAAAATGAATGTGCTTTTGCTAAACTTTGATTAAGTCGTTAAACCAAAAAGTTTTAGTTGATTGTGAAAATTTCAAAAGGGTCATAAGAGCATATAACTTTAAAGTGAAGTAGTCAAATGTGTAGTAAAATAGTCATATATGAACATCTTGGGATAAGACATTAACATTTTATAGCTTCAACCCTAAGAGGGGTGTCGTGAAGGTGTGATGGACTGATGGGCATGCATTACATCATGATGCGAGGAAGGTTGGTGTGTGCTCTTCAACGTGTTCACACTGGCGTGAGGGAGCTTATTGAGTTCTTTTTTTGTATAAAAAGAAGATGGTGTGATGAAGTAAGGGTCAAGTATGAAGATTACATGATGAATAGTGTAATGAAATAAAAGGTCAACATGACACAATGTGATAAGTACATCCTTAATGATAAGCATAAGAAGTCGAAATTGACATCTTTGTTAGGAGGTATTAGGTGTCATCTATTTTAAAGGGTTCATCAGTAAGGGTGAATAAGAAACCATTACAACCAAATAAACCGTTCAAACCGAAGTAAAAAGACTCGTTTAAGAAGTGTTATGTCAATCTGTTGGTTTTTAGAATACCAAAACCAACTTTAAATTCTTTAATTGTTCGGTTCATGGTTCTCACTTGAAAATAATTCATATAAACTTGGCCGAATCAAGATAGTATTGTGTGCGTGTGTATGTATGTTATAAATAAGTTTGACAGACTAGTAATATTTCCTAATATTTCAATACTATATTTCTATATACGGATGTTTCCCTTTGTGAGTTAATTTTGTGTTTAATTATTTTTATTTCTCTAATCTAGTTTTAAACCTCAATTTCAATTCTTACTTGTTCTATTTTTTCAATATCCAGACAAAGTAAATAATAGACTCCACCCCAATACTTTTAGATTTTAATCCTCTATTCTCTAATATACCTAAAATCACAAACCTCCTTGAATTTGTTATGTTTTGGTGACTTTGTTTTTGTAACCTTGAATATGTTGGTATTTTAATTAACTAATCATCAAGATGTACTAACTTATAAGTTTATCTGTGTTAACTACAGTATATTACCATTTGGTTTTTAAAAATACAAATAAAATTTAAAAACCGTGAAATAAATCCAAATAAAACCTGTTTATGGTGATATGGTCGGTTTGGTTTAGCTAGTTTAATCTAATATAGTAATATTTCTTAAAATCAAGGTTACTTGTTTGGTTATCAATTCTTGACATAAACCAATTAATCCGAACCACAAACACCCCTATTAATTCGAACCACAAACACCCCTATTCATCCGATCTTATGCGGCTCATACCAACAAAAAGGTAAAAACATAAAATAATGAAGGAAAAAACCAAATCTAAAGTATTTTAACATTGGTCTGCTTCCCTAAACTGGTCCCATCCCATACCAAACCATGAGCTGAATACACGCTTGACATTTTCTAGTTTGAAGAGCAATTTGGACCCAGTTTCAGACCAAAAAATAAACGTTTTCTAAAGAAGATCAGTTTGGTTCCAGTTTCAGACCGAACCAGAACTAGGAAAACTCTAGGACCAAGAACCAAAATGAAAATAACAGGTTCTGCCACTCTAGTCCCAGCTTTTTTCTTCAGTTTTATCGGTCTAGTCATTGTTTTCAAGACTCGAATCAAAGGCAAGGAAATAGTAACAGAAGGTACACAAACTAATGTAAGAGGAATATAGCAACTGTGTATTACAAATAATAAAAATGATCAGCAGGCTAGACTTATCTTCTATAGTAAGTCGCATGCCTAAGTTTCTAACATACTCCTTCAACTAAAGATTCTTGTACTGAATTTGAGCAAACTTTACATGCGACGCCTAAGAATCCCACCAGGATGCTATGTATATTTTACAACACAGACCTTTGTCTCTTAATGCTCCTTGGTGTTAAAGTAGCTTGCTCTCATTCGTCTTGCTGCCCCTAAATGCTGAAAGAGAGAAGAATGATCTTGTTGCTGAAAAACAAAAATACCAGACAATATTGAAGTTTACAGGGGTACAAAAACTAAGGTGATGCAAACAGAAACTTTTACTCCAGGAGCCTCTTGGATTCCAAGGTATAAAAAATCTTATTCGAGACATCTTGCATCATAAAATTGTTATTGTGGAGCCCCTAGTGGCTCATGTGTGGGTGATTGGAGAAACATCTTATTTAAGCATTACTTGACCCGTGTGTCAGGTTTCCTTTTTAGTTAAAAAGCATTAATCTTGACTCGTTTCCTATTTAGCTAACTTAAAATATTTGACCCGTTAACATTATCCGACCAACTGACATGTAAGTGGGTTGAGATTGGCACCTCTACATTTCATAGAAACTTTACCTTTTGTGGTATTCCCAGAAGTAAGTGGGTTGACATGGCGTTCTGGTATCTTTGCAAGGTTCTGGGATGTAAATTTAGTAGTTGTATTTGATTGACCTGCATGGATAATAGTCATTAAAAGCAAGGATAAGGAAAAAATTTGTCCTTTTCAGATTTTTAATTTCGGAAAAGACAATCAGGACTGTTATTATTACCTTTAGTTTCTTCAGCATTATCATCTCCTTCCAAGAATGCTGAATCAGGTTTAGATTTACGAGCGAACTTCAAGAGCCGCTTGAAACCTTTTGGTGAATCTTTTTGGTAGATCAATGAAGGTGGGTGCTCAGCATTACCCCACTCACTGATATCAGCTTCTTCACTGCTCTCTTCTAGAAGCATTTGAGATAAAGAGTGACGAACCCGTGGACTCGATAATGAAGTGCCAGCTGGCGCAACAATTTTGGCTGGAGACACGGTCTGCACTGGGCATGGAATAATCTCTTCCTCGTGATCATCTGACTGAATTTCTACTTTTTCCACCCATGCAGTTGGAGAAATCATCAATTCTTCCTCATTCTCATTTTTAATTTCGGACAGTTTAGGACTCGTTAAATCCTCGCATTCAGTGGGGCTAGGGCTGACCACCTGGGGTTCACATCGATCCTGATTGTCACGTATATCACTAGTCATGAATACCACATTCTCCTCAGCTAGGGTTAGAATTCTAGAAGTTTCCTCAACTTTTGTCTTGATAACAACTGGATCAACACCACCAAGTCCGATCCCAGAGCCTTTTCGAAGAAAAGGCTTCGTTTCTAATGGAACAACACTACTTTTCTTAGTAACTTTGTTATAAAAGCTCGGTTTAATCTCGGGAGTCTGAGCTTTTGGTTTACTTGTCTTTGTGCTTTTTGTCATTGTTGGCTGCTTTTTGTCATTGTTGGTTTTCAAACTCTTGTTGGCATCTGGTGGAGTCGTTTTTAGAGTCTTCGCTCGTGGTTTTGATTTCTCTGTTTTTGTTGAACCAACAGCTGTTGATGTGGACTGAGGTTTTCGACGTGTTGGAGTGGTAGTAGCACATGTAGGACCAGTTGGAGTTCTTGGTGATGGAATTGATGGCCATGACTTGCGTGTAGCAGGTAAAGGAGATGGTTTAGATGTAGTTTTCTTCAAAACAGAAGGGTTTGAAGAATCCTTTCTGGAGTTAGTTAATGGAGTTGATTTCTTTTGAGTGTTCTCTTTTTGGGGTTTATTCAGATGGGTGGAAACCATCTCTTTCTTTTTCTCATCAACAACTCGTTGCATTACTTTAAATTTCCCTTCTTTCTCGATTTTCTTTCCAGAAGCTTCCCCTCTGAGCTTTTCATCCCTCTTCTGCTTATAATTATCATTAATTACACCTCTTTCCTCCTTCAAGATTGGAGATTTCTTACCTATGGTAACATCACTGGCCGGGTTCCGATCTCGAAACAGTTTATTTTTATTTTCCATCATTTTCATAAACAACTGATTCAGTTCTGCTTCCTTCTCTTGACACCATTCAATCGAGTCTGGATGCTTTTCACAGCTTTCTTCCCTTTCAGGCTCGGCTGCTGCCACTTCAGGTAATTTTGGCTTTACGTTTTCTGCAGTCTCAGCAGAAACCTGGCTTTCAAAAATAGAACTATCATTCTCAGGTTCTCGTGCTACATCCTTTGAGCTGATTAGAAGAATCTTGACATTACTATCGGGATTTTGGGTAGCATTTTCACCCATTCCTGAACTCCATCTTCTCAGTACAGCTTTGTTTGGACCAGCAGCTGTATTTAAAAATGCTTTCTTCCTGGGAATGGTCACCTTTTGGTCCTTCTGTTTGCTTTCAAACAGACTAATCTTATCTTGAACACTCATTCTTAATACATTTTTCTTTGTGGGTTTCTCCGGGTCTTCATCTCCCTCGTCACTACTATTGGAAGCTGTATCTCTCTGAAACACCATTTTTTCCCTAGCGGGAAAATAATTGAGGCTCTTAATAGTCAGAGCAGCTGCCCTGCGTGGTCCTGACCGTCCAATTTGTATTCGCTTCATAGGAGAAGCCGATCTTCTAGGTGTTGCAGATCTTGTAGGAGCACGACTTCTCTCAACAGACGGTTCGTCATCCTCACTTGAAAATGAAGAATCTTCATCGTCTGTTGAGTCATTTCTTCGTTCAACCTGAGCAAGTGTTGCTGGGGACCTGCCAAATGTCACGGGTGAATTCATATGTGAAGGCTGAGAAGCAGGAACACTACTGTCGGTCTTTTTGAAGGTTCCGTTCCTTGAGTTTACTTCAAGTGTTGGAAATATGCTCATTTCTACAAACTTTTGTAACGAATCCCTGAAAAATATTTGGTAATAGTAATTGGTGTGAGGATCATGTGTAAGGATCAAAACACCACCTTGTAAGGATCGAACTTGAAATCTTAACAAGAATACCTTAGAAGATGCGGATAACAATAAGATAAACAAACACCAAGATATAACATGGTACGGTCGTCAGTGTCACGACCTACGTCTACGGGCAGGAACCACAAACTTCTTTATTACTAAAAGTGTTTACAAGATGTCACCCTAAGACGCATAGGTTGAATGAAACCTAGCTATGATATTTATAGGCACAAAACTAGAAAACCCTAATTAAAAAATAAATAAAAGTCAGGCTGCCGAAAAAGTGAACAATCTTGCAACAAAAAAAAACTTTGGACTTTAATTATTTTTGGTGCTCCACGAGTGGAGTATAACACCTCCACGTACACCCTTCGAGAATTCCAATTACTCCACACCATGGTCAAATAACACACGTCTTGCAACGTACGAATTCTTCAAATCCAAAACCAGGCAACCGTTTTCTTCATGTCATGTACTCGGACTCCACGCCGAGCTCCCCTTTAATTAGATTCTAGTCCAAATATCGTACCCCTAATTTCAAGTCACAACCTAATATCATGTCGCTAGAAATGCTGGATACTTGGGAAGAGAAAAACGATAAACGCATGCCATAAGTAAAGAACGGTGAGTTTCTGAAAGTTGCTAGTCCACCACTTCATACTGGAACTATCCTGCCTCCTATTTCTCAAGGACTTACTGCATTATAAGGTAGAGTAAATTCATTTTATTTCTGCTTCAAGTTTTCGATTGAAGTAATGTCCAACCTTGTTAGCACACAACTAGTTTTCAAGAAGCCACAAAAGAAAAGAAAACAAAGGTCAACATAGTCAAACTTATCATTTTGAGGTATTAACCTGAACAGATTACCTAAAATCAAAATTGCGAGTGATATAAATATGGCTACAAGAAACTATGCTACTACGTAACACAATAACCTCATTTTTAAACCCAGAACTCATATAATTGATTTCTTAAAAAGGTAAACAGGATGGCAGAGCAAGTGGAGACTATTATTTATGCAAAGATACCTTATATCTTTGGCTCCAAAATGATGAGCAAAATTTTCCAAGTCTAAGATGTCCTTAGTTGAGCATCTGGCACTAATAGCCTGGTCTAAGGCAGCAGCTATTTCGTCTTTCAATGCTGTGAGCCTTAAATCAACTGCTCTCAGTAATTCATTTCTATTAGAAGCCACAAAGTATGTTAATAAAGATATTTCACGAGAATGAAGTGAGCAAATGATAGATAGCAGAAGGAACACATACTTCGAATCAACTGATGATGTAACATCAACTTGAGCCTGTTAGAACACAAATCAAGAGTCATTTACTTCCAGTTATTTATATATAGAAAGCATCGAAAGGTGAAAATTAGAAGACATAACCTTCACAGACAATGAAAGTTGGAATTTTCTAGTGTCTTCCAGTTGAGTGATTTCATTTCCAATACTGAGGATGTCTGGCGAGGCAATGATATGTAGAAATCTGAAAATTATAATAAAGTAAAGCAAACAGAAACAGAATAACGGCCTTTCAATCCATTTTAAAAAGATATATAGAATGAAGATGCATTAAGATATGGACCTTGTCAATGTGGCTGTTGTAAACCACCCAGCATCATTAACATTGTCAGGTGGTAAAATCTTGAAATTTGAGTTCAAGCCTTTAGAGGACAAATCTTTTACTCGAGGTGAGTGCAACAATAAATGTTCCAAGGTTCCGGATGCTACTTTTGCTGCTCTGTTGCTACTACAGACACATGCATCATACCTGCAAAACGTTAAATTATCTCAGTAACTGAGACCTCATGAGCTCCTCGTCTACAATTTACAAGGGATACAAATACTTGATGCGGAATGATCAAAAAGTGCATCAAACAGCACAAACAAAATGTGCTACGAATTTCATTTTATCATCTCATAGTTCAAAATTTCAGCAAAACAAGCCACAATTACATCTTTCAGTTCATTAAGAAAAGTGGTCTCTCAGTTTGACACAACGCTCATTGTTACTTCTCTAGAAAAAAGGTGCAATAAAGTCAACAGTCTGATAATTTGTATGTAGCAAAAACCATCCTGTAATAAGAATAGTCATAGATGGATGGCAAAGGGAATTTTTAAAGAAAGTCTCATCAATAAATACCATCCTATAATAAGAATCTTAATAAAGAAAAAAACCTGTTCTGGCTTGGAAATATCTGAAGTTCAACATAATCAAGTGGCGCATCAAGATCAATCCCTCCCTCCATCTCCATCAACCTAAAGCAACAAACAAACCAAAAACCCTAATTTACATCCCAATGCTCGTTAGTACAGCTACCCTACTCTATTTCTCTCTATCCACAAAATCAAAGCTATGCCATCGCCATTATGAAAATATACTTTAAAAAAAGTTAAATATTTCAAAGCTCGAAAGGGAAAGCATCCACAAATTTTGAAATATACTAACAACAATTATGAGTCAAAAACAACCGGCGGGAAAAGATTTAAAGCTGATCACACAATAGAAATCCCCTCACAAGGCAAATTAAATCCAGCCAAAGAGAAAGCCCTAATCTGTCGCAATCAAATTACAAATTCATCGGAAGTAGAAACAATGTTTCAATTCGATATGCAGCTGATTTCAAATCTCCAAAAGTACCACTAGGACTACTACTGCTACAAATTATGCTAATGCTAAGTTGCTAACTGAGCTACATTTCCATAATTATTATGCATTCGTAACGTACTAATAGAAAGTGAAAATTACTAATGAAATAAAAACCGAAGAAGGAATCTGCAGAGGTACGATGAAATGTTTGTTGTTTTGTCGGATTGTGGAGGAGAACGACGGAGGCAGGCGGCGTTGACGGTGGCGCGTTTGAAAGCGTTTTAGAATTTAGCAGAGCAGAGTACAAACTAGAAAGGAGAGAAAGAGCGAGAGCGCCTTATTCTGTAGTGTAATGGCGCGTGATGTCACTTTCTTCTTTTGAATCAACAAAAAAAGTGGGATTTAATATTTTATTATTCTTTTTGAAGATGAAGATGTCGTTTGAATGAATAAAAGCATGATGAGCATTGGTTCGTAAAATTATTATTAAAGTATTATTTAAATTACGATATGTTTACAATATTAAATATTTGTGTAATAAACACATTAATTTATAAAATAATAAATATTAGGTATTAATTAAACGATATTAAGTAATTAGAAAAATGCGAATGAAATGAAAAAAATTTAAAATGGTGACTGACGATATCAATACACAGATCAATTGTGTAAGCATCGATACAAGGGGAGGGCAAAAATTAGATTAAAACTCGGTATCATTATAAAAAGAGACGTAACTTTATTTTTTATATAAGTTATCAATCATTATTATTATAATTATGAACAATTAGTTTATATGTTTATTGGTTCTATTAAAAATAATCTAAAATGATTATAAAATGTTCTAGCATGATAAAGCAAAGAATTTAGTTAAATGTGATATTGTAAAATGTTGTAAAGGTAAATATGATATTTATAAATTAGAGTGATCAAATACGATATTTTAAGATTTTATGATATATATAGAGAATTATCTCTAATAATTTTGTGAAATGTTATAAAGGTAAATATGATATTATGAAATATTATAGAGGTACAAAATTTTAATATAATATTATAAAGTGTTATAAAGGTAAATAAATTTGTAAGTTAGGATGCCAAATAAAAAGATTGTTTTTTGTTTGTGTTATAAAGAGATATTTTGATATTTATTAGTATCGGTTAAATCTAAAAATGAAATTTCTGCTCATTAAACAACTCTTAAAATATAACTTGAAGATAAAAGTTATATAATTTTTTTTCATAGAAAACAATTGTGAACCATATCCAATCCCACTTTATCCAAAGGTAGAGAGTGTTTTCTTAAGGACCTTGACACAATGATTTATTAAATGTGATGTTAGAAGTGACATTTTTATTAATTAAATTTTGAGTTTAATTGCTTATATTTTAAAATGAGTGGTCTTTGTTTGTACATAATAATTTCGGAATAGTTCAAATAAATTTTATTGTAACTTCTAATAATTATTTCTTCTTTTAATTACTAATTACCCTAACTATAAATTATAAATATTTTTATGATACCGTTTTTAAACCCGATTTTATTTTTTTAGTTATCTTTTGAAATTTGAATGCTTATGAACCCTAAATCAACATTGAATCTTAAATTGATACATACACGCAAACACGAAGAACACATAGACACATTGTTTAAAGTAATAGAATCATATTTTTATGTATCATGATATCATGTTTCTATCATCATGTTTGTCTCCTCTCTTGCGTCGATGCTTTCACCACTAGTCTCGGTATTGACGACGTTTGTCGTTGTTTTTTAAAAATTTTATTTATTTCATGTTTTATGATTATTAAATATTTTTTTATTAATATTTAATAGTTATCATTTTTTGAACAAACTCGTATATCATATGTACATTTAATTTAGACATAATTAAATATAATAATATAAAGCTTGAATATATATAAAGTGAAGAAGATCCCTTATCACAACTTATATATATATATATATATATATATATAACTTTACATGATTCGTAGCTAGGTTACATTAATTGAAAAAATTAAATATGGTTTACTCATTTAAAATATATTAAACTATACACCAAATGTTAATATATGTATCCACCATTCAAAAATGTTATTGTGTGTATTATACTTTTAATTTGTTGTTATTGTACGTATTTTGATTACATAAAAAATAAAAAAATGTATAAGTATAGTACATACAATAAAAAAATTAATACACACAATAACACACTTTTTGAAAGTTTGATACACAAAATAAATTTTTGAAAGATGAATACATCCATTGACATTTGAAGTATAGTTTAATATATTTTAAAAAAATAAACTCCATATTTATCGTATGGTGTTAGGCTGTTAGCTACGCAAGAAGATCAAGAGGGCTGTAACGTTTTCTTTGAAGTTACCTTTTGTGATAATCATACCGCATTTGTATTAGAAAAATTCTGAATCACACACTTAAGTATGCCATTGAAAGCAAATGCATATATGCACCAATTAATTTCGAAACTGGAACAAAATATACAACCAAAACTAAATGTCAATAGCATATCAAAGATCCATAAGCAATATATCATTATGTAGAAATTCTTTTATTAAAAGATTCATAATCACTTAGGATGAAATATATATATATATATATATAGGCAAAAGTTTAAACGAGAACTGTTTTTAACACCATTAATGACTCATTAATAGTGGTATTTTGGTAATTTATATATTTACCCAACCGTGAATTGCGTCCGGATGAGCCGTCATTAATTTGCGAGACTTGATTTTTCCGAAATAACCCTCATTAATGCGTTATTAATGAGTCGCCGAAAAATATTAGTCATTAATTAATTTTAATCAAGAGCTAAGATTGGTTCTCGCAATTCTCGTTTGAACCCTCCCCGTTATATAAGGCTGGCAATTTCTGGGTCGACCCGAAACCCGACACGAAAAAAGTGACATGAACCCGAAACGGGTCAAAAGCGGGTTGACACAAAATCGACACGAAAATAAATGGGTTGGGTTATGGTCAACCCGACAACCCAAAAATTACCCGTATGACCCATTTATAGGTAAAACTATAACATTTTTTTAAAAAAAATTAATACTTGAAATTTAAATTTGAAAAGAAAATTATGAATTCAAATAAGAGGGTGACTGTAAGAACCTCGAGAGGGGTGAATAGGTTCTTTTACTTGTTTTACCACTTTTTTAAAAAAAAATTAGCAAGTTGTTTTTTAAAGATTAATCTTAAAGTTTATAACAACACAACAAATATTTGCAAGAAATAAAAAGAGTAGGGATAAAGAGATATCATCAAGTAGTAGACAAGAGATTTATAGTGGTTCATACAAATGTTAACAAACTTGCACTACATCCACTTCTTGGCATCACCCACCAAGAGTTTGCTCCACTAAAACTTCTATTTTTAAAGGTAGAGATAAACCTTTACAACTTCTCTCTTTAGCTTACAAGAAATAATCTTCTTTCTTGCAAACAAGGCTAAGATGTGCCTAACTTCACTCTAATTATATTGGCTACAGTTAATCCTCACACTTCACTCTAATTTGTTGGCTAGAGTTAATCCTCACACACTTATACAAATAAAATGATAGAATGAGATGTAGATAGATTTACAATTAAAACAATAGTACGTTATTTTAGAATTTGTTATTTTCACTATATGATTTTGATACTTCTACATTTGATTCTTTGATAGGTGATACTTTAGTATTTTGGATCGATTCATAATTCTATTTAATGATAAATAATTTTAAATTATTCGGTTGTTCAATAACATTATTTATTGGTATAAAATAGTAATACGGCATAGTTTTTATTATAATAATTTATATAAGTGAATAAAAAGGTAAAATCAAAATTTCAGTCAAACCGAAATAAATACCAAATTTGATGTTCAAATACAACGGAAATAAACATTGATTATTAAAGTTCGAATATAAATGAAAATCATTTTCGAAATTTGTGCCGAACGTTGGAAAACAAACATGGAATTTGAAATATTGATAAAGAAAATCGTCATTGAAACGGAAAACCATATTCAAAAATCGTACTCAAAAACCGTATTCGAAAAACGAAAAAATTCTCATTGATGACATTTGGCCTAAATGGGTCGACACGAACCCGATGTGAAAAAACTAACACGACCCAAATCAGCCACGAAAATAAATGGGTCAAAATTGGGTCGACACGAACCCGACCCGAATTGACAGTCTTACCTATATATATAGTGAAAAGTTCATTCGAGAACCGTTTTTATTACGAGAACCGCGAGAACCAATCTTAGCCTTCCAATCCCCCCTCTTTCAATTGGATTGCCCGTCCATGAAGTTCATTTATCAATTGAATGGCTAAGATTGGTTCTTACACTGAAAAGATCATTTGAGAACCATTTTTATTGCGACTGCCATTTGTAACCGTCTTTAATGTTCATTCATAAGGGTATTTTGGTCTTTTATATAATTTTTCAACCGTGAATTGCGTCTGGGTGAGTTGTCATTAAAGATCGAGCATTGATTTTTCCAAAATACCCCTCATTAATGCATCATTAATGAGTCATTAATGTATCATTAATGAGTCATTAATGTATCATTAATGAACCATTAATGCATCTTTAGTGAGTCATCATTCTTATTGATCATTGATTTATTTTAATTAAGAACCAACATTGGTTCTCACGGTTGTCGTAATAAAAACGGTTCTCAAATAAATCGTTTTCTCTCTCTCTCTCTCTCTCTATATATATATATATATATATATATAGGGAGGGTTCATTTGAGAACCATTATTATTATAAGAACCGCGAGAACCAATCTTAGTCATTCAACTGGTAAGTGGAATTCATAGATGAAGAGCGTGGGGGGATTGAATGTGGCAAGATGCATGTAAAAAATTCATGGGTGCAAATCTAATTGAAGGAGGGGGAATTGGACGTCTAAGATTGGTTTTTACGGTTTTCGCAATAAAAATAATTCTCAAATGAACTTTTTCTTATAGGAACATTATGTATGTGACTTTTTATCACGTATTCTCATGTAATGTTAATGTTATATATAAAGGCCTATCTTTGCTAATACGTACTTTAACAAGGGTAACTATAAGTAATGCATACGTGCAATCTTTTATTGTAATTAAATTATATTTGAAGAAGTAGAAGAGTTTGAAAAAATATGAAATATGATTTTTTAGTTTTTGGTTTTATTAAAAAATTTTCAAAAGAAATAAATGATTTTTCTAAAAGTTAACTTGGCCTTAATTTTCAAACATGCAACGGGGTGGGTGGCCGGCCGGTTGGTGGAGGACCGCCACCTTCCACCACCATCGTTTTCGTATCATTTTAAGCTTAGAAACTTTGTGGAGTCATGTTACTTGCATCACCAAAGGAATGTAATACTATATATCATGCTACTTTTTCTTTCTTCACAACAAGTAAAGCTAGCTACTCCACCTTCGCTTTTATTTTGCTTACCTTACAAGCCAGTCATCGTCGGTTAACCGGTGGTGTAAAGCGAACACTTGTGACTTGTAAAAAGGTAATTAGGTAGGTTAGTATTGTTTGATTTGTTTCATAAATACAAATTTCTATCATATTTCTACACCAAAAATCTAACTTTAAACAAAATAAGCAAAATAGTGACTTATAATCCAATCATCTCTTTCATAATATTAACTTACTCGTAAGACCATACAAAGATGCGAAATGGTTACTGCACCCCGTAGCAGAGTTTACATGACATAATCAGTGTCGGAGCTAACACCGCTTCTTAATAGGTCCTGCTAATTTAATGGGGTCATTTCATGTCCCTCTTAAATTGTAAAATATCTAATACACCAAAAGCATGCTTTAAAACCATTATACACTTTATGTATCAAAAACTTATACTTCGAGTATATAAGATATTTTGTAATTTAAGAGGGAAATATACGATCTTTTTACTCCAATTCATGATCTTCGTCCTGGAGTGCACCCTACAAAGATTTGAGTGTGATGGAACATGAAGTACAAATACAATATGTAAATTATAGTATTACGAGTCACTATTTTGCTAATTTTGTTTTAAAAAAATATGTAAATTATAGGACGGAGTGAGAGGAATATTTCTTTGGTTATTAGGATGGACAATGAGAATGATATGATATCACTACGCTCTTGTGTCAAGTATGAATGAATGTATGATGGAGTGGGGGTGATGAATAATTGAATACAACCCTTAAAAAGGTGTTTGGTTCGTTGGAATGCTAAGAATTGAAATTGGAATCCTTAGAAATTGAAATCCTAAAGGATTTGAAATTTAAATCCCAATTCCTTAGAAGTGTGTTTGGTAAGGTTTTGGAATTTGAAGCCCTAATCTGTATTCGACACCTACAGTCACCACAACCACACAACACCGCCACCCCACAGTCACGACAACCGCCGATCGAAGTCCTAATCACCGGTCGAAATCCACAGTCACCACAATCGCATGGTTGAAGCCCTAATATGTGACCGTCGAAGCCCTAATCAGAAGGAACGACGGTCATGGAAGGGAACGAAGATGGGTAGATCGAAGACGATGGGTAGAACGAAGCCCTGAAGACGAAGACGACGAAGATGGCTGGAACGAAGATAGGTGGAGACGATGAAGACGAAGATGGGAGGTTACCGAAGGTGAAGACGGGTGAAGATGAAGGTCGCTTGAGTGAAGAAGGGTGAAGATGGCTAGAACAATCCTTGTTTGATGGAAAGTGAATTCCATCCAAACTTGGATGGAATGTGAAATCTCCATCTGATAGAATTTTTTCTCCACTTTGAAATCCTTTTCCATACCAAAAATTGAAGGGTTAATTTCATATATACCCTTATTAAATATCAAAATATCTTATTTGCCCAACTTAACTTGTAAATATCGTATATACTCTTCTTAAACTTTCATAATATTTTATTTACCCAGTTTAACTTATAAATATCATATATACCCTTCTTAAACTTTCATAATATCTTATTTACCCAAATCACCATTTTTATCCATTTTCAATCATTTTAAATAAACTATAATTATAAAATGTAAACAAATGACTATTATACTCCTATTTTAAATCTATTTATAAAATTTCACCTATACCGTTACTAAACTTTTTAAATATCACAATTATCCAAGTTATATATATATATACATACACGATTCTATTAATTAATTTGAATGATCGAGTACGGTTCATACGTGTGTATATGAGGAATTAATGCACCAATCAGGAATTACGCTGAAAATATATTTTAAAAACAATTCTAGTTCTTTCAAACAAAAGCATTACGCTGAAAACAATAATTTTTTAAAAGAACATTTTTAAAAAATATGAACATCGCCGGAAGTAAATTGCCTACAAACAAATGAATTACGTTGACATGCAAATATAAAAAACCAATCAATAGTAATTATTCGTACTAGCCGGAAATATTGCCTATCAAGTTTATGCAGATGAGAGGGTTAAGCGACATTTGTTTACTCTTTCCACAAATACATTTATAAAGTTTAATAAAGGTATAGGTGAAATATTATAAATAGAATTAAACGAGTAGTATAATAGTCATTTGATTATATTTTATAATTATAGTTTATTTAAAATGATTGAAAATGAATAAAAATGGTGATTTAGGCAAATAGGATATTATGAGAGCTTAAGAAGGGTATATATGATATTTATAAGTTAAATTGGGTAAATAAGATATTATAAAAGCTTAAAAAGGGTATATACGATATTTACAAGTTAAACTGGACAAATAAGATATTTGGATGTTTAATAAGGGTATATATGAAATTAACCCAAAATTGAACTAAACAAGGGAATTGATTAAAATTAGATTCCAATTTCCTTGAATTCCTCCTAATTTCCTCCAACCAAACACCTCCTTAAGTTTGACATAAGTATGCATTCTTCAAATTTCTAATTTATATAAATAATCAATATGTATATTACCTTCTGTGTCTTAAAATTATTGTCTATACATATAAAACAACACATTTTGAAATACTGCAATTAACACAACATTTAATTAATGAAAATGTCATTTTCAATTTTACATTTAATACATCATTAACTTATAAAAAATGTTATAATTGTAACTAATTAAAGGTAAAATATGAAAATAGCAATTAATAACAATCTTTTTTTAAAAGTAGACAATTAATTTAAAACAAACTAAAATAGTATAGCTTAGTTAATATTGGGACTGAGGAAATATATTATTTTCATTAAAAAAACTAACTTTATAAAGTAATTAGGAAGGTCCGTTTCTGCATTAACAATAGAATTTGAACCTAACTTCTTTTTCCAAGTCTTTGCCTTTTTAACTTGTCAGTAAAAAAACAGAACCCAAAAGGCCGCCACAACTCATTCATAACTAAATGATTTTTGCCTCTAACCAGAATCAACCATATAAAAACAAGAATAACCATCATTCATTTTTTACAACTCAAATATTACAGTTAAACGATCACAAATCCATAATATAATTGCATTTTACAATAGCAAACTCGAAGATGAAAGCAATTAACTTGTCTACCCAAAGAAAAAAACCTAATGGTTACGTTTATAACTGTATTTCGTTTCTACCCTTCAGTTAGACCATACATGAACTAAGCCGAGTCTGTTACCCGTATATATCTCGTTACGTTCTTCGTCATAGAAAAGGGCGGTAATGTCCTCGAGAGCTTCTGTAACTGAACTCGTTATCCTGGAAGCCCTGATTCGTTTTCTTGAGGTGCATTTGCAGCTTCTGATGTTGATATCGCTGCAACTACATTCATCCAAAGGAACACCATTCTTTGCCTTTATTTTAGCAAGGCATTTTCCAGTCAAAATGTTGCTGATATTTATAGATCCTTCTGCATTACCAAAGTGGGGATGTCAGTAAAATTCAAATGGGAAGTCAAAAATTCAAGAAGCAGAATCACAGCCATCAAGATGCTTCAAATTATACTCATCCGTAAATGTTTAAAACCAAAAAACTACAAACTAACTTTTGCTCACAAGATGCAGCCATGGAAACAATATATTTACTACAAGGGCTAATTGCATAACGTCGTAACCAATTTTGGTCCAATTTCTATTTCAGGTAACCAACTTTGTTTTCATCCATAGAATCCTTCAAGCTCTATAAAAAATCAATTTCAGGTCATTTTTAACCGTGATGTCATAACTGGTTTCTCAACACCCTGTCAAAAAAAGTCAACATGGTCAAAGGCACCAATGGTATCATCAGCCATATCAGCATTTACGGTGGCAGGCTGGCAGCATTTTGGCATGGTAAGCTATACAAATTACATTGAATCTGAAAGTTCCTGTTTTCTTATAGTAATAAAAAAATACATTGGTTTACAGATCTCGTTCAAGTAATGGCCCGTGAAGTTTTTCAAACTTTGATGGTTTTTACATGTGATAACAAAGGTGGTTACTTGAGATAGAAATTGAACCTAACTGGTTACTTCTCTATAACTCTGCAATTTTCACTTACTGAAAAGGGAAGAAATCGATTCTAAACACTCGCAGTATAGTCACTAATTCGCTATTTTCGTTCCAGTATAACCAAACCTAAGAGAGGCAAATGTTCTAAACCTAAATAGAATTTATTAAAAGGGATTTACACACAAACATCTTGCAGATTGTCTAGACTTGGTAGATAAATTGAACGTCAACTATTAGTCTATTACTCAACTTTCCTAAAATTACCGTTAAGAAAGACAAATCAATATGCCTTATTGATCTAACAAATCAATATTAACACTTATTTTCTTGTGATAATAATGAGCAAAAAGACCGTTATTACAACATGAAAACTTTAAAAATAAAATGCTTATAATATAGCTTACCACATCCTCCTGTTAGAGAATCTTCAACTGTAAAAATAAAATGCTTATAATATAAATTAGGCAGCTTACCATGTCCTGCTGTTAGAGAATCTTCAGACTTGGTTTTGCAGTATGAAATGATAAGATCCTGATCACTTGTGATGTATATATTGTTAGTGTTGCAATCGGGATGCCACAACAAATGATCCTCAAATGAAGTCACAAGCTCCCCTCGGAAGTTCCAAACAGCTACTGTTCGGTTTCTGAAAGTCAGGAATAACTGGTTTTCATACAGAAAGATGAATGCTGATGGAGTCATAAATTCTTTCTTGTTAACCTCTGTAAGGTCAGAATTGCGTACCTAAGTTATAAAAAAAACCTTCAGATTTTCAACATGCTTTTTACATAATAATACGGTAAAGGAACAATTTTGTGCCGGTTACTTATAAATGGGTCAATTCAGGCCATGTTTTTCTCTAACGGGTCAAACAAGTTGAAAGCCTCTCAGTTGTATTTTTAACAGACAAAACCTCCTACAACATTTTCTACAAAAAATTAGATTATTTGAAGTACTACAGTTTATGTAATTGACAAGCTAATTATTTTATGTTAATGATAAATGTCTTGTTCAAAAAAACTTCAATAGAAAAAAGGGTAAGTTAACCTGACTTATTACTCAAGCAGCCCAAGCTGACTATTTTGCAACATCAATAATTTAGCAAGGAAATAGAAAAAACTCCTTACATCAAGAATCTGGAGGTTCTCATTTTCTTGCTTGACAAGAAGCTTCTCATTGAACTGCTCAATGAAATCCACCTTTTTGTTTCGATGAAGCAGATGATTAAAAGATTTTAAAACAGTTCCATCTTCAATGGAGAGAATCTTGAGAGGAACATGGCTGCTAGCTTTACTATATATCAACAACATGATTCCGGGACTGCGTTTTGGAGAATGGGAAAAGGAAAGATCATGCATACATACGAAGACGATTTATACATAGACTACACAGAAATAATAGAAAGAAGTTGAAAGTACCTATACAAAGATAAGATTAAAAACATGAATTCTCAGTATCTAGATGATATTGTCTTATTTGACTTATAATCAATAACGAGAGTGAAAAAAATAGGGTCCAGTACTGTTTGTAAGCACAGGAAAGAACGCATAAACACAAAACCAGCATATGAATACTACAAAGTAGGCCTGCCATTGTGTTGGAATTGGATCAGACTGTGATATGACCCATGACACTGATAATCTAAAAGGATAACTGATGAGTTGACCCAATTATTTTTTGTTTTTCTTTAACTTGCAAACCGACCCCTCCCACTCTCTTTTCTTAAAAAAAATATATTTGTTCACTTTTAGTACTTTGTCTTTCTCTTTGTCTACAGTAAACCAGTTAATATAATATAATAAACTTTACAATGGCGATTTTTATTTGAAAATATAAACAGTCACATTTATAAGAATGTGGTTATTGATATGACTTTTATAAAAAAATTTATACAAACCATCCAAGCAGGCTTAGGGGCCTTGGGCAATTAATTAAAAGAGCATGGATTAGAGAGTTTTATTTTTAATTGTTCCTACTTATATTAGGTGTCTATTTCCTTGGCTAATGTTTTCTTGATCATAAACTGAGCAGAGGATGTCATATTTAGGTTATTAAGAGATTAATATTCATTGTGACTTCATACAGCCTATATTTTTCTTTGTTTAGTCTTGATTTCTTTCAGATATATATATATATATATATATATAAGTTTGCCAATTTTATTCTTATCAATTTTAATGTCACAAAATAATTCACATTTTAAACATTGGCTGTCAACAAACTATCATATTTTTAATAGAAACTGATGCTATGGAACTAATGAAATTTTTTTTACAGGTAAAATGTTTAAAAAGTTATTGATAACAACAGCTCTAAGAGCTGTGGACAAAAATGATCCTATGCTTACATAGTGGTAGTTTACCCGCCAATTTTTAATCACCCAACACCTTTAACCATATGTACCACCATTTATAGCATACAAATCATTCTTGCCCACAACATGTTATTAAAACCCTATTTCACAATATACCGTAAAAATCAGTACATGCTTTCACAAAGTTGATGTGATTAACCGATTCACGTTTTAGTTGATCATTATCTATTCCTAATAGTGAACAGTCTTCTGTTATAGAAAATAGGGGTCTTCATCGGGTTGAAACCTGACTCGACAAGCTGAAACCATTATTAAATTCGAACAAAACTGTAACGGTCTAAATCTATCTGGTTCTGCATTGAAAACCGGCTCGATCCCAAACTGGACAGAATACAAAATCAGTTTTTCCTAATTTGAAAAATATAAAAAAGTATTTCATATTCGAAGAAATAAATATTTTCAAGAGAACAGCAGTCTGGTTTTGGTTCCAAACCGAACCAAGAATCAAATTTTTGAAAACCATGAGAACAGCAAACAAATTTGTTTTAAAAGCTCTACAACCAAGAATTTAACCAAATATAGCCAGTTTCAGTTGTTGGTCCGAACCAATGCATTCACACCCCGGATAAAAATGTCATGTTCTATAATTAGTCACCATAAAAGATCTTTACATAAATGTTTGTTCTAGAAAAGTAGTTATAAATTCTAGAATTCATCATAGTATAATTAGTTACGCTTTAAAGGATGTCTTCGTAAAAATATTCTCACGTCTAGAAGATTTATCATAAAAACTCTGAAGTCATAGCCATAAAGAATAAAAAAGAGTTATTACTATTAATAAAGTATTTTAAATTTTTAATATTCAAGTGAATGGACTCAAGTAATGACCACCTTATATTTATTAAAACCGTATCTGTGTTCAGCCTAGTTTATGAAGAATCATTTGAACTTCTAACCAGGAACCTTTACTAAAACCTAATAATATTTAATCTCTCCAATTAAGTAGTGAAAGCTTGTCACACGTAGTTCATTGTAGATAAAGGTTCCAACCTAGGAATTAATAGATATATGACGTCACACTGGGAAAACAAACAAGTACAGTGAAAGTGTGAAACTCTGGTATAGAACTTCCAGCCAAGAGAAGAATTTACCTTATTTTGATCTCTTGTACATTTTTATCTGATATGGAGTACAACATCATATAGTTTTTCAAATCAAACACCTTGTAAATGCTGAAAAAAAGATAAAGCAAGAAATTAATTTCAAAGCACATTATGCAAGAAGAAAGAAATCATTAGGTCAAAACTTGCCTATCTTGTGCTGAAAACGTTAGCACTTTTCCATTCACATCATCAAATTCCACAAAACCAGGCCATTTCAAAGATTCTGACTCAAAAAGTGCAAAACCAGCATCGGGTAGACCTCGTCGTATGTATCTGTCATCATTATTTATAGGCATATAATATACTTTCAGCAAGAACTAAAAATATATATGCTATACAATATATTTTCATACATAAAACATAAAAGTAAACACATATAAATAGAGAAATTTCACATACTCGATTCTTGTTGTTCTGCACTTCAATGAACTAAAGCTGTCTGAAGCATAGACTGACACTGTAATTAGTGACTCGTTGTTTTTATTGTAAAACAAGCTTCTTATAACTTCATCAGGACAGACATTTAGAAAGCAGATTCTCTTGTTCGTCTCTGCATCAAATAAATAACACATGAGAACCTTTTAACATAAATGATATAATTCAAAATTTTCATTTTTATCTTCCTGATATTTACCTCTGCTGAATGCAGCACAGACTCCAGACTGTGCAAGAGCAAAGACTATATCACGAGCAGCAACAATCTCAATGATTTTTGACCGCTTTTTAAGAAACGGCAATACCATAGAGCAATGTCCCTTTGGATCATGAGTATCATACTCCTCCTGATATCATTGATTATTGTTACCCCCCAAATCATCAAAAGCAGTTGTGAAAACTCATAACGAGGACAATAAACCCCATAGTTAAATTTGAACAAGAAACAAAGCATACAACTATAACTACAGAGTTGAGCAATATAACTATACTCTCTCTAAGTGGCTAAGTCGTTAAAGATGAACTGCTTAGTTCACATCAATAACCAAAGTAAAAACATTGCTGCTTTATGATATCAGTATAACACCTATTAAGGACAATTACTTCACCTGCTGGTTATAAAGTAAATAACGAAACTACCATAGTTACAAAAAGTTCTAAGTTTTATATTAATACCCTTCTTTATCACAATATCACCGGCACAATCGAGTTGAATTTCATTGATGTATCTTCGAAAATGATCTACTAGAATAAAGCCCTAATTTAAAATTATGTTCAGCTAGACTGACCAAAATTCATACTATCTAGTGATTAAATTAATTCTTTTATGTAAAACAGCAACTAGTAAGCATAATTAAACCAAGACTCACACATAACTTGAATATTAAAGAGGGGTAAAGCATAAAAGTATAAAACGAAAAAGAACCTGCAAACGGATGTTTCTGAACCTCTCCTGAGCATCACACATTCTAAAACCACGATCCCTCTTCGAGCAAATCTCCCTCCTCTGAAGTTTTTTAACGCTATTCACAAACCCATCAACATTTCCACGGGACCGTTTCTTAGCCACCACCCTCCGACCGTTACACGGCCGTGGACTCGCCGAGATCCTCCTTCCGTCCATCACCCCAAATCACTCCCCCTTCTTTCACCTCTACGACGCAAATCAAAACCCTAATTACTTGTAAAAAGTAACTAACGGTCTGTATTCGGAAACACTGGCAATCAAGACATAATTACAACCAAGACGTCAATAATTTGCCATAAAAACCCTAAATCCTAGGACCGTGAGTACAAATTATCAGGGATTTTGATTGCTCGTGGTCCTGGGCAGTGAATTCACCAAATAGTAACACTAAATTTGGAGTGAAAATACAATTGAACAACTGATTCTGTACTGTGTATAAATCCCACGCTTTTGTTTCTCTCAAATGAAGAGGGGGAGAATTGGATGTAGATGAAATGGTGGGGCATCAGCTTCTTACAAAAATGAAAATATATTTGAAAGTTACAAATTTATGCGTCGGATTTTATAAAAGACGGCATCCAAATTTGATTTCAAATTTTGAAACGGGATTTTTCACATACACCCCCGACTGTTCAAATATTAGCAGAAATGGTACTTGTGAACGAGAACATGTAATATAGCATTTGCAATGATGCTTGTGAGATGGAGATAATGTAACACCATGATTTCTTTAAAATTTACAACTAAGAAAACTTTTTATAACGAACTAATAAATAGTAATGGGAGTCTAAAAACCAAAGCATAATAAATGCTAACCGCTAAACACCAGGTTTCAAAACCGTATAAATCACGGTCACCGCCATGAATCATAAACCAAAACTTTTACATTGTGCAATCAAAGTTAAAAATAAACT
Source organism: Dittrichia graveolens (assembly GCA_038502395.1). Lineage (NCBI taxonomy): Eukaryota > Viridiplantae > Streptophyta > Magnoliopsida > Asterales > Asteraceae > Dittrichia > Dittrichia graveolens. The sequence goes on from JARJIL010000002.1 coordinate 96,426,504, forward strand.
ATTGTTCAAATGGCATCCATTCTACAAAGTCATTCTACGCAGAGTAACTCACTCTCACAAGCACGAACTCCTAAGCCACCTGCATGAATACAAAACATGTTTCAATAAACAAGTGTCGGTTTACACTTTGTAAGTTAATATGAGTTAGAAAACTAGAAACCATAAAAATAGTAATTTAAATCGAATATGATAATAATTAAATAACCATCCCGACTATAACGCCTCAATTTATAAAACTGATCATTATAACTAAAACCTCATATGATAATTCACATCTGAAAATTTACATTAAAAGCGGAAGGGTACTAAATTTGAAAACCGGTTTGCTGAAAAGATACGTATATATGTACTATCACAAGTTTGGTACAAAAGCTTGTCTTTTACATAATTAGGTGTTAAGTATTTCAAAAGTTTTATCAAAATTGTAGTCAACCAGGACATTTGCCCTTGTCATTGTTGCGCCCTGCAAAACATTTAACATGGTATCTGATAAGCTACGAGAACTTAGTGAGTAAACCGTACCGTCAATCATATAAACACATGTATAATATCACATATATATAACAGACGTATATCAGGAAATATGTCAGCCTCTAGTTCTAGACCTGTAACTGTGTGCTTTTGAGAACCAAATTTTTATTTTTAAAATACAATTTAAGTTTTCAAACCGCGTGGGTTTGACTGTAAATAGAACATTTAAACCTGTCTTATAATTTAAAAATGCAACGGAAGTAAAAACACGTGGCAAACTGTATAAACAGTCAAAATGTTGCCACATACGACATTTGGACATTTGGTGTTACGGATACATAACCGGCCGACCATTATCTTTAAACAAACATAAACATAATATAACAGAGTTTTAAACATAATAATAGTGTTCCTCCCAAAGCATTTAGACTTCCCGCAGGCTCCAAAGCTCACTATGGATCACCTGCACATGTGAGATGTAGTATCTGTTAGCTATAATAGCTAGTAAGTACACGATAGCATGCAATCAATATAAACATACCACATATCATCAATCATGCTCAAATAGTTCTATCCTAGCATCTCGCGATGAGCTGGCGTAGTCAGGAGGTAGCATATCTCGCAGGGTAGCGGACCCGGCTCAATGCACCAAACTGGGGTACCAGACACATCAACCGCGCCGGTGGGGGAGCTGTAAAGCGTCCACCGTTGCGTTTCAGAATCAACCAATTCTTCTGAGTAAAGCCCTGAGCTAAACCCACAGGGGACAGCTTTGTCCCTTTGGTAGAACAGCTTTGTTCTAGTTGCAGGACAGCTTTGTCCATAAGGATCCGTACCGATCATAAACAGATAATCTGATTCAATCGAATCATCAATCAATGCATAATCATATCCACATAACATACACCTAAACAGATGCATATTATTTATATCAATCAAAATATCTAGCATCATCATGGCATTCATTATTTACTTCATTGCGCGCACGCAATAATATATATCTATCATCATAACATACACCTAATCAAGTGCATGCTTTTGTATATCAATAAGTTAAGCCTAGCATCATCATGCTATACAATCTACACTTAAACAAGTGCGTATCATACTGTGTCAACATGTTAAGTCTAGCATCGTCATGCTTTACAAACTACACTTAATCAAGTGCGTATAATATCCTGATAATCATTTATCATACATACTACAAGGTATACAACCTTTCAACAACATAATCAAATGTTTAATCAATTGTTTACAAATCCGGGTATTCAATTCAATTAATTGTTAATATATGTTATAGATATATTAATCGTTATGTTATCAGGCACTCACCTGTTAGGCTAGAATAAGCAAAGACCTTGCTTTGGCGCTCACGGATTGTCAACTCGATCTATAATACCAATATCTACGCATTAATCACTTGAACACGCAAGGAACATCTAGGATACTTGAAACAATACCCTAATGGTGCTATTTAACTATTTATTAACTTGTTATAATAGTCCAAGCAACCACACGCGAACGAATAGCGAAAAATATCATTTTGGCACAAACTGCACCGAACGAGACGCATCCAAGCCTTGGACGAGACACGTTATGCCTGCAGTGCAAAATTTCAGATTTTACACAGCAGTGCCTTTTTATCCCATTTCAACTCCAAATCAACTTTAGTAAAATTCTAGTGTTTCATATGACCATTTGACGCTTGTGGAAGCTTTCTAACATCAAAAAATCCTATCCAATTAATTCATACGAAAATCACAATTAAATGGACAAAGACGTGCAAATAATGGCCAAAACTTGGTGTAGACCAATTCCAACACTTGCAACACACCATATACACCTAATATGATGTATTGAAGGTGTTGCAACTGACCAAAACCTTTAAACTCAATGTTTGGTATCATTTTCCAATTTCTTGCCTATTTAAGGCCTATTTTTCACTATTTTAGCCAATTCAAGCAAAACAACCATTCCAATTCAAAACCAATGTTCTAATTAATTCATACAAGTCATATGAACCTATTAAAACCTTAAAAATCAGTTCTTGATGTGTAAAAACAGATTTAGGCCATTTTGGTCATTTTGACCCATTTAAGCTAAATATTGGATTTGTGCAAAAACACCACTTCTAATGCACCAATTGAGTTCTAATCAATCCTAACAAGTTATAGGATCAATTAGAACACTAAATTTCAGTTCTTGAAGGTCAAAATCAGTTTGACCCGTATTTGACCATTTTTTACCCATTTGAGCCAAAATTCAAAACTCATCAAGAACACTACTTTAATTCATGGAATTGATTCCTATGCACTTATAAATGATATTAGAACCTATTTCAATCATAAATTTCAATTCTTGATTGCTAAATCAAAGAACCCACTTGAAACCTAAAATTTCAAGTCTTGAAAGAGCAAAACCAAGAACAAGGATGCATATGAACTTACAATGATCAAAGGAAGATTAGGAACTACTTGTGAGACCAATTAGAAGCTTAATTCTTTGCTGGAACAAAAGTTTGTGAGTTTCTCTTCAAAACCCAAAAATCAAGATTGAAGAACAAGAGATGGAGAAGATGAAGATGGAGCTTACAATGAAGAAGGTGATGATCTAGGGCTGATTTAAGCCTTCAACTTGTGGCTGGAAATCAGTTGTTTAGGTGATCTCCTTTAATGATTTCTTCAAAGATTCAAGAACATCAAGTTGTGAGTGTGGGTGTGTATTGATACATATGTGTGTGTGTCTGTGTATTGCAAATTGGGTTAAACCGACTTGTGGGTAATTATTATCCACAAGTGGGTATTTTGTTCCCCTTTTCAACTTACAACTCATCTCTCGTTTACCCGTTTCAACTAACGAGGATATTTTTGGAATCCTCGTTTGAAACCGTTCGATATTTTATAACCTTTATCTATTTTTATTAATATTTTTAATAACCCATTTATTTACTATTTTTCATATTTTATCTCATTTTCTAAAATATATATTTAGTATTTAATTAAATTAAATAATTGAGGTATCACGATCGCACACGTTTAGGCCCGTTTTGAGGATGTTACAAGACCCACGACAGCAACCGAGTCACGGTAGTTTACTAATTCTAAGTCACTATTGCATATAGTAGTATGTTGATTAACACATATGAATAATACATGATTGTATTCTGATGTAATAACACACATGCTATTCATATGAAGAAATGTCTAGAAGACTCACCTTGTAACTAATTTAAGTTATAATCAGTGTATATCACTAGGTATCAAAACACGATCTTACACATATAATTAAAAACACATTCACAGTTGGAAAATGAGTCTACACGGACCCTGTACCCTGTACACCACCTGACCGAAACTCGGTTAACTATATGATCAAAGTCATGTTATAACATGAACGAAATCAGTTGACCAACACTATTACACGGGGTGTGTACCTTACACACTACATGACCACGTATACTCACAATCTCACATGGTCTTGTGACCGCCATAGCCTCAACACGGGCCGTGTACAGCTACACGGGCCGTGTACATGGCCGACTACAAACTCTGTTCTACTCGGACATTGTTCTTGCCTCTTTTTCACTCAAATCTCACTTATAACCGAATTTAACATCTTGGGGGTGTTTTCATATACCCCAAACAGCTTATAACAACAAGAAACATAAATAACTTGTTTAAATCCTTGACTAAATCATTAACCCAATAAAACCCGCTTGAACTATAAAACAACCATCTAATCATACCTTGAACTTGACTGATTTCTTGATCAAACTTGCAAAGGTATTGTAGAGCAACTTGTAGGTACGTATGTATGTGTATGTTGGTATGTCTATGTATTTGAAGAAGATAAGCAAGAACTCTTGCTTATATATATCCATTTCTATTGCAATAATACATGATTGGTCCCTTGACTTAATTCACTTTTATTTTAACGATTTTGACCCCTGTAGTTTTAAATACATATATAATCACATACGGCCACTTATAGCACATTTAATCTTATAAAGGATATTCAATACGCATATAACACTTGTATATTTATTATCACTTAAAAAGTAATCGAACTTAGGGTGTTACACCGACCCATTGTATAATTGACCTAAGTCCGTATCCCCGCAATCATGTAACAAATATCGGGTCAAATGTTTATCCTATCAATTCATGTATATTATATAATCATATTCATAATCATGTAACAAACATCGGGTTAAATGTTTATCCTATCAATCATGTAATAAATATCGGGTCAAATGTTTATCCTATCCCTGCAATCATGTAACAAACCGTTCGTTTTTGGAGTGGTTTGGTTTTCGCTTTTGAAGTCGGTTTTTGGTTTTTACAACTTTTCCTTTTTAACCATCAAAATTTGAAGTCATACAACAATCATTGTGAAGCTTTGGAATTAAACATGATTGAAGTTATATTAAAAACATCAAGGTTTGCGTCGCCTCATTCAAACTAATTGATACAGCAAAATGTCAGTCAAAAGTTTAAACATTAAAGCCAAAGTTGAAACAAGTCATAGGTATTTGATTTTCTGGACATGTATATTTACAATATTGCCCCTTAGAATGGTTCGGTTCGGTTTTTGAAAATTTAAAAACCAAAACCAAACCGAAGAACTCGGTTTTTAAAGTTTTGAAAACCAAAACCGTCAGTTGCTATATTGGTTTGGTTTTTTCGGTTTTTGGTTCAGTTTTTGTTTTTGCTGCTCACCCCTAAATACAACAATTTTGGAAGTTAACTAAAAGTCGCTAATTAAACTGGACAAGGTCACTTAGAATGTTATGATATGTATGGCCGTGTAGTTTTTTTGTGTTCCTTACATGTAAGCCGAAGCTATCAATATGAAAACATCGCTTCACATCAAAGAAATAGTCTTGCACTAAATGTTTACTAGCACAAGCTAGATTTGCACATACGTATAGTCACCACTTAGTGTCATTCTTCTCTTTCACATGAACTATCGGGCTCGTTTTCTTGCAATATTTAAGCGCATACCCTCACAAACTCCATGGCATCCATATTAGAAGAAGATGAAATCACCTTGTATACATCTATTTTGATAATTTTGTAAGTCTTGTTTTTGCTAATATAATGTTTATCCATATAGTGTTGTTAAATGGCATCACGTCTCATGATAGTAATGATGAGGGGACTAAATGATGACGGAAGTGGCTGCGTAGATGATGGGGCATCATGACCCTCGTGATGTTGGATGACGCCCCTTCACATACACTACTCTTGAGTTTTGAACCAAACAATTGTATTTAAAAAATATATATTTACCAAAATGGTGTAGTTTCAAACTTATTTGCGACTACCTAATATTAAATGATTAGTCATATTTTAATTGATTCTTATACTAAAAACTAATATAACAATTAATCGTGTTTTAATCAGTTTTTAATATAAAAAAATCTAATAATTATTCCTATTTTGATTGAATTTTTGTATAAGAACTAGTATATAGAAACCCCTCATCTACTTCCATCCAACCACCCTAACGACTAGCGTCGACTAAACATCGGTGATGGCGTCACCACCTTTGTCGTATACAGAAACGAAGTTGGAACCGGTAACCAGAAACTCACCGGTGAAATGAAGTTGCGAGCCGACGGTGAAAAGAAGTAGATAGGGTGTGTAATACTGTAATGTGTTGTGGGGTTGGGGTATTTTTGTATGAAAAATAAATTAAAACATGATTAATTATCTAAAACTAGGTATTCTTAATTACCTAATTACAATATTAAATAAGTTTGAAGCTACACCATTTTAATACTAATTTTTAATAACACTACATTCTAAATGGCTAGCTTTATATTTCTATGAATATATATTATTTTATTTCTACACTAAATGAATAATTTGAATGCTGAAATAGCTATTTACTATTCTTTTCTACAACTAGTGTTGAATAAAAATAAATATTTGATGATAGTTGTGAATATTTCTTGCATATAATAAAACATATAAAGTTTGTGATAAATTTGGATAACTAAAACGATCATAGTTAAAAATATAATTAACGTTTATTACCCTTGTTTACCATCATTATATGTACGTGAAACAATCATGAAAAAAAAATATTTCATTCAACTCTAACCATTCAATTTGCAAATGTTTTCATCATTTGCATTTAAACACACCAAGCCAATGCCTTTTCAAACATTTTTTAGGCTTGAGTCAACTGAAAGCCCATAAGAATACTGGACGATGCTGATTTTGAACTCTCAACCTTTGATAATGATATGATTGCCGATTTTGTTTATTATTCCCAAATAATTTTGTGTGATTTCATCCAAAGTGACTAAATGCTCAAATGCTTTTCTGTGATTTCTTCGCAAACCCACAAGCAATGTTTGATGAATAGATAGTTTTTAAGTTTTTCCCTAAACGGCTAAACGATTTTAACTATTAAATATTTGATTTACGCTTTATCTTCATTTCCATTATTGAGTCGTTGTCTCCTGACTTTTGCGCCTACTTTAAAGTATTTACTTTTTTACTTTTAATCCTTGTGAAATAGTAAAATCTATGTATACCGAGACCCTTTTTCGGCTTCCTCTTCCAAAGTATAATTTTATGCTCAACAAAACGGGTTTACATATATACAATGTAAAACATATTTAAAAATAATGACCCACTAGTGATGAATCTAGAATTTAAATCTTTTAAGTTATAAGAGATAACAAAATAAATTAGTTAAGAGTGTTAGGTAATTGATCAAACAAATATCAAAGATTCAATAATGATTCACACCTCCATTCGTTGTGTTTTTAGTAATTACGTACAACTAGCTATACTTATGATAATTTACTTCAGTCTCGTCGAATAGTAACTTGTGTTACTCATTAGTCACTTTAGGAACAAAATTATTTTTTTAAATTTCCAAATTAGATCTGAGAAATATATAATTACCAAAAATGATAAATAAGCAAAGTTGACAGCTATTCTGAGATATTAAATTATAAGCTACCTGGTATAATAAGCTATAATTGCCAAATAGAAATATAATTCTTAATATGAATCAATAGAAAATATATTATTACCTTATAAGATGAAAGTAATTAGTTTTATAAATTTTATATAAATTGTATTAATAGTATAGCATATTAAGTGTAAGAGTGTAATAATAGGATTTTCTTTCTTTTATCAAATCAATGGAAGCTTAATTATGGTGTCCAAATTAATTAGTGTAATATATGTATGGTGTTCAAGTTCGTAAATAAAATTTTATATTAAAATTTTTTATACGTTAATAAAAATTAAGATTCTAACAAAGAATAATTATTTTTATACATATATAAATTGCTTGAATATAATTTATATTATTTATATGCTCTTTAACTTAAAATGTTTGTAATCCTATGTGGCATTGATTTGGAGGCGTGTTTTTTCAAACTAAAGTCAATTAGTGAGAAGTCTTTGGTGATGTGACACAATTATAAGAGTTGGGATTTTTATTTTTCGTAAACGGGTCTAAATGATTGTGTTTATTATATGATTATTTAATAGTGTTTCAATGTAATTTAATTTAATGATAATTTAAATTAAAATATTTAATTTCATTTAATGATGATGGTAAGTAATTTTCACTAGTTTATATTTTAATATGAGTTTAAAGGCAAATATTCAATAAGTTACAAAAAAATTAGATAATTGGTTACAACCCTAACACTGTATAAAAACATATATTTAATTTTATTTAATGATGATGGTAAGTAATTTTCACTAATTTATGTTTTAATGTGAGTTTAAAGGCAATTATTGAAACGTGAATGTAACTACTCAAACCTTAACATTTAATATTTAATCAATTGACCAATACAATAAATATTCAATAAGTTACAAAAAAAAATTTATATAACAATTGGTTACAACCCTAACACTATATAAAAAGTTAAAAACATATCTACACACTCTTTAAAATAAAATGAAAATAATTCTATGTGGCATTGTGATTTTTCAAATTGAAGTAGTTGGACTTTTTACTTTTTGTAAATTGGTCTAAATGGTTAGGTTGTTTTTTAGTTTATTTTATATGTTTGTTTCTATATGTAATGTATTATTGCCCATTGAATGGGCTGCGTCCGTTTTACCATCTTCTTAATGGTGATAGCTATTAAATTATGCATTTCCCGTTTTATTACGTGGCCACAATCTGGGAGCTTAAATTTTCTGTCCTCATTCAAGAGTGTGGCTTATTAAATGAGAGCGTACATTTCAGTTGCTCAACCTCAATTTCGCTGGCCCTTGCAAATTGTTTCTTTCACTTACTATAATTGATCGGGAACCCTAATTCAACATATTCCACATAGATTGAATTCAGTGAATGAGTTAATTTCAAGCACTAAATGCGGATCAAACTACCACAAACTAAAGCCCTACATCAAATGACTGTCAGAATTGAAGTTCGATCAATTAAGAGTTTGGAATCGAATGAAGGTACGTTTCTATCTCTAATTTCCTCAACTTTGAACTGTCGAAGTTGCTATGTTTTGGTGGCAATGTTGCAGGGTGAAGGGTGGACTTTCTGTTTTGGTTGGGATGTTACATCTTTTGTTAATGGAAGATTAATGTGTCTGTTTCTGATTTTTTGTAATTTAAACTTTTCAGTTTTTTACCACACATTTTTAATATTTGCAAATTGTTGTAATGATTTGATGATGTTTTGTTGCTTATCGGCTTATATATAATTTTCTTTGTTTTTTGGCACTAGGTAACTGGAAATTGGGTCCAAATCTTTTTTCAATAGAATTTACATTGAATTAATCAATGCAATGCTACTTCAGAAGGTTCATATATAGACATGCAGGTAACATATATGTGCTTGCTTTTTGAAAATGACCGCAGTAAGTGTTTAGGACAAGCAGTAAAGTTTATGATTTTAGTAGAAGATTTTATTTTTAATTAATATATTATGTCAATCAAATCTTTGCGGATTTTTAAAGGATCGTATTTGCTAAAAATTGATATTTCAATGTTTGTGTTTTTCAAGTCTACTTGTATGAAATGGTAAACAGCTTTACTATTTACTGCATTTATCATGTAAAATTAAAATATAAGCCCACATTTATGCGGGCCTAAGACATAGTAATTTAACTGTAATTGAAAGCAAAAGATAATATAGAATACAAATATTCATATAATAATCTTAATTTTATGTGGGAAGTTATTAGTTTTAGAATAAGAAAGATTAAATAACTCAAATCATTATTATAATATTTCAAGCTGTAAGGGTAGTTGAAAACCCCACTTATGTGACAATTATTGTCTTAACTCCACTACCTGGTAATTAGGTCGAGTTATACGTCATGTACAGTTATTTACCCATCCACTAACCAATAGTTTTTTTAATGCAAGCATTTGTAAATAAAGCTCATTTATAAGGGGTGTCAAAACACCTTATACACCATAACGTGGTATCATTTTTACTAGTAATGTGTCATAGACGGTTACTTGTATTGCACGCCTCATATATAAGACGCCCTTGCACAAAACATTACAAGCGTTCTTCACATCATACTTAACATTGTTTTTAATCACATAGCAACCTACAAAGGTTTGCAGTTCATACATGGTGTTAAGGGTCTTACTGACGTGAACTCCACAATTGACGTAGTGCTAAAAGTCTGGTTTGTGTTATTGTGTAACAAGCAAGTCAATTATTTAGCATTTGTAAAGACATAAACTTTGTTTTGTGATTTCTTGGATTTCTACGGAACTAAATATATAATTTAATGGTTGTACAAATTTATATAAAGACATTACTTATATAAAACAAACAAATATCGGCAAAACTTAAAGTTATACGTTAAAAATAAGAGGTTGTTCGTGTTAACCAGGAGTTAATACTAGGTCCTCCCTAGTCAGTAACAAGATTTAACGATGTAGAATAAACCTTTTGACTGGGCAAAAATATTTGACAACATACTAGCTAGATCCTTACGACTAGAGTTGGATAACTATAATTTTGCTTCATACTGGTTTGAAAAATAAAATATATATTTTCATGCATATAGGCTCGAAATATAGTAAAGTTGGATAAGTCCATTTGTTCTTATAAATGGTAAGGAGACGGGTATTGGTATCTCTATCTTTGAACCCGATTTAATAAATAGTTCTCGCCCCCCACTCTGATCCTTGTTGAGGATTTTTAGGAGCACCCAATCAGGGATTATCATAAACCTATTCCCGAACCTTAAAAAAACAGAAAAGAACTTAATCTCTCAACCTTAAAGAGAATGAACATCTTAAATCACGTTTTGATATTGTTAGGTTAAAAGCTCTTTGATTTTTGGGTACTAAATCCTTATACTTCATCATTTTACTCATAGAATATCACACTTTCGAAAATTTGATATATGTAATAACACTTTTAAAAGATGGATAAATACAAAAACAATTAGAGTGAAATGTAGATATGTTGTTCAGGGACAGGATCCTTACGGTACATGACTTTTCAGAAATCTAACAACCAAGCTGAAGCGACTATCACTTTATTGGTTATATCGACTCGTGAAGTGTTTTAATATATATATATATATATATATATATATATATATATATATATCATATTAATAAGGTCCACATGTTTAATTAAAACCATAATATGATAATTTAATCTCTACGAGATCCACAAATAATTTTACAAACCACACAATATTCAAAACATTGTTTTAAGATCAACACATATATTTATTTAACCAACAGAGCTTTTAATTGTGGAAAAACATCATCCATAAGCTGTTTTTATTGTGTTGGAGCCTTCCCTTTACATAAAACTTAGCTAACACACCAAATTACACACCATATTAGGCATGCACACATCTTGCATATATACATGATTCCATAACATTTCCATGTAATTTACACATATAGTTTACCATCAATAACTTTATTTCTAGTATCTCAACTACCGGACTTTTACCGAGTAGTCTATACGCTATATATTAAAACCATCGTACTTTCAAACCGAATAGTCTTACGTCTCGTATCTCGACTGTAACATCCTCAAATCGGGTCTATTCATGCGCTCTATTTGGTAGGTGAATTTATTTAAAAAATTAAATGAAAATATGTGATAAGTGTTAACAGAAAATATGTTATTGGCGAGTTAAATGTGAATTTAAAAATAGTAATAAAAATAGATAATAATGACAAAATATTAAACGGTTTCAAATGAGGATTCCGAAAATATCTTCGTTAGTTGAAACGGTTTATCGGGTGTTGTGTTGTATGTTGAAAAGGGGAACAATATACCCCAAGTGGATAATAGAGAACCCAAGGTCGGTCCTCTTATTACCACTTCACTGTACACACACACATTCACGAAAACACACACACACACACCTCACCTCTTGTTCTTCCATTGTGTTCTTGAAGAGGAATCAATCCAAGATCATTCAAAGGCTGGAATCAAGTTCAAAACAAGTCCATAATCTGTTCTTTGATTCTTCATCATCATCATCTTCTTAAGCGTACCTGCACAAACAGGTTAGTCATACATACATGCACATTCACACTTTCATATAGTCATCTTACAAGCAAGAATTACTTATACCGAGTCTCATGAAAGTAGGCACTCACCTGTTTCGCTCACAACGTTCGTTTACTGAATTCTGGTTTAGCTGACACGTTCACCTAAAACATTCGGCAATCGCGTTAAGCGTTTGCATGCGTTAGGTTCTACTTCTAGAACACTTACAACTTTCTTAGTAATCTTAAATCACATATTAAACTCACTTTGAGTGCTATATAACCTAATCAACAAGAACATGTTAACTAAAACAATCCTTGCTGAAAAGGTTCCGTCGCGCCGTGACCACTCAAGGTGTCGCACCGCGACGCATGAAAAGTCGGATCAACGAGTAAGTTCTATGCGAAAGTCGGACCACACAATCATTTATACTATCCGACAGTCGGACCCAAGGGTCGGATGGCTCATCCGACTGTCGGACCAAAGGTCGGACGAGTTAATGCGAAAGTTGCTTCAAAAAGTCGCATGGTTCATTTTCACGCAGCGTCGCGCCGCGATCTTCAAATTTCCAGATTATCATCTTCTTTATTTTAATTCCAGCCGACTTTCAACTTACATGTTCAAAACCCAGATTTTTAAAACACGTTGTTTTTACTTCTTAAACACCTCTAAGCTTTACATATAACCTATATGAATCTTATAAACACTCTAATACCATTTAACAACATCAAACATGAGAAACCCACTTATAAAGTGAGCTTCATGTTCATCCATGGAGTTTTCAACTCCAACTTAACTTCCAGCCATAAAACCCACTTGTTTCTAGCATAATACACATATATTTCATTCTATAATCATCATACTAACCTTGCTTTAGGTTTAAAACTTCAAATCACCAAACTTTATGAACTCTTCTTCAAGTTTCTTACGAGAGCAGAGAGTATGTGTTTGTGTGTTTGCTTTCTTGAATTCTTTTGACTTTGTGAGTCAAACACAACACACACAATCACATATATATCTTAAATCAAACTTATCCAGAGGCAACCGCCTCTGGATAGAAAATATCTTTATTTTCTTTCTTTTTCTCTTTTCCTTTTCCATTTATCCTTTCTTTATTTCTTTATTCTTTTCTTTAATTCTTCTAGTACATACACACACACACACATATATATATATATATATTAACTCCTCTTATTTCACACGTATTCACAATTACTTACAACAATTGTTCGTCTATTGAACTAATCACGTACTCTCACGTACTAATTACAACTAGGCCCAAATCGAGGATGTTACAGTTTAGGTACATGGAATGTTATTAGAACATTTTTAGCACTTTAAGGGATATTTGGGGTTTGAAACTAGTGTAGTAGTACATGTGAATGTTGTATGATAATCTAAGTGAACTTGTATTTATGCAATAGGTAATTAAGCAAACGAGGAGAGCCAAATACCTATTTGTGTTGCTTTAAACACACAGGTGAGTACTGACTCTCATGAATTTAATAAAGGAAGGTTTGAATGCAAGAAAGTCTATATGTTTATGACATGCTATGTTTTGTAACATGAAAGCTATATGTATGCTAGTATGATTAAGAATCCAAGAGATGCCTTGATAATTGGTGTGCAACACATGTATTTAAGTACATATGCACATTTTGATGAATATATGTTATATGTATAAGCATGCATGCACTTGTCCCTAAAAGGGGTTCTTGATGAGCTATCTGTATGTCCGGACTAACATGTAATTAAGGTCAGCTTCGGATGGGTCCAGTGCCTTCGGGCTAAGATTCTGGATCAACGGTACTCGAGTACTGTTCCTTTTAGCATACGAGGTGAGTGCCTTAAGTGGCTAAACCTATTGAGCCTTGGCTCCTTAACGAGCACGGTGATTCACTTAGGTGATGAAACCAGCATGGATGGAAGTGTTTGATTTCCTCGGTGGTAGTGGTTTAAGCTGGACTTGCAACCCGGCAATATAATACACTCGCTGGACATGTCAGCACTCCGCTATGTGATAGGATATCATTATTTGCTCATTCCTGATATATGACTTGCTTTATTGCTATGCATGATTGTTAGTATTCACTAACTATTTTTAAATAGCTAATATTGTTGATGTTAACCCTTTTACATATAAGGAATAGGCAGGCTTGGTGAGTTGGGGACACTTGTGGCAATTGTACATGTCTTTTTGAAGGAACATTACTTTTGGTATTCTATTACAATGGTCGGTTTAGATTAAAGTAACACCGGGGGTTCATGTTTGGCAAATTTTGTCTTGTAAATTTGTATATACGCCAAACATGTGTTTGGAAATTGTAATAGTTAATAGGGTTTGTTTGTGATTTAAAATTCCGCTGCATAGTTTTGAAATTCGGTTAAGTAAACAAATAGGTAAATATTCAAATTACAAACGGACCCATGCAGTTTGAAAACTCAAATTTATACTGATTTTTAATATAGCAAATGCGGTGTTACAAGTTAGGTATCAGAGCCTAAGTTTGAGGGAATTGGGTACTTGAAAGAGAATTCAATCTCAAACTCGAGCCCGACCATTATGAAGTGTTCCTTATTGGGTAACGGGGATTGAGTATGAGAGTTATATGATTAAGGCTTGTTAATAGCTAAACTTATATGTTAATATGTAAGTATAAGTGCAGTTGAAATATGTCTGCCCAGCACAATGATACTGAACAGGCATTAAAGGAGATGGAGGACGAGGCTTCTCACATACCTCATCAACATGATGATGAACCATCTCAGCATCATTCTGGGGTCCCAACCCTGAGAATGTTCAACAGGCGTACATCAGACGCCTTGAGGAGGAGCTCCGCATTGCTAAGGAGCTTCTACTTCAATCTGCTTTGGGTAAACCACCCCGCCAGCCTTGTTCATATAAGAAATTCTTGTCTTGCAAACCACCCACCTACGAGGGGAGGGATGACCCCATAGTTACAATGAGGTGGATTAGAGAGATGGAGCAGGTATTTGATGTTGGGGTTTGTTCGTTTTTTCAAAATATATTTTAGCAACGGAAGCATGAACAACAATTTTAAACTTTTAAAACTCCCCACCAATGATCCATATGCAAGCCTTAAGAAACAAAACAACCGTAGGGTGTTTAGAACTACAACCTTTGTAGCGTGAGTAAACCGTTGATGAAGTGGTTGATCTATGAGAAGCCAAGAGAAGACTTCCTCCAAGGTATCCACAAATCAATGAGTCCAACACCTCCAAGATGCTAGTCTCTCCAACCCTTGAAATTCAAGCAAGCAAGCAACAACCTCTTGTTCTTCTTCTTGAACTTACTATGTATGTATATGAGTATGTATTCTAGTACCACACTTTGCACACTTGAAACACCAATACTATAAAGTAAGGATGTTTTAAATATCTAAGAACACTTAGATGTTTTCTTGAAGAATAGCAAAGGTGGTAGCATGTAGTAGTAAACACCAAAGGGACATACATGCATATATAAACCAAGAAAACACCACAACAAGAGGGAGGCCCCTCTTTGGCTAACTTTGGCCGTAAAAAGGAGGGAGAGGGAGGCCCCCTCTTTGCTTGTCTTCCTTTTTTGATTTCTTGGTACCATACTTGTCTAATTGTTGCATACAAGAAGTCAACATGGCCCCCCTTTGGTTTATTGTGATGATTTCTAGTTTTATATCTTTAAAATATATAAAGATATACTAGACCATGTCATACAATGTATAAAATACATCTACATGTATTTTATATACATACTTGATTGTTACTAGTAACTCTTTACTTGTAACAAGGATATACATACATTTATATAATTGTTACTAGTAACAATTTACTTGTAACAAATATACATTTATACATATATATATATATACATATATAAAATCATATGTTTATATTTATGTATTTCATATGCATTATCTTATATTAATATATAAGAGTGATATTATTATTTCACATAAATAATAATATGCAACAATGCATATATATACTTATATATATAATGAGTTGGAAACATATTTAAATCATATTCAAATATGTAATTGGTGTCCATTGATTGTAAATGTGTGACCCTATGGGTTTATTTATTATCAGTAATATCGTATTAATTTGTGTCTTGTGCACATAGAACCAACATTTGAGTCCTACGAATGTGAGCCAGATTACTGCGTCAGGTATGCAATAAGGATGCTTAATCTGTTAATAAGGAGGTACTGGATGCTTTGTCTTGGGAGCAGTTCTTCGAGAAGCTGCGAAGAAAATACTGCACTGAGTATGATATGGAGCGACTGGAACGGGAGTTTAATAATCTTCGAAAAGGAGATAAATCCATGGAACAACATATCAGTGCTTTCACAGATAAAATGAGGTTTGTACCTCATTTGTTAACCGATGAGAGTCTGAAGATACGCAAGTTTGTTAATACCATACCTTTGGAGTTTCGGGAAAATGTCCGAGCTGCTGTTGATCTAGATCGAGCTTTTGAAGTAGCTTGACAAATGAAGGGTGACCGTATTCAGTGCAGAGGTAAAGCTGCAGGGGGAAGCAACAAGAGGAAATTTCAGTCCTTTTTTAACCCAAGTCCTTATAAAGGACAATTAAAAGTGTGAAAATTTAGATGATTTGTCCACATTAATAAATGTGATTTTTACTCCAATTTTCACATTTTCAAAAGTAAAGCTTTGGTAGAAATTAGTAATACCTAAATTTTTCACGCTTGATTGTAATTTCCACGATTTTAAGTGTATAATATTGATAAAAAAGTGTGGATAATTGACATCTTTTTTGCAGTGTCTTCTTTTTACCTAAAAGGCGTCACACCATATATATTAAAATATTTATGTTACAATATAAATACGTTACCTTACATATTCGTATATTATTTACATTAAACTGCGAATTGCTAAAGTCGTATATAATACTATTTTAAAGGTCTTTTAAAATAATATACAAACTAATAGGGTTAAATTATAATGATTATTAAACTTCAAGGGGTGTAAGTGAAAATCTAATTCACAATTGCATTTGCGAATTGAAAACAGTTACACGTTTATTATTATTATTATTATTATTATTATTATTATTATTATTATTATTATATCTATAGTTATTCGTCATCATCTTCGACTGTGACATATTTTTTTATTTCTCAAATGACCCCAAATTGATTTCTATTAATCTCAAAACACTTTGTAAACATGATTAAAGAAGTTTTGTATAAATATCTTGCTTAAAAACACTTGTTTTCATTGTTAAATTTTCATACTAACCTTTAAGTCATTAATGACAATTTACTTATTTCTTAATGGTTTTACCTATAGCTTTCACCAAAATGCTTTAAATGATGATTAAAACTCAATACAACTTCGTTTGAATCATCTTAACGTAGTCTAACTTAATCTATCAAAACTTTAATCATGTATATCTTAACATATGATTAACATTTCTACTTCTAGGTTGTAATAAAGTACTCCTAATGGCTAATGGGGTGAGGAACACACTAGTAACACTTTAAAATAAAAATATAAAACTTTAATATAACCCAATAACATGCATGAATAAATAAATATCTCATTTTTAACTTCAACTTATCTCCACACTGAATTGATATTAAAAGTGGGTATTTTCTAAAATCCTCATTTTATTTCTTTCAATAATATATAATTTATATTCATAATTGTGAATATAACTCATGTCTTAATCGCGTAAGACCCACTAATATATAATTCTGATAATTTATCCGACTATAATTCTCTTATTTATTTCTAACGAAATATAAAATGTTACACAACACTTTCATTATTATTATAATAATGAATAATTACATAAGTCAAAACAGAGGTGTTACATAGAGTATATTTAAATGAAACTTAGAAAAGTAATCCCCATTTAATAGAATAGTAGGATATAGAATCTCACCAGGTAAGATATCTGTTTGTGTGTTATTTACCCAAAACATACCACTATTCTCAAAATCACCCTGACACTACCATAATTGACACTTGTGTATATGCGTGTGAGCAACTACAGGCGGTGGAAAGTCGTCATCTGATTGGTCTAGCTTTGTGCCATTTGTTTGTTTCTCCTTAAAGAGAATTTTCACTTTTAGCACTTATATTTCTCTTACTTGCACTTTCAATCCCTCGAAATTGAACGATCAACAACACTTCTATAATTTTTAAGAGCATGCTGACGGTATGAAATAAAAACTACGTACGATATACTTCTTCAATGGTAAGAGCATCTGTAATGGATACTTCATGAATCATGAGGCTTTCAAATCCCATCACGAGGCGCAAAGGTGGCGACTCCTATTGTGCATGTTCATTATCGTCTTGTTGTAGTTGCTTGTGAAGTTGGTAACAAGCCACTTGGCTCATGAACGATTTTTTAAAATTTTTATTTTTCTTTCTCAAAAGATAATAAAATGGTGGTTAGTGATGGTAGTATTGCATGTTATGACTACAGGGTATTAGGAACGAGTTAGTGATACTGATATAACGGTTAATGATAATAGCGATGCTAGTTATTACTACGAAAGCTCTAAGAGCTAACAGAAGGAGCAATAGTTCGTTATAGAGCTTCATTTTTTCCATCATGAGGTCATGATCGTCGACCTCTTTGTTGTGGTAACGTATATAACGAATGGTTTGTTTTTTAGATTGCCAACAATAGGAAATTAGTGCAGACATGTAGTTAGTGACGACAATCATGATAGAGTTTACTTCAATGTGTAGTGATAGCTTAGTGATGTTGACTTTGACTGCTATCTTACTTCTTTATAATGCATTTATAACCTTGAAAACTCTTAATTTTAAGTAACTTGAATGTACTAAAATACCCCCTTTTAACTATTTAATTCTCTCTCATAATTTACTTTAACTTTTTATCTATTTAAAATATCTCTCTAACACTAAAACACACTCTCACACAAACACGATTATCCACCCACATCAACATAATTTTCAAAATATTATTAACTTCTCCCTCCTTATTTCATAAATATAAATCTTTTTCTTATTTTAATGTTTTTTAGAATTTATTTTTAAAATTAATAAAATAGTTTATGCAAATAAAAAAACAAAAAAAACTAACATTGTACGATACTTTTTCGTGACATTAAATTGAGCTAATAACATATTAAATTTATAAGAGCAACGTGATATAAAATAGAAACTACTTGCCACCGCAGCATTGCGCGGCTACCTTGCTAGTATAGATATATATATATATATATATATGGTTAAAATTTACAAAAACAATATGAAATATATAAAAGCGCTGAATAATAAACATATAATTGTTTAGGTTTTTAAATTTTTATAAATTTTATCCATTGATCCTCTTTGAGATCGTTTTAAGTTTTCAGATTATTCTCTTTTATTTCTTTGTTGACTACAGGATAAACACATTTTAGAAAATATGATTTATTAATTAATTATAAAGTGATTCAGACATTCAAGTAAACAAATTGATTAACTTGATATCAAGTAATTTAATTATTCAAGTAAACACACCAATAAACTTGATATCAAGTGATTCAAGTAACCGATTTAACTAATAAACTAAATAACTGCATAATACAAATGAACTAGCATACACATTTTTTTGCAAACTATATACAAATTAAGTATCGAACTTTTTGCAGTTTTACATTTGAGGTGTTAAAGTTTTATTTTTTTATTTAAGATATTAAACATCTATAGTTTTATTTTAGTCAAAAAAAGGAGTTTTGGACCTGCCTAGCAGGTAACTAACTGGTTACCTATTTCTTCGACGACAAACTCCCATGATTAGCGTAGCTTGAATGCATGCCGATAGTGGAGTCTGATCAAAAGGAGCCCAATTGATCCCCTTCTCCCTTGATATATAATCAAACCTACAAAAGCGTCATTGGAGTACGTCACATATGTCCAATCGACCTCCTTCTCATGCGAGGGTTAAAAAGAAACCCATTAATTAGTATTTAGGTGTGGCAATGACTGGGTGTGTAGCATCGCAAATTATGATTACGAAACATTGATCGACTTAGTGAGTCCCTTCACCGAACGTACGTGTTGCAAATATCAAGGAGTCACATATATATGCCCTTCGCCGGAGGTTTAAGAAGCATTGCCGGAGTTCATGGATGCCTTGCATATATATATATATATATATATATATATATATATAGGGGAGGGTTCATTTGAGAACCGTTTTTATTGCGAGAACCAATCTTAGCCGTTTATTTTGGATAATGGAATTGATGGATGGAGAGCGTGGGGGATTGGGTGTGGCAGGGTGTATGTAAGGAATTCATGGATGGGCAATCCAATAGAAGGAGGGGAAATTGGACGGCTAAGATTGATTCTCGCGGTTCTCGCAATAAAAACGGTTCTTAAATAAACTTTTCAATATATATATATATCAAATGAGGTTTTGGAAGCATCGTTGGAGTTGCAGATGTCGATCTCTAGAGTCATAGAAGATTCAGCAGAAGTGATAACCAGGTGAGATGACCGATAAACCTACTAAATCTTCTTTTAATCCATACCTAAACAATATTAAAAAAATTGGGTATCTAAAACGAGAATTTACAAAAAAAAGTTCGGTATTTTTATATGCAATTTTTAAATTATAAAATATATAGAACGAGTTAAATAATAAATAAATATAACAATAAATACAGCAACCTAAGTTCGTGGAGTATTTTCTTCGGTAACCATAAATACGATAGTGGAAGTTGACAAGTTATGTATTAAATGCCAATAAACTTGTTATTGAATTTCTATAATTAGTAATTGACCTAAAAACAGCATTGCTCATGAAACCATACCAACTATCCTTTTATTCTGACTTGAATAATTATTTTGAGACTCATCCCAAGTTCCCAACCACTTTTTGGCCACCCGTATGGCCTTCAGGTTTCATCGATTGCTTGTTGGGTGGTTGGTTTTCCTAACCCGATTTTACCCGATCATTTTTTTACAGTGTAAGAAGTGGAAAAATATTAAATTAGTTGGATTAGACTATACTTGGTTTAGTGTAAGAGAAAAAATAGGAGGAAAAAATGGTTTGGAACTGATGTAAAATGGGAGGAAAAATATTAAACCTTAAACTGATGTAACATTTGGATAAGAAAGGTAAAAAGTATACTATACTCATTGTCTTACAATCTTACAACATAAAAAAGTTTAAAGAAAATCTACTATATTATGTTATGAGAGTTGATATATTTGTCTATTATTTTTTTCTACTTATTTTTTTTACTTATAATATCATGTCGTTATAGTATTTTACTTTTGAATAACCAATTTTCTCACTTCAGTTTTAGTTATCAACGAGCCATAGTGGTTGCTCTTAGGGTTAACTCTTGAATGATCACTGGTTTACACTTTAGAAAAGGACTAAAGTGCTGCCTTGGAAATAAAAGGGATGAAAAATAGATGAAAAAAAGCATCTGTGCAGTTTGCTGCAAGGATCGATTTCCATTAAGGGGGTGTTTGGTAGAGAAAAAAATTGTGAGAAATGGAAATAGGCGAGAAATGAAAAGGGGATAAATGGAAATGTGTGGAGAATTGAAATTGATTCCGGTGTTTGGTATCATCAAAGAAATGAAACAGAGAAATGGTAGCTCAGGTCGCCGGACAGCGGTTGCGGCGTTGGCCGCCTCGCCATACGTTGACGATGAAGAGTAGAACGCCGGAAACACATCGCCACTGGACATCGATGATGATGAGTAAACATCGGCTGTCATTTCTCTACAATTTGAAGAGAAATGAAAATACAAAGGAACGGGAAAAATGAAAATGAGTGGAGAAACTACTTCTCCTACTAAAACTATAACTTTTTTTTTCCAAACAAGAGAAACCAGTTCCGGTGCGAAAAAACCCAAACCAACACCATGGTCTTCTTTAATGATAATACTGGAGTAATTTTAATACAAATTAGTAGCGGTTTTTTATAAGGAAATATAACAATGGATTTGATATATGTAATAAGAACTAGGATTTTATAGCCCGCGCGTTGCGTCGGGTTTTATGATTGTAAAATTTTATTGTCACAATAAATCATAATATTAAGTTGATCTACGTGATAATATATTAATAATTTTATTAAAACACATCTAAAAATAATAAAATGCGAGATCAAAAAAATAATCACATGAATGAGGTTCTAATATAATGCAAGAATAATGAAACAAAAAAGAGTCAAAAGAGATCTCAAATGTTATAGATAAAATATTGACCTTTTCATTTGAAAAAAATTTATATTTACCCATCAAGTTTAAATTTTTTGTAGAAAAACACTTTAAATAGTATAATACACTAAGATCATATAACTTAATAATAGCAGTAAATAATTAATATAAAGTTTATAGAAAAAGGAAAGCATACTTGAGTTATTGTTTCTTAAAACATAATTATCCTATGAGATACATGAGAAGTGATTAATATACACAAATAATAAGGCTGTTAGAACAAAATATACAGTAATAATATTACTTTTTATTAAAAAATTTACCGTTGTTATTAAATCTCATAATTAAATATAACAAATATTGTTTATATAAGAAATACAAAATAAAAAAATTATAAGAATACAATGTGGAAAAAAGTACATAAATATTTTATTTAACAAAAACTAAAAACAAAAGCGATAATGACATACTTTTTTATTCTTAATTAATCTTCTTACAAAAAGGGTTAATATGGTTTACTCCTTACAATTAAAGCTTTATTTTGGTTTAATATATAAACTTTATTTCCCGACTATATCATCATTGGAGTTTAAGATTATCGTGATTTAATCTTTTGACTTTATCTAAAAATGGTTTAACTCTAAAATTGAAAGATTATTTTGGTTTAACCTGTATATTTTATTTAAAAAACCCTAACATTTCAAAGTACTAAGTTATTTTGCTTTTATACTTAAATATTATTTCCGCATAAAAAACTAAGCTTTATTTATTAAACCTTTAATTTTTTTCGAATTGGTTTACCTTTAAATAAAGACACATATTATTAATGCACAAAATTATAAGTTAGGTTGATAATCACATTTATGATAGATAATAATAATACTAACTTTGTCGAAGAAAGTAAAACTACTATCAAGTTTAAATAATAATATTAAGTACTAATATATACAAAATATATATAATATAGATATATAAAAGCTAGATTTTATATAAATTAATACTTCTAATTTTATTGCAATGTTATTATCATAAAAATATGGATCATTAAAAAAATTATAAAAGAAAATTAATTCATAAAATGATAAAAAGTTAAAACTTTAAGATTTATTTCTCAAATAATATAAATTTTAGAACTTTATAGTAGAACATCAAAAGTCATAAAAAGCAATAAAAAATACAAAAAAAATAATTTGTAAAATAATAAAACCCAAAAGAAAAAAAGGTATAAAAATTACATGGGCAAAGTTTGAATTTTAGTGGCCTCTCCCATCTGTCAACAATTTTACCACTTCTGCTAGCTCAACTTTTGGTTTTTAAATATCTTTTATTATATATATATAAAGGAAAAAAGGTTGTAAGCAGAAAAAGACAAGTTTTTCCTCCAAAATGTAAGGTATTATATAATGTTTAGTAACCATAAATATAATAATCGAACAAATTGATAATTTAAATATTTTTGTATATATTATATCTAACTTTTTTTCGTACGTAAGTGGCTTTTGATTGAAGAGTTTATACTGTATTAAAATTTATTGAACTTTATACGTTATATATTCGTGTGTATCATATTTAAAACTTACCTTTTATTCATTTAATTAATGTCCTAAAATTTTAAAAGTTTAACATTTAATGCAGGAACGGAACTATGATTTTAGTATAGCAGGAGTCAACCTTATTTTATCATAACACTAATGTAGACACATATATATGTACCACATAAAAAAATTCCATTACTTGGCTAAATAAATAAATAAATAAAGTTCATTTAAAGACAAGAAACTTACGCGTTAAAATAACGTTTAAGCTTTGTTAAAATCAATCAACAAAGTTTTTTCATGATCACTTGTTCGTAGAATTAACATGCTAGAAGCATAATATATAACTAAAACAATACATAGAATGCTTTATCCTGATAAAATTTCAAAGAAATCAAAAAATAAGGTTAAGAAAAACATACTTCACATGTTTGTAGTTGGACGCGTCTTTATTTATTTGAATATAACTCAAGGTATCAGCAATTCGCTCTCTTTCAATGTAAAGAACAAAACTGTCTTAAAGATAATTATCATTCATGCTATTACGAAACCTTGTTTTCATAATTTTCATTGCTGAGAAAGCTCTTTCAAAAATCAAAATCTTCACTTCGAGCCTTCCTTTTGTCATTTATGTTTTAAGCTATACTTGAGCTACTAATAAACTCTAATTATAGGGGTTAATAAATATGTGTTATACTTACGTTTCTAAAATGCTAAAGATGTTAGGATTATTGGAGGGGGGGGGGGGGGGTAGCAACTTTCAGCCCCCATTGTCACCGCCTTTGATTTAATGTATTGAAAAATCGTAGGTAAATAACATATTTTTTAAATTTATGTTTATTTTTTCTAGAAACATTTGTAAACACTAAAACATTTTACTAAAGTAAACATTTGTAACTATATCAAAATGTGACTAAGATGTTCATTCCTTTAAGGTCGAGGACAAAACCCCATTATGAACATAGTTATAAATTAGAAGGTGTCACACACTCAGGTTCTTCATATCATATGTTCAATTTAGACTAGCAAGAAAGTAAAAATAGTTATTCCCATGTGTTTGATGTTTAAAAAAAAAAGTAAACACTTGTTGCAAAGTTGTCCTGGAAAATGAACATCTTAGATTACATTTGACTCTAATACCCAATTAGGTGCTGAGAATCTTTTGTATGTATTGCTTTGGACATATTTAACAATGACACCATGTGAGAGACTGAGTGAGACATTAAGAGAGCCACACAAACCATGATACTGAAAAGGACTGCACACTCCACTACTCCAGGCTTAACTTACTATACCAGGTTACTTACTAGGTTTAGATGTTATGGACTTTTATACAAAATCTTCAAACTAGGTGATAACTAAGTATAAACCTAGTTAGTTGCAGGGGTGTTTAAGTAAAATTCATTAATGAATCATATTCTCCAGATGCAAAACACACAAAACCACACCACACTTCATAACCAACTTGTACATTGTTCATAAACTATTGTACAATTCCTTTAACTAGCAAATCCCATCTCTACAAAACACAATTTGAGTCTATTTATACAAGGTGTTTCTCGGACTCTTTGATATCTCGTGAGCACCCGTTTTATTTTACTAAAAAGGTAAAAAATGAGAGCTCTTTCGTCATCTTCTTCTTCATTGCTTCTTGATCTCTTAGTCTATGTGGGTTTACTTGTAATTACCATTTTACCCTTGTATTTCTTGAATATCATATGGGTGAAGCCTCAGAGACTAAGAAAGAAGCTGGAAAGGCAAGGAATTAGAGGGCCAAAACCGTCTTTTCCATACGGGAATGTGGATGAGATGCAGAAAATACAGTCCGCTGCAATCGCCATGAAAGATTCAAAGTCAATTACCTATGGCGATTTTGTCGGGGATGATTACACTAGCATTCTCTTCCCCTACTTTGAACAATGGAGGAAACAATACGGTATGCTATAATATTTGTTACTATTTTAATAATAATAATAATAATAATAATAATAATAATAATAATAATAATAATAATAATATCTTTGTTTTAACTTTAAAAAATCGTCGTATTTATTAATATTTAAACATCTTATTTTAGTCATTTCTGTTTGTGAGTTTGAAAGCTGATATTTATAACAGAGTCAGAACATACACGTGAGGTAAATGTTACATAATTTTTCTGGAGGTGTAAAAATTCTTAAATGTCAAAGTTATATTTAAATTTGGGTTAGAAGGAGAAAACTGTAATTTGTAAGAGGATAGAATATAGAAGGAGACTCTTAAAATTTTCTTTTCGAAGGGTGATATATAATATAGCATAAGATATGAGATAAAAGAATTAGCGAAAGAAATAATAGGACGATATATATATATATATATATATATATATATATATATATATATATATATATATTTGAAAATCGATACATCCAACTAGCTTTTAATTAAGATTATAATTTTTAGAAAGTGTAAATAATTATTAAGATTTAAAAATCTTATGCATTAATTTAGGTGTTATTGCATTTATAACAGCTTTAAATGTAGATATTAATTTTTAAAAAGAAAAATGATACGTTCTCCTACTGTTTCTTTCTACTTTGTCTTCTTACTCATCACAAGATGACATATAGAGTCTAATAATTCTCTTTCCTCACCCCTTCATTGATTTTAACACTTGTGTTGATCTTGTGGGTAGAAAAAAAAAGTAGGTGGATATTTCGCCTCTGTATTAAAAATGATAATAATGGTAATAAATACAGTAGAGGTGATATTATCCTACTATTTTTTTCATACTTACAAAATCAACACAAGTGTCCAAATACAGGATTTAAGGAAAGAGAATTAGTAGATTCATTTGTAGTGAATAAAAGAATTAAGTAGAAAGAATTAGTAGAAGAATACATAACGTTTCTAAAAATAGTATGGAAAGTTGAAATTTAATAGATTATTTTTTTAAAAAACTAAAATTATGAGAAAAAACATAAAACATGAAAAGTTCAAACTAAAAATTACAATAATGATCTAGCAACGATATGATTAACTCTATGATTATCATTCTTCTTTATATAACCAGAAAGACAAATTATTTTTATTACTCAATTATTAACCTTTTAATTAATTTAGTTGACAATTTGAAGTAAAACTAATAAAACTGATAAGTAGTTCAAACTAAAATATGGACCAAATAAATTTAAAAAAAAAATCGTGAAAGTATATTGACAAATTCATACACGCTACCTTTATTGTTCCAAGGTTTGACATGATGGATAAAATAGTTATATTTTTTAAAACTGTATATTCACTTCATTTATTTTCTTCTTTGAGATCGCTCCTGTTTAATAGAAAGTTGACCTACGCGTCTTACTTAGTTAAACCTTTTCCCAATTTTAAATTTCGCTTCGGTCCAATAAGATAGCTGGGGGTTCACAGTTCACTTGGCTCTGGCTCTGGTCGTGGCTCTTTCCTTATACATATTGAAAGGGAAATGATTTACACCTATGTGATGAACTCATGAACACCTATGCAAACATGTGCATCTACAAGAATCCGCAATTGTTTATCTTAAATACATTTTTCTTGAATGACTTAATATTTTAATTTAAAAAATATCGAGATATTTGCAAACATATGAAAACACATCAGATGCATTGTGTATCTGATGCGCTTTTGTACATTTATGCATATTCACAACAATCTTGAACCGTTTAGTTTTATAGGAAGCTCATTAAAAACATTAATTAAAAATACATAACTATAAATAAGTAAATTTATAGATGAATATGATTGTTTAATCTTACCCGTTATTAAAGATATTAAAGTTATTTTATCTTTTATATGTATATATATAGATATATATGTGTGCACACGCCCGTCTATTTTTTTTTTCTATTTCCATTATTCTTGACAAAAAAAGAATCATTCAAAATAGTATGTCTTTTATTTTCTTTTGTATCCTTTAAAATATTACGTTTCTTGCATATTTTTCACATCACAATTATTTTTGTATTTTTTTGCAATTTTGTCTAGGATTTTTGTTTGAATTCCAATACAGTGAAGTATAAGATTAACTAATTTGCATCATTATTAATAAAAATTTATCCATGTGATACTATAGAATATAGACACTTAAAATATGGATAATGTGATCAATGTGATCCTATATAAATTAATGAGCTGTGTTCAATAAAGTTTATATAAAAAATATAGTACTAAAATTTTAATATTTAATCACATGTGATTCAATATACAATCAGATGTGAATTACGAAAATAACACTCCGTCAAAAATTTTAAAATGCAATTTGGACCATTGATGTCATTGATCCAAAGGCTAAAATTAGTCTCTTAAAATTATGAATTAAGTATGAACTATATTGAACATTCTTTATAAATTAATACATAATTACATATGATGTTTATTCATATACATTTTTTAGGTCGTACTTTCATAATTTACTTTCATTTTTAGAATTATGGCATACCTCTATTACATTGAATTATGTGATTACTTATGATAAATTGTAAGAGTTATTAATTGATATAATATAAATAAAACCAGTAAATTGTTTTATTTAGATGATTTTAATATAAATACTGACGAGCAGATATTACTAACCTTTAATCATCCATCAATAATTCTTATTATTAAAGTATAAAAATATTCACAAAACGTAAGAGTACAAACATACAAACTACAAAGGCTCATCCATAATTAACAAGTACAAATTCTTGTCGACGAAATTTGTCCACTGAATGAGCCACGTAGCTAGATCATTAGTGTTTTTCTAGATTAAACAATTTATTTCTAAAAAGTTTCAAATAGTATAATATTACCACTTTGTTTTTGTGTTGATAATTTATATTATTGTAGAAAAAAAAATCTTATATACTGATATGCATGAAAAAGTTCAATCGAGAATTGTTTTTCGTGTTGAGAATTGCAAGTACTGTTTGTAATACTATTAATGACTCATTAATAGGGATATTACAGTCATTTATATATTTACCCAACGGTGAATTGCGTCCACCTTCATTTATGAGTGATACTTGATTTTTTGAAAATACCTCTCATTAATGTGTAATTAATGAGCCCTTACAATTATTAGTCATTTATTCTAATTTAATCAAAAGGTCAAATTAGTTCTCGTAGTTCTAGTATAAAAAACCGTTCTCGTTTGAACCTTTTATCTATACTATATTAAAAACATTTAAGTCTTTTGCTTAAACTCTTAAATTTTAAGTGTTCTGAAATTACTAAGTTACCCCTCATATAAACTAAATTGAGTAATTATTAAATATAGTTAATAAGATTCTTATATTCAATTTTAATAACTCAACTTTACGTATTTAAGAAAATCAAAGTCAATACAATTTTTTAAAAATCAATGCCAATACAAATTAACTTCATTATTAAAAAAATATTTTCATAACCTTTTTTTTCAATTATGGATAACAAAAAAGTAAAGGAAATATGAAAAAGGTAAAAGAAAATAGACTAGGAATGGCAATGGAGCGGGTTTTGGTCGCCCCGTCCCCGAACCCGAAATGAAAACCCGTCCCCGTCCCCGCTGGGGCACCTGTCAAACCCGACCCGACTAAAAAAATGATAGTGAAGTACGAACCCGAAAAATCCCCGAACCCGTCCCTAACCCGAAATTATAATCCCCGACCCGACTCCGAAACTTGTCGAGTTCGGGTTGTTTTGCCATCCCTAAAATAGACATGTCACCAAATGAAAATTATTCGCTGTCACCGTATTATATGAATACCATACTCCATACGTCTTGAAAACGGACATGTTAACGAATAGAAATTATTCTTTGTCGCCGCATTACGCGGGTATCATGCTAGTATATATATATATATTTATTTATTTATATTCAAATAATTTAAATTTGGCTACATGACTGCTTATAAAACTGTATTAAGTGCCACTGATGTATTTTTCTCTCATGCTGTCTATTATTAAAGGGGAAAAAGAGAAAGAAGAAAAAGATTAAAAGCTTTTTTTGGTTTTTGAATAGGAAAGAAAGGAAATGGATAAGATAGTTTTACAACTATATATGTTCTGCATCTGTTTATGTATTTAGTTGATCTTGTTATGTTTATAAAGTAGTGATGTTTATCTCGTTACAAAAGATTACGCGTAAGGGGGTTCGTACTTTATTATTCTATCACTTGGTACTACACTCTATCATACTAGTCTATCAAGCATCACACGGTTACACTACCTATTTTGTAACCATCACTTACAAGAAAACCCCCAATGTGACGGATCTTAGTCCCGCACTTGTGTAATGATCACGGACGCATGGTATAATTGGTCTCACACTGCCCAATCACGTTCACCACTCTATCCCTCTAAAAGAGCTTTTTAATTCCTCCCGGTTTCATCCAGAATAGAAAGGTTTTTTAGAGGTGGAACCAAAACCACAATAGGGATTGCACAAATATAGTTAGGGATAAAGTCTAACACTTTCACTAAATAAACAAACCTCGACAAAATTTAAAACCACGAACAAAAATTAAGAGGTTACCTATGTTACTCCATGCTACATACTAGGTCATTCGTTGAGTATTTTATTTGTTATAATAAAATTCAATATTTGAATAAAAAGTTGGAGGATAAAGCTAAAACTTTTAGATCATCAAGTTGTTTTTCCGTGCACCATAGATAATAATACTAGGAACATGTTGGGGATTGGTACACCTTGGTTTTCTTTTTCATGAAACCGATGTTTCAAAATTCCTGTGTCCTTTCTGATTTTATTCCAACACACAAATCAAGTGGGTCTATTGATATTTGTATTCCGCACTCAGAATATCTTATAAATAAATTTAAAAAAATGAATAAACATTTAAGAGCGTTTGAATATTTTTACTTCGGCTTACGAGTTTCTTAGAATTTTAAATAATATCGTAATTGTTTGTCTTATGAAATTATTACCTTGAGATTATGAATTTAATTTAGTCATAAGAGGAAAATTATCCAATAAAGTATACTCTAAGTCTAAGTTTTATGTCATAGTCTTGATGTTAAACAATTAAAATTAATACTTATATTTAACCTTTTAATAAGAAGAGAGTAGAGTAGATTTTGGTAATTAACTTGATTAAATACCTTTCTTTATTATACATGTCTCTATCATAGCATATTATTAGTTTTGTCATGTGATCATTTTGTGATGATAATTTAAAAATATATAGAAAATTATTTTTATCAAAAAATGGTTGTTTCTATTAAAGATGTAAGAAGCTAGGTACAAGTCAAGTTAGCTAGGCCTAGGTACAAGTCCACTAAGCTACGCATGCCATAATACTTGAGAGGTTTATTGAATTTAGACACCCATGATATTTTTATTATTAGCTGGATAGACAATAGCATAATATGTATTCTTGTTTCTTTTACTTTTTCTCCAAGGAATAAAGGATGCAAATATATACCCACAAATATTATGTTTTCTTTTGTGAATTTACAACCATACATCTACTATTAGATAGTGGATAGACATGGTGGGTGTTTGTTTTAGCTTATCAAGAGCTTATTCTTCGGGCTTATTTATCATAAGCTTGTTTTTTCCAACTTATTTTCTTCTTGTAACTCATAATAAGTTCAAAAGTTAAAATATAAGCCGGAGAAACTAGCTTATATAAAATAAACCCGAAATAAACTAAAACAAACATCCCTAGCTAGTGTTATTATTGTACCATGTATAATTGGCCCATGCTAAGTGTATTAAATAGTAGATATAGTTAGTGTTAATGTTAATGTGTTATATTGTATCAATAAAATCCTAGGTACAAGCGTCTGGTGCATAAGGTACATGTTAGCCTTTAAATCATAGATAAAAAAAGGATTTCTGGCTTTACATTAGTCGGGGAAATCAAGCTATGTTCTGATGTACGCTTCCTAACCATTTATGTGATCGCTTCCTCTACTCTCTTTTTTTAAAGGGATCTCCCGCTTTAAACCTGATAAATCTTGGTTATAAAATATTGTATAACGGAATACGATTAGATCGATCGACTTTATTGTGCTCCTCAGTCCTCACAGGTCACACATACACCAAGTGCCTAGGACATTTTATTCTTTTTAAGGAACTTTTTTTCTGGGGCTTACAAAATTTATACGAAGTGTTGTTTTGTATATCTATCTATGGTGATATATTGAAATTAACGAAGTATGTGATTAATGGACATGTTAGACAGGTTGAATAACGAATTAAAACAAACGGGTAATCTTTTGGCTCAGGTCGAAATAATCGAGTTTATTTGGCCTACATATCAAGAAACTATCGACCTATTTTTATCTTACCAGTCTTTTTCTATTTTACCAGTAATCATAGAGGATTTGTAAGTAAATGGGTTAAAACCTCTGGTTAGTAACAACTTGAAGTGTTTGGATGCAGGTTCAATATATACATATTCCACAGGAAACAAGCAGCACTTGTATATAAATGATCCAGATTTGGTTAAAGAAATGAACCAGTCTATCACTCTTGGACTGGGTAAACCTTCTTATGTTACCAAAAGACTCTCACCTTTGCTTGGCAATGGAATCTTGAGATCAAATGGCCATTTTTGGGTCCACCAAAGGAAAATTATTGCCCCTGAATTCTTCATGGATAAAGTCAAGGTATATAATTCCTTTTCACTATTCAACCAACCAACCAAACCCCATCTATATCATTAAACAAAGGTTAATGGTATATCAAGTAACTAACACTTTGTTTATATTTCACTCAACTATCATTTTTGGTTGCCATCATCTAAATCCCCCATGTGATTAGCACGTGATGGGAATTTGGATGACAACAAAAATAATAGCCAAGAAAAAATAACAGTCGAGTGTCATGCATAACAAAATATACATGGTAAACCAAACTAGGAACATAATGATAGTTGGTTCCCTTTTGAGCCGGGTCTGGGGAGGTAGGATATAAACATTCACACCTCTACCCTGTAGAAAGACTGTTTCCTAAAGGACCTCCAACTTATACCGTGGGACTCAAAAGTGTGTGTTTTAAGAAAAAGTTCTTGAATTGTATTAAATGGTGGAAACTACTAAAATTAATTGATAGTTGGTTGCTATACTTTAAAATTAACCCTGAAACAAAAAGACTATCAATACGCACGCCGTCTATGGCTCATTAGATGGACCTGCAGTTATAGGACTATGTCATGAACTTATTGGAGATGAACCTTTTTGTTGAGTGACTAGGGTATGGTGGGGCTCATGTTGGAATCTGCTGAACCGCTTTTGAGAAAATGGGAAGCCAGCATTGAAGCTGAATGTGACCAAAGAGCAGACATAAGAGTTGATGATGACTTAAGAGCTGTTTCAGCAGATGTGATCTCAAAGGCTTGTTTTGGAAGCTCTTATATCAAAGGCAAAGAGATTTTCTCCAAGCTTAGAACCCTGCAGAAAAACATATCCTCTAAAGGCATGCTCTTTGGCCTTCCTACTTTCGGGTAAGCTACAAAAATATCACCCTTCAATAAAAACAGTTACAAAAAACAAAAACAAAAAACCTGATCCATATTACAAGTTTGTATGATACAGACAAAAGAAAGACGTAAAGAGTTTGGAAAAAGAGATAGATTCGTTGATATGGGAGGCTGTGTGTGAAAGAAAATGTCAAGAGACATCGTTGTTGAAGAAAGATCTTTTGCAAATGATCTTGGAGGAAGCCATGGACCATTTCACAAGTAAAGACGAAAGCAAAAATTTCATTGTTGACAACTGCAAGAATATTTACTTTGCAGGACATGAATCAACAAGTGTTGCTGCATCGTGGTGCTTGCTGTTGTTAGCTTTGTATCCACAGTGGCAAACGCACATCCGCAATGAAATATCTGAAGCTTGTCCTAATGGTTCACTTGATGTAGATTCACTCCCTAAGTTGAAAGTGGTACAATCCACAACCATAATTCATGCATCCGGTTTTGAAATTGAATAACTGATTATTACGACTCATACTTGCAGTAATCAGTTTTTTTAACGTTGGATAATCAGTTTGCTTGATGTAGATTCACTCCCTAAGTAAAAGAGTATCCGAACACTATTTGCTGCCGACACATTTTATTACAGTTGATTAATTGATTCTGATTATTCATCATGCACATATGCAGGTAACAATGGTGATTCAAGAAGCAATGAGGCTGTTCCCACCAGCAGCATTTGTGTCAAGAGAGGCGCTAGAAAGGACACAAATAGGGCATCTAGATGTACCTAAAGGAGTATGCATATGGAGCTTGATCCCAACACTCCACCGTGACCCTAATATATGGGGACGCGATGCCCACCAATTTCGACCCGAGAGGTTTGTTAATGGTGTAACCAAAGCATGCAAAGCCCCACAAGCTTATGTTCCCTTCGGAGTTGGTGCTCGATCTTGCTTAGGGCGATACTTTGCCATGGCTCAGTTGAAAGTTATCATCTCGCTTATCACTTCCAAGTTCACCTTTTCATTATCTCCAAATTATCAACATTCTCCTGCTTATAGAATGGTTGTACAACCTGGGCATGGTGTCAGCATTATCGTTCAAAAATTTCAAGATAAATAGCAGACTATATAGTTCGTTTTAGGCAAATTGTATGCATTTGAACATGTAACATATTTGTAGAACCAGGTTATTTTGAAATAATATAAGTGCATACATATAAACAACTTTCTAAAGGATTTCCTTTTCTTCTATGCATGTTGTATGAAGGTCATAGCCACAAACGTCACAAGAAAATGCCCAAAACTTCCCTCGTTTCTTGCAGAAGTCACAGATGTATGCTTTTGCCATGTCCAGTTTAAGAATGTGTTCATGCTTACAGTCCATTACTTGTTGAGGCAATGCTTCTTTTTCCTTCATTAAAGACGTTTCTATCTCCAAGATCTTTGCT
The DNA here is from genome assembly GCA_038502395.1 of Dittrichia graveolens. Classification (NCBI taxonomy): domain Eukaryota; kingdom Viridiplantae; phylum Streptophyta; class Magnoliopsida; order Asterales; family Asteraceae; genus Dittrichia; species Dittrichia graveolens. Next base: position 96,461,043 of record JARJIL010000002.1, read on the forward strand.
TCAGTAAACGGGAAGCCACTTGCACCATATAATGACACTAATTCTCTCCCATTTGTGCTAATTGTTTTCCCATTTGGTCCTAAAAATATCAAACTTGGGATCCATTTGACCTCGAATATTCTACAGAGATCTTGTCTTGTTTTGTTGTTAAAAGGGATAGCTGGCCATGGCATTTTGCTTATGCTGAGTTGGAATTCTTTAAAATCTCTATCAGTTGAGATAAATACGACTTCAAATTCTTGATTTTTATTGGCGATGATATCGTTATATGCTTCAATGAGTTGGAAAGTGAAGTCATGACAAGGTGGACACCAGTGTGCACCAAAGTATAAGCCTATTGTCTTGCCAACAAGATCATATGCACATATCTGCAATCAAGATTCAAGACACTCAAAAGCTTAACAGGGAACACCAAAGTTTTCTACTTTTTTATTCTTGCTTGCTTAATTTGTTTCTGGGGCATTTGATTTGTGTTTCGAAAGTGTTTATCTGATATTAAATAATCAAAATCACATTATCAATGAGTAGTTTAATAAAAGGGTTGTAAAATATAACTTGTAGATGTAGTTCTGCTGTATGATGTTAGATTCTTGAAAATTTTGTTTCTAATCCTTAGATAATCAGTTTTGTTGCACATGACGCCAAAAGTATTATCTGCTTAGAGAATCAGAATTAGAATTTACATGCATTCACAATTAAAATAACCACGTAATCACTTTTAAGACGCAAATCCGAACACCCCCTCAATCGCAGTAAGTTGCGACTCCTTGGTCCTGTCTTTCACTTAAAGGAAAAAGAACAACCAATAAAAAAGAATTGCTAACCTTTCCACCTTTACTGGTGACAAATGAATCTTCAATGCCATTTGCAAAAAGTTCATCCAACTTACCTCCTTGACGTTTTGCTTCATCTAAAGCCTTCAACTCTTCTTGCCTTTTCTTGGTGAAGGGAAATGCATCAGCACCATAGTCTTTTATCATCCCAACTGCATCTTTTGCAAGCAATTTTGTGGTAACATCCAACGGGATAAATGATGGGATCTGATTAACTTTATACACATTACCAAGAATTTTCTGTAAATTTACATCAAATGGAACCACAAGCCATGGCATCCACTTCATGTGTTCTTTAAATCCGTTTTCATCTCGGTCAAATGATACAAAAATAACTTCTAGTTCTTGGCCCGTATCTTTTAGAGTGTTGTAGGCTTGCACCAGTTGTGGTAGAAAAGCCCTACAGGGCCTACTCCAGTTTGCAGAAAACAATAAGCAAACTGTCTTCTCTTTACCTGATGGTAATGGTACCTACCCTCATAAACAATGAAATAGATTTCATTATTGTTTTTTTAACTAAATGTGGCAAAATGGATGGTAATGGTACCTACCCTCATAAACAATGCAGAAAACAATAAGCAAACTGTCTTCTCTTTACCTAAAGGTTCAGGATGTGTTCGGGTCGAAACACGCAAATTATTATATTGGTCAAAATGGCTGATTCAGTTTGGAATAACATACCGTATCTTTTTTTATTTATCAATAATCTCTTATCAAATACGGAGTGAAAAGAATAAATTTATTACAATAATAATCTAATCTTTAAGCAAAGCAATTTAGTTTGTGTACACATTAACAATTAATTCTGCACGACTTGAAACCCCGTTCAGTCAATTTGACATGTTACCCTTTTAGCTTAGTTTCAAGAGTCTACCCACCAATATAGCCCGTTAAAGATAAAACAAAACCTCAATCGACCCCTTAATATGTAAACTGATCAAATCTGTCACGTCATATCTATCATCAACAAAAGAAAGTTCTATTTTTACAACAAGCATCCCACCAGGTCTTACTTATGATCCATGTTAATTAGCAAAGAATAAATATCAAAGGAACAACATATATATCCCAATACACGACTCAACTTTATAAGCCTAATTATCAAAAACCAGTGACAGAGCTACCGGGCTAGCTACCATGCTATCAAGCGGTTGACTTCATATAAACGAAATCAAATCGTGAAATTATCCAATAGATGGAGTATATTTCAAATCAAGTTCAGCAAAAAGCTTACCTTTTTAATTGAATTCTTTCATACCTTTTGTTCACCAGATACAAGATGATAAATTCCTTCTTGTTCCATGATTGTGTTGAAGTTATGAGTGCAAACATCAGCAGAATCACAAGCAGCTCCTCCCATGGCACCTTGAATCAGATAAAAGAATTTCAAGCAGCTTTCTTTGATATAGCAGGAGATGTTTTGCACCCTTTTTTTCTTTTGCTTGTGGTTCACTCTATCAGGTTCCAATTACCTTACCCAGCTTGTTGGAATTTATACCCTTTTATGATTTTGAGGTTATCAGCATGGAATTTGAGCATATTCTCTTATACTGGTTTAAAAATCACTGTCGCACCATGTTCTGCAAATTTGGTAGTCTTTGATTTGTGTACCAATTTGCACCAGTAAACATGAGTAAATGACCTTTTTACCCTTGTAATAAAATATTACAATTGATTGTTTCTTGAACACATTGCGTGTCAAACGGCAATCACACATTCACTCGCAAGGGAGGACCGGGCTTGAACACAGGGGCATAGCCCGTGGAACTGGTCAAAATTTGATGCGTAGTGTTATTTTCTTTAAAATCATATTTTTCTAAATGAGTGCTAAAGGTCATGACCAACATTGGAATAACTTCCATAGTCACCACTCATCATTGGAACAACTTCCATTGACCAACATGCCAAGGATTCTGTTTGGTATTTCTCGAACATATTGTGTGCAAACTGCAATCACACGCCCTAATAGCCCGTGCCACCGGTCAAGTACTATTGGTCAAGCTGAATTTCTAGATTTGTTAACTTTCGGGCCGGGTCCTAATCGTTCACACAAACTAGTTAAATGGCGATCCATCTATAAAACTTTAAAGAAATTACGGTTACCCACTTATCAATTTTGATCATTATTATTCCTGGAAAGATGCCATAAGTTGTGAGATTAGAGACCGGGGAGGGTTCAAACGAGAATTGTTTTTCGTACGAGAACAACGAGAACCAATCTTGACCGTTAATTTTGGATAATGGAATTCATGGATGAAGAGAGTGGGGGAATTAAGTGTGGCAGGGTGCATATAAGGAATTTATGGGTGGACAATCCAATAGAAGGGGAGAGAATTGGACGGCTAAGATTAGTTCTTATTCTCGTATGAAAAATAATTCTCACTTGAACTTTTGCGACTGATATTATCTGGATGTCAAATTTAAGGCATGGTTCACTGGTATGGTCCCTTTCTAGAGTTCTAGGGCCTACTTGCATCTTCTTATCTTGTTCCTGCAGTGGACGTTAATTCTTTAATCAACAAACGTAACTTTCTACATTTTCCGATCGATAGTGACCGTTCTGATCGGAAAAAATGTGAAATTTACGACAGAAAATATCAATTAACTCACAGTTTTTACTGGACTGACGGAGATAGGGCGAAAATGGCGGTCATGGGTTCAATTCACGGCGGTTCCCTTCCCTCCAAATTCCGAACCCTACCGCCGGCCAAAATATTCAACACTTATAAACCATCAATCCGCCGCCAGCGACCGCCAACGCCGCCGATTTTCATATCCACGAATTTGTCAGATGTAAACCCTATTCATTTACGAGATCTCTACAGTTCCTGCAACCATTCCTGCCATCGATTCCCCAATAACTTCCCTGACGGACGAGTGGAGCCCGTCGACGTCAATAAACTCCGCGTCGCTCTCTTTCACAGCTCCGTCGTTGTTTCCGTCTTCGCTAGACCGGAAATCGTTACCCGGTCACCGGAAAGATTGAATGCCGGTGGTGATTGGTACAGGAAAATGATTCCGTTGACGCCGTCTAGTGGACAATTGGTGGGATTTGGCAGAGCTGTTTCTGATAATGCATTGACTGCTTCAATTTATGATGTCATGGTATACCCCCTAAATTTGCTAATTTTATCTTTCTCCATTTCTAAACAAATTAATCGTTTTCATCCAGTTTAGCAATAATTAGATAAAAATACTTGTTCTTCCATTCTTTTTTGATACAGTAAATCATATCAAATTTGTATCTCGAGACTCAAATGATGATTCATTAAGATGTTTATAACCAAATTAGCAACACCAAGTAAGATGGTAAATTTATCAAGATTCTATAAGCTAGTTTCTTGAAACTGAATTTGGGTTATGGTGCTACAACATACAATTTGTGGATTTATTTTCATATGATCATTTAGATTTAGTCTCACAATTTGGATTCTCTAAGTTGAATTTATGTTCATGTAATCTTGCATCAGCGACTTTGTAGGTAATCCCTTCATTACAAGGTCGAGGAATTGGGCGTATGATTCTACAAAGGATTATAAGGTCTGTAAATACCACTCAATTCCAATTCTTTCTACCATTTTTTTACACAATTTATCATGTTCTTCAAGTCCTAGATACGTTTGACCAGAATATGGAAAAGTTTACGTCCAATTTGGTACCGAAAGACGTTTGACCCATCCATATAAGCTTTGTGACATATGGCTGATTAAAGGTTCACTTGGTGCAGATTGCTAACAAATAAAGGCATATATGACATAGCAGCTCTATGTTCTGATCAAGAAATGTAAGTTACTGCCTTATTCTTGCAAACCGCAATAACACAAGTGATGGTAATAAATAAGTCGAAATGATGTTCGTTGGCAAATAGGTAATTGCGGGGTGGCAGTTTTCTCGCAAGAAATTTGAAATTTTGCAGTTTTGTTTGAACTTTCATAGTATAAAATTGTTGGAGGTTAATGATCGACATTTCAAAGTGGTTGGTGATTGGTGGTTTATGGTTAAATTTTCTCTTTTCTCTTTTAATATATTTTTAAAAAAAAATTGGTTGTTAACCGTATCCCTAATGGCTACTGTTAGCAGAATGCAAATATTGAAATCAGTAAATGGAAACATAACATATAGGCTAACTAGAGAGTGAACTGTATAAAATACCCTCAGGAATTTCTTCAAGGCATGTGGATTTGGAGATGATATGCTTGGATCTACAACAATGATGTATACCAGAAGTGGCAACGATATGGTTATAAGTGCCGGTAGGAAATCACTAATGGTTCCGCCAGTTAGGAAACCTTAAATATCCGTTCAATTAAAAAAAGACTGTTCAGAATAATATATAAATTTTATTATATGAGGTATGAAGATGGTTTTTTACACCTTGTTGACACTGGATTCACATAAACGGTAGCTCAAAAGTTTGTATGTGTGCTGTGCATACGTGTGTATTCTTCTAACAAAAATGCCTTGTACGAATTTGTAGTTCTTTATGCCATTTATTCATTATGCTTTATAATTTAAAACTATATATCATATGTTCAGATTTTGTTGAGAAATCATAGAGTCAAAAAGGAATTAAAGTTGAAGCTGTTATAGGATGAGATAGATATCGGTGAATGGTTCTTGATCGTATCTGTCTAGTCCTCACCCCTAATTTCTATATGAATACCCCTCCTTATTTTCAACCATTATATAGCCACTAAATATAGAGACTTATCACTCATAAACTTTATATATATATATATATATATATATATAGTTAGGCAATATATAATTTATCCGATTTTACACAGACCAAACAAATACAGCTTTTTTTCTGTTAAAAGCTTATTCACACTTTCCTTAATCTACTGTAAACCTTTTGACTCTGGGACATATTCTTGTCTTCTTGTAAATGCATTGATGATGCTTTTTCTTGATATTTACAACAAAGAAAGATTCTTTAGACACCAAGAAGACCAATTCCCAGACTTTCTTCACATTAAAGTAAAGTACCCTTCTGAAATGATCCAAAGTAGCTTACTTTAATTCATCTTTTGACTAAACAATCAAATTTCACATACCCTTTTCTTGAACCATTTCAAAAACACCAAACAATGGGTAAAACTTGGGTGGAAGTATGCTTGATTTCTGCTAGAGGACTCACAAGAACCTCATCACTATGGAAGCTTCAATGGTTTGCTGTTGGGTGGATTGATCCCAACAACAAGTATTGCACCAAAATTGATGCCTCTGGGAATGCAAATCCCACTTGGAAAACCAAATTTTCAGCTTTGATCGACAAGTCAGATTCAAAATTTGAAGATTTGGCACTCAATGTTGAAGTTTATAGCAGAGATCCCGTGTTTTTGAAAGAAAGACTTCAAGGGACGGCAAGTGTTGGATTGAAAGAGTTTCTTGATAAGCATAAGAACAACTCTAATAGTGTGAGGCATGTTGAAGAAGTTGGGAGTTTCCAATTGAGAAAGAGGAATTCAAATAAACCTCAAGGATTTGTCGATATTTCAATTCGAATATCTGAAGAGACAGATGAAGATAGTTCATATGAAGGTAAGTTTGTGAATTACTACACCCTGAAACTTTTTCAGTATAAAAGTGAACTTTTTGGTAGTGAGTGTATTTTGGGAATTTATTTTTTCTGTGACTTGCTCAGGTGATGACGTCGGGATCAAGTTAAGGATTCGTGACCATGGTGTGAGCTTGCCATCACGAATTGGGCACTCAGAAAACCATTTGCAGACAAATCATCCAACTCTGTTGCCACAAGTACCAAGCTACCACCAACCTCGAGCTCCATCGCCACCAAACTATGCTTTAGCAGGAGGATCAACCTATCAACCATCATATACTCCGCTAGAATCAAGCTACCACCAACCGCTAGCTCAACCATCACCACCACTGCCGCCACCACCTTATGGCGTCGGCTATATGCCATCATCTTCAGTAGATAACTTGCCACCAAGTTACATTAATGTGCCAAGATCATCGGGAGCAAGACATGGACCGAGGGATGGACCTGGTTTTGCAATGGGGTTGGGTGCAGGAGCATTGGCAGCTGGAACAGCAATCTTTGGAGACAATTTTGTTTCAGGGTTTGATCTTCCTACAAGTTTCACAATATCCACCGATCCTCCTTTCTGATGAACATTGAACAATACTTGTATCTCGTAATCATTTCGCTACATAATTAAAAGGAAAAAAAAGATCAGCATGCATAAATATCAATCTAACAATGAGATTGAGACGTGTGGTAAAAGCTAAAGTAAAAATACGGAAAGAGAAAATGCATGTGTCATGTATTCATATGTCCAATTAGATATGTTTTTAGGTATATGTGTAACACCGTATTTTCACACGTAAAATTTTCATTTTAATTAACACTGCGGAAGCGTTCATAAAACATAAAATTATTTACAATTGAAGATAATCCACTGTTTAACAAAGCCAATCAGTTTGAAATACAGTATTACAAAAACTACGGCTCGTCACAATTCCAATCAGAGTGCCTGTCAATTATTCCCCAGTCTACACCCCCTCACAACTGAACCGTAAAACTTACCAGCCACCTGTAAAAGTAGTGAGAGGTGGGGGATTAGCACAAAGCTAAGTGAATGAAAGTAAACCATCATAGATACATCAGCAAATAACCGCATAATATCAACAACAGTAAACACATAATTGCCTCACGAGAAGACCGGCGGTTCTACAGGAACCTACAACCAATGCCGGCCAAAACAAAGGTTTACCGATAGTTCATTTGCTATTCTCACATGGTATTATCTTAAGTTGCAACAAATGCATCAAAAGATCACAATACTAATTAGCTGATAGCAAACAAACCCAGCCTATGGCCCAAACCGAGATTAACTTCACAACACAGGCGCAACAATTAATTAACAAACCACCGGTTAATCAATTAGCAGACAAACAGTCTATCCATGCATCAATCCACATACAGTTGCAACCAAACCAGTTACAACTAATATCACCCGTGAGTAAACATCCACTCACCCTGAGAACACAACAAACCAACCATCAGTATCCAACTCATAAATATGTTTACATATCAACATATATTTATATCATCTTTAAATCAAACATAAACATGTTAGATTCACATATGCATAAACACTTAGCATATATCATCAAATAATCAACAAACAACCAAAACTATCGGATTTCAAGGAAATCCGATACATCCATCGGATTTAAGCCACAATACGCCAAAACCATCGGAATCTGCCAAAACTATCGGATTTCAAGGGAAATCCGATACCTCTGTCGGATTTGAAGACAATCCGCATCCACTGTCGGATTTCCTTCTCTTTCGGATTCAACTTGTCGGATTTCATTCATGGAACCACCATCGGATTTCATAATTGAAATTCATCAATCGGATTTCCAAAGTTCCGGATTTCACAACACCCGAATTTAATAAGTATCGGATTTGTCATACTCGGATTCCAACACTCGGTTTTGTCACCATCTTCACTAAGAATCCGCTAATTTCATCATCTTCTGAAATCATCAATCCAATAACTTCAACCATGGTAAAACTCCAATATCCAGTTTCTATATTTCACATAAAAACTTACCAAAACATATACAAACATGATTAAACATGTATACATGCATCATAACACCTTTTAAACTCACAAAAACACTTAGAACATACAAAACCCACCAACCAAGTTTTCTATCATGTTCATATTCGGTATTCATAAACAACACCCATCAGATTATGATAAAACCGTAGCATGCTTACAATAATCATGTTTCAAGAATTAAAGAAGAATCAAACAAACCTTCACTTGAATCTATCAAAAACAAGAAATCCCAAATCCGATAACTTTGTTCTTCTCTTCTTCTTTTCCTCTCGGTTTTTCACACAATCCACACACACACAAAGTAATTGATAATGGTAAACTCACATGCCACATATCCAAGTAATTATTTTTCCTTGAAACCACAAGCAGGAGGTGTTGTAACATCCTCAAATCGGGCCTATTCGTACGCTCCATTTGGTATGTCGAATTATTTAAACGAATTAAATATGAATATATTTGTAAGAATTAATAGAAATTAGCTATTGGCCAGTTAAATGTGAAATTAAAAATAGTAATAAAATTAGATAAGAATGATAAAATAATAACTGGTTTCAAACGAGGTTTCCAAAAATATCCTCGTTAGTTAAAACGGTTATTCGGGTGTCGTGTTGTATGTTGAAAAGGGGAATAAAATACCTCCTTATGGATAATTATTGACCATAAGTCGGTCCACATATTGGTGAGTCAGCCTACTCACTTTCAACACACACACACATACGTGAACACACACACACACTCAACTCATCTTGTTCCTTCTTGGTGTTCTTGAAGAGAAATCAAAGTAAGGACTTATTGAAGCTGGAATCAAGCACAAATCTTGCTCATTAGTTCTCTACAATCTGCTACTCATCATCATCTTCATCCTTAGTAAGCTCTTTCTCTCTTGTTCTTCATTTTTGTAATTAGGTCAAAAAACGGGTCAACTAGAAATTGACCACAAAGCTTGAATCTTTTGATTGTAATCTGTTTTAGAGTCATCTATAAGTAGTTTAGAACTCATGTTATGAATTATAGAAGCTAATTTGATTGAATTTCAAGCATTTGACCAAATGGGTCTTTAATGGTGATTTGATGATTCAAACTTGAATCTTATGTTAAAACATGTTAGGTTAATGTTTATAGTCTCCAAATGATGCCCCAAACTTAGTACATAACCTGGAAATAATTAAGAACAAGTAAGATTTGGGATTGGATGGAAAACAACAAGTGCAGAGCAGATTTTCGTGACCCTGGAGGGGTGTCGCGGCGCGACTAGAGCTGCAGCAGACTATTTGTTGTTTTTCAATGGACTAAGTATATGTATTGTTCTTGTATCATTTTTGACCATTTTAGAGGTATTTAGGATGGTTTAAGCATTTTACTCAATTAAACACATAAGTAGGAATTTAACACTAGAATTAGCATATGTATATGTTATGTGGTAATCTAAGTGAACTTATGTGTACAATAGGTAATTAAGCATTCAAGGAAGGCCAAGTACCTATTTGTGTTGTTTTGAGCACCAAGGTGAGTACCGGCTTTTATGAATCCAATAAAGGAAGTTTTTGAATGCTATTTGTTTAAACGAACACGGTATGCTATTTATTGCATATAGACTAGTATATTTATATATATAAGCTTAGAAAACAAGTATTGACATGATTAATGATATATTTGACATGTATTTAAATACATGTATATTTATTGTGATATTTTGATAAATATGAATTCATATGTGAAAGCATGCATGCTATGATCCCTATTATGGGTTAATGATGAGCTATGTGAAAAGTCCGGACATATGTGTATGGGCGGTCAGCTTCGGCTGGGTCTCAGGGGCCTTCGGGCAATTGTTCGGGACTAATGGTACTCGAGTGTCATTCCTTTAAACTCTTGGGGTGATTGCCTTAACTGACTGAGCCTAATGAGCCTTTGGCTCCGTAACGAGCAGGTGGAGTCACTTAGGTGATGAAACCAGCACGTTTGGCAGTGTTTGATTCCCCCGGTGGTTGTTATTGAGCCGGACTAGCTATCTGGCAAGATATAGCACTGCTGGACATGTCAGCATTACCGCTATATGTTAGGATAACATTGTATGCTCATTCTTGATTCATGACTTGCTATTATTGTACTCATACCTGTCTGTATTCACTAGCTATTTTAAATAACTAATGTTGTTGTTGTTGTTTCCCTTTTTCAGACAAAGAATAGGTAGGCCTGGTGAGTGGGAAACACTTGTAGCTGTGGTACATGTTTTGATTTGGAACACTGCTTTTGGTATATAATATATACAATGGTCGGTTTAGTTTAAAGTAACACCGGTGGGCATGTTTGGCTATTTTTGTATTGTATATTTGTATATACGCCAAACATGTGTTTTTAAACTGTAATAGTTAATAGGCGTGGGTTTGTTTATTGATTTAAGTTCCGCTGCAATGGTTTTGAAATTCGGTTAAGATAACTAACAGGTAAACATTCAATTTACAAACGGACCCATGCAGTTTGAAAACTCAAATTTTTACTGATTTTAAGGTTTCAAAGGCGGTGTTAGAAGTTAGGTATCAGAGCCTAAGTTTGAGGGAATTGGGTACTTGAAAGAGTATTCAATCTCAAACTCGGGCCCGACCATTATGAAGTGTTCCTAATTGGGTAAAGGGGTTTGAGTATGAGAGTTATATGATAAGTATTTGTTAATAGTTAGTCTATATGTTTATGTGTAAGCATAATTGCTATAATGAATAATCCTTCTTTCATATAGCAAAAGTTGAGATATGTCTGTCCAGCCGGGTGCTACTGAACAGGCACTTAAGGAAGTGGAGGACGAAGCCTCCCATATACCTCAGCAGGCTGCAGATCAACAGTCTCAGCACCATTCTGAGGGTGCACCAGCTGATAATGTGCAACAGGCGTACATCAGACGCCTTGAGGAGGAGCTCCGTACTGCAAAGGAGCTTCTACTCAATTCTGCTTTGGGTAAACCAACCCGTAAGCCCTGTTCTTATAAAAAATTCTTATCATGCCATCCACCTACCTTTGAGGGGAGTGATGACCCCACGGTTACTATGAGGTGGATTAGAAAGATGGAGCAGGCATTCGAGGCCTGCGAATGTGAACCTGAATTCTGTGTGAAATACGCAGTAAGGATGTTAAAGGGCCGTGCCATCTTCTAGTGGGACACGGTCAAAGCCTCTGTCAAAAAGGAGGTACTTAATGCTCTGACTTGGGAGCAATTCAATGAGAAGGTCCAGAAGAAATACTGCACTGAGTATGATCTGGATAAATTGGAGCATGAATTCAACAATCTCCGAAAAGGGGATAAATCTATGGAGGATCACATCGGTGCATTTACTGATAAAATGAGGTTTGTTCCTCATTTGATGACTGACGAGACTACAAAGATCCGGAGGTTTGTCAAAACATTACCTTTGGAGTTTAGAGCACATGTCAGAGCGGCTAGTGATCTGGATCGAGCCTTTGAAACAACTCGACAAATGGAGGGTGATCGCATCAAGTGCAGGGGTGAATCTGCAGGAGGAAGCAACAAGAGGAAGTTCCAATCTTCTTCTAACCCAAGTCCTTTAAAAGGACAATCTTCTGCAGGTACAAAATCTGGAGATTACAAGAAGCCTAAATCTGAAGGCTCGTGGTGCAATCAATGCCGTTCCACTCATTCTGGTGATTGTTCTAGAGTTACCAGAAGGTGTGCTAGATGTGGTATTAAAGGCCACCCAGTGGAGGATTGCAAGTTTAAGGAGGACGTCTGCTTCAGATGTCACCAGCCAGGGCACAGAATAGCCAAATGCCCACAGATGCAGGATGTTACAATATGTATCAGACATAATATTACTCTAGTAAATAAAACATGCCAACAAGTCATATTATTTAGTACAAAAAAAAAACTATTTTACGAAAAAAACATGCATCTTCTATCTTCTAATATAAGTAAAAGACTAATTGACGATCGGAACCATTTATTCACTTAAAATCAAAAAATCAATTTTGACTTTTTAGAGTCAAAATTATTATAGATAATTTCATATATGCTCTTATTAAATCCTATAAAATCGTATTTGCCCACCTTAATTTACAAATATCATATATACCTTTATAAAATTCCAAAATATCATAATTAACCAAATTCTTGGTTTTATCATTCTAAAATATTTTATAATCATTTTAAATACCACGTTTCTGCCGTCAATTCAGCACTCCCACTCACGTCAATGTTTCCACTTCTGGTTAGAGTGTTGATGGTACGTCGTCATTTTTTAAATTCTCATTTTATTATTATTTAATTAATACGTTTTATTAATGTTTAATATTTATTATCGTTTAAACCAACCCGTGTATCGCATGAGTATTTAGTCTAGTATATAATATTCAACTAGTGGTTTAAAGATTGTATACAATTATAATCACGAATTAAAACTTGATAAATAATTTTGAAAGTCATATATATTTGTAGACGAATCAAAATAGAAGCAAAGAAATTTTCTGAGACGTTCTTTTCGTTCACAAAACGTAAGTTTTATGTTATCAAATCGGCAAGTTCCAGATTTTCATCTCGGGGATAAATCGATATTATAAACCTTTGAGTTAATTATTCACATGGGTTTACGTGGTTTATCCAAAATCACCAACTTGTTCTTTATACTTTAAAAATTAAACAGGTAATCTATGTTGTTTACGTTTTGTTTCAATATAGGTCCTTTCGTTATCATTCTGTTTAATTTCACCGTTTAAAAGACCACATCTCTATTTAAAAAACCTTTTTTCCCTTCTAAAACTTTTAGTTTTAAACCCTTACCTTTACATATATTGTTTGTGTGATTCTCTAAATCTAGGGTGATTTAAGTACCACCCTACTTCAATATCCCTAATTCCGTCACAGTCATCTTAGGGGTGTTTGTTTTAGCTTATTTAGGTTTATTTTCTATAAGCTAGTTTTTTCCGGCTTCTTTTCTAACTTTTGAGCTTATTATAAGTTACAAGAAAAAATAACCGGCGCTCGTGAAAAATAAGCAAAAAAACGAGCTTATAAAAAATAAGCCCGGAAAAAAACCCTTAATAAGCTAAAGCAAACAAAGTTGCATGGTCCGTCTTTTAAATAATTAAAAAGATCATCTTCAACTAGAAGTGGTATACATAAGTTGTTTGAGTACACGTTTATTGGATGTTACCATTAGCCGCACCTCAATCAAACAAAGCTGCATATATATGGGATAGGGAAATGGGTGTGTTCTTAACGATCCTACCTTGGATGTGTTTGCACCCAATGTAAGAATGGCCAAATAAACGATCATTTACATTGTTATCAAACAAAATCGAGTAGCAAAGCAATTGGCCTACCCGAATTGACAAAATCGAATAGACATCGCCAAAGACGACACCAAATCGAAAGGCAAACCTATCAAGTGATAGATGTAAGAATTGACACTATAATGTTGAAGGCTATGGTGTGAGAATCAACTTTGTAATCGAGTAGAATCGGCTCTTCAATGGTGTTCGTCAAATGAGACAACGAGAGATGGTAGTAGATACGTAAATGGAAGATGCAACTAGGGATATTTGTAAATTGATTGTTTTGGAGAAAGAAGCTGATTCACCTCTTATAAAAATAGAGGTAAAAAAATCTTCAAAAACTCCTTTTCAATTACAAAAACAAACCGTATGTTTTTCAAATGTTTATGCGTCCGTAGACATAAGAAGAATTTTTTAAGAAAACAAACATCACTTGTATAACACTTACATTAATTAGGTTTTACTTTTTCATACATATTGTAATAAAATAAAGAGCAAACTTCTCCATAATATATTGAATTTTACACTTATTGTTATTGTATGTATTCGAATTTACAACTTACGCTTTAACATATCAAACTTTTACAATTAGACTATTGAGTGTATCAAGCGACTAGTAGGTTGTAGGGCACTTGATACACACAATAAGAGCAACATGTGTAAATTTAACGTAGTTCGAAGAAGTTTTCCACTATTTATTTTATTATTTATAATACAAATTTTGAGTTTTCTGATTTTACAAAGATTTTGATGAAATTCAAATTGAAGATTGAGGTATACATAGAGATTCAAATGACCTATGCAAACAACATTTCAAACTGGGTCCCAACTCGAAGATGAACATGAATCAACCTTGGTCGATTTGTAATATCGCCAAATTTAAACATATATTTTAAATGATATCCGTTTTATTTTAGCTTGTTATTGTTCGTAAATAAGTAGAAGATACTTAATTATCTCTATTTATTGAATTTCAGGTCAAAAAGGCGGATTATGAAAAGTTTTGAACAAAACCGAAAAAATTGAAGAAATAAGAAAGTTGTCCGCTCCAATACACCTCCACTGTTTTGATCATATCTCATTCATACGAACTCGGATTGAGGTGATTCAAAAGGCCACAAAAACTAGACTCAGAGGGCTACAAAATCACTTTGATGGTCAATGCCTAAAAATGCGAGATCGCGGCGATACCATTAATAAGATCGTGACGCGACGCGACCTGATAAGACCAAATTTCAAATTTTAAAAGAGTTTTGGATCGCGTTAAACTCATGGGTTGCGACGCGACACTTATTCGTCGCAACGCGGGGCCCCTGTTTCCAGTTTTCTATATAAACGCTACTTCAGATCTATTTTGGGGTTAACAACCCAACTTATATTACCCAAACGCTGCCAAAACTCGTCCAAAAGCATTCCAGGGGCGGTGGAGCTCAACTTTGGTGGATTGGAGCTTATTATTTGAAGATTTCGACTTAGATTCATCCTGGTTATATCATTCTTTCTATTTTATCTTCTGTAGTTCAGATGTTTCTTTATTTCTAGAAGTATTTTATGATGTTCTTGGCTGATTTTTCATGTATTCCTCCCTAGAGCAGATAGATTCTTTTAAAGTTGGTTGCATTTTGTGTTTATGGTACTAGATTTTATATATTTATCAATTTTAGTTCTACCAAAGATCTACATGTGTTTTAGATCTTGTTTTTGCATGTTTATATTTTGAGTTTGCATAAGTAGGAGGACTAATTCGCTTGTGTGACTTTTATCATGACTATTTAGGACCAATAATTAGTTATGACTAGTGATGGACCAAATCTTAGGCTTAAACATGAAAAGATAGGAACTTTAGTGTGTGTGCAATTGCATATGATGACCTTTATATGTTATTTGAATGTTTTATTAATTTAAATAATCATTAAATGTAGAATCTTAATTGATACGAACTAAAAGGACTAATCTTGCTTTAAATTGACTCCTTGACCATAGGGTTAGTTAATTGCATGATTATAGGGTTAGATAATCGGATCAAGAGTCTAACTAATATAGAAATCGGTATATGAGATTTAGTTGTCTGTTGCACTTAATAGATTGACTTGAGGAGAGTTTCATTGAATCTAGGGAGGGAGTCTTCATATTATAAGTTTAATTCCAGTAAAGTTTGTTGCTTTCTGTTTTCTTTGACTTGTTCTTGGTTCTAGCTATTATTATTTAGTGAGTTAGATAATAAAGTTTGAATCTTTATTGCTAAGATTCTAAATTCCCCTTTTACTGCTTTAAATTAGTTTAATATTTAATTAGTATAGTTATATTCAAAATCATACTCGTTCCCCTTGTGTTCGATACCCGTACTTATTTACTATACTACGATACGATTAGGTTCTCTGGTCTATTTGTGTTGTAGTCGTGCTAAATAACTTGGATTTATAAATTTAAAACTGGTACGTTATACACACATCAATTTGTCTTGAATTTTTTTGAGTTTTGATGTGTAGATCATTTGAATGCGATTTATCTTGATTTTTTGGTGTTATATTTTGTGTTCAATTTGGCAACCAAGTGAATGGTTCATCATTCATCGTTCCAAATGGTTTTATTTTGTGTTCGAGAGGAGAAAGACTTTTCGCCATCGGTTCATCCATTATTAAAAAATATTTTGAATCTGAAAATGCACATTGTAGAAGACAATTGGTCCTATTAAACAATTGACTACAACCAATAGCATTCGGTAGGTGGATACATACAATAATGTGTTTCTGAAAGTTTAATGCACTAAAATATAACTTTTGATTTTTTAACCTTAAAGGCAACCTATTATACCGGGTTCGATATACACAATAATACGTTTTTTGAAAGTTTCATATAGTAAAAGGTAAAATATGGATACATATAAGGGTTAAAGTTGCTGCACATCTATAACGTTTCTCAATGTTCCATTATGATACATAGAGTTTTTTTTACACATATGTCCATAAGTCCATTAACGTTTACCAAAGTGTTTTATATGTGTAAATAAAAAGGGACATAATGAAACACTTTTGTAAACTTTAATAACTACAATAACACATTTTTGTAAACATCAATCAAAAGTCATAATAAATTAATAAAACATTTGTAAACTTGTGCGGTATATTTAACTCTAAAAAAAAACCTTATATACTTTAACCCTACGTAGAATAACAAAAAGTGTAGATCTTTGATACATGAATTAGTTTGCCGTAAATTAAAGGGAGAATTTCATATATATCCTTAAAAACTTTCCTAATTACATATATATTCTTATAAACATTGGAATTACTTATATATCCTTACAAAACCTATTAACTCACAAATATACCCAAACATTTAATTTAATAATATTTTTTCAATTTAAAATCTGAAAAACAAAAATAAATATTATCCTAATTTGATTTCTTCATATTAAAAATGTAGTTGATTTATGAGATTACAAGATTACCCTTCTATTTGATACATCGATTGAACTGTACATCCAACCCATCGATTGACCCTTATGTACATCGATTGAACACTCCATCCCACCCAAATCAAAAAACACTCCATCGAAACCCAGATCAAAAACATTCATCGATGGAACTGTACACAACCCAAATCAAGAACACTCATCGATCGATTCAACTTACCATCGAAACCCAGCAGCGATCGATTACAGGATACCCATCCATCCCACCGATTCAAAAACACTCTCGTACCCACCTAAATCAAAAACACTCCATCGAAACCCAGATCAAAAACATTCATCGATGGAACTATACACAACCCAAATAAAAAACACTTATCGATCGATTCAACTTACCATCAAAACCCAGCATCCATCGATCGATTCAACCTACCTATCGAAACCCAAATCAAAGCACATACCGATCGATTGAAGCTTGATTTGAAGACATAGGTTCGATTGAAGAAATAGGCGATGGCGATGGTGAAGTACTGTCGGTTTAGGTGCAATGTCAATGGGTGAAGAAATCAAGAATTCAGGTTCGATTGAACCCTAAAATCACTAAGGTACCGATCGATTATATGGATGCCAAATTCGATTGAGGATGCTTGAACATATATATTGATCGAATCTTCGTCTGAGGAAGGAGATGAATCTGTATGTTTGAACGAATCTTCGACTGAGGAAGGAGATACTGAATCTGTATATTCGACTGAGGAAGGAGATACCGAATCTTCGAGATGAATCTGTATACTAAATCTTCGACTGAGGAAGGATGAAGCTTCAACTAATTTATCGAATCGCCATACGTAAGAGATGAAGTTTCAATCGTGAATCAGTTTTGGTTTTGCTAAGAATATGAAACGGCAATGGATACATGAGAAATAGCAATGATACGTGAGATCTAGATAGGGATTATGGGAGGGAAATTAAATGAGCATTTTTGTAATCTTAGGCAAGAAATCAAATTAGGATAATATTTATTTTTGTTTTTTAGATTTTAAATTGAAAAAATATTATTAAATTAAGTATTTGGGTATATTTATGAGTTAATAGGTTTTATAAGGATATATAAGTAATTTCTATATTTACAAAGATATATATGTAATTAGGAAATTTTTTAAAGATATATATAAAATTTTCCTTAAATTAAATAAATCATTTCGTTTTTTAAACGCAGTCGTTTTTTGACTACTGGGTTGACAACTTGACAATGCCAAAGGGAGCATCAATTTACTGAGAGCAATCATCCTTTTATACCGTGTTTCAGAGTTTTAGTTTGGAGAAAAAAGAAAAGATTTGAAGGAAAGGAAGAAAGAATTAAAAATATTTTGTGTTTCAGAGTTTTTTTAAGGAGAAAAGAGAAGGGGTTTGGAAGAAAAATTTTATTAACTTTTCCTTCTAAACTTTCCTCCCAAAAGTGAGAAGATTTAGATGGAAAGGAAAGGAAAAGTTTTATGATTTTTTATTAGTAACTAAATTACCTCTAATGACATCTAATAATTTTAGAAAATATAGGTATTATTGTAATATAACTCATTTTTTTCTTTTCTCTCTAACTCAAAAACACAAAATAAAAATAATACTCTTTTTCTTCTCTTCTTTTCTTTTAAACTTAAAAACACAAAAAACTAAAACTATTATCATTTTTTTTTTTATCTTCTCTCCTTTTCTTTCGTATCTAAAACTAAAACTCGAACACAGCGTTAACTCTACCTCGACTCCAAAATCATCGAAGAAAATGGAGGCTTTGGTATGCAGGAAGCTCGGTGATCCAACAACACCACCGGATTCATCGGAAACCACGGCCCTCAGTATCTCAACATCTCACCCTATCCCCAAACTCAATTCTCCCACCGCAGTCAGAGTTCGAATCAAGTCCACCAGCTTGAATTACGCAAACTACCTTCAAATCCTCGGTAAATATCAGGAAAAATTCGCTTTGCCTTTTGTTCCTGGCTCCGATTTCTCCGGCGTCGTTGAGTCCGTCGGTCCCAACGTCACCAAGTTCAAAGTCGGCGATCCTGTTTGTTCCGTCGCCTCCGTAGGTTCTTTCGCGCAGTTTATCGTTTCCGAAGAGAAGGAATTGTGAGAAATCGTTTTGTTCTCTTTCTCCAAATTTATGGTTGAAGTTATTGCTATAATTTGACCTAATTATGAGTTTTACTGAGTAATTGAAGGTATGGAGTTCCTGATGGGTGTGATTTGGTGGCTGCTGGTGCACTTCCCGTTGCGTATGGAACATCTCATGTGGCGTTGATTCATAGAGCCAATCTCAAGTCTGGTCAGGTATCATTATCAGTTTATAACTTCAACTTGTCGAACCCTTTTTCCTTACATTTTCAATGTTTTTATCATACGAACCATCTGGTCTACAATAAAAATGTGACAAATGGAAACTATTCTGTTCTAATTTGCCTTATGAATTGTGTAAATGTTTCTAATCTACCATCATAAATTCAGAAATAGGCAAAACATCGCCAAAATAAAAATAAAATAAATGGTAGCATTCGCTACAAACCTTTGGAAATACAGTGAAATATAGCACTCTGCTTGGCAGTTGGAGGTGATACGTTCATTATTTTCCACAACTAGAGAATGCTTTAGCATTCTTGATTGTATGATGATTTGTCTAAAAATGAAGTGTCACTTCAACTGTTGAAAATATTGATCACTCTGTTACTCTAATCCACAGATAGAATTTAATTTCACTTCGAATATGGCATGTAACTGTGTGGGAACAAAACGCTAATGTAATGCTGATCAATGGGTGTCCATTTACAATGTTAGTGTCAACAATTTTGCATTAGAAACTTAGGGTTTGCAATTGCTCAAAAACTGATTTATTTATGTTTCGGGGAAGGACGAAGTAAATAATACTATCTTCATCGTAAAAGACATATGGCTAACACTTCCCATTTTAGGTTGTCTGAAAAGTTGCAACTTTTCACTTCTATTGGTTTGATTTAATCCAAATATATATACCCCTTTAGCAATCATCAAAGATATTTGTGACTTCAAGTTATTTGATAAAACGACTTCATGTAAAGTAAACAAATTCTCAACTCCAATTTGACATAAAACCAAAAAGGTTCTTAGGAAGGAAGTGATAAATGCATTTTAATATATGAATAGCTACAACTGGTAAAGAATTTGGTTTGAATTTGCCGAAAGGTGCTAGATTTGATCTCAAATGTCAAATTATGTGTTACGCTTTCAAGCAAGTCATTAGTCATAGACTTATAAAATGGTAATTCATACAAAACTGCAGGTGTTGCTAGTTCTTGGTGCAGCTGGAGGTGTTGGTCTTGCAGCTGTTCAAATTGGGAAGGTTTGTGGTGCCATTGTCATTGCCGTTGCTAGGTGTGTTCATCTATGTGAATTCTTTACTACCCTTAATCATCGTTCATTCATAGGGGTGAGATCGGTTCAAAAACCAGACCGGACCGGACCAAAACCCAAAATCTATAAAAAACTAGGACCGAAGACCGTATCGGTCCGGTTCGTCGGTTTTTTCGGTCTATTGGTTGGTTTATACACTGTATCAAACAAAACCGGACTGGACCGATAAAGACTGGACCGAAACAACATCTATAAAAAACTAGGACCGAAGACCGGGCCCGGTCTGGTTCGGTCCGGTTCATCGGTTTTTTTGGTCTATCGGGTCGCATTCTCACCCCTATTCATTCATGCATTGACTCTTTGACATCTTAGAGGAACTGAGAAAGTAGAGTTTTTGAAGTCAATGGGTGTCGATCATGTTGTTGATTTGAGCAAAGGAGGTGTTATTGAAAACGTTAAGGCTTTCTTGAAAACAAGAAAGCTCAAAGGGGTTGATGTTTTATATGATCCTGTCGGAGGCAAGCTTACGAAAGAAAGCATGAAGTTGTTGAACTGGGGGGCCCAAATTTTGGTTATAGGGTTCGCAAGTGGCGAGGTCCCTGTTATTCCTGCTAATATCGCTCTTGTTAAGGTAAACAATTGCTTGACTCATCGCTATCGGACCTGATGTTTTTATTGCTAGAAATACTCAGAATCACCGTAAGAAAGAAGGCTTTAGGAGATGGTGTTTAGATGTGTTTTTGCGGTTTGAAGTTGTAATAACTAGATAAGCAGTTGTTTTGGTGGTTTGTAAATTAAGATTAGTTAAATAAATTACCGTATAAAAGTTTCATTAGGAATATGCTTGCGAAAAAGGAGGAGCTAAGTTAAGGTAATTAGGTAATTTTGTATCACCTTTGGTTATCAGTTCTATTACTTGATGTATTGTCGTTCTAAATTTTTTAAGTTGAACTGTTGCTTACACAATCTTTCTCCGTTTTGTGGGCCTCATGTGGTGTTAGGTAACTGGGACTTGCTTACCACATGTCCATTTCTTCTTAAATCAGACCTACAAGAAAGAAATGTTAAATGGACGGTCCTTCTTTTCCTTAAGTTAGGCTAATGGTGACGGCGACCAAGAAAAGCTGTTTTGTATATTAATTCTTTCTTTATGTTTTGGAATTTTAGTATAAAAGCAAGTAAACACGTTTTATCCCTTCATTCAGAATTGGACAATTCACGGACTCTACTGGGGGAGCTATAAAGTGAATAATCCAAGTGTACTTGAAGACTCTTTAAAGGAGCTGCTATCTTGGTTGGCAAGAGGCTTAATTACCATCTACATTTCTCATTCATACAAACTCCAAGAGGTATCAAGTGTTCTTTTTCTAGATTAAGTAATGAGCCATATTCGTGCAATCATGTTGCCCCTCCCAGTTACTTTAATAGTCCCGGTAAATACTATATGTTTGACACAACTTATTTGACCACCAATTTCGATGTTTTTATTTTGAACGACAAATATTCACTCTTGCCCCACTGAGACATAACCCGCAACCTCTTGGTTAGTGGGCCACCTCGGTACCGTTTGGCTATAGTTCTCTTGAAATTGGTAGGATGTTTGAAGAGCTTTTAGCAGATCTAAAAAAATAGTATATAAGTTGTGATCATAGTAATGAACTTCTAATATTGTTTTCCAATTTTCATTCTCTTAATTTCTTGTTCCCCTTGATTACTTAAATGTGTATTATAACCTTTACTAATAATGAAATAAGAAAGAAAACCTTGTGTAATAGCTTGTAACAGTCATGGTAACATATAGTTTTACCTATGAGAATTTATTAAAGAGACTGCAATTAATATGGAGAACACCAAAGTGGAAACTATTGTGACACTCATATTGTAAATGTTGTTGGCAGGCCAATCTTGCATTTTCAGATATCAAGGACAGAAAAGTAATTGGGAAGGTGATGATAACTTTTGATGGTCCCAAAAGAATAACTTCTTCTAAGCTCTAGAACAGTAGTCTTAGTGCTTATCAGTTACCAAAGTGTGAAGATGGTGTCGGCAAGTGCCAATTCTATACAAGTTCTACAGAAATAGCTATGATGGAACTATAATCTTTATGTTTTTAACATCAATAATGTTTCATTTTCAAACGAGGCGTGTTGTTGTCTGGAATAACCTCGAGGATGTTGTGTATTCCTAAAGTTGTTCAAAGCTGTTTTAATAATCATGGGTTCTAGACTCATATGAACAAAAGATGTAGTTTAAGAGTAGGTTTAGAATATGCGTGTATTTTGCTTTAAAAAAAATAATAATAAGAAAAAACTTTTCCAAGGAGGTATGCCTGAATACGCATCCACCATTTAGCCTACAGCCTATGATATTTCTTTGTTTTTTTAGCATTAATTAATTTTTTTAATCTAAAATAGAAGTAAATGACGTGCAGCATGAAAGCCGAAAAATGTGATGGCTCTAAAAACATGTACTAAAATGAGTGGGTAACCAAAAATCACAACTCAGGTCTATTTTTCTTCCATGGTCAGTAAATTTTGATGACCCTTTTGAACCAAAAATGTTAAATAAGTAAACTAACTAATAAATAATATTTTCGTATTTCAATTTAAAACATAACATTAATAGTATTTTTTTTTAATATGTCTTAACATGTTATTAGTAGTATTATTTTTATACTTGGTTTTTTAAGTAAACAATATCAACCAAAATCGACTTGAGATGAATAATAACTTCAATTCTGGCACAAAGCGTGGGTAGACTCATTATCATCAAGATCAAGAAAAAATTATAAAAGAAGTTTTTGAGAAAATAATAAGCGTGGGTAGACTCATTATCATCAAGATCAAGAAAAAATTATAAAAGAAGTTTTTGAGAAAATAATTAATGTGTGAAAGAAAGTGTAAATAATATTAGGCCCAAATAAAAATCTCCATAAAAGACATACTCAGGTAAAGAAGTAATGTATTAATTTGCTTTCTATCAATTTTGCAAATAAAAATCGTTTTGGTAGACTTGATCAGTATTTTTGATCAAATTTTTTATTTAAGAAGGCTAGTCTTAGCCGGCCCATTATATATTAGGCCCAAATTGCTGATGACTAATCACGAATGTAATGATGATCTGAACCCGTTGACCATTCGTTTGACCTGGTTGTATAAATATTCGAGTGTTCCTTATAATCTGATACAATTCTGAAAATTATCTCATTGGCTCTTGTTGGATCTGAATTGCTGCCCTAATTTACTTCAAGTTGACCACCGTAACGACTGCCGCAAGGAATTCCGATTTCACCACCACCATCTCTATTGCAGTCTCTATTACTGGAAACAAAGCCTAGTCTTTCAGGTTAATTTGCCTGATCTGAAACAGATCTGGCACGAATCACCTAGTCTTTGTTCACACCAGCAGTTTCGATCGGAGATCTGTTGATCAAGGTTATAAATTTACTAATTTCCTACAGTTGAACTGATAAAAGCGTTTTTATCTTCTTCTTTTTTGGGGTGTGGGAAAGGGGGATTTCAATCCTCTCTGCATATAGTTAGGCATGTTAGCTGTTTGTAGCAAATTGCAGTCTCTTGAAATCTCTACCATTGAATTTCTCAGGTTATGATTGACCTTAACATATATAATTGAAGCCGCTGACGTAATGGGAGAATTTTCTGATGGATTGCTGGAAACGAAGTTACCTTTGCCAACATTTGTGGCGTTAGGCTTGCTGGTAAGTTCAACCAATCTATATTCTATGCTAATTATTATTTAATGAATGAATGATCCTATGAAATAGTACACTTCTTTTAAATTATAAGTTACAAATTATTAGGAAGACCTTTTGAAAAATTTAAATTTTAATTCAGTAACATAGAGCTGAAAGTGTTATCGTGGTAGGTTCAAATCCCGCTGTAGACAAAAATGTGTAAACTTAAGAGTAGGTTAGTGTATACGTTTCCGGCTGGTTAAAGGAAATTAAAAAAAAACCTCTTCTTAAATTCAATAGATTAAAAGTAATGATTAATTGATTATTAGTTTATTACTATAATGAAAACTGAAAAGTATCCGCGTGGATGTACATTTCACATGGAGGAAAACACGAAATGTCTAAAAAAACAATGACATCTAAGGTGGGGAACACCTTATCTTAATGTACTCTCATCAAGCATATGTATTCTAATAGGATTTTTATAGAATGCTGTTTTATATGGATTCAAAACAAATCAAAAGATCAATGGCATCTTTTTCTAACTCTGTATTTGTATCTTCTTCTCAGCTTTGGAATCATGATGTTTTTCTTAGTTTTAATGGAGAATGTAATCTCAAGACCTTCATCGATTATTTTAACTCTACTCTTGTAAAACAAGGAATGCTATTACTTGTAAATCGATGAAACACTCCTCCACGGCGTATTAGTTGGCCCATCTCTTCTAAAGGCTATCGAAAAATCACAGATTGCCATCATTGTTTTCTCCAAGAATTATGGCGATTCTTCGTGGTGTCTAGAAGAACTTGCACGTATTAAGAAATGCAAGGATAAGAGAGGGCAACTAGTTACACTCATATACTATGATGTAGACCTGTATGATTTGTAAAGAACAGAACTAAAGATTCGGAGAAGCATTTGCCAAACATAAGTGGCAGAACTACAATAAAGTTGAATCATGGAAAAAAACACTTGTGGATGCATTAGACTTTGCGGATGGGAACTCAAGAAAATTGTGAGCGGGTAAGTTTTGTCATCAGAATTAAAGTTTTTGTGCTTAAGATGTTTGTACTCCACAAGACATTTATAAGTGTAGGTTTTTAAGCTTTTAAAGGGATAAGGCTAAACACATATGATGATATACATCTATAAGACTTCTTTTCAGACAACATTTATAGTAGTCATGTACTTGTGTGCATATGGTTGTATATGTTATACAATAATCTAGTAATGAAATCTATCTTTAGGAGTAATTAAGATGCATGTAGGTTTAATAAAACCTCTATCAGCTAGCTAGTTTGAAAACCTAAGTGGTCATACATAGTGAAGAAGGATGATACATGATGTAGAGACTTTTACCATGATATCAGTTTGGTGTGGAGAGTCCAATCATCATCAAAACAACTACCCTATGTTGCTTTATCTTCACATTTCAAACTGTTTATTTTTTCTGAGGAAAGTTGTTACAAACTACTTATGACATTGATTTTACAAGTTAAGTTCGAATGTTGAATCTGAGAGGTACTTATGACTATTTTCCCCTAATTTATAAGTGTATATCCAATATGCAGGTATAAGTATTTGCACGGAGTATTTCAAGTTGGAGTAAAGCTTGCTTGCTAGAGTTGAGATCAAAGATAGAAATTGGGTGAGCTGATGTGCACATGATTGGAATATGTGGTATTAGGAGGAGTCAAAAAATATGTATGGTATGGAAACAATACACGAAAAAGAGTAGGTTATGCCATAAAAAAGGTCTTGATTGTTCTTGATGCTAGGCACCTTGACTTAAATTACATAGTGGGTTTGGTCGAGGAACCCGGATAATAATCACAACTAGAGATATTGATTAACGAAATACTCACAAAGTAAAAGTGGTACACAACATTAGCTTGTAAATGATGACGAGTAGACTACGTTGTTTGAGAAGCATGCACCTTGAGAGTAACAAACCTATGGAAGATTATGAGCTGCTTTCAATAGATGAGGTGTTTTATGTTGGTGGACCCTCATTAGCACTTAAAGTTCTCAGTTCTTTTTTGTGCGGCAAAGACATGAATAATGGATGAGTGCATTAGTTTGATTGGGAACCGCTAATACCAAGATTTTGGAAAAGCTAAAAATAAGCTTTAACGGACTTAAGCTAAAAATAAGCTTTCTTGGATATCTGCATGTTTCTTTTTGGGTAAAAAGAAAGATAAGATAAGACAATGTTGTTGCTTAAAGTTTGTGGCAAGTTTGACATGCTTCGTTTGGTACAAGAAATGATACGTTAATGCACTAATAATCATGAATAAAAATACTAGATTACGGTGGAGGAAGATGTTATAGACACATGAACTGAGAAGATTGAAGCAATTAAATTCTTTTTCCAAATGGATGATCTGATTCAACATCATCCTCAGGTTGTTGCAAACTTGACAAATCTACGGTGGATTGCTTGAGGCAATTGTCGTGCAAATCCATTTCCAGCAAAAATTTTCTCCAAGGAGCCTTGTTGTTTGATATTCGATGCCGTCTAAAAGCAACTTTGGAGGGCTATGAGGTAATTATTATAGTTCAACTTATCACTGAATAATTACAAACTGGATGATGAATTATAAACCCAACAACTTTAGAGTAAATCTTAAGTAGTTGATGTTGAATAGATGGTGGCACATGGTTGTGCCACTGACTATTGGTGTCATTAAATAGCTTTTACCATATTGATGATTATGTTGTGAAAGTTTTAACCAATATGTGCTTTTATGTTACAGAATGACCTAATTCAGAGCCAACAAACTTCATAATTTGGAGAACATAATTAAGACTCCAATTTTATATGGACTTCAAAATCCTGAAACGTACTACCTTAATTAGACTTCTAAATCCCGAATACTTTCTCAAAGATCTGTGGAGTCACCGGATAAGAGGGAAAAAGAGGTCGCGTCTTGTAAACAATATTGTATGAAGAGGAAAATTCAGTTCAAGAGGCGAACTTAATTACAAGAACTTGATCTGTTAATACATTTGATGATTTTATGATTTGTATTCTACTATTTGTAGAAAATATGTTGAGTTGGTTTTGCTGTTTATGCATTAGTTGAATGTAGCCAAGGGAATGTGATAAGAAGACCAATTTTTTTTTTCTGTTTTCTTAGATGTCTCTACATGCAAGAGCTGTTTAGTTGATGTTCTAAACATAAGGCCGGTCAAACTCAAGTATTGTATAGAAAGGTTGCTTAAACGGCTTTTGCATGTGGACATATCGACAAAAGAATTACTCAATCTAGAACCGTTGGTAGGTTAAAGTTGAATACAATGAACTGCTAACGACTCACAAGTTGCTAATTTTGGGCTTAAAAAACAGAAATAAAACATTTGTTTATGCAAATATATAACCGCCAAACATAGAACATTGTTCATTTGGGTATTTCAAAGTTGTTGGATTCCAAGATCGTACGTAGGCAGGCGGCAGGAAGGCACCTGTGGTTATTTAGATCCCTAGACGGCTAGATGGGCATCCTAACAAAAGACTATCAGATTTTAGTTTTGTATTATTTGAAGTTTTGTTTACGTGGGAGACTGCTTTCGATGGTCGTTATCAGAGTTTAATTAGTAAGCATGCCTACCAACAAATTAAAGAAAGCGGATGAGATTATGACTGAACATCGAAGCAACAAATGAATAGTAGGAGGTCTTTGAAAACTAACATTTTCAAACATCGCATATCAATCAATGTTTGCGGAATCTTGAAATTCTGTTTGAAAGCCCATATATGTTTCTTGTATAAAAAATTAAATAGCTTTTGCGTCTGAGTTTCAGCCCGTGGCCGGAGAAAGTAAGCCAACTAACAGGAGTGTCGTTGAAATCATAGATCACTTAATTAAGGTTATATTACATTGTCTCGGTGTTTAATGAATTTAGTGATACGTGAGTCTACCAACACAAAAGTTAGGTGCTTTTAGAACAAATTATTTCCCAGAGTGTACTATATCATCGTTATAATTTTCCATTCCTGTGTAGCTAAATCTTCCTCATCGGCCTCTTTATGTTCAAAACACATAACTCTCTATATTTATTTAAGCATAACTTTCATTTTCTGATATTGATCATTTAAATAACCCTTTTTAGACTAACTAGAAGTATGCTTGCTTGAAAATTTTGCTTTATCCTTACTATCATTAATATATAACAGCGCTATCTGATATCACCTAAACCATAAAATGGAAATCTGATAGAATTGGAACGAACCGAACCGAACCGACTTTGGGTAGTTTCTCATGTACCCTATAGCGTTGTCTATCATTCCACTAGTTGACCACACAACTGCCTAGAGCCCATGACTAGATGAGGCCCATAATTAATATAATCTTTATATATACTAGCAAAGTACCCGCGCAATACTTCAGCGATAAATAATTTCTATTTTCTCGTAATAAAAACGGTTCTCAAATGAACTTCTTCCTATATATATATATATAGGCAAAAGTTCAAACGAGAACCGTGAAAACCAATCTTAGCCGTCCAATTCCCCTCCTTCAATTGGATTGTCCACCCATGAATTCCTTACATACACTCTGCCACATTTAATCCCCCCACACTCTTCATCCATGAATTCCATTATCCAAAATGAACGGTCAAGATTGGTTCTCGCAGTTCTCGTACGAAAAACAGTTCTCGTTTAAACCCTCCCCTATATGTATATAGTGAAAAGTTCATTTGAGAACCGTTTTTATTGCGAGAACCAATCTTAAGACGGCCTTGTTCATTAGCTCGAACTCGAAGCAACCACTTTAGGTTAAAAAAGAATTCAATCTAATAACTCGAAAAACCTTCTTGGTGCATAGGTTTGGCTCAATGACGAACGAAGCTCAATTTGAGACGTTGTCCATAATTAGACTTGGATGAACTCTAGCTAAGCGCAGGGTCAAACGACTTGGTTTATAAATTCTTAGTCATATGAGAATTCTGCTTTGTACATCTCTCTGTATGATTGAAGAAGTGATGTATGCTTCTTTTATAGAAATAATAAAATGACGCGCTTGCTACGTTAAAATACAATGAATTTTTATGTTTTTGTGATTATATGTAATAAATTAATTTTTCATCATTCCATGGAAAAAACTATTATTTTGCTACCATTTGATTGTAATTGACATGTTATAACTTGAAACAGAAGAGATTTTTCTGGTTCTACAAGACCAATTGCATCAAATGGTAGCAAAGTAACCGTTAAATAAAAGTTTGTTAATTTTAGCGTAATAGACATCAAATTAATACAATAATAAAAAATAAAAAAAAATGAACATATTAGAGAATTGACGTTCATCCTGTCTTAATTAAATGAAACATTTTTTTGTTGCGTTTTCAAGTTGAAGAAGGGAAAAGAAAAGTAATCCTTTAAAATCATCATTTTTTTAAAAGGAAGGATTTGAGAGTAAAATAAGCTTAAAACACCTCCTTCATTACTTTTCTTTTTTAAGAAACTTGTAAACACATTTTTACGGGGTTTCCTTTCAAATCATTTATTTTTCTTTAAAAAACTCAAAGAACAGGGATTCAAAGGAGTTACGAGTGGTTCAACGCTTTAACAGAAAAACACTACAAAGGAGTTGGCCGAGATTCGTTTCTCAGATGTTTCAAATATTGGTGGCTTCTTGTTCAACCAACTCTTGTAGTTACATTCCACTCAAGTTCATATATAAAACCATTAGCAATCCTCACAAAAAAATTCTATTATTTGATTACAATAATAATATTATTCCATTGCTTTAAAGAGATTTTTGTTTTCTAATAAGCATTTTAGAGATATTATTCAAACAAAGGAATTTATAGCCACACGTTCTACAACTTCATAAGCTATGTTTTTATTTTCTTCCCATTTAACATGTAAAAAACGAGACAGCAATATCCACAGTAAAAAACATATGCAGCAAAACGAATGTTATCTTTGCAAGTAACACAAGTTACACGATATTCACAATTCACAGATATTGCTGCACATCTGTTACTCACTCCCACCACACAACAAATGACATGTTTGACCTACTGCCTTGTAATATTGTTATTTCATTTTTGTTTAAAACTTCTTTTTAAAGATTCATGTAGAATTGATGCCAATAGATGAAAGTTAGAGAACAGGTTGGATGGTAAAAATCCTTATTTAGGGGGGAAAAAGGCAAGTAGGTGATATTACTGATATTCACATTTTTAAGGGAATTAAGATTTAGAATTTTTGCAACTACAGAGGAATGATGTTATCTGGTCTTGAGTTCGGTTTTGAGGAAGCGTACATACTCATGTTGTACCATCTCCCCTCCATTCACAGGATCAAATATGCACCTGTAGAAACTAATTATTTCACAAACGATTAGATATATACACATTGGGACATATACAAGCATACAAGATAATTTGAAACTTTTCGAACTAGTGATATACCTTCCATCCATGCCGACAATAATGACAGTGTTCTGTGATCCAAATGCTGACATGTACTGGGTGCATTCAGGCAAGTGAAACCGAGCAAATGACCATTCTGAGCTAAAATATTTTGGCAACACACCTAGAGTAGAGAGATCCCAAGAACATAAGAATTCCATACCAGATTATAAATTAGAACCACCAATTTTGAAGGGGTAAATAGCAATCAAGCGATTAAACTTTTTGAAACCCACCCATATACCAAATGGATTTTGCTCTCTGAAAGAATGAAACATTGATTCTTGATTTTTTATCTTCTCCCAGAGTTAACTAATACTAAAGGTGGTAAATCAGGCTGGTTAAGTTGGGTAAAAGGTCAACACGGGTAGTTCTTTGGTAGTGGTCTAAACAAGTTGCTCAGGGTTGGGTTGAACAGACACTTTTTGTTGAAATTTTTATAATTAGTGTTTCTTTAAATTTTTCTGAGTGATAAAATGCAAAGTCTAACACATTTCTTATTCAGTTTTTTTTTTTTTTTGAGACGTTCTATATTCTATTAATTCCACCTACTCATTAGACCACAAGTTTCAAAACCAAGAGAGGAGATGGAGAAAGAGAATTAGTGGATTATGATTGTTATCACTTATCATTTATCGGGTAGGAGCATGAAGTAGGGAGATTTAGTAGGAGAAAATAACATTACCTCTTATTTTACTTGTTTGACCCATTTAAAGATAAAACATATCCCAAATCGACCCCTTCTTAGGTAGAAATTCCCAACTCTCTCACGTAGAAATTGCACATTAAATTTTTTTTTAAAGTCTTCATGTTAATATCATCGGAACAATTACACCGATGGGATTAACTTAACCCACATACATGCTCCACTTTGCCTTTTGATACGGGCTTATCAGACGTGACATTTGATAAATAGATTTTCTTAAACTATGTGTAACGTGTCAAGTCAATCATAGCATTTCTCATGAGACGAGGGGGTTAACATATTAACGGAATAACGGTTACCAGAACTTGAAATGCATCCATTCTTACCTAATTACTCATGAACGTCAATATAAACAAAATGACTATTAATTTGGGTCTGGGTCCAAAAGTTTCTTTTAATTTCTGTTTCTTGGAGGAAATTTTAGGTATCCAATAGTAGTCGCACATTCCCACAATCCACGTGCAATAGGTTCTTTTGATTGACATTATGAACATAAAAAATCAAATAAAATTTAAGAGATGTGTGTGTTACCTTTCATGAAAGATAATGAAGAACTAGGATTGGCACCAGCAGCACTTGGTGAAATGAGTCCATCAAGAGAAGATGAAGAATTCTGCTGTGATAGTGCTGGAGAACGACTAACAGTAGATTGAGTTGAAGGATCCTCACTAACCACCCGAACTCTGAGACTAAATATATGCACGGTACCTTTGTCGCTTGATACAGCCAACC
Organism: Dittrichia graveolens; assembly: GCA_038502395.1. NCBI lineage: Eukaryota > Viridiplantae > Streptophyta > Magnoliopsida > Asterales > Asteraceae > Dittrichia > Dittrichia graveolens. The sequence goes on from JARJIL010000002.1 coordinate 96,493,105, forward strand.
ACTGGACATTTGGAGAAAGGGCAATACCGTAAATATCAGCTCTATCCACTCCTCTGCGAACCTATCAGAACGTAGAGTTAGTAAAAACCAACGTTCTAAATAACATGAGGCGTGACTTAAGGCGACAATTTTGTATAGAAATTATAATTTTATATATACAATCATACAAGCAAAAATAGAAAAGCGTATGATTGCCGATTTATAATATACTTCATCATTGTTTTCTTCGTTTTTGATATATCCAACTATTTCTTATAACTGAATAGCTATATATCCGGCCTATATAGCGAGTAACCTTAACATGCCTTAACAAACATGGTTTAAAAGGTAAAATACGCTTCTAACTAGGCCTTAGCATATGTCAAGCTTTACGCCCAAACTTTGGACCGTTTCGTGGTAGCATGGTCAAGTCTCAAGCCTTGGTGGAACCATGACGAGCTTTTTAGAACAATAGAACCTTGGTAATAACTATTCTAGACTTCTAGTTTGAAGGTTTCCAAAAAAAACTATTCTACTTTAATATAATGCTTCTTTTGTTTCTAACTTCATCTTGTTGATTAATGATTAACAATGCATATCAACACATATTTGAACTGCTCATATAACAGATAATAGAAATACCTCTTGCAATCGAGTCCCATCCATTGTGTTGAAAATTCTAATTAACGTGCCTTTTGTGCTGGCAGTGGCAAGAAGAAGTCCATCCATTGTCATGGTTAAGCATGCTATCCGAGAATCATGAGCATTGATCAACTTTGTCATATTTAGACCAAAATGTTCGACCCTAACTTGCCCTCTTCGCAGGCCTGGGCAAGCCAATACAGATGTATTCACTTGGTGTGACAGGCAACAAAGTCCTCTAGGATTTGCCAGGGTCTCTATCTGATGTAGAAGCTTCAAATCCATAAAGTTATATACATATATCTTGTGTTCAAGAACAACAACAATACGGTCACGTCTTAACTTTACCGCCCTAACCTCTGACCTAAATGAAAATTCACCAATGCACCGACTCTGATGATCATCCCAAATTATTACTTTATTGGGAGGATATTGTGTGTTAGCTTTACCACCAACAAGCGCTAAAATGTTGCTTCGGAAAAGCATCTCAATTATCCCAAACCCTCCACTTTTGAGATCACGCCTAAAGGTTTCTTTAAAAGGATCACAGTTATATATACGAAAACCATGGTTGGTACCAGCAGCAAAACAACCATAATCCTGGTTCCAGAACACTGATAGTAAATTTATTTCATTCTCGTCAATCTCCGCATTTAAATTGCCAGAGGAATCATAAACAGCATCCATCAGGAGCTCAAATGCAGCAAATTCTGATTCTTGGAATCCTCCTTGCAATGTTGAAACAGCCAAACTCATAGAGGAAGAAACAACTGGTCATTAAAGCAACCTAAAGCTGTAAAATGTTCAATACATGATTCATTTTATTACAAGGATGACTTGAGGAATGAGGATCCTTCAATTATTTTCAACCCAATACAAAACAAATCTATATTTATTAGTGCTTCCCAGTTTTCAGGAATTAATAAAGTTGAAACAACAATAGCATGCTGTAAATACGTTTCAAATACAAAACAAGAGAATTCGCTAAAAATATAAATAAAAAGCTATAATAGTTGAGATAAATGCTAAAGGTCGTGTCAAACGATGATTCTCAAGTTTCTACTTTCTAAAATACTGCTGATTACGTTCATCCAATTTGAACGTCATGTCATGGGTGAGTGTCATACTTGCACACAGGAACATATACATGCTACAAGTGGAATATATTGATAATCTGAGACTTTTGCTTTGGACATATGTTTGCATAATAAAATCTATGTATATCTCCTGCAGAGTGCAGAGTAAGCATTTTTTTTTTCTATTTGCCAGTATAAGCTTATAGCCGTATAGCAAACCAATTGCGGACCTTTATACTAAGTAAATCTGGCGTAGATTATAACATTGCATATGTCGTTCTATTAACATGCTGAAACACATTATGATAATGACAGAACCTCTTTTTGGGTGATTTCATTAATTTTCAAGCCATAGCATTCACCTAGGTCCGTCTTTAATGAAGCACAATCAAACACTTGTTTTTTCAGCAGAATACATCATTATTAACTAGAATTCTCATAATTTGCTGTGACCACACCCAAAAAAAATGGAGATAATCGACTACAACAATTCCTAATATCTTATTAATCTAACTGAAATTCATATAAAGTCTTTCACAGATAATGATTAGAGTAAAACAGCTAGCAAGCAATGAACCAGTCATATAAAAGGAAACGAAAGAAAACGACAGCTACAATTATTTCACTGATCACAATCTATGAAATTGAAGACAATACCAAGGCTTCCTCACATAATTATTTCATGAAACTAAAGTAGTAGGCAAACACAAGAAGCCAACACACTTACGAAATCATTGAAAATTGACTCGATCGCGCAATCCTGTATATCAATATCGTCCCAATTTTCCTGAAAATTTCACATTCCGTAACCCGTAACGTGAAACTCAGGCAAAGCGTGCGAATCTGAGCGATGTGAACAAACTAAAAACCCTAGTAATAAGAATACGACATGATTGTAACCAACTGACCTTAAAGAAGAAGAAGAAGTTGATAAACTTGAAATCACGATCCACTAACGTGTGGGGGTCAAAATTGAGGTCGATTGTGGTTGGATCGCATGAAGAACAAGTGATTGTTGGTGTGTAAAGAGTGAAGGATAGATCAGATCAGATCAGAGAGATGGAAGAGAGAGTAATGGAGTATGACGTAGAGTTTTTGTTGGTCTCTGCAATTGCGAGAAATTCGTGATTGGAGAATGAGTATGAAGAAGGGAGAGAGAGAGAGAGAGAGCATCAGAAATTGAATTTGTTTAAAACAAGGAAACATATGCGTTTAATGCCAATTTAAGAGGTCACAAAACGGAGAAAGTGTGTGTTTGGGATTGTGTCAATTCTTTTAATAAGGGTTTTTTTTTTGTTTTTTTGAAGTTATCTTATCTTGGTTTATTTTTTTATAAGCTTGTATTTTTCGTTTTATTTTTTATGAGCTCTGTTATTTTGATAATTATTTATAATAAAGACAATAAAAATATTTTTTTTAAATGTAGTATAAAAAACGATCTTAATGTGAGGCAAAGTTATATGAAAATGCAAGCTGTAAATATATTTTGATTTTTCTATAATATTGTATCTTACATCAATTCGTGTTCTAAACAAAAACATGGTGTTGTATAGAGTTAATCCATGGAATTCTACTTTGATTTTTGTATTTTTCATTTGGATCCACAGATTTTATATACAAATATATGAAATATTATTATTGTTAGGTTTTAAACCAATGATAAATTTCCTAGCTTAGTAGCATGATCTAGGCTTGTCGAAAAAACCGACCGACCCGTTCAAGTTTTAGTTAAAGTGGGTTGGTTAAAAATCGGTTATCCGGTAGGAATAATTGGTTATTATGGTTGCCCGTATTATTTACGTTTCGGTTATCAGTTAGATTATATTCTATTGCGGGTATACCTGAAAATATTACCAAAAAAAAAAACACCCAGCAAAGTAGTCTAGTGTCTATGTAATTAAACTCAATCCTTATAATGAATGTCAATAGTTTTCACGTCAAATGGTTCATTATTTTATTATTTTTATAACGTAATCATTTCGATAACTAGCTTGTTAAAAATTGATGGATATGACGTAGTTGAAAACTTGTAACTTTTATAGTGATATGAATTGTTGACGTTTATGCTTAGATAACTTTTAAAGTGTTTACACACTTTAATTTTTTTTAATTGAATAATAAAACATTACAAGATACATGTTAAAAATAATATAATAGGAAAAAGATTATAAACCACCATCCATATCTATAACTAAGTTAAACTATCAAAAGCATTAAATAAATCAAAATAGTCATTTTGTTATACCCGATGTCCATTATAACCGAATCATACATAAAATCTACCCGTAATTATTTGTCAAAATATTTTTGTTATACCCAAATTAATAATACAGGTTGGTTATCGTTAATTTTCAAAAAATCAAAATAACCAAATCATTTTACCCGAATTAACCTATAACAAAAATAGTAATAATAATAATAATAACACCCTTAACTTGATCTTACGGTTTGCAACATAAAAATATATATACCAACTATATAAAAGAATAGGAATAAAGCGATCAATTTAGTCTATTAAAGTCAAAGTAAGGAAAGATTAACCCCAAGAAAATAAGTAACATAATACATTCGCACCTCTATCCCTTGGACAAAAACCTATATCTCCTTATTTTGAATTTTTTTTTTTCAGAAATGCCATTAATTTAAAAAAAATACTTTCAAAAGTAATGTTTTTTTTTCTTTCAAAAGTGTTGTATTTGGCTTTTAGAAGCCGGTTAGTGGGTTAGAAACCGACTTTTGAAAAGCCGGTTATATGGGCCTGACACTTATTTTCACATATTCGGTCAAAATATGGTCACTGCTTTATAAGAAACCGGTGTTTGAAAACTCGATTTTCAATATGTCAATAACAAGTCCCGTCAAATTTAAAGCTCATCGGTGTTTAGGTTGTAATTTAATGAGAAACCGATTTTCTAAAATCGGATACTATTTTAAGTCAGAATTCATGTACAATTTCAGTCTTTAATATACACAGTGTGTAGCTAATTCTGAAAAAAAATCCTTTACTTTTCACTCATTTAAACATCTTTTCTCCTCAAATTCAAAGTCAAGTATCAAATCAGTAAAACCTTGTTCAAACCAATTGCTTGTTTTCAATTTTTCCAAAATATGCAGCACAAATTAACAAATTATTTTTGTTAGTGGAGATGCTGAATGTCCCTAGAATAACTGAAATAGCAATGCAGAGCATAAAGTTTGTCTTATGCATAGTAAAAATAATATTTAGTATCAAGAATTCAGCATAATATTTCGGCTATCCGAATTGGAAAAAAAAATCATATCCGAATTTGAATCCGAAAATGTAGGTATCCGTAATCATCCATCATCTTAACAAGGTGTCCATACTTATTGAGTTTATTTCTCTACTCATCTCCTTCTTCCCATTTTGGCACATGTCAAGTTATTAAGAGAACCTTGCATGAAAATGAACCAATTTTTCTAGCCTACTTTTTGCCTGTCCATGTATTTTTCCTTTTTTAATTTTTCTTGTCTTGCTCTCCTTCAAAGTAGATGTTACTTTCCACACTTTGTAGTTCCTTAAATAATTTATTTATCCAAAAAATATATAATTTTAAACCCCACACAACACACAGGCATATTTTTTGTTCATCTAATGAATTTACCCTTTTTAAGCCTCACAAGGATATATCAATTTATAGGAGAAAAACGAAGAAAAACACGCGAGCAACCACTATCACATGCAACAAACACCAAACACACAAACATTGAAGCAGATTTTTTCATATCGTTCAATTAAGTATCATGGACCAAAGTTTACATGTTCTAACTATATCTCAAGAAGCGTGTTTATATAACTTGGGTGTGTTATTCTCAGCATTTAAATATCGACAGAATGCATGAAGATTGTATCTCATGTACAGGTGTACCAAAACATAAAAAACATATAAGGCTCATTAAAAGCTAAAGAGCTACAATTTTAGGGGGGAAAATTGCTCAGGGCTATGTTCTTTTACTGTAGTAATCCAGATGATAAGTTGGGGATTTGAAGATTAGGATGAGAAATTAGAACCGAAGCCAATTTCATTGAGAAATCCCTGTTTTTAGAACAACTGGAAGAAGAGGCTCGTGGATCCATCCCCAAATGAGCGTAAATCTGCTGGTTTCACCACAGATCTGCATAAAGGGCATGTTCTTTCTCTTTCAAACCTGAAAAATAAGATGGTTTCAACTGATCAAGATCTAATCAGGTCACTTATGAATGGGTCTATTTGGGTTGTGTTTTTGTCTCAATCGCAATAGATATAAAAATTAGTTAAAGGGGGAAAGGATCAAATGGGTTGAACACATCACACAGATTAGGAGTTGCTCTGAGTTTATTTTGATGCATACAATCTCCTAAATCCTTTTATTCAAAGAATTTGATTATTAATGTAGTAATATTGCTTTTATCAGAATCAGCGCATTAATAATTTATAAAAGAATACTTGGACAAAAACTGTTTCAGATCAAAACAACCTGGCGTCCAGTCCAGCCTGTTTCAAACCACACTAAAAAGGACCTGTTCAACTGAAACCCGTTTTGACATGTTACTCGTCGGGCCTATCTTGCCATCTCTAGATAACATGCCAGACCATCATGAGTTAGCAGCTCAATGCTCTAATTCAAAACTACTTGTAATACGAGTTCACAAGATTTTCTCTTGTTTTCATCGAAGGTTATTTTTAAATGTTTGAAAGAAGTCCTTAAACTATGTCCAGAACGGTGCAATCTATAAGATCAAAATTGATTATATGGCATTTTAGCAGGTATTCATTAGTTAGACAAACTATATTAGCATACACATGCAACAGAATATTATCATCAAATTAAAATTTTGTGGCTTCGAAGGGGAATCTAACCATTCTGAAACACAATCTTCACAGAAAACGTGTTTACAACGCAATAAAACTGGAGCTTGCATCTTTTCCTGGCAAATAGCACACAAGTCTCCTGCTTCAATTACCTGCCAGCAAGAACGAGGTTCAATTACAAACAAAAACTAATACTCCCCCAGTCCCCGAAACAAATGTAAAGTTTGGCTAGGCATGGAGCTTAATGAAAATGTTTGACTATCGGTCAAAGATGTAGAATACCTTTCTCTACAACGATAAATATGATATTCATGAAGAACATTTGATTGAAACTTGCCCACAAATGTTGCATTCATCTTTAGTAGAGGTGACAGCTACTTTGACCCACTTATTAACAATCAGTCTATTTTGGTTATGTATTATTTGGGTCAAATGTGTTTTTAGAAAAGAAACCAAAAAAAGGAAAAATAGCGAAAGCCATCCAAAACATATTTCGGATGCATACAACCTCCTAAATTGCTTTATTCAAGACATTAAATAATGTTTTAATAAAAAGAATAGTTCTGGCAATTATATTTAACACACTAATTATTTACAATTTTTAAAAAAAGAATAGGATAGAAAGTGTTACACATTGACTCGACCTCTTTCAAGTTTCAACTATTACAAAGATTACCCCTTTGACTTGTAACCAACCCCAACCTGTCTGATGTCACGTCGAATGTTTAGACATCTCAAAGAAAATCATCAGTGCTTATTTTATATAACTTCTCTGTAGACTATTTTTTAGCTCAGTTTCAATAAGTCAAAATTTCATTTTAAAGTATACAATGATAGAAGACATTTGATTGTGAGTGAGATAAAAGAACTGAGATGGGGTGCATGAACATTTTTGGCATATGAAGCAAACAAATTACATCATTATACCTGTTCTGGTGTTGCATATGAACCATAATGGACTTCCTTTCGAGACAATGCCTTCAATGCAGTCCACAGGGATCCAACCTGTGAGCAAGGAGACATCATATTATTAATTAACTACCAATAGTATAAAGCTAAAAGAAACATAGAGATGCTTTGCTATATAATTGCTGGCAATTAATACCTTCTCAACTATTGATGTAAGCTTGAAGGTTAAATATAACCCTGTCGTCAGAGACGAAAAAAGGCTCCCATATTCTTTGTTCAGAAAAAACCGGTACCAAACTGGAGCAGGCAAGAATGCACGGTATAACAGCAGCGTATACTCCACAAGGGTCAGCATTTGACCCTAAAATATCAAAGTTACCTGTCAGAATGTACTTGGCATATGTTTGGAACTCAAACATCGCAAAGTATGGTTCAGTTTTTATATATGGTTGATTACCAAAAGACAAGCATGCTATCAAGATTAGCCAATATGACAAAACAATGATAGCAATAAGCCGGTCACCAACTTGAAAAACACGTGTCTCAAAATAGACTAAGGTGATGTGTTTTTTTGAAAATGATTGTGAGATTTGGATTATGAAAATCAGATAATTAACTGATAGCAGGTATAAAGTAAATAGTGTCTAGACATGCTTCTGTCATATGAACTTGTAATAATAAGAGAAGTGGTGCTTAAATTTTTAGCAAATTCTAATCATTAAGACAAAAGGAAAAGAATGGAATTTTTTGTGAAGAAAATTGAGATGACTGGAGAAATAAGTACTTTTAATTTACACCTTAAATAATCAGTTCTATTGCGGCAGGCATGACCGCATGAAACTTACTATTTGACCCTTCAGTAATGAGAAAATCAGATGCAGCATACATTTTTTTTAATATTAAGAACTGATTACAACTTCAAATTACGATAATCAGATATTCAATTCCAAAACATGAATCCAACCACCCCTTAAAAAATCATTCGAGTGGGTTCTGCATTGCTTACTTTGTGATATGTTCATTTTATTATCAACACATCACTGTTTAGGCCAAAATTCACACCACTTAGAGAATGACTTGTTGCTTATGTATTTGTCATTTTGGTTATTAGACACATTTTATGTTATGTAATATTACCTGCCTACGGAAATTATGGCCCTTGCCATTCCTATAATACATAAGCAATACCAGCTTAAAGGCCATTGCTGCCTGCCGCACCATTGTATCTGCACGCAATACAACTCATTAAAGAAATAATGAAATACTCACATATTTACATAGTATGCAGTAATATGCAATAGCAGGAGCGAAGTTTAGGCCATATGGTTTTTTTATATACATTATTTACATACATATAACAATGTAGAAGTTCAAGCATTAGAGTTCATTCCTTGAAGATGCGTTTGGTGATGAGAATTAGGTGAAATAAAACTAAAGCAATGAATAAAATAAGCTTGAGTAATTGTCTTTTCAAAACATCATGCTTAGCTTTTCTGAACAGATTTACAACCATTCTAGTGAAAACACCACAAAACAGGCACTCAGGCAGTAGTACGCAAGAAAGAGTGGATTTAAACAACTTTTGGAAATATAAATGTAAAAAAAGAACCATTTATTTTTGGCACGTTTTTTTCCAAAACTGATCATTCTTGAACAGTGTAATTCCTTTATTTTCCATTTATTTTGCCAGTCAGTAAAACTGCCTTAAAAAATTAATCAGAAAAATAAATTCATACCGTTCACAATGATCATGAATATAGCATGCCAGAATGGTGGTATTGCGCTTGGTGGAACCATGAATAAAGGATAACAAAGATCATCATTTTGGTACCACCAGTAAACTCCAGCCACATGAAGCACAAAAACCATAAAATAACCAGCAAGAACGGACAGTTTTCTCTCCCCCTGTAAAATTTGTCAATCATTAAGCTCAAGAAAAGATGATTAAGGGAGTAGGGCTTTAGATATTTAATTAATGAAATCATTAGATAGTACAAGTGTCATCATACCTTTAAAGCCGTCTGCTTCCGAAGAATATCATTAGATTTGTACATAAAAGCAGTTACATAGATCGTGACAAAGAAACCTACATGATGATGAAATAAAGCAATTAATCAGAATTCCCACAAGCACATAAATTTTTTAAGGGTGAAGAACTTAAATAGGGAGATAAAACTGTTAAGATCGATAATGGTGCATACAAAATAGTCAATAACAATTGTAGAAAAGTATAATCAAAGACTTAACATTAACAGCACCAGTGGTCATTGGTTAGGATTCTTACTATATATTACTAGTTATGAAATTACTTTTTAGTAAAAAAAACCCTCTTTATAATATTAATTTAAAAGAAAACCAATTTACTGAGATAAATCAGAACTGGGAACCATGAAATAATGTTTTGTCAGTTCCATATCTATCAAATTTTCTACAAAATGAAGGAGAAAAGAAACAGCTCCAGAGTGCAAGGTGAAAATGTGTGATATATTTAACATGAAAATGGCAAAATTTCCTTTTGGGTTGAAAGTTCACCTACTTGCTCATTATCAACATGACAACAAATTGATGCAACTGATTTGGCCTACAATACTTCTTCATTTTGTTTTTTGATGGAGGGTCTTACGGATATATGACAAATAGCAGAACATAGTCAACATTGCAATTATCAAGGGTATGAGGCTCTAGCAAGCCACTCATACAATATACTAGGGCACTAGGCCTACAATTTAAAGACTGAGGTTCAGTATAACTACTTTACTCGCACGTGTATAAGCAATATAATGTGAATGTTCATCTGTTTGATTCCAAGATCAGATTTTGATAAATAATCTCTTTATCTAGGGTAGTAATGGACTAATGGAGTAAATTCTGAATTGTATACTACTCTCTTAGAATTCATACAACGAACCCAAATTTCATTAACACAAAAAAAAAAAAAGTTGAAACGGCCAGCAAATAGATATTTCCAAAAGTTAAAAAAGGTTACCTTGCAAATGCTGCCGAATGAACACAATCATCAACAGCAAAGAAAATGGAAGAACCTGCTCAACCCATCTTGAAACCTGTTGCATATCATATCGCTGTTGATAGGATGAATCACTATGACTCCCACTCTCTCCATTCCCGCCATCTACGTCACTGGAATCAGCCATTTCTCTCTCTCCTCTACCACCATCTCCGGCATTCACGGCCACCGGTTCACCACCCTCCCCACCATGTTCTTCTTCTGGATCTGCGGCACCGACTATACGAATAGAAACCTCCCCGTTATCACCATTACTACTCGTGGCCGTATCTGAATCACTCGAAATACGAGTATCATGATGGTGATCATGAATCAAAGCCTCCGATTCATGGTAATCGCTGTTTGACCTAGGTCGAAGAACGCCGGAGTATTCCAATACAGTAGTTACAGGTGCTTGCAAAAATCGAATTACAGGGAACGAAGAAGAAGATGGCGTGGTTCTCCTCAAGGAATTGGCACTACTCATAATCCGTGAAGAGGGAGATAAAGGGTTTGACGAAGCTATATTATCACTCAGAAACGCGTCAGAATCCGTTGTCTCAACGCTGACACCAGTTGTTTCCATTAATTGATGCACAAAAACACAAACCTAGATCGTACCTTTACACCTGGCGTCCGGAAAAAGCTCAAAAACACTGTACGGTAATGAAATTCAGACAAGAACCCAAGAATTAAGATTAAGACAAAGAAAATCGAAGTCAAAGCAGTAGCGATATGGACGTATGTGTGTATATATTGATGTATGTATGTATATACGATGTATGTGTTTGAATCAGTGATTCGGAGATGTGCTGATCAGAATTTGGGGAAGAATTATAGGGTTTCTGGTGGAAGGAAGTTGAATAATTCAATAGAATTTACGGAGAAGGAAATGAATACAATAATAATTAAATGTAAGGGGGGGTTGAATTGAATATTAAATGAAGAATGCGTGTAATGGGTGCAAAGTGGGAAAGATTAAAAAATATTCCGAAGGAAATTGGAAAATGGTGCGGATCTCATACTACTCATCTAGAAGTAGTGGAGTAGGCGAGGGACGACCGTGTCTGAAGGGCTAAGACCAGTTAAGTCTCAAGAATCAACCCCAAACATGTTACCGGGTTGTTTGGATATGTTTCCGAAATTAGTTATATAATCTATCTCAATTGAATCACATAAAATATTGTATTACAAAAGATGTTGCGCAAGACTAATTTGAATGTATTTCTAAGTGTTTGACATTATACTAATTTAATATTGAATTGTTTAAGTGCGTGATAAATTACGATTAAATATAGTTTAAGAAGTCAAATAAGACGGAGGAGCCTTCACCGGCTCATATTTGTTTGTGGGTGATGCCAGTGGAGGTGCTAACGTAATGTCTGATAAAATCTTACTTTAAACTTGTCTTTCATCTTTTTAATCATAAAAGACAAATTACCTGCGAGATTGCATGTACAATTGATTGTTTATAACAAAAAATACGTACTTTTTAATCCACACCATGATTGCATATGATTTTTATTATTTTTTAACCTTTCACTTCTCTATACATACAAACTAGCCGTTGATTCAAAGGTTGATACAACAAGAAACTCACTTAATTCTCTCATTTTTCTACTCACACATACAAATGTGGATCTCAGTCATACTAATTTCAAGTGAAGACTCTCCTAGAACATGTTCTAATTCAGTTTGAAACATAAAACATACAACCCAGTATGATACAATCTACTTTTTGATTCTTGATGTCTTCACCATGATTGATGTAGCAACAATGGCAACGATTTATGCAATGACAACAAACTCAATTTTCTCAACCCCAAATAAAAGAACCTAAGCCATAACTCCCTTTCAACTTATTGAGCTACATAGTCCTTGCGAAATAGAAGATTATATTTTGTTATAAGTGTGTCGATGTATCTAATGGTAATTGATTAATCTACGACTGATGGGAAGGTTATGTATAATCTCCTTCTTCTCCTTAGGAACCCCTTTGAGCTTCAGAGTTTTTGGGTTAGTTGGTGTTTATTCCTCACCATCATATTCTGTGTGCTTCCTTTATAAACACCACTAACTGGTTACTAGGGTCCTTTTGGAGCGGGGCGGAGCGGTTTTGAACTAATGTCTACGATTAAATTGCAAATTGAGGATCTGGTTTGTTTCATTGTATGGGTGGGACTTTTGGGCTGGGTTGTAGTTATAAGGTGGTTGGTAAAGGCCGGGTGTGGGGCGGTGGCCACTTCTAGGTTGTGGTTATAAGAGGGGGAGGGGGTTTCAGGGTACGTTTGGTGTTTGGAGGTTAGATTGGAGGAGTGTTGGTGTTTTCTTAACCCTTTCAACCTATTGAGATACAGAGTTCTTATGAAATAGAAGGTACATTTTGTTATACGTGTGTTGATGTATCTTATGGTAATTGTTTTAATCAGTGAGCGATGGGAAGGTTATGCCTTATCTTTAGGAAACCCTTTTGAGCTTCAGAGTTTTTGGGTTTGACGGTGTTTATTCCTCACCCCCATATTTTGAGTATTTTCTATATAAACACCACTAACTAGTTACAAGGGTCTTTTGGGGTGGGGTGGGGTGGGGTGGGGGTGGGTTTGAACTAATGTTTATGAATATAATTGCAGGATGATGAACTTCAAATGCTCAAAATGTGCAAAAATGAATGAATTGGAAATCGTTAAGGATGTAAACAAGCTTTGTAATGCAGTACTTATTGTATATGGGAGCAAACTTATAATGAAAAGATCTTTTACCGGAGAAAAGAGCACACAAACATGGGACTGCATTAGCATAAGAAGTAATAATGGACTAGTCCACAAATAGTGGAGAAGACTCAATGTCAATGATGGAAGGTATTTGGGCAAATAAAGATAGTAAATAGAAGCAAGGAAAATCAAGATTGCAATTTTGATTGGCCATATTTTTTTTGAAAGGCAAAAGAGAACACAAGAACGGAGCTTCGGATTTGCCATATTGTTATATGAAGAATGCAAATGTGCAATAGAAATTAATCTTGGAACGTGAATGAATAGAGACCATGAGTTAAGAAGATGCTACTCAAAATATAGAAGGGAGACATGCGAATCTGTTCATCATGTGCTTTTTTAATTGTGAGAACCATATGATGTATGTACATGAGACTTATTGAGTTAATATAAATACTTTGTTGTTAAAAAAAAAATAATAATAACTCCATGTAAGAACTCAAGCCCCAAATTTCTAAGGTGTCTGAAAAAAAAGGTTTTACAGCTAAATTTGAATAACATGTTTAAATAATAAAAGATAGTTCTAACACCTCATAATTCATACTGTTTGTTAGAACAATACGATGTGTGTCATTGTCCCCTTGCTAAATCATCATCTGGTAAATTTTCTGTTATGTGTGTAAAAAGTGTTTCCATATTATTTAGACATGAATATTAATTACAAACATCAAAGAATAATATAACTGTTTATCAAAAAATAAACTAAAAATATATACACCAAGAATATGTTTGACAAAGAGATTTTGACTTTTAGAAGAAAAAAAAAACTCAATATGAAAAAAGAACTCTTATTTTAGCTCTAAAATGAAAGATATTTTATGAAGCTTGTAGAAGCTCCATGGGCTTTTAATAAATACTTTTTAATTAATTTTGTTTATTATTTAGAATTTTACTTTTGTATTCTGTTATTTACCTTTTGAACTCTAGTTTCAACTACTTTGTCAAAAACCTTTATATAAATAATAAAAGTTATAATTTCCGGCCCTAAATAAAAGCTTTAGCTCCAACTCTTAGAAGCTTTAACTTCAGTTTTGGCTTCAACTATAGTTAATTACGTCAAACATACCCCAACACTCAAATCATTAAACACCGATTTCGCCCGTGACCTATTCTTCTTTATTTGCTATTCATGACGTAATGTTTCACCCCTTCACTCGGGTTTTCTCCTATGATATTCATGTTAGCCGTATTTTTTGAAATATAGTATACGACGTATGCCTGGTTAAAGTGTCAAACGTTGCTTGAATCCTAATTATTCATATGCTAAATGTATAATCACAGATATTCTTCAAAACTTCAAATATTCTATTCATACATCTTGAAAGAAACCTTGGTTCCGTCTATGGTCAACTCTCGTTGGAAGTACCCCAAGACCAGTTTTCCAAAATTAAAGAACCAAAACATACCCTTGATACCAGTCCGGTCAAGTTCACCACTATTAACGATTCAAAGTTCTTTATTCAACATTAGAAAACTCAACACCTTTAAAATGAACTAAATAATTCTAATCAATAAAAAATATATTAATATTTTAGTAATGATATAATCTCTGTAAATCATAACTTATACCAAAAGAAAATGTGTAGAAAATGACGTCTGACCCAGGCCGGTAGTTGGCCAGACTTGACCTGACCCATTTTGGCCCCCACCCGCTCTATAGCCAATGACCTGACCCCTTTCGCTGCTAACGGCTATGGAGTGTTGAAGACAATGACAAGGTTATGAAATTGAATCACACTAATATACAACAGGAGATAACGGTAACAGTCATGTTTATTTAAATTATCTAGTTACAAATGAAGAGAGTAACACAACACCTACTCGCGACTCAAGTGTGCTCTCAATTAACAGCTGCAATGGTTGGCAGAGATTTTTGTATTTTGTAGTATTCTCTCTTCTGTCTTAAGTTATCTTAGATGCCTTGCAGTTCCAGTTATCCCGAAAATTCTGAAGATGCTAAAACATCACTGAAATGGAAAACCTACAGAAATCAGTAAATTATCACCATTCCCTTTGTTTTCTTTTATCTTACCTTTAAATGTCAAACAAGTTATTTTCTATTTTTAAGTTGGTATAGGGTATAGACATGATATCCAAGGAGAAATTAATAATCAAATCAGATCAAATGGTAAAGTAAGTAATACAAATTCAAAAAAGAGCGATGAAATGTTCCGCCTAAATTAGCTAGAGAAGGTGGTTTAGGTAATTTGATCGAGTTAGTCAATAAATAGAGGGGTATGTAATACTTCAGGTATGCTTATAATCATTAACCCAGCTTGCGATTTTATCAATGAAAATTGGTATTTGGTAGTCTCTACTCTCTAGAGAGTAAACTGCTACTGACAAATCAAGTCCAAAGAGATTCCTTTAGGGCTGCTTGATTGGTAGGAGAAATAATCTAAAAAAAAACTTGTTCTGCTTATTGATACAGTAAGGACAAACATAAACCAATTTCTATGGATTCGACCCTAATGATTGGATTGCTACCTACAAAGTACTTCAACCATGATTATAATCTTGTTGGATTCAACACCCACCATTTGCTAAGAGTTTTTCCAGCTATTTTATTAAATTCATTGTTTAATTCCACATGTTTTGTCCTTGTCCTATCATAAATAGAATGAAGAAACAATGATTATAATGTAGTTAAATTCAAGTTTACTTGCAAAGTAAAAAAACAATGATAATGAATAAAAAACTTCACCACCATTTTTTAAAGTTCCCCAGGAGTGCAATTGTGCAGAAATCTCTAGATAACTAGGTATCTTAAGGATAAATACCTTGTAACCTGAAATTAATTGATGGACATTGCTTTATAGCCTTCTTTCTCAAGAATGTTAGCTATCGAGATGTCACCTGTCTTTGAAATTCTCCCATCATCCTACAAGCACATTGATAAGAAGAAAACAGAAACTTTAGCACTTCAGATATGGTTTTCCGGGTTGAAGAAGAATTGTTTAAAGCTGACAAAATAACTTCAGCTCATCTCCTATTCCCATGAATCTATGATTCAGTTCAGTCAAAGCGTTATTATCAGCAAACAGGTCAAAATGATGTAACGCGTGCCAGCTTCAACACAACTATCTGACAATAGTGATGCCTATTATTATATAACATACAATTGAGGTTGTGGGTTCAAGACCCAGCAAGGACAAATTATGCGAGTAGATTCCCGTTATAAGAAAGGGCCATCTTCAAAGAAGGTTCATAAAGGTCCAGTCCAGTCGGCTTGACCAGCTAATTTCCCTCCCTTTTGTGAAATCATATAATAACTGACATATTGAATGCAATTTCAAATTCATTATTCTTAACAATTACCAATTTGGGTTGTTTGTTTATGTTTAAGATTAAATCGAAAGGCAATTAGGTATTATTGGAAGGAAATGAACCACAACACGGTGACCCATAGAGTTTGGGTGGGGTTTCAAATTTCACCCATTTGAACTTGTTTAGATAAACGAAGAAGCTCAAACTTCAAAAAAAAGTTACTCAACTAAACCCAATCTTTGATATGTTCAGCCAAAATAGCCACTACACATGAACACACACACACTCATAACGCTCAATGATCCTGTCTTCTATACACAGGCCCGCACACACATACAAACACAGTCCTAAAACTCAAATATCCTGTCTTCTATTAGTTCTACATATAGACACACACACGCACACAATCCTAAGCCTCAAAGATCATGTCTTCTATATATAGCACTCACACGCACACGCTCATAAATCTCAAAGACACACATGCACTGATTCACGATTTCACGCCGTACAAAGACACTCCTAAACCTCAAAGATCCTGTCTTGTATAGTATTTGAGTCGGTAAATGAAGCAAACAAGAGCCGTCCAATAGACAAGCCCATGTAGGTCCTCAATGAGTGAATTATTCATCTTGCATACCTTAAATATTAGGATTATTCCAATGTGATACATGCACATATTGGAGACCCAAACTAGAACAGTAGAACTAACCCTAAACTATAGAAATGCATATCCACAAATGCTAATAGACAGATGTCATAGTCTGTCTCAACTCCTAAATGACAGAGTGCCGTTGAGAAATAATCTATATTCATGTTACACACACAACACATGAGAAACCAAACAGAAAAGTTACCATGATGTGGATATAGTTGGGCTTGATAAATTCCAGAAGTCGTTGGTAATGAGTAATCATCAAAACAGAGTTTGTGGGAGTCATAAGTGCATTAACTGCTTTTGAAACATCTCTTAGCGCATCAACATCTAACCCAGAATCAATTTCATCCAATATAGCCAACTCCGCCCCAAGCACCTGAAAAAATAAAAAGCATGGAAACAAGACAATACAACTTTCAAGTATATAAAGGAACATGTACCAAAAAAATAAAAGAATTCAGTTCCTATGAGTGAACTCAAGAACATCAATTCCATTTGATCTATCAGGTTACATACCGCAAGTTGTAATATTTCATTTCGCTTCTTTTCACCACCACTAAACCCTTCATTAACATTTCTGTTTAGAAAGTCAGCCTTTATGTTCACCATTTCCAGCTTTGGCATGATGTAACCATAAAACTGTAAAGGCATATTATTAGTCCCAATCTAGTAAACACCAGGTAAATATTTGTAGAAATATAATGTTGGTGTTGTGTTTGCAGGGTGCATAGGAAGACTCTCATCTATAAAGTCTATTCTATATAACGATTAATGATCTAAAAGGACTGAATAATCTTTTTCATCACCTCCTCTTAGTAGCCCACGTTTATTCATAATCTTTTTTATATTCTCAATCATATATTCATATTTCGTGATCAAATAAAAAGAATAGTATTGTATCCCTTATAAAGTTACAATAGCTTTCACAAGTACTATAACCAACTCCTATAAAGTTACAAACTATAAACCTGAAGTGGATCAAGCTCTGGCAGACCAAGCTTCCTTCTTCTGGCATTGTATGCCATCTGCAGAAAGTCACTATTGCTCACACCTGGAATTTCTACTGGAGACTGAAAGCTAAGAAATAGCCCAGCAAGTGATCTGTCTTCTGGTTCCATCTCGAGCAAATTTTGTCCCTTGAAAACAACTGAACCTCCGGTAACTTCATAATCTTTATGACCAACAAGAACCTACATAGCCAAATAGCCTATCAGCAAATAAGATGCAGAGACATTGACTATTAAACAGCCAGAAATTAACAACTTGCTGCATTATAGTCAAGCCTTGACAACCACTCAATTAATACATTAAACTTATCCTAAATTCTATAACAAATGTACATGTGTGTGCATAACAAAAATTCACTTAAATAGCCATGGAAAAGTATGATATCCTCTCAAGTACCCTTCAACAATACAATGAAAATTGAAGTTTGAGTAAAAAACTTGTGAACATATAAATATCATTTATTGAAAAACTTGTGCAGAATTGTTGAACTAGAAAATATGTAAAGTTACTAAAAAGCTGAACTATCAAGTACTTCAGATGTCTGAAAAACTACTCTGCGAGAGTGCGAGGAAACTGAAGCATACTAACCTTGGCAAAAGTACTCTTCCCAGAACCATTCTTGCCCATAATAGCATGAATCTAGTCAAATCCAAAAACGAAACAGCATTAGAGCTTTTTTCCCTAAGACACCCAAGGGGGAGCATGATTTGAAGCATTACAGCCTGTCCAAATACACTCAGCTAAATGATTAGTAAAAGAAAGAAATGCAGAAATTCTTTTACAGTGATATCATTAACATAAAGTATAAAGCCATTAGCACTGTAACAGCTTACAGTTTGTCAGTCATAAAGTTGCTCGTCTAGAAATTACTATAAACTTTAGCTTTCAATATCAAACTGGCGATTATTCAGGTTAAAGTTTATAATTCTAGACAAACTTTAACCAATTACTAAAGCAGGAAAAATATTGAATTAAAGTTCGTGACCAAATCCATGTTTATGCTAGCGACATTAAAAGTCAAAATATGCCTACTTTATGGATGAACTACCAAACCCTATTACTAACAACTCTAAATTTCAAAGAGATTAAACAACACATTGAGTATAACCACATGATTGTATAATAAACAGAAGTATAAGAGACCTCGCCTTCGTAGATTGATAGATTAACACCGTTTAGAATTTTCTGCCCAGATTCAGAGATGACGGCAGTGAGGTCTTTAACTTCCAAAACAAGCTTCGGTGTTCCGCCTCCACCGTCCGACACAGAACCTGCCGGCGATTCAGCGGCGAGTGTTGCGGTTAATCTAAACGATGGAAATGTCCGAGAAGAACGGCGTTGACGAGGAAGGGCAGACACCGTAAATAACATGGAATCAGGAATCGATTTTCTGAATGAGATAACAGGAGGAGGAGAAGGAGAAGAACAGCAGCCGAATCGGTGGAGCAGAGCCATCGCTGATGCTTTGTGAAGCCGAAGCGTGAAGAACAGGGGTTTGATAATATAAGCCGGTAAATCACGCACACGCGCCGCACGTGATTAGATATAGTTATAAACCCACATGGGCTTAATGTATTGGGCTTTACTTACTCCGACCAAGAAGGATTATTATCTATTCCTTTTTACCCTTTTAATAATAATATAAAATATTTAGGTTAAATTCGAAAAAGTAAATATAAATTAAACCGTAACCAAGTTTTATAATTAGTTTACATAGAACAATTACTTTAACTAATATTTAAAAGAATTATGACAATATTGAAGCTTAAATGTTTTAACAATTATAAGATTTTGAGTTACATAAATAAAAAATCAAAGAATAAACATTGAGATACCATCATATGCTAGAATCTAGGTTCTAAAAAGCTAATGTGCCTTTAAAGGCTTGAGGCTTGATAATATCGTCGCATAACATGTTATGTTTTTTTAGAACGTTGGCTAGAATTAATTAAAGACACCATCATATGCTAATAACTTTTTGTAAATTCGAATGATTGGTTACAATGTCGAGACAAAAAAGATGAACATCAAGATACTAATTAAGAATGAATCTTAAAGAGAAACAAGCAATTGACTGATTCCCAAAAACTTTTATTTCTTGTGTTGATATGGAACAATAAATGAATACTCAAACATGATCCATCTAATCTAATGTGGTGAAAATTTAACAATTGGTTATTACTGTGACTTGACTTCCGGAGTGTTTTGTATTTGATGGGAAATTGCTGCAATATGTTATTATTCTTATCCTAGTGTATTGTCACCTATATGCATATACTTTAATTTTTTTCTGACTCGGAATATCGTTATTGAGAAAACGACGCCATGGGAAGTTGTATAAAAATATGTGACTTGGCTGTAGTTTTGTACAGCATGGGAAGTTAAAGCAACGTTAGCATTCTTCTTCCTTAAGTTAAAGAGGGGGGACAAGTAGATAAAGTGGTTGGGGCAAACGAGGAAGAGCTTATAGACAAGAACAAAGCTGCTGCAATTTGGATAGCTAAACTACCAGCAAAGATGAAGAAACCAATAACACAAACATTGTTAATTTGTTATTTTACGTTTCTTTAATGACTAGGCATAGAACTTTATACGTACATGTGTAGGTTGTAGATATATGTGTGTGTGTGTGTTCAATAATTTATAGAAGTAATCTTTTGTTTTGCGCCACATAAAATGAAAATAGGATGTTTTCTTGTACAAATCTACTTCCATTTCAAATTGAAACATAGATTGATTATGATCCACCAGTTTTCTCAATTCTGTCATATATAAAACTCAAACGCTTTTATTTAACTAAAAACACAAATACACAACACGACTATCCACACATAGCAATAACATCCTCGTAAAACATTAACTTATTATCAGAATCAATTCTTGTCCTTGAAACATCTGCTTCATTACACCAACAGATACACACACTAACATGTGTTTGTTAATTAATGTAAAAGAGACCATCTCTCCAAATTTGTTTAAAAAAGCATTTATTCATTCATGTGTAGAAAAGGAGGTGCAGGCCTCACGTACGTGAACCCTTTAAACGGGTTCTCATTACATTTGGGGCTGGCAGCTGGGGAATCCAGCACTGGTGGCAAGTTGGTCCAACACTCTTCGAAATTTGCAATGCATTGTTTACCAGCAACTTGTGGAACAAAACTTGGCTTAATTTCTCGACCCTCAAGTTTCTTCCAGTTGATCGATTTGAACCAACTGTGGTTTTTTATCTCATCGCTTCCACCTGCGCCACTGCCTAGACGCCTGCTTGATTCCTTCTGTAGTAACTAAAAAAACGCATAATACTATGATTAGTAACAAGTAAAGAAAGGAATTAAACTGGTCGCTTTGGGTGGTTGCGTTTAATCTCTTATAGATCAAAGAAAAAATTAACTAAAAAGGAAATGGGTCAAAAATCATCCAAAGCAACAAACATATTTCTATTTTAGCCCATTGATGAAAATTTATGTATTATAGTTGTTTTGTAATTTATTTTAATTGGTAAACCAGTTGTAATGGTTCTGTCTTAGCAAAAATCTACGCAATTTGGTTCTAAAATGTAGGAAAACTAAAGCATACTGCTATTGTGCAGAAAAAGTGCATTGTGTAAGGTTGGAATTAGCCTAAAAGAAACATTGATGTTGTGTGCATGTGACCCCTAAATTAGAACATCAAATGGCCAAAACATGTTGCTTAAGCTCCCACTTCTTGATGTTTTTAAGAGAAGTGTACCTCCAGAGATTCAACTTGTTTCATTAACACCAATGGTGCATACTTTAGTCTAGCTTATAGGAGAAGTATATTACCCCTTTCAAAAGAGAGTGTGCTTCACTTGATAAAAAGGCTGGAAGCTTGATCTTATCTTTAACTATCTTTTGCTGGATTTTCTGTCTGTTTCCTCCTCTAAATGGAGGCTGCAGAGACAATAAAAACCAGATCAACAACATTGACGAAATATTATATAATTAAACAGAACAAGTATAACATGCTAAAGCCGGCATGAAATTTGTAAGAGAAGAAGAAATACCAACCTTCCCTGTAAGCATTTCATACATTAAAATTCCAACACTCCACCAGTCAGCCGCCTTATCATGGCCCCGCCCTTGTACAATTTCAGGCGACATGTATTCTAATGTTCCACACATGGAATTTGATCTTGTGCTTTCATCAAATTGTTTTGCTAGGCCAAAGTCAGTCAACATTGCCTGAAATACACATATAAAAATGTCAATAAAGTAACATTTGATACTGTAACCCCAACCACAAGAAGAGTGCTCTACAAAAATAAAGCAAAAGGCAAATATATTAATATCCTATTTAAACATGCGGATATTAATGCGTGAATGTTTGAGAAGAGAAATAAGGAGGGGATCTTACATGCCCTTCCGCGTCCAAAAGAATATTTTCAGGTTTCAGGTCCCTATGCATTATGCCATTAGCATGGAGATGCGAAACAGCAGAAACAATCTCTGCAGTGTAGAAACGTGCCAATTCCTCCCTGCAAAGGGGAAAAAATGTTTGATCCTCTAAGATAATTGCAACATCAAAAAGACTGTTTTCTCTTTTTGGGTAGGAGAGTTACAGGTGACGCATACCTGAACAAGCCTTGTCGATAGAGTTGAAAGAAAAGATGACCCCCGTTTACAAAATCAAGAACAAGAAACAATCTATATTTGGTCTGGATACATATAATCCCAGGAAAAAAAAGAAACATTAGGACCACTACAGATAGTAAGCTCCAATAACTTTATAGTAATTTGTGAAGATCAAACTGGATTTTAGTGGTTTAAAGAGTTGCTGTATAAAGTTGAGTATTAGGACCTTTACAGTGTAAATTTATAACATATATTACCTGGAAGGAGTATTTGAGTTGCACGATGAAAGGATGATCAACCTTTGTCAAAATATCTCTTTCTGCTTTCATATATTCAGCATGATCTTTCTCAAAAATCCTATCCTTGCGCATGACCTTCATTGCAAAGATTTCTGATGACCCATGCTTTCTCACTTGATAAACCTTAGCAAATGCTCCTTGACCAACCACTTTCAAGACTTCAAAGTCTTCAAGTCCCACAGTAATACCATGGTTTTTCATTGAACTCCCATCATCATTAACAAAAGAAGAAGATTCTTCTTCAACAAGATCATATTCAGTCTCATGTAAAGTAAGCTTGCTAAGCTTCATAGCCTGACTGGTAAAAGTTGTGGGACCCACCAATGAATGGGACCGGCTGCAAATTACTTCAGGTTCCTCATACACTAATTCATTTGTATCTGGTGCAGAAGGTACCACACCAAAAACATCAGAGAAGTCCAGCTCAAACTCAACATGATCCACAGGGAGAGCATCAGGCGGACCCAATGGAAGCAGCACTTGGGTCTGGAAAGTCTTCCCCCTCATGTTTCCACTCATTTGCAAACATGGAGAAGCAACCATTTTCCAAAAGCTTAGGACGTTGTGGGTATACAGAAGGTGGAATTGATGGGGTTTCTAAATTGATGAAGGGCACCTCAAGAAGAAAAGGTGGCGGGTCAAGTATAAGACTGGTGTCACAGGGAATCTTGAAAATAGGCAAATCAGAATCCAGAGAGGGAATTTGATCTTGTTTCCCGCTTGACAGGAAACAGTAGATGTAGCAATGCTTCTTGAAATCATGAAGACCATGCAGTGAAACTGTAGTTCAGGAAAAAAGTTGTTTTAGCATTATATCATAGCACAATTGATCAATGGTATATATGTGTTTGTGGCTTTGTGCATAAGTAAACATAAAGAGTTTTAATTCCAACTCAAATATCTCTGCTAAGTTTGGTCGTAACATTCTCCTAATTGAAGCATTCAAAGGTGTACATCGATTTTGACAAAACAACCCTATACGGCTATATGGAGTCCATCAATCCCAAAAACTGCATTTCTGTTGTGTACGTCTTAATTTTTGTGGCTTGCCATTCCAAGACCACCCTGTCAGGCATACAAAAGTGTTTCTTCTATCTTACAGACTTTCCATTCAACTTAAAGGGCACAGATTGATGAAACTAGACTCTCGATGCATGTCTTCGTTTCCTTAACTTGCTATAATCCTATAACTAACATTTCACCTTCTGTAAAACTAATCTCAAATAAGGAAAGATGTCCTTCTAAACTACTTCCTAGTTTTTCTTTATGAGGTGCATCTTCTCTGGCTAAATTTAATAATTATATACTCCACCTTTTCCTCCAAACCTCTAAATTTAAGATGACACCAAGAACTCAAAAGAAATTAATATAACTCTTCCTTTTTGTTCTTTCAACGTCTTTCTCAGTAAACTTGCAAGATTTTACGGACTGGACACTAATCCCACAAGTTAACCGGTTCAAATTGTGATATGTTACTGTTTAAGATCAACCCATGTGCTTGTCATTTCTAGGGATTCACAACATGTGAATGTGTGAAGAAGTAAAGTTACGTAAATCAAGTATATAATCTTCTTTTGAGAACACTAAAAAATTGGGAGGAGAGTGTTTATATAGGAAATCCTTCCAAGGAGGAATAAGGAAATCCTTCCAAGGAGGAATAAGGACATCCTTCAGGAAATCCAAATAAAAAGGAGAAATAACTTGCTATAGAACAACCAAATAAAGAAAAAGGTAATACTTGTTATAAAGATTTTCTTTAGCCAAACTCAGCTGAAGTTAATTGAAGATTCTTGTTGCCCCCGAAACGAAAAAGTTCATCAGTACTTGAATCTAGCAAACAGGATATGCTAGCTACTTTTTTTAGCAAAGGATGATAGAACAGAGATAGTCCTAGGCTTAACAACTCAAATACAATAGAATTATCTTCATTGATACTTTGGTAGCATATAACATCTTAAAAAGACCAACATAACACATTGGCAAACTCGGTTTAAATCATCAAATAACCAACCAAATCTCTATTAATCCAATTGTCGGCAAGAATACATCTCCTGAGTAAGATTTAGTCCCAACAAACATCAATCAGTAATTCTTTCTTATAATTCAAACTGCGTATCATCCTTCAAACATATAATGACACGCAAACAACACATCCAAAATCAACATCTCTTTGGAAAAAAATTCCTCAGAACAACCAAAATCATCACATTTAATGTGTAAAAGAATAACAACGTCCAAAACCCTAAATTCGTCAAACAATCCGATCAACAGAACTCGATTAAAAATTACGTAACAACAATCATACGGTGATTAACCAAGCACAAAAAACTTTCGATTAGGATAACAAATAACCGAGAGATAAGATCGATTTCGGTCTTACCTGAGGAAGAGAGATCGCCGAGGGGATTCGCTGTGAAGGAAAAGTTGTTCTTAAAAGAAAAAATAAAATTTATCGGTTTGCCGCTTATAACTGACTTACAAGTTAAAAATTAATTGAAAATGGAAAATATGAAACTCATGACGTGGCATTATGTGATTAGCGTACAGAGAATAACGTCCAGCTTGTGAGATGACGTTTCTTCGTGGCTTGCGGCAAAGGAAGAAGTCGTTTTGGCCACGGCGAAGCAATTTCTTTGAGTGTATAACAAAATCAGTCCTTCAACTATTGCCCAATTACAAAAAGGAAAAATCTAATGGTAACGCTGAAGTTTTTCTTGCTAGAATCGTTATACAAACATGTTATTTTCTCCCTCTTGTTTGTTAATATTTTACCACCAAATACGTGCGCTAGAGAAAAGTAGGAAATGAATCAATATTACTTTTTCCTTCCTCATTGTTAAAAATA
The DNA here is from genome assembly GCA_038502395.1 of Dittrichia graveolens. Lineage (NCBI taxonomy): Eukaryota > Viridiplantae > Streptophyta > Magnoliopsida > Asterales > Asteraceae > Dittrichia > Dittrichia graveolens. Next base: position 96,518,963 of record JARJIL010000002.1, read on the forward strand.
TCATAATTCATATATTTAATCAAATATTTGGCTGATTGTCAAATCTGTAAAAAAATCAATATAATTGATAAAAAATTATTTAAAAGAACGAGCAATATTAAATAACTGATGTAAAATGCTGAAGCAATAAGAATTATATATAGTCATCATTTTTTGCAACAAGATTAAAAAGAGAGAGAAGAATATCATGTTAATGAGGTTTTTTTATGTTGAAAGATATATATTAACGAGTTTTTATAACGTTATATGGGACTTCTTAATCCTATGATTGATTCTCTTCTTATGTGTCATTTTGATTGCTTATTTTGATGACATTGATATGTAAAATAGGATAGGCTTTGTACTTCATCAAATGTTTGTTCATACATAATCAATCGTTTAAGTTGCAAAATATATTGCTATAACTATGAGTCTATGATATGACACAAAAATTATTGATACAACTGATGTAAACATTATTAACTTATACGATATATTGTTCTAATACTTGTTTATGATAACTTTCAGTTTCCTCAACCATTTCTATTTAATATTTTGTTATCATCCTCCTAACAAAAAGTGGTGAATCTATACTATATTATAAAGCATCTAAGTTTTTTGTTTAAACTCTTAAATTTTAAGTGTTTTAAAATTAATAAATTACTTCTTATATAAACTAAAATGAGTAACTATTAGATACAATTAATAAGATTCTTATATTTCATTTAATAGCTAAACTTTACATATTTAAAAAAATCAAAGTCAATACAAATTTTTTGAAAGTAAAAGTCAATACAAATTGACTTAATTATTAAAAAGTATTTTCATAACCTTTTTTTTCAATTATAGAGAACAAAAAAGTAAATAAAATAGACATGTCACCAAACGAAAATTATTCGCCGTCACCATATTATATAAATACCATTTTCCCCACGTTTTGAAAACGAACATGTTAATAAGTAGAAATTATTCGTTGACGCCGTATTACGCGGGTATCATGCTAGTTAATATTTGATATAAGGAATTTTAATTTTGATGGGATAATCTGGATTAGTCGTCCAAGGAACTTTTACTTATTTACTTATATTAATTAAATTACATTAAAAATAATAAGAAAAAGAAGTTAAAAGTAAGGGTTTTAATTATTTTAATAACTAAGGACCCTCAATATAGTTTTCACAAAATTTAGGGATGATTTATGTCATTCTTCGTAATCTCTTGGAGAGGCGCTGGGACTTAGATTATGCTCCGGTTTATGCGAATCTATTTATGGAACACAAATTTACACTTTATCGAGATATATGCCTCATTAAACATTAATATTAATAATAGCAAATAATTACTTAAAAAAATTACTTAAACAAATATTTAAATATTAAATTTGATGGGACTTTGAATATGCTCCATTGCTCCTGTTTTGTTTTTTTTTTCTTTTTTACAAATTCAATATATAATCTTACAAATTTTCTTAAATACATATATCTTTATAAAAATCAATATTATATATATATTTTTCTAAATTCTCGTATATGTTCTTATACTTAATTTAATAATAATTAAATCATTTAAAAATTAAAAAATATAATTCCTAATTATATTTACAAGTAAAATTTCTTAAATACACTTATTCCTTTTTCACTTAGACCAATTGTAATGGGAGCTTGTCATCACTAGATGACGAGCAAATATGCTCCACCAAATGCTCGTCAACCACTAAGGCTCACTCGTCGTCCGTTGCTTGGCATCACCACGACGACTCAACACCTCTTTCAACAATTAAAAATAAAAATGGAGATGATGTGGAGGTTAGTCATGTATGTCATGACTATAGCTGTTTAGTCATGATTATGTCATAGGCTGAAAAACTTAATAGTCATAGGCTGAACAGCTGATGTGACAATCAATCATGACAGTAATACATGTCATGACTACGAGCGGTCTTAATACTTTGATAGATAGATCCTAAATTCCTCGCAAGCCACAAATTTGAAGTCTTCTCCAACTACCCGGCAAGCCGTTGTCTTCATCTTTTCTTCTCTTCATAAAAAGTGTGTCAACTCATTCTCTGTAACACCGCTTCCGAAAACAGCAACTTTAATGATAAATCATATTTAGCAGCGAAAATTTTTCTTTTAAAAGTAACAAACTATTAATTACATTTTCATCTTTTCAAAACATACACAGGTGTTACCTATCACAGGAACCGATCATAAAGTATCTTATTACAACATACATATATAAAGTGTTCCAACCCACAAGGGTTATTTACAATCAAAAGCCACCCGCCTCACCAGGCCTTCTAGTCTTTACCTGAAAAGGGACAACATAACACCATTAGCTAACAACTTAGCTAGTGAGTAGATACTTATCATAAATATCAATACAGTAAGTCATGCAACATACATATCATACATAAGCAATCATTGCTAGCTTAACACATAGCGGTGTGCTGACAAGATCAGTAAGAGTCATGTATTGCAGGGTAATCAATCCCGCTCAACAACTCAGGCCGGGGGATCAGACACGACCATCCGCGCTGGTGGGGGAGCATAAAGCAGTCCACCAAGCATCGTTCACAGAGCCAGAGACTCCACAGGTAATCCAGCTACAACCGGCTAATTACCACTCACGTTAAGGCATGGCGGTTCTGCAGAACCTAGGATTCGGGATGCCTCCCGAATCTCCGTGAAATCCCGAAGTACTCATGGGATCCAGTTACAACCGACTGACCTTAACCATGCTTAAGATAGTCTGCAGACAGTGCACATACATACACATACATATGATCCCACAGGGATCCATTATCTTACAGGCAATATCATTCATTTATCTATTCATACATATCGTCATGTATTAACTAAGCGGTTCCAGTCTAGACCCGTTGGCATGCACCTAATATACATTTTAACATCATGAAGGTCATACACTTACCTCCTTGATCATACCTGCAAAAACAAGTTAGATATACATAATACAATCATGTAGTCATCTGGCATACGAGCCTTACTCTACTGAGTCTCATGAAAGCAGGTACTCACCTGAGTAATTTATAACGTACATGTATTTGTTTCTGCCCACCCTAATACAACAAGTTCACCTAAAATATCATCATACATTAATCATCTATACATGCAATACAAACATATGAATTTAACTTTGGACTTGGCACAAATCAGCCAAAACTGTCGGATTTGGGAAATCCGATGGTTCTTGCGGATTTGAGAAATCCGACACTTTCATACATGGAATCCGACATTCACCTAGCGGATTCCAACACTTGGGAATCCAACATGCATACGAAATCCAACACTTGCGGATTCCGACACATAGAAGAAAATCTGAGACATATGAAATCCGACATTCTAGCGGATTCCTATACAACGAAATCCGATACATACAAAATCCGATAGATACGAAATCCGATACTTTTATCGGATTCCGACACTTGCGGATTTCATCAAATTTAGCGGATTCCGACACCTTCATAGGTCTCGGAATCCGACACCTTCATACCCTGAAATTCCAACAACTTCATTCATCATTTTAACAACTTCATGCTTGTTAGTTTTACGCCCAGAACACCTTAGAACTTCATGTTTTATCTATACAATCTTCTTAAACACCCCAAATCCAAACAAGAACACCAAACATGCAAAACTCACTTCAAAAGTAAGCTTTCATGTTCTTCAAAGTATTCTTGCATGAATTTGTGTTTCTAACATATATAATCTTCAAACATACTTAAAGCTATGCTACTAACCTCTTGTAAATCAACAACAAGTGCTTCTTCCTTTCTTCTTCTAAAATCCTAGAGCAGAGAGAGAGAAGTGTGTGTTTTTCTTTCTTGAAATTTCTTTGACTTTGTAAAGTCAATTAAGGGCACATGCACACACATATATAATTATCTATCCAGAAGCGGTTGTCTCTGGATTACTTTACTATGGGGTTTTCTTTTTTTAATTTAATTATACTAATATACATATATATTTAACATACACGTACATACATACTTAAAACACATACATATATTCACATAACATTAAAACTTCAATTAAACAAGTACTTATAAGTAAAACATTCCTCTACTACATTAACTACACACACGTACATGGTGTTTACAACTAGGTCCAAATTGAGAATGTTACATTCTCTTTTTTATTTGAGGATTTCAATCCTTAATATCTACTTGTTTCATTCGCTATACGAATCAATTTTAGATTTAGACTGGTGAAAACGAAATTTGATGAAGGAAGAAGATATTAGGTGAAGAAGGAAGAAGAGTAAAGATGAATAAGGATATTTAGGGGATATTACTTGTCAAAATTAATTAGGGATTTATGTTTTTCAATTTTTAAATGATTTAATTACTATTAAATTAAGTCAAATGATATATTAGAGAGTTTAGAATGTTTAAAAGGATATATATTTAATAATGATTTTTGCAAAGATACATACATAATTACGGAAGTTTATAAAGATATATGAAAATTTTCTTTTATTTAACGACACACACCAATCCACCTAATCCACACTTTATGTTCAAAACAATACTTAAACATTTAACCTCTAAAAAAGCACCTTAATTACATTTTAATACCAATAAACCAAAACCCCTTAATCTCTAGTTTTATGTTTTTAGTCTAGGAGAAACAACCTATGTTACAACCTTCCCAAATCTCAACCCTTTTTTTTATCTTTTTTTTCATTAACCAATCTCCTCCCATATCCCAAACAGGCTTTGTCGTTTTTATTGTCTTTCTCTTCTCTCTTTATTTTTTCTTAACAACCAATGTTATAGCCTTCTCAAATCTCAACCCCTTTTTTTTCTTTTTCTTAACCAATCTCCTCCCGTATCCCAACAGGCAACAGCCTTTGTCAGTTATTTTTTTCTCTCTTTTCTCTTTATTTTTTCTCTTTATTTTTTCTTTTTATTTTCCTCTTTATTTTATCTTACTTTTTTAAAAAAAAATTTAAACTTCAAATAATTTGACAAATAGTTATTTGTAATATTTTTTATCTTTGTTTAAATTTTTATATAACGATAATACAAAGTTGTATTTTTGCGAGGTTTGAAATACAAATCATGGGTCCCTTCTCATTTATATCTATATTTCAATGTAAATTATATCATAACCCGTTTTTTTTAATCTAAAAGACATGTTTTTCAAGATCGTAATACTAAGAAAATACGTTTTATTAGATAAATTTTATAGTACATTACAATCTATAGTGATGATATATATAGATAAGAAGGAGATAGTTTTTTGTATCTAAAAGGAGATGGTTGTATACTTGTAGATGAAATATTTCTAGTAATTTTAATCGATGGCATATTTTCTTTAAATACTTAACATATACTTTTAATTTAATTCTTTTAAATTAATTCACGTACCAAATAGAGCGCACGAATAGTCGTGTTAAACTATCGAACCTAATAATGTGTTAAATATTTTAAACAAGCCGATTGTTTTCCTAATACAATTATTGCATATAGACTTTTGTTGATTATTCGAATAATATTGACATCTACATAAACAAGTTTTCCGAAAGCTTAAGTTTTTGACGTCTTCCTTATTGTCCCGGATGTTACAAAAAGACTTAATGGATCGAAAACAATAGTTATTAAGAACGATATCTTTGAAAGAATTGATTATGAAGAGTTGATCCATAACTTTTCCTGTAATAATGCTAGGAGAATTTCATGATTCTTATAACTATGTAGTATAAAGTATTTATACTACTATTTTTTGTTTTAGTCATACATACATACATACAATAATTATTAATTAAACATTTTTAATTATACGTTAAGTTGGTGTTAAGTTGGGTATGTTGTTTCTTTGTGCGATGGAAAAACTGTTTACGTGCGTGTAATTATTTATCTTCAAGTTTGGTTCTATTTGTTATATTTGATACAATTCGCCAAAATGCATATCAAGTATCTTGTCATTGTGAATGCGGGGTTTAAACCATGGAAACAAGCGATAGTATTATGAAAATCTGGTACACCAATTCCCAACCATTTCCTTTGATTTTTCTAAAATTATTCCTCATTGAGCATAATAAGATAATGTATAATTGTTTGGATATTTATGGAGTATATAGTCACACAAAATCAACTCTAACTAAATCAAAATCCACTAGGTGCAACCAATTGAACCTGCAACCTTAACGAATAACCCGAATAACGCAAAAGGACTCGAGAAGTTTGGGCTGTGATCACTCTCCAAAACATACACATGTGAAGGTGGCCATTTCGTGATCATTTTGTCTTGTTGCTCGGGTTTTATCACTTTGTCATACATTGTTTTAATATACACCCGCGGCACTTTTTCTATACTTTCACTACCTTCTGGGAATCGCGCATTTAGTATTGCACAAATAGGCCCCGGCCGTAAAAGCATCGAAGCTAATGTGTAGTCCTACAAAATACGCGTTCACACATTATCCATCATCTTGTAATCCAAAATTACAAAATATTTAACACATCATTATCACATCATCTCGAATGAATGCAGTTTTGTTGTGTTTTTTAAACGTCGAGGGTAAGTTTGCGTGCGTACCTCCAGAGGACTCATATGATAAATGAGTTTGCGTTGTAGCTCCTTTTTAACAATTGCAGTTGTAGGAGGTTGATTAACGCCTAAACCGAATTCCAAATCATATGCATCATCATATTCAGATAAATCAGGCACCCCCTATGTAATTATAAGAAAAGGTAAACAACAACAAGTGTATTAAATACTACTAGTTAAATTACATTTTAAGGCTGTCACATTTTTTGTAAATTAAGAAGGCAATTGTATAAGCAATAATCACATATTAATATATTATACAAATTTATTTATAAACTATAATGATAATGATTCCATTAGAAACAATCCAATTATTTCTTCAAATCCTAATTAATAATTGATATTTCTATATTTTATACGGCCTCCTTAAAGTGGAGCCAAAGGCAAAATGACAAGCTTCTGAGTAATCAACAGTTGGAGCCCATAAACGTGCATAGTATTCAGCTCCACTCTTTACCTACACTTACCTCATCAAAACCACACATTCGCCTCTTTTTCTAAAGGGCCCTACATTCTTCTCAATGTTCCTTTTACCTTTGTCTTCGTTAATTTATTCTAGGATTCGGTGTGACGGTCAGTTATAACAGTCATTTTAGTTATAATCAAAAGTACTCTGTCATGTCATAAGCATCAACTTAATAACGCCCCACAGCCAGTTTTTTATACTTTAATGAGTTGTGCGTTTAAGTACAAATAAAATTGTTAGAAAATCATATCTTGGTATGAAATTAAGATGTTAATTAAAAAACAAAAGTTTAGTCATAAACTTACATCTTTAATGTCTTCTTGTGTTAAAAGACCGTTTTTAAGCATCGTCGCTGCAACATATATCGCGAGACTGATCTTATTCGGAAACTTATGAGTTGCTTGTGTTACGCTTAGTCCCCCGGCACTGTGTCCTACCAAAATCACCTGCACTAAGTGTATTTAGCATGAATTGTTGTATATTTGTAACATAAAAGTCATATATTAGCTGTTAACACGAGAAGTATTATGACTTTTTGGACAAATAGAGTTCATTTTATGACTTTTAAGATGAATTTAAGTTTAAGTAATAATCACACAAAAACGTAAACAAAACAATTAAAATTAATGGTCAATTTTCGATCACCACTATTCTATTCTATGCCAAAGAAAATAAAAAGAATAATAAAAGCTACCACTTTTGTTGTTAACATCGAATGTTGTTGCTACGGTATTGTATAGTTTGAGATCGTCGAAACAACACTTGTATATGGCTTTTCATGCATTGAGATGTTGTACATGATGCATAAAGAATTGTACCTTTTGATTTGGAGGCAAGGAAGACAAGAAATCAAGAAGTGGCTTGTTGTATTCATCAAAAGAGAGGATGTTGTTAGGATCAGAAGGATGTATGCCTGCCCCTTTGAGGTCTATGCAAGTCACCATGTAGCCAGAGTTGTACATCATGCTTTTGAGTTTGTACCAACACCAGCTTCCTCCACTTATGCCATGAATGAGCACAAAGTGTGGTTTCAATGGAGTCTCCTCTTCTACACACTTACACTCTCTCTCCCCCATTTTCTCTTTCTCTCTCTTCACTCTTTACCAACATTATTTCTTCCTATTGTACTTAGGGGTATTTATATTAATTGCTGTCTCCTTGGTTTTTGTTTTTTGGTGAATTTTATGTACCAAGTAGTTGGAATAAGTCCATCAATGGGACATGTCATACATCATTTATCCATAATTAATATGTTGTGATATCGTATAATCCTCAAAAACCGTGTAATTTGTTGGGCTATTGTAGGGGTGAGTTCCGTTTTAAAATCGGTAAAAAACCGAAATTGGAAAAACCCAAAAGGTATGGCCGAGAACCAGACCGAAATATATTAATTGGTTCGGGTTTCCAGTTACATTCCTTTTGAAATTTTGGTTTGGTTACGGGTTAAAACCAAACTTGGTGGAATAAAAAACCGAAATAAGGAAAATATATAAATCAACTCGAAAGTGTGTAAATCAGTCTGGTTTGGTTTCTTCTGGTTCGTTTCGGGCTAAACGGTTTTTTTACTTATTCCTAGGTTGTTGTACGAAGGAAATGAAACCCGACAATTATAGAAGTGGGTTGTTAATAAAACCTTCTACTCTTACTCTCTTAGGCCAAGGTCATGTCGTCCCCGCTACGAAGTGTAGTATATGTGACATAGCCATCCCAGAAAACACATCGACCTAGGGGGCCGTGAGCCAATTAACCGATTGCTCAAACCGGACTAGTACCAGTTATAAGTTTTCTATTCTTAGAAATCAACAATTTTGGTTTCCGTACTTTCAAGTTCAATACCGGTTCTTGTAGGAGTGAGCATATTAACTTAGAAGTTTTCAAACCAATACCAGTTCTAAATTTTTGGTTTCAAGAATCAATCACTTCAGTTTTAGTACTTTCAAGTTCGATATACTTCTGAAGATTATGATTTGTATTGTCAAGAAAACCCATTTTAAGAAAACTCTTGTTAATGTGATCTACTAACAAACCAATAGTATAATATATTACACCATCCGACCCATGAAAAGAAGCTATCAAAATGACTCCACCTAAAAACCAAAAATAGACATCTCTTCTGCTACCATAACACTTGGTGCACGTTTGGTTCGTGGAATTTCGCAGGATTTACATTTCAAAGTCTTTGAAATCTCATGTTTGGTGGAAAATAACAAGGAAGGAATTTGGATTTCAAATCCTATAGATATTGGACTTTAAAATCCTTGGGGATGGGTGATATTTCTAAATCCCTCATATGTGGGATTTCAGAATGAGGACCTATCTAACTAACAATCCACTCTCACCTTCACCACATCAACTAACAATTCACACTAGCCGTCGTCGCTGCCTTAATCGGCCACCACCATAACTGAAACCAGCATCACCATCGTCGGCCTCTACCACAACTGTAACTGTTGCCTGTCACCATCTCCGCTATCTCCCTTCTCAACCTCCGTCACCATTGCCCTTTCCCATCTCCACCGTCGTCCATCCTCGTCTCCGTTGTTGCCCTTCTTCGTCTCCGCCTCCATCATCATCACCCTTCACCGTCTTCTCAATCGTCGTTAACCGTCTCCGCCACCACCACCCTTCACAGTCTCCGCCGCCGTCGCCCTTCACCGTCTCCACCTCTGCGGCCGCCGTCCTTCACCATCTCCGCCTTCCCCATCTCCGAGCTAGTCAAGTTGTGAAGGTGAGTGTGAATCAACTCCTTCACCATCTTTGCCTAGAAATCCCATTATCTTTTACATAAACTAAACAAGGGATATGATTGGGTTTGAAACCCCGTAAGATTCGAAATCCTTAGGAGTTCAAGTCCATGAACCAAACACCCCCTTAGAATCTAGCCTTCATGGTGGAGCACCAAATGGCCTGCCACAAAAAACTCTTTTAAAGCACAAATGGACGTGCATCAAAAGGAGCTGCAGCATCCATGTTTCCATTCACATCGATCTTTAAACTATGCTTCTTATTAATAAGGTATTCTTAGTTTTATCATTCTAAAATATTTTTAAATCATTTTAAATTTCTTTTTAATAATAACCAATAACGTTTAACTTTATTACCCTTAATTGTAACAATAATGACTCATGACTTATATAAGAAATACAATCATACATCTTCATATCATGATACCATATTTCTATAGTCAAGTCTGACCTCCTACCCGCGTTGATGTTTCCACTACCGGTTAGAGTGTTGATGCGGTACGTCGTCATTTTTTAAATTTTCATTTAATTCGCGTTTTATTATTATTTAATTCGTTTTTATTAATGTTTAATATTTATTATCGTTTAAACCAACTCGTGTATCACACGGACATTTAGTCTAGGTTCAGATCGTGTAATAAATTTTATCAAATTAGTCTTTTATTTGTGTGTGAGATATGAGATATGAGATATTAACATACTTGTTGTGGTGATGGATATTATTGTAGCAATCTAAAACCAATTCCTATGTCAACATGATGTAGCTCATAATATTCTTAATTTTCAAACTTCACGTGATACACGCCTACACATTAAATAATTTCGTATTCATTAATACATAAAATTTAGAATTAAGATATATCCTTTACAAGTATAAAGCAATTAATTGTTCACGCTAAGTTTTAAGTACCATGTTCTTTTAATCGAGATATATGAAACAATTAACAAATTGGAGATGATAAATTCACTTACAAATCCATCCACATAATTATACAATACATTTAAAACTATATTATAAGTTAGGAGTTGTGTTTAATAAATATCATTTAAAAAACATAGTCCTGAAATTCTAATATTCAATCACAAGTGTGTCACTCCGTCCAAATTTTTAAAATTTAATCCGACCATTGATGAAATTAATCCAAAGGCTAAAATTAGTCCTTTAGAACTATGAATTAATTATGAACTATATTGAACATTCTTCTACAAGTTAGCAAAACATATATTTAATTTTCTTGAATGAATCGATTTCATAAGTGAATGTATCATCTCGTTTAACAAGACACTCCTAAAAATCAAATTATTTTGTTTCCTGCCTTTGTTTTAATTCCGGTTTCTCTTTCCCCATGTTATATGAAAAGTCAATATTTCAAATATACATTTTGGTTTCTACATTTAACAAATTCATTTTATCAATCAGCTATTTAATCTTTTCTTTAATATATATTAAAAGAATCAGATTATGATGTAATCATTTATTTTTAGAAGTTTTTTCACCTATCATATATCTTTATTTATTTAATTGCCTTTAAAATTAATTGTTTTTACATCAAAAAACTTAATTATTGCATATTGTTTTTACATCAAAGTTGTTTGCTCGGCTGATAGTTGTAATTTCTCAGCTAATAGTCTTTTACACTTGTCTTTTCTTCTTAGGTCTTCTTAGTTGATGTCCTTCGGCTGATACTTAGTAAAGAGACTGATCCTCAGCTGATGTTCTATACTTAGTGAAATTATTCTTTTCTGATTCAAACAACACATGTTTGAATTCTTTCTAAGTCATACTGAATGTATGGTTTGTTTATCATCAAATTCTATATATTTTTAATAGATAAAGTTAATTATTTGAGTGAAGTAATTATCTCCCCAACAGTTTTAACGAGACATAATACTTTTAATATGCATCTAAGAAGGAATGTTATGAATATATATGGATAGATGTCTATATCCCTTAATTATGGTTAGATAATTCTAAGAATTATTAGAGGCTTGTATTATCATAGATTAGAGATTTGTTTCCCTAATATTTTATCCATTATATATGTTGGGAAAAATAGGCTTACAAATATATCCTCTTTTGTTGACACAAAAATATATAACTTGTTTATATAATTGTATGTACTAACATTAACATATGTGCACATATACATATATATATTCAATCAAATATATTCTCTTCTATGATCTACAAAATAAGCTTCATCAAATGGCCAAGCTCCAATCGTCAAGATCCGAGTTCAAGTAGAAGCCGATGTCGAAGATTTCTACAAATAAACGTTCAAAGTTTATGAGCTTACAAAATAAATAATTAAATGAGTTTAAGTTTTTATAAAATAATTTTTATAAAAACTTTTATAAAAATTGAGAAACTTTTTATAAAATCACAAGCTTGGTAGTCAAAGCAAATGAATTCCTATTTTGGCAAATACTAAACATAATCTTCTATTGAAATAAGCCAAAACCATATTTAGCAAAAGGAATCTCTCAAAGAGGTAAACTTCCAACATGCTTTGTGCATTTGGTTTCTAAACTATCATTTTTATGATTAAATTCAAACTTAAGAAATATGACACTAACTCAACTTTTCTAAAGCTTCTTTTCAGTGCATTTTTATGGTAAAAATGGGTTGTGTGTGGTTTTGGTAAAAGGCCAACGTCTATATTGACAAAGTCTCAAAAAGTTCCAGCAGGCCGACGGTCGATGCCACGGTCGACCATGGATCGACCGTGGACAATCTGGACACTTTTTGAGCTTGCATCTTTTTCCTTATTTAAGGTAACTCAAGTCTTGTGTTTTATGAATCTCTTGCAATCTGAAAACACAGAACAAATACAAAAACTTGTGAGCTCATATTCTTGATACAAATTCAACATCTCAAGATCAAGAATGAAGCAAGAGTGAAAGCCTTCAAAGTTCAAACACTACATTACCTTCTTGTATATTTGTAATTGTGTGAGGATCATCTCTAGCCTTAGAATTAGAGAGAAGTGAGGATCATCTCTAGCCTTAGAATTAGAGAGAAGTGAGGATCATCTCTACCCTTAGAATTAGAGAGAAGTGAGGATCATCTCTACCCTTAGAATTAGAGAGAAGTGAGGATCATCTCTAGCCTTAGAATTAGAGAGAAGTGAGGATCATCTCTAGCCTTAGAATTAGAGAGAAGTTGTAAAAGGTTTATCTCTACCTTCAAAGAGAGAAGTTAGTGGAGCAACTCTTGGTGGGTGAGGCCAAGGAGTGGATGTAGAGCAAGGTTGTTAACCCTTGCTTGAACCACTATAAATCATTGTGTCCAAATTACTTCATTGGTGATATCTTTCTTCCTTAAACTCTTTAATTACTTGCAAACATTGTTAAAAACTTCAAAAAGTTGGCATATAACCTATTCACCCCCCTCTATGTTCTAACAATATACCTTGTAAATAAAGGATTAGCTAGGAAATAATATAAACTTTTTCCTCTCCATTATTTTTCTCTTATTCTATATATATTGACAATATTGTTCAAATTATTTTAAGCAAATTGCATGAAAATACAGTGAACTTGGTCTTAGTTATCATTGTATACAACAAATTTTAAATTTTTAAAAACAATATAATCAATTTTCATAATTCACCAATTATATGTAAACAACTATTTTCTATATCCGGTATTTAATTACTATTGTATACAATGAACTTTATCATAATTTACATAGTATATAACAAATTGCATATAATATAAGAATTATAAAGGTTGATTGTATTGTTTTTAAGAATTTAAAGTTAATTGTAAATAATAGTATCTTTTTATGTAATTTTTCCAATTATTTAAACAATTGTTGGTAAGCTTTAGTTGTAAACATCTTCAGCATTCATTCACGAGGTCTTTTGTTCTTAGACATGAAGCCTGCAGGTTCTTTTTTTTAATCCCCTTCATTCTTCTCCGTTTACCATGTCCATGATCCACCTTCACTACTGTTTTCTTTTCTCCTTTTTTAATTTTTAATTTATTTTTTTTCCTTTCTATTCTGTTCAAAGACCAGATACTCTACTTATTTTTATCCTTTTACATTATTATTAATATCTATTAAAATATATGATTTTATAAGATTATTTATACGACAACTTAAATTATATTGCTTTTTTTATTTTTTATTTCATATTATTTTAATAAGATATAAGAATTTTCAATTTTCTTGGATATAACAAACTATAATTTTTATATACGAGTTAATGAAAACGATATGTAATCTGAGCGAAACGCAGTTATATTAACCTAGTTATATATTGTAGTTCACTTTATGATATTTGTTTTTCATTAACTCATTAAATATTAATTAAATAACTATATTTTGCAGCCCAACTAAAATAAAAAACCAAATCAAACATTGTCTTTAAATATACTTTTGTCATTTTGTGTATTATAGTTCAATTTATCTATGACATTTGTCTATCATTATTTCATGAACTAATTAACTAGCTAGATATTGCCGCCGACTATAATAAAAAAAAAACAAATCAAACATTTTCTTCATAGTGAATCTAATATAAAATATGTTGCAACTTTTGGAATATATTACAAAAATAATTGAAGTGGTTTGGCATACTGGCATAGGGGAATGTATAGTCTAGGATAGTAAGGGTGACTCGTCAATATTTTTGCTTGTACCGTTAAATTTTGTTAAAATCTATTCGTTTTACATAGATGATACCTATAACTATATTTCTGTAACCCCTAAATTTTAATTCTGAGTTCACGCCTAATTTGGCAGAAATTAAAATAGTTGTTTCCAATGTTTTAAAATCTGGGTTATTATTTGACACAGAGTGACGATCGGGTCACAGGTTAACCAGTTTAACCGTCGGATCTACCCGGTTTTTAGATTATATATATTAAATATATCAAACCTATGTTTTCAAATTAGGGCTTTTGTGAGGTGTGTCGAATGAACGTTGATATCTCACATTTGCTTTATGTCTTTCTTTATTTAATCATCATAGGAAAAAAAAAACCAAAACCATGGCAATAACCAATTCAGGTCAAAAATGACATAAACTTGGACATTGTTTAAATATTTTTACATAACAATCATCTAAATGAGTGTGAAAAATATAAAAACCGATGTTTGTCATATAAAATTGGAAATATTATATATACTAACATTTATTAGAAACTACTGAACAGTAACCTGATAAATGTTAGTTATATGTCTACAATATACTTATCTAATAAAAATAACACCCTACCTATTTTTTTAACATTACTATTACCACCTGTTAATTTATTTAACATCAACAAGAAAAAGAACCCATTTCTAAAACTTTTCTTTTGTTATCTAATCTCATTATTTTACATTATTTACACTTTAACTTGATTTTATTACCTAATTGCATTATTTTACACTTAGTGAATCCCTTAATCTTCACTTGAAATTAAATACAAGCAACCTACTTTAAAAATACATCTTTTGTTGTGTTCTTTGTAGGTGACCATCTGAAAAACTCCTATACGGTCTATTATCGTTGTTTTCTTTCATAGTTTGAAATACAATAGCTTGAAATGTGAATTTCACTAGAAAATAATAACATAAAACCTTAAAAGAGGTTGTCTAATGGTCAATCTCAGTTTTGGTTAAAATGTTATTTTTATATTTTAATCACCATGTTTGAACAAACATATATAAACAACCCCTTCCTCCTTTAATTAACAATTTTCTTCCAATAGTGTCATACTCTTACCCCTTTTAATTTATTATTTATTTACTATTACTATTACTTAATTTTTCCTAGCAAATTTATGTGTATATATATATATATATGTCTATGTGTGTATGTGTGTATGTTATTAAAGCTAACAATCTTATATCTTTTTTAGTTAATTACTTAAACAATATGTGTATAACAACATCCTTATAAGGTGTGAGGGTTGTTTATATCATTCATCTCTGGAAAGATCTTGTTTTTTTTAGAATGTACTATTAATTTTCTTTATTAAAATTTTAAGATATAGTACAATCAATATCAATATTATATAATATTAGTTTATCATTTAGTATTCTCTTTATCCAATTTATAAAATAATTATTTTATCACATAGTACAATCAATATTAAAATTTTGTGATAGCATGTGGTATTTAAAGACTAAGGACTTCTTACTAGAATATGTGATGTGTTATGAATGAAGTTGTGTGTTGAAACAAAGGAAAATCATGAAAATGATAAAGAAATATGAATTGAGAGCCTCTTAAGTTTGTTAAACATGATCAGTCATATTCTCTTATAAAAATAAGAAGTATTCCTTGTTTCAAATCATGACTAAATCCACTTTGTAGATGTCACTCTTATTTATGTGAGATAACATGACTGGATATGTTTTACTAAAAATTGATAAGATCTCAATATGAGAAGGAGACGTTATTTTTACTATAGACTTTAAAGAATGGGGAATAAGCAGAGGACATGTATCATCATTAAAGGTACTATACTAAGGAGTTGTTTGTTAAAAAAAATGATTAAACACTGAATAATTATATGGTATGAATAAATCAAAGGCTTTAAATGAATATGCATTTGAATGTGACTTGTTGTTTGATAAAGGTTATGAATGAACAATCTGAATGATGTAAATTATCATTTTAACCTTACAGTGATATATTATATTATAAGATATGGTATGATTGTTTAACAAGATAACATGTAAAATAAAGAATATTAAGGTAAAATACTTTGTGCTTAATAATTCATAATGTACTTTAAGGTAAAATGATTCAGTAGTGTTCTTTTGTTTCATTAAGCACGATCTTCATTTAGTAGCAGCAATCAAACACGCTGGATGCTGAACGATTCAACATTAAGTGTTAAATGGTTCTATTAATAGCAAACAAACAACCTCTAAAACTCTGACTATAAATGAATTCTTATTTATAATAAATAATTGCTTGGAAAAAGCAACCATATAACTGCAATATAAAAAAACCATGTAAAATTAATACATCTTCGAAAAAAGGGTTGATTGGTGAAAAGCCAACAATTAGTTCAATTCTATACTCATTTAATATTTTTCATGTTGATTTATAAATTAATATTAAATTTGTCAATATTAACATGAAGCTTTATAAATTTATTACGGTTAACTTCATATCATGTGCTAAATATATAAATCTTAAATACAATAATGAATATAATATTAACATTGTATTTATGACATTCTTTTTACCTAAATAAATTTTATCTTGTATTCGTTCTTATTCTTTTATACATATTCCTGTTCTCAAAACATGAAACATTCGTTTTGAATTCCTATTATTCTTTCGGTGATCCTCTTTGTTTGTTTGGAAATTCAGTATATGAACTATTGTCTCTTTAGTGTGAGCTCATATTCTTGAATTTACACACGTCACACATTTGATATGTTGTTTACATAATTACGTATTTGGGGAGTTCATTTGAGAGCTGCTTTTAATGCGAGTAACATTTATAACCACTATTAAAGCTCATTAATAACTCATTAATAGAGGTAGTTTGATCATTTATAAATTTATCTAATTGTAAATTGCATCTGATTGGATGAGTCGTATTTAATGAAGGTTGATTGTTCTAAAATATCTAATTAATGAGCTATTGGCATTATAACCATTGGTTTAATTTAATCAATGATCAAGACTGACTCTCACGGTACTCGCAATAATAATGGTCCTCAAATAAATATTTTAATTTCTTACCCATTTCTACATTAAAAATAATCATAAAATATCATAGGTTGTACGTAGCATAAGTTAAAGGAAGTACTAGTCATATTTACTTTTTTTTAACGCCAGAACACACACTCTAATTTACTCTTAATTCTACACCTTTTTTTAAATTACACCTTTTTGTCCACGACAGGACTCGAACCCTTGACCTTAGGTCATATCAAAGTGCCAAAGCACTTACCACCGGGCTACAACCCAAGTGGCACTAGTCATATTTACTTAAAGCAATATCAGATATAACTGGTAATTACTTCTTTAATGGGGTGAGAGTGAGAGGTCCAGGTTCGATCCGCTTATATTGTAAATAGCCTTCTTTTTTTGCTTACGAAACTTGAAAGTGTCTACCTCCAAAGTGCAATTCCAGTATAAATGGGAAACGATGGGCCCTACCATTTATAAATTTCTTACACCAGTTTAAAAATAATCGTTTTATAAATTTTACTTAGATTCTATATTTAGATTTCGGAAAAAGAAAATTAAAAAAATATATTTATTTTGCCTCTATTTTTCAGATTTCGGTAATTTTTTAATAACATACTTTTAAATTTAGTTATATATAATGCATACTTAGATGTAATATCTATACTTAAATGTGTTACAACAATGATGAAAAACTCTTTTTCACCAATATTTCTAACAATGTCTTGTGTTCATAGCTTCTTTGGCAACGAAAAACAACATTTTGAATTCATTTACTCTTAAACTAAATTATAAAATTAAATTTTAAGCAATAATTTTCTAAACAAAAGAATAATCAAGTACTTAATAAATGTCTTAAGTGAGATACATAAAGGAAAAATTATTCAGTTTTATACAATAAATAAAATATCACACATATACAAATTCTAAAAAAACAAATAAGAAAAAATTACATTAGATTCGTTGTAGAACTTCTTTATATACTACATTGGTTGCTTTGTCAGTCGGATTGTCATTGTCATCGCAAATAAGAACTTTTGATCCACTCCTACTTTTAACACGTGAAATGCAACGTATAATTGTCCATGTGTAAAAATAGGTCGCCTGACAAAGATTGGCCCTAACTCTTATTAATAATCATTGCAAAACAAACCATAATAGGAAATTGTCTTCTTTAGAATTTAACTAAAATTTTAGAATCTGATGGAATCATCTTCATTATAAGAATATATTATGTGACACCAATATTATTCCCTGAAATTATTTTGACATCAATAACACAAACAAGTCGAAATACCTGATACTTTGAATGAATTAAGGATCTCGGGAGAGTATAATAATTCTTCAAAAGTACTTGACATTTGATCAGATAAGCAGTATCATAACTGAAATAAGTTGTTTCCTCGTCATTTATCTTTAAAAGTATGTACTCATTTATATGACCAACTTCATCATTTGTTGGGTCAAAATTGCTCTATCATGAAAATAGTGTTCATCGTAAATATGGTTATTGATTGATGGATAAACCGACTCTGTAATTAAATGAACACGATCACCATTTGAAGTAATTAAGAGATCTTTAAGAATTTGAAGTTCATCTTCTCCAATATTTCTAACAATGTCTTGTGTTTATAGCATCTTTGTACAACGAAAAACTACATTTTGAATTCATTTACTCTTAAATATTTTTTTATTTACTCTCTACTTTTTATTTTTCGGAAATATTTTAAAAATATACTTTTACTTTTAGTTATATATAATGTATGCCCTAATTGTAATTAACTAAGGGGATGGTAAGCGAAGCGAAATTTGAAGGTTTAATACTCTTTTTCCTAAAATTATAGTTTTTTTCATTGTATGGACTGCTGTTTAAGTATTTATATTTATATATTATTATATTAAAACACTTAATATCATACTTTTTTTTGTACGCATTCGGTTAGTGTTAAGTTCGTTATTGTATGAAAAAGTTAACCTAAATATATTTGGATTCAAACATAATAGTATGAATGTAGTATGAATTCTTTTGAGTTTTTTTCTACTTTATTTCAAGATTTATATTTGGTCTTTAGTTTTATATTATTCATCATGTGTAATATATTATTATTAAAGATAACAGAAAAAGTTAGCTTTTTATATAGTTCTCTCATAGATTAGTTTGTAATCTTGAGACTTTGTTAATGATGAATTTATTTTGAAGATGTATTTTTTCAAAATCTAACTAAGATTAGGACAAATTCAACAATATGGGGTCTAGAGTGAGAGAGAGCAACAGAGAGAAATTCTTCAACAATACGAGATACACAACGGGGAGAATGAAAAAGCATGCTATGGATCGCAATGGAAAACTCGAAGACGTCAAAGAGAGTATCAGGAAAAGAATGTAAGGTCAATTTTTTTCTACAATTTCCCGGAAGGTATTGGGGTTCCAAAACTGTGGGAGATGTTTAAGTACTATGGGAAGGTGCTAGATGTGTATGTTTCTAGAGGATATTTAAGAGGTGGACAAAGATTTGGATTTGTCAGATATGGAGTAAATGATGATCTGGAAAAAATTCTTAAGGGGTTAAATGGGGCTTGGATAGGGTCCTACAAACAAAGATGTTACAAAGCAAAAAGCAAATTTGAGAAAAGGGGTCATGGGGTAAATCAAAACGCAAAAGTAGAGTGCAACAAATTAAGAAATGTGGAGGTTGGTGATGTGCAGAAGTTGAAAAGAACCTACGCTGAGGTGGTAAAGGACGGTGGAATGCAGTACAATTTCATGAAAGACTGGGGTATTTTCAAAGATATGGAGGTGGATGACAATATAAGTGAAGTGCTAAGGAAATGTGTGGTGGCAAGGGTAATTAAAGCAGATATGATTGAAGACTTTTCAGCTGTCCTAAAGATAATGTGCAAAAATATTTTGGAGTGGAAGTATCTGGGTGGAAAGGAGGTATTGATCGTATGTGAGTCGGTTGAAACAGCTGAGAATCTAATCAACAACAAAGATGGTGAGTTGTGGAAGTACTGTGAGAACATCAGACGTTGGTCCAAAGAGTATTCCAATGGGATTTGCAGAATGGCTTGGATTAAGATATATGGGGTTCCGTTAGATCTATGGTGTGAATCAAACTTCGAGAAATTAGCTGCTAAATGGGGAGAACCCATCACTGCTGAAAATTGCTCTTGGCAAGATGCCTCATCCCTAGTTGCTGGGAAAGTTCTAATCAACACTTCGTATGAGTTTTCGCTAGTTGAAAAATATGTAATACGGTGCCATGGTTATGTCAGGGAAATATTAATGAGAGAAGATGGGTGGGTCGATGCGGTGGATGACGACGAAAGCTGCGATGATTCGGTAAACTCGGAATTGAGATTTATGGGAAACAATTTAATGGTTCAATCAGATGAAGAAGATGACATAGATGGTTCGGAAGAGGAAGGTTCACCGGAGTTCAAAATACCGGAGAAGATGGTCGGAAAATCAATCGGTGAAAGTACATCAACGGTGAAGATGTCTTGTCATCAACAAAAAGAAAATCAGCAAAAGTTGTACCAGGATGTCAGTAAAAATAAAGTTGTTGGGGAAGGCGGCAAAACAAGGCTCGAGGAAATCAGTGGAGATTTTGACGGTGTGGAAATTGAGCAGGGTAAAATATTTAATTTAAATGAACAAGTGGGCTTGAACAATAGTTGGGTGGAAAAGTTAAATGGGCTACATGTTCAAAAGCCCAAAGAGGAGGGGAGAAACTATGAAGGGCCCGATAAACAAAATCCTATATCTGGGAGTGGGAGTTCTCTAGAAGGGAGTAGATGTGTCAAAACATATGTAGTAGGTGAAGATAGCGCCACAACTGGAACAAATAATTACAATGTTGAAATTGGCTCGCATGTAGTCCATGGAAATCTCGCAAAGGGTGATTGGGGTGTTCAAGAAAAGGAACCGATTCATCAGGCAGCAAAAGGAAAATTTCAAAAAGAGAAAAAATGTTGGAAGGGATCGGGGAAGCTGAGTTTTCACATGATAAAGAAAGTAGCAAGGGGAAAAGGTAAGAAGAAACTGGGTTCGGGTGCAGGGGGAAAATCCAAATCAACCTCATTAAGCAACAGTCTATTGGATTCAAGTGGGAGCAGAGGGTGAATAAGCAGTAAAATTCAGGGATGTTCAGTTCGAAATTTTCGACGGGTTACTATGAAAGTACTTTCACTAAATGTTAGAGGGCTTGGATCGACTGAGAAACAAAATGAAGTTCGTAATTTATATTCACATGAAAAACCAAATGTGTTAGGGCTTCAAGAAACGAAATTATCAACGATCGAAGAATCCTTAGTGGAAGAAGTATGGGGGGACTCTATGTTCAACTACGCAATGGTAGGGTCAAACGGAAGTGCAGGGGGGCTTGTCACACCCCGCCTTGGCGGAAACACGAGGTGCGACGGAGAGGATCGTCATAACACATTGATATATGAATAGAAAATTTTACTAAATGAGTTCACACCAACGTGTCACGACGTTCCCCGACACAAGAGGAGACTTGTGCCGTGGTAAGTCACTTCACGACAACCATAGTCAACAATTTAAAAACAAGAACATACGAAATAATTGTTCCCACAACCCGGGACAAGTATACGGGGCTACAAGCCCTAGATTTATGATAAAATCCAAGTTCATAATAGCATAGTAAAATGAAAGAGTCCTTAGTCAACTGCCCATGTCATGCTAAGGCTATCTAGGGTCACCTAAGCTCCTTAGGCATGGTTATTAGCATTACCTGAAAATGAACACTCAAAAATGTCAACATAAAGTTGGTGAGCTCGCAGGTTTAAAGTAAAAGCATAGTTGCCGTGTAAATTGTTTAAGTAGGACATATGTGCACGTATAGCATGTTAAGCGTGTAGATGTTGTACCAACATCCGAACCACCAGGTTCAATAGAATTAATAGAAATCGAATCATTGTCTTCCAAGCAGTTATTATAGCATACCCAGCTGGAGCATAAACCGTTGGCTCATAGGAATATAGGAATCAATAGTCATCAACCAACAACAAGTAGTCTTTGCATATACGTCACATAAGTTGTCCAAAATAAATAAGAAATAGTCATCACGGCATAAAAAAAATTTAAAAGAGGGTTTGAGTGTCATTCTCCCCCGAGAAATATAGTAAAAAGGGGCCACGAGTACTCACCTTAGTTGTGGGTTGTCACTTGAATCTTAACGTGCTCGGAAATCTACAAACAATCGTATAATCTAAGTTATATTCTATTCACGCGTAGAAGTTCTCTTTTGTACTAACCTTAAATTTAATTAGGTTTCGCGATTAAGTTTTACTGTAGGTTACATGAGGGCATCCATTCCTTGGGCCTAACCCCAATATACATATTTGAGGTTTCAAACCTTGGTTATTTTCCTTTTCAAATGTGTGTGTTAAATCCTGAAATTTTGGGTAAGCTTTATGTATTTTTAAAATAATTTAAACGTCCTAATTATTTTCCTAAACTTTTGAGGCAGAGGTCTTAATGTCTCTATTATTTTATATAAATTTTTCTAGGGTTTAATAATATGTTAATTATTTTTAAGAAATACTTTAATTAGTGTTGGTCAGAAAATGCCTTCAGTTTGCGCGTCACAAAATTTTTATTTCTTTAAAATACTAAACAACCTTAATAAAATCTAAAATTTTTACAGTAACTTAAAAACACATAAAAATTCTTTAATATAAATTTTTGTCCACCAATTCTGATATTTGAATGTTTTACAATATTTTAAACTCTGGTTAAAGAAATTCCCTAAACTCCCAGATTTGACAAACAAAAAGTTCTTGTCCAATTACAATAGAAAATAAATACAATAAATTCTAATATTTTCTACAGTGATTATAAACACTCTAAAGTTTATCCATATTAAGTTTTAGGCTTTAATTCGTAGTCTTGGATAAGTTGGGATGTTTGAAACTCTGTTATCGAAACCCCCTAGGATTTCCAGATTCAACAACAACAATGTTTTTAACTAATTAAAATAGAAAACCAACTTTATAAATTCTGAAATTTTTACAGGACTTCGAAATCTCATGGAATATGCTCCAGATTTATTTTGAAGAATTTTCGTGATGTTTAGAATAAGTTTTTGAAATAACAAACTTAGTAGGTTAAAACTGTTAGAAATCACAGATCTGCGCATCTAAATGATTTTGATTATTTGGGTGACCAAATCAACTTAGTTTTGTATGAAACTAGTTGGAGATGAAAGGAGACCCAAAGAACTTATCTTTAGTGTCAAGAATCGATTTTTTTCATTCTGTTTTGGCCGAGATATGGCCTATTAAAGTTAGTACATATTCTGCCCAGATTATAGGTTCTTGTTCTTTAAGTTTTAAATCAAATAGACCAATCCTTGGGGTTTGATATTCAACAAAACACATCAAAATCATAACTTTATGTGTGATTAGGATGTGTTTAATCCATCAACCACGTTTTACATGCAAAGAAACAAGGAGAAGAAATTAAAGATTATAGAGGAACCTGTACATACCTAAACTTCTCAAATGAAGATCAAAGGCACAAGCTTTCCTTGAGGATTGAAGAACAACAATTATGAAGATGTGTGCGCTTGAAAGAAATCAAGAGGAGAGAGGGAATGGGCTGCAAATTTTCGATGGGGTGAATGTTGGGTGTTTAGGATGTTTAGATGTGTTTAGATAAGTATATATGAATTCAAATTTGAGTTTTAGTTGCTATCCTCCCCCAAAACTCTCTCTTTTGAATTGATGATTGGTTTTATCTTCTTTTTTTTTGTTTTTTTTTACAACCCTTGGCCGTAGATATATATATATATATATATATATATATATATATATATATTCAATTTATTGTTTTCATTATTATTATTATTATTATTATTATTATTATTCTCTTGTAAATTTTATCTTATTTTAGCCTTAAGCGACTTACTTATTATAAGTTCCTAGTGTTGTATATATTTATTTCTTGTAGGTGTGTTTAGCTATTTATGTATTATATTGACTTATTAGGGTTACCACTTTGAGTGATATTTAAACTTGTCATCTAGTATCAACTATTATCCATATATTATTAGTATTAGTGTTATACATTTAGTTGAGGGATTCATTCACCCATACTCGCTCTAGAGACATTTGCTCGATAACCTTGTACACTAGGAATCGGTTAAATGTTCTACCACCTTATTTGAAGAATTTAGACATATATAACACCCAATTCTAGTATTTACTAGACCTTAGGTATCACACAAGCACATAGATTTAGGTCGTATAACAGGTTAAACTCAACTAACCTGTTTTTTTGGTGACGGATGTCACAGGGCTGCTTACAATTTGGGACTCTCGCTTATTCAAGAACGTTAGAGCATGCGGGAACGACTTCTTTCTAGCGGTGATTAGCAAATGGGTGGGGGCAAAGGATGAATGTATGTTTATCAATGTTTACGGTCCACATGTAGCTGGAAAAAAGAAGGTATGCTGGGCATCTTTGGGAAGTTTAATTAATAGCACGGTAAATGACATCAAAGAAATTATGTGCTTTGGAGATTTTAATGAAGTAAGGAATACAAACGAAAGATACAATGTAAATTAAATCTCTACAAATATGAAAGATTTTAATCAGTTCATTGAAGAAAGCAACTTGATTGATATCCAAATAGGGAATCGTAAGTTTACAAGGGGGTGCTCAAAGGGATTGAAATTCAGGAAATTGGATCGATTTTTAGTGTCTGAAGAGTTCCGTGAAAGGTGGGGCAATTTATCGTGTAAGGCTTTGGAAAGAAACATATCTGATCACTGCCCTATTGTATGCGATGACAACAATCAGAACTCAGGTCCAAAACCTTTCAAGTTCTTTAATGTTTGGCTAAAAGATATGGAGTGTGATGTTGTGGTCAAGGAAGCCTGGGGAAAAAAACCACTTCGTCAAAACAAGATTGCAAGTTTATGGAAAAGCTGAAGAATGTCAAAATGGCTTTAAAGAGCTGGTCTGCAACCAAATTTGGGAAACTAGACGAGGAAATTTTACAGCTGAAAAACGAGGTGATCGAATGGGAATTAAAAGCAGAGGAAAGAATGCTGAATGAGGAGGAGTTGGCCTGTTGGACAGAGAAAAAGAAGGGCTGGCAAGAGAAAGAATGATTTAAAAAGGAGATGTTAAACCAAAAGGCAAGAATTAAATGGCTAGTAGAAGGAGAAGAGAACACAAAGGTTTTCCATAACGCAGTCAAAAGAAGACATTGGGTCAACAACTTGGCTGGGGTGTTCGTGCACGGGGTATGGGAAGAGAATGTGGTGCGAATAAAGGAGGCTGCAGTTGATCATTTTAAAACTTTATTCCAAAGCAGATCAAATAAAAGGGGGGGGGGGTAGGTTTCTGAGTGAGAAGTTTAAGACCATCTCTGAAGAAGAACGTAATTTCTTAGAAAGAGAATTCTCTGAAGCAGAAGTATGGGAGGCGGTAAAAGGATGTGGAAGCAACAAAGCACCTGGGCCGGATGGTTTTAATTTTGCATTTTTCAAACACTTCTGGGAGGTGATAAAGACTGATCTAATGTTGGCGATTAGCTGGTTTTGGCAAGGAAATAGCATCTCCAAAGGATGTAACTCTTCATTCATAACTTTGATTCCAAAAGTAAGTGATCTTTTGTCATTCGATGAATATAGACCTATCAATCTGATTGGATGTTATTACAAGGTGGTGTCAAAAGTGTTAGCGAATAGATTAAAAGGTGTGATCAACAAGCTGATTGGTGACGTTCAATCTGCGTTTATAAAAGAAAGATATATATTGGATGGGATCCTTATTCTAAATGAAACCCTCAACTTCTTGAAGAAGAAAAATAAAAAAAGTATGGTTTTAAAAATAGATTTTGAAAAAGCATACGATAGCCTTGATTGGGATTTTCTATGGGACCTATTGAAGCAAATGGGGTTCGGGGTAAAATGGATAAATTGGATGAAGAACTGTCTTCTCTCTGCAAATATATCGGTATTGATCAACGGGTCCCCTTCAAATGAGTTTAAACCGGAGAAAGGGGTGAGGCAAGGTGACCCATTAGCACCATATTTATTTTTGTTAGCTGTGGAAGGGTTAAATGTGGTGCTGCAAGAGGCTGTGGAAAAAAAGATGTTCGAAGGGATAAATGTGGGGTCGGATAATGTTTTGTTATCGCACCTACAATATGCAGACGATACAGTAATTTTGGGAAGCTGGAACTACAAAAATTTAGTGGCAATTAAATCTCTTTTAAAGTGTTGGCAAGATGTGTCGGGGCTCAAGATTGATTGGAGGAAATCAAGTTTAAGGGGTATAGGTATTAATATGGTGGAGCAGCTGGATTTTGCGAACAGGTTGGGATGCAAGGTTGGTGAGGGGCTCTTCCAATACTTAGGGGTACCAATAAATGTTAATATGAAAAATAAAGCTCACTGGGAAGTTGTGATGCAGAAAATGGAGGCGAGAATCTCAAAGTGGAAAGTGAGGAAGTTGTCGTTTGGCGGGAGATTGACTCTCTGCAAAGCGGTTCTTTCTAGTTTGCCGGTGTTTTTCCTGTCTGTGTTTCGTGCTCCCCCTGGCATTCTCGTATCCTTTGATAGAATTAGGAAGCATTTTTTTTGGGTGGTGGGATTAATGATAGGAAAATTTGCTGGGTCAAATGGGCCAAGTTGGGTCTTAAAAGGGAGTTGGGGGGGTTGGAAATTGGTAACCTAAACACTTTTAACTTAGCCCTACTTTTCAAATGGTGGTGGCGTTTCAAGGTGGAACAAAACGCTCTTTGGGTCAAAATAATCAAAAGTTTATACGGGCCTTTGGGTGGTCTAGAGACCGAACACATCAAAAAAGGATCGGGGGCTTGGGAAGGAATAATTAAGGCAGGTGTCGAAATTCAAAACCTGGGGATTTCATTAACCTCCATTTTAAATGTCGAAGTCGGTAATGGTAAAAATATTAATTTTTGGAAGGATAATTGGTTAGGATCGAACTGCCTGGCGTCAACTTATTGCAGACTGTACAGAAAGTTTGGGATTGATAAGCTGCAGGTTGCAGATATGGGAAGATGGGAGGCAGATCAGTGGCAGTGGGAGGTTGGTAATCAAAGGCAACTTACTGGAAGAGTGAAGAATGAGTTTCAGGCATTATCAACTCAACTGGGAACAGTGAACATGGGCAGCAAAAAGAAAGATTTATGGTCTTGCTCTGGGAAAAAAATGGAAATTTTTCCGTAAAATGGCTTCGTGAAGTATTGGATGAGAAAACACAAATACAGGGACAACCTTTATCTACCACTTTCTGGTCATCTCTTGTGCCAAAGAAGATATGTATCTCTGCATGGAGGGTGGAATGCAATAGATTACCTACTTTGGTTAACTTGGATTCAAAAGGTGTAGATCTAGATTCAATTCTTTGCCCGAGATGCAAAGACGAACAAGAAACCATCTCACATGCTGTTTTCTCGTGCAAGAAAATTGAGGATATCTGGGATGTTGTTCACAAGTGGTGGGGCCTGGCTTACGTGGTGGGGGGTTCATCTTTCAATCAATTACTATCGAACGCAAACGGGGTATTGTCTAATTGGAGCCACCATATGTGGGAGTTGGTAATTAGAACAATGGCCTACTACGTGTGGAAGGATAGAAACGAGTCCATTTTCACCAACAGAAAGCATGATGACAAGAGATTATTTTTCGACATACAAATGATAACTTTTCAGTGGATAAAATTCCGTGCACCAAAAGGGAATCGATTACAATGGAGCGATTGGTTAACAAATCCGAGTAGCATCGCAGATCTGAGATAAAGGTGGTAATGTGGTCGGCTGTCGATGTATAGATATAGAGTTTTTGGTTATTGCTGTTAATCTTCTAATTGGTATAGATGTGATTCCATTTAGTGGCTTAACAGCGTTGGTTTAGGATATACATATATATCCTCAGATTAATACCTCTGATATTGACCGGTGGATACACTCTTGTAATTTTGGGTGCAATTTAATATATTTTATTGCTTTTCAAAAAAAAATTGAACTTTTCATGCTAAAAGTTTATTTTTTATGTTTTAGATAAAAAGCTACAAATACGTTATTAGAGTTCTCTAGTTTTACTATCACTGTTAAGATTTCTTCCGATTAAAAAGATTACTTTTTGATGTTGAATATATTCTTGGATGTAATGTAATATGATACGTACAATATGTAAGGGGTTGTTTGTTTGCTGTTTAATTTAACCATTCAGTTCAGCATGTTTGATTGTTGTCTCTGAATGAAAACTGTGCTGAATGATTCAGTATAATGTTGCTGAATCATTCTACCTTAAAGTATATTTTGAATTATTAAGCACCAAATATTTTTTCCCTAATACTCCTTCTTTGACTGTTTGTCTTCTTAAACAATCATCATATCATATCTTATAATATAATTTATCACTATTAAGGTTAAAATGATAATTTACATCATTCGGATTGTTCATTCAGAACCTTTATCAAACAACATGTCACATTCAGAGCTTTTAAATTATTTAGACCACATAATTATTCGGTGCTTAATCATTCTGTTTTAACAAACAGCCCCTAAATCTTTTTTCATTTGAACTATATAAGGTGAACACACAAGTGAATACTAAAATAAAATTTCACTACATTTTCAATCTTAAAATTCACTACATTTTCGATCTCAATTGTTTGAAAATTTTCCACTTGTTTTTTTATTTTGTAATTAAAGGAAGCAATATAAATTAAGAGCGAGTAGTTTTAACCCGCCATGAAGCGCATTGTAATTCTACTAATTAATTTTAGAGTTAATTGTTTAAATGATCCTTTTAACTTAACCATTTCTGCCGATTCAGTCCTTTAACTTCAAAAGTGGTGAAGATTGTCCTTTATGATTCATTTTGTGGCGAGTTTGGTCCTTTCTAACGTTGACCGTTAGCCAACTCTGTTAAAATAAGGTAAAATGACAATTTTACCCTTCTGTTTTTATTTAAATCTTTTATTTATAACTCTTACTCATTTTATACATTAATTATTAATTAAATACAAGATAATATTATTGTTCTCTCTCACTCACTTACTCTCTCATACCTACTCACTCTCATCATTGGACAACACCTACCACCATCACCAGACACCACAACCACCACTGCCACATCCTTTTTCTCTCTCACCTCGTTACTCTCTCTCTCTCTCCACCACGTACATTCAAACTAACAACCACCACACTATGTCACCACCATCGCCGACACTTTTCTCAACTCCTTTCTCACTCTCTATACTCCACATCGCCACCGCCACCAACGAAATCAAACCAATGTTTAAACACAAAATCAGAGCTACGGTTCTTGGAATCAAACCTAGATCTGGTCTAAACCAGATCAATCACACACTTAAACATACACACATACACACATCCGACAAGAACTTACCACCACCACCACAGTCGAGATCTTGTATTGCGACGGAAAGAAACCCTAGGCGTTGAGATCTTGAATCGGGACAGAGTGAAACCCTAGGCGTCGAGAGCTTGAATCGGGACAGAATGAAACCCTAGGTGTCGAGATCTTGAATCGATGGTGGTGGCGGCTAGGTTTTCTACGGTGACGGTTGGTTTTTCTTTGGTGGTGGCGGTTGGATTTTCTTTGTTGGTGGCGACTGGGTTTTCTGCGGTGGTGATAGGAGTGCGAGAGAAAGATGAGAGTAAGAGAGAGAAAGCCGGCCGCGACGGTGCTAAGAGGCTGGTGGATATTGAGGGTGAAGGGAGGGTGGTGATGGGGCGGAGAGGGAGAGAGAGAGAGAGAGAGTTGTGATAAAGTGTGAGAGGAGTGAGAGTCTGTGTTTGTGTGTATAGATATATATATATTTTTTATTTAATAAAAGATTATATATTGTTTTAATTAATAAAAAGTTAGTCAAGTTGGTAAAAAGACCAAAATGCCCTTGTTTTAACAGAATTGACTAACGGTCAACGTTAGAAAGGACCAAACACGCCACAAAATGAATTATAAAGGACCAACTTTTGAAGTTAAAGGACTAAATCGACAAAAATGGTTAAGTTAAAGGATCATTTGAACAATTAACTCTTAATTTTAAAATCTACAAGCTAGCTTACATAAACATCTCTTTAGAGAAATTTAATAAAATACATTTAACGTTCCTTTTTTATCATTTTATTAGTTAAATCATAAATTTAATCTACTTTGTTAATTAAACAGTAAAAAGAAACTATATGATTATTCAATATCAAGTAATATAATCAAATTTAAAAACTATATATTATCTTACAATATGTTTTTTACAACTGATTATTAAAAACATATATATTATCTATTTTAAAAAACAAAATTACAATCAACCCATTAATTAATTAGAATAATATAGAAATGGAAAAAAGTGATGACATTTTGCCTGTGTTCAAATGGTGTGATGATTGAGGCACAAGAACAACTGTAAAGGTTATGGAACCTCCCCACCCGGCCAAGGATAATCATAATCCAAATCATTGCAGATCAATAATAACCTTACTTTCCATGTAATGAAAGCCAGCAGGGGCGGACCTAGGATTTCAGATGAGTGGTAGCACCGGACCTAAGATTTGAAATTATGATAGCACCGTCTCTAAAAAATCGGAATTTACACTACGAAAAATCAAAATTTACACTACGCACGTAAAATTGAGTGGTGTCCCGTGCCCCCACACGACACTACCTAGGTCCGCCCCTGAAAGCCAGGTGATATATATATATATATATATATATATATGAAAATTTATATATATTTTCTCTTGTAATTTTATTTTTGTTTTATTTTTCTACTAATTAGATAATGACGTCTTATTTATTTTTTTATATTCTTTCTAGCTTGATTTTGACATTTATGTGTCTTAATCTTCTAATAGGAGGATGTAGATCATCGTGGTGTGTCGGTGATATATACATGCACGGTAAAGTTTAAATAAATACATGATAAATTGTTTTTCAGATGTTTTTTGTGTTATTATATTTTTTTTGCCTTTACTTAAATAAATTATATTATATTCTTGATCAATTGCATTAATTTTTTCTACTGAAAGCCTATATATGTATTAGGAAATTAAAAATTATATTAAAACATGTGAATATTGTACACTATAATCAGTAGATGGATTTTCTATGAAATTGTAAGAATCGCATTATCAATTGGTAGCGTTGGTCTGTAAACCCGATGACACGTACTCCTAACTCATGCCTAGCAAATTGGAGTTTTGTAGTTTTTCGTTGGGTTAAATTGTAATATATTTCCTCTTTACATTTTGTTTGTGACTTCTATTAAAGCTTTTCAATATATATATATTGAAAAGTTCATTTGAGAATCGTTTTTATTACGAGAACTGTGAGAACCAATCTTAGTCGTTCTATTCCCCCTCCTTTTATTGGATTGCCCACCCATGAATTTCTTACATGCACCCTGCCACACCCAATCCCCTCACGCTCTTCATCCATTAATTCCATTATCCAAAATGAACGGCTAAGATTGGTTCTCACGGTTCTCAAATGAACACTCCCCTATATATATATATATATATACGTATATACTAGTGGGGTACCCGCGCAATACGGCAGCGGCGAATAAAGAGGAGGTTGTGATGAGTTTTGTGTAGAATAATCATAAAGAGCTAATATGAGTTTGTGAAGATTCTTTACGAAATGAATATAATATGAGTTTGTGAAGATTCTTTGTGAAATGAAGATAATATGAGTTTGTGAAGATTTTTTGCGAGAGCTACTTTGAAATTAAGAATTAAATTGCTAACTCTGGGTTATTTATGTTTCAGTTTGTTGGAAGAGTTTTGTCGCATGGCTGAATAATGAAGTTGCTGATTATATATATGTATGTATATGTGTGTGTAATGTTTCATAGTTTCAATTATTATGTAATTGAGTTAGAATGTAATGTTTATAAATTTCAACTCTTTGAGTCTTTTATTTGTTTGGTGATTATGAAATCTTTTGAACTTGATTTATTGAAAACAGGAATTTAGGTGATCTCATGAATCAAAAGTTAATATTAAAAATATATGATTAGACTTAATTCAGTTTTAAGTACGGTGATCTCATGCATCATTAATATTAAAAAAATATGGTTAGAAATAATTCAGTTATAAGTATTGGTTTAAATTCATTAATTGTCGGTTATTTTTCAATATTTATTTGTTTAAATTCATTAATTGTGGACTTAAAGAAGGGGTAAAGGAGGAGTATTTTAGTAAATTTACTTTTCTTAAAATTAAGAGTTTTTTATATGGTAGATGCATTATATAGAAGTAAGACATATATATATATATATATATATATATATATATATATATATATATATATATATATATATATATATATATATATATATATATAGCTTGTAAATCTATATATAACAACGTACCTATATCTCATCGTCATTGGCCACCATCATATCGGTCCCTCTTTTGCATGCTTCTGCCGGCCTCTGTCTGTATGCGTATTTTGAAGTACTGTTACTTGTATGCTTTAATATACATATTAGATTATAAAAAAAGTTTTCTTCTTTTATCCTCGATCAAACCGATCTATATATATCGATCGGTGAAAAATCACCAACCGGATAATGACTATCTCCGACAGTACGTACGTATATATAGATCGATGACTGATTGTCGTATAGTACGTATCTCTTTAACGATGGAGATATCTATCTGTTGGATATATTATGTGTATATATATATATATATATATATATATATATATATATATATATATATAGAGACGTACACAACACACTGTTAGTATAAAAATAACTAGACTATTATATATCTCATCAACAACGTACGTTATAGAACATTTACAGGTCACCTCCAAACATCTAATGTTGAGCGTCACGAATTCCTAAGATTGAGAGAGATTTAATTGAATATATTTTTTTTCATAAATTAACTTATATTATCGGATATTAAAAAGTGATTATATATTCAATTAACGGGTTATATTTGCTGGACACATAAAAGATATTAATTATAAATAAGTATTTATAAAATAAATATAGGTAACTAATTTAGTTAATTGATAAAACTTCAGTTTTATTATCGAACATGTTTCGCAATCAAAAAAAAATTCATTAATCTAATAAATGAATATATAAAGCCAACCTAACAAGAGGCCTGGCAAAGTGAAAAAAAATAGAAGAGTGAAAGTATCCAAACTCGGTGTCATACATACATTATATATATAGATGAATTAAATTAAGTTTTACAATAATTTATGATCGAGTGAAAGAAAATATAAGAGAGTAAAATATCCGAACTCAGTGTCACATAGACACATACGTTAAATGAATTAAATTAAGTTGTACAATTACTTTTATCATTTTTCGGTATATATATCGACTGATAATCGTTAGTTCATCATCTTTATTGATTAAAACTAGTTCTTCATCAATTTTCTTTTGATTTCAAATACAGATTTTGAAAACAAAATTTTGGAATAATTTGTTGATGAACAAAATGTTTTCATCTAAAAGTGATGAATATGTTGGATTCATCAAAAAGAAATTGATGAAGAACTAGTTTTAATTAATAAAGATGATAAAATAACGATTATCAGTTGATATATATATATGTATATATATATATATATAGAAGTTAAATTAAGAACTATTTTTTAATTTTCATACGAGAACTATAATAACTATTTATAACACAAATAATAACTTATTAATAAAGTTATTTTATATATGGATACGGGTTCTCATGAAATTTGTAAAAATGGTGTTGTGTAAATTGAATCTAGTCAGGGCCAAGCATATTTAGGGAAAGCAGTGATTGTTTGGCTTTGTGGACACACTACATGTTGGCTGCTGATGGGACTACTCTGCCCGCCAATAATTTGATTCAAGATTCTTACTCTTATCTGAAAGGTAATTCTATTTATACCTTTTTGACCATTTAAATTGGTTTATCTCAAATGATATATATAAGTAAATAACATATATTAAAAACTATAATATAATTAATTGATATAACATATTTGGCATGTAAGAAATGGAAAGTCTAAATAGTAGCATTTCGTATAAGAATTTTTATTTGAAAAACTACACACAAGAATAACATTCACATAGTAAATCAAAGAAAATACATAGATTTTAAAATCACACAAATTTCGGTTTTGATGATTGAAGGGATGAACTCACCAATTTCTTGATTGTTTTCGGTGTTTGCGATGAGCTGTTGAGGATGAACAGATCGATTTTTGTATCTTGAAGCATCCATGTGTGCCATCAGGGCCGGCCCTGGGCCTGGGCTACAAGGGTAGCCGCCCAGGGCCCATAACTTTAAAGGGCCCACTAGTGTATATATAAGCCTTCATATATGTATGTATATAGCCCAGTAAATGAATAAAATAAGAGATCAATGGAGGCCCAATTTGAAATACATCTCAGAGCCACGGGCGCTTCTTTTTCCACATCGAGAAGGAAACGGCGCACCTTGGAAAAGGAAGAAGATAATCAACGGCACCTTGGAAAAGGAAGAAGATAATTGATCGGCTCATACTCAACCACTCATCGTCGCTGCGCTTCTTTTCTCGCGTTGGAAACGGAAATGGCACACATGGATGCTTGAAGATACAAAAATCGATTTGTTCATCCTCAACAGCTCATCGCAAACACCGAAAACAATCAAGAAATTGGCGAGTTCATCCCTTCAATCATCAAAACCGAAATTTTCTGAATTTTGTTCATTGAATATTTTGTTGTTCGCCTCTTCATCCGTCATCACATTGATTGAATACAGTCTGTAAGTTTTTGTTCTTTTCTTAGTTCCTTGTTACATATCATGAAGTTAAATAAAGAATCTCGATCACGACTCTGAATCAGAAAATTCTTGTTTGTTTTTGTTTTAGGGTTTCTTGTTTAAAAATTAAAGATGGCCGGATGGGTTCTGAATCAGAATTTCAATAGATCTCAGGTATATAACTTCCGATTTCCTTTACTTTCTTTACTCCTTTATCTTTCAGTTCGTTTGCCTAATTGTGTACTTAATCTCTTAATAAGTTAATATGTTTTTTTAAACTGCTAAAGATTCTATCAGCAAAGTTTAAGTGTTTATCATATAGTACACACATAATTAACACAAAAAACAAAAGAATTTCAAGCCACTCTAATACTTTGATACACACTGTGCTCAAAAGTCAGTGTTATGTCATCACCATTGTGTTCTTTCCATTGCTTATTTGATGATTTACTCCAATTGACTAAGGACCACAACT
This sequence comes from Dittrichia graveolens, assembly GCA_038502395.1. NCBI lineage: Eukaryota > Viridiplantae > Streptophyta > Magnoliopsida > Asterales > Asteraceae > Dittrichia > Dittrichia graveolens. The sequence goes on from JARJIL010000002.1 coordinate 96,554,640, forward strand.
TCCATAGCCAAGCCATCTGCCAAAAACTTCATTTGCCTTATGTTATTTTACTTGTTTTTGTCATTTCTAATTTGTGAATTTGAGTTCAATTTCTGATGTGTCTACATTTGAATTTAACTAATGACAATGCTTTGTGATTTGTGAATCTGTCATTTGTTATACTACTAAAGTGCTAAGTTAATAATTAGTTCATTGCTTGTAAGTTGTGAGTTTGTGACTGAAATTTGAAATTGCTTATTTGCTTGATTGTTTGTCTTAGCCTAAATTATGTTTCCTAATAAATATATATCGGGTAACCAATAAAGAAAGAAAATGTAGGAAATTGAAAAGAAACGAAATCCCTACGAGGTTCGATTGATAAATTTGTTAAAAAAAACTTGTTCCTAATGTTTCGAATAAGAATGAAGTCAGTGTGAATAAATATGAGAATGAAGGCAATGTGAACGAAAATGAAGTTAATAGGAATGAAAATGATGTGAGCTTGAATTATAATGATGATAACTTGAGTTTGAAATTGCTTATTTTACTTTAGGGGCCCTTTTTAAGCCTCTGCCCAGGGCCCAAAAAATAATTGGACCGGCCCTGTAGAAGATTATGCTTGGAGTCTAAATAAGAACTAGGGTTGTTTATCGAATCGAAATTTGAGTTTCTCAAATTGTTTGAAGTATTTCGAGTTTGACAATTTTACCCCTATTTGAAATTCGATTCAAATTTGTAATACTAATAATACAACCGACTTGAAATAACATATTAATATTTATAGATTTTTAACAAAATAAGAATGAGTTAGGAGAATATTTATAGATTTTTTAATAGTCTTAAAATAACATATTAATATTTGTTTAACAGAAAATAAGAAATAGAAATAGAGTAACAACACCTATATATTTGAATTTCAAGTCGGGTGACAAATTTTTTTATAGATTCAGAATTCGATTCCAAACCAATATAAACTTTTGAATAAAGTCCATAACCGATTTAAAAACCGAACAAACCAAGTCAAATATGATTATTCGAATTTGATTTGGTTCGAATTTCAATTTTTACTTATCACATTCAAATATTGAATACCACTAATAAAAACACCACAAGGAGCATTGTTACCTTGTTTGTTCCATGAGGTGTGAGCACGGGGCCCTTTGGGACCCAAAACCGATTATTTTGGTTAATAATTACTTCTAGCAGGTAGGTTTCAGTTTTAAATTGAGCGGTTATCGGCTAACCGTTAATCAATTAAATAAAAGATATATAATAGAAAAATTATGAAAAGAAAAAAACCGAAAAAAATAAAATACAATACTCTAAAATTGCATTTCTTTAATTTTTCATGCACGAAAGTTATATAGTAATATATTAGTAGGAGGATGATAACCACAACCCTTAGAGTTGTGAATAAATAAAAAAATTAATATCAATTTTTAAAAATAACAATCACAACTTTTCATATTTTTCATAGTTACCTTTTAATTAGTTTTCAACTTTTTATATATGAAATAAGGTTGTCATTTTTAAAAACTAAAAATAACATTTCTTTTATCTTTATGCATAGTCCTTAGGGATGTGGTTATCATTTTCCATAAAAATAATACAAAATATTATGAAAAAAATTTAATTGGGCATTTGTGTTAATATTAGTGCGGTTTTATATAGTTAACCGTAATTTTAAAAACGATTTAATTAGTTCTAATTATTTTTAATCGGTTATGGTTCGGTTATTAGATATCTATACTTATAACTCACCCCTTGAATGCCTGATGCTAGGAGTGGTTGCGAGGGACACCTGGTATCCACTAACCTTATCTTGGCTGGATGTTTGTTGAGGATTAAAAACTTGTGTGTTGATCGTTGCTAATTATACCGTCCATAGTGGCCACTCCTACCTATACTTTCCACCACCAATCTCCTTCACTCGCATCAAGGTTTGTTTTTAATGAAAAAAATAACCAATGGTGGCGGTTCATGCACACACCATAGTCCATATATAAACAGGGTAAGAGGTAACAATAAAAATCTTTTTTATCGATTAAAACTAGTTTTTTATCGATTTATTTTTGATGAATCCAACATATTCATCACTTTTTACAGAGAAAAGAGATTTTCAAATACAGATTTTGAAATCAAAATTTTGTAATAATTTGTTAATGAACAAAATGTTTTCATCTAAAAAGTAATAAATATGTTGGATTCATAAAAAAATCGATAAATAACTAGTTTTAATAAATAAAAATGATAAACTAACAATTATTAGTTGATGTATATACTAAAAAATTATCATTAATCATCCTTTTATACTTTTTACTTTAATTTCTTTTTTATTTGATCTCATATCCCTAATCCCAATATATATTGTAAGAGGTAAGTTTTGATAAGAGAGATAGAGGTAATCTCAACCCTTAAATTCATTAGATCTCAAAGCTAGAAATATGGTCTTTTATTTTTATTTGTTAACTCATTTAATACATCAGACCGTTAAGGGCAAAATCGACAAACTAAAAACTTCTAATTTCACGTTATCACTCTTTGAATTCATTTAAACATCCAACAAAACAATACGTGATTCCAGACAAAAAAAAAATTAATGCGCATGAATTCGATTCTTAAAATACTAATTATACCAGAAATAATTGGAAAATATGCAAATCAAGCCTTCCAACAAACAAAAATTAACATAGAAATAGGATGTTATGAACAAAAAAATTGATGAAATGAACCTTAGAGCTTTACAACAACAGAAACTATAATTGATGAATAAGCTCTTTAACATAGAAATCAAATCCGATGAATTAAAAAATTGATGAATGTCAAAGCATTTAACAGAAATTGGAAAACACAGGGGATGCCAAACACGCAAATCTTTTATTAGAGAAAACTGCATAAAAACTCTAACTTGATTGTAATCACTCTACCTAAACTCATACGCAACATGCTGTATTTATATACAGACCATTAGAGTTTGACTATAACTAGGATTAGTTTAAACCACATAATTATCCTGAGGTATCCCACCCTTTTAGGAATAGATAACTAGCTCATATTTAAACTTTGATAACTTGGACTGCACTCCAATCTTGTATACTGATCCGATCCACGTCTCACACCATGCTCGGATTCAGATAATTCACCAACAGAATGAACTTCAAGCCTTCCAACTTATCTCGAACCTTCGACAAAAATGATGAATTTGAAAGCAAGAAAGTATCTTGACAGGTTATTTGAAGCCAGATCTTCGACGGAAAGTGGGGGCGGTTAACGTGGTTCTAGGTTACGAATTAGGCAGCACTTATCTTGGTTTAGGTTTATAGATTAATAGGGCAACGATGGTGAAGTTGGCCACGGTAGATGAAGGTGGTGGACTATGATTGTTGCGACGACTAGGTGGTGGTGTAAGGATGCATAAGTAGACGTACGTGGAGAAGGAGAGAGCTTTTACGATTTCTAAATTGGGGACGGCGAAGGCGATGGCGAACAGAGAGAGTATCGTCTTTAAAAAATCGGTGGTGCATCCAGCTGTGGAGAAGATAAATACAGTAGTGGTGCTGGTGGATACGTCAATTGTTCTAGAGGAGAGAGCGGCGGAGCAATTGAGGGTTGCTTTTGGTACGTTTACAATGTCAGAGAACATATTCAATGCTATATATTTAACATAAAAAAACTTAGGTAAAATCAAAAGACAGTAATACCCTTGAGCACCTAATAGCTTTTATTCAAACAAGAACTGTTTTACGTACGAGAACTGCAAGAAACAATCTTAGTCGTCCAATTCCCCCTCCTTCAATTGGATTGCCTATCCATGAATTCCTTACATGTATCTTACCACACTCAATTCCCCGCGCTCTTCATCTATAAATTCCACTTACCACTTAAATGACCAAGATTTATGGTTATGGGTTTTTAAGAAACGAAAAGTTTGATTTAACTTAATGACTTCGGACTTGTAAACTTCTTTTAAGAAAATAAGCAATTTTAGATATCTACCTGCAAGTACCGAATTTTATGAATCAAGACTTATAAGCAGCTCAAACATAGAAACCGAAAAACCGAAACTATTTTAAAACCGATGTTTGTTTTAATTTTTTTTTAAACCGATGGGTTCGGTTTGGTTTTGGTTCCCCATTAAAAAACCGACCCACTAATATTTCATATTTTATATATATATATATATATATGTGAAGAATGTTCAATATAGTCCATAATTAATTCATAGTCCTAAGGGACTAGTTTTAGCCTTTTGATCAATGACATCAATGGTCCAAATTAAATTTTAAAAATTTGGGCGGAGTAACATTTTCGTAATTTTTTGTAATTCACATGTGATGCTTTTACAAATCACATATTATTGTATACCGAATCACATGTGATTAAATATTAAAATTTTAGGACTGTATTTTTTAAATAAACTTTATTGAACACAACATATATATATATATATATATGTTTGTGTGTGTGTATATATATATATATATATATACTTTTACAGTTATTAAATAGAAGCAATAAATTTTATTAAATATTTCAAGGTCCAATTATTAATATTAATAACTTTTAATTTCCTTTGTCATTAATCCCTTTTTAGATTGATGTTTATATTATTATATAATACAAAATACGTTTATAGTTTGAATTTTGGGCCGAAAATGGTATTTAGTGCTGAAATTTGTAATTAGACATTTAATTTAATGCTGGAAATTAGATATTGTTATTGGAATTTGTATACAACGCTAAAAAAATGGAGGTTAGTGCATGAAATAATATATTAATTTTGTAAAGCAGGTGGGTTCGGTTTTAAAACTGAAACCGAACCATTAATGACTAACACCCGCTAAAACCGAAATTGATAGCAACCGGCCAACCGAAACTATTAGGTTTGAAAATTTTAAAACCAAAATTAATGGATTAGGTTTGATTTGAGTTTAAGACCACCCATGTACAATGTCACGTATTGTCATGTCATAACATAATTTAACACCTAGATATTTATATTAGGCCATGCGTGGTGCATGGCCCGAAACCTTTTGGGAGAGTTTGGGTTGCATGAGGATGACTCAGGAACACTGCTACACCCTTCTCTTCGGGTTAGCTTTCGGTTCCTCTAACCCGAGCTACCCGTTTGTTTTTCTTTTTTTATTTTTGGTTGTGTAAGAGAGAGTAAGATAAAAAAAAAATATTTTGGTTGTTTGGGTTAGTCTATACTTAGGTTTCGGATAAAAAGATAAAAGAAGAAAAAATAATATGACGCTTATATGACATTCGAATAAGAGAAAGGAGAAATATTAGTACAACTCATGCTCTTATTTTTATACTTTTTTTATTGTTGGAGAAGGCACATGGTTTAATTGTCTATTTTCAAATCAAGTCATTAGTAAGATTTCTTTCACATTCTTGTTAGTTTTAGTATTTGTTTTTATGGCTAGTGATCTATAAGCAGTTTTCAATATTTATATTTATAGCATCCGATGTGGTAACATACTAAATGTCAAGTTGGACGAGGAACCATGACAACATACTAAATGTCAAGCAAATAGATTACGTAATGGGAAAGTGATTGGAACGAACAAAGGCATATTTACTCACGTTTTAAGTGAATAAAAATATCATCCAATAAAGATTTTAAAATTTGACATTGCAAAAAACATCCAAATTGGGTTAATACCCCTCCATCTCCATTGAACTCTTCAAGCAAAACACGTCGGAGAGTACTTCCTCAACATTTGCCAAATGGTTGATCTCGAGGACGATTTCGACAAGGTTTTTGGAAAAAAAGAGAACAGACAAAATGGGTGAACCGTTACAGGGGTATTTTTAGTACGGTATTGGTAAGGAAAAGAAAGTAAGGTGAAGCTAATGTGGCATTCGGGGTGGTTTGTGGTCCTGAGACCACTACTCATATTGTAACACTTCAACACGCAACATCACACTGTCAGGTTAGTTTTTTACTCTCTCACTCAACTATTGTGTGGTCACTTCCTCAAGATTTCCCAACACACCAAATTTGAAGACGCGCCTAACTAACTAATTAAAAATATATAAAAAAACAAAAAGGAAAAGGTTGCAAGGTGGCCCTCTTTCTTTCCTACTTATAGCTTTAACAAGTGTTGGCTTCTCCATGTCTGCTCACCACCCATGTGGTGATGGAGCGGCAAACAATGATGACCATTACGTGGTGGCCACCAGTCCACCACCAACGCGCAAAACAACCCTATCATGGATGCTCTAATATTAATATAACATTTTTATTCTACATATGATTTCAAGAGGCTGAAGTTGTGACATTTTTCATAATATGCACTTTAGATCCTACAAAATTTGAGATCCCATTATTGATAAATTGCCAGGGATTTTAAATGAGAAGTTTTCTTGAAAACATCAAAGAATCTTCTATCTTGAAATACAAAGAATACTTGAGTTTAAATCCTTACCACTATATTTTATACTTTTAGTATTATACCCTTTTTAGCATTAATGCTTTATTTTTATACCGAGAGGTGATATATATGCTTTCACTTTTTCCTTTTACTTATCTTCTTATTCACAATATTAACCAAACTGTCAAAATTAATGAAAAAAGAAAATTAATGAATTTCACATATTATCTTGTGATGAGTAGGAGGATAAAGTATCAGGATAAAATATGAGAATATATATCATTTTTCTTTTATACCTTGCAACTAACATTGGGCAAAAAATCATAAGTATTCAATAAATATTTATTTACTAGAGTAAATTATTATTGATTTATTTTGGGAAAAAGTCTTTCCTAAAATAAATTAAAATAGAAAGATAGAGTGGACTTGAGATAAAAAAAATATTTGACAATATACTCTTGCATTTGTTTTAGAAACAGGCGAATATATATATATATATATATATATATGTATATATATATTAATAAAATAACATTAAATAAATTCATGTGAAATAATAAACGCTGTTCTGCAGCAACGGAGTACTCATCAAACTTCATCTTCTTCCGTTCTTCGTACCTTTAGAGGGAGTCGCATTTTCATATGTGATTGATAGATAAGAAGATGAGATTCATTCGAGGCAGTAACGATTATGCATATTTCACACCTAAACATAATCTATTAGGGATTTTCATTTTCTTTTTGAGTTTATCGGTCATTGATGTTGTAAAAGCTTCGATCCACGAGTATAAGAATGAAGGATTCATACCTAGATTCAATTCCTTCTTCTTTCATGGAGGTAGCGAGGGAATGTATGCTTCTAAGGTCCATGGCAATGGCTCTACCGAAGACAAACCTATCAACGGCAAATCGTTCATACGGTACAAACCCTTTTTCTTTTTCTGATATAGTTTCTGATCTAAAGTATTATTGCGATGCTTCATAATCTATGATATTGTTGAATCCTTTGTTGCATTGAAAATTTAAAATCTCTGGCTGATCATCAGACTACCCTTATGTATGTGATAATGTGAAGGGATAGCGCTTCCTCTATCAGTCTATTCCCACGAAAATTTCGACTTTGAATGTTAGGTAAATTGCTATTTAATTTCGAAAATTGATACGTGCTTGAACAGTTGAACTTAAGGATATGTTAAGGGCATTACCTACAAACAACAGAACAATTAGGGTTAAATGTTTCCAAATCCTTGATCACTTTCAGTCAGAAAGATACCTGGTTAGAGCTGCTAAATAAAAATTTTATCATTTACAGTAACTGAGTCTTTATTTTCTTTTATACAATGAGAAATATAACCGCAAGAAAGAATGATAACCTTTTGAGTTGGTCAGCAAAGTGGTTAATGTAGTAGCAACCTAAATTAGTTTGTGGTTGGATGTGTAAAACAGTGGTAGTGAATTTATCTGTAGTGAGAAACACATCTGATACCATACATGTATGTCATGGTTAAAATAACATGATGGACCCGACTTCCAGGTTTGAGTCTATCGTCTTTCGAAGACCAAAAGAGGTTGCTGCTAAGCAAAACGAGATGCAACAAAGTACGGGTTTGGTTGAGGCTATAATTGTTGAAGTTAAAAATCGTGATAAGATCGGCGGTGCATATTTAAACTCAAATGCAATATGTTGTACACCTGAACTTGCAAGCGATGGTTCTTGCAAGGTAGGAGAAGTCATCATTCGACAAGACTCTGATAACCCTGGCTGGCCTAAACGAATTCAGACCCCTTTTGAGGGAAAAAGTGAAGAGGCAAAGATGTTGCTGCAAACTGTTGAGATCAATAGAACAGGAATGTATTATCTTTATTTTATGTTTTGTGATCCAGAACTCAAGGGCACAGTAATGAGAGGAAGAACTGTCTGGAGAAATCCAGATGGTTATCTACCCGGGAAAATGACTCCATTTATGCCATTTTATGGGTTTATGTCTCTAGCTTATCTTATCCTTGGTCTTGTATGGTTTCTTCGATTTGTGCAGTATTGGAAGGATATAATACAGTTGCATTACCACATCACAGTTGTTATTGGTCTGGGAATGTGTGAGATGGCTCTTTGGTATTTTGAGTATTCAAATTTTAATGTAACCGGAAGCAGACCAATTGGAATTACTCTTTGGGCAGTCACGTTTAGTGCTTCCAAGAAAACCTTTTCTCGTCTTCTTCTTTTAGTTGTATCAATGGGTTTCGGTGTTGTGCGACCTACGTTAGGAGGTGTAACTTTGAAAGTGTTACTTCTTGGTTTTATATATTTTGTGGCTTCAGAAGCTCTTGAACTTGTTGAAAATCTTGGAAATATCAATGACTTTTCTGGGAAAGCGAGAGTTTTTCTTGTGCTACCGGTTGCTCTACTGGATTCATGCTTCATTCTTTGGATCTTTTCATCATTATCAAAAACTCTGGAAAAGCTTCAGGTAAATTGGGTGTTGATTCTTTTTACTTCATTGCAATCTCAGTCAGCACCATTTCTTTCTTAATAGCAAGTATTTAAAGTATGAAAGTCATTTCAAGTTGCTAATGTGTCCTTACTAAAATATATCTGTTTCTTTTACTTTATACTATAAATGAGGTATGCATGGAACCAAATGCCCATAGTATGTTTTATCGTAATTGTTTTTTTTGATGTTTGCCTACTATGATAAGTTGGCAAATAGCTTCCAATGCTAAATTGAATGTGGAGGTGGTTTAGCATTTCACACTTGTGTCCATGGCACACATTGTGCTCAATTTTGATGAACTTTAAGTTAACTATATTTTTCTGCCAAATTTTGACTCAGTTACGTAGAAGCATGGGCAAACTTGAATTATACCGAAAGTTTACTAATGCTTTAGCTGTATCGGTGTTGGTTTCTGTTGCTTGGATTGGCTATGAGGTACTCTGCTCTTCTTCATTCACCTTAATAAGAGGTGTCAACTTCAACCCCTGTCTACTTATTATTCGGTTGATCTGGGTTCAAATGAAAATTTTCAGCTAAAAGAGGAAATGGTATGATGGGTCAAATGGTATGGAAGTCACCCAAGTTTTATTTTAAAAGCATAGAACCTCCTAAATCGTTTTATTCAAGGATCTTTACTTTTGATAGACAAAAAGCTGTTCTTAGTCAATCCAACCCAATCCTGTTCATTTTGAGTCGTCCTAAACATACCGGTTTGAAACCGACCCGTTTTGACCTGTTGCCCACCTGCCTATGGGAATAATCATGTCAATTTTTAATTGGAATTGATTTACATCGCAATCTTCTCTGCATTTCGCCTTTGGACACTTGCAACGTTATAGCAAAATGAATTAAGCTACATCTTTTTGTAAACTCTAATTTGTTAATCATCCTCATTATTATTATTGTTGTTGTTGTTTTAATTTTCTATTATTTATATTCAGTTGTACTTCAATGCAAGTGATCCCTTGAGTGAATTATGGAGACGAGCTTGGATCATCCAAGCTTTCTGGGCAATGTTGGCATATATGCTTTTGGTCGTGATATGCATTCTTTGGTCTCCTTCACAAAATCCTACTAGGTACTAACCAAATTGAACTCAAACCATATCCAATTTCAAAATTGATTTGAATATCATGATACAATTACATCAAAAGTAGTGGCAACTACGTTTTGACTATATTAACCAAAACACGGGGGGTAATATTTGTGTAGTCATTGATTATAGAGAAAATGTACAGATATTCATACTCAGAGGTTGAAGACATAGATGAAGAGGGTATCTCTTTGACCGGGACTGGAGTCAAAGTGTCGGGAGACTTGATGGAGAGGAAACCCGCAATTATAACTGATCACGTGTTTGAGGTTATTGAGGAGGATAAAAGAGAATGATCCTCCCACAGTTCTATTCTCCTGGTACTTATCCTTCCTATCATGACTTCACATGATAACCGATTTTTTTGTTTATTTAAGGAGTGTTTGGAAGTGCATTTTGTAGTGAATTATTTGATTGTTGGGAGAGTTCAAGTTGCAATAATAAGATTTTCATGTTTAAATAGACATTGATTATTTGAGGATCAGTGGATCACTAATCCGTTTCACAGCAGTCTCAATGAAACTGATTATAAAATAGCAATATAAACTTACCTGTACCCCCTTCTTAATTTGACATATTTTTCATACAAGTTTTCAAGACTTGTGACTCATTTTCTTATAAACAAGAATTTTCCGTTTTGTCTTTTTGTCAACTTGTTCCTCAAGTAATTAGAATTTACGACTCATAGAACTGGTCTAATTATCAGTTTATCATAACTTCAAACAAAAATCACATTACTGTTGATTATCTAGATTCTTATTATTTAGATCAAATAGTCACTTTCAGTTGACATGTCCAAACATCCTCTTATTTTAACTAACATGTCATATTGATAATATGCAGAAAATGCAATCAAATGTTGAAATGGCAGAATTATTTGACCTCATTACAGCAGTAGAGCACGAAGTAATTTTATTAGAACAGTTTGGGGCTCAAATGCTGTTACCATGGCCTGAAGTCATTTAAGTCAACTGATGATGAGCGAATTTAGAGTATTTTTTAACCATTTTATGTGGATTATACTGTATCCTTATTTGATTTGCTAGCTTCCAGCTTCAGCTACATATCCTCCCCCATACGATAGTAAACTATCTGAAATCGTTGCGTGAGGAGTATCATACTTTTGTGTAATATGTTGCATCTTATTTATTTTGACCAGTTACTTAACAGTTTGTAACTAATATTTTCTTACAGCCTATATATTTGAATATGAAACACAATTTGTGTGTGTGTGTTGGGTAAGCGTGGGATGGATTGACAGATCATTTAAACTCAATGACGAGCGAGTGAAAGCAGTCATGATATCGATTTTTACGGATGAAAATATGGTCAAAATTCATCCAGAGAATAAATATTTTACTTTGTACATGTTATAATAGAATCAATAGTTAACTAAGAAGAAACATCTGAAGAAAAGAGAGTGGTTCCTATCTGTAGGTGTGGAGTACACATTATAAAGTACATACACTACATTTATTTTCTCATACATTTAAATGCACATATGTTTAAGAGACTCCCTCAAAATGATCAAGTATATAGAGATGATTGAGTTCTTTAATGAACAATCATCAACCTTATGTTGAAGAGTGAAAGACCTTTGTGTTGAAGTCAAATACCTAATCCAAAATAGAAAGTATGAAAAATTGTATATGAAGATTGGGAGGGGATTTTATTAGGGAAGATGAGATAACCTATAATTTGAGTTTCTTTTTTCTTTTATACTAAACTTTTGTGGTCTCCAAACGCATCATATTTCATGATTGATTTTATGGTCTTCATACTAAGGCTATCACTTAATGATGCATTCTTTTATACCAAATATTCAATGAAGAACACAGTATAATAATAAATAACCTCAAGCTTTTTTAAGTAATGTTTCTATGATTTAAAATTTTAACCTAGCTAGGTTATATATAGTATTATGGTCCTAAACCTATCACAATTTATACTTCTCCTACTAAACCAATTACCTAGCGACACATACTCAAACATATGATCTATATGTTATACCAACAATTCAATAGAGAACGCCATAATTTATAATCGACATCAAGCTTAAGTAATGTTGTTTAAGCATTTTTGGGCAAGTTGAGTGCATAAAATTGAGAGGTGATGGTAGTGAGTTTTAGAATTTGGTGTGTGAAAAGTGACTATTACGTGATGAGTTAAGTGATTGAGTAAAAAATTGATATGACAGTGTGGTATGAGCCGTAGAGTGTTACCCCTCAAGTTGTCAACTTCTGTGAATCTTATACTAATAAAATACATATTATATTATATATTTTTTTTAAAATATGAGAATTATCTATAATTTCTCTTTCAATTTTATCATGTAGAGGATAATGTCATGTTAATATAATAAAATACACTAGTTTAAATGCACGTGTAAACACACGGGTCATACATAATTATTTATGAAAAAATTGTTTGGTTAAATATATAATTGTTTTGTACGAATGAAAGAATAGACTAATCTTAGACTTTCTATAAATTAAATAAGTTTATATTAATTCCGACCGACATAGAAAAGTAAATGATAAAAACTTTAAAATGATGTAAAATTTATTTAAGATAAGATTTGTAAAACAAATAAAATCAAATCTGACATGGGTCACGACATAGATAAAAATTTTAATTATTTAATCTGAACCAACCATTTTTGTAAGAAACGAAATCCAATTTTGATTTTTCTTAGGTCAAAATTAGATTTAATCTTGACTTTAAATTGAAGCTATGTGTTATCATTTTTTAAATTCTCATTATTGTTGTGTTATACAATTATTTAATAAATTTTTATTAATATTTAATATTTATCATTGTTTTACAACCAACCCGTGTATTAAATGAGCATCTATTTTAATTATTAATAATAAAAGATTATTAAGAGATTGATCTTAATTTTAAACTAATACAAAATAATATTTAATTTATATTTACTAACTCTGATGGATCTTCATATAATGAACTTTACATTATATGCCGATTTTAAATTTAGAACAACATTTAAATATATTAAATTTATATTAACTTAGATGTAATCTTATCTCATATAAATTTAAAATAGAGTTTCAATTTTGACTATTCAAAGTCAAAATTAAGTTTTTAATTTTAACATAAATGAATGGCTAAGATTTAATTTTGATTAAATGAAATGCTAAGATCTTCTAATTAAATTAACTAGTTTAAATATCCGTGTAAATACACAGGTAATCATAAAATAGTTATTTTATATTTATTTATTTAACTATATAATTGTTTTGTACCGACGAAAGAAAAATTCAATATGAGATTTTCTCAAAAGCTAAAAGAATTTTATATTAAAGTTAGTTGATATATAAAGGTAATTGATGACAACTTTAAAAGTAATGTAAAATTTAATTACAGTAAGATTTGTATCATATAATATCCATAGATGATAAAAAAGAAAATCTGAATATTTATTCCTAAATTAATGTAGTGGATTAAAAGTTTGAAATTAGATAATAATTCTAACACAAATTAAATAATAATGTGTAGTGAATATTTATTCTTAAAAGTTTAAATATTTATTAATGTGCAAGTTTAAAAAAAATATATATGTACGTAAATATTTTAACATTTATTTTAAAATTTAAATAATATTTTTCACTATCTTATTTCCTATTAAAATTAAATTTTAAAAATTGAGTTTTCAACTTTTACTACTAAAAGTCAAAATTAGACTTTCAATTTTAATAAAATGAATGGATAAGATTTAATTTTAATTAAATAAAGGGTCAAGATCTTTTAATTAAATTGATAAAGGTTAGTCTTTTATTTATATTAGAAGATTAGAAGATAATACATCTTTTTAATAAATTTTGTTTTTGTCACGTGTTAAAAACTTATAGAAGTTTTTTTAATCATCAATATATATATATATATATATATATATATATATATATATATAGGGATGAGATCAAATAAAAAGAAAATTAAAGTAAAAAGTGTAAAAGGAATGATTATTTGATCATTTTTTGGTATATATATCAACTGATAATCGTTAGTTCATCATCTTTATTGATTAAAACTAGTTCTTCATCAATTTCTTTTTGATTTCAAATACAGTTTTTGAAAACAAAATTTTGGAATAATTTGTTGATGAAAAAAATGCTTTTATCTAAAAAGTGATGAATATGTTGGATTTATCAAAAAGAAATTGATGAAGAACTAGTTTTAATCAATAAAGATGATGAACTAACGATTATCAGTTGATATATATACCGAAAAATGATCAAATAATCATCCCTTTTACCCTTTTTACTTTAATTTTCTTTTTACTTGATCTCTATCCTATATATATCACACACACACATATATATATATATATATATATATATATATATATATATATCATAGTATAACGCTAAGATTAGGAATTCAACTAATTAAGTGTTTTAACTAGTTTCTTTAGATGACATATGAGTTATTATGTGATAAAAACACAATAGAAAAATAAAGTTTGTATCAATAATCATTATAAGAAATTATATATATAAGTTTGAATAAAAAAATACTTAAATTTATTGGCATATCTAAATTCTAAACCATAAATACTTTAATTGATATGAACTATTTTACAATAAAAAAATAGTTAAGTTTATGACACATTTATTGTAAAATTGTAAAATTTTATTTATATAATTGGTAAAAATAATAAAAAAGTTGATATAATTAGAAAAGGGTTAATAATATGTTAGCAAAATTAGAAAACCGAAAAAACTTAATAGTATCTTAGTAAGTAACAATTTTCTAAGAATGTACAACTTTTAAGCCTTATGTACAAGTGAGAAGAGAATGGTGCAACTAAGTGGTACAGATAGATTAGCAGTTAGCTTATAATTATTAAGTTATTGAGACGTGGCTTAGTAAATTCATCGATGTGTTTTATTAATTGATGAGTGACGAAATGTATCGGTGATTATAGAAATTGAAAAATAGAAACCAATTTGTTAAACCGATAAAATCAAAACCATTTTAAAATAGATGGTTCGGTTTTAAATTTTGAAAAAACAATGGGTTCGGTTTCGGTTTTAACCAAAAAACGCCCTATTAAGAAAGCAATCCACTAATATTTTATATGTTTATTTTTTAATTTTATAGTTATTAAACAGAAGTAATCCAATTAAATATTTGAAGGTCTAATTAGTATGGTCAATAATTTTTCATTCTCTTGTCATTTACCCCCTTTCAGATTGAAGTTTATATTATGGGTGTGTTTGGCGAAACTAGTTTGGACTGATTAATTGATAATCCCAAGCTCAAACCATAAGTTATTTGAAAAGACTTTTATTTTGAGGGTTTATGGGGGATTATGTTTTTAATATCCCCTCAAGATTTTAACACCCGAACAAAGCTAGAGGGTTGGGGATTATGAAAACTAGAATCGCAAGCCCCTATAATCCCCTATAAGCTCGTTGCCGAACACACTCTATGATTATATGATACAAAATATGTTTATATTTTCAATATTTATGCTGAAAATGGTATGTAGTGCTGCAATATGTTATTAAACATTGAATTTAATGCTGACAATTAGATATTGCTGGAAAATTGAAGGTATTAATGTAGAAAACTAGGTGGATTCGGTTTTAAAACCGAAACGGAACTGTTAATGATTAGGACTCGTCAAAAACCAAAACCGATAGAAAACGAAATCATTGGATTTGATAATCCTAAAACTGAAATTAACGGATTAAGTTCGGTTTAAGCTTAAAACTGCCACATGCATACCCCTAGTGAAATGATAGATAACTTGTTGATAAAAAAAACTAGTAATTTGTTAATCGTATAAGTTCTTATAGCTCAACGTACAGGTCGCTAAAGAATGGAATTAAGTTTCATGATTACATTTTAGGGCTATTTGTCAAAATAAGCAAATTTATGAGGATTCAAGTTAAAATAGTAATGAAAAATACTCATTTATCAATTTGAGCATCTATTTCGTCGATCCATCTTGCTGAGTAATGAAAGGTTGACATGTGTCAATTTTTAAAAACCTTTTCATGCACACTGACTTCCCAAAATAAATCATGTCTACCTAGCACATTTTATCTTGTTGACGGCATTGGTTTCCCGAGATACTTTTTGACCTTTATCGGCAAGATCGATTTTTAAATTTTTAAAAAATTTACACGTGTCACGACTTTATTGGTCAATGAGATGAGCTGTAAAGATGATATCCTACATTGTCCTTTTAGAGGTCATGGGTTCGATCCTTACCCTAGGTAAACACTTTGGGGTTTGTATATTTCCCCACCATAAATGTTTGATGGGTCCGGTAAAGGGAGACTTTGATGAAATGGTCTCGGGTTTAATTCCGACCCCTTACTCGGACATTAAAGACAGAGGATCATTATCTACGGACCGGTCCAAAGGAAGGGTTGGTGCGGATCCATAGAATCCTGGGCCCTCGATTAACCTAACATAAACAACCTTTTGTTGAAGTAATTAGCTTTAAATTTTAATATAGTTGGAATAGGGGTGTATAAGAAATTAAACCTAGAGTGCAACTTCTAAAATCATGAAGTCTGTCAATTAAGTCTGAGATCCAATTGCAATTAACTTAAGCTGTAGGGACTTAAGTGTAAATGGTTCACTATCTATTTATAAGGGCAAGATTTCAACATTCTTTTAATTTTCATCTGCTCACATCCATTTCCTAAGACGAAGAAGAAGCAGCTTCTTGATGGTACAAGTCATTAATGCTTAAGGTACAACACTCGAATATTGTCAAATGGAAGATTTCATATCGAAATAAGAGGATTATCAAGATTTGTAGGGATTGTTTCTCCTCAATTGAGTTACTAAAATTTATTTGCTATGTAAGATTAAGGTTTGATTATGTTTATCTAAACCAATAGTCGATATATGAAAGAAACTCCATGATCGAGTGATTTAGAGAGAAATGAGTGTTCATGCCAACACTTTGAGTTCTAAATGTGTTGAGAGCGATTAGGGAATGATTTTGGTACTAAACCGTAGCAAGAAAAATGATTTTCATCACTCGTGGGCAGTTCCTGTCCAGTTTTCAAAAAATCGCATAAAATCAACCTTTAATCCGTTTGAAGCTTATTATATATCGTTGGAAAGCTTAGGTTTTTTTATTCGTTTGTTTGACATCAGAAGCTGTTTAGACTGTAAAATTGTCAAAATGTATAATTACTACCGAAGGGTAAGATTTGATGTGAGGTTTTTCCTAGTATGAATTGGAATTTTGGTGTAAGGGAGTTATCAAACTATTTGTGATATCTTGGGACACTTTGATCATATCCGTCCAAGTATGTTGTTGATGTATTGATTGTTGGTTATGTTGTATTATATGACTTGAGGAAGTAATTATGTGTGGCTGTTAATCATAATAGAGGTATACCATTAGTAGTGGTCTACTAATAGTAAAGCGTGGTTGGAATTGTTGTCATAATCACAGATGATTGTTTTAGTCGATTGTGGATTAAGCCGATACGAATTGTTTTTATTTCATAGATACTTTGTTTAGAGTATCCGTCTTTGCCACACTTAGCTTGTAGAAACTAACTTTATTCCTTGTGGTCCTGTTGTAGGTAGATTTTTTAATATAAGTTTGTTGTGTGACCTGGGTGAGCTATGCTTTAATCGTGTTTTGCTGAAGGTTTGGAACATTGTTTTGTATATGTTAATGGTTGATAACTTTGTTAATTGATTTTGGTCATGTGTTTGTTTTGTAAAAGCTTTTGTGACTCTTTACTGTATGTTTAATGTTTTGAACCCTTCCGCATTGCCAATTATGAAATTCTATTTATTAAACTTATTTTGGAAAATTTTACATTGGTTTAAAAATCAGTGTGTTACAAGTTGGTATCAAAACTCAGGTTTAAGTGAATTAAGCACTTGGTGAAGTTTTTAGTCTCAAATTGAGCTGACCATTAACAATGTTCCAAACCTTGGGATGCCGGGGAGTTATTTTCTGTATGTTATAACTCTTACATGCTGATAGTGGATAAGTGTTGTTTTAGCTGCATAGCTGTTTGATATTCACTTTGTTGTTTTCTCTTGTGTGCAGAAAGCTAATTGAGATGAAAATGGTGAACATTAGAACAGTTCCTAGTCGACTTAAAGGTAAGTCTGATGATCTTGATGCTCAACCTAAAGAGGATGCTCATCCCTCACCTTATGTTGAACTGTTAGAAAAGTTGAGAAAGCTGGAAGCAGGGATTCATGAATGTCGTGAGATGATGAAGCACCAAGAAGAGGTTAGGGAGAGTACCAATAAGAAAGGCTGTACTTTTAAAGCCTTTATGAGCTGCATGCCTCCCACGTATGAAGGGATTTATAACCCAATTATCATCCTTAGATGGTTGCGGGAGATGGAACTAGTGTTTGATTTGTGTGATTGTAATGACAGTCACAAGGTAAAATTTGCTGTGAGAATGTTGAAGGATCGAGCTTGGGACTGGTGGGACATGATGTGTGGCATATTGGAGAAAGAGGTAATTGAACAATTATCTTGGGCTGGATTTGCTGAAAAGGTAAGAGAATGGTTTTGCAATCGACATGATGTTCTAAAGATTGAGCGAGAATTCTTGATAATGAAGAAGGGTGATCTAACTATTGGGGAGCATGCTAAGCGCTTTGTGGAAAATCTTAGAATTGTCCGTTGGATACATGACAAGACATCTCATGGTGAGATCACTAGAAGAGGGTCTTGTGGTTGTCCCATAGGGGATGATGGTGAAGAATTATTTAAAAGAAAAGATCCTAGTTGGATTAAAGATAAGTCTAATGATCGCGATACTGAACCTAAAGAGGATACTCATCCACCTTATGTTGAACTGTTAGAAAAGTTGAGAAAGCTGGAAGAAGAGATTCAAGAATGTTGTGAGATGATGAAGCACCAAGCAGTTAGGGAAAGTACCATAAAGAAAAGCTGTACTTTTAAAACCTTTATGATCTGTACGCCTCCCACATATGAAGGGATTTATGACCCAATTATCACCGCTAGATGGTTGCGGCAGATGGAACGAGTGTTTGATGTGTGTGATTGTGATGACAGTTGCAAGGTAAAATTTGCTGTGAGAATGTTGAAGGGTCATGCTTCAGACTGGTGGGACATGATGTGTGGCATATTGGAGAAAGAGGTAACCAAACAATTATCTTGGGCTGGATTTGCTGAAAAGGTAAGAGAATGGTTTTGCAATCAACATGATGTTCTAAAGATTGAGCAATAATTCTTGATAATGAAGAAGGGTGATCTCACTATTGAGGAGCATGCTAAGCAGTTTTACGAAAATCATAGAATTGTCCGCTGGATATCTGACAAGACATCTCATAGTGAGATCTGTAGAAGAGGGTCTTATGGTAGTCCCATAGGGCATGCTGGTGAAGAAGTATTTAAAAGAAGAGTTCCTAGTCAGCTTAAAGATAATTTTGATGATCGTGATACTGAACCTAAAGAGGATTCTCATCCCTCACCTTATGTTGAACTGTTAGAAAAGTCGAAAAAGCTGGAAGAAGAGATTCATTTATATCGTGAGATGATCAAGCACCAAGAAGTGGTTGGGGAGAATACCTATAAGAAAGGCTGCACATTTAAAGCCTTTCTGAGCTGTATGCCTCCCACTTATGAAGGGATTTATGACCCAATCATCACCCTTAGATGGTTGCGGGAGATGGAACAAGTGTTTGATTTGTGTGATTGTGATGACAGTTACACGGTGATATTTGCTGTGAGAATGTTGGAGGGTCATGCTTTGAACTTGTGGTACACGATGTGTGGCATATTGGAGAAAGAGGTAATTGAACAATTATCTTGGGCTGGATTTGCTGAAAAGGTAAGAGAATGGTTTTGCAATCAACATGATGTTCTAAAGATTGAGCGAGAACTCTTTATAATGAAGAAGGGTGATCTCACTATTGAGGAGCATGCTAAGCGGTTTGTGGAAAATCTTAGAATGAACCGTTGGATACCTGACGAGACATCTCGGGTCACAAGTTTTGTTGACACGTTACCTTCATGTTACAGATTGGGTGTTAGCCATGCTAAGACCCTTTATGAGGCCATTAAGGAGGCAAAGCTTGTGCAGGATGATTTAGAGATTGAAAAGATCGAGAAGAGATTGATAAATGAAAAGAGAAAGTCTGAAGAGTCGTGTAGGCACTCTAAGAGGAGAGTGATAGAAGGTACAGATAAGATGGGTGAAGCTCGTTGGTGTACTTGTTGTCGATCTCGCCATTTGGACGAGTGTTCTGAAAAGACTATGATGTGTGGTCGATGTGGGGAATTTGGTCACATGGTGAAGAATTGTGCTTTCAAGGAGCCCGTGTGCTTTACTTGCCAGAAGCCCGGGCATAAGAGGTATGAATGTCCGAATCGTTAAGAAGCAGGAGCTAGTGGATCAGAGCATTTTATTTGACTACCGATGAGCTCTGATATCTGGTATGTATTTAACTTATTTTATGTTTTGTTGGATTGGATGAATGTAACGGTTTCATGAACTTTTATTTCACGGGGTGTTATGATAGTATAAATGATAAGACAGATAGTTGCTTTAATTGGTTGCTACTTAGGTAAATATTGTTTTTAGTTTGGGTTTGTGGAAATCCATTTAGGTATGCTGTTGTTGATGTATTGGTTGTCGGTTAGGTTGTGTTATATGACTTGAGAAAGTCATTATGTGTGGTTGATATGTAATTGTAGTAAAACTATACTATTAGTAGTGGTATACCAATAGTAAAGCCTGGTTGGAATTGTTGTATTATAATAGATGATTGATTTTGCAGATTGTGGATTAAGCTGATATGAATTGTTTTTATTTCAGAGAGTTGATATATTGTTTTTAAGCTTATATATTGTAGAAGCTATCTTTATTCCTTGTTGTGTTGTTGTTGCAGGTAGATTATTAATGTGTGTCTCCTTTGCTGTGAGAAGTGAGCGGGCTATGCATTAATCAAGTTTTGGAACCTCGTTTTGTACATGTTAATGGTTGATGAAGTAAACCAGTAAGTCACTAGTACACTATCTTTTATGTTGTCATTTAGTGGTTAAACTTGGTTGTATGGGTTGATGACTTTGTTAGTTGATTTTGATCATGTGCTTCTTTTGTAAAAGCTTTTATCACCCCTTACTACATGTTTAATGTTTCAAACACTTGCGCATTGCCTATTAAGAAAATCTATCTGTAAAACTTCTCTTTGAAGAAGTTTTAAATTGATCTGAAAATCAGGGTGTTACAGACTTAGGAGGACTTGAGTGAGTCCAGGGAAGTCTTCAAAGTAAGTCTAGGGAAGACATCAGGTAAGTCGTCTCGGACTTCATGCAATTCCATGGCAGACTTCAGCCTTCAGGTGAGTCCAAGGCGGATTTAGGGGAGTCCAGGGAAGACTTCACATTCAAAATTCAAGAAGATGAAGTTAAATGTTGATTATATATTATTTTTTAGGAAACGAGAATTATAAAGATTGTTTAAATGTTAAACAGGTGTTTATAAGTAGTAATAATTTGTTAATTGATAAACTGGAACTAATAAGTATTATTTTATATTTAATTGATTTAAAACCTGAATCATATACTTGGATTAGGCTGGAATTAATAATTTATTTTGATCTCTGTGGATTTCTAGCTCCAAGTGGGCGACCTAGCTAAGGTACATTGCAGGGTTGAAGTTGATCTCATAGCATGATGCAATCGATATTCTAATGAGGAATGATTATCATCTGAAAATGAGGCTGAATGAGAGTTTCTTAGCTTGCAATATGTTACTAGGTCGAGTTGTCTTGTAAGGTTTGTACGTGTTCTAAAAGTTTGGGTATGTACCGCCTTAAACCTAGTTTGAATGAAAGAAAATTTCTAGCTAACAGTTTTTTTAAGGTGAAATCATACAATACTTATCATAGGTGTTGTTACACGCACAACACTTAAATCATTAGACACTAAAAAAACAAATATACTCTGCATTTAAATGTGCTGTGAGTGTAATAGCCTATGATAAGTGTTTTTAATAGCATAAATGATTTCCCTTTTTTGTAAATCAATTATGAAATATTGTGACTCGGGTTTTTGTCTTATTTGTATACCTTTATTTTAATTCAAATTTGAAAATGAGTGTATATAAAAAGAAGTGTATGGTGTAGTAAGAATTATATAGTGTGAGAATGAAGTGATATTTATATAAGAAAATTGAAAATAACAATAATTTACAAACATTTGAAAAAACGGTCACAAAACGATTTTGGAAATTACCCCCCAAAGGGATGGCTAACGGCTGTCACGACGGGGTTAAGTTATAGCAACTCGGTGGCGTGGGGGCGGTGTAGCCGCCGGCTCCAACGGCCATTTTGCATCTTTCAAGTATTCTAGACGGCCTAAATGTCAATTAAAGTTTGGAAATTAAATTGCGTTAGCAAGAAAAACAATTAATAACACCGTGTATAAATAATAGGGAAATACATGCAATGTTAATATAAATTATTTAAATAAGTTAATATCATTATAGTTGAAATAACATTTTTTAAAAATAATATACAAATATAATACAGAGAAAATTATACATATTGTCAACAATATTTAAGTTAGATATTGCACTAACATACTATTTAAACAAACCAAGATGTTAATACCTCATCTTCACACTTCTCACAAAATTCAGTATTCAGAATATATCACATCATCTTCTTCAAAAGGTGATGTGTAGCAGAGACACCCTAACCCCAGGTCGTATTGGACCGATGCCACCCCACCTCCATCAGCACACCCTAGGTAATCCCCTTTCCCGGTCTCCCACAACGGGTTGTGATCGAACCTAGAACCTTTATCTTCAACTGAAGAATATATCACATCGTGATTATACAATATAGGGGTGAGCATGCGACCCGATAAACCGAAAAAACTGACGAACCGGACCGAGACTGGTCGGTGCGGTCTTCGGTCCTTGTTTTTTATAGATTTCAGGTTTCGGTCCAGTCCGGGCTGGGCCGGTTTTGTTTAATATAGTGTATAAAACAAACAATAGAAAAAAAAACCGACTAACCGGACCTGTCCGGACCGGGACTGGTCGGTCCGGTCTTCGGCCCTAGTTTTTTTTATAGATTTCGGGTTTCGGTCCGGTCCGGTTTTTGCCGTGCTCGCCCCTATTACAATCACATAACATGGAGACGGAATCGTCCTTTTCTTCTCCTCGCTCTCACTCCGTTGGTCGTCTGAATCCTCACAACGAGAACCGGTCTGTAAATGAAGCAAGCGAACTAATTATAGGTAAGTAGAAAATCTAGGAAAATTAGTAATGATATACCGTAACAATGTTGTTACTTGTTCTATTGATTAAATTATACAAGTGGTATATATATATATATATATATATATATATATATATATATATATATATATATAGGGATGAGATCAAATAAAAAGAAAATTAAAGTAAAAAGTGTAAAAGAGATGATTATTTGATCATTTTTCGGTATATATATCAACTGATAATCGTTAGTTCATCATCTTTATTGATTAAAACTAGTTTTTCATCAATTTCTTTTTGATGAATCCAACACCTTCATCACTTTTTATATGAAAGTATTTTGTTCATCAACAAATTATTCTAAAATTTTGTTTTCAAAATCTGTATTTGAAATCAGATTTAGGGATAAATCTTGAAACGCGACAAAATTCATTGATTTTCGATCCCATCTCAATTTTGAATTTGAAACCCACAAACATACTTACGTTTTCATCTTCATTCGTTTATTTAAGTAATTAAATTTTTTTAACGAATAATAAAGTATCTGTGCACGTGATTGCTTTGCTTTGCTTTCTGCCACATGATTTACTGTAATTCGTAGACAATCAAAAAGTTTTCTCAGCGCGCTTCTCTGCCAATTCAAACCAAATTCTTTCCTACTTAAAAGCAACCCTCGTACTAATCGTCACCAATTCATTCCTTCTTTGATCATATCTAGATTCGAAAGCTTCATGGTTTTGCGATAATTCGGGTTTTGTGTGCATTGATGGATGATGGTGGAGTGAGATCTGGATATAAGGTTTGTTTTGTCCAATTCGGTTTCGATTGAATTCCATAATTTATTGTTTTCAATTCATGTTTCTGGAATTTGTTTTTCTTGTTAATTACTTAATTGGTTGGTGCAGAAGATGAAGTATGAAGATTTTGAAGAACATATAGCAAAACCCTGCAGTTTTGGGTCGGTTTTCCAGTCAGAAGGTATATCAATCGCCATTTTCATTTGATGCTCAAACAGACGCGTGTAATTAATCTTTTGAACTGTTTGAGTTGTTGCTTATTATGGTAAAAAGAATTTGATAAAACAGTACAAGAATCGAACAATTTTTTAAATAAAAATGTGGAAGATGAGTTACTTATTTGCATTTCCATTGTCACAATTTGAATAAAGAAGCAATTATTTTCATAATGTTGCTGGTTTTTTTCATCTTGTCAAGAATATTTGATACGTTAATTAAAAGTAAAAACTTCACAAAAGTTATGCTGATGTATGCATAAAATTATGAGATGATTTGGTTATTCTTTTGGTTTTCTTGAAGTTCTATCCACATTTAATAACTCATATATGCATCCTCATTCCATTAGAATCATAGAATCATGTACCACTCACTTTATCATAGCTACATAATAGCCATAACTTATGCCACTTTTCTTTTGAGTAATAGATTTATTATCAAACATTTGAGGTTTAAAATGACAATGAACATATTTATGATTAACCTTTTAGACTGTTATGCTTAGCTCTTTGTTTCAAGCAAACCTGCAAACCATTAGTCATGTGAGAATGCTTAACAGACACTTCACAAGAATGAGGGGCTTGTCAAGTATGTTTCTTTGCATCCATATTTCATATTTGCATGATTTTTGCAGAATTTGGAAATTTGTACAAAGTGTTGCATTTGTTTGCAGTGATGCAAGGACAATAGTTCCATTATGATAGAAAACCAAATATGATAATTTAAAAAGTTGGATGCTTTTCTAACCATTAGTGGCATCATTTCATGAACTACAAATTAGCAAGTGTTGAAAACTAGTACTCTGAAATTAATTTTCTTTTCTATATAGGGGAGTTGACAAATAACCTTCCTTCATCACTCGACCTCAATGCTAAATCCAACAATTTGCCCTTTGGTGTTGCTCCATCATTTACTGAATCCACAAAAATTTGTGGGAAACCAAGAAGTTTTGGTCTTGATCTCAACTCTGAAGACGTATCAGTTTCTTTCAATCATGAACCTTTTCATCTCTACAAAAACCATGAACGTGTACAATCACGAGATGGTTTATCTGAATGTGGAAGTACTTGTGGATCCATGGGTGAGAAAGACCCAATGAGAATTTGGAAAGAAATGAAACAAAATGGGTTCCTCTCATCTTCTCATGGTGCTGTTTCGGTCCAACCAATGCCAAAACCCCGTGGGAGGAAAAAAGGAAATGAATCAGTGATCAAGAAAAAGATAGAGATAGCCAAGAGAGAACAAGTCGACAGATTTGCAAAAGTTGCTGCTCCTAGTGGACTTCTGAATGAACTGAATCCTGGGATTATAAACCATGTAAGAAACAGAAAACAGGTTCATTCTATAATTGAGAATCTTGTGAGATCTTCAATAAACAAGAACAAATATAATGAACACAAGCAGGATGACGGGACTCTGAATCATTTATCTAGGAGTAAAACTAGTTCCCATCCTTCATTTCCTAACAAAGAATGCGAGGATGTTGAACTTGAGCTGAAACTTTCATCAGCATCAACCATGACATCCGAGAATATGAGTCCATCGTCCACTGAGGAATTAGAATATATTTCTACTGTCGATTCGCTTTCTGTTAAAGGTCAGTTTTTTTATATATGTTGGTTTGTCACATGAAATTTTTGATAAATATAGTTTTGGAAATCTGATTAAAGTTATAACATTTGGTTTTGGGAATTTTCAAACTTAACAATACTAAGTTGACCATTATTTTTGTTCAAATTAACTGATGCTATAGACTTGCATATTTTATATATTTGTCAAATAATAAGACACCCTCCTTGTATAGTTGTATTGATCAACTTTGTCTAATATTTGTGCTGCAAGATGAGACTGGTAGTGTAGATATTTTTAAAAAACGAGTCTTTTCTATTATCTCGGGCACCAAATGTGATTATGACATATGAGAAATTATGGTTCTTTCAGCTGCAAGTGTCGCATCTGTAATGTCCCAAAAAAAAATTTTTTTTTTCAATTAATCAAAGGGGTACTTGTTAATAATTCACCGAAATCAAGCATCGTATAGTTTAATTACAACCCGGGCGATAACCCGTAGAATTCAAATATAATTGTTTAAATACATCATGGAACACAAAATAGTTTGATAATTGCAGAAGCTTGTGGAGTATGAGCTATCAACCGCGTGCTGGAGCCCCGCCGTGGCCATCACCTGAAAAGAAGGTTAAACAACAACCGTAAGCACAAAGCTTAGCGAGTACGCTTACTTACAATCAACCATAAGGCATTACTCATGTGTTTCACATTCATATTACATCTTCCATTCCCGCTACCGTAGTAGACGGTCCCAACATTCCCGTCACCGTAGTGAACGGTCTCATCATTCCCGCCACCGGAGGGAACGGTCTAATCATTCCCGTCACCGAAGTGAACGGTCTCATCATTCCCGTCACCGAAGTGAACGGTCTAATCATTCCCGTCACCGAAGTAAACGGTCTCATCATTCTCGTCACTGAAGTGAACGGTCTAATCAATATCATAGCATAACACTTTATCAGTTCATCAATTCATCAGTCATTATTCCACCATTTTATCATTTCATCAATTATATATAGCATGTATCACATTAAACACATACACCATGGGGTTTAGATGGTAAGTAAGAATACTCACCTGTCTACAGTTCAATCTCACAGTCTCATCATACTAGTACACTTGTGGTTACTTGCCAGTCAACCGTCACCTACAATAAGTCCAATAAATCAATACCGTGCACGAATCCCTTGTTCGTTTATTCACATAATTCATTCGGGTCTCACGCTGGACCCCGTTACTAAGTTTCATGCGTTGGACCATGCATAAGGTCAGATGGGAATTTGAAAGTCGCATGGCCATCCTGGGCCATGTGAAAGTTGCATGACTCATCAGTAAGTCGCATGGGAGTTCACAAAAGTCGCATGGTACATCACCAAGAGTCGCATGAAGCTATGCATTTGCTAACAGTCGCATGAACTATATATATATATATATATATACATACATATAGGCTAACATGAAAGTCGCATGAAGTAACTTGGTGTCTAAAAGTCGCATGAACCATTTACATAACAGGGAGTTGGATGAAAACACTTGGGCCAATTGAACATCCCATGCGACAATCGCATGGAGTCCCCATGCGAAAGTCGCATGGCCCATGCGAAAGTCGCATGAGCATTCTCCTCTTGTTTCTGAAAGTCGCATGAGGCACTACAAGGTCGCATGAAGTGCCATACACATACATATACATAAAGTCGCATGGAATAGCTGGGAGTCTAGATGGAAGTCGCATGGACTCCTCAAAAGTCGCATGGAGCCATGCGAAAGTCGCATGGAACTCCACCTTCCCTGTCAGTTCGTTTTCTCAAAACCTAGCTACCATAACCAAAAATCAAACTCTTTCAAAACTTAACCAAAACACTTTATCTTTGTTTCAAAACATTTCTCCATTCATTTAAACACTTATTTCAAGATTTAAACACATTTTGTCAAGTATTGAAGCTTATATCTTAAATTTCTTTCTCTTGTTCTTCATAAACCCATAACTCAAAAACCCAGATGCTAGATCAGGCTATCATCAACCAAACAAGATGAAATTGATACCTACAGTATCCCAATGAGGTAAGAAACATTACCTGATGAATTTTTCAACAATTCTTTGAGTTTCCAGTTGATTCTTGGCTCTCTTTCTCCTTGTTCTCGTGGGTTTAAACAGACACACTAAAACTCTTTCTCTCTCTCTCTCTCTTCGATGTAACAGTAGCAATTCTTTGAAATGGTGTTGGGGGCTGTGCCCTAATCCTCTATATATACATACATCTTAAAAAAAAAGGCTTAGCCCAACACCCAATTGAAGAGCCCAATATTAAATCCCATAATATATATTCAAGCCCAACATGGACATACATATATAACCCAATAAGACTTAACTAGTCCATTAATAATTTCACAACAACATCACAATATTATTTTCTCAAAGAAATATTCTTTTATTTATTTTTGGAAATTCAGGTATTACAGCATCTCAGTGGTTAGAGCTTGTTCATCAGGACTTCAAAGGCCGTCTTGCAGGTAATGTTGTCTTCCAGATGTATATAAATATTATGTTAAAGTTTTTTTTAAATGGCCACATCTTAAGCAAATAAACATTTGTCATTATTGTTATTACAGCATTAAGGCGTAACAAGAAAAGAGTTCGAGCTGTAATTCAAACAGAGTTACCTTTCTTGATATCAAGGGAGTTATCTTCTAATCAAGAAAACGACCCTTCTGCTGTCATAAATAAAGCACATAATGACATGCATAAAATCAGATGGACTGCCCTTTTTGATCAAATAGAGAAATCTCTTTCTGAAGAAGAGAAACATCCGGTGAGTCTTGGATTCGGATATTTTCTTTTGTCCTTATATTCTGGTATTTCTATGATTATTATCATTATTTATTTGATTTTAAAGAAGGGCACTTTTGACATTTAATGTTTCGATACAATACTTTCCAGAAGAACTCTCTGAACCAAGTGAGGGAAATGTTATTGCATTGTGAACATGGTTTCCCCCAATTTCCTCCAGCAAATGGTTTGCAACAGCAGGCTGATTTGCATAATAACTACATGTAAGTGCTTCATGTTATTTATGTTGTCCATTTAACGAGTCCATTTTAGCGGGTTCCAGTTATATGACGCGAGAAGAAATGAAATTTTAATCATGAGTAAGTTGAAATTTGGATGCACGAAATGAAAAACAAAGGAAATCCATATATATAAAGGAATGAATTTGTGCAGTCTACTCTTTAAATCTTTGCTTATAAAACAAACAGAAAGAAGAATTTGATATATCCAATCAGTTTTGTACCCTACAGTATCTTTCTACCTTAAGGGGGCGTTTGGTTCGCTGGAATTGGATGGAATTGGACGAAATTGGACGGAATTGGAATTGAGCATTCCTAAATCTTGTTTGTGTTTGGTTCGCGGAATTCATGGAATGGAATTTGACCATTCCAATGAATTTTTTTAAATCAAGGAATTGGGAATTCCTTCTCCAAATGGATGGAATTCGTCAAATTTATAAGGAATCTCAAAACATAATTGTTGTCTCCAACCCCACCCCCTACCACCACCCCACCCCCACCCTACCCTACCCGACCCCACCCACCCACCCTACTCCACCCTACACTACCTGACCCCTACCCACCCTCACCACCACCCTACCCCTACCATCGACCGCCATCGCTATCGCCACCGCCATCACCAACTGCCGCCGCCACCCGTTATCTCCCTCACCACCCGTCCCCGCCACCAACGTCACGGATGCCGTCATTACCACCCCCCGCCACCCCAATACGGCCGTCGCCACCCGTCACCACCATCGTCGCCGCCGCCGCCGACACCACCACCACCAACGCTACCGCCACCACCGGCGACATCGCCACCTCCACCGTCACCACTACCACCGCCGCCAAAATATAATTTATTTTGGTTTATACATATTGAATTAATTTATTTTTGGTTAGATTACAATTCCGGATTTTACTAACCAAACAAGATATAGTTTTTCACAAATTCCAATTCCTATGAATTCCAATTCCATGGTCAAATTCCAATTCCTTCATATTCATTCCACGAACCAAACGAACCCTAAGTTAATATTACATTCCCTCAAATAGGAAATTTTACAACTTATGCTATTATTTAATGAAGTTTGCCCTAAATTCCTCATGCTTTCAAGTGGTATCATCATCATACTCTTCATTTTGACTTTCATAATTCAAAACATTAACTTTCTGTTGTTGAAATGTAGGTTTTTGAAAGTAGAACCAACCCTAGAACAGAACTTAGCTCTACAGTCGGCTGCTGCTGCTATTTATTCGACATCTATTTTTTTGCAACCGGCAGAAAATCTACCTTGTTGCTAATCATTTCTTGACCAAGAGTAGTTCCTTGTGACAGTTTTAATTTGAATTATACTTGTATTTCGCTCATATTAGAGCTCATGTTATAATAATTTTCAATCTTGTTACTAATTTTTTTGTCTATAATATCTCTTTGTTCAATCTTGTACTGATTTGTGACAAGAAGCTCATTTTAAATCTATTCATAAAATTTAATAAGAATTCTTTTTATATAGATTGCACTAACTTGTGATTCTAATTTTCTCGTATGTAAGGTTTTATTTTGCATGTAGTTTATGGCATGTTAGCTATACAAAAATTTATCTACTTCTACAGGCTCTAGTTTTTCTAATCATCGTCGATCTCCAGAAAACAGTGAAAATTCAGATGTGTTTAAATGAGAGTGAGAAAAAAACATAAAATACTATGACTACTGACTAACGGTGGCGATGGATGGAAAAATGTTGGTGGTGGGCATTGAAGGTGGATGACTACGAAGAAAGAATGAAAGATGGTAATTGGCTACATAGCCCCATAGGTGAGTGATGGTAGGGGCCCATAGGTGATTGATGGTAGGGGCTGGTATTGATTTGAAGATGATGACTGTGATAGATGTGGCAACACTTGATTCTAGAGGTGGTAATTGGCAATGGTGGGTGGCAGCGGAGAATAATGGTGTGGCTGATAGAGGTAGTCAAAGTGATCAGTAGCTCTAGATGATGACTGATATTGGCGGAGCCATAAATTCTTACTAGGAACATACCGTTGTCCACAATCACTACCCACCGACCTTCTCCCAACCTCCGGCGGCCATCATCGCTGACTAGTCGTCCAAGCAGCCTACTTCACAGGGTAAATGTGCATGGACACCTAAATTATGACGTTATAATTAATGTAACACCGTATTTTCACCCATAAAATTTTCATTTAAATTAACACCGCGGAAGCGTTTACCAAAACATAATAGTATTTACAACTGAAGTTAAACCACAGTTTAACTAAACCACTCAGTTTAAAATACAGTATTACAAAAACTACGATTCGTCACAATTCCAATCAGAGTGCCTGTCAATTATTCCCCAGACTACACCCCCCTCACGACTAAACCGCAGAACTCACCAGCCACATGTAAAAGTAGTGAGAGGTGGGGGATTAGCACAAAGCTAAGTGAATGGAAGTAAACCAACACAGATATACTAGCAAATAACCGCATGATATCACATCAGTAAACACATAATCACCCTTTGCCTCACGAGAAGACCGGCGGTTCTGCAGGAACCTACAACCAATGCCGGCCAAGCAAAGGTTTACCGATAGTCTATTTGCTATTCTCACACAGTATTATCTTA
Organism: Dittrichia graveolens; assembly: GCA_038502395.1. Taxonomy (NCBI): domain Eukaryota; kingdom Viridiplantae; phylum Streptophyta; class Magnoliopsida; order Asterales; family Asteraceae; genus Dittrichia; species Dittrichia graveolens. The sequence continues at coordinate 96,586,070 of JARJIL010000002.1, forward strand.
AGTTGCAACAAATGCATCAAAAGACCACAATACTGATTAGCCGATAGCAAACAAACCTAACCCAGTATGCCCAGCCGTCAGCTGACTTCACAATAGGCGCAACAATCAATTAACATATCACCGTTAATCAATTAATAGACAACAGTCTATCTATGCATCAGTTCAATCAATTAACATATCACAGTTAATCAATTAGCAGACAAACAGTCTATCCATGCATCAATCCGATAACAGTTGCAACCCAAGCCAGTTACAACTAATAACACCCATGAGTAAACATCCATTCACCTCGAGTTATCGAACTTCCACTCAGTGGTCTAATATTACTGAACCTTGTCCTTTCCTGAGATTAGAATAAGCTGAAATCAGTAACCAATTCATAAATATATACCAAACACATATATTTATATCCTTTTAATCAAACATAAACATGTAAGATTCACATATGTATACACATATGACATATAGCATTAAACAATGCAAACAAAAGCCAAACTATCGGATTTCACGAGAAATCTGACACTACCATCGGATTTGCACCAAATCCGCAACCACTATCGGAATCCGACACTTTGTATCGGATTTCAAGGAATCCGATACTTCCTTCGGATTTCACTTGGTACAATCGGATTTTCCATGCTACTCGGATTTCATACTTAGGATTCCACATTCGGATTCAAATCATCGGTTTACAACACTAGGATTTCACACATCCGGTTTTTCATGAGTATCGGATTCTAAGTTCGGGATTCAACACCCGGATTTCACTAGAATCGGATTTCACCATCAACACCAAAATCCGCAACATTTAACACTTCCATGAATCCGACAGCTTCATAACTTGCATACCTCAACTTTCCAGTTTATATAATTCACATACAAGTTCATATAAACACATATAAACATGTTTAAACATGCAAGCATGCATCAAAACACCTTTATACCCCAAGAACACCAAATCCGATAACTTCATAAAGCATGATCCTATGATGTTCATATTAAACCCACTCAAAACAGTAGCATGTTAATACTAATCAAAGCATAACAGCACTATAAAAGAAGAATCATCAACCTTATAGCTTGAATCACATAAAATCAATAAATCACCAATCCGATTGCTTCTTCTTCCTTGCTTTCTTTCTTGCTTTCGGTTTTACACACTTATTCCACACACACACACACACAAAATCCTTCAAAGTGAAGTAATCACTTCATAACCCGCGTATAAATATGGTAAGCAGGAGGTGGCATGATTTAGGCTTACTAAGCACATGCACACACAAACCGTATATATATACATATACATACCTCAAAACCTATATATAACATTAATCAATTACTTAAAGAGTAATTAGTAAACACATTTAAATAATAATCCAAGTGTAACATACCCAAGGCCTACGTTTCTACGAGGCCCAATCTCAGGATGTTACAAAAGGTAGTCAATCTTTGGGGTTGAGTTCCATCATGTTCGTAACTCGAACGTATTGAAATAATTTGCATCTATCCGGCCTATTAATCTCGTGTTGTTTCAGCTTTTATATTTCTTAAGAAAACCTTTGAAAAATATTTAAAAGTATAAACTAGTTGTTTTTGAAGAAAAAATGTATACTTCAAATGTTTGTATTTTGATTAAAACTTGATTACAAGGTGTAAGCACATCTAAGTATTGTGGCGTGTATTATATTATATTATATATTATACTAGCTAAGTGACCCGTGTGTCAATACGGGGATGCTATAAGTTAAATTTAAATTTATATAGCTTTAAGGAGTACTAACACGTATAGTAAACATAATTAGAAATAAATTAAAACAATTCCAATTAACAAACAATTATGGACTACAGATTTGAGAAACAATATTGATCATGGAGTAAGTTCAAGTTCATTAGTTTATTCTAATTCATATCTATAATTTTACTTAAAATTTCATTAACTTTAATATATATCTATTGAAAATCATCCGAACATTAAAACGATTAATGACTATAAAATGACGATGGAATCATTTACTCAATCAAATGTGTATATATTTACACAAGTGTGTGTGTATATATATATATATATATATACTCTCATCATAAAGCATATAAAATGAATATAAATCTACTGAACTTTATGTAAAATTTCAACTAATTTCTATTTTGAAATTAAACGCACCGTTAGATATATCATTTAAAAGAATCTGTGAATTTGTTCTATCATTTTCAATCATTATTGAATTGTTATGAACAGAGTTGTCATGTGTAGAATGAATCACACTTGATTTTTTTCCTTTCTTTTGAATGCTCTTCTAATAAAGGTCGCTTTAAAGTAGATAAAGGAGGTTGTGTATTCTCCATAATTAATGGCTATAATAAAAACAACAATATATTACATTAGCATATGTGAATCATTTTCATGAAAATAAATTTTAATAGATTAGTTGTAACTAATCTAAAATTCAAAAATTGATTTTTTATGACATCACTGTATTTTTAAACACGATTTTTTTAATTTTATAAAATGGGATGTTGTGATTGGTGTAAATTTAATTTTGTCATCATTTTCTTTTAATAAGCTTATAAGATAAGATGTTTTAAAATCAATAACTAAACACTTTGAATAGCATATTCAAGTTGATTACTCAGCTCATCACCATAATCCCAAAAAAAACCTCATCTAAACAAAAAATTAATTACCCACTACTATTAATCGATAACAAAAAGTTAAGAATATACTAATTTTAAAAAAGTGTCGTATTACAATAAAATTTATACCAAAACGTTGATAAAAATAAGCCGGTCTCAAATATATAATTATTTTTTTCTCTAAACAAATATATGACAAGTTACTAAACATAATTTATAAATAACTTATAATTAATTGTATTAATATACAAATTTTATAAAAGCCCCTTAGCCCATCATATATTTTATAAAACCCTTCACAATTTTCATCCAGCCCCCTTTAAAATTTCGTGTTGTAATCACTTTAAAAAAAAGATGGTTTTTTGAAGAGGGTAATCATCCTTTTCTTCTTAAATAGTTTATAAGATACGAGCTGAAATCTTTCGATAGACTTGTTGAATTATAGAATCCATTGAACTCCATGCATTACAATGACGAGTTTCAAAATTTGCAATTGACCAATCAAATTTATTCATTTAAACAATTATCCCCTCATTTCTGTTGAATGATCATCATGGATTCATGATCATAATATACAAATTTACAGACCAACCTATGTACCTTCAAGTCCACTACACCCAAATATCTATCAATCAATCAATCAATTTTCATTGCAATAGCCAACAATCACTCAACTGTGAAGCAGCACTTTGGTTGAAGCTATGGACCTTCATCAAGCAAAAATGAGTGCAAAAAGGCCCCATTCCACCATTAACGCTACATGTTTTCAGCAAATAACAGGCTGATTTACATCGATCTCTTCCTTTGAATTTACCTTGAATTAGTACTCCGAATGACTTCGTTCCCTCATCTTCCTCCAATCCATCGCCCGAATCAGCCACGTCTGTCTTCTCCCTGAGCTCTTCCACGAGTATGATTCCATCAGGAGATGACGGTCTCTCTCTAACCACCTCCGGCCACTCCTCTTTAACCGCCTTCTCCGTCTTCACTACGCCGTCAGCGTATATCTGAACCAGCAACGGCGCTTGTCTTATGTTCTTCACGATTTCCGTCACTGAATTTCTCATCCATTCGTCAAACTTCTCCGATCCGCCGGGGCTATCGCAAGTACGATCGTACTCTTCTTCATTAACAATTGATTCAGCCAGCCTGGAAACACCATGATCGGAAACACCAACAGCTGCCGTAGGCACCGTTGCCGCCGCTGAGATCCTCGAGATAGGCGATTTAACGGCGAGATATGGAATGGATAGAGAATGCGGGTTGTTAGGCCTGGAAACCCGAGCCGACCGATCTTCGAGGAAACCGAAACAATCTCCGGCTCCCCCGTAACGAATCCCCAAACACGCCATGTTTAACAACCGTCGACGGCGTTGCTAGATGTAAAACATACCATTAAATAGTTCTCTTTTCTCTCTTTGTTTTATTTATTTCGGAGAAGAAAACCGGGCGGAAATAAAGAGAACTGTCGTGTATAAATATCAACCGTCGGATGGAGCTGGTGGAACACTTAAGTTTGCCGCGGGTGTGCGCGTGCCTCGTTTCAACTAACATGTGTTAACCGCTGTTTCGATGACGTGGAATTTCCTACATGGAAAAAACCTTTTCATTTAAACGTGTTGATTATTAGTTCAAATTTTAAAAACTTATGTTAGTATGTAAGATAAGAAATGTATATGCATCGAATATTTTACTGTTTTTTTAAGCAAATTATTGTTGGTAATAATAAGAATACGAGGTAAATATTATTGCATCTTATGATCTTAAAAACCGTGCTACATCGAACTCTCTATAAATAAATCAATATTTGATGCTAAGGGAGTTGGATCCAAAAGATGTGTCCGACCCAATTCTTGGTCCATCGTCGTTTCGCGATTGAATTTTGAGCTGTTGGTCTTGATTAGAGGTGCACAAGACCGGTTTTTTAACCGAACCGGATCGGATAAAAACCGGTCCGGTTTTTTTCGGTTTTTTTGTGATCGGATTTTTTTCAAACCGGATCGGATCATAACCGGTTTTTTGAGGATAAAGTGATAACCGGTGAAACCGGATTCGGATCGGATCGTAACCGGTTTTTTAATATCCGGTTTTTTTTATCCGATTTTTTTTTTTAAAATTCAGATTTTTATAAATTAAAATACTTAAAACATTACAAAGTTACTTAAAATTCTTAAACATTACAAGGTTCAAATTAAAATACTAAAAATACTTCAAGTACAAATAGTTAAAGTTCAAATACTTAAAATATAAATAGTTAATCTTCGTCGTTTTCGTCTAGCTTCTTCTTCGTTGTTGTCGTCTTCGTTTGTTGGTGATATTCCAAGTTAATACAAATCACCCATCTAATTCGGGTTCGCCTTCGTCGTCGTCGTCGTCTTCGTTTGGAGGTGATATTCCAAGTTCGACTTCTTCATTACGTATAGTTGCTTCCAAATTGTGGTCAATTGCATCTTCAAGCGTGGTCAAATGTTGCGTCCGTGCCGCTCCATCCAAATAATCCTTTAAACAAATGCATACTTCTACCGACTCGGGACTTAATCTTGATCTCCGTTGCGATATAACCCTGCCACTAACAGAAAAAGCGGATTCCGAAGCTACCGTAGAAGCTTGGACGGTTAGTAGATCACGGGCCATGGCGGCTAGAACCGGAAATTGTGGTCCCTTTTCTTTCCACCAAGCCAAAATATCGAAACTTTCAAACTCTTCAAATGTCATTTTTGATATAAAATCGTTTGACATATAATTTCCCAACTCGCTACTTGGGGTGCTAGTACGAGCTCGTTTGGATTGAGAATTTAATAGTGTGTTAAAAAGTGACAAATTTATGTTACTTGAACTTCCTCTAGTTGAATCCCCTTGCCTCATTTGATCGAATATTACATTACTCGACCCGTATTTATTTAAATAAATATCAAACATGTCTCAAAAACATTTGTTAAAATGATTTACTTGGTTTTGGACAAAATTTGGGTCATGTTCCGTTAGATTAAAAGCAAATGCAATTGATTCAATCATTGTTTCGACCCCGCCAACATTTACCATTGGGTTTAAAGCGGTGGCACAAGTAAAAACTGGTGGAATCTCCTTAAAATATTTTAAAAGCTTTTCTTTCATTGCCTTTCCCGCTAGTTGGAAAATTTCACTTTCAAATTCAAAATCATTTAGTTTAGTAGCCAACAAAAATATTTGATTAAGAACCAATGGGCTAGTCGGGTAATAAATACCGGATAAAATAGTTGTTGCATTTTTAAAAACCCCAAGAAAATCGGTTATTTTGGCTATTACATCCCACTCCAAAATCGAAAACGTGTCGGATACATAACCCCTCTCATGTAAGCGATTGTAAAATGCTTGCAATGTATCTTTTTGCCTTAAGGCGGAATGCATCATCATCCAAGTTGAGTTCCAACGAGTAGGACAATCCAAATTAGGACCCAAATATATTTTGTTAACCGACTTGCAATATTTTTTATAATCATTGAGTCGTTTGTTGTTGTTGCAAAGAACCGATTTTATCATTGTTTTAAATTTTATTCTAATCGGCTCAATGACTTCCAAACCGGCTTGCACGGTTAAATTAATTATGTGTGCAACGCAACGAGTATGGAAAAATTTTCCGTCTAAAATCGGTGATAGCAATAACTTCAATCTTGGAACCACGTTTGTATTATTCGATGCATTATCAAATGACATAGAAAAGACTTTACTTTCTAATTTGTAAAGACAAATTACCCTTTTTAAAAGATGAAATAAGTTAGCACCGGTATGTGGTTCACCGAATAATTCAAACGCGATGGTTCTTTTCATCATTTGCCAATTTTCTTTGTTTAGCCAATGTGCGGTAACCGCTAAAAAAGAATTCCCGGTATTATGAGGGGAACTCCAAACATCACATGTAAGCGAGACACCGTAATTGTGTTCTTGAAATCCCAAAATCATTTTTTTTCTCGCTTCATGCCACATTTTTATTGCGTCTCGTCTAAGAGTTGTACGACTTACTTGAGTATAACCGGGTTGCATCCTTTGTTGAAGTATTGCCGTGAATTCTTCATCATCAAAGTGGTCGAACGGTAATGCTTTTTTAATTACCATTCTTGTAAAATCGGCCCGTAGTGCATCGTTGTCGTAAACAAAAACACCACCTTGCGGAGTAATATTTGTTTGACTTGGATCCGATCTTGATCGAAGAGCCCTGCATGATTTTGAAATATGGTTCCTCAACGTTGTGTTCCCCTCCGGTGCAAAAAACTTTCGGCAAAGTTTACAACGCGCCCTTTTCGAGCCATTTGACATCTCACACAATTCAAAATGTTCCCAAACTTCTTTGTTTCGATTGTGTTCGATTACCCTTACCACGTCGACATTCCCCCCAACGGAAGATTCAACCGTGTTACTAGCACTAGCCATGAAGAAAATAAAAAAGATAGAGATTTGAGAGAGTTTTTTAGAGGTAGTATTTGGTGTGAATCATCCTATAACATCCCCAACCTATTTATAAAGAAAAAATGTGAAAAAAAGACAAAAAAAACGGGCAAAAAATTCCCCAACGGTCAAAAAAACGGCTAGTTTTTTAAACTCGCCGACCGGTTTTTTTTCCGGTTTTTTAACCGGTTTTTTTAAACCGGTTTTTAATCCGGTAAAAAAACCGGTTCAACCAAAAGATCCATATCCGGTTATCCTATCCGGTTTCAAAATATCCGGACCGGATAAAAAAAACCGGTTTTCCAATAACCGGTTTCGGATAGTTTTTGCGCGAAAACGGATATTCGGATTTTCCGTGCACCTCTAGTCTTGATACTCGACCAATCTTTGAAACATATTATAACGATAAGATCATAATATTTTTACTCGGAATTGTGGAACTTTCTATAAAAATCTTGAAGACTCAAAACCTATGAAAGAAATTAGAAATCTCCTCCATTTTCTTAAGTCTTTAGAAATATGTCAAAGCTTCATAGAATATCCTAAAAAAAATTATAAACTTATCTATAATAGGAAAGATCTAGACTCACTTATGAACTATTAGATTAAAATGATCATGACTATCGGTTTGCATGGAAACTAGTATAAATAGGTGGTGGTATAATTTGTTTCAAACCACCTCATAACGTTCTTATAAAGCATTCCAAAGTATTTCTTGTTCCAAACTATCTAAAGTTCCATTCGAGTTACTTAAACCGTTGCGAAAAGGGAGTAAGATTGAGCTTAACTGAACTAAGTGTTGCATAATGTGTTCATAGAGATAATACATGGCAAGTGGTATTAGAGCGAATGTCAATTTAATGACATAGGGAACGTAATGGAGAAGAATGTGGTTGCGATTAATGGGGTGTAAATAAAGAGATACGTCTAAAGATGTAACATCCTGTGTTCGGGCCTAGTTATTGTGTAGGCTTTGGAAAAATTTATATGTGATTATTATTAATTAATGTTTATTTAATTTATTATAAGTATACTTAATTAAGTGTTACATATATTAGTATATATATGTGTGTGTACGGCTTGTTTGCATGTGTGTGTGCATGCGATGGAAATACTAGAAGGTGACACCTCCTGCTTGGATTTTCAAGATTTTAATACGTGGATTCATTAAACATGTTGCCATTTTGAAACCTGTTTGTGTGTGAACTGTGTGTGCAAACCGAGAGAGAAGCAAATGAAGAAGAACAATCGGATTCCCATATTTGATTTGGTAGATTCAAGATAAAGGTTGGTTTGATTCTTGTTTTATTATTGAAACATGATTCATGTTAACATGTTATGGTTTTGTCATTAACATTTTGGGTTTTATATATGAGCAAGATTAGAAACCTTTGTTGGTGGGTTTTATGTGTTCTAAGTGTTTATGTGACTTTGAAGGTGTTATGATGCAGGATTGGACGTTTAATCATGCTTATTTATGTTTTGATAAGTTTATATATGAATTATATGAACTGGAAAGAGGATTTATGGAGGCTATGAAGTTATCGGTTTTTGATGATGATGATGAAATCCGAGTGTGGGAAATCCGGGTGTGAATCCGACACTTTAGAAACCGATTCTTAAAATCCGATGGTGAGTTCCATGAGTGAAATCCGAACATGTGTATAATCCTATGAAGAATCCGATAGTTGAAGTTCGAATGATGAAATCCGAAGGAAGTGTTGGATTTCTTTGAAAACCGACAAGTGTTGCGGATTTGCTCTCAAAACTGACAGATGTATCGGATTTTCCTAAAATCCGATGGTATTAGCGGATTTTGCTAGAACCCGATGGTAGTATCGGATTTCTCTTGAAATCCGATAGTTTTGGGTGTTTGTGATTATTTAATGCTGTATGCTGAGTATTTATTCATATGTGAATCTTACATGTTTATGTTTGATTGAAAGGATATAAATATATGTGTTTGATATATATTTATGAATCGGTTACTGATTTCAGTTTATTCTGATCTCAGGAAAGGACAAGGCTCAGTAATATTAGACCACTGAGTGGGAGTTCGAGAACTCGAGGTGAGTGGATGTTTACTCACGGGTGTTATTAGTTGTAACTGGCTTGGGTTGCAACTGTTATCGGATTGACGTATGCATATGTTAATTAATAGACTGTTGTCTATTAATTGAGTAACTGTGATATGTTAATTGATTGTTGCGCCTATTGTGAAGTCAGCAGACGGCTGGGCATACTTGGCTGGGTTTGTTTGCTATCGGCTAATCAGTATTGTGGTCTTTTGATGCATTTGTTGCAACTTAAGATAATACTGTGTGAGAATAGCAAATAGACTATCGGTAAACCTTTGCTTGGCCGGCATTGGTTGTAGGTTCCTGCAGAACCGCCGGTCTTCTCGTGAGGCAAAGGGTGATTATGTGTTTACTGTTGTGATATCATGCGGTGATTTGCTAGTATATCTGTGTTGGTTTACTTCCATTCACTTAGCTTTGTGCTAATCCCCCACCTCTCACTACTTTTACAGGTGGCTGGTGAGTTCTGCGGTTTTGTCGTGAGGGGGTGTGGTCTAGGGAATAATTGACAGGCACTCTGATTGGAATTGTGACGAGCCGTAGTTTTTGTAATACTGTATTTTAAACTGAGTGGTTTAGTTAAACTGTGGTTTAACTTCAGTTGTAAATACTTTTATGTTTTGGCAAACGCTTCCGCGGTGTTAATTAAATAAAAATTTTATGGGTGAAAATACGGTGTTACAAAAGATTTGGTGGCTAGTCTAGACAAAAGGGTCGCGGATGTATAGACATATGATAAACTTGAAGTTACAACTTCAAGAGATACAATTATACAAATAGATAACCAAAATTGTCGTAAACTAACATAATTCTTCATCTGTTTTACTTGATGCAGCCTTTAGGCGAACAAAGAAACCATAAAGCATGTTACATCACGTAATATTATTTTGTTTATTTTCTTTTTATTTTATTTTAAGATAACTACAAGAACCTAGAAGCAAATAAAGATAGTGATAAAACCTGATAGGGTTATTTTATCTATACCTTTTGATAATCTAAATTGACTCTTATGATATGATATATGTGAGTGTATGATTTGTATTAAAAACTGTAATTAATTGATATGACATGTCTGATTTATAAGAGGGATAAGGATCAAATAGTAGCACCCAACCTGATATTGGTCACTAACCTTTGGGGATAAATTATTCTTCTGAAGACTAGCTTTGTTTTCGGATTTTCCCATGCTTCTCTATGTAAATTGGTAGCAGTTATGTTTTAGTGTGTGTGTGGTTATGCAAAATATCTTGTAAATTCCAAAACGGTTTAGTGTTAGCTCATGTAGTTTTAGACCAATTTTAATTAGTTTACATTAAATTCATGTGTCAGAATATCTACCATATAACATTTTCACATCTTTAATAACGTTAGTATTTTTGTGCTAGCAGAAAACAGTTTCAGTTTCTAACTACGTATATCTTAAATTTTCCGAACATACCCCAAATAAAATTTGTCTCTTTCCACCAAGCAAAAGAACTCTTTCAAAGAGGGAGATGATTTTTACAAAACATTTTTTTCCATCTAATATATATATATATATATATATATAGAAATAGCATCAATATAGAACCACTCTTAAACATAGAACCTAAAGAACCATTTTGAGCCTTTAGATTAACTTGATCAAGGGCTAATATTAAGTTGTGGCAAAATTGTAATTATCATACATAATTATGATGCTATAATTAAAAAGAAAGGTAAAAAAGGAATTGAAAAAACATCATCAGCTCCTCCTCACGCCTCCTCACATTTATTTTTAAAAAAAACCCATTAATCATTCTAATTATCATAACTATCTCATTTTTAACAAAAAAAATTATACCATTAGGTTCAGTTTTTCTTGCTCTTTAATTCAAGACAACTCTTTCCATATTTCTAAAAATTTTATTTTGAAAATACAAATTTCATGTCTGAACATGCATATGTGGATGAAGATGATAATCAAAATGCAATTCTTCATACTCCAAAAAATTGGTTGATAATTCAATGATTTTTTAACTGATGTAGTGTTTTGTGTATGAAATTTGCATTGTAGTGTTGTATATGGAATTTGCATTTTGGGTTTGAACACGTAATTTGTTTAGCGTCATCTGCATTTTAGTTAATTCAGTTAATTCAGTGACGCACTATAATGCATTTTGGTATATTTGATGTTATATTTTACATTTTTTGTTTATTGTATACTTTCTTCATGAATTATTGACCTACAATTTCATTGAATCAGATTGTTAAATGCAGATGAGAGTCGTGGGTTTTCATTTTCATTTGCTAATCTGCATTTTCATTGAATGGGTTTGTAAAGTGCATTTTTATTGAATCAGATTTGTGAAATGCAGATGAGAGTCGTGAGTTTGCATTTTTGTTATCTGTTCTTTTTTTTATTTTGGGTAGCAAATATATGAATATGCATATATATGAAAATGCAAATATATAAACATGCATTTTTGATGTGATAGTGCTGCTATTTGTATTTTATACTGTTGTTACTTGCATTTCACATTTTGTTGTTTGCATTTTAGACTGTTTCTTACTTGAATTTCACTTGTAATATCAGCCCTTGAAAGTGCTGTTGTTTGCATTTTGTATTTGCAATTAAATGCTGCTGTTTGCATTTCACATTTTAGGTTTTAACATGTCCGTTGTTTGCATTTGCAATTATATGCTGCTGTTTGCATTTGCAATTACATGCTGATGTTTGCATTTCACATTTGAAAGTGCTACTGTTTGTTTTTTGCATTTTAGGTTTGAACATGTAATATCAACCCTTGTTACTTGCATTTCACATGCTTCTGTTTGCATTTTAGACTATTTTTTTATTTGCAAATCTGCATTTTCATTGAATGAGTTTGTGACATGCATTTTTATTGAATCAGATTTGTGAAATGCAGATGAGAGTCGTGAGTTTGCATTTTTGTTATCTGTTCTTATTTTTTATTTTGGGTAGCAAATATACGAACATATATGAAAATGCAAATATATAAACATGCATTTTTGATGTGATAGTGTTGCTATTTGCATTTTATACTGATGTTACTTGCATTTCACATGTTACTGTTTGCATTTTAGACTGTTCTTACTTGAATTTCACTTGTAATATCAGCCCTTAAAAGTGTTGTTGTTTGCATTTTGCATTTGCAATTACATGTTGCTGTTTGCATTTCACATTTTAGGTTTGAACATGTCTGCTGTTTGCATTTGCAATTACATGCTGTTGTTTGTATTTCACATTTGAAAGTGCTACTGTTTACTTTTTGCATTTTAGGTTTCAACATGTAATATCAGCCCTTGTTACTTGCATTTCACATGCTGCTGTTTGAATTTTAGATTATTTTTTATTTGCTAATCTGCATTTTCATTGAATGAGTTTGTGACGTGCATTTTTATTGAATCAAATTTGTCAAATGCAGATGAGAGTCGTGAATTTGCATTTTTGTTATCTGTTCTTATTTTTCATTTTGGGTAGCAAATATACGAACATATATGAAAATGCAAATATATAAACATGCATTTTTATGTGATGTGCTGCTATTTGCATTTTATACTGTTGTTACTTGCATTTCACATGTTGCTGTTTGCATTTTAGACTGTTCTTACTTGAATTTCACTTGTAATATTAGCTTTTGAAAGTGCTGCTGTTTGCATTTTGCATTTGCAATTACATGTTGCTGTTTGCATTTCACATTTTAGGTTTGAACATGTCTGCTGTTTGCATTTGCAATTATATGTTGCTGTTTGCATTTGCAATTACATGCTGCTGTTTGCATTTCACATTTGAAAGTGTTACTGTTTGCTTTTTGCATTTTAGGTTTGAACATGTAATATCAGCCCTTGTTACTTGCATTTCACATGCTGCTGTTTGCATTTTAGACTATTTTTTTATTTGTTAATCTGCATTTTCATTGAATGAGTTTGTGACGTGCATTTTTATTAAATCAGATTTGTGAAATGCAGATGAGAGTCGTGAGTTTGCATTTTTGTTATCTTCTTTATGTGGGTTGCGTTTTGCATTTGCATTTTCGTCAAGCAATTTGCTCATTTTTATTATCAGTTCTTTTTTCATTTTCGGTAGCAAATATACGAACATGCATATATATGAAAATGCAAATATATAAACATGCATTTCTGATGTGAAAGTGCTGTTGTTTGCATTTTAGACCGATGTTACTTGCATTTCACATGCTGCTGTTTGCATTTTAGAATGTTGTTACTTACATTTCACATGCTGCTGTTTGCATTTTAGACTGTTGTTACTTGCATTTTACATTCTGCTGTTTGCATTTTAGACTGTTGTTACTTGCATTTCACATTCTGCTGTTTGCATTTTATATTGTTGTTTCTTCAAACAATTTTCATTTTGAAAAAAATTTTTTAAAAACATATCAATCCTGGTCTTGAATTAAAAAGGATAAAAAACTGAATTTAATGGTATTTTTTTTTTGCTAAAATTCTTAAGGATGAATATATTATGACAATTTGAATGTTTAGTAGGATTTTTTTTTTCAAAAAAATGGAAGTTTCCTGGTTTGAAGGAAGGGGGCCGTGAGTTCCAGTTTTCCCCTTACCATTGATGCCACGTGTCATCGTCAGGTTTGTTCTTTAGGTTCTATGAATAAGTAAAGTTTTATATATAACCTCACCCTATATATATATATATAATTATGATATCATCATCCTATTTTTAGAATATTTTTCACCAGTCATGTCCATTATTTTCTTATATTTCTTTGAACTAATTGTTTTTACGTCAAAAACCTTAAGCCTTGCATATTATTTTAAAGAGTTTTATTTTCTTAAGTGATTTAGTTTATTAACATTAAAATATTTTAACAAAAAAAATGTATTCAAATCATTTAATAGATACATTTTGAATACATTTTTTTGTAGTTATTTATTTAAACATATAGACCAGTTTGATTAAATTAAGACATTGAATTTTTATTATCTGATTTATGATATTATTTTATTTTAAGAATCAATATTCGAAATGACAGCATAATATATAATTTTCAGTGTCTTCCCTCTTTATTATATTTATTTTTTATCATAAAAATCAACGTGGATATCTCTATAATTATACACGAAATGTTAAAGCTAAGAAATAATAATTATAACTTTTTATTCCCACAAACTCATTAATTATTATTTTTAACCAGCGGTCGGAGTAAACTTTTTTTTGGGTATAACACAAAAAAAATTGCTGTGTAGACAAAGAATCGACTCTGCCTCATCGCCTGCATCGCATCTTCTGCTCCTCGCGGGCTCTTCCACCGGTGAACCTCAGCCGTCACCTCTCGTGGAATTTCTACACCTGGTGGTGTTATTTATCCGTGTTCTCTTCGATTAATTGATACCTAAGGTACGTAATTCCTTTCTCTAACTGTTCAGCTCAAGTATCTGTCGATTAATCGACACTTCACCTTTTTGTGCGCTTATCAAACATATATTGGTAAACTGGGGCTAGCTTCTTATCAAACATATTTAGGGAAGATTCCAAATCGACGAGTTTTTTTCCTGGTTTATTGTTGCTGTTTAAGCTCGATTTAGTTTACCTGATTCCCAATTTTTCTTGAAATATTGAGTCATTGTTAGTTGTCCGAACTTAATAATTCGATTTAGTCTACCTGATGCTAATCGTATGCGTGTGATTCTTTATTTACTTGAAGGCTCCGAAAAAGGTTGTTAAGCGGGTAACTAAGAAGAAAATAGTATGTACTGAGATTGACATTGATGCTAATCATATGCGTGTAATTCTTTATTTACTGAGATTGACAAGTTGTCTGAATTCAGAGAAAGAGGAGGATCCTCAAGCAGCCTTTGAAGATCCCTCCAGCCTTGAATTAGTTCACCAAGATCCTTGACAAGAATCTTGCTATTATTCCTATTTACTCCATTTTTCTTCATGCTATGTGTTATTTAACTAGACTTTGGTTGTCATAACCTTAAAATGTGTCCATGCTTTGGGTGTAAAATCTTGATATCTGTCATAATGAACTTGTTCACTCACAATTCTTATTACCTTCACTCAAAAATGTAGTTGGCTTGTTTATAAGAAACAGTTTTGTTTCAAACAATTGATCATGTTAGTGTTGGATTCTCAGTTCTCAGTCAAAATTCGCCAAGTTAAGATCCATTCATGTACCAATTTCATTTAAACATGTTGTATTCATTTTTACATTCACGTGTTTTGATGAATCCGATAAAAAGGAATATAAATATAAAACTGATGTAAATTTTGAATAGAAAACTAATAGCAAATTTCCATTGTCTAAACATGTTCCTTTTCTTTTCAAAGCTGGAAGTGAGCTACAAGTTTCATAACTATTTTTGAAATGCTACCAGGTTGATGACTACTTTTGAAATTCTATAGGTTTTTGAACTGTAAGTGTAAGTGGAAGTGAGCTACAAGTTTGATGAATTGTAGGTGAATTATAAGTAAATGGCAGTTTTTGAAATGCTCTATATTCTCTTTCTTTGTTCTTCTAATTTGATGACTGCTTTCATTTGATTATTGTTTCTTTCAGTTTTTTTATTGATTATGAAAGCATTTGCTTTGATAACTATTAATCTAATCACATGTGAGACTTCATAAGTTCTTTTAAATAAGGAATTGATGTGATCATATTTCAAATTTCTATCAATTTGTTGCCAATCGGATCACTTTGTTTTTATAAGCTGTTTTAATAGTGTAATCTTAATAATAAGATGCTTTCCAAAAAAATTATATAATAAGAACAAGTATTTACGTTTAAGTGTAGTCTCAATCAACTATTGCTCATCAATTTGTTGCCAATTTCTCTACTTGTAATGCTTGTTCCGATTCTCCAACTTAAAAAAAAACACAGATTCTCAAATCTTTATTGCAGTATCTGAAATCTTCTAAAAATCAAATATAAAGTTTTAGACTTTTAGTTCAGAAATTGGACTTGGATCCTTTTACAATTCGATATCCGACTGTCGAAGTTATGGTTCCATGACATCCTGTTTCAGCTGTATCCAAATCCCATGTTTAATTGCTTGTTGAGAGATTAGTTTCTTGATATTGTTTGTTCTTTAAACGGTTTATTTATACTTTTGTCATATAGATTCTTTTATGTTTTATAAATGTAAGGCAGGACCAACAAACCCCATTTTTAATTGGCTCTTGATTGAGAAAGGTACATTCCGGTTGGCTTTTGGGTCTGGGTTCAGGTTTCGGGTGGGCCAGCAGCCCCAATGGGGTGTGCCAATAAAAATCTCCAATGGGAAACAGGATGGTTTAGGTTTGGGTATGGGGATGCGGCCGGGCGCCTCCTTTCTAGGAATGTGTGTGCGGGGGCAATCTTTGCGCTAACCAGTTTTCACTTGATAGCCACACATACATTCGACTGACAAGAAACCCACAAATATTATATTTAATGATTTTGTTAAAGAACAGACACATGTGAAAGATTCACTATGAATGAGTACAATGAAGCTGTAGTTCATTAGTGAATATTAACTGTGGTAGAAGTTCGTTAAAGCTCAAACATATCTCCTTGAAACTGTTCGAGGAAATGCCTCAATGAATATGTTACGACTAATAAGCTTATCACAACTTTAATTTCTGAACGTAATTTGCAGGTGGAATTTCATAGTTCGTCGGGCTTGATCTTGTCAAGCAGTTCAGGTAGTAGAGAATCATCTTTATCTGGCAATTACAAATATGGCACTGCAGGCATTCTCTGGGCCTCTGCATTTCAAGAATTGTGATCTCTTTGGCAATAGTTCTTTGAATATTCTTCCGATTCAGAGTAGAAGTAAGTGAAATACACACCTAATTAAAATATTATGTTCTGTAAAGCCTTTGACTTGACGGTTTGAATTCAAGCTACTAATTTGATCACTTTCTCTAGTTGTTCATACAAAGCCATGGGTGATTGAAGCAAGAGCTAGAACCAGAGTAGAAAGTCCAAAAGTCCGGAACAGAAGATTTCAGAAAAAGGTTATCGCTGTGTTTTCTTATTTATTTTCCAATTTATTCTAGATGGCTTAACTTTCATTGGTTTCAAACATGGAAATTTTTATCTCAGAGCAATGCTTATTTTCAACTTCCTCCGGTTGACATGACACTGAATTCGTGTTTGGTTGATTAGTACAATGGCACACAGAAGAAACCAAGGCTTTCAGTATTCTGTTCTGGAAAACAGTTGTATGCTATGCTTGTTGATGATCAGAACAAGAAATGCTTGTTCTATGGCAGCACTCTGCAGCAAACAGTTCGTCCAACCCCCGATTGTACCACCATTGTAAGTGTTCCAATACCAATGGATCTATTATCCTTAATCAATACCTGTTTTTAAATTCACTGAACTTAGGTTTGGTTTTTGCTAATTTGATGTTAACAATATTTGAAAATTTCAGGAAGCAGCACAACATGTTGGTGAAGAGCTTGTGAAAACGTGTACTGAACTGGGAATTGATGAAATATCATCTTATGATCGCAATGGATTCTCCCGAGGAGAAAGGATGGAAGCATTTGAGATTGCACTATCTGGTCATGGGTTTTTGTTTCGATAGAGTTTCATCTATTGAACCTGTTGGTAAGATCAATGGCAAACACATTGTAAGACATCAATTAAAGTTTGCAGAAATATAGATGGTTATGTGGTAGTTCTACCCGAGACTAATGTTGTAGCTTAGACATATATACTGGCATTTAAGAATCAAAACTTGCTGATGAGCTCTGCAAGTGAGGCATGATTTACCAAGAGGAAGTAAAGATTGTCTTACGAAATTGGTGAGAGGCAAGGCAGTAGGATCAGATCAAATTCTTATTGTGGCATAGCGGTGCCTAGGAGAGGTGGTTGTGAGGTGGTTGAAGAACTTGATTTTATGGACGAGAAAAATGCCTGAAGAATGGAGGCGCAGTGTAGTTCCAATGTATGGGTGATTGTGTTAGAGAACCATTCTGTGAAGGTGTGAGAGAGTGATCGAGTCTAGGTTGTGCCGTAAAACAACAGGGTCAGAGATTCAGAGAACCATATTGCTTATCCATAGTCAACTACTTCTTGGACTATATATTAAGCTGACTCCTGGCCTGATCGACCAGAGATTCCGACAACCCAGGAAATCGGCAGAAATTCAGTTTCATACCAGGAAGGTCAATAATAGAAACAATTCACCGTATTAGAAACCTTATAAAGAAGGTTATGGAAATATAGAGACTTATACTTAGCTTTCATAGACCTGGAAAAGGCGTATGATAAAGAGGTTCCTAAGAGAGATATATGAAGGCATAATGACCCACGTATGGACCCCACTGAATACTTCCCGGTAGAGAGATGGTTAGGTCGGGGGTTAGTCTTAGCTTGTTTCCCTTTGAACTGATTCTTTTTCTC
The DNA here is from genome assembly GCA_038502395.1 of Dittrichia graveolens. Taxonomy (NCBI): domain Eukaryota; kingdom Viridiplantae; phylum Streptophyta; class Magnoliopsida; order Asterales; family Asteraceae; genus Dittrichia; species Dittrichia graveolens. The sequence goes on from JARJIL010000002.1 coordinate 96,604,557, forward strand.
CTGAGATTCATGGGTATATCATGGAGCATGTTTTTTGCAGATGACATTGTGCTAGTTTTGGAGATGCCAAAAAAGTTGAATGCCAGGTTAGAACTGAGGACAACCTTAGAGACCAAATGACTTCGATATGCTGAGATAAAGGCATAATACCTTTATTGTGAGTTCAGTTAGGAAACAACTGGATGGCAATTTCTGGGTTGACACGAAATCGACACGAAAATAAATGTGTCGGGTTAGGGTCAATCTGACAACCCGAAAATGACCCGTTTATAGGTAAAACTATAACATTTTAAAATTTTCTTTAATACTTGAAATTTAAATTTTGAAAAAAAGATTATGAATTCAAATAAGATAGTGACATTTTAGGACAATAAAACCCGTCAAACAAAAATACAAAACTCTTAAATGTTAAAAACTCAAAATAAACAATAAAATATTTATAGTTAAAGCAATAGTAAGTTATTCTAGTATTTGTTATTTTCACTATATGATTTTGATACTTTTATATTTAATTATTTGATAGGTGATACTTTAGTATTTTAGATCGATTCATAATTCTATTTAATGATAAATAACCTTAAATTATTCGGTTGTTCAATGACATTATTTATTGGTATAGAATATTGATCCATCATAGTTTTATTATATTCATTTATATAAGTGAATAAAAAAGTAAAATGAAAATTTCAATCAAACCGAAATAAATACCAAATTTGAAGTTCAAATACAACGAAAACGAAAATTGATTATTAAAGTTAGAACATAAATAAAATTTGTTCTCGAAATTTGTGCCAAACATTGGAAAACAAACACGGAATTTAAAATATTAATAAAGAAAATCGTAGTTGAAATTAAAAACTGTACTCGAAAGATGAAAAATTCTCGTAGATGACATCTGGTCTAAACGATTCGACCCGAACCTGGCACGAAAATAAATGGGTCGAAATTGGGCCAACACGAAACTGACCCGAACCCGATAATATGAATCCGACCCGAAATTGACAGCCTTAGAAACAAGCTATAAGGACGGGAAGTTTGCATTGAGTATCACGTTTTACCCCATAAGGAGTCTTTTAAATATTTAGGCTTTAGAAGGTGAGGACGGGAAGTATAGATGATGGTATCACCCATTGGGTAAATGCAAGTAGAGTGAAGTGGAGAGTGCTTGCTGAGAGTATTGTGCGACAAGAAAGTTCCATAGATGTTGAATGAAATTTTTTTATAAAGTTGGGGTTAGACCAGTTACGTTTTATAGGACGGAGTGTTGGTTATTTAAGAAGACGTAGGGATGAAAATGGAGGTGGTGGAAATGAGGATGTTAAGTTGGAAATGTCCAAAGACATTGCTTGACAAGATTCCAATCGGAGTAGTTAGGGATGAGCTTGGTGTTGTGCATATCACTGCTAAGTTGTGAGAAAATTGCTTGTGTTGGTCTGATCATGTCCAAAGGAGGCTTTGCGTTGCGCTGATTAATTAGGAGAGCAAAATCAATTATAGTCAGTGGTACGATGAGATGATGACCTTTCAGATGGTGAGATGATAGGTTGAGGTTTAACACGGAGGAGCTACAACTCTTTAAGGGTATCACCTCATATAGAAAATACTAGAATATATAAAACTTTTAAAATTTATTTTTAATTATCACGAGTTCATATCTCACACTAGGGGTGAACATGGTACCGGAACCGATTTTACCGAATACTGAATTTGGTTTAAAGACGGTACCGAATATCGTACCGAGTATTTATATACGTTACCGGTATATATTTTACTTAGTTTTTTCGGCACTAGTCCCGAATATCGATTTAGCAATATTTCATGTACCGAGTACCGGAACGAAAACTCTAACTCGGTACCGGTACCGTTACCGGTTCCAGTACGGTGCCGGTACGGTTCGATATTTTCGGTACCTATGCTCACCCCTATCTCACACTCTAAATAAAAGACGTAGGGATGAGTTACCTTCGTATACGTCTGTCTTTGATGCATGAATCTAATAACAAACATAATAAAACGAACGTAACCAAATACTACCGAACATTTAGATATAAAATAATGAACAAGCTGAATATTCATATTATTTTTACTTATTTAATATCAAATAAATAAACTTTTCACCACATAATGCAAAAACGATTCACTAAACAATTAATTAATTATTAATTTCCAAAAAATAAGGTAATTTGTATAAAAATAATTTATCTAAATATTACTAAATTTATGGTTTTTTAACCTTTTTATCAGGCATACCTTTTCTTTTTTCTTTCTTTTTTTTTTGAAAAATAAAGATATACAATTACAAACATACAAGCCAAAAGGCAGTAATCCACCATCATATCTACAGTTTGTGAGACTCGAAAAGTTTAGGTGAATCCCCTCACCACACTATACATATATATATATATCATCGATCTTTCAACGACATATATGATATATCCAAACATGCAAAATTAAGAGCAATTAATTGAAGCTGAGTGTTTGTTATTTCCTATCAAACAGCTAGCAAAAATAAATTAATTAAAACCTTCTAAACTCGATCAAAGTGTAGATGTTAGATCACTATTGTTGTGTTTATTATATTTTAGTGAAGTTCAGTTTACATATGACATTAGTCATAGTTTAGGGTAGTCTTTGTAAATACTTAAATAAATATAAGTTTGTAAGCCCTAAATCATTAAGCAATTCATATTACGTTTCACAGTCTTTGTTCTCGGCTTTTCTCTCACGTACACATGTTTAACCGAGTTCATATTCATTGTTGATTGTTTCAATTGTTGTTTGATACTTAATACCACGGGTTATATTAACTCTAAACTATAATAAACTCTACTATAATAGAATGAATACAATAAAGAAATCTAATAGTAGAAGACATTTAACCATATATTAATTCTGCACAGGAACCTATATATATATATATATATATATATATATATATATATATATATATATATATATATATATCTCGATCTTCTTTGATCGATCATGTCATAGCTAACGACTATAAGTTTGCTTCTAAACAGTAGCTCTTCTTAATTATTTAAGTTTGTGACATTAACGTTTAATAGACCCCACCAATTAACTACTCAGCTTATCGATCAAGAGAGATGATATATCCTTCTACTTATCCTCTTACTCACAAGATCAACACAAGTGTCAAAATCAATGGATAAAGTGAGGAAAGAAAATTAGTGGACTCCACATGTCATCTTGTATTCTTGTGATGATTAGGAGGATGAAGTAGGAGGAAAAAGTAAGAGGATATATCATTTTCATCGATCAATGCATCCCATTTTTGTTTTATTGCAACACAAACTTCCAATCCTCTTGCTAATTAATTAAGAGCATAATTAAGGAACCGCCCGAACTTTTATTTTATTTTATTTATAGGTGCTACTATTTGGGTTCATTTTTCTCACATATCTTATAATTTTTAATGTAACGTTTTTACTTACAAATGACATATTAAGTAGAGAGTTTAGAGTGTACGACCATTATTTAATTGTTTTACCATGCATATATGCACCAAACACCGCATGCATGGCCTAAAAGCAAACACCGCATGCACCAAAAACGAGTTATTGTGGGTGGTCCACGTACGTACTACATATAAACTAGAAACGAAGGAATTAGGTGAAGCGAATGGAGGGTATGTGAGGTGAAGTACGTGGCAGGATCTCAACACTTCATTCTACCCAACCTCCATCTTCTTCGTCGATTCATTCATTACTAGTTAATTGTACTATTTTTATTTTTTTATTTTTTAAAAATAAGAAGTTAAGTCTGGAATTTTAATTGTTAGAAATGAGCTTTGCATGTGAAAGTTGAAAAGTAGCTAGCCAAAATACACACAAGCTTGTTGTGACCGACTATAATTATTTTCCCATAATTAAACACATGAATGCGTTATTATTATATATAACTTTTGTGTTGGGTGTGAATATTAAGTAGAAACGAGTTATTCATTTTCTTAAGACGTGACGATCGAATAGATTTTCATTTTACTTAATTTTTAGTAATGCGCATATATCTGCAAATAAAGATTATACAATTTATCTTGACTTATGATTTGACTACTAATTAGGTATTTAAAATTTACATTTCCCCTTCACAATAAGTCACTATAGATGCATAAATTTAGTTTTCGTAAATGTTTGCCAAAATTAGCAATTATGTATAATTTATTATATAAAGTTATTTTAATGAAAAGTATAAAATTATAATATAGGCGTTTGTCCGGTAATAAATGAGGAAAAAGTTGATTGCGACTAAATTCATTATTGTGTATTTTTTTAAAAACCTATTTAAACTAAAGAGAAAATTTTAATATAGTCCTAATTTAATTTATAGTCCTGAGGGACAATTTATAGTCATTAGATTTAAGATTCAATTGTTCAGATTCAATCTTAGATTATAATAAAAAATTGATATATTTGTATGAAACTGGACATTTATGACTTTTTAACTATTGGTCACCACTTTCTTTCTCCTTTAATTTATTTAAAATTAATTATCTTACAAACCGTTAATCGTTAGATGAAACGAATTATACTGTTGCGATCCTCGTGTTCCCCTCTTTTATTAGAGAAGACACTTGATATACTTTCGACAAAATTTTTTTTTCTCATTTTGTTAGATTGGATTTAAATTTTATTTAAGTATAATCACATGTGATTCACAAAGGTGTGATCAATATAGTCTTTATAAAATTATAGTTTGTTGTTTGATAATCTGGCGAAGTTCTATGGTTTAGTAACAAAAAAATCAACAATTGAAAGTGATTCTAAGTTATTAGTTGTTTCATAACACATGTGATTATCTATCTCTTATATATGCACATAATTACAGATGATTTGATTAAATGTAGTATTTTTATGTCACATATTTGACAGAATCAATCACATGTGATTGCGTATTCAATCACATGTGATTTTGTACAGAATCACATGTGATTGAATACCAAAAACATAAAATTTGGTATTCAATCACATATGATTGCATATTTAATCACATGTGATTTTGTACAGAATCACAAGAGAGTTTATACAGATTCACCTGTGATTGAATACCAAAAAACATGAGATTTGATATTCAATCATATATGATTGCATAGGGGATTGTTCAAACGAGAACAATTCTTATTACGAGAAACAATATAAAAGACATCGAATTCGAAGGAGAACACATCTGGACCTTTGATAGAGGAGATATGGTGTTGCTAGTACACAATATATGCATTCATAGGTAAACAATGCAATTGGATTGGGTGAAATTGAATATGTACATACATGTATAAACGGTTTTAAGCAAACGTTGATTTTTTAAGCAAACATTCAAAATTAATAAACGTTAAATGATATACAATTTAAGAAGATAAAAAATTTAGTAAAACAACACATGTAATATTGTTATGAATCACATGTGATTATACATTAATAAAATTTAAGTTCAACCTAACAAAATGAAGAAAAAAAAGTTTGTCAAAAGTATATCAAGTGACCTCTCTAATAAAAGAGGGAAACACGAGGATCGCAACGGTATAATTGGTTTCGTCTAACGATTACCGGTTTGTGAGATAATTAATTTTAAATAAATTAGAGGAAAGAAAAAGTGATGACCAATATGCAAAAAGTCAGAATTGTCCTTCCTTAAATCAATTTTAATTATTATCTAAGATTAAATCTAGACCATTGATCTTGAGATCTAATGGTTAAAAATTATCTCTCAAGACTATACTTTTATTAAGAACTATATTAAACAAAACCCTTAAACTTAAAACCAGCTTTACCTATTAATCTTTTAGGCCAATAGGCCATGAGTGGTGGTTAAGTAAAACTCAAATTAACCCAAATATCATATTACATATTATATTATTTTTTCTTTATTTTCTTTCTCTTACCCAAATCAACCTAAAATCTAAGTACCACTAAGTATGTTTACGTAAATAAACTCTACTATTAAGCTTAACAATACCTACGTTGAATTTGTGTAGGAATCCCGTGCCGTTTTATCTGTCATCCTCAAGTACTCATCAAGCGAGTCGGCGGCTACTTCGTACGCCAATTGTCAAACCGCGAAAGTACACTTTTGTGTAGGAGAAAAACTTTTTTCCCTCTCGCATCCCACTACTGTGTAAAATACGCGTACTCTGCTTCTAGATCGTTAACTATTCATTCGAATAGTTGTCTGCTCATGCAGAACCGCCTTCTAAACATCTTTGCTGGATAAATAGGGTTATCGCCAAAATAGTCATTTAACAACCGCTCGTTTGCAGCTACCCGGTCTCTTTCTATGTTTTCACTTCTGAATCTGGTCCCGAACCAACCCTACAAAAATTTCTTCTTCCTATCGGAGCTGCTCATTGGTTGATATGGAATCCGACGAGACGCACGATAAAGCCTGTAGTGGTGAATCCATATTTTGCATAACAAAAAAAACGTGAAAGTAGTAAGAAATTAGGAAAGAGAGAAAGAAATTTGTATTGTAGAATTTGGTTGGGGTGAGAATTTGTGAAATAAAATGGTGTGTATATATATAGAGGATAAGAAGAATAATATATATAAAAAAACTGTCATATGACCGTTGAAGGAATAATTGTTTTTACTCCAAATAGATGTAATAAAAAAAGAAAATGGAGCAGGTAGCCTCGAGTGTGTAGAGTTGCTACCTAACCCGAATGGGGGGTGGTAGTGGTGTTCCCAAAGGAACCTGGGAGAGCCGAAGACCAACCCGAGATCTTCGGGTCCGATGCTACGGGTGGTCTTAGAATAAGTAAATACATAGAAATGAAACACTTTTAAAAGTTAAATATCTTCTAATATAAATAAAAGACTAATTGGATAAAATTTATTAGACGATCTGAACCATTCATTTAAAAAAATATTTAATCTTGACCATTCATTTACTTAAAATCAAAAAATCAATTTTGACTTTTTAGAGTCATAATTATTAGAGATAATTTCATATGCCCTTATTAAATCATAAAAAATCGTATTTGCCCACCTTAATTTACAAATATCATATTTATCCTTTATAATATTTAATTAACCAAATTCTTAGTTTTATCATTCTAAAATATTTTACAATCATTTTAAATTCTTTTTTAATTATAATCAATAACGTTTAACTTTATTACCATTAATTGTAACAATAATTATTGATAACTTATATAAGAAATACAATCATGTCTATTTATATCATGATACCACGTTTCTGCCGTCAAGTCTGCCCTCCCACTCCCGTCGATGTTTCCACCGTTGGTTAGAGTGTTGATGTCGTACGTCGTCATTTTTTAAATTCTCATTTAATTTTCGTTTTATTATTATTTAATACGTTTTATTAATGTTTAATATTTATTATCGTTTAAACCAATCCGTGTATCACACGGGTATTTAGTCTAGTTTGCTAATAAAGTATGAGTGACTCCACTAAAACAAATATAAAACTTGATTAGTGTATTATAAATTATTTCTTAAAATAATTCATAGAATCTTTTCCTGAAGGGATCAGATAAACAACAAAAAACAATACGTAGAATCTAATTAATTTAATATTACAAAAGTTTCATAAGTAGCAACAAATATTAAAATAAATTATATTTAAAAATATTTTTTAAATGATATAATACTCTTATCATTTTAAAAAAAACTTATAAATTAAAGTCAACCTACCCAACTCTTGCCGGCATCTCTTTTGCTGACCGGTGGTTGCAAAATATGAATGCCATTTCTTATTTAAACATCCATCCATACTTTCATTAATCTATCATTTTTCTCTATACCAAATCACTATTTTCAATTCTTTTCCAATTTTGTCAAGCACTCCACTCCACAAACAGTATCTCTCTCTATGGGTATGGTTTTTTCCCCTAACATTTACCTGTGTATGTATTTTATATATTTTACATCTTTGTTTGGATACGATTATGCTTTTTAATCAGAGTGTTTTATGAGTTTTTAGAAAATTTGAGACAAATAACAGTGAGAAATTCATGAAAATATAATACGCATCAAATGCGACGCGTATTAGATCCATTTTTATACATCTTACATATGCGATTCGTGTATTAATGAGGTTTAATGAGTTGTTATAACTTGGTGATGTGTTTCTGATTTTGTTTTGTGTAGTGGGCTCAGAAATGGTGATGGTGGATGATATCGCTTTTCCTCCACAGATCACCACTACCAAGCCTTTGTCTTTGTTTGGACATGGTAATTATATTAAATTACTAAAATAATTAAATAGTTTAATAAAAGTCATGAATTATTTGTACCCATTGATTTCAACTTTATGTGGGTTGAAACAGGAATTACGGACATCGAAATTCATTTTTTGCAAATTAAGTTCACTGCCATCGGAGTTTATGTTGATCCAGAGATCTTGGTTCACTTGCAAAAATGGAAGGGTAAATCTGGAACCGAATTGGCGGAAAATGATGAGTTCTTTGATGCTGTTGTTTCGGGTAATGTTTTAGTTCGTCACAAAATACCAATAATTGTCAATCATCATACTTTTATAAAATAGTATGATTTTTTTTTCCTTTTTTTGTAGTTTGGTAATTATTTTGCTAGTGAATATGAATATATGCAGCACCAGTAGATCAGTACTTGAGAATTGTGGTGATCAAGGAGATCAAGGGATCGCAATACGGGGTACAACTCGAGAGTTCAGTGAGAGACCGATTGGCAGCCGATGACAAGTATGAAGAGGAAGAGGAAGTAGCCCTCGAAAAAGTTGTGGAGTTTTTTCAATCAAAATATTTCAAAAAGGATTCGGTTGTTACATTTAGCTTTCGAGCAGCATCAAACAGTGTCGAGGTAGATCATGCAACCTTTGAAGTTCGTATAAGAAAATGATTTGGTACAAGAAAACATTTTTCACTAGTTTGTGAAATTTCATCCATTTAATTATAAGTTGTCGGTTTTCATGTTTTTAAGCAAATTTATAACAAACATGATTTCCTACAAAAAGATTTAAAAAAATCTCTTGGTAAAATTATAGTTGGAATTGTTGTCTACAAAGGTTTACTACAAACCTCAAATTTTCCCAAAAAATTATTAAGTAGGTAATATATTGGTAAAATACTTTATAAAAAGTTAAGAAACTAACTTTTAGCTACGATTTTTTTGTTGGAAAGTTAGCAACAATTTTTATGTCTTTCCAATGAATTGTTCCAACAAATTTGTTGGAAATTTTTTATATATATTTTTATGTTGGAAATTTCTTTGATTGATAGAAAATTGATGTGGAATTTTATGTTTTTATTTTTTTGACGAAATGAACAGATTGGGTTTTCGAGTGATGGTAAAGAAGAGGCGAAGACAATCAAAGTGGATAATGAAAATGTAGTAGAGACGACCAAGAAATGGTACCTGGGTGGCACCACAGCTTACTCTCCTTCGACCATTTTCTCTTTAGCTAACACTTTCTCTTCAGAATTGTCTAAATGATTTTGAATAATCCTCATATGTGTGCACCCAAATTTGGTCAAATGGTTGTATGTTCTGTTATGATTGTGACTTTGTTGACGATTAAAAGCAATAAAGAATTTTCAAATTAAGGTTGATCAATCTGAATTAGGTTGTCGATACAACCTCATGTAAAATTAAACAAATACCCTCTTTAGACAACTTTTCTAATAAGACAACTTTTTATAAAAGATAGATAGTTGATGAATAAATCAGTTGCTAAAACTTTCAATATATTTTTTTGTAGCGACTTATCTGGATTTATATTTGTAAAATTCTATTTGTATTGTACAATTTTGTTTGTTTAATAAATTAAATTATAACAAAATAAATTACAGTATTAATATATAAAGTGTTGCTAAAACTTTAACATAAATTAATTAAACGTAAAACACATTCTTGATAAAAAAAATCCATTTGGTTTTCTTTATTTACATTGACGTGTGATTAAACTTAATCATGGCATGTATGCAACGAAAATGAAACATATACTCAAGGGTAGAGATATACCAAGGAAGTTAAAATAAGAAGCGTGAGAAATATTTATAGGCATTGCTCAAATCTAATTAATGGTTTTGCTCAATAATAACGTTTTCATAATAAAGTGACATTTAAAGCACCAATTAGGGCACGCAAAAAAGAGGGCTTAAGGGTTAAAATGGTAAAAACACATGGAGAGTGAGCTGTTTTATAAAACCTAACACCTTTTAAACTTTTAACCTATTATATCTTTTATATAGTAAACTTTTTATAAAAAATTACACAATTTAAAAGATAAAATTATGCTTTTTCATATGATACCAGTATTGCATATTTAAAAAAAATTAAACTTTGTTGCACACTATTTACACTTTATAGCACCAAATTCACACTGCAAGGCATATTAATTTGATGCACGTATTTGAGGCTGTTTGACACTATTCTACATAACGTTAATCTGTTGCACAACATTCGCATTGTGTTGCACGTGTTTACACTGCGTTGCACGTTTTTACACCTGTGTTGCACAACTTTACAACACTGTGTTTCACGATTTTTACAACACAGCTTGCACAATCTTTACAACACAGCGTAGCATAGTTTTTTGCATTGGGTGGCACATAGCCCTAGTACGTAATATTTACACTATTGTAGGTGTTTTTTACATGCAAATGCCAAAAGAGCTTAAATTATCCATTTTGGGGTTTTAAAAAGTCAGCCGCAAAAAAAGTCACGATTAAAATATTTCTTTTATGTACATATGCACACAAAAAAGTTGTTTCATGGTCATATATTGTTATAATGTAAATGCAAAAAAGGCTATTTAGAGTGTAAATAAGTACAACTCAAAAAAATGGGGGGAGAGAGTTAGTAAAAAATGGGGACTAATGAAAGGAAGGAGGATGAGATCATTTAATACTCCTTAATAAGAAAGGGACACATGACAACTTCTTGTTACCGTCTAACCTTCCTATTTAAAAACCCTCATCATATACACATATTTAAGAACTCAAAAATAGCACATAGTGATGCTGAAAATAATTTTAAAAAAGTGAAATACTAAAATGGTACGTGTGGTTTGCTAAAAATTACTAGTATAATACTTTAAGAAAAAAATTACGCTACATGTCTCTATTGTTGTATAATTGTTATTTGTTTGATCCTTTATTTAATTAGCCGTTAAAAATAAGTGATCTTCTTATTTATATTCAGCTCTACTCGAGTTCTTATTAGAGAAAAATAGATGACGATACAATATCACGAATGTATCCTCTCATATCAAATTTATGTTTTTATCTTCTATTTATAATTGAGTGCCAATTTTCTAATGTGTTGCAATAGTTTGGCTCATTTTAGTGTAGTAAAGGAAGAGCAGAAAGGCTTATATGTAACATAAATTTTATTTATCTATTGAGCTATGAACATGCAAAGAGAATCGGTAATGGAATTGATGTGTAAAGATTCTTATTCAAAGCTTGAATCTTTACAAATATGTACAGTTGGTATATATATAATAGTAGCAGCTGCTAATACATTTACAGTCCTAAAGCTATTATGAATAAGTAGGAAATGGTAGTTAGTTAGTTAGGACCAACTAACTTGTGCTAGTGGCCTAACTAGCTTGTGTCATGAGAAAGGTTACATTACAGTATGTGCAGGATTAGAGCAATGTGCCTGAGTATTTGTTTTCATAATGTTGGACTTATATCGCTTGCACAAATTTCAAGATAAAGAAACTCGTTAGTAAAGATGATGTTTGCCTGCCGACCTGTTCCATGCTCTTACTATGATTGGCTATTTAAAAGTTCTTATTAGTTGATGAGTTCCGCACAGTCAATATATTACATATTTATCATCCAAATTGGCTGTTTGACGACTTGAGAAACTAGGAGGTTAGCCTGCAAATTGGATAGATGTTTGTTAACTATGGAAATGATGGACACTGTATGACAAATCAGGTGAAAAGCCTTTTTTTTGGGTGGGGACTAGAGTTTGGGCCACAGTTTGGTGCTGAATTTTTGGCCTGTACTAGGGCCTCACTGTAATATGCAAGAGGGAAATCCAAGAGCGCACTTGAGTTTTGTGAAAACTATTTAATTTATAGTTGTTTTAATTGAGCATTGCTAGTTCATCTTATGCTTTGTACTACACAGGATTTTGGCAAATCGGCAATCTGCTGCTCTTCAAAGGAGAGGAAAGCACGCTATATATCTGATCTTGAGAGAAAAGTTCAGACCCTACAAACAGAAGCTACAACCCTTGCTGCTCAATTGGCTCTCTTTCAGGTGATTAATGAAATACTTATGTGCCTTGTATGAAATTCCTTGTCCTTTGTTTATTAATCACAGATGATTCAGAAGCAAAGAATTGGTTTTAATGATAATTGTATAAAAAGTGTGTGGTTGTATTTCTAGTATTATGTAACATTTTCAATCTTAAAATCTGTTTTTTAATGTTAATATTCTTGCTATAGTGCATTTAACTGGTAAATGATATTTTTGTTTTCTTTTACAGAGGGATATGAATGGTCTGTCTTCTGAAAATATGGAGCTTAAGCTCTGTTTACAGGCTATGGAACAACAAGCTCAGTTAAGTGATGGTAAGTTTCCATTTACCTTTCAGGGTTTCTATGACTAGGGGAATACTGTTAAACCATATACAATAATCATTGCCACAATGCCACCTTTCCTTTATATTGCAATACTCTTTTGGGTATAATTGGTTTGACTGCAATTAAGCAGGCCTCCTATTATCCCTTATATCAATTCACCAAAAAATATCACTATTCATTTCAATTTTTATTTCACTCCCTAACAATTTTTTATTTTCTCCCTTTAACTTATAAAAGTTACATTTGATCTTCAATTCTTAATCTTTACCCACAAATAGATTTTTATTTTTTACCTTCAATTTATACAAGATTACATTGTATCTAATAACATAATTTATAGTTTAATTATGATTATTATTCTTTTTGTTATTACTACAAATATGAAATATGCTTTTGGACCAAACTAGATGGCATATAACTCCAAAAGTAAGAATATAGGTAAACGTGTTAAGCACATGAGATTATATAAGTGAGAATTCAGCATGGGATACAAGAGGGTAAATTAACAATTGGAAATTCCTTAGAGTAATTTAATAATGTGACATTGATACTAAAATAATACATTTAGTTTTGTACAATATATAAATAAAACAATATTTCAAATGACGCCATAAAGTATCAAAGTATACAACTACATATGTTGAAAAATAATAAGTAATATTAGTAAAACCTAACTTAATTAAAGGATAAATTAGTCATGTAATTTTATATTTTACTTGTCAATCTATAATTTATGATCTATACTATGCGATGATAAGACATTTAAGTTACATGGTGCTAGCGTCACTTAAGATTTTTCCATACATGTTTTACTTTGTATGTATATTACTTAAAGATATATTTTTTATGTAATAAACTCTTAAATATCGTATTTTTATTAAATATATGTATGCAACAAATTTATCTTACTTTTTTATTGTGTGTAAACAAACTTAAATATAACTTATACAAGATTAGTACAACAAAATGTAAGATTTTTCGTACGATCATAATATATCCATGTTCCTACTAAAGATATTTGTTGATTTTATTTACATGTTTTTGAATTATGAATGATCATTTTAATGTCAAGTGTTATGACCGGCTTCTTTGTATATACAGGCGAGACAAAAGTTTTACAACCCATTCAAAATAATTATTTTTTCAATAATGAGGTAAACATTATCTAATTTGAATTCAATAAATTTCATATTGATATCTCAAATTTAGCATTTATAATCAAATTATACATAAATAATTAGATGAATTATATTTCAAGTTTATAACTTTTAACATGTCTTTTATATGGTTTTGAAATAAACTAAATATCAGTTCTTTACAATATTAATAATAACTTTGTATTATTACAATTGATGACATGGTAGACAAGCAAATCTTCACAAAAATGTGGACATATATAATATGTTAAAGAAGTGGTTTCAACTTTAGAAACAAACTAAAAAGAGTAATAACACAATGTTAAAAAATTAATAAATGAAAATTAGATAGATACTCTCAAAAGTACACACTTCTTATATATATTTTATTACAAGCCCTGTTTTTTTTAACAAAACAACCACACCTCTAACAAATTACAACAACTAATTTTAATTTAGTTATTTACTTCATAAATTATAGTTTGCTAAAAGACAACTTTATTTTTATCTTCTTAGAAGAGGTTTACCAAACTAAATAATATGTAGTTATACTACATTCGAATAACCATCTTTAATATTATATATAAATTAAATTATTATAAATATGATTATTTAAATATCAACCCGGCGCGACACGCGGGTATAACATTCCTTGTTAATGTTAAATTTTTATAAAAAATCTTTCGGTTTCAAATTTTACTTTTCATCTTAAAAAAAATGACCAAATGTTTCTGCATAGTGCATGTCACTAATTATTACATAAAAAATTTAGTGGTGGCATTTTTGACAAATCTTCTACTTGATTTGTTCAAATGGGCCAACTCAAATAGTTTAGCTAAAAAAGAAATGGGTCATGTAACACCGTCTTTGAAACCTTAAAATCAGTTAAAATTTGAGTTTCAAACTGCATGGGTCCGTTTGTAAATTGAGTGTTTACCTGTTTGTTAACTTAACCGAATTTCAAAACTATGCAGCGGAATTTAAAATCAATAAACAAACCCACGCCTATTAACTATTACAGTTTAAAAACACATGTTTGACGTATATACAAATATACAATACAAAAATAGCCAAACATGTCAACCGGTGTTACTTTTAAACTAAACCGACCATTGTATATATATTATATACAAAAAGCAGTGTTCCACAAAAGCCTGTACAAAAGCATATGGGTTCCCGTCTCACCGGGCCCGCCTATACTTTATCTGAAAAAGGGAACAACAACCCGATTAGCTATTTAAAATAGCTAGTGGTACTGACAGATATGAGTACAATAATAGCAAGTCATGATTCAAGAATAAGCATTCAGTGCTATCCTAACATATAGCGGTAATGCTGACATGTCCAGTAGTGCTATATCTTGCCAGATAGCTAGTCCAGCTCAATAACAACCACCGGGGGAATCAAACACTGCCAACCGTGATGGTTTCATCACCTAAGTGACTCCACCTGCTCGTTACGGAGCCAAAGGCTCATTAGGCTTAGTCAATTAAGGCGATCACCTCATATGCTGAAAGGAATGGCACTCGAGTACCATTGATCCCGAACTGTCGCTCGAAGGCCTCATAGGACCCAGACGAAGCTGACCTTCAATAACAAATTGTCCGGACACACATATAGTTCATTATTAACCCTTTGCAGGGATCATAGCATGCATGCATTCACATATGAATTCATATTCATCAAATTATCACAATATATGTACATGTACTTAAATACATGTCTACCATATCATTTATCATGTTTAGACTTGTTTTCTAATCTTATATGCATAAACATACAAGTCTAGGTGCAATAAATAGAATACAAGGTTCATGTAACTCATTTAGCATTCAATCCTTACTTTATAGCATTCATAAAAGCCGGTACTCACCTTGGTGCTTATAAACAACACAATTATGGACTCGGCTCTCCTTGATGGCTTAATTACCTATTGCATACATATAGAAGTTCATTTAGATTACCACAAATCATATACATGTTCTATTATCCTAGTTTTGACCCCCAAATACACATTAAAATGCCAAAAACGATCAAACCATAACCCATATACCCGAAACATCGAATGACAACAAAACAGGGGGCTGCCCAGCACTTCATGCCGTGAACACAAGGGTGTTCACGCCGTGAACTGCAACCAGACTCTCGAACAGCAGGTCTGTTTGCTGTAAAATCCATCCAAACCCAATTCCAAGCCTTCCTTAACTATTTCCAGGTTATACACTAAGTTTGGGACATCATTTGGAGTCTATAAACATTAACCTAACTTGTTTTAACATAAGATTTCATGTTTGAATCATCAAATCACCATTAAAGACCCATTTGGTCAAATTCTTGAAATTCAATCTAATTAGCTTCTATAATTCATAACATGAGTTCTAAACTTCCTATAAATGACTTTAGAATAGATTATCATCAAAAGATTCAAGCTTTGTGGTCAATTTCTAGTTGACCCGTTTTGACCTAGAGCTTGGAGATGAAGAACAAGTGAAGAAGAAGCTTACAATTAGCAAGATGATGATGATGAGAAGCTTATGAACAGATTAGGATATTGAGAAGTGATTAATTCCAGTCCTTGATCTTGATTTGGTTGCTTCCTCTCCTTCAATCTTCAAGAACAACAAGAAGTGAGTGTGTGTGTGTGTGTTTTCCCGTATGTGTGTGTGTGTTGGTAATCTGATGTGGAGACTCAAGGACCGCTTATGGTTTTTGAGTTATCCACAAGGGGTATTTTGTTCCCCTTTTCAACATACAACACGACACCCGAATAACCGTTTCAACTAACGAGGATATTTTTGGAAACCTCGTTTGAAACCAGTTATTATTTTATCATTCTTTTCTTTTTTTATTACTATTTTTGAATTCACATTTATCTGACCAATAGCTAATTTCTATTAATAATTACATATATATATATATATATATATTCCTATTTACTTCATTTAATTCATTTAAATAAATTGACATACCAAATGGAGCGCACGAATAGGCCTAATTTGAGGATGTTACAGGTCAAATGTGTTAAAAGTTCTCTTTATGTCTACATTATAACAAAATTTTAAAAATTGGACAAAACAAAAGGTCAACCCGCTCCGAGCCTGTTTCAGTATGAACTTATAATTGAGCCGTTTCAGCTGACTACATTTGTGGTTGGAAATACAGCTCTGAATGAGGCACTGAAACAGGAAGTTGAAAGACTGAGAATAGCGACGGGGGAAATAGCAAACTGTTCGGATGGTTACAATCTCGGCATGCACCATGTTCATAATAATCAACCAAATTTATTACGAAACCAGAAACAAACAGAGCCACCACAATACCACCACATCCGCCACTCCAAAATGTCAAACAACCACTACCTACTTGCACAATATTACGATTGTTAATAGACTGACATCTCGTTAGCTGCTAGATGTATCATTTTCTCTGAATTTAATTCATTGATTTATTTTTTTCATGATTAGTGGTCTTGTCTTTTTCACATGTCCTGTTCTTTGTCGGATCACTTTGGGTTTGTCTCTCTTGTAACATTCTTAACTAGTGTAAAGTGTTGTAACTCATTGTGAACTTTGAACGTATTTTGTTTATTAAACCGGGGGAATGGTACTCTTGTGTTAACTCGTTATTTCAAATACAAAACGTATTTGCGTGAGAAAGAGAGAGAGAGAGAGAGAGAGATGATTTGGCATCATGTTGGACCAATCATTTAGATGAGGTCTGAGAAAACCTACACATGGTTTCATGAGCTTTGATCCATGCACCTTAATCATCTACTTTGCATTTACACTCTAATTCATACATGTTTAAGTTATCACTGGGTGTCTGAGTCATAACTATCATTTTTTCTATTTTCTATACATTAATTAAATCAAATTGGATGACATATGAGAAAGTGTTAGCATATTATAGTGTATATATAACACCCTTCACACATTTAGAGCACATCGAGTATGTCTATAACGAGCCTTTGTGAATCATGACCCCTTTCATACTTTAGTGATGGTTAGTTATTACCGGTTACGTTATGAGCTTAGTGATGTGTCATACGTCATCCCCATCAGGCCCGATCTCAAGCAAGTTCATGGTGTGCCCTTGAACAGGGCCCATACTCTAAGGGCCCTAATTTTTTATCCCTTGCATAGTATGTAACTAATTTGTGGCCCAATTAGTTTTTAGGTTAGCCGGACTGAAGCAACTTAGCAAGCACGCGAGCAGGCTTGAAAACTTTTTGGGAAATCACAACCCAAAATCACAGCAACTACGGCTCTCGATGAAGACGGTTGTGTTTCTAGATGAGTCAATCTCCGTCATCATACACATGCAATTAAAGGCACTGTTCTCAATGCCGGTCACCGGAGATGTGGGTGTGGTGATTACGGCCGGTCACCAGAAGGAGTAGCCGGTGAATATGTCGACAGTTGTCTTGAATTTGGCGGTATGCACACTTGTTAATTCTCAAATCTGAATTACAATTTTATAAGAAAGCAAGCTGCAAGTACTCAAGTAGATGGATAGGTGGTGATAAGTCAAGTCAAGGAAGAGTTTTCATTTTCAATTTGCAAGTGACAAAGATAATATTTTATTCTTTATGTTTTTTAAATCCTATTTGTTCACAGTGTTTACTGTTTTTTGCTTACTCTTAGTTAAATTAGTTGTATAATATTTTTTGTTTACTCTTAGTTAAATTAGTTGTATAATATTAATTATAAGAGTAGTTATCTAAAGTAACAATTATATTATATATTATAATAACATATAGTAAACTTAGTTGTCGAGTTTGATACTTATACTATAATTTATGCTAGTATGATTTTGGCTCCCCCTAACTAATTGTTCAGGTTTCACCACTATTTGGTTGCTCAAGATAAGGAAATCTACAAACCATAAGAAATTTTTTTTACAAATCATAGGTGTTTTATCTCATTTCTATAATTTAGTATGCCTACTAGAATTAAATTATAAGTTATAGTGTCTATTTTTACTTAATTGCACAGCGCCTCCGAAATCTCGAGACTGGCCCTGATCCCCATCATAGTTTCACAGGGTATTTTTATATATTTTTTGCTAAAAGTTTCTACTTATCATTTTATATCCATGTCCGCTAAAATAAAAAAATGACAAAATTATATATATTTATTGTCAATAGTAAGATGACAAAAAATGGTGACATGGAATAACCAGCCATAAATATTTCCTATCATTCAAAACTAAAACATCTCTGGTATTTAAGGGTTTTAATTTACAAACAATACATCAAATTAACAAGTATTTTATTCTCTTTATTTATATTTTCTTAAACCAATAGTAAAAGGATAAAAATAATGATCTGATAAAATGATAAATCTTTTAATATAAATAAAAGACTAACATACATCAAATCTATTATACAATTCTAAAATTTCATTTAAAAAATAAAATTAATTGTTCATTCTTGATCTTCCATTCAATCAAAATTGGAATTTCAATGTTGATTTTTGTTGGTCAAAATTGAATCAAAATTATTAGATGAATTTTATGTCCTTCTTAAAACTTAAAATATCATTCTTTGCTCTCCCCAATTTACAAATATATGAGCTTTATGAAATTTAAGAATATCATAATTAACCAATTTTTTAGTTTTATTATTTTAAAGTATTTTATAATTATTTTAAATTATTTTTTGTTGCCCCTAATTATAATAATAATGATCAATGGTTTATATAAAAAAATAATTATGTCTCTTCGTATAATGATATCATGTTTTTGCCGTCAAATATGTACTTAACCTCGTGTCAACCACTGGTCTCGGTGTTGACGTCGTTTATCATTATTTTTTAAAATTCTCATTTATTTCATGTTTATAAGTATTTAATGTCTTCTTATTAATCCTTAGTATTTATTACTTTTTAATCTCGTACGATTAAATGGTTAGTTGCAACATTAATAAGTGTTTGGATATGTAAGATATTTTAAAAGTTTTAAAAGGATATTAAAACAATTTTAAAGTTTATAAGGATATATATGTAATTAATAAGTTTTACAAATAAATAAATAAATAAATAAATATATATATATATATATATATGAAACTTTTCCTTCTACTTTTGATCTAAAACTATCACACCGTGTGTCTTAGAGTGGGGTGGGTCCGATGATAGTGAATTAGTGATCACATTATCAAACAGGGTTGAGTCAATTTTTCATCCGGAAAATTCTATATCTTTCTGTAATATTCTTTACTTTATTTTTATATTCACAAAGTCATGACATGTCGAATCTGTTAATATTTTTTTCTTACATACTACATTGATTTTGATATTTGTTTTGAAAAATAATAGTAAGATATTGTAATAGAACATGAAACCCCTATTTTTTCCTCTATTACATTTTTCATGATCACATGATCACACTTTATTAGGCCCA
Organism: Dittrichia graveolens; assembly: GCA_038502395.1. Taxonomy (NCBI): domain Eukaryota; kingdom Viridiplantae; phylum Streptophyta; class Magnoliopsida; order Asterales; family Asteraceae; genus Dittrichia; species Dittrichia graveolens. The sequence continues at coordinate 96,624,653 of JARJIL010000002.1, forward strand.
CATTCATATAATGAACGCAGTGCTAGAGATTCATTAAAACAACCAAAAATACTTGTATTGTCGTTGTAATCGTGCTCACATAGAGAAGACCACACTGACGCCGCGATGACATCATGTCATAATGCATTGATCACCCCCCTATATCGCCCCATTTTATCTTGGGTGGCAATTTTATCGTGTTCGGGTTGGTGAGCCATGAACACATAACCCGAACCCAACCCCCTTATTATTCGTGTCAAAATTCAAAATGCTAACTCATACGTGTGAGACACGAACATGACACGTGTGACTCGCTTAATCATATGTGTTGGCGTGTTGGTATGTCATTTGCTGGTTGGCGGGTTGACGAATCAATAGGTCTAAAAGACACTTGTGTTGCTAAAAAATCATAATTTCAACCTAAGGAGGAGCTTTCTTGTCTAAATTTTTACAAAACAATACTAGCAAGAATGTAGATTGTTGTAATATTCCATATATTAATTAGTTAATTAATTAATTACGATAAAACCGTATTTGTATATGCAAAAGAATCTATATAAAGTTTAAACAGGTTTGTATGTCAACCCTAGAATTTTTATATAATCTGAACACGACATGATTATTATACAAGTTACGTTGATCAACCTGAACACGACATGTTTATTATATATGTCTATCCTTGTTTATTTTCATGTCAAGTTCTATTTATTATATGTGTCTATCCAAGCTTGTATATTTTGGTGTCAGGTTCGCATTATAGTCGCCCATACTATTAGACGAATATATTGTTAAATATTGTATATATCTTTTGTAATTATCTTTTAATATACTTCCCTTAATTGTTGGGAAGTTTATTTGTAACACACACACATGCGCGAGCGCGCACACACACACACACACACACATATATATATATATATATATATATACTAGCATGTTACTCGCGCAATGCGGCGACATCAAATAATTTCTACTCGATAACTTGTCCATTTTCAGTATTCAGGTAATACAGTGACACGAATAAATTTACTTTGATAACATGTCTATTTTCTTTATCTTTCTTGTATTTTCTTTATTTTTCTGTTCTAAATCAACTATTTTATTATAAATTAAACTTTGAAAACTATTAAATAAGAAAAAAGGTCTCTACTTATAAAATAGGGTAAATTGTATGAAAAAACAGAATGTAAATTAGTAATTTGAAACTATTTAAAATTAAGAGATTAATAAAATAGAGTAAACTAATTATTATATAAGCTATTTAAAAAATTAAAAATACATGTTTATAAATTCTGATTATAGGTTATTTAGGTTTATGAGTTATTCTTGAACATATTTTCTGATAATTATGTTAAAATATCTATTACATGATTGAATATTTAATATAAAAAGTTTGGTTATGAAAATATTTTTTAATAATTAAGTTAATTTGTTTGATTTTTTTAAATATGAAATGTTTAATTATTAAGATGGAATATAAGAATCTTATTAACTCTACTTAATAGTTATAATAATTTACATTTAGTTTATATAATGAATAATTTAGTAATTTTAAAATACTTAAAATTTAAAAGATTAAATAAAAAATCTAAATATTTTATAATATATATATATATATATATATATATATTTCATAATGCAATGGAAATCGTGAGGATTAACATCAAATTGCAAATACTATTATCTAATTTAAAAATCATCTTATTCTTGAATAAAAACTAAAACCTAATTATTTTAAGAGTGTTGTTAATTACATCTCAAGGTTTATCAATTATTTTACAAGATATAGGTCATACAAGCTATTACACTATACTACCATAGTTATACACTCACTCACATAAGAGTGTCATGAATGGGTTGTGTTTGATGCGTGAGTGAATGGGAATCACGCCGTAGAGAAACATAAATCCACACCATGACGGCGTAGATTAATAAATATGGGTCAAAATCCACACGTGAAATGAGTCGTCAATTAATTGTTGTGTGTCCTATAGTCAAAATCCTTTTAGTTGTTTCGACCACAATTTAGTGTCAATTAATTGTTGTGGCTCCCATAGTCAAAATCCTTTTAATTGTTCCAGCCATAATTTAATATTAAATTGGTGACAATAATAAATAATGTGGGTTCCATAGTTTGATGTGGTGAGGAGTGACTATTACGAGAGAGTGTAGTGTCTAAGTGATGAGCTAAGTAGTGATGATGGAAAGCTGACGTGACTGTGTAATGGGTGTAATAGAAAGTAATCATACCTGACACTCTAAGAGCACTGTAAAATCATAGAGTAGGATTAGGGTAACCTCAACACCAGAACCAGTATCGAAATTAAAATTGTTAATTTCTTAAAACAGATTACAAAACCCAAAAATTATAATCGACGCTGGTTTGGTTTGAAAATTATGATTTCAAAGTTAATACGCTAACTCATACAAGAACCCGACCGAAGTGATCCGAAATCAAAAGTTTTTGAAACCAAAATTGTTATACTTCAAAATCAAATAATTCTATGTGGCCCATTCAGGTCATTCACCTTTGACCCGGAATAAAGCAACACAAACAACCACTACCAGCACCCACAGGCTCATCAGTCACCAGTGTGTGAAACAAATGCCCCCAATTTCACCATCATCAATCTCTTCTTCATTCACATCTCCATTTCTCCGTTCTCTCTCTAATCGATCCTTAAACCCTAGATCAATCTTCCGATTTACACCTCGAATGCAAGGAGTCGCTGGAGCTTCTAATATGTCTACCAATGGAGGTGAAGCTGAGAAACGCGTCGCTCACTTCAATCTGTCTCCCACGAGTGCGCTCAAGATTCAGAAAGGGGATATTACTCGTTGGTTCATCGATAGCTCTTCCGACGCAATTGTACGTGCATTTTATCATTTTAATTGATTAATCTATTTATATACGAAATCAATCGTATTGCTTGCGATAGTAATTCGCAAGTAGCAACGACTGATTCCATCTGTCTAATAACCGGTAATTGATGCTTTTGTTTGAATTATTCTCCATCTTGCGTCATCATATGAATTTCAGTTTTTTTTTTTCTCTAATTTTGAAGCTTCATTTTCATTATTAACACTGTATAGGTCGGTTGATGCGAGTCACGCGTCATGGTTGGTTTAGCTTTATTTTTTTCCTTGCTATATTGCGATTATGCATATCCAAGATCACAAACACCTAACTACCCAATAAGGTTGATAATATGGAGCTGTTTCTGAAATCATTGAACGGATTTTGCGTGGTTTATTGTTGTGTTTTTCTAAATCGATCACCAAAAATAGAAATACAGATGAATTATGTGGTTATTGACTGATATTATGCACAGGTTAATCCAGCAAATGAGCGGATGCTTGGTGGTGGTGGTGCTGATGGAGGTAATCCTCCTACAACACAAACTGAATTAGTTTGCTTTGTGTAACATTAATTTGTTAACAAATTCCATGTAAAATTTATAGCTATACACAGAGCTGCTGGCCCTGAACTGAGAACAGCATGCTATGATGTTCCTGAAGTTCGTCCTGGAGTTCGTTGCCCAACTGGAGAAGCAAGAATTACCCCGTACGATCTAACGAATTAACTTCCGTGATTATTATTTGCAGACTATTTCATTATAATACTTATTATTGGGAAAAAATCATGCAGAGGGTTTAAATTGCCTGCATCTCATGTAATTCACACTGTTGGACCTATTTATGATGTTAATAGCAATGCTGCAGTCTCCTTGAGTAACGCTTACAGGTATCTTTTTAAGCTTGGAAGTCGCTAATTCAAACCTTGATGTTTCGTTTGCGAGGAAAATGCTAATTTAGCTAATTTCTATCAAAATCTGATTTATTTATTATCACTGTGTTCAGTAACAGCCTGCGTGTTGCAAGAGAGAACAATATTCAATATGTTGCATTTCCAGCCATATCTTGTGGTGTCTATGGGTGAGTTCCGGTAAGTTGCACAAACTATAAGAACTTAAGAGTATCTCACATCAGTAGTTTCATATTACTGATAATAAAACGGATGAAAACTTATCGAAGTAAAATAACCCACAATGTATCAGAGGCAGTTTCTATCTTAATCTTTACTAGTTTTGAATTTCACGGAGTATGTAACTACGGTTTCAGATATCCTTATGATGAAGCAGCAACTGTGGCCATATCTACAATTAAAGAACATTGCAATGACATTAAAGAGGTATTTATTCCCTTGTCTCTAGTTATAAAAGTTAAAAATCAACACTAGTAATTTTGCTATTTTTTTTCTTTTGCAGGTTCATTTTGTGCTTTTTGCCGATGATATCTACAGTGTTTGGTTGAAAAAGGCTGCAGAGTTGCTCCCAAACTAGCAATTTGGTTCGACTTTAGAAGTCTGCTACTGTTGAAATCACGTAAGCTTATTGGAGATTGTAGTATTTCCATATTTCCATTTTATGTAGGTTCTAGGTCGACTATGAGCGTGAACTCGAATACAATATGTTGGTAGATGCTGCTGCTTATGTGCTCGTTATCATTTTCCATAAATGGGAAAATACTAATGACAATTATATGCTTTGTAACAACATTTCCATATCGAGCCAAATTGCCAAAATGTTATTTCAATTTCATTTTGTGGGCCGAAACCCAACCCACAAACTCTTTCGGGCAGCCGTCTAAAGCGCCAGACAATGGGTTGAGGCCCATTGCCATTAGCCAACTGAGACCTCCCGTGTTGAAGCCCAATAGCAGCCGCAGACTACCCTGTATTGAAGCCATGTGCGACCAAGGATATCGCAGGGCCGAAGTTCGTTGTCCGCCATTCATTTGAAGTAAGCGGAATCCATGAACAAACGACAAAGTACCGTCTCAATTCATCATATTCACGATGTGATATGGTTCCAAAGTATGTACAATCGATTTCATTTTATTCCAAAAACCCAAAGTCAAGACCTAATCCAAAAAGAAAGGAAAAACAAAAATGTTTTTTGAACCCTAAAAATAAAACTTTTAATTAATTAAAGTAAACTTTTAATCCACAAACACACCCTTACTGACATCCTAACTATAGTGTAACAAAATACTAAAGTTTATGAATAATGTCAAGACTATTTATTACAAACAAGAAATATGTTATGGTTAAGTAGTGATGTATCTTCGTTTAATAGTAAATAGGATTCACTTCTAACTCTAGCATGCATATTATTAAACAAGAAGTTAGATTTTTTAACTTTACGTATTTTGTTGTTATTTTATTAAATATTTAAATTTACCATTTAATGTATTGGATTGTTAAAACTTATCATTTAATATATCGAATTTGAAAATCAGATACATACAATAGTAAAATATATAAAGTTAAATGCATAATATTTCAGGGTCCAATACATTATAAGTTAAGGTTTGAGAGCTCAATACATTAAAAAGTAACTTTTAAAGTTGGATACATACAATTACAAAACATCTAAAGTTAAATACATTTTAATAAATTAAACTATTATTTTATTTAAACATGTAGTACACTAAAAACAAGTAGTATTGTAATTCACTAAGGGCTTTGAGAGTTTAATACATTAAAAAGTAACTTTTAAAGTTGGATACATATAATTACAAAACATCTAAAGTTAAATACATTTTAATAAATTAAACTATTATTTTATTTAAAAATGTAGTACACTAAAAACAAGTAGTATTGTAATTCATTAAGGGCTTATAGTCTAGGTGTATTAGGTGTTTCCGATGATTGTTAGATCAAATTCCTTAGTGGACAAATGTGTAGATTTAGAAGTAGAGTTAGAGTGTGTGTTTTTTTGTTTTGTTGTTAAAAAAATATGCTTCTAACATAAACTATTATAGGTGTAATGTACTCATAAATACACTGGATAGGAATATGTTAATCATTTCAACATCCACTTAATTAACTATTTAAAAGTGTGACATCACTTGTCATAAGTACCGCAAACAACATAGTGTTATTCCTTTAATTAAATAAACAAGTGTGTTGAGCTTATGGAAATAAGTTGCATGATTGAAAAAGGTGCTAAGATGATGAGTATAACATCTAATTCTTTCTCATATCTAAATGTCATATTAGTATCATATTATTTTTTTTTCCTTTCTTACCTTAAATCCAAATATAGTTTAACCAAATCTTTTTTCTACTTTTTTAAATTTATTTTATTTTACATTTAACTATTAAATAAAATAAAATATTTATAAATTATATAAAAATAAAAATATAACAAATAATAAAAAAATTCATAACATTAATAAAACATTATTATTAGAAAATAAAATTTACAAAGCTCCAAATCGGAAATAATAAATAATAAAAACATCTGGTGGTTCTCATTGACATGAAGTTGGATACGTGAAATATGTTCGACCAAAAGTTAATATGCATCTCCCGAATTTCGACTTCTCGAACATACATGATGTCCCTCATGTACGTTTTCATCAAAACATTGGATATCACTTATTTGTGTTTCAACATCGAATGATAGAAGGTCGTTTTCATCAAAACTACAAATTGCATGGTCTTCGTCTTTGAGTATCATATTGTGTAATATGATACAAGCGTACATGATGTCCCTTAGTCGGGTCAGATGCCATCTACGTGCCGGATTATGAAATATGTGTCAATGTTGTTTGAGCATGCCAAAAGCCCGTTCAACATCTTTCTATGCCGATTCTTGCACGGATTTGAACTTTTTTTGTTTATCGTCTTGTGGACACGTAAATGATTTACGAAAGTAGCCGTTCCGGATATATCTCATCCGCTAGATAATATCCATGCTTGTAGGTGACTCAATTCACCTCAAATGAACACTCGAGTGAGTTTCCTTCATAGACATTGTTGAAGATTGGTGACTAATTAAGAACATTAATGTTCATTATTGAAACCCACAACACCGAAGTATGTGTGTAAAACCATAGAGCGTGTGAGGTCACAACCTCTAGCATTAATTTTGGGTGTTCATGATCACCTCTCATGAACTGACCCGCTATGCAACTAGGCACTTTGCCCATGCTCAATGAGTACAGTCTACACTGCCAAGTATGTCGGAAAATCCGTGTTTTTCTTTATGCACGGTGTATAACTGCTGAATATCAACATAAGTAGGTTTACGTAAATATTGCCTAATATAAAGTTCAACAATACCTTTTGTAGAATTTGTGAAGGCAATCCTGCGACTTTTTATATCCCATCCTCAAGTACTTGTCAAGCAAGTCGGATGCTACTCTGTACGCCAATTGCTGAACAGCGAAAGTACACTTTTGTGTCGGAGATAAACCTTTTTTCCTCTTGCGTTGCAGTTTTGTTTAAAATACGCATATTCTGCTTCTAAATCATTTAACTATTCATTCAAATAGTTGTCTGCTCATCTGCAACCACCGCCTAAGGATCTCCGTCAAATAAACAGGATTATCGTCAATATAGTCATTATAAGCAGCTCGTTTGCATCTACCAGACTCTTGTTGATGATTATGCGGTGCTACCAAAATTGCGTTTGCCGCTTCTCGAACTTACCCTATAAAAACTTCGTTTTTCTGTTGGACGAGCTCTTTGGTTGATACGAATGATGAAGATGATGCGGTCGATGAAGCGGGTTGTGGTGAATTCATATTGTGTAAAAACTAAATATTTTTTTGTAGTAAAAGAGAAGAAAAAGAAATATAGGATTTGAGACGTAAATTTTAAAGTGTGGAATAATGTATTTATAGGGAGAGAAGAAAAAAAAGATTTTTTTTATAACAGTGCATAATGGTAACATGGAAAAAAAAGGCTCGGATGAGGTCATGTGAGGGAAACCGAGTAGCGGACCAGAAGGGGGGGTATGGGTGTTACCCGAGGAACTCAAAGGGAAGCCAATAGGCTTCGGGTTGACTGTTACGGTTGGCCTAAGGGCTTTGTACTACAAGTATGTCAGATCTAAATTTTGGATATGTTAGTAGTTTTTTTTGTTCGTCTCACTTTGAAAAATTGGCTCTATTAGAATGTGGTTACTTTGCTATTACATTTTGATTTCAATTTTATTCTATTTCTTCGAATTCTACTAAACAAATAGTTATAGTTTTTATTTGGATTTCACCATTACTTTATGTTTGGTGTTTCTCATTCACACCGTTTTGACATATTCTTTTAATACAAATTTCTATTATTGTTTATTTATCAATATAATAAATACATTGTGCAATGTATCGGAAAAGAATGAAATTGCAGTAATAGCAAAATGCAAAAGAACGAAAACACACAAAAAAGGTTAAAACTTAAAAGCATAAAAATGTCAATAGAACAACAAATGAAAGATCTGCAAGAAGAACTGACATAATAACAAATGAAAGATCTGCAAGAAGAAGTGGCATAATAACAAATGAAAGATCTGCAATTGTATATCCTCATTGACTAGATGATACTTCAATAATTTTAACCTTAAGATCCTCCTTCAACTACATTTACATTAATATATGTATTTGTTATTTAAAACACTAGATGTAAGAATTTGATATTGTATTTCAGATAATTTTTTAATTGATACTAGAATCAAAGTCGAAAGTCAAACCATATCTACTTTGTGTTCGTAACCTCTGCTTCATGATACCATATCTATTTTGTATTGATGATTCTAGGTTTAGATGGGTTTAGATGATGTTCCGGAAGGAAGAACATATCTTCATCTTCATCTTTATTTTATTGAAGTAAAAATGAGGTGATAATAATTAATGACGTGGCAAATGTTGTAATTAAAAAAAAGAAAAAATATAAGAAATTACCGGTTACCTATTGTGTAGCGTGTAGGTAACCAGACATGTTAAATGGTAGTTTTTGAGACTTCAGTATATTAAATGGTAGATTTAAAAGTTTGGTACTTTGGTATAAACAATAATAAAAAATAATAACTTCGATACACTTTTAAAAACTAAACCATTTTTTTTAATTTGGCGTTATATCTTAGATATTATATTAAATTTGGTTTTGTTGTTCATCTTTTCTATCCAATCAAAATATTAAGATATTGTTAATTACAGTAATTATGATAAAATTACAAAATGGTATTTTTAAAGAAAACTGCATTTTGTAAAGGGATTTTTTCAACAGATTTGTGAGGGAATAAATTAATCTTGTGTAAATCTTTTGAAAACAACTTAATTTCTTAAAAATCCCTCGCAACTCCCTCCCAAGCCCCTCGTAGACTACCCTTTGCAGCTCTCTCCAAAAATCATATCCTCGCAACTCTCTTGAAACATAACCATTTATAAAACTAAAACTACAACCATAACTGCTTAATTAATTTTATATACAAACCCAATTAAACACAGCATTCGTTAGGTCCTGTTAACACCATCTCTTCCCAATTGAGTAACATATCAAATGGCTCTACATACAAACCATCGCCACCCGTAAAATCCTATCATTTTATATCACAATCAAGAGTGGACTCAGGATTTTTGTTGACCGGTGGCATCATATAATAGCGAAAATAAAATTACTTAAAATTGAGGGTGTTTTTCAGGTTTTTCTCGGGTTTCCAGTTAATCGTGTTGGATTAACAAGGTTTCAGTTGTTGCTCTGGTATTTTAGGGCCAAAATTTAAAACAAAACACAATCTATATGAAGTCATGTTAATTAAATTATTATTTTTAAGGTAAAATAAAGTATTTTAAAAATATAAATTGAAGATTGAACTATATTTTATCTTTTTTTTTAAAATTTATTTTTCATTTAATTTTGACGGTATCAAAAAATCACTAATAACACATTAAAATTTGAGTAGTGATAATGGCTTAAAAACATTAAAACTTTTCACTACATCCGCAATATTAACGGTTATCCTCTGCCACCCCCTCATTATTCACAATTGAATTGAATTGAATGCATTCTAGAAGCGTTTTGTGTCTTAAATTTAATCGGAAATCCCTCCTTCTGAATAATAATAAAAAAAGACAAGAAAACAAAAAGGGCCATGCATGTTTAAGCCTCTTCTAGAGAATAGCTGGTTGATTTTGACACCAGAAATTAAAATAGGATTATATTTTGAATTTATTAAAAAGAAACTTGCTAATTACATTAAATATTTGAAACGGAAAATCGAAAATTATACTAAATATTTCTACTTCATCTTTTTACCCGGTAGCTGATGATATAATGTTCATATGGAATCCACTAATTCTCTTTCATCATCGTGTCTCTTAATTTTAATATTTATCTTAATATTGTAAGTATGAAAATAAGTATGAATACAAAGGAGAATAAAAAACTACTCGTTTAAAAATGATATTAATTTTGTTTACCACTGTTTGACCATGAAATTTTCATTACAAACTACTCGTCGCAACATACAACAGCGCAACAAACAACAGCGGCGGTGGCAATTAGGGTTCAATCACATCAGACAACGTCGCAACCGAAAATGATGACAACGATGCAATATCGTAATAGACAACATTGCAACAAATAACCGCGGTGGTGGCGATTAGGGTTCAATCACAGACGGCGATGACGACGGCTACGGCGTTGGCCGCCTCGCCGGAAACGTCGCAACATCGCAACCGACGACAGTGACGATGACGCAACATCGCAACAGACAACATCACAATAGCGGCGGTGGCCATTTCTCCCCATTTTATAGAGAGATGAAGATACAAAGAAAGTAGAGAATAGGAAATGGTTGGAGAAACCATTTCTCCGTCCATTTTGAATCAAAACAAGAGAAACCAAGTCTTTTCCCTTTCTCTCCTTTTCTTTTCCCGGTACCAAACCTGCCCCTAAGGTTTGAAGTTGAGTGTACTGGATACTACCGTCTCTTTTTTCCTTTTTTTTACCGTTGGTTGTCGTACGTCCTAATTTTTTTTTTGAACAATGAATTTAGTGGACTGTGTCTACAGTGACATCCATATAGGACAGTATACGAGCCCCCCTATACCATAGGACTATGCCATAGTAGTGTACGTCCTAATTGTTAATCTTTTTTTTTACTTTGGTGATTAGGTCATGTGAATCGCTCAATTTTCTGGACGAAATTGCTCCGATCAATGTAACTTTGTTTCTAATATTTTACTTATAATTCTGAGCATCAAATATAATCATTTTTTTTAATTAACTTCGACATTGTTTAATGTTAGCAATGGCTTGAAGTGGATAAAACCACGTGTTTTACCTTCTTTTTTTAAAATTTTTTCTTTTATCATATCTTACTGCTATATTATGCATTTACCATCTAAAGAACTCTTAATTTTAAGAAGAGTAAATTTACTAAAATACCTCTCCTTTATCCCTCCTTTAAGTCCATAATTAATGAATTTTAACAAATAAATATTGAAAACATAACCGACAATTAATGAATTTAAACCAATACTTATAACTGAATTATTTCTAACCATATATTTTTAATATTAAATTTTAATTCATGAGATCACCATACTTATAACTGAATTAAGTCTAATCATATATTTTTAATATTAACTTTTGATTCATAAGATCACCTAAATTCCTGTTTTCAATAAATCAAGTTCAGAAGATTTCACAAACACTAAACAAATAAAAGATTCAAAGAGTTGAAATTTATAAACATTGTATTTTAACTCAATTACATAATAATTGAAACTATGAAACATTAAACACACATATACATACATATATATAATCAGTAACTTCATGATTCAGCCATGCGACAAAATTCTTCCAACAAACTGAAAGACAAATAACTCAGAGTTAGCAATTTAATTCTTAATTTCAAAATGACTCTCGCAAAGAATATTCACAAACTCATATTAGCTCTTTGTGATTATTCTGCACAAAACTCATCACAACCTCCTCTTTATTCGCCGCCGTCGCATTGCGCGGATACCCCACTAATTAGCGCCAAATCATTCATCCTTCTTCTCCTGTAATCTTAGTTATATATTTTCCAAACTTACCCACACATTTTATATTAACATTATGGTAAGTTTATTATTGTTGTTTAAAAAAAACATTAATATCACCCAAAAATTGGGAAAGTTTATTATTGTTGTTTAAAAAAAACATTATGGTCACCCGAAAATTGTGAAACGTCATTGATTTGATGTAAAAAGGATATGATACACAAAAAGAAAACATATTTTTAGGAAATAATCGCTACAATTAAAAACATTTACATAGGTACTGTTATACTCACATATTATTTAAAACATTAGAAATTTTAGTCATTTAACCAATGTTTTAAAACCCGGGTCAACCCGGCCGGTCGAACCGGTTGACCCGGGACCCGGCCATAAGACCGGGTCAATGTATACCGGTTTTTTGGCAATTTGCGGCCCGGAGCGACCCGGCCGGTTTAGCGGTTGAACCGGTCGAACCGGTCAATTTTAACCCGGGTTGACCTGGTTTTATATTAATTAATTTTTTTCAATTATTTATTTTAATCCTAAAATTGTTTTTGCATAAAGTAATTTGGTATTTTAATCTTAGTTTACTATTAGTCTTTTCAATAAGGTTATATTTTTTTGTTTTTATATAAGCTTAGAAAACTCAAATGGTTATGTTCTTGTTAATGATGATGATTAAGTTGGAAATGATAGTGAATTTCATATAATAAGTGATCCTGAGCTTTATGCGTTACCTTTTTTTGTATTTTTTGCACTTTATATATATGTATACACACATATATACATATATAAAAAATAAAAAATAAAAACTAGAAACCGGTTGACCCGCCGGTTGAACCGGTTGGCCCGGTTGACCCGTAACCCGGTGAGGAGACCGGATCAACTAAAAAACCGGTTTTTAAAACATTGCATTTAGCTACACATATTTTTTTACCCCTATATACAATTAAAAAAAAGGAGGTTAAGATGAGTTATAATTGGTGTAATACTTTTTTATGGTTTCATGTAAAAGATTGTAGGAGAGTGTTTGGTACAGAGAAAAGAAAAGGAGAGAATTGGAAATGGAAATGGAGAGAAATGGAAATAGTGAGAAAAGGAAATGAGTAAAAAATGTCCTTGTTTGGTACCATTAAGAAATGAAAACGAGAAAAGCTAGGCTCAGGTCGCCGGAAGCTCGTCGGCGGCGGCGGTGACGCCGCCATGCCGACGCCGGACAATCATCATCGCCTTATGGTCCATCGCAACAATGTTAGGGTTCCATCAACGATGATCTGTTTCGCAACAGAGGACGACGACGACAAACATCGTAACAGAGGACGATTAGGGTTCCATCGCAACAACACCGACATCGCAATGACTAGGGTTCAATCGCAACGACGACTACGGATGCGGCCAACGCCGCCTCGCCGTAAACAAGTCGCCACATAGACATCGCCGACGATTAGGGTTCAATCGCAACGACGGCGATGACATCGCGACAAAAGACGACGGCTGCGGCCAACGCCGCCTCGCCGTAATAGTATCGCCACAGAGACATCGCCGACGATTAGGGTTCAATCGCAACGACGGCGACGACATCGCCGACGATTAGGGTTCCATCGCAACAATACAGACGCCGAAGATTAGGGTTCCATCACAACAACACAGACGACGACATCGCCGACGGTTAGCTTGAGTTTCTTCGCCCCATTTCTCCCCATTTATTCTCAGATCACAGAGAAATAATATATCAAAGGAAGTTGAGAAAGAGAAACGGTTTCTCCGCCCCCATCTAAGTATCCATTTCTCCCAAACGTGAGAAACACCCCATTTCCCTTTCCCATTCCCCCTACCAAACACCCCCTAGGAGATGTTTGGCATATATGTTCTAGAACCCTTAAAAGATTTATGTATGCTTGCAGAATTTATGGAGGATCAAAATTTGTCTTACAACTTATAATATCATTTATCACAAGCATGTTAAATACCGAGATTTAAGTAGATTGTAAGTTCAACGCTATATAACTGTACTTAAATTAGATGCTGCTAGCTGCATGGATTCTTTACCTCTATATATACTACAATTAAATTAGCTATAACTTGTGGATTTGCTTGTGTTGAATATTAAATCTTTTAGGTCACCGTGTTCTTCTTTTATTGCCTCTCTATGTATTTTTTTATCTATAAACTATAAAGTTGGTAATTGGCTTGATAATATTAGTTCATGATTATGCTTACCGGTTTTTTCTATAGAATTTATCGTGACTTCTATTTTTATTTATTTAATTAAAAAAATTATTATTGTAAAATTTAGCTTTGCACCTTCCCAAGCCTTAGGTTTATTTAAAACTTAAACGAGTTAACAAAGATCTTTAAAGTTGATGGTAACACATTTTTCTCAATCGAGAATCTTCCCATTCTTTCTCAAAAGTTTAAGAACACTTTAAGGATTTTTCTAACCTAAGTATTAAGGGTGTAGAAGCCCTAAGTTTAGTATTCTTGTGAACTTATCTTAAGATGTTGGTCAAATACAATGAATAGCACCTTCTCAGGAACATGAAATGTGTTGATCATGTGCATATCGCTAAAGAGAAATTCTTAGGTTCTTATCTTTTATCTACGACCTTGACTGGTATAATCCATTTCACATTATTTACATTATTGCATGTCTCACAAACATAGTTTCGTTTTGAAATTCATTTAAATTTGTTTTGATTAAAATCGTTTATTTTCTTTGCACATGCCAATTTATTAAATTACAACAATACTACTTGAGTACTTGAAATTGTGATTTTAGTGTACGCCATGAATGCTCATGTTAGTGTAGTTGTGACCTTAAGCATTTTTGGGCGTTGAATGTTTATTATCATCTAAAAAATACATTTCGAGCTTAAAATTGTTAATTTCTGGTAATGATAAAGGTTTCATAATACAAAGACAAGAATGATAAGTCATATATAAATTTGAAATGTAATAAGCATTAGATATTTGTTACTTTTCTTCGGTGTTTGCTATCTTGACTAAAACATAGGACTGAATCAACAATTTTAGATAAAAAAAACTTTAATTTACTCTTTGAAATTTTCTGTTTGTATCTCTACATAAATTTATAAATTTTGTTACAAGCGAGAAAAACATTTGACAAAAATGTTTAATTTCACCAAATCAGTGCCAAATATAACTATTTCAATTTCTATATTTAATATCTTATTTAAAAATTACGAAAGTATAACAATGTGGTAAATCCTCAAAACAGGATGGATTATTTTCCTTCAACACAATTATATTATATTAAAAAAAAAGAATTATAAACCCGATAAATATCCCCCCTCCGGCCCATGTTTTGAGCTCTGCAGATATAACAGCAGAGATTCCCGTTCTGTGTTTGCCACTCACCCCCACTTTATTACACACACACACTCCTCGTTCTTCAAGATCTGCAATGCCGGATCCGTCTTCAATTTTCTATCCGAATTCTTCTACAGTTCGCTCCTCGAGATAAGAAATAAGGATAGATCAATAGATATCGTGAACAACCTAGAGAACAATAACACCATCTATTTCTGTTTTTAATGAGCCAATTGAAAGAGCTTTATCACTGCATTAATGGCGAAAAATTGCCCATTCTCTGTGCTACCTTGGATTTCAGATTCACATTCAAACAGTAAGTTCGTTTCTCTCATTATTCTCATCTAAACACCCTCTTTTATATCGTTGTTTTAGAATGACCTAATTTTCGAACTGTTTTCTGTTATTAAATCGGGTTTACGACTTTACAGACTACTCGTTGACAATGTTGGACGAGAAATACCATAAACTCGCAAAATTTTGTCCTCAAACGCCAGTTCTTAGAATACGTATTCAAGTTTCAAGTTAATTAGCTGGTAAGCCGAAAAATTAGCTTAAGTAAGCTCGTAATCCGAGTAATTCAAACACCCCTAAAAAAGCAAATCCCAAATCCTTTGCTTTGATATGCAATCGTTTACACCCTAGTTGGTAATGCGAAAAGTGTATTACTCCTTTTTTGGGTTTGTTTCAATTTCACTCAAACTGATAAATGTGGTAGCGACCTTTTGCTTTTCGAACAAACGTTCTTGGGCAAGGTAGTAAACGACATTTATAATCAATTTTGGGTCACCAATAACTTCAATAGTGATTTTCTTGTATTTATAAATAGTTACCTTATTTTTATTTTAAACTGTTGTTTACAAGGGACCATCATGTTTGTACTTATTTTAAGTTAAAGAATGAATTTTTTTATATGCATCACCCTTAATGTTACGAGAAAACGTGGTTGATCATAAAACTTTCATTTACTCATATTTGGTCACATTCTCACATTGGTTGGAATTATAATTCTCACCAACCCACGTGTCTACATAGGGTCTGTTTTTTTTATACGTGTGTGAGAGAGAGAGAGAGAGAGTTGAGGCCAAATGTGCCCTTGAAAGTTGCATTGAATTGTGGACACAATTTGGAGTGGTGATAATGCAATTTCGGTTGAGTCATGTGATTGTTGTTTGCTTGTTTCTTCTTGCCGTCTCCCAACATTCTCTTGTTTTCTTCCTACTTCGGGTGAAGTGAACTTATTAAATCTTGCATCCTTAATCACACTAGCGTCGCATCTTGAATTCTTAATTTTGATTCGTGGTCATTGGAATTTTGTTGATTTAGCGGCATCATTGAGACTTTTTTATTCAAGAAAGTATTATCTTGATTGCAATTTATTTATTTATTTATTTTTCAAAAAGATTTTCTTTTTGATTCGATTTTGCATCACGGTGTCTTTCTGCTGGATTACTTTTAGTTTTTCGTCAATCTCTTTCATCTTTTGTGTGACCAAGATAAAAGGTATTTCAGTCAAAAACCAAGTGGGTCACTGTTTCTTGGTTGCTATCACTTGATTTTTTTTTGTTCGAATACAATTATAATTATCTCTAAGAAAAGATGGAAATCTATGTGTTTTGTTGCAGATGGGATCTGCATTTAGCTCAGTTTTATCATCAGCAGCGATAAGCGAATCTTGATTTCTGAAAAGCATGGATCTTGGCGACAAAAAGTGTTGGGGAAGTTCTAAGGTCTGCCCACTAAATTTTGGAATTACAGATTCTTTTAACTGCAGAATTTGGCTCTTGGTTGCTATCAAATCCCCGTGAAAATGCCAGAATGAATGGTTTTGGAAAAGAAGGGGTCCTTTTTGTGCTTTGATGTCTTTGATTTGCCAAAATAATATAACCCATTCGTGCAATTCGTATTGTGTTTTTTGAGATTTCTAGAAAACACATGATTGGTTAGCAATATAAAAGGTTAACTTAGCTTTGTTTTCTACAAAAGAATTTTGTCAAAACTCGCTTGTTCTTGCATAAGATAGTGCTCCTTTTACATTTTGCAATATGAAACCAATCTTTTTATGGCTATTACTTGAAAATTGTTAAATGTTTCTTAATTGCGTTCAGAAGGATTCTTGGAGGACAACATTGGTGTTAGCTTATCAGAGTCTTGGTGTAGTTTATGGAGACCTCAGCATTTCCCCGATTTATGTTTACAAAAGCACGTTCGCAGAAGACATTCATCACTCAGAAACAAATGAAGAGATTTTTGGTGTGCTTTCATTCGTTTTCTGGACTTTAACTCTAGTCCCTTTGTTCAAATACGTGTTCATAGTTCTTCGAGCTGACGATAATGGTGAAGGTAAAGTAACTTAAGTTTTTGCTCAAGAAAAAAAAAGTAACTTTAGTTTATCAGATTGACTACCATTTCAAACCATCTGGGAGTAAACACTAATTGCATCATACTATTAGTCAAATTGGAAACTGCAACTGTGGAAGTATATTGGTTGTTTTACATCTAATGCTTTCAGTAGAGGTGACAAGCTGGGCTAGCTGTGCTAGGCACTTTATGGGTAGAAACGGGTACCTATCGGAGATTCGGAGCAGGTTGAAATTGGTCCGGTTGGATCGACGTGAAACATCTTCTGTCCTAAATCTTAACATTCTTTTAATAGAGAACCGGTGTGTCAAAGATGATGTTATTCTGACATTAATAATTTTTCTAATTAAATGATTGAGCTGGTTTTATGCAGAAAAAAAGTTACATCTTTCAGCTGAATTTTGACCCGTTAAACCCATTGACATATCTCTTTTTAAGCTATTTTTCAATTTTACTTGTTTGACATGTTAGATATAAAACATAACATGAATGGGTTGAAATTGCCACCTCAAGTTTTCAGTAATCTAGATTGAAACCTGTTTGTAATTGATCTATAGGTGGAACGTTTGCACTTTATTCCTCGATATGCCGGCATGCTAAAGTGAGCCTTCTACCAAACCGACAAATTGCTGATGAATCGCTCTCTACATATAAACTGAAGCAACCACCAGAGAAGGAAAACACTTCAAAAGTGAAAATGCTGCTTGAAAAGCACAAACCTCTGCATACAGCTTTATTAATCTTGGTTCTTCTTGGCACTTGTATGGTAATTGGTGATGGAGTACTTACACCTGTTATATCTGGTAAAATATATTATTTTTCAAGTTTTTGAAATCTCTTGTTTTGTTTTTGCATTATTAACATATTTGTACTTTAAATTTGCAGTTTTTTCTGCCGTTTCTGGGCTTGAGCTATCAATGTCCAAAGCACATCATGAATGTGAGTGAAATTCTCCCGTTATCAATTGTTTCTGGTCCACAACATTTCTTTAGGGGTGTCTGGTTGTGTGTTACGGAAGTGATTACACAATATTAAATAATCAGACATAATAATAAAGCCTAATAAAAACGTGTTGCAATTGATAGTGTTGGATGTGTTTCTTTTATTTGAACTTGCAACAATCAGTCAATCAGATGATCAGATGTTTGAGTATTTGGCAAATTTGATTATGTAACGAATTAGTAGATAAAATGACCAAAAAGGGCGTTAGTGAGAAGAATGAGACATTTTGTTAAGTTAGAGTAAGGCTGAAATTATGATAGGACGGGATATGTAGGAAATTTTAGTTTACTGTTAGATATGCATCTTATAGGAAATTGATTATTTGACAAAATTGCCAGATAATCAAAATCAGGAACTGTTTTTCCAAACGCTAAAAATCTGTTTAAGGACAATTGATAGGTATTTTATATATTTAACAAATAATCACATCATTAAGTCTGACTATGTGTCTAGTCAAATGTTGTGATTCCATGAGATGAATAATGAAACAAGGGTGTACTAGCTTAACATTCAATGCTCAAACTTAAAACAATACAATTAAGTGTTTGAGTGACTATTTTTTTATTTACAGATGCTGTGATCCCGATTACCTGCTTCATATTAGTGTGCCTATTTGCACTACAACATTATGGCACACACCGAGTTGGCTTCTTTTTTGCTCCAATTGTCCTATTATGGCTTATATGCATCAGTGGCCTTGGACTATACAATATATTCTTTTGGAACCCACATGTTTACAAAGCTCTCTCACCCTATTACATGTATAAATTTTTGAAGAAGACAAAAAAACGAGGTTGGATGTCTTTGGGAGGCATTTTATTGTGCATTACAGGTAAAACCTTCATTAATTAGTGCATTTGGTATCTACTTGTACCCTTTGACTTTTGAGGTCAAACAAATTACATTTGTAGTTCGAATTCAACTAAAAGTACTTTTTCGATTATTACATTTAAAAAAAATCGGAATGTAAAAAGAAAATCCTTGTCAAATTTGAATCTGGAGAGCAACATATCCTGAACCAAAAAAGTTAGAATCCAAATACTATGATCAAACTTAACTGATCAATTGTATCTGCAGGTTCGGAAGCAATGTTTGCTGATCTTGGTCATTTCTCATATGCTGCAATTCAGGTACATTTGGGCATTTGGCCTGAAATCTTACATGTAGGATCTGTCATAAGATGAAGTTAACATTTTTTTTCATCAACATATTCTTATTTGACGACCAATCACAGGTGGCAATATTAACCATTTACTTATAAATGGGTCAATTTGCTCTGTGTTCTCCCTCAAATAGGTTGAAAGCCACCCAAACTCTAAATATATGTTTTATGCATACAACCTCTTGGATCTCTTTATTCAAAGATACAGATCATCATCGCAATAGTATAACTTTTATAGTTGTGGGGCAACCCATTTTGATTCGCACCTGTTATGACCATGTTGCCACCTCAATTACCAATGTTATATGGACTTGGGAATCATATTGTTTAATAACTGCTTTTGCAGATCGCTTTCACTTTCCTCGTTTATCCCGCTCTAATACTAGGTTACATGGGGCAAGCAGCTTATTTGTCAAAACATCACCAGATGGCTTATGACATTAGTTATTATGTCTCAGTGCCGGGTATTCATTTAACTTTGAGTCTTTCCAAAAAAGAAATGTTATTGATAATAACTCGATCTGGGATAATATGCAGAAAGTGTAAGGTGGCCGGTTCTTGTTATAGCCATTCTTGCTTCTGTTGTTGGGAGTCAAGCAATCATCAGCGGAACATTCTCTATAATTAACCAGAGTCAATCACTTGGTTGTTTTCCAAGGGTTAAGGTTGTTCATACATCTGACAAGAAACATGGCCAGATTTACATCCCAGAGATTAACTGGATTCTCATGATCTTATGTATTGCGGTGACCATTGGATTCAGGGACACGAAACACATGGGAAATGCATCAGGTTTGTGTGCAAATTTTGTTCTTTCTAAAGTTGCTTTATGGGGTCAAAGGGAATAATTTTGAAAATTCAGAATTTATGTGAACTCATTATGTTTTTTAGAGAAGTTTGGTTGTGGTATTTAACTTCATAGAAGGTATTACGTAAGTTAAGATCTTGATGTTAATTGTGTATCAGATTTGAATTAAAGCACTAATATGTTCGACCACAAGTGTGTAATTTTGATGTCAAAGATACCTTTTCCCTCCTGACATCATGAGGGGTAGGTTTACATGATCTTCTAACTATTGATGTTACTATGAAAGTTGAAATGTGAGCAGACACCATTTTGTAAATTTGTTTTGACTGCTAGTTAAATATCATTCTTATTATGACAAAATATACCTCTTATGTACTAAAGCTAAAGATGGCCAAATGGATGGGTCAACCAGGTTGGATAAGGGGTCAAAACAGGTAAATTTTGGTGTCCGTTGAGTTGACTCGAGACCCTTTTTGTCCAATTTTTTAAAATTTTTATAAATAATTAATGTGCCAAATTTGATAAAAAAAAATTACAATATATTATATTAATTATAATGATGATCTAATCTTCAGTAAAATGATTTAGGAGGCGTTTTGCATTATACAATGTGTGAATTTTGACTCATTAAACCGTTACCTTTCTAGCTATTTTTTATGGTTTTACCCTTTAGAGATAAAACATAGCCTGAAGCGATCAATTCATATATAAATGAGTCGAAATTGTCACCTTTGACTACAGCTATATCTAAGAGTGGACAAATAATTAAATATGTTGATTAACCTACATGCTGTGTATCAATATTTTAAATCTCTAAGTTTGGCTTTTTTGCAGGATTGGCCGTTATGGCAGTAATGCTCGTTACGACTTGCCTCACATCATTGGTAATTATTATTTGTTGGCATAAACCTCCTATATTAGCTCTTTGCTTCCTACTTTTCTTCGGTTCCATAGAACTACTCTACTTCTCAGCTTCTTTAGTCAAGTTTCGTGAAGGTGCATGGCTCCCGATCCTCCTAGCACTTATTCTCGTTACCATAATGTTCATTTGGCACTACGCCACCACCAAAAAGTATCAATATGACCTTCAAAATAAGGTCTCTTTAGAATGGCTACTAGCTTTGGGCCCAAGTTTGGGCATTTCTAGAGTGCCCGGGATCGGGCTTGTGTTCACAGATCTCACCTCAGGCATCCCAGCTAACTTCTCACGGTTCGTCACCAATCTGCCTGCGTTTCATCGTATTTTGGTGTTTGTGTGTGTGAAATCTGTACCTGTTCCTTTTGTCCCTCCAGCCGAGAGGTACCTTATGGGCCGTGTAGGACCCGCTAGTCTTAGGTCATATAGATGCATTGTGCGTTACGGGTATCGTGATGTTCACCAGGATGTGGATTCATTTGAGTCCGAACTTGTTAATCGGATCGCTGATTTCATCCGTTATGACTGGAGCCGCCCTGAACTGACTAGTGATCCAGGTAACTATTTTACATAATTCGAAGGGTTTGGTACAGCCGTACAGGTCAAACCGATCATATATCCATATTTGTAACGACTTGTATAAATTTTTGAATACCCATTTACGTACATCAATCCTGGTTTCCTTATGTGGGTTCCATGCAGGTACCGAAAACGACGGGGTTCAGTCAACTAGATCGTCAGGAGAGTACAGGCTTGCCGTGATAGGGAACTCGGATTTTTCCACAACACGGGGTTTTGAATCAGAGGGAAGTATGCAACAAGTTAGCGTATCAGTCGGGTTTCAAACAATTGAGAGCATAGCAGACATAATTGAGATGGAGCCACAAGCCAAACCAAGACGAGTGGCGTTTGCTGTTGATGATGACAACGAATCTGATGACCCAAAAGATGTGCAAATGAGACGAGAAGTTCAAGATTTATTGGATGCTCAGCAAAGTGGGACGGCGTTCATACTCGGTCACTCGCACGTGAAAGCAAAACAAGGGTCATCAGTTTTGAAGAGGTTAGCGATTAACTTCGGGTATAATTTTCTTAGGCGGAATTGTCGGGGACCAGATGTTGTGTTGAAAGTGCCTCCAGCATCTTTGTTGGAAGTTGGTATGGTTTATGTTGTATAAGAGTTGTTATGGATATCTTGTGTAACTAGCTTCTGTTAATAGTAATAGAAATCATCTTGCTTTATTTTGATTTCTTTGCTCTAAAGAGAGCTATATTGCTCTTGATTTCAGACTTCTAAGCTTATTTCAACAAAATGGTTTCTAAGATCAATTTTAAAAGCTTAGACCAATGTCTTTACGATGACTTGTATATTGCGCATTAAGAGTTGTACATTATCTTTGATCGAAATGCTTCTACATTTTACATGTTTAGTTATATTTATAACTATTTTGTCCGAACCATTGAAAAAAATATCATGATTTAAAAATATATTTTATTTTTATAATTTGGTTTTTGCTTTTAAAATATTTTTAGAATTGCCTACAAATCTACAATGCATACAACTAATTTTCCAATGGGTTAAGTTCCAATTTGTAATCTACAAGCACCAGCATTACTTACTCGTTTAGATGTAATATACAACTTTCACTGCACAAGGTACAAACCGCTAATTGCATTCGGCAATCCTTCAATAACCTTGAGATACGACAAACAAAATGGCTCCTCTCAATTTCAATAGTCTGCCAAAGGGCCACGTAGCATCTCATAAACCATATATTACTCACTCACACGTGTCCATCTTCCAATGGTCCAATTCATCAAAATTTCACATAACCACCAAAAATTTCCATCACACGTTACACGCCCTCCACTCAAAATTACACACAAACACATCCAAAATTAAATCCTACGTGATTTGTTACAACTTTCTGAATTATTCATTTACTTAAACAAGAGTTTTTTAATTAACAATAATTATTTTGATAATCCTGTCGTTATAACAATTCGATAGATCGTTGTCCCCTAACTCGATCTAGATTAGCCCCAAATCACATTACCATCTGATGCGACTTGCTTTACTTATATTATTATCGTGTGTAAATAAATCTGTATCCGTCAAATTAATAAGTGATCTAAGAGGTTGACCAATTCACATGGATCATTAAACGAATCAACCATGACCCGCCTGGATCAACCCATTTTAAAAACTCCCAAGTTGGATACAAACTAATGTATATAAGGTGTGATTTTATGTGAATTTGGTTATAATTCCATAAAATAAGAGCATGGGGATGGGGCTAAGGGTTCTTCCCCTGTCACCTGCTTTTCCTGCTTCTAACTTCAATTTGACAAAACAGAACCTCACCACACCCAATTCTTATTACAAATTCAAAGTATTTTCATCAAAGACAGAAAAAGGTAACAAAGAAGAAGAGGAAGAAAAGCCCAAAAAGAGAAAGCAGAATCTGTTTGAAAGTGTTACAGAAGCTTTGGATTTTGCTCAAGTTAGATCAGCTGAAGATGCACAGCTTATTGAAGATGCTAGGATGGCAACTAAGTCTGGAGAAAGAATGAACAAGGAACAGGTAACTAATTCTTAAACTATTCGGTTTTTTCTGAAACATATTCATCGTACTAGATTCTACTGTTTTTGCTGGTTGGTCGATTTCTATCTTGTCTTGTTATCAAGAAAAAAACAAAATCATGAATCCAGTATTGCCGTATTGGTTTGCTAATATTCTTGAATTGGATCGTTTTTGGCCCAATTGTATATATTCGATTTATGTCTTGTGTGGTTGTTTGGTTTTCAAGAAAGCAGCAACACTATGAATCCGATAGATATATTTGTTTATTAGTTTAAATTTCTTGAGTCCGGTCGTTTACAGACCAAAAAGAAAAGTCTTTTAGTTTAGTTCTTTGATTTAAATAATCATTCAAACATCCAGTCACAAGAGGGTTTTGTTAGACCAGTTGAAAATAAAAGGTTCGCATAATTTTTAGTGCAATTTTAATATAATTTAGATAAAATTCCAGTTGTAAAGCTGGTTTTATATAAAAGTTTAACTATGAACCCGTATAAACTCATCGGACAGCTAGTAGAATAATCGAGTTGGGAGTAATAGGTTTAAATAACTAAATTAGTCATGTTAACATGGTCCCGGTCGGATAGTTGACATATCAAGGTCAATTTTAGAATTGGGTTATTTGAATTAGAAAACCTAAATTTACTCCCGACTACCTATTCATAAAAACTGTTTGTTTGTGTAGTATGGTGCTCTTCGGAGGAAGATCGGAGGGACGTATAAAGATTTCTTCAAATCATACGTCGAAGGTAAATCTATAAACTTGTATTTTTCGGTTTTAACATGATATAACAAGCCAATCAAATTGGTTTATTTCTTACTCGATGTATAAAAATTGTAACTTAACCTTTGTTTTGTTGTTTTAGCATGAATCAGAAGTTACCTAATTTGCCATTATGGTGATTTATGTTTTTGTATAGTTGATGGTGAATATGTAGAAGAGGGGTGGGTTGATAAGACATGTAAAGTGTGCAAGAAAGACACAAGGGATGAGCCAAGGCAAAAAGACAAGCTTGGAAGATATGTTCATGTGGCATGTTTGGACAAGCCTAAATCTGGGAACTTTTTTACCAGGCTTTTTTCTGGCTAGATATAGTAATTCTTTTTGTTTCAAAAATGAAATTAAAAGGTCTCGATCTTTTGGTTTAGTAAATTTCACACCCTAGTTTTTGATAGATTGTATCAATTGTGTGTTTAATGTTGTAATTGGATTCGAATCCGTCAAAACGATAATGTTTCAGAGCTTTTTGTATACATAGTATAGATATTTGTGTTTACGACTATGCCTACTATAAATGTTACAAAAGATTGAGAAGTGTGCGATATATGATGATCGAGGAGCTAGATCTTTAGAAATAAGCACCATTTTTCATTAATTTGTAGTATTGTTTATATGCAAATGACGACTCTTACAAGTTATTCTTGCTTGCGTGTTGTGATGAGATTTTTAAGTTCATATAGTTACATCTAACAGACTATTACGGGCATTCATTGAGTCGGTTTTCGAATTGATCGGTTTCTTCAATCCGGTTTAATAGGGTTGACATGTTTTGTTTGTTAAAGTTGAAAACCGACTCTAATTTGAATTGAATCTCATAAACCGACTCTAATTCAAAGGTCCGATTTCAATTCGGTTTTCATTCAAATTCTATTAAACCTAGTTTCGATAAATTTATGTAACTTTTTCCCAATCGCAAACCAACTTTAATATAAAAATCTATTTCAACATGTCTCAATTTGTAAAATATTTACATATCTACTTCTTAAAAGTTAAAAATAGATAAACAACACCATGTATGATGTATCAATAAAATCCATAGTTATCCGGTGATGTGCGTTTTAGGTACCAGTTTTATATTGCGACAATTAATACCAAGCTTTAACCACTAGCAAACTAAGAAAACACCAAAAGTAACTCAAGGAAAGCAAGAAGCACAAAACTTTATCAAATTTAACTACCAGAATGAAGGTTCTTTCCCTGTATACAATTTCACTTTTTTCAAGTTAATCAGTTTCAATTAAATTCATGCAATTGATAAATTAATATCATATAGCAATTTCTATTGTGATTAGACTTATGATCAGATTATCTAACCCTATAATTATGCAATTTATCAACCCTATAGTCAAGAGATTTATTAAAAAGCATAATTAGCCTATTTATTTCGAATCAAGAAATACTTAACTTGTTATGACTATTTTTATCATGCAATCGTCAATTAACATATAAAGGTCATTACATGCAATCGTCAATTGCACACACATTAAAGTTTCTATCTTTGGGTGTTTAACCCTATGATTAGTCAATCACTAGTCAAAATTACTTATTGATCATAGATAATCAAGATTAAAGTCTCACAAATAGATTAGTCGTCTAATTTATGAAAACTCATTTTGTAAACACCAAAAAACAGAACATAAAACACATGCAGTTCTTTGAGCAAGCTCTACAATACGAATATATGATAAAAAGTACCTTAATTCATTGAAATAAAACAACATTTCAAGGTTATATCTCCTCTAGGGAGGAAAACATAAAACTTAACCTAGCATTAGCATACTAACACACCAAAATCATTTAAGAACATGAAAATAGAGTTTAGAACGAAAACCCGTGAGAAAGTATGATGAAAAGCTATGAATCTTCACTCCAAAAGCCTTGATCTTCAATCTTTAGCTTCAAATCTGTCTTGGGATGCCTCTAGGGTGTTCTTAGAAGTATAATGAAGGTAAAAGTCGGGTAGAAGCTCCCTAACTTATCTGGACGTCGGTTTATATAATATTGGAAAAACAGGTCAGTTGTGTCGCGATCCGTCACCGGACGCGTCCCGATCCTTATCTATGTTGCGATAACCTTTCTTTTTTTTGAATTTTGAATTGACGGCTTATCTATCGCGGACGAAGTGCGATCCTTACTTGGACGCGTCACATTGTACATTTTTCCTGAATTTTTTATTTCCTTCTTGATTTTTTCCTTCGTTTTTCTCGTTTAAGCTTCACATAATTTCGCCTTATATCTTTTTAGCCTGAAAACAAATAATAAAGGTAAAAAACACTTATTTGTACAACTTCGTATAATAAATGGCTAAGATTAAACAGATGCCACATAAAATATATATAATATAAACGATATCATCCGGCCATTTAATAAATAAACAATCAATACCATAATTGTAACATTCTCAAAACGGGTCTAGACGTGTCCGAATATGGTACGTCAATTATTTAATTTAATTAAATAATATATATATATATTCTATGAAATGATATAAAATATGGAAAATAATAAATAAAAGGGTTATTAAAAATATTAATAAATATATATAGATAAAGATTATAAAATATCGAACGGTTTCAAACAAGGATTCCAAAAATATCCTCGTTAGTTGAAACGGTTAAACGAGAAATGAGTTGTAAGTTGAAAGGGGGAACAAAATACCCACTTGTGGATAATAATATCCACAAGTCGGTCCAACCCTTTGTCAATACACAGACACACACACGTAACACACACACACTCAAGCATCTTCTGTTCTTGCAAAGGTTGAAGGAGAAATCAATGATTCAAGCAAACAAGCTGTGATTCCAACAAGGAAACAAGATTAAATCAGTCCCCAAACATCATCTTCTTTATCTCTAACCTAGTAAGCTTCATCTTCATGCTTGTTCTTCATGTTCTTGATTTTGGGTTTTTGAAAGAAAACTCACTAAGCTTTGTTCCAGCAGTGAATTAAGGCTTAGAATCACTCCAAGATCAATTCCTAAACATCTTTTGATCATTGTAAGTTCCAATTCATTCTTGTTCTTGATTATGCCTTTCAAGACTTGAAATTCTAGGTTTCAAGTGGGTTCTTTGATTTAGCAATCAAGAACTGAAATTTATGATTGAAATAGGTTCTAATATCATTTATAAGTGTATAGGAACCAATTCCATGAATTAAAGTAGTGTTCTTGATGAGTTTTGAATTTTGGCTCAAATGGGTCAAAATTGGCCAAATACGGGTCAAACTGATTTTGACCTTCAAGAACTGAAATTTAGTGTTCTAATTGATCTTATAACTTGTTAGGATTGATTAGAACTCAATTGGTGCATTAGAAGTGGTGTTTATGCACAAATCCAATATTTAGCCTAAATGGGTCAAAATGGCCAAAATGGCCTAAATCTGTTTTTACACATCAAGAACTGGTTTTTAAGGTTCTAATAGGTTCATATGACTTGTATGAATTGATTAGAACATTGGTTTTGAATTGGAATGGTTGTTTTGCTTGAATTGGCTAAAATAGTGAAAAATAGGCCATAAATAGGCACGAAATTGGAAAATGATACCAAACCAAGAGTTTAAAGGTTTTAGTCAGTTGCAACACCTTCAATACATCATATTAGGTGTATATGGTGTATTGCAAGTGTTGGATTTGGTCTACACCAAGTTTTGGCCATTATGCGCACGTCTTTGTCCATTTAATTGTGATTTTCGTATGAATTAATTGGATAGGAGTTTTTTGTGTTAGAAAGCTTCCACAAGTGTCAAATGGTCCTATGAAACACTAGATTTTTACCAAAATTGATTTGGAGTTGAAATGAGCTAAAATGGACCTGCTGTGCACAAAACAAACACAAGCTGCAGCATCTGCACACTGGTCGCGGCGCGACAAGCATGTGTCGCGGCGCGACACCCCTGCACACAGCTTTCTTTGCTGTTTTGTGCTATGTATTCGCGTGTTGTTGCTTGGTCTGCTATAGTTAGTTAATAAATGGTTTTAAAAACACCATTAGGGTATTGTTTCAAGTATCCTAGACGTTCCTCGCATATTCAAATGATTGATGCGTAGGTCTTGATATTATAGGTTGAATTGTCAATCCGTGTGTGCCAAAGCAAGGTCGTTGCTTATCCTAGCCTATCAGGTGAGTGTCGAATGTCATAACAATTAATATACCTATAATACATATTAACAATGATTACATAATGGTATACCATGATTTGTACACGCACTTGTTTAAGTGTAGGATTGCATGATGATGCTAGAACTTAACATGTTGACACAATGTAGTATGCACTTGTTTAGGTGTATGCTATGATGATAAATGAATATATGCGCGCATTGATGATTGATTGATTGATGATTCGGTTGAATCATACTATCTGTTTGTGATCGGTACGGATCTATTGGGCAAGGTTTGCCCCAGACCAAGTTGTCCTACTTATTGGGCAAGGTTTGTCCTCTTCGGGTATAGCTGCGGCTGTACAACAGAGGAATCTGCGGATTCCAAAACGCAACGGTGGACGCTGTATAGCTCCCCCACCGGGGCGGTTGATGTGTTTGGTACCCCAGTTTGGTGCATTGAGCCGGGTTAGCTCCCCTGCAAGATATGTTACCTCCTGACTACGTCAACTCATCGCGAGATGCTAGGATAGAACTATCTGAGCATGATTAATGATATGTGATGTACTTATATTGATTGCATGCTATTTGGTACTCACTAGCTATTATAGCTAAGAGTTGCTACACTCCACATGTGCAGGTAATCCTTAGTGAGCTCGGGAGCCTGCGGGTAGTTATTGCTTTGGGAGGAACACTGCTTATATGTTTAAACTATGTTTATGTATGTTTAAGATAATGGTCAGCCGGTTATGTATTCCGTAACACCAACTGTCGTTTGTGGCATCATTTTGAATGTTTATATAGTTTGCCACGTGTTTTTACTTCCGCTGCATTTTTAAATTATAAGCCAGGTTTGATTGTTTTATTTACAGTCAAACCCACGCAGTTTGAAATCGTAAATTGTATTTTAAAAAGAAAAATTTGATTCTCAAAATTACGGTGTTACAATAATTCACAAACAAAGAAGAAAGAAGAGAGAGGGCAATGAGATAGATAAATCATAGGAGGAAACTGGAAAGGACCTGAGGGTTAAAAGGGCGGTGATGGTGTTCTTGCGTCTTTTGACCCCTCGTGCGGGTGGGTAGTGAACACATATACTTACAAAGAAGGCGGTTAGATAGCAATTGGGATTGTAAGTAGAAAAAAAAAATTCTATAAAAATCAAGTAGAAAGGTGATGGCATATACAAGGGTTTTTTTTCCTTCAAAAACTTGATATTTCAAAAACCCCTCATATCTTTATTTTTTACTTACAAATGTTGTTTAATACACACTTATACAAAATGTTTTTGTGACATACGAATGTAATGATTTTGCTTAAAAACATAAACATATATAAAGAATATTCATATGTACTATAAAGAGAAATAATATATTCTCGTAGGAATCATTTAAAATATTTGTAATAAACACTTAAAAAATAACACATGAAGTGTTATTTTATCTAGTTCAATAATTTTTTACTTTGAACTATTAGTTTTCTAAATGTTTAAAAAAGTAAAATACTCTATAAACTAATAAATTAATTCTTAAGATCTCTTGTAACTGTAATAACGTGCCTTCTATGACAAGCTAAAATTTGTGTGTAATGAATGTCATTTAATGACACACCACTAGGTGTGTTTAATCATCCGCTCGTCATCTTGGTAACGAGCTCGGTAACAATTTCTTTCTTTTTTTACTAATTTTTTTCAATCAACGAATTTTTTTTGAAGTAATATTAATCATGCTTGTATGATCTATAACTTAGACAGCATCTGTTAGAAGTTACAACTTACCAACACCTCAAAACAGCCTAGACCGGTGTTTGGGAAATGGGGAAAAAAACATGGGCGGGATGACTAAAAATCGCGGGAATCCACGTAACCTAGACTTTGGCGGGAAATCAGGCTACTTATTAACTCCTAGCGCGGGAAGCCGACGAACAACTGTACCGACTATTCGAGGTTACAGTCATAGATCTAGTGCGGTTTCGTAAGAGAAATCTGGGATATCTGGAGATGGTTGGACGTCAATACGATTGCTTGGCGAACCCTCTTGGGGCCGTCCGATTCACTTTCGAGAAGGCGGTGGCCACCGGTTCGGATCCCGCTTCTTTTGACCGCAAAGATTGGGGCGTCGCCGATCTCTTCCGTGAGTTTCTTTTCGACAACGATGGTCTAAGTCAGGTATTTATGATTCTAGGTCATATGAACTTATATCCTGTGTTTAAGCTGTTGTTTTGGCATATTCATGTATATTCATTAGGTTCGTACCGAAAAGGTTGTAGGTTTTGTAATTGGCTTACTACGCTACACATTTTCCAGATTTAGGGTTAATGCTTTTATTTAGTTTGGTTGATTATAACGTATCACGTCTGGTTGAAGTGTAGAGTTTATGGATCCATTTCTCACTGTTGCAGACTCATACCGTACACTGTTAGTAGTGGTGACCTAATTGTTGGTTACTGGATTATATTGAGTTGATTGCTGAAAGGTTTCTTAGTTCAATATGTAGATTTGCTATCAAATTATCTAAGCAAGAGCATATAAATCATTAACCTAAAAATCGTGTGAGGTGTTCATCTTTTCAATGCTTGTTTGTGGATAGCATTTACTCTTTTCATCTTGTTTAATTGAAATAAAATTTTTCTGATTTGTAAGTATTGCTATCTGATAAGTATCTAATCATCATTTCTAGGTCCCAATGCTAACTTCATCAACTGTTCAATGGATTCAACCAAACTCGTTAGTTCGTTTTCGCGGAATGATACAAGACATGCTGGGTAATGAGTTCTATGTCGGTGCTTATAAGGTGTGTGAGGCCTTATGCTTAAGTCTGAACAAGATCTAGAATATGCTGTATTTTGTTAACTTATTACTACTATTTATTTTACATTACTCATGAAGAATGAAGAGACATGGAACACGAACAAGTTTACGGATGTTTCTCAATTTCCCATGGGTCCTTCACCTGATATGCGGGTCTGGGAGCGTCGGCTACTCTACTGTGTCCCCGTGAGTCCTGTTAATTTTTCAAATAAAGATTTGTCCTTAAATATATGTATATGCATTTGCATATCCAATGTTTTGTAATTTAAATATTACAGGTTATTTCTCAAGAACTTCGTCTCACACCTAATTTTATCTTCTTTTTAGGTCCCTGGCCAGAATTTATGGGCGGATAATACTTCTGAGGTTGTGTCAAGTACGTACGACACCTTAGCAAGCCGAGAGAAACGACAAAGAGACACCTCTTCAGTTTCTGATGAGGTGGATATGCAAGTATGTTTGAATCTATATGGAAAATCTTGAGTATGCATGTATTAAAGTTTGCTTTATGAAAAGTTTAAGGCTTTGCTTATTGTATGATATATTTCATCATGATAGGACTTAAGTAATGAGATGCCAAATTCTCCACGGGCAAAGAAGATGGTGAGCTGATAATTTTATTTTCATATACTATCTCTTTTAAAATTTTCAACCACAAATAAAGTTCATATTACAATACATTTATTCCAAAAATTGTTTGAACAGAGAGAAGGTGAAGCCCTCCCATTGGAGGACATGAGTGAAGAAACATGCTGTGGTATGAGTATGGTACCTGATTTTGATAGAAATAATTTTCCATGTCTAGTGAAGGTATTTTTTATTATAAAACCGAACTCCTATAAGTGATGAAATTCAGTAAAAGGAAATTCTTACAAAGTGTTCCGTTTCTGCAGGTTTACGACTCTCCAGAGTCTGACCTGAAGCTAAATGATGTGTTTGAGTTTATTGGTGTCCTTGCATTTGACACCGATGTTAAAGATGATAAAAGTGGTGAAAATGAACTGGCAAATTGTTTTCGCGAAGAGGAATCAGTCACCATGCCTTCTAGCAAGGTTTGACTTCTTATACACGCTTTTTTTTCTGTGGTATATTATCTGGTAATCTGGTTTCGAATTCTAAAAGTATGCTTTCAGGTGCCACGTCTTCATTGTCTTGTACACAGAAAGCTTTCACCTAGTGATATGATTTGTAGTTCACCAACATTGGAGGTAGGCATTTAAAATTAGATTGCTAATAATGCACCACCTTACCATTGGTTTATAATACTGAATATTGTTTGATTCTTGTGATGTTAAAGCCAAAACCCCATTTGCTGAAAGGATTACGCGAGTCCCTGCTGCAACATCTTACAGTAGTTCTCGGTGATGATGAGTTAGCAGCCCACTTTATGTTATTACACCTATTGTCAAAGGTTAGGAGTTGCATCCACAGTACAAAACTTTACCCGTTTACTCAATTATGAATGGTCAATTTGGGTTGTGTTTCATCTCTAACAGTTAAAATAAAAAAATTATTGTCTTAAAAGAAAACAGGATATATGGTTGACGGGGATTTTATATTCTTGTTCACCAAACATCTATGTTTTTATATCCTTAACTGCCAAAATATCTCACTTCTAAAATAATAATCCCAAAAAACCTTATGCAATAAAAGTTGCGAATTTCAGAAAAAGAAATACAACGGACTTCGACAAATAGTAGAGGCCAATTTTTTTTTTTTGAGAAATGTGGTGCCTTGGACTCTTGGAGGTGAAACTTTTTAGAGTGTTATTATATTAAATAAATTTTGTATAAAATTTCTTTTGTTTGACACACCAATCATTTACAAAAAGTGTGAAGATTTTTCAAGACCAGTACGAAAAAGAAAAAAAAGTTAACGCATTTGATTTGTTTCCCAACCCACCTATGCATAGTATGTTTCTTTCTTAGATACATACTTCATTCAATCTATAACAAGAATTTTTGATACAGGTTCATATGAGGGTAGATTTGATTGCTGTGGGGAAACTATCACTTAATCTCACCAGTTTTGACAAGTCAAGTATATCTGTCTTCAGTAACCGTATCAACGATGCAGTGAAGAATCTTCTACCATTCACCCTGTCTATGCCCCTAAAGGTTGAATATCTAAACACTGCTTCATTTGCCCCTGTGAAGGATTACCAAACAAACAGGTATACAAATGTTTATGCAATATAATGCTCTAATCGCTTCTCTATAACTTAGTGACATTTTTGTGTTATTAATTTTGCAGACTTGTGTCTGGGGTTCTTCAGTGTGCTGAAGGGTCGCACTTGACAATAGATGAGACACAATTACAATCAGGGACTCTAAACAGTAATGGTGTTGAAAATACCCAAATACTCAAGGATCTAATACAGTTCCAAAAGGTTCATATTTTGTAAATCTTGTTTTATATAATGTGATTGAAAATAGTTATGCCTGAGTATTTAATATTGTTCTGTTATGATGACAGGTGGATTACGATTTCAAGTATTATAAAATGAAGATGGATGCAGATGTTCAATTGCTGATTCTTTCTGAAGCGAAATCAAACATCCTACCAGCTGATATTGTTCTTCCTTTTCATCCATCATCTGTGGGTCCCTTGGGGATTGTGGATGCACAAACATTAAACGCTTGGAGATGGTATTTGGCTACTCTTAGATCATTGACACATTCTATTGGGACCGAAATGCAAAAGGTACATCTGAGTTGAATATATTTTTCATTTTGCAATTTCTAAAATATTGCATTCAATTTAATTTTAAGGAAGTTGAAAGTGTTAAATATTATGTTGATGCTAGTTAATCTGTTCAATGCCGACAGGTGGTAGAAGATGATATGGTTGCCGCTAGACAAGTTGATCGGAGCATGGGGACTGAAGATTTTAACAGGTCTGTTGGCTCACTGAGCCATTGTGGCAAATAGATGGATCAGTCGGGCTGGGTAACATCTCAAAATGGTGAATGTTTGGTATTGGGTTGGGGTTGACATCAAACAGTTTTTGGTAAATGATTATCAGTTTGTCAAATATAATTACAATGATTATAGTATTTTTATAACAATCTGATGGTGTATAACTTTGAGCCACTATTTAACCGGTCTGATATGTTCGACCTCTGACTGCTTTTCATCAAATTCTTTATGTATATTTATCTTGTTTGGCTATATTTATAAGTAAATTGACCAGAATTGTCGAAACTATCTATTGCCTATGAACTAAAATGCAATTGTGATTTGCAGATGGCTTACTATGGGCCGTCTAATAGCAGTGAGCTTCGGGGAGACATGCTTATCACATGAACACTGGCAAATGGTGAAAGAAATGGAAAGGCTAAGAAGAGAGAGGCTTCGATAAGGGGGGACGAATGGTCAAAATAGCTGGTTTTGTGGGTATGGTTGTGTATGGTTTCTGAAATTTGGCCTTGTAATACCTCCTTATTCAAGTTAGTATATGGTTCTCCTTCAATGCATGTCTCACTCGTATCCTAATCTGTTATTGCCTTTTGAGGTTTCCATTTTCAAGTCTTGTTACTCTACGCCTTTATTCAGTGAAGAAACCAAAAGAGTGATGAGAAAAGCAAAAAGTTAATCAAGAAAACCAAAAGGAATCAGACAAGTAAAGTCACAATTATCTTTTAGTTTACACATTTGAATGTTCAATAATATAGTATATATATACATTAATCACCATTTTACAAAAGTATGTGCTTTAGGGTTTACCAAACACATTGAAAACTGAAGCATTGAACCATCTCATTCTGTATCTATCAAACACACCTTAAATGCATATGATGTTTTGAACTTGTTATCTTTATTCAAAGTTTATGTACAAAACTTCTAAATTTATATTTAGTTAATTATCTAAAAGATGCTTACCAGCTTAGCATTTATAAATAGATTAAAATAACATAATCAAAACCATACTCATTTTAATAAAATTCATTATATAAAAAGAGTGTCACTGTCATGTTGGATATTTAATAGCAGTTGAGTCGTGCAACTTTGGTTTTATAAATAGGAGGATACCATCTTGAGTAGTGCTAACTTTGGTATTATAAAAGATAAAAAAGTGTGCGGTTCATAACATTTATCCTATATATCATTTTATATATCATTTGTGTATGTTAGGTCTTTAAAGTTGTGTTCAATATATTTTTTAGCCGCTTATGACATTAGTTATAGCATATAATACTTTATGTAACTAGCGTAGAAATATAAATACATGTCTACAAGTCCTAATGTAATATAAAGTCAATAACATTTATCCTAAATATTATTGTACATATATATTATCTAGATGTGAGGTGTTTTAACTAGGAGTGTGTTTGGTTGGGGGTTTTAAAGGGTAGAGATTGGAAATGGAAATGAGAATAATTAATATTGATTAAGTATATTAATGGGTAATGAACAATTTTTCAATAAATTGGAGATAATGAATTCATGGTAATAGATCAAGTATATGTATCTCCCCTGATCACCACCATCACCACCAATATTATTACCACCACTGACTGCCGCCACTACTCGCCGATCCTACCACACCGTCTTCACTGTCGCTACCATCATCGACCACAATCACCATCATCGTCATGGATTCAAGTATGTATTGGTCCACCGACCACCACCACCGCCACTACACTTTACTATTGTCATAGATCACTGCCACAACTATCACTAGCAACCTCCACACCGTCAAATATCACCACTACCACCGCCTACACTTCCTATCGCCACGTCTACCGACTACCACAACCACCGTTGTTGTCAACCACCACTCTCCATTATTAATTATCATTAATCGCTGCCTCACCAAACATTACCATTGCCGCCACCGATCATCGCACCTAAAGGTTGCTTCCACCACCATCACAACTTACTATTGCAACAAAAAACTACCATCAGCACCGTTGCCACCACTAATACGTGTATAATAATTATTTAGATTACATTCTTTTGTATTCCTTTACCCTTTATCGTACCATTTTAAGGTTTTATTTAAAAATTTATAAAATTGTGTAATAATTAAACGAACCCATACAGGCATACACCGTAGAATCGGAATCCGGACCATCATCGTCTGGCTTCTGGATTTGGATTCACTGCAACTGAGTTTCTTGTTCACCACCGGAACTGAAAAGATATGATATTCAGTAAACAACAAATTCAATCCTTCATATCATTCTTCGTTACTATTCATCCTCATGAAACCTACAACGTCTTCTACTCCACTTCCACCTTCTTCTTCGTATGTCACCGCTATTCCATCACCCTTTTGCTTTTATAAACCCTAAATCATCCCTTTGGTTGTATGCAGGTATTGAGTGCCTATTTTGTGGTTTTGCCTTTACGAGATGAAGGCGCGATTTCCTTAGGTATAGGTAATCTCCCTGGGCTTTTTGTGGGATCGCTGCTATTGACATTGATTGCTGCTCCTCTTACAACGCTCATCTTCTCATCGCCTAATCTTTCTAAAGCTAAGGTACACACACACACAAAATCCCTAATTTCTTTCATTTTTATAGGTTTATGTAATCAATTTTGAATTTCAATTGTAAGTTAGATGATATGTTTTGCTAGTAGGGTATTGGAATAATAGAATGTCAGATGTTTCGGCCAGAATGGTTAGGGCTTTCTGCTATATTTGGGCGAAAACCAGTTGGCCTTTCTGGTTAATGCTTGTGGCCATTATACTATGGAACTTTTTCTGTGTTTCTTGCCTGTTCTGTTTAATTAAGTTTGTGATGGATTTGGTTTTCTGGGTACTTCAGCTTTTGAAACTTCTGAATTTTGATGTCTTCAAGGTACTAAACCATGATGGCATGTTATATCCTGGACCTACCTTAAAGCCGACTATAAATTCTTAAATGTCGTTGGCTTTTTATGCGATTGTACTTTTGCTTTAACCACCAAAAGAATCTCGTTGTTTTGTTGTTTTCTTGTTCAAAGGTTTTTGTTTCAGCTGACTCCTCTGCCAATATGGTTTAAGCAGATAATTATAGTATTATTTGGTAGTATGTCATGGTTGTGAGTTAGTATGGACCATGTTGGAAAGATGTGACAAACTATCCGTTGGCATTTCATCCAAAAACTAAATTTAGGGTTCAGTGGTTACCTCCGACTAGGCCTTGTTGTGCCTCCTTTTAGTTGCATTCAATTATTATTAATCTTGTTGAACTCAAGGATTGAAAATTAATTAAGGATGCTAAGTGAATGATGTCTGCTTTTTTGAAAAATAATTATTAGGAAATGTTACAAGAATTTTATTAGATGATGTCTGCTTTTTTGGCAATATGTACATGTGGATTTTGACTCCATACTCTTAACCTGTAATGGATGTTTGTTGAACTCCAGGCTTTGGTGTTGATACACAGGTTTTTTAGCGCCAGTCTTATTCTTTTTTTCATTTTATGGATGTTCTCATCTCCTGCAAGCTCAATTCCAAACCTAAAGGTAAAGATAAAAGTCATAAAGTCACCATCTTACACAACAAATCAGTTTTAAAATGCCATTTCTCAGATTTTCACTAGGCATGCTCTACATGTTTAGGGTTCCTTCTCAACATCGTCTACCATAAAAGAGGAAGTAAAGGTTGAAGTTCATCATACTTCAAGAAATCTTGGTGACTGGGAGGACCATGGATGGTTTTACATTTCAGTGAGAATTGCCTTCTTCTTATGGGTATCAGGCTACTCTCTTGTTCCCAGCTAGTATTTTTCTAGGGGGTGTTTGGATTTGTGTTCCGGTTATCTGATTTTTGTTACTTAAAAGTTAAAAATCACAATAATCAGTTTTTAACGTTTGGGCAAACATGTTCTACTTCTGGTTAACTGAATATTAAGGGGTCTAATAGTTAGTTTTGAATAATGAGTTTCATTCCAATTGCAACAAAACGATAATTTAATGGTAAACTATAACTACCCATTCACCCTTCTTTTAACCTAATCTAAGAGACTATTACTCTTATTTCACGTCGTCTCCTCTTTATTCAGAAAATGTATTCCTCAAATAATCAGAATTTGCCAAACATCACTTGATATTATTCGTAGAACTTTAAACAACAAAGCATATCCAAACACTATATTTTACAACCCGTTAGATCACAATAACACATAAACACTTTTAAAAGGATCACCCAAAGCGGTAAATTTTGTACAGGTTGCTCTGCTAAACCTTATAACTATATCTTCAACCTGGGCAAGAGTCATTGACGCCATGGACAATGAGGTATGTGCTGCCATGTCCTACAACAAGAATGTATAAATCTCTTTTTTTGTTTTTTTTAATCTTTTTTTTACGTATGTTAATCATGTGTTATATTCAGTCAGGTTCAAGATTGTTTGGATTTGTTGGTGCTGGTGCTACATTTGGCCAACTTTTTGGTTCATTGTTTGCCACAGCCATGGCTTGGCTGGGACCATGTATGTCTTTGCTCTTGTCTTGTCCATGTTTCCTAAAAATCCTTGCTCTTTTGTAACCTTTTCCTCTCGTTTTTTCCAGATCTGCTTTTAATTGCTTCCATCTTGATGGAACTTGCTGCCCAGTCATCAGAAAGGATAAATAAGGATATGTGAGAATATATGTTGGTTTTTAACACTGTTTTATATGTTTACTCATAATATTTCAGCTCTCTTAACCTCTTTTCTGTTCTAATTTCTTTCTTTTTCATTTTTTTTCTTCATAAAAAGAGCTGACATTGATCACCAGGATGAGAAATCTATTCAGAAAGAATCTTTACTAAGGACTGCAAGTTCAGCTGCTGCTTCAACAAAGCCTCGGTTTTGGGCTTTACTGGAAGGACTAAGACTAATATGGTCATCAGCTTATCTGTTATGCGTATCACTGTTTTTGTTGCTAAGTGCAGCAACCTCTTCGTTCTTCTATTTTCAGGTGAAATTATGCTTTATTATGTTTAAGTTACCTTTATCGTTAGTGTCACAAGGAAATTGATTGTACTTTTGGGTTCACTGTATTCCTCTTTTGTGTTGTAACTTATTTATCTTTCCTCTGAAAATGCAGAAAGTAACCATAATTGCCTCAACTGTTACAAGCCCTACTGGAAGAAGACAATCATTTGCACAGATCAATAGTTTTATTGCTGTTTTCATCCTTGCTGGTCAACTTACTTTGACGGTATGCTATATCTTTTGAAAAGTAGTAATCAAAATATATAACTATTGGTAATCTACTACTATTAGACTATTATTAATTTACATAGCTAATATACAATATACTTTTTTTTAAGGAAATATACAATATACTATTATTACTATCCCTAATTTATCCTTTTATGAGTGGACGACGCAACCATGATTTATTGTTAATTTAGTAACAACACTACCCAATGCCGCCAGTGCGCGGTATGTGGGAGGTAAGATGTAGACAGTCATACCTCTACTCGAAATAGAGAGACTGCTTTCCGAAAGACCTCTAGCAAGAAGATGAAGCACACGAGGTGCCAATTACTTATAGAAATTATTAAACTTTTTATTTCATTAGAGAGAGGTTGATATATATAACTGTGTATTGAGAAAAAAAATATGCCTTATTTTACCACTATTTAATATTTCTACTACTTAACAAGAGAAAATTTTAAGCCTTAAATCTTTTTAACAATATAAATAAGAGTGTGTGAGAGACAGATATAACAACTCAAGTGTGTGTGAGAGATTTATTGTTAATGTGATTTTTTCTAACTTTCTTCTGGTTGTAGGGACAAATTCTTACTGTTGCAGGGGTTACTACAGCTCTTTGTTCAGCACCATTCATCGCTTTTTTGAATTTGATTGCTATAGCTATATGGCCAACATACATTGCTGTTGCAGTCTTGGAGACCTTTCGAAAGGTTTAAAATGTTATTTGCCCCCTTATTTGAGATACTTTACTAGTTTACTCTCATTTAACAAAGCATCTCCTATTTGCACCGTGTCCATTTTGGTCATTACTATCTATTGGTAATTCCCTATTTCATCAAACACTCAAAACATCTGATTTTTTACAACTTCAAATATCATATAATCACTTTCATCTTGACACATCCAAACAACCTGCAACCGTGTTAACCCGCTTTAAGTTGTAATTTTATGCAATTTACAGGTGGTAACATATGTTGTAACCAGGCCAGGAAGAGAGCTACTTTTCACTGTTGTCTCACAGGATGAGAAATACAAAGCCAAGGTACCCCCACTCCCACCCCCATCCCAAAAAAAAAACAACGAAAGGAAGAAAAAGAAAATAAACAAACGCATATGCACTTGAAACGACATTTTTTTACAATAAACATCATATGCCACAGGTATGCATAGATGTTCTTGTTCAAAGGCTCGGAGATGCTACTGCAGCTGGAATGTACAAACTACTCTACAGCAGTCATAAGAGCAAAACCACCACCATCTCTCTCTACGCTTTACCTGTATGTACTGCACTGTACTGTAATTATAATATTTTTTCAGTATTTTCACAGTTTCTCATTTTTATGTAAATCTGAATCTTGTTTCGGTTGAATCTGCATCAGGTCTGCTTTTTATGGATACTGACAGGATTCCATTTAGGACGACGACAAACACAACTTGCGAAGTCCCATAATCTTTCATCTTCCTGAAATTTACATATTTCTATAAATATGTGTAGGGGAATTCAGTTTTGTACTTTTGTTGATTTGCATAATTGCATCTAACAATGAGCGTTTAGATGGAGTAGAGAGCCATGGGGAGTTGGGGACATTATCTTAGGGTTGCAGACTATCGGCAGCGGTCATGGTTTGAAATGTATGTAGCAACCCATTCAGAGTTGTCTTAAATTACTTTAAACGGTATATAAAGTTTTGATTAGGAGTTAATCTAGTCAAGTTTGTAAGCCTGTACTTTTGTTTTGAAAATTTTGCAATTCTTAGAAGGGTAATTTAAATATTTAAAAAAATGCTACAATTTTGATATGCCATGAAAATTTATAACACATAAATTCATTTCTCTGTAATAATTTTTTATTTACAAAAAGTTAAGTCACACTTGTTTACAATAAAACAAAAACTTGTGTAGCGCTTGCAATCTTAGAAATCAGAAGCACTTTTTCTGAAGAATTGATATCATGTAGCACACCAATTATATATCTTTATGTAACACAGGTCTAAACATGCAGCCACTAGGGCAGGAGGTCTAGAGTTAGTGGTTTCATTCCACTACAACGACACGTTAGTTTTTTTTCCTCCGTCCACTCAGCTCGTCACTTAGCCCCGTAGTGATCATTCCTCATCATACCATAATCTCGGACCTGGTTAATACCCACCACTAGAGGTGCACAAGACCGGTTTTTTAACCGAACCGGATCGGATAAAAACCGGTCCGGTTTTTTCGGTTTTTTTGTGATCGGATTTTTTTCAAACCGGATCGGATCATAACCGGTTTTTTGAGGATAAAGTGATAACCGGTGAAACCGGATTCGGATCGGATCGTAAACGGTTTTTTTAATATCCGGTTTTTATTTTATCCGATTTTTTTTAAAAAAAATCAGATTTTTATAAATTAAAATACTTAAAACATTACAAAGTTACTTAAAATTCTTAAACTTTACAAGGTTCAAATTAAAATACTAAAAATACTTCAAGTACAAATAGTTAAAGTTCAAATACTTAAAATACAAATAGTTAATCTTCGTCGTTTTCGTCTAGCTTCTTCTTCGTTGTCGTCGTCTTCGTTTGTTGGTGATATTCCAAGTTAATACAAATCACCCATCTAATTCGGGTTCGCCTTCGTCGTCGTCGTCTTCGTTTGGAGGTGATATTCCAAGTTCGACTTCTTCATTACGTATAGTTGCTTCCAAATTGTGGTCAATTGCATCTTCAAGCGTGGTCAAATGTTGCGTCCGTGCCGCTCCATCCAAATAATCCTTTAAACAAATGCATACTTCTACCGACTCGGGACTTAATCTTGATCTCCGTTGCGATATAACCCTGCCACTAACAGAAAAAGCGGATTCCGAAGCTACCGTAGAAGCTTGGACGGTTAGTAGATCACGGGCCATGGCGGCTAGAACCGGAAATTGTGGTCCCTTTTCTTTCCACCAAGCCAAAATATCGAAACTTTCAAACTCTTCAAATGTCATTTTTGATATAAAATCGTTTGACATATAATTTCCCAACTCGCTACTTGGGGTGCTAGTACGAGCTCGTTTGGATTGAGAATTTAATAGTGTGTTAAAAAGTGACAAATTTATGTTACTTGAACTTCCTCTAGTTGAATCCCCTTGCCTCATTTGATCGAATATTACATTACTCGACCCGTATTTATTTAAATAAATATCAAACATGTCTCGAAAACATTTGTTAAAATGATTTACTTGGTTTTGGACAAAATTTGGGTCATGTTCCGTTAGATTAAAAGCAAATGCAATTGATTCGATCATTGTTTCGACCCCGCCAACATTTACCATTGGGTTTAAAGCGGTGGCACAAGTAAAAACGGGTGGAATCTCCTTAAAATATTTTAAAAGCTTTTCTTTCATTGCCTTTCCCGCTAGTTGGAAAATTTCACTTTCAAATTCAAAATCATTTAGTTTAGTAGCCAACAAAAATATTTGATTAAGAACCAATGGGCTAGTCGGGTAATAAATACCGGATAAAATAGTTGTTGCATTTTTAAAAACCCCAAGCAAATCGGTTATTTTGGCTATTATATCTCACTCCAAAATCGAAAACGTGTCGGATACATAACCCCTCTCATGTAAGCGATTGTAAAATGCTTGCAATGTATCTTTTTGCCTTAAGGCGGAATGCATCATCATCCAAGTTGAGTTCCAACGAGTAGGACAATCCAAATTAGGACCCAAATATATTTTGTTAACCGACTTGCAATATTTTTTATAATCATTGAGTCGTTTGTTGTTGTTGCAAAAAACCGATTTTATCATTGTTTTAAATTTTATTCTAATCGGCTCAATGACTTCCAAACCGGCTTGCACGGTTAAATTAATTATGTGTGCAACGCAACGATTATGGAAAAATTTTCCGTCTAAAATCGGTGATAGCAATAACTTCAATCTTGGAACCGCGTTTGTATTATTCGATGCATTATCAAATGACATAGAAAAGACTTTACTTTCTAATTTGTAAAGACAAATTACCCTTTTTAAAAGATGAAATAAGTTAGCACCGGTATGTGGTTCACCGAATAATTCAAACGCGATGGTTCTTTTCATCATTTGCCAATTTTCTTTGTTTAACCAATGTGCGGTAACCGCTAAAAAAGAATTTCCGGTATTATGAGGGGAACTCCAAACATCACATGTAAGCGAGACACCGTAATTGTGTTCTTGAAATCCCAAAATCATTTTTTTTCTCGCTTCATGCCACATTTTTATTGCGTCTTGTCTAAGGGTTGTACGACTTACTTGAGTATAACCGGGTTGCATCCTTTGTTGAAGTATTGCCGTGAATTCTTCATCATCAAAGTGGTCGAACAGTAATGCTTTTTTAATTACCATTCTTGTAAAATCGGCCCGTAGTGCATCGTTGTCGTAAACAAAAACACCACCTTGCGGAGTAATATTTGTTTGACTTGGATCCGATCTTGATCGAAGAGCCTTGCATGATTTTGAAATATGGTTCCTCAACGTTGTGTTCCCCTCCGGTGCAAAAAACTTTCGGCAAAGTTTACAACGCGCCCTTTTCGAGCCATTTGACATCTCACACAATTTAAAATGTTCCCAAACTTCTTTGTTTCGATTGTGTTCGATTACCCTTACCACGTCGACATTCCCCCCAACGGAAGATTCAACCGTGTTACTAGCACTAGCCATGAAGAAAATAAAAAAGATAGAGATTTGAGAGAGTTTTTTAGAGGTAGTATTTGGTG
The DNA here is from genome assembly GCA_038502395.1 of Dittrichia graveolens. Lineage (NCBI taxonomy): Eukaryota > Viridiplantae > Streptophyta > Magnoliopsida > Asterales > Asteraceae > Dittrichia > Dittrichia graveolens. Next base: position 96,669,168 of record JARJIL010000002.1, read on the forward strand.
TGAATCATCCTATAACATCCCCAACCTATTTATAAAGAAAAAATGTGAAAAAAAGACAAAAAAAAAGGGGCAAAAAATTCCCCAACGGTCAAAAAAACGGCTAGTTTTTTAAACTCGACGACCGGTTTTTTTTTCCGGTTTTTAACCGGTTTTTTTAAAACTGGTTTTTAATCCGGTAAAAAATCCGGTTCAACCAAAAGATCCATATCCGGTTATCCTATCCGGTTTCAAAATATCCGGACCGGATTTAAAAAAAACCGGTTTTCCAATAACCGGTTTCGGATAGTTTTTGCGCGAAATCGGATATTCGGATTTTCCGTGCACCTCCCACCACCCAATTAAAGATAGAGAAAGAGAGTGAGAGAGAGAGATGACCACACTTTGTACACCATTTACACCACCACTTGGGTGGTTATAACCATATGCATTCTCCCCCCATTTGGTGATGGTGTTGGAAACCTTCTCAACACTTAAGTGGTGGATCCATCACATGCCTAACACACACCCACTCCATGTACCCTAAGGGGGTGTTTGGTTGGAGGGATTTTGTGGGATTTCATGGGAATTGGATTCTAATTCCTAGGAATTCCAATGTTTGGATTACAATGGAATTGGAATTTGAGGGATTCAAAATCCTTTATTCAAGGGAATGTAAAATCCTTTGATAATAGGTGGGATTCTAAAATCTGTGAATGAGGGAATCTGGCATTTTACCATTAACCCCTCGCCTATATCTGATCTCAAACCACAGACACAACAAACACCCAAAAATTGCCTTCTTCGTCCTCTGGCCTTCACGACGCTGTTCGAGTCCCGGCCGTTCAATTCGCCGGCCGTTCGAGTCGGTCGTCGAGGTCCCTGGTCGTGTCGCCGGTAAAGCTCCCTTTGTGTTGTCGGCCATCGTCCCTGATCGTTCAAGTCGCATACCTCCGCCTTCGTCGTTGATGTCGCCATCGTCGGAGTCGTCGTCGCCGTCGTAGAGTCTCCGTCACCGTAGTTGGAGTCGTTGTCACCGTCTTTGGAGTCGCCGCCTTCTTCCGTCGATTCCCGTCTATCGAGAGTTGCCGTCTTTCGCCGTCTTCCTCCGCCTTCATCGCCGACTGAGCTGCCGCCGTCGCGGTAAGTTCTCTCTCTGTATATATATATACACACACACACACACACATATCCCATCAGAATCCTTGTAGGATGTTGAAAATCAGCAACAATCAAAATCAGAAACAATTTGTGGGTAGCTCGTAGCAATTAACATTGCAACTGATTTGTGGGTTCCTCGTAGCAATTAACCAAGCTTAACCATTTACAAATGATTTGTAAACTGACTGTGCAACTGATTAAATCGTAGCAATTAAACAACTGATTCATATTACATCAGATTGTTTCTGATTTGTAAATCGTAGCAATTAAACAACAGATTTGTAACAAGTCGATGTTAATTACATATTTGTAAATCAGTTGCAATCGATGTTTCTGATTTGTGAACAACTGATTTGTTGCAATTAACATTATAGAAAAACAAGAAGGGTAAACATGTCATTTTACAATACTGAAATCAAATTTATCTACATTGTCTACGAACCAAACAGAATTTGGAATTGGATTCCAATTCCATTTCGTGCCAACCAAACAGATTACAGATTCAAATTCCAATTCCTGGCAGATTCCAATTCCTTTAGAGATACCTATTCATTCAGAAACTTTCTGCGAACCAAACGCCACCTAATGTTGAGATGTAGGCTTCTGCTACACATTAGAGGCAGCCGGCCCTAATTTCTTATTTTAGGCAGTTACCGAAATTAGATGATTTTTCTAATTAGGTTTAGTCTATAAATAATCCTCATTGTACTTGTAATTCTTTGAGCACCTAATAATATACGAAACCCTAGTTGCTGCCCGTGGACGTAGGTTGATAGCAATATTAACCGAACCACGTAAAATCTCTCGTGTTCTTTATTTTGCTTTCGGTTTTACTTTCTGCTTGTGTGTAACGTTTTGACCTAACTGGTATCAGAGCATCAGGCTCTTGATCTATTACACCACATCGCCGCCACCAGCTTGCCTTAGCCTCCGCCGTCGCTGTGTCGTCAGGAGATTGATTGCAAAGAATAGTGTGCAATAGAACAGCCGTCAAGTTCAGGCAGCCGGCCATTGTTGTGTTTGAACACTATTTTTTCAATCTTGACCTCATTTGCAACACCTGTAGTTTGGGGTAATGGCCGAGGAAGGAAAATACAAAATTGAGAAGTTTGATGGGCAAGATTTTGGATGGTGGAAGATGCAGATTGAAGACTTGTTGTGTCAGAAAGACCTAGATCAAGTCTTGACAGGACAAAAACCCGAGAAGTTGAAAGACGAAGAATGGGCTGCTCTTGATAGAAAAGCCCTAGCTGTTATCAGATTTTCTTTAGCCAAGAGTGTGACCTTTAATATCGTGAAGGAGACTACTGCATGTGGTTTAATGAAAGCTTTGTCAAACATGTACGAGAAACCTTCTGCGTCAAATAAGGTATTTCTGATAAGACAGTTAGTAAACACTAGAATGAAAAAAGGTGCGTCTGTTACCTCTCATATTAATGATTTTAATACCATTATTTCTCGGTTGTTATCTGTTGATATCAAATTTGAAGATGAAGTCCAAGCTTTACTCTTATTATCCTCGTTACCGGATAGTTGGTCAGGAACAGTCACAGCTATTAGTGGTTCATCTGGAACCTCTAAACTCACTTTTGAGGGCATTCGTGATTTCATCCTAGGAGAGGATATAAGGAAACGGAATTCTGGAGAATCATCGACTGCTTTGCTTAGCACCGAGGGAAGGGGTAGAAAGAAAGAGAGGGGTAATGGCAGAGGCAGATCCAAATCAAGAAAAAGGAGCCAGTCAAAACCTAGGAAGGATATTCAGTGTTGGAACTGCAAAGAAATGGGGCATTTTAGAAATCAATGCCCTAAACCATCAGATAACAATAAAGAGGTGAACGCAGCAACTGACGATTTAGAAGATGCTCTTATCTGCTGTGTTGAGAATACACCAGAGTCGTGGATTATGGATTCTGGTGCATCATTTCATGCCACTTACAGCACGAAGTCGATGAAGAATCTACGAACAGGTAACTTTGGTAAAGTTCGTTTGGCTAATAATCACACTTTGGATATCACAGGGATGGGTGACATAGACTTAAAAACTTCATCGGGCTCCATATGGACATTAAAGGACGTTCGTGTAATTCCTGGCCTAAGGAAAATGTCGATTTCCATCGGGCAGTTGGATGACGAGGGGTTTGATGTTCGTTTTGGTAGGGGGCAGTGGAGAGTTGTCAGAGGAAATCTTGTAATCGCCAGTGGCAAGAAAAGAGGTACTTTATACATGGTTGAAGTACCTGATAGCGGGATAAATGCAGTGACCGGTGAATTGAGACCATCCAGGTTGTGGCATCGACTTGGTCATATGAGTGAAAAAGGTATGAAAATGCTTGTTCCTAAGGGAAAGCTTCCAGATTTGAAGAAGGTGGATTCTGAGTTCTGTGAACCTTGTGTGCTTGGCAAGAAAAAGAAGGTATCTTTTGTGAAGACAGGTCAGACATCGAAAGCTCAGAAATTGGAGCTTGTTCACACGGACGTTTATGGACCGACACCAGTCTCTTCTTTAGGAGGATCAAATTACTATGTGACTTTCATTGACGATTCAACACGCAAGGTATGGGTTTACTTTCTAAAAAATAAATTTGAAATTTTTAATACTTTTAAGAAATGGAAAACTGCTGTTGAATTGGAAACTAATTTGAAGGTAAAATGCTTGAAGTCGGATAACGGTGGAGAATACATAAGCACAGAGTTCATTGACTATTGTGCTGAACATGGCATTCGGATGATAAAGATAGTTCCAGGCACTCCTCAGCAGAATGGAGTGGCAGAAAGGATGAACAGAACCTTGAATGAGAGAGCCAGAAGTATGAGACTTAATGCAGGGCTTCCAAAGACATTCTGGGCTAATGCAGTTAACACTGTAGCTTATCTTATCAACCGGGGACTATCAGTACCATTGGGCTTCAAGACACCAGAGGAAGAATGGAAAGAGGAAGCAGTAAAGTATGATCATTTAAAAGTATTCGGGTGCAGTGCCTATGATTTGATGAAAGATGGCGACAAGTTAGATGCAAAAGCTAAGAAATATACTTTCATTGGATATGGGGCAGATAGTATGGGCTACAGGCTTTGGGATTTTGAAAGCAGAAAGGTAGTCAGAAGTAAACATGCAACTTTCAACGAGGCAGAGCTTTATAAAGACTGGAGTACAGTAAACTCAAAGGGTCAGAGAGAACAAGTTGAGTTCGAAAGTGATGTCATCAAAACCAGAGGATCGGCTGATCCAACATGAATCATCAGGGACTGACGAGTCTGAAGATGATCAAGAAGACATTTACAGCGGTGAGAGCTCAGAAGATGAAGGACCGCCTTCTCCGGTACAGTCTCAACCAGTTGCATCACATTGGGTTAGGAGATCTACTAGAGTCTCTAAACCTCCAGATAAGTATAATCCATCAGTCAATTATCTTCTTTTGACTGAAAATGGTGAACCTGAAAGCTACGCTGAGGCAGTTAAGCTGAAAGATTCGCTTCAGTAGGAGCGTGCAATGAAAGAAGAAATGGGTTCTTTAAACAAGAACAAAACATGGGTCTTAACTAAGCTTCCGCAAGATAAAAGAGCCTTACAAAATAAATGGGTATTCAGAATCAAGGAAGAGCATGATGGGTCTAAACGGTACAAAGCTCATTTAGTGGTCAAGGGTTTTCAACAGAAAAGGGGGATCGATTATAATGAGATCTTTTCTCCAGTAGTGAAAATGACCACCATCAGATTGGTCTTAAGTATTGTAGCTGCTGAGGGCTTACATATAGAGCAACTAGATGTTAAGACAACATTTCTACATGGCGATCTTGATGAGGATATCTACATGGCGCAGCCTGAGGGGTTTCAGGTTGCAGGTAAAGAAAACTGGGTCTGCAAACTGAAAAGGAGCTTGTATGGTCTAAAACAAGCACCCAGGCAGTGGTACTTGAAGTTTGATGACTTCATGGAGAGGACCGGGTACAGAAAATGTGAGATGGATCATTGCCGCTATGTGAAGAAGTTCAAGGGCTCCTATATCATTCTACTGCTCTATGTAGATGATATGTTGATTGCAAGTGCAGACATGAAAGAGATCAGCAAGTTGAAGAAACAAATGTCTGAAGAGTTTGAGATGAAAGACTTGGGTCCAGCCAAACAGATACTCGGAATGAGTATTGTCAGAAACAAGAAAGGTGACTCTTTGACACTATCCCAGGAAAAATACATCGGGAAAGTGTTAGAGAGATTCAAGATGAATGATGAGAAGACTAAACCAAGAAACACACCTTTGGGAAGTCATTTTAAGCTGACCAAAGATCAGTCTCCTAGATCAGAAGAAGAGAAAGCAGATATGGCTAAAGTTTCCTATGCATCTTCCGTTGGTAGTCTCATGTATGCTATGGTTTGCACGAGACCAGATATTGCTCATGCCGTCGGGGTGGTTAGTCGCTTTATGTCGGATCCGGGGAAAGAACACTGGGAAGCTGTCAAATGGTTACTCAGATATTTGAAGGGTACTTCAAAGTTGGGGTTATGTTTCAGAGGTAAAGATGCAGTTCTCAAAGGGTATACTGATGCTGATTTGGGTGGTTGTAAAAAGACATTCAAAAGCACTACCGGGTACATTTTTACAGTGGGAGGAACAGCAGTTAGTTGGATGTCCAGACTTCATAAAAGTGTGGCTTTATCTACAACAGAAGCGGAATACATGGCAGTTGCTGAAGCCAGTAAGGAGCTAGTGTGGTTGAAGACTTTTCTTGAAGAGCTAGACAAGAAACAGACTGATTACTCTCTATACTGTGATAATGAAGTCATTTTTACGTTTTGCTATTATATGTATTCAACTTTTAAAGTTACTTATTAATATATTGATTTCTTAAAACTTACATTTTAGTGTATTGAATCCTCAAAGTTTATGTATATAACTTTACATATTTATTCTTTTATGTATCCGATTTTCAAACTCGATACATCAAGTGATATGTTTTAAGAGTTCAATACGTTAACAGTTGAATAGATACAAAAACATGTAAAGTTGAATATATTTTTGTGCATTAAACTCTTGAATATATTTTCGTGCATTAATATATCACTTTATTATATTTACACACATATCATATAATCATACATTAACAATTGAAATGATATAGACGTAGATGACAATGTTATGTTAAAAGTACATTACATTGATTATATATAATTTTAAATGGACCGACTTGCAAATTAGTCCGTTATTGCTAATATGACATTTTTGGGTTTGTTTTATAAATTTATTAATAAGCCTACAAATTCTATTTTGTTGACATTCTTTGTATATTATACTAAAAACATCATACATTTTATACGATTTTCACAAAACCACTTATTCATACCTAAAAATTCCTCGAAAAAAGACATTGGTTGTGAATGACAAACCCTATGAGTCATGCTAGTAAGTAGTAACCTCAATAAATGAGCCTACCAACTAAGAACACGTCATTCCTCCATTGTTTGGTCCTTATCCCTCGATCCTAGGCACTCGTGCACTGTCCTCGTCTTCTAAAAGGACTTGCAAAGGATCCATCACTCGCAATATAAGTAAGCCATACTCATTAAAACTATCATACACTCCTACTTGCTGTGAACCAAATTTTACACCATAATTCTTAATTAACATAGGTAACTAGCAGTCTCATCCCTTTGGATTTCAGAATAATTGATTCCTAATTATAGGCATATAAACTGTTTTTATATACAAGAATCAGTATAAGAAAACGATAAGAAGATTAAACCTTTGATCCTTTACAAAATTTACAGCAAGAATTTTGGTAGAATCAAAAGATTGTGTCGATTGTAAGTCTTCTTCTTGGGGGTGTTTTCTCTACAACTTGCTTTTGTAGTTCCATGAAAGTCGAACCCTTGTGAGCAAAAAGTCTTCGGAGGTTGATCACTGATAGTTCATTGAAACCACCAACAGCAAGATCAGCCTGCACCAGATCATACCTGCAGATTTGATTTCTGGCATTAAACTTTATGTACTTCAATATATAGATACAATTTATCACCATAAGCTCCAAGGTCATACGCTGGATGTGCACCGATAAGTGCCACTGCCATCATCGTGCAGTTATGGGCCGCAGTGATACCACGAGGATCATCTTCAAACACCACGCATTTTGATGGCTTTCGATCCAACTGTAAAAAGAAACAAAAATAAGACCCATTTCTATAAACAACTAAAGAGCGTTATAGGGGTTTGTTTGGATTTGAGTTTGGAAATTGATAATCATCTTTTTCTTTCTAAGTTTAGATTATTTGATAATTTATGGCACTTTGGAATAATCACTTTCATACTAGCCAGGTACAAGAAAATTAATTATCAAAGGGTAAATTGTAATTACACCTGTACCCCTTATTTTAACCTAACTCGAGACACTTTTATCACACATCTCAAAAAAAAAAAAAAAGGAAATTCTTTGACTATTTTATGAATTACTGAAGAATCAGAATCTGATGTTCAAGGGTTCAAGTAACTATAATAATTTCTTTGCAAATCAAGGGAAATGTTGCATACAAGGACTTCCTTTTATATTACTATGATATTATCATTTTTGTTGTTTTTTTTAATATTACAAATGCAAAACCGTTATGATGTGTACCGAGTCATACTCGATTAAAAGGAAAACATGGATGTTATTGATGTTCGATGTTGGTAAGATTCATTACTTACTTTCACAGCAGCTGAAAGTAATCTATGAGCCATAGAATCCATGCCATCTTCCTCGGTTACTATTGCCTACAAAGTGCATAATAAACAGACATACTGATCATTCAGATTCAACATCATCACAAAACACAACTTCAGAAATTATATTATAATTGACTAATATGTAGAATGCATTCACCATGGGGGTTTATGCCGTATGGATGGCGAGTTGTGAAATGTGATGATATATAATACAAACAGGACACTCTCATTTGTGTGTGTTGTTTAATAGTTTTTATTAGATTACCAAATTTAATTTTTTAAATCTACAGTTCTAACAGTTAATCTTTTTTTTACCAGGTTAATCAACAAACTAGAGTAAAAATAGGGGGTAAATAACTAAATATGGTTTTCTCTTTTCATGAGTCAGCTGATATGTACTAAGTATTTAACCTAACTACTTCAGATAACTATATTTAGTCGATAACTAACTTTAGGATCAGGACGGAATCTTACAAGTTACCAACATCAGGTGATAACTGATAAGTTTGATAAAATGTATCTAAACACCCATTAAAAGTGCAATTACCTGGAAATACTTCATAAGTCCCATTTTTTCCAATATTTCAACCATAATTCTCCTATCAAGACTTGAAACAACCGCACATGGAATCCGGGCGGTGGATACTGCATCCAACCATTCTTTCAGGCCTTCCATGGGTTCTGAAAGCTAATAACAAGAACAAAAACATGATTTCAGCATTTATTTTGTGCATTATTGAAGTAACTTAAAAGAAGATGACCTTGAGAAGGTTGTTGCTATACAACTGTGAGAGCTTCGTCTTCAATCTTTCCAATTCACATGCTTCATTCTCCCACATCAACACCTATGAGTTTATGATGGTTTTAGGGGCCATTCATGCAAAATTATATAACATGAAATGGGAAAAATGGATTATACAGATCAATCAATTAGGTAATAAAGGAACAAAGTTCCTGCTTAAATGTGGTTAGTATTAAAATATGAATGCTTGAATTCCAACACTATCAAATAAAGTTCAATACCTTATGCAAAACATGATCAGGAGCACCATGAAGCAACTGCCTTTGTACATCATCGTCATCTTCATCCGGGATCTCTCTTCCTGCATGAATAGCATAAAAGTGAGCATAACTTCCCCAAAAACACACAGATCCTTTCCGACATGAATAGCGTAACTTCTTTAAGTATATCGAGCCTTTTCCCTTTATTTAAGTGGAATTTGTTTTTAGTTTATGATATAATCATATGCACACACCGAAACATATATATACACATACCTACATGTACATTTACATGTGTATGCAATTAGATCAACAAAGTGTTTCGCAAGTGATAACCCTTAACATGTAAGCGAATGTTTAATCCAGATCTTTCTTTGCTTATTTATCCATTTTGCAATATTTTTGCGCAGGTCATGACAAGCATTAGATCTTTTTCCTGTTTGATTTATATTAAAAAAACATCTCTAAATTAGAAACATGACAGCATACCTTCTTCACGTGCAAGTTCTTTCCAAGCACTCAACTTTAAAGCTTGAGTACCTGCCTGATCACCATAAGCAAATGCACTTTATAAAGTCAGATAGAATAATGCTAAAGAAATAAACAATAAGTTGTCATTTGCATTGATATGAAGCATTTAGCGAGGTTTTCATGATGTGCTACAAATACTAAAGTAGAATTTTCAGTGGAACATAATCACTCAATGTTCAAGAACTTACCACCACATTGTCCCATGAAAATATAAGTCCATAAGCTTCATCAGGCTTCATAGCATAACGAATTCTTTTTAAAAACCCCTCTTGTAATCTATCATTCAGAAAATCCTGCAAGCAAACAAGCCACAATCTTAAAAACTTAGCTTCTATCAACCAAATCGAAACGACACAATATAACAATTTGCTTATCAAATGTCTAATGATCATCTCTGGAATTGATTAAATTCAAGAACATTAACATAAACAGCTAACCAAACTACATCTATCAAAAAAAGAAACTAAATTTGGAAATTGGTGGGTATTATTTACATAACTGAGGATCATATGTTCATTTCACATGAAATAGGTGTTAATTAGAACTCAAAAGCTAAGAGACAATATAATGCTTACAACATCTACTTTTAGGGGTCCATCCGGTCTGAATGTCTCAAAACCTTCTCCATATTCAGCTCCAATCGCCTAAAAATGAAATTCGTATACACCCCACAAATTAAAACTCGACAATTTACCATCACGTAACCAAAAAGAATTAAAACCCAGAAACCCAATTCCACAATTCAAGAATTAAAACCAGTTTCAACAAAATCTTTCCCAAAGAGGTGAAAGAAATTCCGATAGGGTTTCATCTCGGATACAAAAACTTACCTCTTCCATAAAAATCTTGGTGGGTGTGAACTGAAGGCCATCAAGCGGCCCGATTTCTTCTGACCCATAACAGCTCCTAATCACGTTTTTTTTATTACGCTGGTGCTCAAAGAAGCTTGAACGCTGTAAGCTCTGGCAAACAAAAGAATCATCAGACACAAGTATAAGAAGAGATAAGAAAGAATGAAAAAGTCGAAAATTAACCGGTAATTTGAGCTTAATAGGTAGTCGGTGCGAAAGAAACGAAGAGGTAGTAGTTGGAATCAGGCGGAAACCGAAAGCCGATTCCATGGTTACGATTTTGTGAGAGGTGGTGGTGTGGAAGAAGATGACGATGATGTAGTAGTACTGAATTAGGCCTGTGTTTTTAGTTTATCTGAGTGGGGGGCTGGATTAGAGTTAGAGAGAGCCCGACTAGAGTAGCATAAGTCTGGTTTAGATTTGGGTCGTCAAGTTTATCTGGTGAGAAAATATCATATGTTGTTGGATCAAACTAAAGTGGTGTGGTGACTCGAATCTTGTTTTTATTCGTATATGCTCCATGGAAAATTATATATATATATATATATATATATATATATATATATATATATATATGAGGAAGGTTTATTTGAGAACCGTTTTTATTGCGAGAACCGCAAGAACCAATCTTAGCCGTTCATTTTGGATAATGAAATTCATGGATGAATAGCGTGGGGGGATTGAGTGTGTCAGGGTGCATGTAATGAATTCATGGATGGGCAATCCGATTGAAGGATGGGAAATTGGACGGCTAAGATTGGTTCTCGCGGTTCTCGCAATAAAAATGGTTCTCGAATGAACTTTTGCCTATATATATAGGTAAAATTTCAAACGAGAACCGCGAGAACTAATCTTAGCCGTCAAATTCCCCCTTTTTCAATTGGATTGTCCACCCATGAATTCCTTACATGCACTCTGCCACACTCAATCCTTCCACGCTCTTCATCCATGAATTCCATTATCCAAAATGAACGACCAAGATTGGTTCTCGTAGTTCTCGTACGAAAAACAGTTCTCGTTTGAACTCTCCCCTGTATATATATGGAAAAGTTCTAAACGAGAACTGTTTTTCATACGAGAACCAATCTTAGCCGTCTAATTCCCCTCCTTCAATTGGATTGTCCACCCATAAATTCTTTACATGCACCCTGCCACACTCAATCTTCTCACGCTCTTCATCCATGAATTTCATTATCCAAACGGCTAAGATTGGTTTTCGTACGAAAACAGTTCTCGTTTGAACTCTCCCCTATAAATATATATATTTGACAACAACTTTAATTTACAAATTTATAGTTTTTTTAGGTAAAATCTCTAATGTCTTTTTCAATATTTACAAAAAAAAAGGTAAATACATCATAGCAATAGAAGATGGTTTGTCTTTTAAATTTAAGTTACGTATTCTCACACCAATATTGTAAAACTCACTTTAACCTTAACCCTAATATTACCCTAATCAAGATCTAACTCATAGATAGAATAACCCACAACCTAAATGCTAGCCTAATTTAGCCTTAATTTTAATCTAATAAAGTTTCGAATCAAACTTTAGAAGGAAATTGATTTGTGAATGTGTGATGACCGGCCACTATGAAGGTGATGACATGAAACAATCGACAACCATGAAGCAATCAACGACCACGATGGCAACGATGATAAAGTTCAACTTAGAAGTAATCAACAGCCATGATGATGAGGTTGAAGTCGATGCTGGTAAAGTTCAACCGAGAAGCAATAGACGGCGAATGTGAATAATCGACTGTGAAGCAATGTGCTTGCTTGTACACATGGGAAATGTGGTGAATGAAGATATAAACACATTTGGGAAATGTCTGCATCAAAAAGATGTGGAAACGCCTCTTCAAGAATCATAGATGAAAACGAAGAAAAAACTGTTTTTCATTAACAAACACTCTATTTGCCTAATGTCTATGTGCCCGACAAATATTAAGGAAAATAGATCCATTTTGAAGAAAAGTAACACCACCTAAAACTCAAAACAATTACCTTGAAGTCCTTTTGAAGAAAACAAACACCACACCTTCCTTCACACGTAATGTTTCTTCACCAATCAACTACCATTACAATTGCATAAATTAAATTAAGGAGTAGCAAATGATGCACCTGAGTATAAAATTATTGGAAAATATAATAATATTGCTCTAATAAGCTTTGACAAACAAACAAAATGGTGAGTGTAATTAGCTGTGAGTGGTAATGGAAATAAGTTAGTAAAAAAATAGGATAAAATATTACTTTAAAAGCAACATTTTCTTTATATAGTATTTCATTTCCTTTTAACTTAAAAGTAAACTGTAAAAGTACATATGTATTTATTTTGTAGACAAAGTCAAAAAGTACAATTGATAATCAACAACACCAATTCAAATGCAAACTACGTGAATTTTATTTGGATCTCGATACTAATTAAGAAAAATCACGGAACTTGATCGAAATTCTTAATTGGGCCTCCTGCAATTCTTCCTAATCTCACCGCTGGACCCTGTTAGCGGCTTATTATCACCCATCTTAATCATGGCAGCAGCAAAATCGGAGTTGAATAGGCGAGGGTTGCTGCTGTATTGCCGGACGGTAGAATCAGCCGAGCCACCGTTGAAGAGCTGTTGATCTGAGTGGAGAAGCCCCTTTTGATTGATTAAGTTTTTGTAATAGTCGTTGTTGAAGGTGGTCGGAGATTGGATGTCAAGTGGTGCTAGATTGTCATCGCCGTTGCCTGTGGCTCTTGGGCAGTTGCTCCGCCGTGATGTAGCAAATGAAGCATCCAAATTGTTGGTTTCGTTGTAGATCCGGGCTCGGAAACTGGTGCACCTTGCTTGCCCGATTGTGTGAGATCCTGTTTTATTTTCATTGTAATGTCCAGTAAAATGGTAAGTTCAATTGGGTTCGAGTTCATTTTTAATCAAAATGGATAAATTTAAGATCCTAAAACAGTAAAACTACTAATATAGATTTTATATCATTATACTAATCTTTCTACTTATTTAAGTAAGACATACATTAGAATGAAGAGGATGATATAAGAAAAAAGAATTAATATATCGTATATGTCAATCATTAAATATACAATTTGATGAAAAAAACTTTCCTTAATATTTAAAATAACAAAATAGCCATATCCTTAATTTATAAGCATATAATAAGTTAGACCAACATCCTAAGTTGACCCTTTTCTTGATAAATGGAGAAAATTGTTTTCTTCTATTTCTTTTAGGGATTTAGAGAAGAAAATGAATTTTAATTATTTTTCTCGGTTTTATGAAAAAAAAAAGATTTTGAAAAGAAAATTCTCTTTAATTTTCTTTCTTGATTTTCTATCAGAGTTAGAAGATTTTGAATGAAAAGCAAAAAACACTTTAATTATACTTCTTCTTTTTATTTTTATTTTCTTTTAATTTTAGAACACACAATAACGATAAAAACATTTTTCTTTCAATTTTTTTATTTTCTTTGTCTAATTAATTTTCTATCATCTCGTTTTCTTTGACTGTTAAACTCGGAATCACGTACATGCAGTAGAGTAGCGTAAATATATGTAAGAAGGTAGAGAAAGAGGATGGATATGATGACCTGAGAGAGCCACCATGTCTTTAGCCGAAAGACCAGCTGCACGAAAGGATGAGATGAGTGCGCTAAGGCTTGATGTAGGAGGTGGAATGCTATTGTTTGCTGCAGCCTGGCTCGCGGTTCTCGAGTCTCGTCTTCCCAATTTCACATTCCAACTAGGCCCTCCAAGCTTCATCAATTCCAATCGCAAAATAAATAATTAAATCACTACTTTATTTTATTTAACTTCTTTATAAATATTAAGAGACTGAAATTAACAAAAAGGTGATATATGGACTTACGATTTGAACCGAGTCTCGAGCACTAATGGCCAGTATATCAGCACACGATACAACACCGGGACATGCTTTTTCAACAGCCGACTTTATATTGTCGACCACCTCAAATCCTCTGGCGGATCGGAAGTTAGGAGCCGCTCTCTTTTCACCAATGAAAGAAGATGTGTCGTCAAGAAGGATTGACCCGTCACATCCCTGACAATATATAACATATATAAGATCGATGATCGATGATACTAATTAAATACTTGTCACATATTTATAAACCAAAATAAAGTTCATCTAAAAACATTGTTCTATACAATCACATGTGAATTACAAAAATATCACTCCGTCCAAAATTTTAAAATACAATCTAAATCATTAATGTCATTGATTCAAAGGCTAAAATTAATCCTTACGAATTAAGTATTAACTATATTGAACATTCTTCACATATATATAATCTTTTTCTAAATCACAAAATCAGTCAAATATATATAAATATATAAAACATTAAAAATGTAGCTAATTAATTATAGAAGAGATTGTAACTATCATTATATATGTAGTGTAAAATCATGGCATAGACGTACATTTTCTTCCATGAATATGCGCCGCTAGTTTTGACTTAGTTTGATCAATGACAAATACATATATAAATCTAAATATAAATAAAAAGAAAAAAAAATAGTGATGGTCACCATGCAACATAGTGAATGATGCTTTTTCTAGAAAACCATGTGTGGGTTTATTTCTTGTGTATTAATTAAGATAATCAAGGAATATACTAATTAAAGAGCTAGTAAGTTAATTTATTTCAAAAATCGATCAGTAAACAAATGAACAAGTTTAATAATCAACCCGGAACACCCCCCTCCCTAACCCACTATCTTTATATGTTCTTTATTTAAGTTCAAAATCTTATGTCCTGATCGAACACTCTAACTCCTCCACATCAGACCTTTCCAGGCTAGCTTAGCACATGGGAGGTAAAATAGTCATGTTGATGAACACTATATATATATATATATATATATATATATATATATATATATATATATATATATATATATATATGTATATGTATATATATATATGTATATGTATGTATATGTATATATATATATATGTATATGTATGTATATGTATATATATATATATGTATATGTATGTATGTATATGTATATATATATATATATGTATATGTATGTATGATTCGGAAACTTTTTAGCTAGAAATGGTCAAAGATTATGAGAGGAATAAGAAATTTTACATTGACAAAGCAGTCATGAAAGTGTAAACGGAGGAGAGAAGCGCCCATTCGGGTTTCTTTTGAAATAGCCGATTGCACAGCGGATCTCACAGTTGGTAGAAGTTTCGGGCAAGATTTTGAGTAAAAGTTGGTTGAAAGTTGAGCCGAAACGACTCCCATAAAAAACATAACACATGCGTACTTCATAAGAAGAGATAGATAAGAAATCCTCATTTTAAAACGTTAAGTATTCGAATGTAGAAGTGTGTTAAATATATGGTGTGAGAAGTATGGATGAATGATGTGAGTTTATATAGAGATATGGATGCATGGGATGATCGAGAGAGCAGGTTACCTAATTCTATGACCAGATTGCATGGCATTTCAACGTTGTTGAATAGTAAAAGAAACAAAAAAGACTAAAGGGATCGATCGATGTGATTTTTTAACATATTAATAATAAAAGTGGAAGTGTTTGATATGTTCCACAAAGAGATATATAGTGGGAAACCACGCATGGCCACCATTTTGTACACGTTTTTTATCCGTGCTCGTCTTTCGTTCTACTTCAGTTAAAGACATGATTTTATGGGGAGGGTGGTTACTTACAATTTTGTCAAAGGCTGGGCCCACATGAAAGTGTTAACGAGATTTTTTTTTTCATAGGTGTTACTATTTAAAATTATCTCTTATATATCAGATATATCATATGAATTAATTATAATTTTTAATACAAGTTACACACTTACATATATCATATCACAATTGTTAAATTAGATTTACAAAGAGTCCATGTATGTACACCCTTTATTCCTGGCCAGTTTTAAATATACAAGGATTCTAAATCCTCTCATATTTTAATTTATATCTCAACCAACGTTTGTTTGGCATAAAATGAAATAGGGGTTGCAAGAATAGGGGAAATCAGTAAGTAATGATTACGGAAAATCGGTAAGCAAGAGTGTTTAATGTATAATTGGTGATAACAACGGTGAAAACACAACTGAACCATTGACGGTGATCTAGATGGGGTTGACAGCAGTCTAGATAGGGTCGATGGTGTAAGCCATAACAACACAATGATGGTGAAAGCAGCAACAACTACAACAACAATGAAAACAATATCAACAACGATGGAACCGTCGACAGTGGTCTAAATAGGGTTGAAGGTTGCCGATAGTCTAGATGAGCGCCGCTGAAGTGAGGTAGACGGTGGTCACCAGTCTAGATGTGTGTTGGTGGAGTGAGGTCATGGTGGGGTCGACACTGGAAATGAGGAGAGTAAAATCTTAAGTGCATGGTATTTGAAATCCTTTCCACACCTAAAGTATTTGAAAATCCCACAACCCTAACATATCATTTCACGGGACTTAACTGCAAATCCTATGAAATGACACAAACCAAACGTTCCTGTAAACTTTTTTTTAGTATGGAAAAAAATTATTGAAAAAGTTGATTCTTTCTCAAAAACTGTAATTCACTGATGTTACATGATGTATCTCTTATGTGAAGAAATTAATTTTTACTATGAATAAATTATCTCCACTTAGTATACATAGAAATCATTTTAACTTTTAGGCGACCTTGTCACATGTCGATCTTTTTACACCGATCATCACATAACATACATAATCATCACAACATAGCACCGAAACAATTAAATTGAATTTAAATAAATTTACAATATATATTCAATTAAAGTAGTAGTCTAGCTAGTATATTGATTTAATTATTTAAAGCGTGTTTGATTCGGTGAATGGGAAAAGGATAAAGGCAAAACTTGACTTTTGTTTATTGGATAATCTGTAAATCACGTACGTACAGTTTAATGCTTAACTCGGCGAATTATCTATCGCTTCATATGGTTCAAAATATCTAACGTGTCATGTGGTTCAAAATATCTAACTATCGCCTCATGAAATCAAATATTTTATCTTGTTAACTTGAGATATAAATAATAGGTAAAATTGTAGAAAAATGGTAATATATGTTTGATTTTAATTTAATGAACTTAATGGAAAATAGACTTAAATTGGTAACTTATAATCACATTGTTTGTTTTACTTAATCAAGAAACGATGACATAAAATAATAAGTTAGGAGGGTGATACTTTCTATATTAAGTTAACGATTTTATTCAGACAACTTATTCAGAAGATAAAACAAATAACAATACTACTTATTTTATACATACGTCTTTTATCTAGAAAAAAACTTTATTCGGTCAACTCAATAAGAAAATAACAAATAGACCCTAAAATTTGTCGTTTGTCTTTGATTCAAGAAAGATGGAAGAAATTTAACAAAGAAGAGACCATTTGCATCCAATTTACATCTCTAAGGTCTAGTTTGTTTCACATAGGGATGTAAACGAGCCGAGCCGAACCAAACAAGACACATATCGAGCCAGACTCGTTTAGGCTTTTTTAAGCTCGAGTTCGAGCTCTGCTCGTTTAGAGCTTATGTTGTTGAGCTTGAGCTCAGTTCGTTTAAGTTTTATGAAGCTCGGGATCGGCTCGTTTAAGCTAGACTCGTTTAGGCTTTAGTATTATTTTGATATTTCTATTAAAATGATATATATAAATATTAAAAATTAAACATATAAAATATAAAATATATTATATATGGAGCTCGTTTAGGCTCGTGAGCATAAATGAGTCCACTCTTTGGAGTTTGAGCTCGGCTCATTTATTAAATAAGCTTTAATCTAGGCTCGAGCTTGAGCTCGTTAAGGCTCGGCTCGTTTCAAGCTTTTAACGATCCGAGCTCAAATAGCTCGCGAGTAGCTCGGCTCGTTTACATCCCTAGTTTCATAGAATTTGAAGGAATGAAATTAATTTAAATTCCATTCAACATCTATGGAATGGATTTTTCATTAGTTGAGGGAATGTATACATTTTAAATAATTAGATTTTATTTAGAAACAAGTTTACCAAACGTAATACAATACAAAATTTGATTTGATTTGATTTACATTCCATTCCTTCAAATTTCGCGAAACAAACTGGACCTAAGAATTTGCACCCGGCCTTAATCTTTTAAACCAAAACTTGAAAATTATCAGTTCCTAAATCCATGCCTCGCAAGTATGATCTCCCATTCCTACTCCTTTTCTGGACCCCATTCGGCCATTCGTAAACTTCAATATACAAAGGATACCTTGTTTTCAGCTCTAAACGTAATACAACATGGAATTTGTTTTGATTTCCATTCCATTCCTTCGAATTTCTCGAAACAAACTGGACCTAAGAATTTGCACCCGGCCTTAATCTTTGAAACCACAACTTGAAAGGAGTTCTAATAAATTATCGGTAACTCCAAATCCACGCCTCGCAAGTATGATCTCCCATTCCTACTCCTTTTCTGGACCCCATTCGGCCATTCGTAAACTTCCATCTACAAAGGATACCTCGTTTTCAGCTCCAGAGCTATTGATTTAGGAGGTGATTTGTACACAAAATTATTATGTCATATACAACAAAAGAAGTGTAATTGGACGATAATATCTGTGAACATGTGGTTGAGAAAAAAAATTGGTGGGTTTATAGAGGTAAAAAGTCATAATTGTTATGTATGACAAAAAAATGTTATATACGAACCATCTCCCATTAATTTATTATATTATGTTCATGCATACACTCTTATTCGAATAAAAAGAATTATCACTCTATCCTTCATTATCATCATACAACTCTATTACTTAGGGGTTGTTTGTTTGCTCATTAATAGAACCATTCAGCGCTGAATGTTGAATCATTTAGCATTCAGTGTGTTTGTTTGATTGTTGCCTTTGAATGAAGACTGTGTTGATGAAATAGAAGAACACTGTTGAATCATTTTACCTTAAAGTACATTCTAAATTACTAAGCACCAAGTATTTTACCCTAATACTTATTCTTTCACCCATTATCTTATTAAATAATCATATCTTATAATATAATATATCACTATTAAGATTAAAATTGTAATTTGTATAATTCAGTTTGTTCATTTAGAATCTTTATATATTTATGACACCATCAACCTATTTTAAGAATATTTTTACCAATTAGAATCCTCTATTTTAAAATGGCTTCAAATTATTCTTAGAATTTTTTCCCAACTAATCATCCTAATTTATTTCCTAAAATGACTAACAATTATTAGCACAAAGCCGCAAATACATGAGTATATGAATTTTCTTTCTTTATCTTTCGATTTTTAGGAATGTTTCTTGATTTGTTATCGACATACGGGCTATATATGATTAAGATTTCACACCATAAATGTTTAAAATTTACATAAACAATCCCCGTGTTTATACACAGGACATTAAACTAGTAATAGTTATAAAGATATTTGAAAATAATATAATATCGTGGCCCTCTAACTATAACATATTGATCTCATCCTTTCTTAGAAATTAGACCATTCGTAGCCAACCCACTAGAGAGGCTGGAAGAGACGGGAAAACCATTGCGCTCTCTCTCTCTCTCTCTTCATTACATAAATATATGTTACTTATCTTTAAACA
Source organism: Dittrichia graveolens (assembly GCA_038502395.1). NCBI lineage: Eukaryota > Viridiplantae > Streptophyta > Magnoliopsida > Asterales > Asteraceae > Dittrichia > Dittrichia graveolens. The sequence goes on from JARJIL010000002.1 coordinate 96,688,997, forward strand.
ACGACAAAGGATTTATATACGCACGTTAACATCACCTAAGTTACTTGTTGTCCTCACGTACCATTTAAATTAAATTATCAAAACACTTAAATGAATAAAACACCTCAAATTTAAGTGGTACGTGCGCAACAACAACTAACTTAGATTTTTTTTGAACGGCGAAAAAATGAATGCTAGGACAAAGAGCTACGACATGACCATCATCTAGCACCCAAAATATATAACTAAACTCTAGCAAGCTGCTAGGAAATAACAAATAGCTTGGATGTTGTTGTATATAACCCCATTGATTATTAATAAATATATATGAATGAACGATACTTATTACCAGATCGAAGAGTCAAAGCTAGCCGAGTAACCGAAGTTTCATAAGAAAAAGTCAAACAGATATTTAAAAAAACATATATAAAAACGTTATTACATATTAAATTTGGAGAATTGATTAGTAATGGCTAATGATGACTACAATTGTCAAACCTAAACTTGATTAGAAAAGGTCAACATTTAGTAAATACTGAAAGAGGTGACTTGTTCATCAGTGCAAATAAACAAAAGCAATCAAATACCGACATTTTAACTGCTTTTGGTTGTATCTCCTTCAATTCTAGACGGTATGTTTGATTTTGTGACACATTTGCTTGAGATTTGGTCAATTCAAATTAGTCACTTTACCCCTCTTATTATTTATATAATAATTTGTCTACTTAATTTCAAATATGTGTAGTTTCTTATCATGCTGTCATTTTATAGTGTGGTCTACATGATCAAAATGCTACTGACAGTAACATCATCCCATGCCCCGTATGAGAACTCAACTCTCTCTCTCTCTCTCCCTCTCTCTCTCTGCACTTTATTTAAAATAAAAATAAGACAAAAGGTATAGATGAGTTAAAAATTAAGCGTTTTTTCGGTAGTATGATGGAGTGTGATCTAAAATGAGAATTGATATGATGCCGATGTAACAAGTGATCAGACGAGTATTCGTCACCCTAATCACAAAACTACATTATTATTTACTAGTGCACAGTAATTAGACCCTCATCTATCGATTGTTTACGAGTGCATGACTCTCTCGAAAAAAAGGTAACCAAGAGATTTGATGTGTTTTGGAAATTTTTGAATATGAGAGGAGATGTAATAGGAGTGTAGTTATAAACTATCCAAAGAGTTTTGGAAAAATGTTCACAGAATTTTCATTTCATTAATTAAATATCATTGAGCAAAATGTGCGAAAATACAAAAACTTTGTTAATATTGTTATTGTATGCAATTAACTTTAACTTGTACTTAAAAATGCATACAACTTACAAATTTTGTTCATTGTATACAATTGGTAACCTGATTACCAGGTTACCAGTTATTGATTGTATACAATAAACTAAATTTGAAAGTTTTTTGTATTTTTAGGTATCAAAGTTCTTTTATTTTTTGTTAGGTTACCGGTAAGTTACCTATTGTCGTAGGTAACTTGCATACGATGAACAAAACTTGTAGGTTGTGTGTATTTTTAGGTATAAAATAAAGTTGGTTGTATAAAATGACAATATTACCATAGTTTGTTTTATTTTCGTGTAATTTACCCAAGATCATAATATCTTTCAATATAAATAAAAGACTAATATAAAAAAATCTATTAGACAATCCTAACCATTAATTTAGATTAAAAAAATTAATTATCAAATCTTAATCATCCATTTTTATAGAATTTGAAATCCAATTTTAATTTTTTAGTAAAACTTGAAACTTAATATTAACTTTAAACCAAGATAATATTCAAATTGAATTCTAGTATATATAAGATGTAAAAAAAGTTAAAACTAAAGGCCTATGGTATACTTTGTTAGCCGCTTGTGTAGGTTAAAATTAATTTTATTTGTTAATTATGTATATGCCTTTTAATTATACTAACTTCTACAGAAATATCAAAGCACGTTAATAAATTAAGACCAAATAAGTTTTCTTAATAATTCTTTATATTATTTAGTATGTTTTGCTATTATGTATATCGAACTTTAAAATTTTTTATTATGTGTATTACACTTTTAATTTGTTGCTATTATATGTATTTTGATTACATAAAAAATGTATAAGTTTAATACATACAATATAATGTTTAATACACATAATAGCAACAAAATAAATGTTTGATAAACACAATATAAGTCTTTAAAGCGTGATAAATAGTAAAACATGATAAATTGGATATATTTTCATCAACTAATGAAACACCCCAAAAATTTTTAAAGAAATATTATATAAATAAAATAAAGAGATTAGTGGGATTAGAGTATTAAGGGTTGACCTTTTTGGTTAAACTATAAGCTTGGAAGAAAAACAAGTTTAAAAGATTAAGTTTATAATAGAAATAAGTTATAAGTTCGAAAGGGTATAATATAGCTAATAAGGAAAGGTTACTATAAATAGTAACTAAACACCAAAAAACACATAGCGAGTTTGTGTGTTTGTCTAGAATTCTCTTAGTTTAGAGAGAGAGAGAGAGAGTGGTGACCTGAACACATACTTTGTGTGTGTTCTTGGTGTGAGAGGGTAGAAAGAGAAAGTGCATAGATTGAAGATTAAGGAAGAAGATGAACAAGAATACAACATCAATTACTCAAGAAATTCAATTAGAATCTCTTAAATTATGTGTTATATGGTTTTAGTGAGAGAAAGTTAAGATTAGTCACTTCTTGGCATGATTATGAGTTAGAATGTTATGTATTTAAGGTTTGTTGGTGTTTACATACTTATGTAATCATTTGGTAATGACTTGATGTTGTTAAGTTATGATTAATATGAGTTTTGGGTGATTTTTAGGGGTGGACATGCTTGTTCACGAAGAACAATCTGTTGTTTTGAAGTCAACACGGGTCATGTTGATATGTGTAGGACGTGTAGGCTAAACAGACCATTTAGATATTGACACAGGTCGCGAGGGAATTGGTAGGCCGTGTACGTAGGCCATGTAGCTTGAACACAGACCATGTAGATTGACACAAGCTGTGTAGGGTTAACACATGTCATGTAGGTTGCTATAGGCCGTGTAGGTTGACACATGTCATGTCAGAGGCTATGTAGGCTTCTATCAGATTATAAGTTTGGTTTTATGTTTTATATAAAATGTATGATTATTATATTATCATTGCTTATGTTTTTCGAGATTTAAAGAAACAAGACATTTGGAAGTCATGGACTTCAGGTGGGTGTCTTGAAACTATTACTTGTAGATATAAGACAGTAAAACTACATACCTTGTGTTAATCATAAGTCAAGAATGATATGCTAGTAAACTATGTAAATATGGTGACACAAGGATGTAAATCACAATCAAAATTGTATACGTATTATTGATCAAATAAAATTATTTGAGTACAAACTTTGAAACTTTGTCTATTAAACACCTCTGATATTTGATATTTAGAAAATATAAAAGCAAAAATTAACAGTGATAAATGTTTATTTATAATATAAAAATTAGAGCTCAAATTCGAAAATCAATCACTCATTCTACTATGCAAACCAAATAAAGTGAAAGATTTTTTCTTCTTAAAATAATCAAATGAGCAAGATTCATGGTATAATTTAAGTTAGCAAATGCAACATTTGATAGTAAATATAGTAAATTTTAAGTTAATCGGGAAGACATAATCTTTCCATATCACTAAAATATTTAGATACATATCACTAAATGTGTGGACTTTGATGTGCTAAACTTGAAAAGCAGACTACATAGACCACTAGAGAGGTTGTCATACACTCGTACTTCAACTCTTTTTATTTTATAAGGGTGTCGATCCATAGTCTAATTATTTTACATATTTTACTGACCATATCAAATTGGGTGATGATGTATAAAAAATCGTTTTGTTATACAAAACAAAACGTGTTTGTTTGGCCATTATATAATTGTATTTGTACATGAAAATAAAAGATAGTGGATTAATAGAGACATAAAAGTTATAATTATTATGTATGTCAAAAGGTTATTGTGCATAAATCATTACCTAAATCATTTTAGGATACATATTATTGACAAATCAAATTAGTTAAATCGAGGATGAACTTGAAAACTTTTAACTAAAGCACAATAATTAGTGATCTTTATACCCAATCAAATTACTATATATTATTATTATTATCCATAAATTAAAGAGAATAATAGCTAAAATATTGCCTCAGAAAAAATATTATGCAGAAATCTTCTTGTCTTCCGACTATTAGCAGTTTTAAATATTCGATGATTAAAAGAAAATAGAAAGTAATTAAAAATGAAACATGGAGTGAGTTGAAAGGAAAGTAATAAAAAATAGAAAGTATGATATGATGGGGTTCAATAATTCTTGGGTTTGGTAAACTACGTAGAAATACGTAACTTAATTGCCATCCATCCACAAATTAATCATTTCATTTCAAACAACACCAAAAGTAAATAACAAATAATTAGTTAAGTGTCGTCTAACAATTAATTGAATAAGTCAAAAGTATGTCATTATCCACCAACAATATATTTTTTATGACTTAATAAACTTTTTTTAACTACCTTTACTTAATGATTAATTACAATATTCTTACTCATCTCATGTAAGAACTGTACCCATGAACGCCTTCCATGTCTTGATACCCCTCTAAATTCCACTATATACAACCACAATCCCTAATTACCCATGTTTTTCGTACATAATCAATCCGACAGTTTAGCATCCGTGACGTCGTCTCAAATTGTATTTGTTTTCCCGGCATCTATTATACATACATGTGAAGTCTAATCCGAACTATTACCTCACACTACCTGTTGCATCATTATCACCTATAAATAGTCTAGCATAGCATTTATCTTACTAGGGGTGTCGAAAATAACCGTTACCCGAATAAACCGACCCGTTATTTTCGGTCGGTTATTTTGGGTAGCTAAATTCGGGTATTCGGTTTACCCGTTATAAATTTGGTTCAGGTAGTGGGTTATTTAAAAATTCGAGTATACCCGAATACCCGATTAATTTTTTTAGATGTTTTAGATTTGATTGAATATGACCGAATTGATGTTTTATTTTATTAAGAAATATATTTTTCTTATGTTTTTTTGAATTGATTACGTTTTATTCATTTCAACTCAATGTATGTATGTTTATATCTTCTAAAATGGTTCAAAGTATAATTTACACCCAAGATTGGGATACAATATATAGATGAGATTGATAAATGTATTAGTTTTTCATAAATAATTTAATGTATGCTATGTTACATATTACTTTAAATTTTTCTCTTTTTTATTTATAGTTGAAAGAAGATATATCTAACTAAATCTCGGGTTGAAGAAGTACATGAATGAATATTTCTTGTAAAGCTTAACCTGATTTAATTATGTTTTAGTACTATACATGTTGAAGTTAATACATTAATATTTTTTTTGAAGTAAATGAAGATAACATCTACTTAGGTAATGTTCTTTTGTTATGTTGAACTTAATATCCAAATTAATGCATTAATATTTGTGAAGTTTAACTCGGTTTTATCGCAATTTTAAGGAAAACTAGATCCGATTCTTGATTAGGTAATGTTTCTTTGTCATGGTGACTTGTACGTTATGTTTTGAAACTTGTTTATTACTATGAATGTTTGGCCTAAAAAATGTAATAAAAAAGGCTATATAAATATACCATTTAAATACTTGGCCCAAAAAATCTAACAAAAAAGGCCCTAAATCGGTTATACCCGAAACTAACCGACCCGAACCGTACCTGAATTCTAACCATACCTGATACCCGTAAAGTAGAACGATTCGGTTATCGGTTATATTATCTATTACCAAAATAACCGTTCTACCCGACTCAATATACCCGAAACCCAAAAATATACCAGAAGAACACTCCTAGAACGAGGATGGGGATGGGATGAGATCCAGGATACCCCTGACCCGGTTACTATCCATAAATATACTTAAATTCTAATATCATATAAACGAGATAAGAGAAAGGTAATATTTAGACAGTTATATATTATTATAAGTAACATTGTAACATAGATTTGTTTCGTAAAGACCTTCTACCCGTTTCTTTCTTTAAAAAAATTGTATTTTAGTAATGAAGTTTCCCGGTAACAATTCCTTTGGCGAGACTTTTTCAGTTTGTTAATTAAGTTGACATATTATTCACCTAATTCATGTTGTCTCTATAGGTGATAATTTTGGGAATTAACTATGATTTAAAATGTCAACATAAAGTACTTAACTCATAGTTAATTCTTGAGTTAAAGGCTTTGACTGTTTAGTTTTATCATTTATGAGCCACCCAAAAGTAATGAAAATGTAGAAAGCGACACCTTTTTCACACAAGATGGTTTAAAACTTTAAATTAATGGTAAAATGATACCTCCATCACTTTACCAAGAAAAATTATATTTATTCATATTATGGATATGTTTGGTATGAAGCTTATTGGAGCCGGTAGTTTTTTGTTTTGAAAGAAAAAGCTATAAATCATGTTCGGATGAAAAGGCTGAAAGCTTTTTTTTAAACAAAAAAACTCTGAAACAAAAAACTTCTTGAAGTAACTTTTAAAACTAGCTGGAAGCTTTTTATATACCAAATTACCTAAATACTATCTTTAATTGTTTTATAATTCCTCCAATTTTTATAATTTGTCATTTTACACTATTAAGTTTCAGCTATCAGCTAATTTGCCGAACACATATATAACTAACATAAACAGCTTCCAGTTACCATCTATTTTCGTCAAACGTACCATATTGCCTTTACTTATTAAAAAGCGATATATGTATATATATATATATATAATTCACAAATATTTTAAATTTATTCACTTTAATAATTTTGACACTCGTATTTAATTTTATAAATAGAAGAATGAGTAGATTGATTTTATAAGTGGGTATACAACCCTTCCTCCGTAAAACCAAAAATGCTTGTTTCCATGGATAAAGTCGTGACTCGTTAGAATGTATGTGCTCTTTATCCTTCTAGAACCGGTTGTTATGTTTAATGCTAAAACTAAAAGAACACCAAGATTATTTTAGTCATACATACAAATATATATTCTATAACAATCAAACTATTTTGGTATCGGATCGAGCTATTACATATGATCGTTTTTGCTTTCACATTATCAGATCGTAAGATCGGGATTCTAAGATCCTATCAAAAGTCACTAAACTTTTTAGTTTTTTGATATGTTAAAACTTTTATCAAAAACCAATTATATAAGATTTTTACAAGAGAATAAAACATTAAATTTTAAGATAACACATATTAAACCCTTCAAATTTTAAATATTAAAAACATAGAATAAAAATTCACTAAAATTTATTGGTTTACATATCATAATAAAATTTAATATGTGACATTGTGACTCTTAAACATAATTAATAAATCTAGAACACATTGTGTAAAACATCAATTCCTTAGTTCATAAAAAATCTTCTTTCCGTGAACATTTATCTCTTATAATAAAAGAAAGAGTTAATTACATTTTTGGTCCCTGTGGTTTACATGAAATTACAGATTTAGTCCTTATGCTTCAATAATTACAACATTAATCCTTACGGTTTACATTTCGTTTCAATGTTAGTCCAAATACACATAAAAAGACAAAAATACCCTTTTATCTATATTTTTTTAATAAGCTTAATTCTATGAATAATAATTAATATTAAAATAATAATAAATGCCTAACCTTATCCTCTGCAATTCCATTCCCCCTTCAATCTCTCTCGTTCCTCTCACCCACCCCTATCACCGCCACCCACCGCCTCCCATTCACCGGAGTAGATAACTGCCACCCACCGCCTCCCCTTGCCGGACACAAACCAGACCCTCCCTCTTTCAATCTCTCTCGTTCCTCTCTTAGCCTACCATCGTCAATCCAAGTTCGTTGGACAAGACCACCCTCACCATCGCCACATCACCACCCTTGCCACTGCCGCATCACCACCCCCGCCATGTAATTCCTCAATCTATGGGACAATACAATCAACAGTTTACAATTGAATCGAGAGTTTTCAGATTTGGTTTATGATTCAATCGAGGGTTATCTTTATCTTTGATTTCCAATTTTCTACATATGAGTTTCGATCTTCATCTGCAATTTCAGTTTTTCTATTCATGATTTGCGTTTCATTCTAGATCTGCTAGTTCTTAAACTAAAGGTTTGATTCATTTGCCTCTCCCATTCCTTTATGTTCACTATTCTTGTGTTTTGATCTCCATCCAGATTTAGATTTTGATTCTGATTTTTACCTCTCATCTTCAAAATCAAACCCTCAAATTAGATTGATGACAGAACCCGTAAATCGATGAACTCGCGTTTGAATCAAGGTGGAACAAATTTGTTGCTTGGATAAAGGGGAAACCCAGATGAAAAAGATAAAAAAGAAAAAGAGTAACGGTGGGTGGTGGTTGTTATTTTCTCCGGCGAAGGAAGGTGATGGGTGGTGGTGACAAGGGTGAGAGAGAGAAACGAGAGATACATTTAAGGAGGGAGGGGTGCTTAGTTATAATAATGATAATAATATAATAAAAATAATTTAGAATTAAGTAAATAAGGAAAAAAAGGATTTGGGTATTTATTAAACCATATGTAATGGAATAAAAATGTTAAATTAAGAAGAGAGGGGCATTTTTGTCTTTTTATGTGGATTAAGGACTAACATTGAAATAAAATGTAAACCGTAAGGATCAATGTCGTAATTATTGAAGCATAAGGATTAAATCTGCAATTTCATATAAACCACAGGACCAAAAATGTAATTAACTCTAAAAGAAAAGGCAAACATGTGACAAGCACGTAAAGTAGAGAACTGCAAACAATTGTTTTTAGCACGAGATTAATCATTTTAAAAGTATAAAAATAATAAAGTAAAATAATAGTAATATTTAAAAACCTAAAAAATAAAAACGTAAACTAATAGTAATAATTAAAATTGTAAAAAAAATAAGAGATATGTAGGATCGTACAACGATCCTAAAATCCCATATACGATCTTACGATCATGAGTATGATCCGGTCACCTATTTGCGATCTTAAGTACGATCTAACAAGTTTTTGGTTGATAGATCGTAATCAAGATCACGATTTTGATAACCATGTATCAAATATCATATCATAGAGAAAATAATATATTCCCATTTATAAAGAAAATAATGTACAAAAAGACCGCAAACATTAAAAATATCTCAATTGAGTTGATCAAATTTCCCTGTCTTTCAAACAGGTAAGAAACATTCATTTATATTTAAGCGTCGCACCCGTGAGTAGCTCCCCATTCACACGTGGCACCCCACACCATGTGAAAGGAAAGGTCACTTCTTGTGAAGCATTTCTTTTATTTTTATAGGTGTGTGGGATAAAAAATTCAAAAAAATAAAAGTTATTTGAGAACGAAATTAGTGTTATGCTCGTGCGATAAAAAATGAGAATAAAAAAGTGAAAGAATGATAGTGTCCTTAACGACGAAGTCACATCGTATCTAGGCTGAGTACGAACCAACACAAACCTTCTTATTATAAGTATCTTACGACAATATATGAACAATTAATTTTTTTATTATAAGTAGTTTTTATCTATTTTGGGGATTTTCAATTTCACTTCACTATTTAGCAATTAGGGAACACCATTTGAAATTATGTATCAGTTCATTGATACACTAGAGTGTTTTCTTTAAACTTCTATCTTACTAACAGCCTACATGTACTTGATTAGTAATCAATAAGGCTTATATCAATCAAATCAAAACAATTACTACTTTTAAGTGTAAACATAGTAACATCTTCTACTTACCAAATAGAAGATGGAAAACATGATTAAAAAACAAACTCTTATTCATGTAAGCTATCAGATTTACACGTCTAAGAACGACCTTTCCCGAGACTATTCTCTAGGACAAAATGGTCAATACACAACATTATCCTTTGGTCAAACTAATTGTCAAAGTAGTTGTTGATCTCTTTTTCTTTTTTTTGGCAAGAGTTTGACAAATTTAATAGTGTGACTATACAAGAAACTCAGACAGGTTAAGCAGTCCTACCTAAGTAATGAAGAAATTCATCTTCTTTAAAACTCATACTTCCTCCACTTGTAGCTCAAAGTCATCAATCTCTTTAAAGTAAGCTCTCTGCTGCTCCACATAGTCTTGTGGTAATGCATATTCTTCCACAACTTCCTTTGATGAGGATCTCCTTTTCTGAATATTAATGCACATTACGCTCTTTTGTTACTTAATTATATTCACTTCTGAAAAATGAGCAAGCTGTATTGACCCTTACACAAGTCACGTGTTTTATTGTTCATATAGCCTTCAAGGATTTCCACTTAAAAACATCAAATCAATACATTCTTTCGCTCACATAAACATAATACTCGGTATCTGATCATTAGTTATCCAATCTTATAGACAAGTTGCAATTTAACCAAATTTAGTGAACAGTTGAGTGATACTTGTTACTATTTCACACAGCGTGATTCTATATTAGAAGTTCAAGACCGAATTGAAGCAAAGACAAATTAATAACCAAAACAATATACTCTACCCATCTTTAAAAAGTTCAACACTTAATCACAATGAGTCATCCTAAAAAATGCAGCATTCTTTGTTAATTTAAAATTAATCTAAATTTATATATTTGTCTGGTAGCTTTCATCAGAGAAATTTGAACACATTGAGCTTGGTCAAAAACCCTCAACTTTGTTTTAATAAAGAGAATCTGTGTATTTAGTTATTAGCTGAAAAATCTAATTAACATACTGTCAATGTAAAACATTGCATTCTTTGGATGGTGGGGCAAACATAGATAAATGCTAAACGTACCTTTTTATTGTGAGGAGGTTCAGTTTGAAGCTTGGATTTTATCATATATTCTGCTCCATCAGCTTCATTCCTACTCAACCAAAGAGCATAGAGATAGCATCAATAGTGTTTGTGTGAGACTCTGTGTGCATGGGCGAGTGCAAGTGCGTGTATTTGCGAGAGAGAGGAAGAGAGAGATACCTATTGCTCATGGTCCTCAGAAGTGGTGGACAGCTACTTTGTTTATCAATCTTTTCTAAAGCACGGTAACTAATAGGTGTAACGACTGCCTTCCCTTTATCGTTTTGAAGATCAATATGACTAGAACCTGAAACTGTTTCTTCTCTATCCTTAATTATCACCCCTTTAAGGGGAATACGAACTCCCATCATGTTACTTTTTACATTCTTCATAGTAGGATAATCCATGGCAATTGCCTTTCCTTTATCCTTTCTCTTCATTAAAGAATCAGGCATTGTAATGTCCGTGTTAATATTTGCATTCCCTGAAAAAGGATAGCTAGATTGCCCATCATTTTCCTTCCCTTTATCTTTTATTTTCATAGCATAACGAGGAATAGGAGTATTCATGCTACTCTTTGCATTCTTCAAATTATAGGCACTCAACGGCACATCAGTTGCCTTCCTTTTGTCCTTGGTTTTCTCCAATGAAGAGAAATGAGGTGCAGCAGATACCTTCTTCTCATCATTCTTTGTTTTATCCAAACGAGAGTGATTTACATACCCCTGGTCCTTAATTTTCTCCAATGTTGAGGAACTAAGAGACACAGATCCTTCTTTTCCATTGTTCCCTGTTTCTTGTGTCTGATAAAAGGAGGCAGCAGCATTTGTCTTGCTCCTAGTGTTCTGCGTGTTTTGTCCCTGAGTATACGCTACATGACTTTTACCAACCGGACGATCTAAGCAATAAAAATCTCGAAGTTAGTCATGGCTTTCTTGAAGGAAAAAGCACAAGAAGTATTGAATCAGTCATTCAAAATTTATAATATAATGAACCAGATTGTCTACTGTGCTTATAATTAGACAAGAATAAAGTGATTACTATGCTAATTTATGACAAAAAGTATGTTGGTATCAGTAAACACACAACACATTGCTACATTCAGATATAGACCAGAAATTGAATCAAGGCGATAAACTGATAAAGCAAATGGTTGAAAGCACCAAATTAAGACAACAAATGAAGCCAAGAGTACAGGAACTAGCCAATTAAAACGACCATCTTCTCAAAATTCATGAAGAACTAATTACAGCCACACAATTAAACATAATATCTCTGAACATACAGAATCCCAAAATATGTAATATGAAATCGAATCGAACCTAGGCGATTCAGCTAACAACAAACCCTATATGAACAATTATATCTAGTGATATTGGACTATCTTATGTTCAATGATGAGAGAAAGAAAGAGTACCAGGAGCGAGTCTCCGAGGTTTCGAAGGAAGAGGTTGATCCGGCGGAACGACAATTGGTCGGTGCACATGAATCGGGTTTTGGGTGGATCCGATACTCGAATTAGAGGCACTGGAAGATAAAGGTTTCTTCGATGAAGAAGCTTGCAAGGGTTTACGGGCGATGTTAGTAAGATCGGAAAGGGGTTTTCTCTTAATTGATGATGATTTCGTCACCATACGTCGTTGTTTCTCGAGTTCAGCTTCCTCCATAGCTTTCCATTACTATACAACAGTTAATCGTTTTTATAGCAAAGATCCTGTGAGGCTTGCAGGGTCGCTAGAAGAGAGGAGATTGTTAGAGAAGCTTCATCATGGCGGGATTTGGGGGTAATTTGAAAACCTAGTGGCTAGCAGTGTGGACCGTGGTTGGATCGGGTATGGGCCATGGGCCTTATTATCACAGGCGGATCCAGTATTGGGAGCATGGACCCTCAATGAGTTGAGAACCCACAGAGTATTAATAGAAGAAAAAAAAATTAAACTTCTTTAACAGGCCCCCATTCTCCTGTCCTCATGCCCCAAATCGATTGATTAACAACAATTTTTTAAAAAAAATTATGTGATTTTCAAATCAATTATAATAGCTAATGTAATTCACTCCATGTTTTTAAAATATATTTTTCAGATTTTAGAATTCCGAATTTGAAAGAGAATTTGGGATCTAAAATCCCGAATTTGTCACAAATTGTTATCAAAGAGAATTCGGGATCCAAGAAAAAACTGTGAAGTGTAAGTAAGTGACATGTGACATATTCGGGATCTGAAATCCCGAAATTTCTTTCAAATTTGGGATCTGAAATCTCAAAAACCATAGTTTTAAAACGTTGAAAGACTTGCATTACTTTTGATAATTCGTTTAGAAAAAACACTATTTAAAAAATTCTATTAACAACCCACGTTCCTTTTTAGTATGATTTTCAAATCGGTGATTCGCCCTCGATAACTCGATTGAGCTTCTGCCATGGATTGATACTCAGTCGATTTACTCTCTCAATTGAAGGCTTGAAGCCCTCGAGTGATACTCGACCGATTGAAGCCCTCAATGATACGCAACCAATTGTATCTCTCAATTGGTAACTCTGTAAGTCCTCAAATGTACAGTTAATTATGTGATTGTTAATGGGTTATTTAGGGCTTGGGTGTTTGGAGCAGACACACTCATACACAATGCACTCTGATTTTGATATTAGCAAACAATAATAAGAAAAGTGGTGTGGCATATTTGATGCTACAGTCAAGGGATATAGCACAAATATTTTTTTTAAGTTTTTGTGGGACGGTTCTTTGTGATGATGAAATATGAGTTGTCAATAATCGAGTAAGTTTTTTTAAAAGTGTGTTCTATAGAGTGATGAATTAATATTATTCTTCTTACACGCAACAAAGGTGGGATGACATGTTTTGGAAGCATTTAGTACATCATGAGTTATGGGCAAAAAAGTGATATTATTTGAGATTTCTATACTTGGGATGTGTGTTTTAATCAAAAACCAGACCAGAACTTGAACCGTTTAGAAGCAGATTGGAGTATTCATTTCGTTGATTGGTTTTTCGGTTTTTCCAATCCATCACTTTTGGTTTCTGGCTATTTTGATTACGGTTCCATCCATTATCGGGTATTTTGGCCTTGGAACTGGAATTTGAATAGGCTACATGTAATTCACTGCTTTGGACACATTTTAGACTCGGAAATGCCTTAGTTAAATATCAACCGAGTTACAACGAACCTAAACAATGGCTATTAAAGATGTATGAGTTGTTTCAACTTTGTGCAGAATTATTAGTTAACTTTAAATCGTCTTAACTTCTTCGTTAGAAGTCAGAATGAGCTGCTTTTTTCTAGCATTTAGTTCACTGTTTTGGCTATATTTTAGACTTTAAAAACGTCTTATTTGGTAAAATATCGATTGAATTACACGGCTATTGAAGTTGTTAGGGCTATTTTTGCTTTGTGCAGAATTATTAGTCCTCTTTAAACGATCATAACTTCTTTGCTAGAAGTCGGAATGGCCTGATTTTTTTCTAGCATGTGATTCATTGTTTTGACTACATTTTGTACTCTGAAAACGTCTTATTTAGTTAAATATTGACTGACTTACAGGGTCCCAAACAGGGGCTAGTAAAGCTGATTTTTTATGTAAAAACTTAACCTTTTTCTGGTTATTTTGATTCACACATCCAAAAACCGGATCAAAGTAAATAGTCATTAAATTTTGCTTTTCCCCTATTCCATACCCCAATTAACCAGTTATTTTTGTTTAATGTTTACTTACTTTACTATATGGTGTTTAATGTTTTGTATACTATATGGTGTTTAATGTTTTGAAAATTAAAGTGTGAAGATTTGATACGGAATATTACCCGACAGCTTCGTGACGATCCGACCCGGTTCTCTGGATTCTGCCAAATTAACCCGGATGCCGGTGCCCTGATGCTAACTCAGTAATTCGCCCTCTTTTTGCCGGCGCCCGGCGGTTTTCTCCCGTTTGCAATTCCGATCGTGATGCGCGGTTTATCAGCTCAATTCAGCTACGTAAGCTTCTCTCTACTAAATGTTTCCAACGAGAAATCGTTTTAGTAAATTTGATTTGTTTGATTTCGAATTTACATGAACCCTGAATCTCCATCACTGTATTGATTCTCTAAGGTCGTAACTTGTTCTTCGTTAAATTCTTCAATAATTTCAGTTTTATTTGCTTGATTGCAGTATCTTTGCAGAAGACGACCTGTAAATGTTCGATCACGCCAGTATTCGTCATCGTATCACGAACGAGGTCATTTTTTGTCTTCATTATGAGCGCAATAACTTGTCATCGCTGATTTATTTCTTACAGGATTTTAGTTTCTCAAGAACTGAAAATCGAAATCCTTGTACTTATGTTTTTATCTTAGAATCGATTATCTGTCAATATATTAACTGCTGCTAACAAGTTTTTTTTTATTTACACTTGTTCTTCAGGGTTTCCAGATGAAAGAGCGATGGAGGAGGAAGCTGAAAGAAAAATAGGATGGCTTTTTAAACTTATATTTGCAGGGACTGCAACAATTGTTGGATACAGTATCTTTCCCTACTTAGGTATCCGCTTTGTTTCTAAAATCACTGATTAATGGCTTTACCAATCAAATTTGTACATGTAAAGAAAAAATTATTACAATTTGCATTTGTGGGTCCTTTTTGACAAGATTTTAGTGATGACTCTTTTTAGGTGATAATCTGATACAGCAATCTGTGTCACTTCTTGATGTCAAGGATCCTCTATTTAAAAGGATGGGAGCATCCAGATTAACTCGTTTTGCAACAGATGGTACAGTTGATTTTTGCACTCGTTTAATGATTTCTTCTTGGTACATATTGCACTCAATTAAGCACTTGTGTATACGTTCTCATGAGTTGCAGCCGATTTCATGTTTCCTTACATGCCTAGCAACTTGATTATGTAAATCATTGAATGCATTTTAGATGAAAGAAGAATGAAGATTGTGGAGATGGGTGGGGCACAAAAGCTTGTGGATATGTTGAGCGCTGCTAAAGATGATTCCACACGTAAAGAAGCTTTGGATGCTATTGTTGCCATTGCTCGTTCAGGTTAGCATGTTTTATTAATCCCCTTTTATCAGTTAATCACTTAAATCTGCATAACTTATGACTAACCATTGCTGTTGCTAGAGTTCCTGATATAAGGCTTTTGCCCTAGAATTCTGGTAATCCGACAATCACGTTTTCATTTCTTCCCACACCGTAAAAAACACCCATAAGGTAAAAACTTTAAATGGAAAGAAATGACGTAGACCCTAGAGAGTAAGGGTGTTTGGTAGAGAAAAGAAATGGGGAGAATTAGTTTCTCTTGTTTGGGAGAAATGATTATAGTTTTGGGAGGAGAAATGGTTTCTCCACCCATTTCCATTTCTCCCCTTCCTTTGTATTTTCATTTCTCTTCAAATTATGGAGAAATGACGGCCAATGTCTACTTATCATCATCGATGTCCAGTTGTGATGTTTTTCCGGCGTTCTACTCATCATCATCGACATCCGGCGAGGCGGCCAATGCCGCAACAGCCGTCCGGCGACTTGAGCCACCATTTCTTTGTCCACACTTTCTTCTCATTTCCATTTCTCCCATATTTCTATTTCCATTTCTCCCAGTTTCTTTTCTCTCTACCAAACACCCTCTAAAAGATTGATTGGATTTATAATCGATTAAGTTGCCGGTATTTAAGGTTACTAGAAATCACCACTTAATTATTCCCATTTGTTGTTTTAATACGTTAGAGGAAGCTGCCGGGGCTCTGCATCGTGCTGGAGCAATCTCAGTCATCATGGCTACGCCACTTTCCATCGAGGATGCTGAAATTGAAAAATATAAGGCGAAATTGCTGAAAAGATTTCGAGATCTAAATATTGATGAAAGTTCTTAAAAATTGAGGTACTTCTTATCTCTTCAATTAGAAGGAAGACCAGACAAGTTGTAAGGCTGTTTTAGTGCTCTGCTTCTTTCTCAACAAGCTTCCATAACTTGCTTCCTCCCTGCATTTTATTTCATATTTTGACCTCATTTTAAGTATTCTTGGTTTACCTCATTTCTCTAAAATTGAATTTGTATTCTTGGTTGACCTCATATTTAGTGATATATGTTCTTTTTATTATGACAATTTGTGTTTTTATTTCATGGATTCACTGGTTTTCTTTGGAGCTTTGCATGTAATAGTTGTATAATTAGAATAAGGAGACTTTAACACATGTACATGGCATTCTTTTTTGAAAACTACTGCAGGCTGGTAGCCTTCTAGTCGAGAATAGGGACATCATTGCTTATGTATTGACAGGGGAGGGTTCAAACGAGAACTGCGAGAACCAATCTAGGCCGTTCATTTTGAATAATGGAATTCATGGATGAAGAGCGTGGGAGGATTGAATGTGGAAGGTGCATGTAAGGAATTCATGGGTAGACAATCCAATTGAAAGAGGGGGAATTGGACGGCTAAGATTGGTTCTCGTGGTTTTCGTAAGAAAAACAGTTCACATTTGAACTTTTGCCTGTATTGACACATAAGGTAAAAAAAGTGATCAAGAAGTTCACATTAAAAGTGTGCTTAATTGAAGCAGGTAGCATACCCCAAAGGCACCAATCAAACCCAAAACCAAATATGATTTTTCACATTATTGCCTAGTATGAACTGAACCAAGAAGATTATTAATAATAGGGATGTTATTTTTCATAAGAATCAGTTTCCTTTGTCACTAGCTGCCTAAACATCACACCTCTTACCTTTTCCTTTTTCCACTTGCTGATCCTTCTCATGTTTTGGTTCCTGCATCAACTGTACCTGCTGTTTTCTTTCTCATTCCATTCTATTTGATTGTCGTTCTTCTTCAGCTCCTCCTTTGTTTGAGACTTCCTCTCGTCTTGATGATCCTTCTCCTAATCCTCTAATTGCACAGCCTAATTCACCAAGGTGGGTCTTCTATGCCTCATGTTCCTCCTACGTACCTCAAACTATTTGCTTGTCCACATTCAATTTCTAACCAATGAGGTAACTTTGTCTCTCTCTCTCTAGTTTCCATCAAGAAATCAAGCCAATTCTGTGAACAAAATATTGCAACTCTTCAAACAAATGGTACTTGGGAATTATGTGAAGAGGTGTCTCATTATTCAATTCGAAAATTTTGGGCAACTTTTGTGGAAAGAAAAAGACAATCAGCTTCTTGTTTGATATATATACTTAATGAAGTAATAGAATCAATGGGTTTGACATGTGATCCTTTTGAACATGTCCAACTAGTGTTTTCAGAATATATTGCACTCATTAGTGGAAAAGATTCTCAGTGGAAGCTAACAATTGCCAATGAGATCCATGATAACAAAGATCCTACACACATGCAAGTGTCTTGTGTATGATAAGTGTAAGATTGAAGTAAGGACACTCCCATCAGCATAATATATAAGTTCAACATGCATACTACACATCAAAAGTAGGCTTAGTGATACTGATCCTGTGTGAGAAGATTTTCAAAAAAAAAAAAAAAAACTTACAAAATCATGAGTTCAAGTTGTAATAAAAAGTGCCTCGTAACTCAAGATTGCCATGGTGGAAAATAGAGGCCCTAGTTAGGAAGATTTAGTATACACGCTTGTAATCAATTCATTTTTTTTCTTCTTTTTGCAAAGGAAAGTTATATTATATTATAATATCATGCATTAAATTTTGTTTTTTTTGTTTTTCATTTGAAAAAACATACTATCCAATTATGTAAACTGAACCACCAGCAAATAATATTAAGTGTTGAAACAAAATAACACGTAAAATGGAAAATAGCAACCGTTTTAAGCAGCTTTCAACATCCAAATCCACTATGCAATAAAGGCGGTTTCAGTTTCATCTACCAAAATTCATTTAAAAAAAAACTGCAAGAAATTGACATACACATGCCATATATGTTGGAGTTGAACTAATAAACAATGGCTTTGATTTACTATCCTCCAAGCAGTTCAGTCCAAGCGTCAATACAGTCACCATCCTCTGGCCAATCCGATTTGATTTGGTGTCTGACATTCATCGATTCTCTTGCCATCATAAAGAAATCGAATGGTTCGGTAATCGTTTATGTTGGCCCTAACACACAAATTGATCATAAGTTGCTTCAGCGGATCGTCAAGCCTTACCCTGAAATAGGGATCCAGTTGGTTAAGTTGACTCACCACCTTCACATTGATTTGGGAACCATGATCATCTTCTTGTTTCACAGCAGGTATAGACGAATACATTCGTTCATTCAATCTCTGTATCTATTTATGATGATATGTATGGATGATGGAATTTTGGTTAATGATCGATCGAGAATGCAAATTTATAGATGTTTCAACCAAGTAATTAAAACGGATGGAAACAAAGCGATTCGTTGGTCATTTTGGAAACTGAAACATCTATTGGTATTTACGATTGGATTTATTAGGTAAATTAAAAAGAATCATGACAACCTTCGAGCATAAGAATAAAAAAAGTAATTTCATTTTTTAAAAATGATAATCACAACTAGTGTCAACATAATTAACTTTTTATAGTCACTTTTTAATTAATTTTCAACTTTCTATAGTTGGTTGTGTCTTTGTTTCTTTTAATAGAACTCGTCTATTGTATTCTCTGTAGAAAAAGTATCAACAATTTTTCTATCAATATAAAAAAACCGAACTGTTTAAAGATCATCATCATTCATCCAATTACGAAGGTTTGTTTTCATAATTTTTATTGTTAGGAAAGCTCTTTAAGAAATCAAAATCGCCACTTTGAGCATTCCCTTCACCATTTCTGTTTTGAGCTATAGTTGGACTACTAATTAACTCTAATTAGGGGATGGTTAATAAATATATGTCGTACTTGGGCTTTTAAAATACAAATGATTTTTGGCTGATTGGATTCGTCACCGCCCTTAAATAACCGTACGTACTTATAATAAGAATGTGGGTGTTCAATCTTTAAAATATAAGACCGCCCGTATCGGTAGACCCAAAGCCATTCGGCTTCTCTCGGGTTGGTCGGAAATACCGCTACTACCCCCCCCCCCTTCGGGTTTGAGTACCGGGTTGGTGAAACCGTTTTTTTTTCTTTTCTCGTGGTAACGGCTCGATTTGATAAAAACAAAACAAAACTCCTTCTCAATGGTAATAAATTTTCAAACTTTCAACTTCTCATCCAATACTCAATCCTATAAATACCTAACCATCCCTTTTAACACTTTATAAAAAATTAAAAAATGTTTACTACTCCAAAATGTATTAAACTATACCCCAAATATTAATGTGTGTACCCACATTTTAAAAATGTTATTGTGTGTATTAAGCTTTTAAAAAATGTGTTATTGTGTGTATTAAATTTTCTATTGTATGTACTAAACTTATACTTTTTTTTTGCATTTTTAGGTAATCAAAATACGAACAATAACAACAAATTGAAAGTTTAATACACACAATAACATTTTTGAAAGGTGGATACATACATTAACATTTGGGGTATAGTTTAATACATTTTGGAGTAGTAAACATTTTTTAATTTTTTATAAAGTGTTAAAAGGGATGGTTAGGTGATTCCCGCCCCGATTACCCGATTATTTTATATGGGGACGGGTTTGATGATTCCCGCCCCGATTACCCGATACCCGATTATAATTTAATATTAACTATATATATATATATACATAAAATTAATTTTAACAAGAAAATATACAAATCTTTATGCACTTTCACACAACCTAATTTTAATCGTTTTCTATATTTGGATAGTTTGGTTTTTATATTTTGGATGCATTTCGACTCTTTAAGACTTTAATCCCGGTTCAGATATGTTTGTATTTAATAATGTTGTATAATCGTTTTCTAAAACTCATGGTAAAATTTTAACAGTGACGATCCCCGTGGTAAAAAATCACAGTTTTACTTTAACGGGTATCTTCGTAGTAAAAAGTACATATTTAATCACATGTTTATATTAAATGAGAATGTCCGTTTTCTTGCGACTTTAACAGGGATCCCCGTTTAAATTCTCGCGGTTTTTTAAGCGGGGATAGAAAAACCAATCCCACGCTAAACCCACACTACTGTCATGTCTAATACAAACTAATGAAATAAAAACCTTAAATAAATTTGGACGTATATATAAAAACAGGTGGAAATCAATTTGGTATAAGCTAGGTAGGTAGGTGGTTGTTGATGTTGATGTTAAGTCAAAGTATCATACACATTGTATTCTGATTGATGAAAACACATGGATACATATATAAAACACGAAAACATTCCCCACATCGATCTGTTTCATACTATTACAAATATATATATATATATATATATATATATATATATATATGGATGAGATCAAATAAAAAGAAAATTAAAGTAAAAAGTGTAAAAAAGGTGATTATTTGATCATTTTTCGGTATATATATCAACTGATAATCATTAGTTCATCATCTTTATTGATTAAAACTAGTTTTTTATCAATTTCTTTTTGATTTCAAATACAGATTTTGAAAACAAAATTTTGAAATAATTTATTGATGAACAAAATGCTTTCATCTAAAAAGTGATGAACATGTTGGATTCATCAAAAAGAAATTGATGAAGAACTAATTTTAATCAATAAAAATGATGAACTAACGATTATCAGTTCATATATATACCGAAAAATAATCAAATAATCATCTTTTTTACCCTTTTTACTTTAATTTTCTTTTTACTTGATCTTTACCCTCTATATATATATATATATATATATATATATATATATATATATCTCCCATGCGCGCAGTATATATACTCTTTGCTTCATTGGATATTTGTTAGAAATGATTTTTATTCTTCATTGGACAAATATACCCTTTTGAGTTCATTACGAAGGTTTTAGATTAGATAACAAAATGATAGTTTTATATCGGTTTTCGCGGATCTCGTATTAATTGTGGTTCTCAAACTACTTCTTCCTATATATATACATAATATTCGATTAGATGTCCTTGTGATACGCGAGTTGATTTAAAAATAATAAATATTAAACTCTAATAATAATATTAAATAATTATAAAACACGAAAAAAATGATTTTTTTCAAAAAATGATGACAGACACCATCAACACTCAATGGTGGAAGTGTTGACACGAGGTTGAGAAAAAATGTGAAACGTGGTATCACATTACAGAGAGATATGATTGTAATAATGTTAATTCTTTATTAGTTACAATTAAAAAGAATTTAAAATAATTATAAAATATTTTAAAATGAGAAAATTAAGAATTTAATTTAATATGACATTTTAAAATGTTATAGAGAGTTAATATGGTATTTATAAATTACGGTGGATAAATATAATATTCTAAGTTTAAAGAATGACACATGAAATTCATCTAATAATTATAATTCAATTTTAATAAAAAAAAGTTAAAATTTTAATTTTAATTTTGATTAAATATATAGGTGATCAAAATTGATCAATTAAATATATTTTATTAAATAAAAAGTTGAGATAATTTAACATATCGTAGGTTTTAGTCTTTAATTATATTGAAAGAAAGAAGATATATACATTTGAATCCTGGTTTTCGTTTTATTTGAATTAAAGGGACAAAAATATATTAGATGAAGATGATGTTAAACTTAAAAGGATATGTTCATATTTACTTTTTAACTTATTTTGACTATCATAACGAAATATTCATAATTTAATATAATAAAGACATTTATCTCTCATAATCAATGGATTAAAAAATGCCATGCGCAACTTAAAATAATTTATCAAGGTTTTTAATTCAAAAAGTACGCATGTTTGCTCATAGCTCGAGGACAACGAAGATAGTACAAGAATAATAATGGAGTTTTACTTTGAGCACTATTAATTATTATTATTATTATTATTATTATTATTATTATTATTATTATTATTATTATTATTATTTGTAATAAATTAAATAAAATTTTTCAGTAATTAAAATGTGTATATATTATCATATAAAAACTTGAAAAATCAACTTAAAATAGATCTAATGTATTAAACGGTTGATGTATATATGTTTTTTATTTACAATCATTTTCCTAAGCTATACGATGATATTTCGCATTATTGTTTTAACAAACTTTGTCCATGTAATCAATTATGATTAGTTAGGTTAATTACACAGTTTGGAATAAAAAATGCACCAAAATAAGACTTTTTAGTTTATAATATATTACTGTTGTTCAAAAACTTTACAAATAAGTTATGTTATTCTTTTTTCTTCAAATAATGTATAATATACTCTAATATAATTTGCATTTTTAGAAAATAAACATGAGATTATTAGCAAAGTTAAACTAGTTTAATATAATATACATGCAAGATCTTAAATTTATGTAAAAAAACCATTAACTTCGTAACTTTTCACACAAATAAGTTAAAAAAACAATTTGTTATCTATGTTAAGTCTAAAATAATTGTATACGTTGACAGCGTGAGTGAAATATTTTAATACTTTTATACGTAGAGACATGTGCCCATTTAATCAGGTCATGAGTTCGACCGAAACATTAAACCTATAATTCTTTGTAACAAAATCAAGAGTATTACTACATTAAAAAGATAATTAAGCTTAATAATATAAATTCTACCGGTAATATTAAACATGGACTTGAAAACTTAAATCGTTGTCTTTAAATAATTAAAATGGTCAAAATCATTTCATAAATTAAACATTGATAATTACACAAAGCTATTAGATAAAGAGAAATAATATACCTTTTGACTATCTGTTCCTATTTCCTATTACAAAGAATTATAAGTTTAATGTTTCGGTCGAACTCGTGAATTGATTAAAATGGTCAAAATATTTTCATAAATTAAACATTGATAATTACACAAAGCTATTAGATAAAGAGAAATGATATATCATTTGACTATCTGTTCCTATTTCATCCTCCTAACTACTTAATGTTTGATATATGTAATGCATTAATTTTCTTTTTCATATTATTCATTGATTTTAACACTTGTCTTAATCAAATGAATATGGATATAAGTAAGAACAAATCATAAATGAATATATCGTTTTCCTTAAATAAATTGATATCTCGTAAAAAAAAGAAGGGTAATCTGTTTTTTATAATATAATAGTAAAATAGGTATAGTACAAAAAAGTAAGAAAATGATATATCATTTTACATTTACTTTCTACTCACCACAAGATAATATATAAAGTTTACTAATTCTCTTTTATCACGTACAGTTATATTAATCTTATAAATAAAACAGCGAATATCACCTCAAAAAGTAAAATTAAACAACAATGTTGAGTAGCGTCATTGTAACTTGACCCACCAGCCTACGAACGTGCCACCTTTTTCTAAAGCAAAGATCAGTGGAGGGAGAAAAAGGCCGTGGACCGCTACGAGACCACCACTTTAAACGACGTCGAATTCATGAGCCCATTTGTACCTCCTTTTCCCGGTGTCAAACAAAGAATCTTCAATTTTCTCTCTCGATTTCATGATAAATGGAGATCAAATCTCGAACTAGTCTTCTGTTACAGGTACGTGTTTTTCTCATATATTGGCTTGCTTGCTTGCTTCTAATGATTCTTAGGTTTCAGTTTTTACGAATTAATTCATGGTTTAAGTTTTCGATTTTAAAAGTTCTCATTCTCTGTAGTATTAATTAGTTGTTAGGTTTTCAGTTGATATTGTTGCTCAATTTTCGTTTTGTATATGTTCCAAGTATTTACAAAATAACCGAAAATTGACTTGCTTTGACATCATGAGTCTTAAGTTGGAGAACCGTATTCAGGCAATTTAAATGATTTTTAATTGACGAATTCCCTTCTTTTTTGTGATTTTAGTTCTAAAAGGGTTATCATTAGGGGGTATGTTTAATTTGAACAATTAGGGGAATCTAGAGATAACCATGTTTGTTTTTCCTTGAGGGAATCCATCTGCCTGGTAGATATTAGATGTTAGGGGAGGGTTAATGTGAGAATGGATATTTAGGTGAGAATGGGAGAACAAGTCGTAACCGTCAACTAGATATTGATCAATTAGATCTAACGGTCGCAATTTATGGTTGGGTAATGAATAAAATGAAGGGTCAAATGTAGATCATCCGATCAAATCAAATAAATGGTCAGGATTAAGTCTCACATAAATATATATTCTCATTTGAATATCCCACTTAGATGTTATTACTTGATTTCTTCATAGAGAAAGAAGAGTAATATAGTATAGTCCTTGACATTACAGGTCAAGATATAAATTCCTAAATGCTGAAATAGTTCTGTTTTTCTTTTTTTTTTTGGACAAATTCAACACCAGCTTGTGGCAGATTGGCAGGCATGTTGATTTTGTATGTAATGATGCACATTTTGATCTCTTTTTGTCTTCTTACTTCAGATTAAGAATGATTCTGAATCTTCCAGTAGTTTCATCTAAAGGAACTTAGAGATTGCCTGTGAAGTGTAATACAATACAATGTTGTCAACTGAAAATGGCGAAGTTGAAGAAGAAGGATCCAGCAGATTTAAATCCCTAACTCGTGTTCCTCTGGATATCAAAACCTCTAACCTAGCTCATACCAATGAAAATCCTCAAGATGATGGCAGCCAAATTTCTGCAAACAACAAGACATCAAACTTCCGTCAATTTGGTAGGTTAAATTCATCATCCATAAGTATCCAGCAGATTGCCGATGAGAGGGATAAGTTCTCACGAACCATACCCTCAAGAACCAGTCGTGCTTATAGGTTCTTCTCCAGAAAACTTGATTGGGGGTCCCTTAAGAACATGGCTAAACAATGGATAAGGGACCCGATGAATATGGTCCTTTTAATATGGATCCTATGTGTTACTATCTCAGGTGCAATTCTTTTTCTTGTCATGACGGGCATGTTAAATCATGCTCTTCCAAGAAAGTACCAAAGAGAGGCATGGTTTGAAGTTAATAATCAAATTCTCAACGCGTTGTTTACGCTCATTTGTTTATATCATCACCCTCGTAGAGTTTACCACCTTGTGCTCCTTTTAAGGTGGAGACCAGAAGACGTTAGAAAATTAAGAAAAGTATACTGCAAAGATGGAACATATAAACCCCATGAATGGGCGCATATGGTTATGGTTGTCTTACTTCTTAACATCAACTGTTTTGCACAATATGCTTTGTGTGGTCTTAATGTAGGATATAGTAGAGCAAAAAGACCAGCAATCGGGGTGGCAATAACCATTTCTGTAGCAATTGCGGCCCCAGCGATTGCTGGTGTGTACACCATTGTTAGCCCATTAGGTAAAGATTATGAGACGGATTTTGATGAAGAATCCCAAACTGGAGCAACTACTGTTGAGAGAGTGAAATCATTGGAAAAAAGATTATCATTTTCAGCTAGTGAAAGTGGTCCGAGATGGAGTGGAGGTATACTTGATTTCTGGGATGATATCTCTATTGCATACCTCTCGTTGTTTTGTAGCTTTTGTGTTTTTGGATGGAACATGGAAAGGCTTGGGTTTGGAAACATGTATGTCCACACAGCAACGTTTCTTCTATTTTGTTTAGCACCATTTTGGATTTTCACCATGGCGGCAATTAATATCAATAACGAGACTGTGAGGGAGGCTTTGGGGGTCACTGGACTCTTTTTATGTGTATTCGGTTTACTTTATGGTGGTTTTTGGAGAATTCAAATGAGAAAACGATATAATCTACCACCATCGAATTCATGCTGTGGTAAACCCGGTGTTACCGATTGTGCATTATGGCTTTTCTGCTGTTGGTGTTCTCTTGCCCAAGAAGTCCGAACAGGAAACTCATATGATATTGTGGAAGATAAGTTTTACAAGAAACCCAGGGATGAAACTGGTTTTGGATCCAGTCTAGGCTCTCCAGTTCAGGATAGCTCCCCTGTGGCCCAGGATCCTAGCGGGCTTTCGGGTGATAATGGAAGCTCAAGCAGGCAGCCATCAATGGTGGAAGAAGGTTCATCTTCAAGAGGTAAAGATGCAACTCTAGAACCACCTGTTCAATACTTTATACATAGAGAAGGTAATTAAAGAAGACTCACTGTGATTTGTATGTTAGAAGTAAGTTTTTAGATTATATATCAATATACTTGCACTGCATTTTAACATTGCATTTCCATACAAGTTTGTAAGTGGGATATCCAAAAGATGTTTGATTTTATACAAGAGTGGAAGAACATATGTAGAAGATGGAACTAGGATTCAGAAGAAGCAGTGTAATCGGTGAAATCCTATAGAAAAACAGAATGAATGAAAACATGGAACATTTGTAGTAATTTTATTTGTATCACACCATCAAAAGGGAACAGGACACTGCACAATGCACAATTGTTTCCCCACCATATGATGCAATAGCAACGATATTTTGTACAATAACATATGAAATGATTATTAGTGTTTGACTAAATTTTTCATTGATTTGAATTTATTTGGTTTTTATCCAAATTAATAGAAGATAAGATTGTTTTCCTATTAGATAGGAGTTCTTGAGGAATTTGATTTTGTATCAAACTAGGGTTATGTTTAGGATCTTAATAATTCTAGAGGGAGAAAAACTTGAGAGGGTATTGAAGAGTGTTGAGAGTTAAATGTCTACAACGGCGTGAACAGACTGCCTTATGGTGTTTGTAGGTGAGAGAGGTTCAAACTCATCTCTAGTGTCTTTTCTTTTTTTTATTCCTTTTCAATATTTGTTTTCTTTTTCTTTTGAAAGAGTTCTTTCTTTCTTTTTCAATGTTTTTGTTACCTTTTAAGTTCCAAAACTAAAGTTATTAAACAAATAATCTTTATACTACTTCGTTTTTGTTTAGTTTTTTAATTTTCTAACTTAGCATTAGTTCTGTTATATTATAATCGGTCAATAATAGTTTAACAATCAAAGTTTTACTTCTGTTTTGGTTTAATCATCAAAGTTACACCTTCTTTTTTGTTTAAACCTTAAAGTTTTTTTCCAAACGATTTAACCCTTAACTTTTTGTTAAAAAATGGTTTTAACCCTCTAACTTTTGTTAATTTTTTAATAAAAAGTAAAATGCATAATAAGTAGAGAGAGTAAAATCGAAAACCATACAAAACTTTTTTTTAACAAAACTTCAAGGTTTAAATCATTTGAAAAAAAATTTGAGGTTTAAATCATAACAAATTCAAACTTTATGGTAATATCGTTTAGAAAAAAACTTTGATGGTTAAACCGAAATTGAACAAAAAATTTGATGATTAAACCATTATTGCCCCTATTATAATTTGTATAGTTATCTTTTTTAAGTTTTCATATTACTCTGAATTACAGTCTCCTAATAACGAATGTAGTTATTCTAGTGTTGTGAGATTATGTATTATTGTTGTTGTAACAATGAATTTAACAGACATGTTTCAGTCTGTAACAATTTTTCAGAGTAAAATATAATAAAATTGCTTGATCGTAAATGTCTTTATTTTTCAGAACCACCAAAATTACAAAGCAATCAAACTTGGTTCATTTAGTACAAAATATATGAGAATACATGTGTTTTACCTTGCCATATCATTTATTTCTTTGGAAAAGTAACATAAATATTAAATTGTTAATGTGGTTTTAAAAATGGATCCTCTGAATCAAATAGGCGAGCAAGAATATATATATATATATATATATATATATATATATATATATATACTAGTGGGGTACCCGCGCAATGCGACGGCGGCGAATAAAGAGGAGGTTGTGATGAGTTTTGTGCAGAATAATCACAAAGAGGTAATATGAGTTTGTGAAGATTCCTTGCGAGATGAAGATAATATGAGTTTGTGAAGATTCTTTGCGAGAGCCACTTTGAAATTAAGAATTAAATTGCTAACTCTGAGTTATTTGTCTTTCAGTTTGTTGGAAGAATTTTGTCGCATGACTCATGAAGTTGCTAATTATATATATGTATGTATATGTGTGTGTAATGTTTCATAGTTCCAATTCTTATGTAATTGAGTTAGAATGTAATGTTTATAAATTTCAACTCTTTGACTCTTTCATTTGTTTGGTGTTTCGGAAATCTCTTGAACTTAATTTATTGAAAACAGGATTTAGGTGATCTCATGAATCAAAAGTTAATATTAAAAATATATAATTAGACTTAATTCAGTTATAAGTATGGTGATCTCATGAATCAAAAGTTAATATTAAAAATATATGGTTAGAAATAATTCAGTTATAAGTATTGGTTTAAATTCATTAATTGTCGGTTATGTTTTTAATATTTATTTGTTTAAATTCATTAATTTTGGACTTAAAGGAGGAGTAAAGGTGAGGTATAAAGGAGGGGTATTTTAGTAAATTTACTCTTCTTAAAATTAAGAGTTTTTTAGGTGGTAAATGCATTATATAGGAGTAAGATATATATATATATATATATATATATATATATATATATATATATATATATATATAGGGGAGGGTTCAAACGAGAACTGTTTTTCGTACGAGAACTGTGAGAACCAATTTTGGCCGTCCAATTCCCCCTCCTTCAATTGGATTGCCCACCCATGAATTTCTTACATGCACCATGCCACCCTCAATCTCCCACGCTCTTCATCCATGAATTCCATTATAAAAAATGAACGGATAAGATTGGTTCTTGCAGTTCTCGTACGAAAAACAGTTCTCGTTTAAACTTAAAGTTTTGCTAAATAGTTTAATAATAAATGTTTTAGTTCAGTTTCGATTAATGATAAAAGATTTTTTTACAATTTTATTATAGTTTAAACATTAAAGTTTTTCCTCGAATAGTTTAAAGCTTAAAGTTTTGCTAAAAAACTTATTAATTCATTAAGTTTTGTCTGATTTTTTTTATTTTACCCTCTTGGCCTCTTTACTTGATTATACACGTTGTTTTATCGAAAACTTAAGGCTTAAATCATTTGGAAAATTTTTTACATATAAACAAAAAAGAAATGTGTAACTTTGAAATTTAAATCATAATAAATTCAAAACTTTATAGTAAAATCGTTTTAAAAAAACTTGTAATAGTTAAATCAAAACTGAACTAGAACTATAATATTAAACCATTATTGACTCGTATTAGTATGATTAGTTTTCAAGTGTTTGTCCCGTTTTTAGATATTTATAATATTCTTACAATATTAGTTACTTTTTTTACATTGATTTACATTTTTTATTTTAAGAAACTACTTTAGGCCGATCGTCATTAACGATTACAAGCTATCTTATTCCCCATCATAGCTCGTTAATTACTATGGTTGTTTCGTGTAACATCCTGATTTTGGGCCTAGTAGTTAAGTAGGCCAAGGTATGTTTAAACACATGATTAGTATTTAATTATATGTTTAATTATTTACTAATGGCAATTATTGAATTAATTGATAAGTTAATTAATCAAAGATTAATTTATATATCTATATATATATGTGTGTGTACGGATATATATATATATATATATATACATTTAAGTATGTATGTATGCAAGTGTGTGTGTGCATGGTTTGGAAGCTAGGGAGGTTGACACCTCCTGCTTATGTATTTAAGGATTATTTCTGATTTGTTGTATCATTTGGAAAACCGATAGTCAGTGTGTGTTGTGTTCTTGAAAAGAAAAGCATAGAAAGAAACAGAAACTTGAAAAGGTGAAAGATTGGATTTGTGGTTTGTAAATTCAAAGCAAGGTATGAATATGTTCCTTATATGATGTTGATCATATTGGTATGCTTTTCTAATGATAAACATGTGTACATGATGAAACACCATGAATGGAGCTTGAAGCTCCATACTTGACAAATGGGTTTTGCTTGAATTGGTGTTTTAATTGTTATTGATGTGTTCTTGATGTTAGATACATGCTATAAGATGTTTATACATGTTTTAGAAGTGTTCATATTGATTTATGAGGGTTTGAATCGGATTTGGGGAGTTATGTTTGCTGGAAATCCGACACTTGCTTGGAGAAGATAAGCTGGAAGTCAGCATATCGCGGCGCTACGCTAAGGGTCGCGGCGCGACGAGGGTGGAATCCGAGAGATTAGATTCGGATTGTTGGAATCCGATGAAATTGCAAAAGAACCCTTGGGAAATCCGAGACTTGACAGAATCTGACACTTAAATCCGGATTGTTGAAAATCCGACTCGAAATCCGATTGTAGGGTTCCGGATTTTGAAATCCGACAGGGGTCGCGGCGCGACGGGCATTGTGTCTCCAACTTAATAAAAAACAAAATACAAACTTAATAATCCTACAATAATAAAAAAACACAAATACAAATACAAAATACAAAACCTAAAATATTACATTAAACTAA
The DNA here is from genome assembly GCA_038502395.1 of Dittrichia graveolens. NCBI lineage: Eukaryota > Viridiplantae > Streptophyta > Magnoliopsida > Asterales > Asteraceae > Dittrichia > Dittrichia graveolens. The sequence continues at coordinate 96,720,066 of JARJIL010000002.1, forward strand.
AATAACACATTAAAAATAAATAAACTACAATTAATATGAAAAAGACTTGGTGTCGCTCACGTAAGACAATGACGAGCAGGATGAGCGAGTCTCCAAGTTCGAATCATCGATATTTATGTAAGAAAAGTAGACATCGACACTGTCAATCCTACTCGCGAGGCAAATGAGTGAGTCGAAGTCAATATCACACGTCAGGTATCTTTGTCCGGTGATTTCGAATGGGGCACGGTATAACAAGTCTTCAAACTTGTGGAACTGTTAATGCATGAACATTTTAAATGTCGTGACATTCCAACCAATAACCTTCAGATCTTTGAACTGGTACATCTGTCCACCATAATATTGTGAAATCCGATTTCACCCCATAGTAAATGTTTTCGGTGATATGGCGAAGACGAGTAGCCATGAAAAAGGAATTGAGAGGAGAGGAGAGTTTTATAAAATTTGATAGAAGAGTTTAAAAATTGAGAGAGAATGAAAATGAGAGAAATATGCAAATTATATATGAAATGTGACCTTTTATGTGTGTGTATATATACATATGTTACCGTTGTTAAACAAATTAAACCGTACCCGTCGTTGAAGCTCGTCACGAGGACGATAAGCACATGGCATACTTGACATAGTTGACGACAAGCACACGACGAGGGGAGCATGACCTCCCTCTACGGGTCATCTTAGTTTGACATATTCACATATTCGAGTTATTTGTTTGTCCGCGCATAGCTTCAAGATAAGTTCAAATTTCTATGTTAGCTTTTTAATTTTTGGTTATATCATTTTAAAACCTAGTAGTAACTAAGAGGGTGATTCATACAAAAAAGATTATTTTTACGAGAAGGACCTAAAATATTTTTAATAGTTAGATGATAAATTTAAAGGGTAAGATTGGTTGTGGCTTGTTGGGAAATAAGTAAAGGGGAAATAATATATAATGTTAACATCATTTATCATAGGTGATATTATACTACAAAACTTATTAAATTAAAGGTATTTTAGACATTCAATGTTTATATTTAATTTATCATTTAAAAAGATTGTGAGTGAAACATAATCACTGATGTCATATATCATTTTTCTATTAGGAAAACCTTAAGAAAAGTAAATTAATTAATTAAGGATAAAAATGAAATTATCATCCAGAAGGACAGAGCTTTGATTCAAGGGTTTTCTTCTTAGTTAAGGTTTTACATAAATCTTCTGAGCCTAACCAAATCATAATATTACAAGAACTTTCCAAACTACCCTTCCCCTTCCCTATAAAATCTCCCAGCTCTTCTCACCCTTCCTTCATCCTCATTTTCCTATCTCCCATCAATTTTCCGTCCTCTCTTACAGAACTGGCCAACCTTCAGGGATCTCTGACGGATTCCGGCAACGGAAGCGTGGTGCTGGCATTATACCATGCTCTAAGCTCTCGCGACGTTCAAGTCGTCAAAAAACTCATAGCCCTTGATCTCGAGTGGTGGTTCCATGGCCCTCCGTCTTATCAGTTTATGATGCGATTGCTCACCGGAACTGATGAAAATATCACGGGAACCTTTCAATTCGTGCCTCTTTCAATCGACGCCTTCGGATCTACGGTTGTCGTCGAAGGCTGTGATCAACGCCGTGACATCTCCTGGATCCACGTCTGGACCGTCAATTCGCATGGGATAATTACTCAGGTTAGGGAGTATTTCAACACTTCCCTCACTGTAACTCGATTCGCTAACTCAACTAAACATGTTTCCAATACGTCGTTACATTGCCCAACACTTTGGGAGAGTAGTCTCGCAAATCGCGACGGAAAATCGGTTCCAGGTTTGGTTCTGGCAATATAAACAAATATAATACCCGTGTGCGTACGTTCGACCGGGTCACGTTCCAAAACAAAAGACATATATATGCTTAAAACAGCATTTAACTCTATATATTGTCGTTTGTTTTTTTCTAAATTTGTAACGTTATGGAGTGAAAGAGCAGTTGATAACTTGATACTTTTATCTCATATATTTTTCTAGGGTTAAGATCCTAACCTATTTTTCTAAATGTTGGGTAAACTAAATTAAAGAACGTACCATGCATAGAGAGAAATATTATATATATATACATCCTAGTTAAGTTGGGAGCATTGTTAGATGTAATGTTTTAACTAACAAACCGTTACTTCCTGGTCGATCTGGTAGCTAGCACTCAACTGTAGCCCATATATCACATGAACAGGTAGCCAGCCAAAAATCAATTTCTAATCCATCTCAGCACGTACACTTGTTCTTTTTTCATGTAGCCCGTACGTCCGTCTGCACATGCATGAATTGAACGGCGACCAGGCCTATATATGCAAACCCAAAACCAAGAAATTAAGAAAACAACAAATCAGGTTTAATTAAGTAATAGCTAGGAATTTAATTAGCATCTATACATATATGTGATATATATGTAATATATGTATGTACACTCCTATATATATGAATTACTTTTGAATGAAGAAATTGATTCAGGCTGTACGTGGGAATTATTTAAAGAAAAAGAAGAAGCTAAAAACAAATGAGTCAAATTAATTAACACATGAAAAGCCACTCTTAATTATAAGATATGACTTAATTTTAAATTAGATTTGTTTAGATAGACTTATATCAATGTTATACGTACGCTCATGTATATTATTTACAAAACAATTTAATTAAAAAGTCTGGCATTAATCACCCAATGAGCCAATGTTAAGTTGTCACACTAAAATAAAGCAGCCAGCCATTAATTATATACATTTTTGTAACGTATCAATTTCAAAAAGAACCACAATAGTAAATAAAATACATTTATAAAATACACATTTAGTTTTAAAACATACGCGGAAGCATTTTACTACAAAACCAAGTTAATGCCAAAAGATATATACATGAGTACATACTTAGTGTACTTTGAAAGTCAAATATTTACAGAACTGGGCGTTAAATTGTTTCAAAAGAGTTAACTAAAAAGTAGTCAAACAGGAGCCTTGCTCTTATCCTTGCCACGTCCTGCAAAAAGTTTAAAAACAGTATCTGATAAGCTACGAGAGCTTAGTGAGTATTCCAAGCTAATATCATATAAACACACGTATAGAATCATATAAAGATAATACACGTATGTCAGATAATCATTGCTAACCACTAGTTCTAGACCCAGGGCAGCCACCTTTGTAACAATACTGTATCACCTTTGAACCTTACTGCAGATAGCAGTTCGGTATATATACACATATGAATAACATTACATGTTTGTAATCTGATATGATAGCATACATGTTCCATATATGATTAGTAGTCAAGAAGACTCACCTTATGATTTTTATGATAAGCAATGATCCAGGTAACGATAACTCAGGTAAGTAAGTCAATCACCTTCCTATATAAATATTATAATAAAGTGTCACATCACTAGAATACTGATCTGAAATAGGGCCTACACGGGCCGTGTCCCTCATTTAATACATGACCTAAGCTGGCTACATGGCCAGTGTTGTCAAGTCATACTACACGGGCCATGTACCTCATATACTACATGGCCCTATGACCGCCTTTGACACTACACGGCTCGTGTACCTCTACACGGGCCGTGTACCTTACAGACAATCCGACAGTTCATACATCCAGTGTCGGATTTGGCCAAAAATCTGCTAAAATCTTCATATAAACTAGTTAGAGGTGTTTTCCTACACCCCATACAATAGTGGAACATAATCTAATCAATAGAGCATAATTCTAACATGATTCACCATAGAATCAAGCTACTAAACTCACAAAACCTCATGAACAAAAGGTTTAATCATACCTTTAACAAGAAAGGTTGAATAAGATGCTAAAATCTGAAGTTGTAGCTGTGTTTTAGTCCTAAGAATCACCAGAACTAGAGGATTTGCTGCTGTGTTTTTGGTTTGCAAGAGAAGTATTGATACTTTGTCCCTAGACTAAACTAATCTTAATTTTGGCAATTTTAACCCCTATAGTTTATAAACACACCTAATCTCAAAAAGGTAACTTATAAAAACTTATAACACTTACTATTAAATTATTAATTTAGAAATTTTGAACCTTGGATGTTACAACTTTATTTATAAAATATATAATATAATGGTCACCATATGCAATTAATTAATACTGGAAATTAAAATCATCATGAAACGTATATATATCTATACTACTATATAAACCATTTAACATTCTCTCTCCTTTTAAATTTTAAGACTTCTTAAAATTCAATCAATATAAAATCTTGACCCTTCATTTAATCTAAATTAATCTCATCCACTCAATCTTTAACTATTTTATTCTCTCCTAATTTACTTTAATTTTTTATTCAAAATATATTCTCTCATACTAACACAATTATCCACCCACATCAACATAACTTTTAAAATCTTATTAACGCTTCTCTTTATTTCATCAATATAAATCTTTTTTCTTAATAAAATAGTTAGATGTAAATAAAAGAAAATTTGAAAAAAACGGACATGTTGTAGAACCTTTTTCGTAACATTGAATCGCGCGAATAACATATCATTACATTCTTGAAAATGACATATTGTAAACCAAAAACTATTTGCCGCCGTAGCATTGCGCGGGTATGATGCTAGTATATATATATATATATATATATATATATATATATATATATATATATATATATATATCTTACTCCTATATAATACATCTATCACCTAAAATACTCTTAATTTTAAGAAGAGTAAATTTACTAAAATACCCCTCCTTTATACCTTTCCTTTATCCTTTAAGTCCACAATTAATGAATTTAAACAAATAAATATTGAAAACATAACCGACAATTAATGAATTTAAACCAATACTTATAACTGAATTATTTCTAACCATATATTTTTAATATTGACTTTTGATTCATGAGATCACCATACTTATAGCTGAATTAAGTCTAATCATATATTTTTAATATTAACTTTTGATTCATGAGATCACCTAAATTCCTGTTTTCAATAAATCAAGTTCAAGAGATTTTACAAATACCAAACAAATGAAAGAGTCAAAGAGTTAAAATTTATAAACATTGTATTCTAACTCAATTACATAATAATTGGAACTATGAAATATTACACATACACATATACATAAATATATATAATCAGCAACTTCATGATTCAGCCATGCGACAAAACTCTTCCAACAAACTGAAACACAAATAACTCAGAGTTAGCAATTTAATTCTTAATTTCAAAGTGGCTCTCGCAAAGAATCTTCACAATATCATATTATCTTCATCTCGCAAAGAATATTCACAAACTAATATTAGCTCTTTGTGATTATTTGCACAAAACTCATCACAAACATTCTCTATATTCGTCGCCGCCGCATTACGCGGCTACCACACAAGTATATATATATATATATATATATATATATATATATATATGCAGTTGAAGCTGCAAACCAAAAATTAGATGCCCAAGATCGAGGACGTACGGACACGCTCCTCAAGTAGCTAAATTAAATATGAACGAACGAAAATAAGCAGCTAGATTAATGCATGTATTCATATATTGTTATAGCCAATCCTATACAAACTGAAACAATATATCATGAAATATTCATTCAAATTTTAGTCATGAATCATTAGGATACGATCGAAGAACATAAGAATTAAAAATAAAACAAAATAAAGTAATATATATATATATATATATATATATATATATATATATATATATATATATAAGCAAAAGTTCAAATGAGAACCGTTTTTCGTACGAGAACCAATCTTAGCCGTCCAATTCCCCCTCCTTCAATTGGATTGCCCACCCATGAATTCTTTATATGCACACTGCCACACTCAATCCCACCACGCTCTTCATCCATGAATTCCATTATCCAAAATGAATGACCAAGATTGGTTCTTGCAGTTCTCGTACGAAAAACAGTTCTCGTTTGAACCCTATTGAAAAGTTCATTTGAGAACCGTTTTTATTGCTAGAATTGAGAGAATCAATCTTATCCGTTCAATTCCCCCTCTTTCAACTGGATTGCCCACCCATGAATTCCTACATGCACCCTGCCACACTCAATCCCCCCACGCTCTTCATCCATGAGTTCTAATATCCAAAATGAAAAGCCAAGATTGGTTCTTGCGGTTCTCGTACGAAAAACAGTTCTCGTTTGAACCCTCCCCTATGTATATATATATATATATGGGAAGGTTCATTTGAGAACCGTTTTTATAGCGAGAACCAATCTTAGCCGTTCATTTTGGGTAATGGAATTCATGGATGTGAGGGGATTGACTGTGGCAAGGTGCATATAAGGAATTCATGGGTGGGAAATCCAATTGAAGGATGAGGAATTGGACGGATAAGATTGATTCTCGCAATTCTAGCAATAAAAAAAGTTCTCAAATGAACTTTTCAATAGGGTTCAAACGAGAACTGTTTTTCGTACGAGAACTGCAAGAACCAATGTTGGCCGTTCATTTTGGATAATGGAATTCATGGATGAAGAGCGTGGAGAGATTGCGTGTGGCAGGGTGCATGTAAGGAATTCATGGGTTGGCAATCCAATTGAAATAGGGGGAATTGGACAGCTAAGATTGGTTCTTACGGTTCTCGTACAAAAAATAGTTCTCGTTTAAACTTTTGCCTATATATATATGCATTTCATCGAAAAGTCTAGCTAGAGAACACATGCAGTTTGAGCTGCTAGAGGTACCTTCTCATTCACTGGCACTACCAAATTAGTACGTACTTGGATCTCTGTACGTTGCATTAATTAGATACCTTGAGTGATTCTATTAATACCCCCTTATATATCTAAATAGTTCACTTAATGTAACATTTAAGGGAAAAAAGTTGTATTGAAAATTGTAATTTAATGATTGGACATACGGGTATGTAAGAGGAGGGGGGTAAATAGTAACACCCCTAAATTAACCTCTTGCAACAGAACACACTTAGACCCATGTAATGTAATTGAAGAGATCGAGGGTCTCTTTATTAATTTATGGTTAGTTCGTGTTAGGATCGAGATACCTAAAACAAGAGTTAGAATATGCGGATAACAATAAAGGCAAGAAAGCATGACACAAAGATATAACGTGGTTCGGTCGTCGGGGTCACGACCTACGTTCACGGACAGAAACAGAGACTTCTTTATTAACTGGGAGTGTTTTTAAGATGTGTACATATGACTAAACCTAATGCCTCTATTTATAACCAAACAATACATCAAAAAATGTTGCCCTAATCCCAATTAGGAAATAATTAATTCCCTAATTAGTTGATTCTCCCGCCGCATGCCAAGCTAGAAAACCCATCTGCCACAACCACCCTGCTCCACGCCGTGAAGCAGCAAGTGGCCCACGCCGTAGGCTTCATGCACACACCGAGCAATATCAAAACATTTGATTTCAGTACTCGGCCACTTTCAAGTCATATTTAACAGTTCTAAAGTAGTTGTAATAGAAATCAAATAAACAACCTCTAAACAACAGTAAATAATTAAAATTCATAAGAACACACCAATCATAAGGTTGATAATTAATTAAGAAGAAAAAACACACACACACATATATCTTAATCCTATATAATGCATTTATCATCTAAAAAACTCTTAATTTTAAGAAGAGTAAATTTACTAAAATACCCCTCCTTTGTACCTCTCCTTTACCCCTCCTTTTAAGTCCACAATTAATGAATTTAAACAAATAAATATTAAAAGCATAACCGACAATTAATGAATTTAAACCAATACTTATAACTGAATTATTTCTAACCATATATTTTTAATATTAACTTTTGATTCATAAGATCACCATACTTATAACTGAATTAAGTATAATCATATATTTTTAATATTAACTTTTGATTCATGAGATCATCTAAATTCCTGTTTTCAATAAATCAAGTTCAAGAGATTTCACAAACACCAAACAAATAAAAGAGTCAAAGAGTTGAAATTTATAAACATTGCATTCTAACCCAATTACATAATAATTGGAACTATGAAACATTACACACACATATATACATACATATATATAATCAGCAACTTCATGATTCAGCCATGCGACAAAACTCTTCCAACAAACTGAAAGACAAATAACTCAGAGTTAGCAATTTAATTCTTAATTTCAAAGTGGCTCTCGAAAAGAATTTTCACAAACTCATATTAGGTCTTTGTGATTATTCTGCACAAAACTCATCACAACCTCCTATTTATTCGCCGCCGTCGTATTACGCGGGTACTGCACTAGTATATATATATATATGTATATATATATTTCTAATTCTAGTATATTGAAATAAATATCATTGGAGCAAAATATCAAAAAGTTTGTATATATAGGCTTTAAAAACAACATTTCTAGTCAAAACAACACAACAGTCAGAATTAAATTTAAAAACCCGGCCCATTGATTACCGGAAACATTGAAATGTAATTTCATTGAACCAAAATATCAAACAATATGTAGGCATTAATAGTTAGAGTCGTTCCCATTCTAATATACATAAAAATCATTCAATATGAAAAAATAAAAATAAAAATACGACAATGATTCAGAGTACGTACGTTCGTTGTATCTTTATGTCAAGGGTAAAATACGTGAAAATACAAAAAACTTTGTCAATATTGTCAGTGTATGCAATTAACTTTATTTTGTATCTAAAAATATATACAACTTACAAATTTTGTTCATTGTATATAAATGGTAACCTGATTATCAGGTTACCGGTTATCAATTGTATACAATGGACCAAATGTAAAAGTTTTTTTGTATTTTTAGATAACAAAGTTTTTTTATTTTTTGCCAGATTATCGGTAAGTTACTTATTGTTATAGGTAACTTGCATACAGTGAACTAAATTTGTAAGTTGTTTGTGTTTTTAGGTATAAAATAAAGTTTGTTACATACAATGACAATATTGACATAGTTTGTTATATTTTCGTGCAATTTGCCCTTATGTCAAAAATCCAGTTAATCAGAAACCATCTGATTTGGAGAATTTAAAGAGCAAACCTCTCAAAATAATGTGTTTCTCAGTAAATGCAAATCTTAATAGTTAAGGATGACAAATATTATAACATATAGGTCCAAGTGTATCTGGTATTAACAATTAATTGAAGCAATCAAACAAAATAATGAACTCTCGTAAACGGATTGTACGTAAGAGATGAACGAGAGCACGGCGAATGTACGTATAATGAAAGCTTAATGATTTAATTATGGTTTACAAACTTTTATTAATACCTCTATGGTATTTACACAAAATACCCTAAACTATTTGTAATGTCATATGGATACTAAACTCCATTAAAATATAATGAACATAACAAATAGGGATCTAACATCTCCACCTTTGTGTTCTTATTACAATTAAACATAATAACAAAAAGAATCTATTTAAGCATCAAACAATCTCCCTGTTTAGAATATGCAAAGATTCTTTTTCTTTCTGCATTCAACGTTAGGATATCGTTCTTTGAAGCTTTGAGTCTTCAATAGATCTTCAAAGACTCGTCCTCGATTAGTGATCAGGTTGTTTATCAGAATTTGCAGTAGAAGCCTCGAGCTTGTTAAAATTTGCAATCATAATCATATATCTTATATCTTCACTGGAGCACTTGATCATAAGCTTTAAGACAAACTTTTCTGCGATAGAGAAAGGAGTCTACTGTTTCGGCATTTTCTGAATTTTCTTCAAACAAGATTTTACTCCCCTTCAAAAGTTGCTCTTGTAATTAACTATGACTTATGACTTGATCTCCCTTAATATATGAATTATCATATCTATAGTTGCATATCTTCAACTTCAACTTAGTAAGATTTAAATAATTATCCCTTGTATTTTCTCAAAATCAAGTGAATTATCTTCCTTAAAGTTGAATCTCCCCCTCATGATGGTTAGGATCTATCATGATCATCATGTATTTGTAAACTACATTCAACTTGATTTAATTTGGCATGATTTTATCATAATTATATGATGGTTAACGCATCCGTTGTAACACCGGAATCATATAGATTTTCCGTTAACACACCAGTTTAAATAAATTGAGCGACCTACGTTCAACGTTGACATGATGTTAACATTAGTATGATTTCCATCTATTATTATAAATATCATAAAGATATTACTCTAGACTCAATAAGTGCACGAAAGAAGCCATAGACCAGAGTCACAAACGTAATGTCAAGCTTGTTAGGATTCCGTTTTGAAAATAGATTAATGTTATTATGTAAATAAATAGTGTTTGGATTTGATTGTAGTGGTTTATTTCATAATACCAAAAATCAATAATCCGTTTTTTGAGTATTTGACGATAAAGATTCGTGGATTGTTAGGGATAACTGAGAAAACAATCTCAAAGTTGAATCCTCAAAACTCTGTTTAACTACCACCAAAACGCAGATGATTTTAATTAACAACGTTACACAAAAACTCTAAAATATTTATTTGTGATTTCAAATCAATAGTCAGTATCCAAACTTAATCCCAACACTCCCTTATGTGGGTTGAGGTTCATGTTTGTTACTATGTGCTTCCGAGAGTCATATTTTATGGTATTAATTGATAATCGTTAACATCATCTGGTATTATTTCAATTTAAGGTTTTCTTGTGTTTTATCAACTCCAAGTTTACAAAAACATGAAATCCATGATAAAAAGATCATGAACCGACTTACACAAGATTCGTGCACAACAAAAATTATCCATACATAACAATTTATGCATTATCAACTATATCATGTGTTGTTAAATGTTTATATATGTTATGTATTGATAAATTTTATTCTGTACAAATCAGTTCACTTACACAAGGGTGAATTTGTAGAATTGCGTTCATGATTTTTTGCCTTTTTGATATTAGATGTACAAGCGCGCTTTGTTCGTGTAGGTGTGTGAGTAGAACAGATGGAAATAACCTTATCTAGCACTCTACTTTCATGATTACTTACTCGAATTTGTTTACCAACCTTATCTTATACAAAATGAACCAACATCTGTTTTTCGTACGAGAACTGTGAGAATCAATTTTGACACTTGATTAAAATAAATCAATGAATATTAATGGTAATGGCTTATTATTGACTCATTAATGGCTCATTAATGACATATTAATGAATGTATTCCGGAAAAATCAATCCTCACAAATTAATGACGGTTCACCCAGAGCAATTCACGATTAGATAAATATATAAATGACTAAAATACATCTATTAATGAATCATTAATAATGTTACAATTAGTTATCGTAAAAAAATAGTTATTCTACGAACTTTTCTCTGTATATTTAGTCACCTATAAATAGATGATTTATATGGAAAAAGAAAAGTTCAATCATCATCAATGATAAGGTGAGGGATGTCTGTAAGGGAGTTTAGGAAGTGGGATTATACAAGGCTTACGTTTTAGATGGGTCTAATTTTTTTATATACATATTATATTAATACTATATTTCAAATCTCATATAATAAAATTGATACTAGGAAGCTAAAAAATTTAAATAATTATTCTATATATAACCTCAAAAATACATATTAGAAAATTGTTTCAGAAGTGAAGAAAAAACTTATATATCTACTTACAAACCAGAATGTCACAAAAAAATACTTAATAATTAAATTGATAATGATAGCTATTGAAAACAATATATTGTAGAATATTGATTAAGAAAAGTTGATTCATAACTTTGCTTCTAATAATACTAGGATAATTTCACAATTTATATAACTGTGTAAGATAAACTATTTTAGTTATGTTATTTTGTTTTAGTTATTGATAAAAATATCGTAGTATCAATAAATTTTTGCTTGTATATGTGTATTTTAGTGGCACATTTTTTTCTTTTCGCGCATGACTCAAAAATCCACAAGACGCCGTTGGATACGGTAATACCTTATAAATAAATTCATAAATTGTCTTTTAAGATTTTTTTTTATATAAAACAAACATTGTTTGTCTTAGAAACACGGGAAGGGTGCATGTAACTTTGTCGTGGAAAAACAGTCGGGACTAGATAGCACAATGGTGACACTATTTGGATCATCTATCTCTTATATATCATGAATTAAAATTTTTAATATATGTCATACACCAATACAGTATATTGTAGAGTCAAATTAAACAACAACCGGGTCTTAAGCCCCTGCGCATCCATCTTGCTGCATGAAGCATGAGGGTAGCTGGTTGCAAGGGAACACCATCGCCCCCACCACCTCAAACTTAGAGTGAGGATGTTTGCTGGTCTACACTCACACTGACTTTTTTGTTTTTTCTCTTTCTCCCCATTGGTCCATTGATATATATATATATATATATATATATATATATATATATAGTGAAAAGTTCATTTGATAACCGTTTTTATTGTGAGAACCGCGAGAATCAATCTTAGCCGTCCAATTCTCCCTCCATCAATTGGATTACCCACCTATGAATTCCTTACATACACTATGTCACACCTAATCCCCCTACGCTTTTCATCCATGAATTCCATTATCCAAAATGAACGGCTAAGATCAGTTCTCGCAATAAAAACGGTTCTCAAATGAACCATCCCATATATATATATATATATATATATATATAGGAGGGTTCAAACAAGAACTGTTTTTACGAGGACCAATCTTGGCCCTTGATTAAAATAAATCAATGGCTAATAATTTTAGGGGCTAATTATTGGCTCATTAATGACTAATGATTAGCTAATTAATGGCTCATTAATGACATATTAATGAGGGGTATTTTGGGCAAATTAAGTCTCGCAAATTGATGACGGCTCACCCGGACGGAATTCACGGTAGGAAAAAATATATAAATTACCAAAATACCCCTATTAATGAGTCATTAATGATGTTACAAATAGTTCTCGTACGAAAAACAATTCTCGTTTAAACTTTTCCATATATATATATATATATAGAGAGAGAGAGAGAGGAAGGTTCATGCGAAAAAGGGTTTATTTGCGAAAAGTGCGAGAAGCATTCTGGACCCTTGGATCATTTAATCAATGGTTATAGTATCTTGTTGCATTTTTGTAATTAAAAACAAATTAAATGGTTTTATTTTAATTAAACAAAGAGTAAAATAGACATTAATCCTACATCTCTCCTCTCCCTCTCTCCTTCCTTATATGTTTAACCTACCTTATTTTAAGAAATTAAAAACCTACACACCTTCATCTCTCTCTCTCTCTACACGGCCGCCGGCCACCGGCTACTGGCCCGCCGTAGCCTACTTACCTGCTCGTGCCGGCAACCAACTCGTTTACTGTTGAACAAGCTTTTTTACTCTCCCTCACAAATCTCGATTTTTTCTCCTCACAAATCTGTAACCACCGCCGCTAGACTTCATCACCACCGTTGGATCTGTAACCACTGCCGCCCCTTTGCCGGCGACCTCGCCGCCCGGAGGTCTACCTCGTGTCGCCATCACCATCACCGACACCTCTCCGCCTCCTTCCCGATCTCATTCATCACCGGGCAGCGCCACCGCCGCTACCGCCATCCTCAAGAACTGCAGTCGCCTACAACATCATTAAGAACCAGATCTGCTTTGTGGTTCCTTCACCATCGTTATTTTGTACCACCATCAACTGTAACCGCCATTGACACAACCATCATCAAGCTCTGATGTCGCCTACAACATCATCAAGAACTAGATCTGGTGTAACACCGCCTTTGAAACCTTAAAAATCAGTTAAAATTTGAGTTTTCAAACTGCATGGGTCCGTTTGTAAATTGAATGTTTACCTGTTAGTTATCCTAACCGAATTTCAAACACAAAGCAACGGAATTTTCAAAAACAATAAACAAACCCAAGCCTATTAAACTATTACAATTTAAACACATGTTTTGCGTATATACAAATATACAAAACAAAACTTGCGAAACACAACTACCGGTGTTACTTTAAACCAAACCGACCATTGTATATATTATATACCAAAAAGTAGTGTTCCTCAAAGCCCGTACAAAAGCATAAGATTCCCGTCTCACCAGGTCTGCCTATACTTTGTCTGAAAAGGGAAACAACAACAGGATTAGTTATATAAAATAGCTAGTGAATACAGACAAGTATAAGTGCAATAATAGCAAGTCATGAATCAAATATGAGCATACAATGCTATCCTAACAATTAGCGGTAATGCTGACATGTCCAGCAGTGCTATATCTTGCCAGATAGCTAGTCCGGCTCAATAACAACCACCGGGGGAATCAAACACTGCCAACCGTGCTGGTATCATCACATAAGTGACTCCACCTGCTTGTTACGGAGCCAAAGGCTCATTAGGCTCAGCCAGTTAAGGCAATCACCCCAAATGTTAAAGGAATGGCACTCGAGTACCATTAGTCCCGAACAACTGCCCGAAGGCCCCTGAGACCTAGCCGAAGCTGACCTTTCATGCACATATATCCGGACTTTTCACATAGCTCATCATTATCTCAGAAAAGAGATCATTGCATGCATGCTTTCACATATGAAATCATATATATCAAAATGTCACCATAAATATACATGTAATTATATACATGTCAAATATATCATTCATCATGTCATTAATGGTTTTCTAAGCATATATACACAAATAACAAGTCTATATGCAAGAATTATCATACCATGTTCGTTTAAACCAAATGGCATTCAAAACTTCCTTTATTGAATTCATACAAGTCGGTACTCATCTTAGTGCTCAAATATATCTCAAATATGTGTTTGTCCTTCCTTGGTGCTTAATTACCTATCGTTTACATATAATTCCATTTAGATCACCACATATATACACATATACTAAAACTAGTGTTATATTCCTATTTATGTGTTTAAGTTGGCAAAATGCTCAAACCATCCTAAATATCTCTAAAATGGTCAAAAGTGATACAAGTACATTACATACACTTAATCCATTGAAAAACAACTAATTGTTGGCTGCAGCATAGGTCGCGCCGCGACACCTTTGTGTGTCGCGCCGCTACGCAGCATCAGAGCTGCGAATTTGTGCTCTGCAGCAGCTGCTTTCCATACAATCCCAAGTCTAACATATTCTTAATTAATTCTAGGTTTTGTACTAGTTTTAGGACACTTATAGGAGTTCATAAACATCTAAATAAGCAACTCTAACATCATATTCAAGATTAATTCATCAATTCTCCATTTTTGACCCATTTAGTCAAATTCTTGAAACACAATCAAGATTACAACTTTAATACCCAAAATCAGTTCTAAACTACTTGTAAGTGACTTTAGAACATATTACAATCAAAATTTCCAGACTTTAATGGCTAATTTTGTTTTGACCAAATTTGACCTAATTACTAAAAATGAAGAACAAGGAAGAAGAAGCTTACTAGGGATGAAGATGATGATGAATTGAAGCTTATGAACAGATTAGAAACAAGATTCAAGCTTTAATCCAGCTCCTGGTTGATCTTGGCTTTGATTCTCCTTCAAGAACACAAAGGAAGAAGAAAGAGAGGTGAGGTGTGTGTATGTGTCTGTTGGTGCGTGTGTGTGTGTGTACAGATGGGTGATGACTTAAAACCGACTTTGGTTTTTAAGTTATCCACAAGGGGTATTTTGTTCCCCTTTTCAACATACAACACGACACCCGAATAACCGTTTCAACTAACGAGGATATTTTTGGAAATCTCGTTTGAAACCAGTTATTATTTTATCATTCTTATCTAATTTTATTACTATTTTTAATTCCACATTTAACTGACCAATAGCTAATTTCTATTAATTCTCACAATTATATTTATATTTAATTCATTTAAATAAATCTCACATACCAAATGGAGCACGCGAATAGGCCCGATTTGAGGATGTTACATCTGGTTTGTGGTTTCTTCACCATTGTTATTACAAACAACCATCACCACCGCCACCACTGCCCCCTATCGAGCCTACACCAACTATACATCTTATTTGAGTGTAAGTTGCGGCGGCTAGGGTTAGCATATTTGCACTTGTTTCCCGATTTTGTTTTTGATTTTGGTGTTAAAAAAAGCAAGCTTGTTTCTTGTAGTATTTTACTGTTGAATATGGTGATTAGCTTTATTATTATTTTTTTGGTTTATTGAACACTTTTTTTCTATCATGTTTACGATCTTTATTTCTACTGATTATGCTTAATATCAAGCATGATATGTTGTTATCTATTGTTAGTTACCACGGTCGTTTTTCATTCTTTTAGTGTAGTTGTTGTAGTTTATATATTTCTCTTAGTGATTCAACAGTGTGTTATCGGTTCACGAATGAACATTTATTATTAGTGAACAGTGGGTGATAAATAAATGTAAGTTTATGTAAATTCATTGGTGGAATAAAAATCTATATTTTTATTGGTTAAATTCATTGAAAATACTTATTTAAAACGGTGATTGTGATAAACTTATATCTTTAGTTATTCGTGTTCAGTATTGAATATCCTAAAATTATTTTAAAAACGAGTATAGTATTGGTTGTGTTCTTTATCGAACACAAATAAGTAAGTGAGTATTTTTATAAATTTTAGTAAGTATTCATTAATGAATCTCAAAAGATCGGTTAGTAAAGAAAATAATAGTTGAATAAAAATATTAAATGTAATTTTAAGTAATAAAAGATAAAAAAATACTATCAAAATATTGTGATTCATTAATGAACAATTGAATATAGGAATGAAATTTCTTAAAAAATTAATTTGAAAAATAATAAAAACAAAAAAATAAACATAATCTAGAAAAATTTAATTAGAGAGAAACTTTTAATTAGAAAGAGAAAATTAATTAGAGAGAGGAGAGAGAATATTATTGTTTACAATTTTACCCTTTTTAATTAAATAAAAATATTAATTATAATTATTGTGAACCACAAGATCAAAAATCAATCAATGGTTGAGATTGTTTCTCGTACTTTTCGCATGAACCCTCCCCTATATATATATATATATATATATATATATATATATATATATATATATATATATATTCTTTTTTTGAAATATAGGGTGGTTGGAGGGGGATGGATATGGGATTAGAGTAATAAGAGTGAGATTGAGTGAGAGAGGGGAAAATGATGTGACTTTAACATGACAACGAGAACGTGTGGGTTGGATATTCTTGGCCTAATACCCTCACTCTAGATTTATTTATGAATATTGTGTCGATCAAAGGGATTGTAGTTCAGCGGTATTTGATGTTATATAAGTGATATCACTTTTATGAGTTTAAATCTCGTTATAGACAATAGAGTAAATTTAGTAGTAGGTTTATCGGTGTGTTTCGTTAAAAAAAAGAATATTGTGTGGATCCGGTCGTATATTTTCTCTTATGCTGCCACGTTCGACTTTCGTGTCTAAGAGTCATTCACGTGGCGTCGTGGCCGTTATACGCTGCCTCAACATCCCACGTTTTTTAGTTGCTTCAACAATGTTTTAAATTTAGTAATCCAAGATAATTTGGTTACTTTTAATAAACATGCTTATAAAGCATATTACATGAACCACTTAAAATATATTAAGTTACAAATAGGAAAAAGAAAAAGATATAAAATAATTATAGTATATATATGAACGAAACATACAAGTATAAGTAGATCCTTTAAAAGCAAACAGATGCTGAATATAGACTACTTTTGGTTTTGTTCATCTTAATAATAGCAAACACATCTTTTAAAGCAATCCTTTTATTAGTGGGGTATTCGCATAATGCGACGGCGACGAATAAAGAGGAGGTTATGATAAGTTTTGTGCAGAATAATCACAAAGAGCTAATATGAGTTTGTGAAGATTCTTTGCGAGAGCCACTTTGAAATTAAGAATTAAATTGCTAACTCTGAGTTATTTGTCTTTCAGTTTGTTGGAAGAATTTTGTCGCATGGCTGAATCATGAAGTTGTTCATTATATATATGTATGTATATGTGTGTGTAATGTTTCATAGTTTCAATTATTATGTAATTTAGTTAGAATGCAATGTTTATAAATTTTAACTGACTCTTTCATTTGTTTAGTGTTTGTGAAATCTCTTGAACTTGATTTATTGAAAACAGAAATTTAGGTGTTTTCATGAATCAAAAGTTAATATTAAAAATATATGATTAGACTTAGTTCAGTTATAAGTATGATGATCTCATAAATCAAAAGTTAATATTAAAAATATATGATTAGACTTAATTCAGTTATAAGTATAGTGATCTCATAAATCAAATATGGTTAGAAATAATTCAGTTATAAGTATTGGTTTAAATTCATTAATTGTCGGTTATGTTTTCAATATTTATTTGTTTAAATTCATTAATTGTGAACTTAAATGAGAGGTATAAATGAGGGGTATTATAGTAAATTTACTCTTCTTAAAATTAAGAGTTTTTTAGGTGGTAAATGCATTATATAGGAGTAAGATATATATATATATATATATATATATATATATATATATATATATATATATATATATATATATATATATATATATATGGGAGAGTTCATTTGAGAACCGTTTTTATTGCGAGAACTGTGAGAACCAATTTTAACCGTTCATTTTAAACGAGAACTGTTTTTCGTACGAGAACTGCGAGAACCAATCTTAGCCATCCAATTTTCCCTCCTTCAATTGGATTGTCCGCCCATGAATTCTTTACATGTACCCTGCCACACTCAATCTCCCCACGCTCATCATCCATGAATTCCGTTATCCAAAATAAACGGCCAAGATTGGTTTTCTCAGTTCTCGTTTAAACCGAATTTATTTTTATATAAAAAGTAGAAAACACAACTTTAATTTTATGCTTACAAACACACTTTCACGCAAATCAATATTGTACAAAACATCATTGTATTGCACAATGAAAATGTGACCTTTTTAAAGAAGACACAAGAAATTACATCTCTCATATCTCTTTATGTTTAAAAACACATTAATTAAGCATTAAGAAGTTATTACTTTTATTCCTTATTTGGTAAACATTTTGTTTATTTTAATTTCTTTAATTAAGATATAAATATTATATTATTACATAATAATTAATTAGCTAAATATATATATTTTTAGTTGCAAGTGGGGGTCTTATTGGTGGTGTTTTTGTGTTATTTGTGTATGCTTTGATTTTGGCTTCTTATAGGACAAAGACTTCCATTCCTACAGCTAGTAGAATGGTGTTTCTTTGTCTTTTAATAATATTTCTTCTTTCTTAAATGAAAAAAGTTAAGCCTAAAGTAGTCAACGAGGAAAGTATATATTTTTTTAATTAGCAAAAAATTCAAATTTTTTATCTTTATTATATATTTAAAATAATGGGTTATAATGTTATTATTCTAATTTAAAATCTTTCATCAATCACCCTTAATTATTTTTCTAAATGACTTACGAGTGAATTGTTTTCTTAAATATCACTTTTTTAAGTGTCTTCATTTGTTAATACTTAAATATGTTAACAAAAATATTTATTCAAGTCATTTAGTAGATAAATCTACTTGTTTTTGTGATTATTAATATAACACGTATACTAAATAGATTAAATTACAAAATTTAAATTTAATTATTTAAAGATTTTACAAAAAAATTGATGATAATCCTATATAAAATTTTGATTTGTAATAGATGTACTCTCTTAAAAGATTTTATACTCAAATATATAACATTCAAAATTTAATTAATTTTCTCTATTTTTACATACCGGATGTTAAGCTATGAAAATTTAAATGAGCCAAAATATCGAACAAGAAGAGATGGGCCGGGGTCACGCCCGCCACAAAACCAAACATTACATAAACTTCCTAAACTACCCTTCCCCCTTCCCTCTTCCCTATAAAACCTCCCAGCTCTTCTCATCCTTCCTTCATCCTCATATTCCGACCTCCGATATCCGATCAATTTTCCGCCCTCTCTTACAGAACTGGCCAACCTTCAAGCATCTCTGGCGGATTCCGGCAACGGAAGCGTGGTGCTGGCCTTATACCATGCGCTAAGCTCTCGCGACGTTCAAATCGTCAACAAACTCCTAGCCCCTGACCTCGAGTGGTGGTTCCATGGCCCTCCGTCTTATCAGTTTATGATGCGATTGCTCACCGGAACTGACGACAATATCACCGAAACCTTTCGATTCGTGCCTCTTTCGATCGACGCCTTCGGATCTACGGTCATCGTCGAAGGCTGCGATCAACGCCGTGACATCTCCTGGATCCACGCCTGGACCTTCAATTCGCATGGGATAATTACTCAGGTTAGGGAGTATTTCAACACTTCCCTCACTGTAACTCGATTCGCTAACTCAACTAAACCTGTTTCTGTTACGTCGTTACATTGCCCGTCACTTTGGGAGAGTAGTCTCGCAAATCGCGTCGGAAAATCGGTTCCAGGTTTGGTTCTGGCAATATAAATACGGATAAGATCACTCAATAAGAATAAATCGAAGTCAATTTGGATTTTGATTTCTCGTAATCTGATTAGATGTAAGATAAGCACGGTTAGTTTGTGTGATTGTTGATTTCGTTTCCTGCAATTTGTGTTTCAGCAAGTGTAGTCCATCATGGTGTTCCTATCTTGTTTGTGGTCAGACGTTTATATAAAATCGTACCTTTGTTTTCTAATACTTTTCTTTTACGTCAACTTCTTAATTTCTATCCTGCGTGGCATTGACAAACATAATGTTTCGGATTCCGTTTTAAAAATAGATTAACCGATAAGATAATTATTATTAATAATATAAATAAATAGTATTTGGATTTAATTATGATGCTTTATAAATGCTTAATAGTCTATACTTAATTATAGTACTAAGGAATTTTAGCATTTGGATCAATCACATCAATGGTCTAGATTGCATTTTAAAATTTTGGGCGACGTGATATTTTCATAATTTACATGTGATGCTTTTACAAATCATATGTGATTGTATACTGAATCACCTGTAATTGAATATTAAAATTTTAGCACTATGTTTTTTAAATGAACTTTATTGAACATAACACTTGTATTATAATATCAATAATCAATAATAAGTTTTTTTTAGGCTTTGACAGTAAAGATTCATGGATTGTTCAGGATAATTGAGAAAACGATGCCAAATTGAATCCTCAAAACTCATGTTTCATTACCACCGAAACGCACATGATTTTAATTAAAAACGAAACACAAACTCTAAAGTATTTATAACGATTTCAAAACCCCTTATCGGGTTAAGGGTCGTGTTTTATACTATGTGCTTCCTAAAGTAATATTTTATGGTATTAACTGATAATCGTTAACATCATCTCATATTACTTCAATGTAAAGTTAAATCTATTTTGTGTCTTATGCTACAAGTTTACAAAAACACAAAATCTATGGGAAAAAAATCACCAACCAGATTACACAAGGAGTGATATTTGTGGATAATAAAAAAATGTTCATACATAACAATTTATGGATTATTAGCTTCTCTCATGTGTTGTTAAATGTTTGTATATGTTATGTATAGATAAATTTTGTTGTGTACGTATCAATTTCCTTACACAAGCATAAAATTGTAGAATTGCGTTCATGATTTTTTGCCAATCAATTTAAATTTAAAGAAAAAGCAGAAAATGTTAGAGGCGTTAGCAGGGAGCAAACTATGGTTCATTTGAAAGGCCAAAAATGATTTGATCTTCAACAATAAA
This sequence comes from Dittrichia graveolens, assembly GCA_038502395.1. NCBI lineage: Eukaryota > Viridiplantae > Streptophyta > Magnoliopsida > Asterales > Asteraceae > Dittrichia > Dittrichia graveolens. The sequence goes on from JARJIL010000002.1 coordinate 96,741,672, forward strand.
AGATTTTCGTTGCTCACTGTGATAGTGGAGTCTCAAGCTATGTTTTTTACTCGGATTAGATTTAGATCAAAAGTTAGATTGGTCTATGTGTGGTTGTAATTCATTGTTGTTATTTTAAGTCTTCATGTACTCTTGTTTCTAGCGCTTTGCTAGAAGTATATTAAGGATATTTAGGACTCTAGGCGGAAGTAATAGTTATGCCGAAACTCTTGGTCTAACATTTTTCTTTTTGCCATTCAGTAAAAAAACTAACTCTTAATTCAAATGTAACTAACTCTATTTAATATTCTGACAATCTAATATGTTATCAAATATATTTTTAAGGAAAATTATTTGCCAATAAAGATAATATAAATATTAAAATTTGTTAATAAATATATCGTCTAACTTTTTAAATTAAAAAATGACTATAAATTTTAATTTGTAACAATAAAATGCATGATAATCTACTAGATAAATTACCTCGCTATTCAGCAGGTTACCGATTATATTGACTTTTGGCAACCTAACGTCACTCCCTATATTGACATGGCTATCTACTTATTAATTCAATAATTATATAAATATAAATTTTTAGTTTTTTATATTAGTTAGATTTTTAATTATTAAATATTTTAACTAATCACCAACTAAAGTTTTTATTCGTATCAACTTTTATTTTTAATAAATTACCAACTCACGGGATTATATATATTATTATAAATTATCGCTAGGTTGACCATGCTTGCTTGGTTAAAATTCTATAGTCGGCATGTTTTTAGAAATCTGACTATCCCGTTTATTTTAACACCATACCTCTAGCAAAGGATTATATAGCATTTGTAAGAGCACTCGCTTTTATAGACATCATGTGAGCATCACTAAACACCAGCAGTGATAATGTTATCAGTACCATTATTGAACTCACATAAATGTTTATCTCAAATCTTATTGGTTGAAGAAAAAAGAAAAATAAAATAAAATAGATAATGAGCACCTTAGCTTGTTGTTGTGAACACGAGCTAATGGAGGACGGGGCTATCATGATCTATACGCAAAGGAGATGGCAATGAGTTATAGTTTTGCTTGTAATGGAAGGAAACAAGCACCTATTGTGGGTACTATAAGTATGTATGTTTTCTAGACATCTAATCTGTTTATTGACATCCTCTAGCTAACATTTTTATAGTAATTTATTAGACTCGTATCTGGATATCTTTGAATCTTGTTATCCTTTGGACATTGCTCAATTAAGGTATCTAGTTTTTATTAGAAATAATGTAGATTATGGTTTAATGTAGGATGGTCCGGGACAATTATGTAGATGAGTTAACGTCCATTAGGGTTAAGTATTAATGGTTCCCATATATCCTTGTACTCTATTAATAGTGCTCAATGAAATACATAATACCTAGGGAGTTTTCATTATTCTATATAGTATCAGAGTCTTAGGGTTATGGCCATATATTTTCTATCCTTTCCGTTGCCTCTCATCCGCCGCTGCCATCGAACTACGATTGGTCATCGCTGCATTTCTTCTCTCAATCATCTATCTTGAGTGACAGCTTTCTCTCTTTTCTTTACCCTGTCGTCCTACTCCGGAGATGCATTATAAATAAAAGTAGACAAGTTTTATTTTCTTTGTTGTTTCCTGCTTCATGCCGCCACCGCTGCGCTCGGCATCGTAGTTGTAGCTCCTGTTGTAACTTCTACCGATGCCGCCTGTTACCGCTGTAGTTGTAGCTCATGCCGCTGTTGCCGCTCTTCTTGCTGCCCTCTTTGACTTTTATATTTTTAACTTTTATTGTATTTTTCGTTCCATTGTGAACGCCCAATTTTCTACCGCTCTCACTATGGTGGAGTATTAGAGATAACACAGATTATGGTTTAGTGTATGAGGTCTGACACAATTATATACATGAACTAAGATCCATTATGGTTAACTATTTATAGTGTATCTTATATCTTTGTGCTCTATAAATAATTCTGAATGTAATACATAATATATATGAGATTTTCATTATTTTACAATTTTTTGCCATTTCGAAATACCTTACCCTCATCTTCTAATAAAAATACAATACTAACATACATCAAATTTATTAAATGATCCTAACCCTTTATTTAATGAAATAAAATTAGTTACTTAATATTGACTATCCATTTAATCAAAATTGAAATTCTAATTTTTACTTTTATTAGTCAAAATTGAATTAAAATTATTACAGAATTTTCATTCATGTCTTTCTTAAACTTTAAAATATCATATTTGTCGACCTTAATTTAAAAATATTACATTGTCTCTTTATACATTTCAAAATATCAATTTAACCAGATTTTTAATTTTATCATAGTATATTTATAATTTTTTATTTATAATTAATAAATATTTGATCTTATTGTCTTAATTTTAACAATAATGATTGATAGTTTGTACAAAAAATACAATTATGTCTCCTCATATCATGATACCATATTTCTTTCGTCACGTGTGCTCTCAACCTCGCGTCGACGCTTTCACCGCTGGTCTCGGTGTTGACTTCGTCTGTCACAATTTCTTTCTTGTTTTATAATTATTTTATATAATTTTATTAATGTTTAATATTTATCATTTTATTAACCAATCCGTATATCACACGAACATCTAATCTAATAATATATTAAATAGGGCAAATTGCGCGAAATATTGCCATTGTATGCAATTAACTTCATTTTGTACCTAAAAATAATCAAACTTTCATTTTTGGTTCACGGTATGCAATCTATTACCTGTACAACCGGTTGCGAGTTATTTCTCTAAATTTTTATTTTTGTGTTCATATATTCTTTGAATGTTCTTAGTATCTTCAAGCTATCTTCATGAACATACAAACAAGAAAAGCTTTCAAGAACAACAAAAACAAAATGAACAATCCTTTTGTGTTCGTAACTATAAGATGAACATATCCAAGTTCTAAGAAATCAAACAACAAGAAATTGAAAAGACAACAAATATTATTCCAAATAGCCATAGACAAAAACAAACATATCTGGAATCTGTAAAGAAATCAAAGAACAAGAAATCGATGAAACGCCTTACAAGAAATCAAAGCCCTAAACCTCCAAATATGCTACAGAAACCCAAATCTTCAAACTGCCAAGTGCCTCTCTACAATATGATATCGAGGCCCTTTTGAAGATGACGAATACTGCCTCCAATTCCAAAGAAATCGATTCTCGTCTCAAGCATTTTGCAAACAGATCTCGCAAACCCTAACCCGGAAACACAAACTGAAATCATGAACAAGAATCATAAACCTTAACCTCGTCGATTAACCCTTACCTAGAAACACTTGATCGAAGCGCCACATCGATTCCTGATGAAGCAACAATCCCTAAACCCAGATCGACGAGTATAAGATGAAATGATTGAGAGCAGCGTTGGTTTAATTTCAACCCTAATTTCAAGAAACCCTCAATCGACAATTAACCCTAGCCTCTATCTCGGAATCATCAATAAAACACAAAACATATGGATTTGAAATTGGAATCAGTGTTTGAACCCTAGCCTCCATCGTTTTCTATATCACGAAAAATAAACCAATTTTGCAAATCTGGAGATTATTAGAACAACAAAAATAAAAAAACAAATAAAGAATGTAAAAACCGGCAAGTTACTTGCTATCACAGGTAACTTGTATGCAATTGCCTAAATTTGTAAGTTGTCTGCATTTTTAGATACTAAATAAAGTTGATTGCATACAATGATAATATTAACAAAGTTTGTTATATTTTCGCATAATTTGCCCTATTAAATAAGTACAAGGAATAATGGTTGTTGACATAGATTTGGAATTTTTATATCACATTATTAATGCCCGCAAGCTATTTTGAAATTTGGATGTAATTCCTTTGAAGTTGAACATTATCCCCTTTGCCCATGCACCGCACCTACACAATAATTAAGTTCAGATTTCATTATGTTATTCCAGCCATACAATTGCAGACATATATGCATGCCACCCATGAATCATTAATATATTACATTATGACCAGGAACATCTAGAGAAAACATTTATTTTACGGAAAATCTAATCTAATAGCTATAAATATTAAACACGTCTGTTATATTCGTAATACATACATTATCTCAATATAGTTCGTACTTAATTCATACTTCTAAGAAATTAATTTTAGCCTTTAGATCAATAACATTAATGGTCCAAATTGCATTTTAAAATTTTGGCTAGAGTGACATTTTCGTAATTTACATGTGATGCTTTTACAAATCACATGTGATTGTATACTGAATCACATGTGATTGAATATTAAAATTTTAAAACTATGTTTTTTACATGGACTTTATTGAACACAACTTATCTATTATATTTAGAGTAAATTGCCAAGAAAGGTAATCTAAATATCAAAATTTGCCAATAAAGATAACGTCTAACTTTTTTTGGCCGAGAAAAGATTATAAATTTTAATTTGTAACAAAAAAGGTATAATGACCTCTTAGACCTAACCAAAAAAGGATTATAAATTTCAATTTATAACAAAAAAGGTATAAATTTCACGCATTATACCTTTTTTGTTACAAATTGAAATTTATAATCCTTTCTTGGCCAAAAAAATTGGACGTTATCTTTATTGACAATTTTTGATATTTAAGTTAACTTTCTCGACAATTTTCCTTATATTTATTTAGTTTTTGTATCCGTTTTTTATATACTTTCAAATTTTATTATTTTTAAGTTATTATGGACTAAAATAAAGATAATTTTGTTATTTTTCTTGATTTTATAAGCTATCCGTGTATTTCGCAAAAGAAATCTTACACTACTTATGATATTATGTTTTTTTTTCTTTATAGAATATGATATTATCATACTCCATCTTTCAATGGTTCAGATGATCGTACCAAATGTTTTGAATTAAACAGACCTTAAATAATTTTGACTTAACCAACCCTTAATTTTAGTATTAATGTGGATTTTGCATGTGTATTTCTTAACCAAACCTTGAAGAAACCTTAACCAACCCTTAATCTTATTATTGAATTAACCAGACCTTAATCTTATTATGTATATGGACTTAACTAACCCTTAATCTAAATTTAGAGTTAACTGCGTTTTTTGTCCTTGTTGTTTGTCAATTTTAAGGATTTTGATCTCTAGACCTGAAAACTTACTGATCCAGTTTATCCCTATCCGAATTCATTGCACTTTTGATCACTTTCAAACTTTAATGGACCAATTTGCTCCTATTTCATTTTCTTTTGATATTAATTAATTTTATATTAATATTGATTGTTTTAATATTTAATTTTGTGAGGATCTCTTTACCTCTCTTCATACGTGCGCGCGCGTACACACACACACACACTCTCTCTCTCTCTCTCTCATTTGACACATACGCATAGTCGCACACTCAGCACAACCGGCCACCGTCAAGCACACTGCATCGATCTAGCCACCACCGACCATACCACCACTCCATTTCTCTCTCTAAGTACCTAACTCCCTTTCTCTCACAAACCGCCACCGCCACCACCACTACCACAAACATCACCTTCTCCAGTCCCCCCCCCCCCCTAAAAAAACTCACCATCACCACCTTTCATACTCTGATACTCCCTCTATGTACTAAGCTCGATCCCTCTTTATCTTGCCACCATCAAAACACCTACACCTCTCCTTTCTATTTAGCCACCACCACCACCCAAATATGGGAACAAAAAAATAAACTCACATACTCAAATAAGAACTGAAATTAGAACACATACACATATACACACGCTTGCCAACTGAATTAGAGTTTTCTAAATCGAAACACACACATATACACAAGCACCATCGAGATATGTGGCCTCATTTGTGGCTGCCATTGGTGGTGGTGACCCGATCTATTTCTGGCAATAACCATCCAAGAGTGAGAGAGATGAACTAGAGAGAGTTAGGGTTTTCTAAAGTGGAACTCAAACCGGAACGAAGAGAAGACATTTGGGGGAGCGATGGAGGCGTCCGACAAGGAGTTGGTTTGCGGTGGTCATTGGTATGACCGGCGGTGATGGTGGCTAGTGGTATAGCCGACGTTGAAGGTTGACAAAGGGTTATGTCATTGCGTGTGTAGTTCAAATGAGAGAGAGAGCACCGGGTGAAGTTTGTATTATTTAAATGTGATTAAATAATATAAAAACAATTAACGATTTAAAAAATAAAATAATACTATAAGGACAATTTGATCGATCCAGTTTTAAACCAATCAAGAAATTAGGACAAAAGGGAGGAAACTTTTAGACCCAAATACAAAAACTATTAGACCGTCTGTTGTGGGGGACTCGAAGCAATCGGGTACTCATCGGGAACACCATTACGCGAATTTGAGTAGGTGTAGCGGGTAGGGCAAGCGGGTATTGAAACTCAATGGAGGAAGCAAACCCAACCCCCCCCCCCCCCCCCCCTCAACCACACACACACATATAAATAAAAAAAATATGAAAAAAGTTTGGGTAAGAAAAGGAAATATATAACACTTATTTTGGGTAGGGTAAAGAAAATAAAAGAAAGGATGATTTAACGCTGATGTAATATTGGATAAGAAAAAACAAAAAAGAGAGTATAACACGAGGTCTTAAAATTAAATAAACTTAAGGGGACCAAAAAATGTTAATTTGAAGGTCGCCTCCTCTAAAATAGACATCGTCTACATGGTTGCCCAGAGAACCGAGATAACAAAAAGAAAAGGGAAAAGGGGGAAATTCTGTTGTTTCAAGATTTGTACTTTGGAATCGAATTGCATAAAAAGATCTTTTATACTAGTCAATTTCGTGTCTTTCGTTTATGGGAAAATCGGTTCCATCTTCCCCAAGGCTTCAAGATTTCGCCAGGATTATAACCTCCGATAGGATCCATCAACAATCGAAACGACCCCCTAAATTCGTTTCCAACAAAACCCGAGTTGTGCCTCCGTCAGAACCCGCCAAGCCCAAGGGGATCCGGATTGACAAGCAACAGCAGAAATTAAACATAATGGAAGAGAATTCGTCGTTGAACCGACGGATGCCGCTTGCGGAGGTAGTGCTGGAGTGCTCACAACGGTGGTTCCAGGATACCCTTAAGGAGGCGAAAGCTGGTGACACCAGCATGCAGGTGTTGGTTGGTCAGATGTACTGTAGCGGTTACGGCGTGGTTAAAGATGCACAGAAGGTGTTCGACCATTTTCCCCACTAAGTTTTTCTTTATTCATATTGAACAGTTATTTCTTTTATTTTCACAGATTTCATTGATGATTATCTTGTGAATGCCAAATGTGACTTTTGTTGGTTCTTAAAGAGTAATTTCTTTCCTTAATCTGTTAAATCTTCGGATGTAGTCCGTAATTGCTGTAATAACCTGGACGATTTCTTGCACTCTGCTATGCTTGAATTTAGTGGTTTCTTGGAGATAATTACATATTTGTGATGCATTGAATGTTAGGGACAAGCTTGGATTAGTAAAGCTTCCAGGAGCCGAAGCTCGGTGTGGAAAGTTGGTGATAAACATCCAGGTTCTTTTAGTCCTTTTGTTTGTTACTTATTTATGGGTTATGTAGTTTGTGGACTGATTTTGCTAATATTTTGATAGGTTACAATGCTAGTGACTCAGATACAGATGAAGTAAAGGCTGGGGAAAAACAAAGCTAAATGTTCTATCTTCATCTAATTGATGGTACCAAAATGAGTTGAATTGTTGCCCAGTTTTCTTTTATTGGTTTTTCTGAACTATCGAATTATATTCATTTGGCTGCATATTTCAAAATAGAAAGATTGGTTTTCTTAGTTCTTCCACTCTTCTGGCATGTTATTGACAAGTTGTAGCATTAAATCATCTTCCCTCAAGATTTCCATTGCTGTCATAACGCAGTAGAAAGTATTTCGGTTAATCTTTTATCTTGGTCAACATGAATAAGCAAACTTCAGACCCTTGTATATTTAGGCATGTCATAATAGGGACTAAAATCTTTTCTTTTCCACGCCATCTTAAAAAAGAAAACAAAATATAATAGCTCGAAATTAGGTCACTCCCAAAGAAATCTTAAAAGGGCCATCAATCGATACTGAGATTACTCGAGTTGCTTGTTGGGTGAATTTAGTTGTATCTTAATTTTGTGATGACCCACTACTATTGAAGAAGCTTTCAGCATTGGTATATTCACAAAAGATCAAGTTTACCAAGTAACAATCAATGAGAGGGTTTGCAGCAGAGTTTGATATATTTTCAAACATCAAGTCTATTGTTAGTTAGCAGTTGGGGTGATGTCTTTCAGAGTTCCACATATGCAACTTATGACAAAGCACAGTCATAGATACTGAGTTTCAACTCATGAACTAATCATGTGGCTATCATTAGCTTTCCAAGTTTGATTGTGTAGTTTCTTTTTATTTTTTACTGTAGTTTCTTTTCAACTTCTGCCTAAAAATTATGTCAAATAGGAAATTTTCTTATCGATTGCATAGCCGCACATTACTTAATACAAGATATGTAAGACATACCTCATTAACCAGCTGGAGAGCGCTGGTTGAAGCGGGTCACACACCAACACCATCGCCCCCTCATTTTGCTAACCAGCTGGAGAGGCTAGCATGACCCGGATCCAGCGGCCTCCCCCCCCCTCTCTCTCTCTCTCCTCTATTTATTTATTTACTTTTAAATAAAAAAAGGTCGTGTGGGATGGATGTGGGGGTTTGTGAGATAGAATGATATGGAAGGAAAATATGATGTGGCGCTGATGTGGCAATGAGAATGAGGGGGATGGATGCTGATAGTCTAAATATGTTCTGTGAAAACTGCCTTTGTGGCCATAGTCCGAAACTCGCCTTTTAGATGTACTTTATGGGGGAATCCTTAATATTTTTAGTGCAAATATTATTCTTCCGGTTTCTTCTTCCTTCCTAATCATGTCTCTTAAATGTCTTAATTGGTTTGGCTTATTATAAACCAATGTCATCTAGTCTTTAATATTGTTCCCGTCTTCTGCAGTGCCTTACAGGGTCAACACAGTGATCAAACTTGTCAGCAAGTCTTGTAGCCAAGCTCAATATCATGCCTTTTATATTTCTTATCCCTGTTACCTATACACTTTCGTTGTATGAAGTGCATTCCGGGCTCCTTTTTTTGTGTGTGAAAAACGGCAGATATTGCGAGTCAGGTCATATGAAGGTGAAAACTGAAAACAAGTAGTTCATATATCATCCATTTTGATCTCTGAGCGTCTGCTTACCGATTGGTATGCTAGAACATCATGTCTCATCCCTTTTTATTATATCCCCCTCTTCGTGCACATGAGCCAATTGTTGACATTGATCCCAGTTTGACATTGACATTTTGGGATTTCAGTTGACCAACTATATCAAATGAACGAGTAGAAACTGCAACTTTGGGCACCGCTTTTGTTGTTGAAATTTACCTGTAGAATCCGATAATTACTTTCGTTTTAGTATGCTATCCTTTTTGCTCTTCTGGTCTCGACTCTCTGGAGCATTGCCTGCCTGCCTGCCTACTCAATTGTCAGCCTATTATTTGTACGAGAAGAAAACTTTTGGAGCCGACGAGGATCATTCCTATCTGATATTACCATAATAAAATTTTGAAATCATACGTATATATATTAAAATAAAACAAAACGAGAATTAAAAAGTTATCCCGACCTCACCCAACTTATTTGCTCTAGCTAAATAATTTACCTTTTTTTCCAACTCGTTATTTGTCCACGTCACGATAAATTACATATCTTTTAACTCTACTCAGTTTAAACCGTTTTGAAAATTTTCTCTAGATAATTTGTAACGATAACACCAACAAATAAATTCTAGCGTTTGGTTTAAAACTATGAATTAAAAAAGACCACTTTGCGTGTTACCGGCATAGCAAACTCCATGATCACGAACGAACAACGGACATGGTGGAGTAGCATGGTCGTTGTGGCAGTACGTACTCCGGAAACTCTAACTTAACTAGAGTTCATTTTTAACTTACAATCCATCTGTAGACGCGTATTTGAGAATGATTGGTCTCCTCTCTAGTCAAAAAAGAGATTGATATTCTAACTATGAATTATCTTCTTTTTCTCCGTTTAACACCTTTAAAGGCTTTCTTTATACACACATAACAAGATATGCTTTCCCCCAAAAAAAAGGGCAGGCAGCACTTTTACAAATATTCATCAACCATTTACATTCCTCATTTCTAAAATTCATCTCAGTTTCAGTCGAGGCTAATCAAAATGGGTAACGTCAGTATCATCATATACATATATCAATTGATTTAAGTATCATATATATGTTATATGTCACTGCTAACTTTTTAAGAATCGATCAGGTGGTGGAATTGAAGGTGGGTTTACACTGTGAAGACTGCATTAAGATGATCTTGAAGGCCATCAAGAAGATCCAAGGTACATACATACCTACCTACCTTAACCAACTAACTAATGTCCTCAAAATCCATAAACTTTGTTGTTTGATTCAACAGATATCGAGACATATGATATTGATACGAGATTAAACAAGGTGCTAGTTACGGGAGATGTAACAAATGAACAAGTGATCAAAGCTCTTCACAAGATCGGGAAGCAGGCGATTAAGTGGGAACAAGATTCAACCACAAGCTACTAGATCAACTACCCGTTAAAGGTTTCCGATCTATATTCAAACTTTTTATGTAACCTCACATTATCTAAATTTATTAGAAATAATATTATTAGGTGTCAAGATCTTACCATGTTTTCATGATGATATAATCTCTGATTATGTGTCTTACGCATAAATACATACACAATATTCTGCAAACTATTGGGTCGATTGCTTCTTTTGTTATCTAGTAAGATGATGAAGAAACTGGCAATATAAATGAATCATAAACTTTAGGGGCTATAACTGAAACTTAAAAAAGTTGGAGGTTCATTCCTCACCTTAAACAAAAGACGGGGGGTGGAAGAATTACACAAGCAACAGAAAAAACTGCAGCGGTTATGTGTAGCTCTCAAATCCACCATCCCCGTTGAACCTTCAAATCCCTCCGCCGTGACACGATGTCAGTACCGCCACCATCCATTCCAATCACCACCGGCAACCAACCAAACCCTATCGCCACCTCCGCCCTCCGGGCTTTCTTCTCCCGCCTATCCACCTCCCTCCGCCAATCATTCTCCCAAAACCGCCCATGGTACGAACTCATCGATCGCTCCTCCCTCTCCCGGCCGGAATCCTTCTCCGACGCCACCTCACGCATCCGTAAAAACTTCTCTTACTTTCGCGTCAACTACACCACCATTCTCGCCGTCGTCGTTGCAATTTCCCTCCTCTCTCACCCAATCTCTCTCCTCCTCCTCCTCTGCCTCCTCGCCGCCTGGATTTTCCTCTACCTTTTCCGACCGTCCGATCACTCACTTGTCATCTTCGGCCGTGCATTCTCTGATCGTGAAACCCTAGTTTTATTAATCCTTTCCACCGTTATTGTTGTTTTCTTAACCAATGTAGGGTCTGTTATGATCTCTGCGCTTATGATTGGATTAGCAATCCTCTGTGTTCATGGTGCATTTAAGATTCCGGAAGATCTATTTCTGGATGATCAAGAACCGGGTAATGCTGGATTTCTTTCGTTCCTCGGCGGAGCTGCTTCTTCTGCCGCCGCTGCAGCTGCTCCTGCCGTTCCACGCGTTTGATGATGGATCAAGGTGAATTTTACAACAATTTTATGTAGAAACCAAGGATCAAGAATACTTAATATTTGAGTTTTAACTGTTTCATATATTGGCTAAGATTGGTGATAAGGTGTTTCCTTGCTGAACTTTTTAGGAAATTTTAACAGACTTTGAATGACTGATTGATATTAACTCAATATCTAGTTACAATTTTGATTTTGAAACTGTATGGAAATTAGCAGCACCTAAATGTTTGTTCATCTTGAACAAATAATAAGTTGGCTAATTTATATAGAAACCAAGGAGGAGTCTAGGGTGATGTTTGATTTTAATAAGAGGCATGCTGTGATCATCTAGGCTCACCGGACCCACAGTGATAATTAGCTTCTCTACCCTCACTGGACCCACAAACAATCGTTTTAATATTGCCTCGTTATAGCAAGGAAGATCATCTAGGCTCTTATATATAGTGACAGATGGATAGCCGAACAAACATAAGACAATGGAAAAAACGTATTAACTTCAAACGGCTCAAACTTTGAACGAGAAAATGGAAAATGGCTGTGCTGACTATGGATCCAAAATCCGTAGTGTGGGACTATTTCTCCAAATTCTCTAGATTTTTATTATGATTTCTTGTTAACATAAATCACAACAAACCTTCAAAATGTAATGTAATGTTGTGTTATAGGTGATAAATTTGAGCATTTTTGACATGATTTATATAAAACCAACCACCCAATGTCTGCGTAGAAAGGTAGTAGCAATTAATGTATTAGTTTCAACTGGACTGGAGTATGTGTTTTCTTTTATGGTTATCAATAACATATTTTATTGTCTCATCCATAGTTAGTTCTAGTTTTATTAGTTAGTAGCACAGTATAGTATGTTTCTATAGTTGCAGTATTGACTGTACCATCTGTTTGAGTAGATATTTAGATTTTTGTCGGTGTTTATTTTTTGTATAAAATCTATTCTCGTTTCGTGGGGTGGGCAAACATATAATAGAAAAAGTTTATTTATATCGAACAAAAAATAGGTAAAAAGTTCTTCCAATCTCTTTTCACCCTTTTCTTTCTGATTGATCCAACCGGCCTGTTCCTCATCATTGATTCAACTTCAAGATTTCTCCATCACTGTTCGAATTTGAAGGTCGTCAAGACGATTTCTTTAGTACTATTGTCGCCGTCATGTCGTTTGAATGTTATTCAAAGTTTGAAAAACAACCTTCAAGTGATTCATGCATTACGAGTAAAATTATAACACCCCATACACGCGGATTATATAATTGTCAACTGAGATGTTGAGGTTTTATGGTACGTTTACAAAAACGGATTGCGTATTTAAAAATGACAATTTGGTTTTAATATAATTTTTATTTTAGAGGATAAAACACGAGTCCTCAAATAGCATTTTGCAAGTCAATTAAATTGATGATATTAGCCTTTGACTTGACCTAGCTGCACCAAGTTGTCTCCCTCCTTAAAGTTGAGGGTTCAACTCTCATTGAGAAAAATGGTTTTGAATTCTGAAATTTTAAGAACAGAGAATTTAGAAGGTTGAAAAACAAAGACATGCGCATTTCCTTTAAAAGGAAGGTGTTACCACCCCAAAACTTGCCTTTCTCCATAAAAACCTTTACACATAGCAAACAATTACTGTGTACAAATTGCCTTGCGTTTTAAAACTCAGGATGCTCACCACTTAAACTAGATGTATACATCTTTATATATTTCCAAACTACAATACAAATACATACGGTTTAGAGAACAGAATACCTTCAAACTATTAACCAGATTCCTATAGAAACAAGCAAGAAAAATCATAGATTAAGCAAATCATGTGGTTCGGCTTAGGAAATAATTTGACCCGGTTGGTCCAAGACTCAAAACTTTGCCTAAGAAGCCCTACAACTTTAGGACTAAAGGATGTTAGGTTTGCAAAAGATCAGATTCTACATACAAAATTGGGTCTGTAGTTATCTACTTAATGTATCAGGACTAGTGTTTCGTAAGCAAGGTCACTTAAGTACACATATTAAAATGCGATTTGGGTGGTTGCTGCATAAATTTTATGTAGTGGCTGTTAATATGCACACATACTATAACATTATCAACAAAAAAATACTCCAAGTTTCAGGTACAACTTTGTGCATATCCACTCGTCTCGCTTGCAACTGTTTCCCAGACACTTGCCATCTTCTCTGCATACCCTGCCTGTTAATAAAAGAACCATAACATGATTCGTCTAACTAATATCACTTAATGACACTAAATTACCTCCATATTCGCTTCGAGATATTAAGTGGAAAATATATAGAATTAGGTACCAAGTAAAAGTGGCAATTTTAAACCCTCCAATTGTAAATGGGTCAACTTGGTTTCGTTTGGTACATTAAAGAATTTATCTAAAAAAGAAACTAGTCTAACAGTCCGGGAAAGTCGAAAGTCGTCCACATGTCACCACCATCACACCCATCGCTATCATCACCACCACCCACAGCCACCATAGTGGCTGCTGGTGGAGGCAGTGGTGGCAGTAGCGGTGGTGACAGCAGTTGATGGTGGAGGTGACATCTGACAAGTGGTGGTGGTGGTGGTGATGATGGTAGGTTGTGGGTGTTGAAACTTGAAAGTGGTTTGGGAGGTTTATATGGATAGATCCAGATACATCACATGTATCGATATGCCTAAATGAATGGATATGTTGGATCATTTATTGGATAGATGGATATCTTTTGATCCATTTAGATCATGTAAATGGATTGGATCGAGTAAGATCTGGATCAAGATCCAATTCATTGCCACACCTACACCTGAACAACCCATTTTGCCATGTCTGGTAGACTGGTACCAAGCATTGAAGATAAGAAAAAGGTACCTGGTTAGCAACAAATCCTTTCAACATCCCAAGGAAATCTTTACGCCTCTCTTTGTCAAGTCTGTCGAATTCGTTCTTATTATTCTTCTGCATTTTAGTATATTACTATTGTTATTGTTCAAATGTCAACAATCAAGATGCCTCGATACTAGAAGTAACAACAAGAAAGAATGGATATGAAAAATTAATGATCGGTATGAACTACTTTACCTTTATACACTCATATTCTCTGACTGCGCAATTTTTTGCGTCGTCTGCAACGTTCAGGGTTTCTTTCAACTCCTCTATTTTCTGAATTCTAGACCTGTCACCACCAAATACCTTGGATGCTACTGCTTCAAGTTTTTCAATTCTTGAATTTAAAGTTGAAACCTCTGATTCAAGAGTCTGTACTGTCAACAAAGCTCTTGATCGATCTGAATACGCATTATTGACATCTAACATCACCCCAAGGTAGTCATGAAACTTGTCCTGTGACACCAAATGGTATGTTGCTCTTACAACAATGGTGAGAATATAATAAAGGTATGCAGTTGGCAATTTCAACCCATTTTCCCACTCTAACGGGCAAAATGGGTCAGAACCAAAGTGAACTACTGATGCATTAAACCTCTTCAATCAGTTAATTCTTAAAAAAAGTATATATCATTATTGAAACAATATAGTTTTCGTAACCACATCTGACACATTTATTAGTTATAGAAATTTTGGACAAAAACTTGTTACGAGTCTACTATTTTGACCCATGAAAACTACCTATTTGACCCATCACCGTCCCATTTTGCCACCCTGAGTGATGTATGTAGCAGTTACCAAATGTTTGATAGTCTGTGAATTCAATTCCCGATACAATCTACTTGATTTAACAGCAGAAGTAGCCACGTTTTTCATATCTCCAGCTCTCACTTTCTGAGAGTTGAACACAGCTTCCTCGGTCTCGAATTTAGCTAACTTAACAAATGCTAACCCTAGTCCTCCCATGGTTTCACCAATGTCTTGTTGAGCTTTAACAAGAGATTCAGCCTGCAGTTCCATAAGATGATGAACTTAAGTCATGTAAGGGTCAAATGGAAAATACCGCTCTTAACAGGACCCTTACAAAGCCCGAATTTCATTTTAGCCATGATCTTTGACCATCTATAGTCTTTTCCTCTCACTAACGACAATATCACTTTCATAGTATGATCCATGTGTCTCAACCCCACAGAACTCATCAAGAAAAGCAAGAAAGAAGACAACAGATCATTAAGCACACAGGCGAGGAAATGAATTTACATATAAGCATTAAATTAAAGCCGTGTTCTGGTTAGGAAATTCGATTTATCACTTTATAGTATGATTCATGTGTCTCAACCCCACAGAACTCGCCAAGAAAAGCAAGAAAGAAGACAATAGATCATTTAGCACATAAGCTATGAAATGAATTTACATATAAGCATTAAATTAAAGCCATGTTTTGGTTAGGAAATTGGTTTTACGCTAAGAATAATGCAAAAACCGAAATGAATTATATCATCCGAAAGGAATGTGAAATAGTGAATGCCGTGCTCAAGGAAAAAATATGTATACTTTTGAAACAGATTAAGGTTGGTGGAGAAAGTGGTACAAGTGCTAAACCAAACCACAGGGGCTGTTAGGCAACTTTTAGATAAATATGGGGTGGGAAGTCATTATATTTAGTTTCGTGATTATCGTAGTTTCCTCATTTAAATCTTCTTTTTGGTCAAGTTAGGAGTGATAATATATAGACAAGGGGGGTCATCAATTTAGGCATTGAAAATTTTGAAGTAACATGTGGTCTTGGGGCCGTTAAAAAAAAGTAGTCTTGGGAGAGCCTACTATCTTGAACTGCAGGGATTTTATTTACATGTTTTCTTCTTTCTTCCATTTATTAATAGATTCATTCAATATCACTCGGACCAAATTCATAATTGTAGTTCACAGATTTTTTATTAGCATATGTATACTGGTACAGTTTAATATGAGCACAATCAGGAGATGGAGCAACAGTTCATAACTTCATATCCATAGCTATTAAACAACTCCCCACCCCTTAACTTGATTGTTTAATTAAGATTTGGTTCACAAATCGTGTTCACCTCCCAACTGCGCAAGTAGCTTTGTTGGTTTGTGATAAGGAATATGCTAATAGTCCACAAAGGTGTTTAATACCATTACTAGAGCCAGCTCAATGGGCCCAATGTCTATTAAGAAATAAATATTATTATAGCTAATATAATGTAGGAGGGAGGAAGGTGAATTCAGTTTAGAAATTATCGGCTCTTGAGCTTGGGCAGGAAGACACCAGGTGGGAAACCATAGAGATGGATGAGGAGAGTATAATAGGGTCATGTATTGATTTATAAGACCAAAAACTTGATCGTCTAGCTACTCAGATGCAAGACCTATCTCAATTAGTCCATTCCATGGGGGAAACTTTGAAAAATTCAATGCAGAAGATAATCGGTTTGGTGAAGCATGAGGGGATGCATATGAATCTAGATGAGGGAGTCAACTAACATATCACGATGAAGGGCCATTTCAGGTGTGTTTACTAGAGTTGGACAAAAGAATTAAGTTGTTACTGGACAGAAACAAAGTTCAGCAGGGATCGACTAATTTGATGGGTGAAGAAGAAAACTCATCTTCGAAGACTAGCTGGAAGAATAGAGACGTGATTGGGGACCCTGAATTTCTTATCGAACCGAAAATCTTCACACAACTAGTGAAAGAAACGGGACCTACACAATTAATTGAATTGGGGAACCCTAATCGATCTATCACTGTAAGTAAACAAAGTTCTCAGCTCGATTATTTGAGTCATCAACCCATATTTACACCTAAATTGCCTTCAAATTTGTGCACCGTTTCTGATGTAGTGATACCTCTATGGTTAAAACCAAAGACTCATTTAATCATGATTTATTTAGAGAGTCAGGTTTTTGGCTGTGCACATAAGGTGCTCGAAAAAGTTCTAAACCAGATTTGATTAGACAATTGCTTTGACTATTTTGTATGCTGATAGGGGTCGTAAGCCACCTAAAACCCCCTGATTACAAAAAATCTTACGGTGAATTCTGTATTACGAGGTAATAAACCACCTAAACCCCCCGATTACTCTAATTTCCTTCTTTCTAACAACAAGTTTAAACTACAAGCTCAAATTGAAGCTATAGGTTCTAAAATGGCGAGATAGATGATTGACAAGAAAGTGAATAAGTTGTGGAAGCAGGGATTTTCTCATTATGGTGATCATTGATCTGGAAAGTCAAGCATGGTTGCTGACTTGCTTCTATGGCTAGCTTTCAGGATTATGATTTTAATGATCTTGGAATAACATTTGCGGAAGATAACACTGATTTGACGAAGAGACCCACTAACACATCGAGGAAATCAAGGAAGTCTATAACAGAAGAAATCAACTCTAGTCAGCAAGGGGAGAAAAAAAAGATTGTCAAAAGAAAAATAGAAGTGAAGTATCTTTAGCTGGTCCAGGGAATTTCCTTGATGGGAATGGTGTAATAAAGTTTGTAAAAGAGCTATATAAACAGACCAATATAACAATTGAGTCAGGCGCATCAGTTCTTGAACGGAAAAGGTTGCATGGAGGAGCCAGAAACACTGAAATAAGAGAAAAGAAAGATATGATTGATGCTCCAAAATCCACAAATGCAGCTAGTGAGGAAAGTATCATGCCAGGCGGAGATTGAGTTTCTCTTTCATTTGTATCTAAAGAGTTAATTAACTGGCCGACAACCCACTTTGATCAAAACACATGCATTCGCATTAGTCCGATCAGATTTAAGGTGATTGATCATGAAGTTGTATCTAATGCTACAGAAGGGGCTTTTGTTGTTGGAAAACTATGGGAGCATGAAAAGCATAACCTTGAATATGTTGCTACTAAAGGTCAATAAGTAGACATGGTCAAGCGTCAGCATATTTTCTCGACTTTTCATAATATCTCCTCTTCATAATCATGGAATAGAGAACAAGCAAAGCAATGGATGATCTCGTGGCCGCTGGAAACTAATGAAGATGACACGGTGAAAGATGCTTATTCTATTTCCAGTCAATTGTCGAACTTCAGGCTTGAGGACAATCCTAGTCTTTATGGGGGCGGTATTACTAAGGAATATGCTAATAGTCCACAAAGGTGTTTAATACCCATTACTAGAGCCAAGCCCAATGGGCCCAATGTCTACTAAGAAACAAATATTATATAAATAACTGATTTAATGTAGGAGGGAGGACTGGAGGAAGGTGAATTCAGTTTAGAAGTTATCGGCTCTTGAGCTTGGGCAGGAAGACACCAGGTGGTGCTTCACTGATTTAGGGCAGGGGAGAATCATCTCCTTCTAATTTGTATTCCTCTGGTTATATTTTGTCGTTGAAATCATCTTCCAATTTCTATTTCTCTTCTTCTTATTCTGTTAGTGTAATCAATTCCTATCAGTTTGCCTTCACAATAAAGCAACAATATGACTATCAAATACAAACCTATGCATGGTAACATGTTAAATTGTTAATATTGAAATTGTATGCCAAGAAAATTGGTTCTTAAATGCATTAGCAACACTAAAACTCACACAGTGTCTAGTTGGGTACATACAGTTTAGCATACCACAAGAATACATATAAAACTTATCATAGGTCTCATCAGTATGTTAAAGAATACATTTCAGCGTACGCTGATTTGCTAGAAGCAATAATAATGAACATATCACATATGCATATCTGAGCCACCAACCAATCCTTGTTGAGGTTCTATAGTTTACCTTTGCTTTAATTTGTTAACACGGTACCACAACAAATTTTCTTCTGGGCATAGTTTTGTATTGTGAAGAAAAAGTAATTAGAGTAAAAGGATTCCACATCAGGAAAGAACACAACCAGAATTAGAGTAAACCGCCATAGGTTGCAATGTGTACTCGTAATTTTTATCTTATATCCAAACCTTTTAACTGTGTATATTTCCAAAGTCCTTACTTTCCAGTCAACAAATTACACAACTCCACCTCTAAGCTACTAAAAAGATATTTCTTAGTGTATTGAGAATTGGCTAAACATTTAATCTTGCATGTGGTACAAATTGGAATTTGAAGCTCGTAAATGACAAGCAAATGATCAATTACATGAATTGTAAATCAGTAAACGCATACTTAACAGACGAACAACTAACCTGCATAGAAACATTAGTCAACTGCAGCTCGAAATCCTGCAACTTCATCTTCTTCTCCATGAAATCCCTATCCTCTTCCACCAGAGGTGGCTTCGTTCCACCCCAACCATATGTAACAGATTGCCTCAATTCTTTGAATGTCCTGAGCATATCATTCCCACCTTGCACCAACTGGCTACGATCAATGGTTTTTGCTGCCATATTCGTGGTGCTCATAAATGGCAGATTCCCCTGGACCTGCAGAAACACTTTTAACCCCTCACTATTTCGTATAACCGGATGAACAGCCAGCTTTCTCAAGTACTTCTCCAAAGCCATTCTTCTTTGCTCAATAAACTCGTTCTTCTGCATAACCTGGCTCTCAATCACGTTTTTATCCGGCCTCATTGGAATAAAAAATCCTCGATACGAATTCGATAACCAATCCGATAACATCACTACATCTTTAAACCGTCTCCGGACACTAAATTCCGTTCCATTGAACTCCGGAAGGTTCGTCCACGTGGTTACCAAGTAGGTCATGTAAGTGTTCCCGCCGGCAACAACCGAGTTAGCTATCTCTTGCTCCTTTCGTGGATCTGTTACTGAAATTTTCAGGTAATCGGAACTGGTAGACAGTGCTGACGTGGATACATCACTGCGGTCATTGATGTGATTGTCGTGATCACCATCGAACGATCTGAATACCGCCTCCGCGTAAGAAGGAGGCTCGATGAACGAATTGAAGTTTTTGCGAAATGACGAGTGTACGAGGGGATCACCGTCTTCAGCGGTCAAAATTTCTGCATACGGTACCGGTGATAAAAGAGGGCGGTGGTGTTGATAATCTTCTCCGCCGTTGGAATTAAATGATTTATTGTTATTACAATCGTCCTGAAGAACAGGCGACTCCATTTCGTCTCGAGAAGCGTAGAATTGGGCCACCTGATTCTCGGATGCCATCATCGATTAATCTAATTCGTAGTGATCCGAGAAACTAGAAAGGATTTGAACTGATTTTAAATGATGTTATTGTAATTTCATTCTGAAAAGGTACAACTTAAACGATAGAGTTTGGATTTGATGGTAATATGGACAAGCTGTGGCGGAGAGATAAGAGTTCATAGCAGGCTATGCCTGCTTCGGAGTTTACACCGCGTCCGAGAGCGGTAGCAGCTAGCAACCCTTGCACCAAGGTCGGCAATTTGGGACACCAACACCTAAACTAAACCGAATATGAAATTGGTTAATACGAAATTAAAATAGATAAGGTTTTGTTAAAACATATAAGTAACTCAATTTTGTTAAATAAAAATATAGTAACCGAATATAAAAATATAAGTAAAGATGACAACTTTAAAATATTTTAAAATTTGAACCTAAAAGTAATGGTCAAATGTAATTGAAATCCTCAAAAATCTAATTCTAAATTCCATTTATGAAATGTGTGACTTACTTTTAGATTGATACTCAACTCGTAAAATGGGTCCCGGAAACCCGACTTGAAATTCAGACACTAAAGTCAACTTTATGTATTTTAAAGTCAAATTTATATGTAACTTCTTTCACGAATATTGGGTTAACCTGAAACCCGGTCTAAAAATCCAAATTTTATATTAAAAAAGGGTATACTTCTTCGAAATGTATTAAACTATACCTTAAATATTAATGTGTGTATCTACCTTCCAAAAATGTTATTGTGTGTATTGAACTTTTAATATATTGTTATTATATGTATTTTGATTATATAAAAAAGCAAAAAGAGTATAACTTTAGTACATACAATAGGAGTTTAATACACACAATAACACACTTTTTGAAAGTTTGATACACACAATAATTTTTTTGGAAGGTGGATACACACATTAACATTTGTGGTATAGTTTAATAAATTTTGAAGAAGTAAACCCTAAAAAAACTCATTTTTCCTTGTAAAATGGGTCGATCTGAACTGAACACGAATTAAAGCAACACAAACCAAAACTAACACGAAGTTTACTAGGTCGAAAATGGGTCGACACGAAAGCGACATGACCTATTTTACCCAAACACGATCCGAGTTGCCTACCTTACTCGCACCATACCAACCATATTAGATTTTTTCGATAACATTCAATTTATCACTCAACCTCGTTCATCCTCTTTTTCCATTATAAACTCCATTGCCAAGCCACAATGGGAGGGCAATCCTCAAACACCGCAACACTATGGCCTACAATAGAGGCCTACTCTGCTCTCTCTGAGGGCGAGTGTTGATGTTGAATTCACTTTTTATTCCTTATCATTTGTTTTTAACGGTCAATTCACACCTTGCTATCACTAAATTAAAACTATTTGGTTCATGCCCTTATTATTAGACCATGTGTACCACTCAAGTAGAAGCCTTCGGCTTCACTATCAGGTTCCTTGGGTTCCCCTTGAACACCGTTAAGCCCATTTTGGGTTTACCATTCAGTTCCTCCATTCTAGTTCACCAACCCGAGAGGTAAGTTCTCCCCCATCCCATCCACCTCACCTTACTTTCTCTTTATATCTCTCTTGTTTCTCTTTACTCTCTCTTCCCCTTTTCTCTTTCTCTCTTTTATATATTAGTAAAATAGAAAGTATGGTTAAGATGGGGTTAGACTATATAATCTTTAGGTTGGGTAGGGGAATGGAAGAGAAAGATGATATGACGTTGACATGAAAGCTAAGTACTCAAAACCCATGCCGATAGCCTTAGACTCTTAGAGGGTGTTTCTAGGATGGCTTGTTAAATGTGGTGTCGAGTGAAACTAGTTTAAATGTGGTGTCGAGTAGTCAATTAAAGAATGAGTTAATTACTTAATTTTGATTAAAAGAATAGTTAACTTCTCTAATAAAATTGATAGAACTTAGTCTTTTATTAAAATTAAAAGATTAAAAGATATTGTAATTATCTAGTGGATTAAATTAATGAAGTGGACATTTAAAATCGACATTAAGTGTCTATTTTGAGCCATTAATAGAATGTTATGATTATCTAATTAAATTGATGAATATTAATCTTTTGATAAAAGATAACATATTATATAAAAGTCTTAATTTTTATATATACCAATTCACTTATCATTAGATCGATGTATATAATTCTTTTATTTATATTAGAACACTATTATAAACATACTATTTTCTTAAAATAAGTAAAAAATAATCATCTAATCTTTTGATCAATTGGTTGTGTTTGATTGAGTTATGGATAAACACGTCAACATAGTTAAAAAGTATTGTCAAAAACATATTTAACTTATTTGCATGGATTAAACGTGTTTGATTAGAGTTAAAATTTTCAAACTCAGACTAACTAAAGCTACTATCCCTAGCTTACATACTCGATGAAAATAGTCACAACCGGTTTTAGTTTTGATTTTTATAGCATGCATAAACAAATGGATTATTAATTAACTAGTTAAAGGTTTAGTCAACTCCATAGACGAAATTGTGAATTTATTATAAATACCTATTGTTTAGGAGTAGATTAGTGGAATTATGAAAAAAAACTACCCTTTATAACATCACAAAATGAGGATTGAGCTTTATTAGTCCAACCTAACCTTTTACACTTAATTTTATTTTGAACGACAGAACATATACACTTCCTAATCCTACTTCCAAGTTTATACATTTTGTTTACTACATGATTTGAGTCCATAACAATATCATTGAGCTATAAGTCGTTTGGTTTTACACTTAATTAAAAAAATAAATTAAATTAAGGTGAAGCATATTATATGGAAGATAGAATATATTAATCAAACTCACATCAACATATAGAACCATAAACCACTGATTGTTTAAAAATCATGTGCAATAGAACATACTAAGAAAGATCTAAAATCTCCTCTTGAGGTAATCACAAAAGTTTTCTAATTTAGTAATTCTATATATTAATTATCGACGATGAGTACGTCAAACTAGAACTTAGTTATAATCGTTAGATCTAAACTTAAATAATTTCTTATCGTGTTAAATAATTAAGATACACTGTATTCTCATAAACCCTATCACACTCGAGCCATCTCTCACCTCCCTGCCTAAACATTCGTACCTTATCCTCCATGTAAAATAACCTTTGATTGAGTCAAAGTATCTAAAAGAGATAATAACACTTTCTCATAACAAACTCCATGGAAACTTTGACAAAATCCATGTTGCCGGCCAGTTACATTCACCATTTATCCCTTTTTATTGTCTTCACTCATAAACCCTAGATTTCTATCTCGACTATCCTCATATTATAAATGAGTTCTCCTCCTGGTTCTCTTTTCCTCATGAATGGCCATATATAGTTTTACTTTTTTTCCTCATGCATGGCCATAGATCTACTCTGGAAATTGAAAGCTCATTTAATTTGATTTTTGAAAGTCAAATATGCCC
This sequence comes from Dittrichia graveolens, assembly GCA_038502395.1. Lineage (NCBI taxonomy): Eukaryota > Viridiplantae > Streptophyta > Magnoliopsida > Asterales > Asteraceae > Dittrichia > Dittrichia graveolens. Next base: position 96,765,748 of record JARJIL010000002.1, read on the forward strand.
TTTGTAATTTGATTTAAAGTCTAATCTTACTAGCCCCGCATATACTGCATTACTTCCATTTTTAGAGAAGTCAAATGCATGGGTATATATACATGCATATATTTACACCCCGCCATTTGTAAGTGTCACGTACATATTTACAGTCATCCTAGCTTATCAACCCATGCCGCTTCATAAATTATGATGCTACAAATCATAATCTGTTTGTTTGTTTTGCAGTAATCTTAAGCGGGTTTAATCCTTCAATATACTTGATGAATATTTACCTTAGTCATTAGTCAACGTCTCAGCGGCCATGATTTGAATATTATAAGATGAAATACTAATGTTGATTGCTTAATGTATACATAAAAATTAAAGAAGCTAGGACCACCATATGCATATGTAAAAGCATTGTATGTCATTCTAATTGAAAATACTTGTGGTAATATCCAGGTCAACGTATACAATGTCTTTTCACATGACCCCACATTTGAGGAAGAAATCCGGCTTCAACGTAATTGTTTTTCGTCTGTCATACTCTTAATTTTTTTTCCTCTTTCTATTATTATATAACCCCTTTAAATTAACTAGAAGGCATATGTGTAACACCGTATTTTTAACTTATATTTTTCATTTTAAAATATTACGGAAGCGATAAAATATATATAATATAATTACAACTGAATACATGAAACAGTTTTCAAACCATCAGTTAAGTCAAAATACTAGTATTACAAAAACCACGGCTCATCACAACTAATATTAAAGTGCCCGCCAATTATTCCCAAGTAACACTCCCTCACAACCGAACCACATAACTCACCAGAAACCTGAATAGGAGTGAGAGAGGTGGAGAATTAGTACAAAGCTAAGTGAATGAAAGTAAAGCTACAACCAAATATCAATCACAACCGCAGAATACCAGATAAACAAATAATTGTGTCCGGGGAAGACCGGCGGTTCTGACAGGAACCTACAACCAATGCCGGCCAAAACAAAGGTTTACCGATAGCTTATTTGCTATTCTCACACAGTATTACCCTTAAGTTGTAACGAATGCATCAAAAGATCCAAATACTGATTAGCCGATAGCAAATAAACACAACCCATGTGCCCAGCCAAAACTGACTTCCCAACAATCATATATACATATCACTGACGCAACAATCAATTAACAAACAACCAGTTAATCAATTATCAGACATAAAGTCTATCCATGCGTCAATTCACAAACAGTTATAACCAAAACCAGTTACAACTAACACCAGTTGTGAGTTAAATATCCACTCACCTCTTGATCTCAATCTTCACTCAGTGATCTAATATTACTGAGACTTGCCCGTTCCTGAGAACATAATAAACCGAAATCAGTATCTGTTTCATAAATATATATCAACTCATATATTTATATCTCTTTTGCTCATAAACCATAAGCTAGATTCATATATCAGTATACATATAACATACAACATCTAAAAATCAACAAACAACAATAAATCCTGAAAATCCCCCGACGCGTCGCGTCCAGAAAACCGATGCGTCGCGTCCAGAAAACCGATGCGTCGCGTCGCGTGCGAATGTCGGATTTCAGCACTTCCGGATTCCAAATTGTCGGATTCTATGTTTCTTGGATTTCATCTCGGATTCTTGTTGTCGGATTCTTCAATACCGGATTCGAGACATTCGGATTTCAAAGTCTCGGATTATGGGTTTGTCGGTTTCAAGGGTTTCGGATCACAGGGAATCGGATATCATCATTTATGGGTTCGTCTTCTTCAACTCATATCCAGCCGACTAAAACACTATCAAATCATACTTGAACTTCTGAAAATCAAGTTACAACAATTTTTTAAACTATAACCAACCTCATATAACATGTATATAAACATCAAGGATTCATCAAATCCATTAAAAACCAATAAAACAAACAAAACCCATTTGCCTAGTTTTCTTCCATAAACATCCATGGTATTCTTGGTAAAACCTAGAAATTAGTTAATCAATAAACAAAGAATGCTAGACATGAATCATGTTTCAAAACACATAAATAATACATACCAACCTCTATCTTTGAATCAACAACTTTCAAATTCAACTTTCAAGCTTGTTCTTAGATTTCTTCACTTTGAGAGAAACACACAATAGCACACACAAACACATACTCCAGATAACTTTTAAAGAGGTAACTTAATGTCTCCTGCATATCTCCACAAGACACGTACACACATAGTCACCAATCACACACGCATGAGGTGTCACAACCATGTTTATCCATTTACTCATATCTACATGCATACGTACACACATAACATACTATCACACATACCTACTAACACATATTTAAATATGTCCAGTAAACCCATGTCTTTAATTAACTAATTAACTCTTTTAATTAATTAATTAACTTAACAATAGTATTAATTAATCTAAAATAATCACATAATCAATCATAAATATGCATAAATAAACACACTCTAACTTACCATTGATCCGCCCACAACTAGGTCGGGCTTACAAATCTCCCCTCCTTAGAGAATTCCGTACTCGGAATCTCATTACATACACGATCAACGAAAGTACTAACTCTTCATATCTTCCTCTGATAGTCACGTTAATTGAAATTCACTTGTACTTACATGTATCAACAGAAATCTGTTTCTACATATTCATAGACTACTCCCCTCCCCTTGATCCCTCCAAAACATCATCGCTGCTCTGCCTTTGCTTCAAAAGAAACCGTAGCCGCGGCCAATATATATTTGATTGAATGGGAATTGCGGCCGTATTTGATAAATTCAAATTGAGTTAGTGTATTGGTTTATTAATAACGATGGACAGATGGTGTATGTGTGTTATCAATGGGCTAAAGCCCTAAAGCCCACTTTTATTTCTTTTTATTTTTTTATTTTTTATTCAAAATGTGGCCGTCCATTTTATATATCTATACTATTATATAAACCATTTAACACTCTCTCTTCTCCTTAATTTTAAGAGTTCTTAAAATCCAATTAAGACAAAATCTTGGTCTTTCATTCTATCTAAATTAATCACATCCACTCAATCTATAAACATTTCACTCTCTTTCCTAATTTTCTTTAATAAACACAATTAACCACCCACATTAACATAATTTTTAAAATCTTATTAACTTTTCCCACCTTATTTCATAAATATAAATCTTTTTTCTTATTCTAATGTCTTTAGAATTTACTTTTAAAATTAACAAAATAGATGATGCAAATAAAACAAAATTTGGAAAAAACGGATATGTTGTTTAAAATTTTTCGTAACATTAAATTGTGCGGATAACATATCATAAAATTCTTGAAAACATATTGTAAAACATAAACTATTTACCGCCGCAGCATTGCGCGGGTACAATGCTTGTGTGTGTATATATATATATATATATAAACATATCAACAAGTCCTTAACCATTTCTTCTACAGCACAGTATGCTTATTTTTGTTGCTACTATTATTTATTCTTAAACTCTCTTTTGTTTTCTGATAAATGTAGGATATTTTCCATTTTTCCCTTGTCTGAACTTGGCGTGTATTTTTTTCAACCCGACTCATTTTCAATACCCATGTTTCTTGAAGCGACACTTTGTTCTACTCCTTTTATTTATATTTTAACGTTGTGTTTCCGAGTTAAAATTAGGAAGAAAAGAAAAGATTTAGAAAGAAAAATAAATTTTAGTTATCTTCCTAAGTCTTTTAGGAAAGAGAAGAAAGGATTTTTGAAGGAAATTACCATATATTTTCTTTCTTGATTTTCCTCTCAAAGTTAAGAAAATTTTTGATGAAAACCAAAAAACACTTTATATTTCACTTCTTTATTCATTTTCTAACTGTTAATTTTCTATCATTTCATTTTCTTTTCACATATAACTCAAGAAAACAATGTAATTGCTCAAGCCAAGCAGCAAGGCGTGATAAGAAAGAGGCCAGTTATACTTTAATTCCAATAGATCCATATGAGAAGAAAAATGTAGGATATATGATATTATAAACAAACAACTAAAAGTATGTTTAAACACAAAGCAATGGACAAGTTTGACACCCCCATGAACCTAGGGTGCTTCACTTTTCAATCAAAACCAAGATTTCTTTTTTATTGTTGTCATTTCAAATGTTATTTCATTACCTAATTCTTTTGAAGACAAATATTAAAATCATGTACAATAAGGCAAAATAGTAACGAATGTATTGCATGCACTACAATCCATATATAGGGGAGGATCTAGTATATAATCCGAGGCAACACGAATAATTAAATATTCCTTTAAGTTTTTGATCATAGTGTTAAATTTTATTAAGATTTTTTCATTTTATACGATTGCGGTATATGTATCTAAACACAAGGGGATGTGTGTTGGTTCCCATGACCCGGTTAAATTAAGACAAAATTAATAAAACAAATATTTTCAGAACATTTTTCATTAAAGCAAAAAAAATCAGTATTTTACAATTTAAGTATAAAAGTCGTTAATTTTAACATATTTTTGTCAACCTAAAAATAGAAATCGTTAACCAATAGAAATACGTCACATGTTGAAAATCATTTGACATTTTAAACAATTTTATGTTTTTGAACCTTTTTGTTATGTAAAAAATACAGCTTTTTCACGTGTCCGATTTCAAGGGTAAGTGTTTTGGATTGTGTTTTTACAAATTAATTACCTTCAATTTAAAGCTAACAAAAATCATAGTTGAGAATCTAATTGGGCTTACTTTTTCAATTTGATAATATGATTTTTTTCATTTTACTCTCTAAAACTTAATTAATCTATTTTGTTAAACATTTAAAAAATTATGACACCTTACCTTAACACAACACAATATTGTTCATTTTGTCTCACATACTCACGACTTTGTTTCTGGTGACTAAACGAGAACTTCCCAATGACGTACCCATCTTTGGATTCTCATGGGATATAGTGTGTGCTTGTGACCACAAAACGTATTGTATCATGTAAGGTCAAGGTTTACATATGAGCCAAACATCTCTTATAAATAATTATCACTGCTTTGTAAGCTTAACTGTTAATATATAGATATAAATTAGTGGTATTAATACCACGTAAACTTACAAAGTGATCATAACTATTTTATAAACTATACTAGATTAAATACCCATGTCAAACAAGGGATGGTTTTAAAAAATATTAAATATTAATAAAAAGATATTAAATAATTATAAAACACAAAAGAAATAAAAATTCAAAAAAATAACGAAAGATGGTGTCTACACCCAGATCAGCGGTGGAAGCATCGACATGGAGGAGGGGGATGGTAGACGTGACGGCAAAAACGTGGTATTATGATACGAAGAAACATGATGATATACTTTGTATAAGTTATCAATCATTATTGTTACAATTAGAGGCAATACAGTCAAATCTTTATTGTTTATAATTAAAAAGAATTTAAAATATTTGGAAAGTATTTTAAAATGATAAAACTAAAGTTATAGTTAAATGATATTTTAAAATATTATAAAGAGTAAATATGATATTTATAAATTAAGGTGGTAAATAAAATATTTTAAAGTTTAAGAATAACATATACAAAAGTGTCTCCAAAATTTTTTTTATCAAATTAGAGTTAAAAACTTAAAATTGAATCATATTTTGACTAAGAAAAATCAAAATTAGATTTCAAATTTCAGCTTAATAGATGGTCAATATTGTATAATTAAAATTGATTTTACAAATGAAGGGCTAAGATTGTAAAATAATGTTGATCTAAATTAGTCTTTTATTTGTGTTATATATATAATAATTTTTATAAATTTATCATTATTCTTTTTATTATTGTTATCATAGATTTTAGGGTACTACATAGATGGTCAATATTATATAATTAAAATTGATTTGTTAAATAAAAAGTTAGGATCGTTCAATAAATATTTATCTTCATTAATAGTCTTTTATTTATGTTTGTTAGAGGATGATTATTAATTACTGGCAAAACTATGCTAATTTGTTAATTAGTTAATTTTAGAATATACGAATTCAGGGAGTGTATACTAAAATATCCTTTAAGTTAAACACTGTGATAAAATTATTAATTAATTAGTGTTTGACATACCGGTAAGTTTATTAATTATAAACTCTCAACAAATTAGTACTTACGTAACCTGATTCAAATTAATTTGAGGATAAATACATATATTTTCTTTTACAAGGACATTTCAAATAATAATTTGGATAATTATTAATTCTATTTATTTGATTTTATATGATACGAAGAGACATGATTGTATTTTTTATATAAGTCATCAATTATTATTGTTAAAATTAATGGTAATAAAGTTAAACGTTATTGGTTATAATTAAAAGAATTTAAAATAATTGTAAAATATTTTAGAATGATAAAACTAAGAATTTGGTTAATTATGATATTTTGAAATATTATAAAGGATAAATATGATATTTGTAAATTAAGGTGGGCAAATACGATTTTATATAATTTAATAAGGGCATATATGAAATTATCTCTAATAATTTTGACTTTAAAAAGTCAAAACTGATTTTTTGATTTTAAGTGAATGAATGGTCAAGATTACATATTTTTTTAAATGAATGGTTCAGATCGTCTAATAAATTTTATCAAATTATTCTTTTATTTATATTAGAAGATCATCATTCTCTTTTTAAAATTCTTTTTGCTAATCATGTCCCTTTATTTTAGGATAACTTCATCTATCTAGTTAATTAAGGTTATAAAGTTTTATCCATTTAATTAAGGGCAAATTATATTAAAATACAATAAACTTTGTCTTAGTTATCATTATATACAATCTACTTTATTTTCTTAAAAATAATACAACAAATTTTCATAAACTTCACATTGTATACAACTTGTTGTATATTATTAAAATTATAGCAAAGTTCAATGTATACAATGGTAAATAAACAACAGACACATAAAAAATTGTTTGTATAGTTGTATACAATGAGAGAACTATGAAAATTAACTGTATTATTTTTAAAAAATTTATAGTTGGTTGTATACAATGGTAACTAACACAAAGTTCATTGTATTTTTATTCAATTTGCCCTTTAATTAATTGTATGTTTTAGATATATACGTACTTAATAATTAAATAATATAATATAGTAAATCGGACTTACTTTAGATAAATATATTGAACTATGTTATACACACGTGCATTATATATCTAGTTTTCTTATATAACAATTTTGCATGCCCTCACATTTTATTTTTTGATTATTATTATTTTATATTATTTTTTGAAAAAGAAAGAAAGACCGATGATCACACATTGATCAGTTTAGCTTATATACATCCAAACATTTTATATTTAGATTTTATTGTATTAAATAAATTTATTTCTCTAAATCAATCCAAATGCATGCATCATTAATCTTTAATATATATTAAATAAAAAATGGTTATGATATTATCATTTTATTTTTAAATTTTCCCCATTAATCATCCTCCTTCATTTCCTCAAATGGTTTATGAATCAGTTATTTCCTCAAAGGCTGTTTTTTTGTGACTCAGTTTGTTACCATTTAAATATCGTAACAAACACATTCCTCAAAGGCTATTTTTTGTGACTCGGTTTGTTAACATTTAAATGTCGTAACAAACAAATTTCTTCAAGTCAATTAGGTAGATACATATACCTATTTTCTTGATTATTTATGTACATACGTAGAGCAATTGGATTAAATTAAAAAATTCAGATTTGATTATAAAAAGGTTCTATAAAAAATCTAATGACGATCTTATATGTGAGTTTCTGATTTCTAATAGATTTACTCGTCTTTTAAGAGATTTTATGTCCCTATCTATGTTTTACAATTGTTTAACTATATATATATATATATATATATATATATATATATGGGAGGTTCATTTGAGAACCGTTTTTATTACGAGAACCAATCTTAGCCGTTCAGTTGATAAGTGAAATTAATGGATGAAGAGCGTGGGAAGATTGAGCCTATCAATGTGTATTTAAGGAATTCATAGGTGGGCAATCAAATTGAAGGAAGTGTAATTGAACGGCTAAGATTGGTTATCGCAGTTTTCGTACGAAAAACAGTCTCGTTTGAACTTTTCCCTATATATATAGGAAAAAGTTCATTTGAGAATCGTTTTTACCACGAGAACCAATCTTAGTCGTTCAATTCCACCTTCTTTAATTGGATTGCCCACCCATGAATTCCTTACATGCATTTTACCACACTCAATTCCCCCACGCTCTTCATCCATGAATTCCACTTACCACTTAAATAGCCAAGATTAATTATCGTACGAAAAACAGTCCTCGTTTGAACCCTCCTATATATATATGCTGTTAAAAGTTATAAACATTTAAATTTTACTTAACTTAACGATATCCGTGTTTATAAACGGGATGCTAAGCTATTTAGACTTTTATTTATATTAAAAAATAGAAAATATCAAGAAACAAACATCAAAATTCATATATTCAATATGAAATCATTTCAATCTAGTCACACTATAATTTATGCAAGATATAGACAAATATTTTGCACCGAAAGACAAAACGAGAACCCTGAAATAGTATATATGTATCTACCTTTTACCACTCGTCATTAATTACCACAACACATATATTCATTAATATATATATATATATATATATATATAGTAAAGAGATCAATTGCGAACCGCGTAACGAATACGAACGCTGCGAACGTAACTTTTTAATGTTGGAACATTAGTTTTTTTTAATATTATGGTCAAACTTTGCGGCTCACATTTCTAAATGCAAAATTGATTTTTTTTTTTAAATTTAGGATGGATTTATCTTAAAATTGCATTAAAATACTAAAATGTGTTAGCTCTGAGATCACTCATTTTAACTATAATGTTTTTTTTTATAAGATGTGATTTTTAAAATAAGAATTTATTGACTTTTCTAATCAAGATACATTTATTTTAAGGTGAATCTATGTGTTTGAGATAAAATGTAATGATTTTAAGCTAGATGTAGTAAATTTTATAGTGAAGATGCAATAGTTTTAAGGGATAATTATCTATTTTAGACGACATGCAGTTATTTTAAATTAGATGTAATGATTTTGTAGACAATATGAATTGTTTGGAGTAATTTTAGATTTGATGCGGTGTCCATTTAAAAGAGAAACCGTTCACTTTTTCTAACGAAGTTGCAATAGTTGTAAGGAAAACTATGTTTTTTAGACAAGATGTAGTGATTTTAAGTTAGATGCAATGATTTTGTAGAAATGATGAATTGTTTGTAGTAATTTTAGATTAGATGCAATGTTTATTTAAATGAGAAATCATTGAATTTTACAACGAAGATGTGATAGTTTTAAGGGGAAGCTATGTTTTTTAGACAAAATACAGTAATTTTAAGCTAGATGCAATGATTTAAAGACAAGATAGCATTTTGTGTAGCATTTGTATTTTAAAAGTGTTTGTAGCAAATCTCCACCCTATATTTAGTTATTTATTTATATATCAAGTGTTATATTCATTCAAGTGAAATATACAACAAGCTTATAAGTTGTTCGCATGTAATTAAAAAGAATAAAAAACAAGTGTTTTTTTCATCATTAAACTATTGATTCATTAAATTTTTATTGATCTACGAAAACCTGCATGTGTCGCCGTCCACAATTTCCTGCGCCACAGGCAAGCCAAAAATTTCCATTTATATGTGTTCGCATCGTTCGCAGAGTTTAGGTGTTCGCAATAGATCTTTACCATATATATATATATATATATATATATATATATATATATATATATATATATATATATATATATATATATATATGATGAGACAGATATTAAAAAGTAACTTTGAATCGATTCTGTCGGCCGAAGATTGATTTCCATGGCTTTCATCATTTGGTTTGTATTAATCAAAATCTATTTATAAAATGAAAACTATAAATGAAGCTTAACCTAAGATTTATAAAATAAATAAAACTTGAACTTAAACTCAGTAACATGATGGACATTGCTTTTTCTTAGTCGCTTAGGTCAATCATAACCCCTTTTTCCCTGGAGCATGCTTGTTTGCTTGCTATAACACATGCACTCAAATCGGTTGTTTACACAAAAAAATAAAATCTTAATTATAGGATCGTTTCACATCAACTTTAGTAGCCACCAATTATTTGATTTACGTACATTAATTTAGTATCATGAATTTTTATATACGAATGCTAAATTGAAAATGTAGTTAATTACTTTGTTTACAAGACCATGTGTAATTTGGTAAACATTTGGGTTGGTAGGGTGAGTACGGAACACCCATACTATACGCCCCCTCCCAACCCTATTGAGTGAAGCCTTTCGGTTTTCACAACCTGAAGATCATCAACCTCTCTCTTCCCTTTCTCTCTTCTCTCTTTCTCTCTCTTACTAAAATAAAATAAAAAATAAGGTAAAATTAGATTAAACTATACTAGCTTTTGGGTTTGAACGGAGAAGGAAAAGAGAATATGATATATGTAGAGCTGATTTGATATTTGTGTTGGATAACCCTAATTGCATATCATATGAATGACCTATCAAGAACTATCAATGAATGTTTAAAAAGAATTCATAAATGTTAATGGTATACACCCTTGTTCAGTTGATCATCACACCCTCAATTTCATGGTTTCACCCTTGTAAATGTTCCATTCTATAGTATTATTTTATTTATGTCATTTACTTAGAGTACCCTATCGCAAGTATGTATTCATATTTCTCTCTTTAAAATGCCATCGCTTTAAAGTAAAGGTACAATACCATCTTTTTACTCTCACTACTTAGCTACGTAATAATTACTTCTACTCATATCAAATTCTAAGACCCGCTAATTATCTCACTAATCAATCAAAATTTTTAAAAGAAAAAAAAAGTAACTACTGATGGGGTCACATTCTTTACACCATGCAACCGTTTTAGGCATGGAGAAACCACCGCCACCCCCTCACCATACAGAGGTGGAGTGGCAAAACCTTCTTCGACGACGTGGAGGGCTTGACCCTCGACAAAACCTTCCCACTTTGTTCTCTCTTAGAAGGGTTGAAATATGCAATAACACACCTCGTGTGGTAGTATTAAGACATTTGGTGGATATTAATTACCTTGGTGAACCCGAGTCTAATATGGTGAATCTTGTTTTGACACCTTTCTGAAATTAATAATTCGATACTAATTCAAGTTATATGAACTTCGACTTGGGATATTTATCGATTGTAAGCAAAAAAAGCAAGCGAAGGCCAAGGCGATGAAGGGAATCTGATACATATGTAGCTAGTACTGCCTAGTGGTGGAGAGTGATCCTGATCAGGTGAGGAGCAACCTAAGACTAAAGCAATGAAACCTAGTTCTTTGTCTCCATTAGTCAATCCCCTCCCTCCCTCCCTCCCACAACAAGAGGCCGGCCGGGTGAGAGAGAGAGAGAGAGGTTCGTGTTTTTCAAGCATGAACATTTATTTTAAAAAGTATATATATTTATATCTAAATTAATATTTATTAATTTATTCTATTTATAGATCATCTGGATGAGAGATGAATAATTGCTAAAAAACATTTGTAACTAACGAGTAACTGATTCTAGATAGCTGTCCGTCATGTTGATATATATATTACTTTTTAGTTGAGTTTTAGTGCATGTTGATCACTAAAGCTAGAGTTTTGGTCTCGGTTGAGCTTTAGTACATGTTGATCACTTTGAACGTTGAGTGAGCGACGTGGGCTTCAACTTTGCTTGATCAGCTTTCGTGTCACTCATCTTGATAAATATGATACTATATATGACACTTAGCTTTGTTTGAACCACAGCAAGGGGATCAGCTCTTTGACCCCAGATGGAGGCGTTGTCAACCCTAGAGCATCGCACGAGAGCGCAACCACTTTGACCCCACAACGATTTAATTAGGTCTAGATGTTTTAGTTTAGCTTACACTTAAGTGTACGTACGTGTTGTGTGTACTTGGTACCATCTAACCAGTTTATCAAAATTATTCAGGTAACAAATTTGAAACTTCAAATATCCTACACGATTATAATATTTACATCAAAATTCAAAACTAATCATGTTATTATTGAAAATGTACGTAGTGTCACCAATAACACCATGCATGTAATCTATATTACGCATGCATCGATTCAATTATTTGAATAATTTTCTTTTGACTAGCTAGCAGCTAGATCGATGTCAAACGGATTACCACTTATATAAAGTCCTATCTTAAACCAAATTAATTAAAGCAGTATGTGCGTGTACTTTTCTTTAAAAATATTGAAATCTTTCAATCAACAAATTAAGAAAAGGTTAAATAAATTACTATTTAAATATTGATTAAAAGATTATATAAATGTATGTATATAAGTAAATTAATATTCATATAGGTAGGTAGTAATAAAAAGAACATATATGGAGAATGACTTTTGACATGTGAAGAGGGTCCATGGCATATATTTGGGTGATATGAATGGTGGTGTGTATGTTTTTTAGGGGTGAAATTAAAAAGCAGAAAAACTTTTACTAAAATAATAATTAAAACACAAAAGTAGAGTCAGGGACCCAATTTTGGATGGACAAGCCACCAAACAAGCTGGGGGAGAAGACATCATAATTAAACTATCTTTGTCAATACTAACTAATTTTGTTATTTAACAACCAATCTAACAACATCTCACCTAAGCCTGACTTTGTTTCGGTCGTCTTTTCTTTTCTTTTCTTTTTCTTTTCTTTTGTGTTTTAACTTATTATTATTATTATTATTATTATCAAAACTGAAAGTTGTACGATTACTTATAAAAGAAGATGTTTGAGCCTTGATTATAAACATAACTATAGTTGTAGAAAGAAGGACGGGCCGAGTATAACAAGAGATTGGATATTGACTTAAGAATGAATTTTCTAAATCAACACTTTATCGGGTTTAAAAGATTTCCCGGTTTTATTTCCCTTTTTCGTGCATATAGTTATTAAAAATAACATCACAAGATTGAACGAAGTGGCATCCGTTTTGGGCCTTGTGGGTGTACAATGTGAAGACAAGGGTCGACCACTACACCACCACTACATCATGGTGACAGTAAGAGTATTATTAACCCTCACATCCTCCACTATCACCAAATTATGACATCAGCTTTTCACACACATCATTAACACACTACTCACGCACTGTAGTTGTCACATCTTACCACAATAAATTTTATGACCTCAATCAACTACCCAATTAAAAATAAAAAAGGTAAAGACACACACCACACAAAGCCTTCAAATTGTGGCATTCTCATGCACCACCGCCCACCACGTCACGATGTAGTGGAAGAAGGCATGACTAGGGCTAGCGCGTGATGGTGGCCACAACGTTCCACTACTACCACTTTAAGGGGGGAATGACCACGAAATGGAGTGGACTAGACCAAGAGTCCATTTTTATGACAAATAAAACTATGAATCGGACCAATTACACTAGTTCTGATTTAGTTTTACTAGTTTACATTTTCTTCATGAATGTTGGATATACCTACATATTATATTTATGGCGAAATAATATAAGATGTTACAACACCTAATATGACATGTAACTAAATGTATATAATAGAATGAGTATCTATATGTAAAAGAGGTCATAGGTGAAAATATAACTTAAAGAGCATAACTGGTTTTGCAAACCAGACCGGTTATTGAACATGCCTATGTACTGGTTCACTGCTTCAAATGATCGGACCAGTCTTAAGATCCAGATGACGTCATTCATATAAAAATATATATAGAAAAAGATAGAAACGTTTCGAGCATATATAAACTAATATGTAAAGCTAGAGAAGTTAAGAACAATCTGTATTTGACAAAAGTATCTTTACATAAAGCTCAAATTTAAGCTATCCCTATGAATCTCTCAAATGACAAATGAAAGTATATAAAAATATGGGATGATAAAAAACAAAAAAGATTTTTTAATAAAACAGGTTTAGACTAGCTCAACAGACAATTTTACCAATTCATAGCGGGTCATTCATAAATTATTTAACATTTCAACCCATTATTAAAACACGATTTCCAAGTTAATCGGATGAATTAGCTTTTACAAAAACTTATATGATAATGCTAGCATGTTTGCACTAAATAATACATTATTGAATAGTCCGGGGCGAAGTTAGGATTTTAGTATAGCGGAAGTCGGTCTTACTTTGTCATAACACTAATGACACATACATATACATATATATATATATATATATATGATAGACAAAAAAAAGTTTTATTGTTTGTCTAGATAAATAAATAATGAATGTTTAGATAAAGACAAGAAATTTTCGTGTTAAAATAATGTTTAAGCTTTGTCAAAATCAATTATCAAAGTTTTATTACGATAGCCCGTTTGTTTGTCACGAATTAACGTGTCAGAAGCATAATATTAACTAAAACAATAACTAGAATGCTTCATCTCGATAAAACTTCAATAAAACCAAAAAACAACGATAAGAAAATTATACTTCGCGTGTTTGTAGTTGGACGCGTCTTTGTTTATTTGAATAAAACTCATCTATTAGATCGTCTATAAAGAAAGTATTAGCAATCTCTCTCACAATGTAAATAACTAAACTGTTTTAGAGATAATCATCAATCATACTATTACAAAGCCTTGTTTTCATAATATTCATTGCTGAGAAAGCTATTTCAAAAATCAGAATCGCCACTTTGAGCTTTCTCTTCTCCGTTTCTGTTTTGAACTATACTTGAGCTACTAACTAACTCTAATAAGGGGGTTTAAAAAATATGTGATGGACGTAGACTTTTAAAATACTAAGAATTTTGGGCTCATTTGAGAGGGCCTAACACCCTTCAACCCCCCTTGTCTCTGCCTTTATGAATAGCGTTGTATAGTAAACAAATGTTGCATTAAATTACACAAGAGTTCAATAAAACTAGTTTAGACTAGTTCAACAGTCAATTTTAGCAATTCATAACGGGCCATTTCATAAATGATTCAACAAGTTATTAAAAACGGTTTCCAATTTAATCGGTTGAATTAGCTTTTCAAATAAATTATATGATAATGCTAGCATGTCTGCACTAATCAATACATTATTGAATAGTCAGGGGCTGAGTTAGGATTTTAGTATAGCGGGGATCGGTCTTACTTTATCATAGCATTAATTACACACACACACACACACATATATATATATATATATATACTATATTATAAAACATTTAGCCCCTTGAAATCTCTTAATTTTAAGTAATTTGAAATTACCAATTTACCCTTATTTAAACCAATAAGGAAATCATTATATAGAGTTACTTAAAATTCTTAATTACCATTTTTATAACTAAACTTTCCATAATAAATAAAGTTTAAAAAAGTCATGTCCATACAAATTAATTTTCAACCTATATAATATTAAATACAAATTAAAAATAAAATAAAAAGGATCTTCAAAAAATAATAATTTAAATATTTTATCATATAAGACATATTTTAATTTAAGTATTAGAAAATACGTATAATTAAAACTTATAAACCTAATAACATGTAACCTAAATTTATAGACATTTTCGGGTTTTTTAAATGACTCGTGTAATCAAAACAAAAGGTTTAATTTATAGTATATTTATTATTTTTTTTTGTTTCTCTTTTTATTGTTTTTAAAATTTGATTTTAAATTTAATAAAAGAGTTATAAAGAAAAGAGAAATAAAAAAATGAAAATTAACCGGAAAAAGAAAATAGATATATTGCGAACAAAATTGTTCGATATCATTATAATGCGTGAATATTATATCATTACATTAATAAAAACGAACATGTTATCGAGTAAGAATTATTTCTAGCCGCTACATTGTGCGGGTAGTATGCTAGTATATATATATATATGTGTGTGTGTGTGTGTGTGTGTGTGAAAGACATAAAAAAGTTTTATTGTTTGTCTAGATAAATAATTAATGAAAATTCAGCTAAAGAAGAAATTTACGTGTTAAAATAATATTTAAGCTTTGTCAAAATCAATTATCAAAGTTTTATCACTATCGCCAGTTTGTTTGTCACGAATTAACGTGCCAGAAGCATAATATTAACTAAAACAATAATTAGAATGCTTTATCTCAATAAAACCAAAAAACAACGATAAGAAAGTTATACTTTGGGTGTTTGTTGTTGGATGCATCTTTGTTTATTTGAATAAAACTCATCTATTATATTGCTGTAGAGAAATTATTAGCAATCACTCTCACAATGTAAAGAACCAAACTGTATTAGAGATAATCATCGATCATATTATTACAAAGCATTGTTTTCATAATATTCATTGCTAAGAAAGCCATTTAAAAAATTAGAATCGCTACTTTGAGCTTTCTCTTCTCCGTTTCTATTTTGAACTATACTTGGCCTAGCACCTTTCAGCCCCTTGTTTCCGCCCTGTAAATACCGTTGTATAGTAAATAAATGTTGCATTAAATTACACAAGAGTTCAATAAAACTAGTTTAGACTAGTTCAACAATCAATTTTACCAAATCATAACGGGTCATTTCATAAATGATTCAACGAGTTATTAAAAATGGTTCTAATTTAATCAGTAGAATTAGCTTTTTAAAACCAAAAGCATATATATATAGTAAATAACTTGTATGTAATGCTACCATGTCTTCACTAATCAATATATTTTTGAATAGCGTTGTCTATTAAACAAATATTGCATTAATTACACAAGAAGTGTATTCAAAAACGCAAAGAAACACATCTTACCATAAACTTTAGGTGTTTGGGTTTTCAAAAAAAACAAACAATTTACACATGTTCATTTTCTATGGGTTGAATTATTTCCATCGATTAAAAAAATAATAAACATTAATTACTATCCATAGGATTTGATGATTAAATTATACTCTTATTTATAAAATAATTGTTCTTTAGTGCGATTCAGTAGAATAATGATTATGATGCATCTAGGATTTAGGAACAGTGTCAATTAACCATAACCTTCTTGTTAATTAGTCATCTTTCATGACAGTTAATTTTCCCGTGAATTTCGTTTTTACCTTTTTTTTAATAGGGTAATAATCGATACACAATAAAATTAGCTATAAATAACAACTTGACGCATTATCAACTTATACCATATACTATTAACTACTTATGCCTGTTGTATATAGAGAAATTTTACTATGTAAAAATCAAGTCACCTTTCAATACAATCACATACACATTTAATCATAGAAGAAATGTCTAAATACTGTAAATACGATTAGTTTATTTAAGTTAGTGGAGGCCATTTTGATTGTGTTCTCATGGATGTGAATAATAATAATATTTGACCTTGACGTCAACCCATCAATTAGTTAACCTCTCATCATTGCACTTGTTGAGGTTAAGTCAAGTCCAACACGATATTTACTTCCCTCCATTTTTTTCAGGTAAATTATAATTCAAGATTTTGTCTTTTAAAATAATAGTGACACTACACCGTAAGCATAACTTATTTATTTATTTTTAGTAAACATTGCACCAATATATTTAAAAAAAAATCAATTAAAAATTTACTAAAAAGTGGCTACCTGGTATTACATTACATACTAGGTCTGCTACAGCTAAGCAAACTAGTAATAAGAACCTTGTATAATACAATCCATTTGGTAAGAGAGGTACACTAAAATCTGTTATAGAAAATGATGATGCTAATCTAGACTGACTAGGATTAAGAAACAAGCATTCATGAATTCATCACAATCTGGTAATGTTGTAGGTCAGTGGGTGCACCAACTTGGGTTGAACCATGGTGCTTTTTTGCACCCCATGAAACAAAACCTACTCTGCCTACCTCAAAACAACTCCCTTTATTTCTGGCCTATATAAGAACCAATTGTTTCTCAGAATTCCACAAGTCATTCTCCCCTGAAAAAAACACACAAACCGTTAAAACAATGGAGCGAGTGTTCAACGCCATTTCTCGCTCTTTCTTTCTGTTGACCTTGTTGCTACTCGTGTCAAGTTTGGCCTATTTGGCAAATGCAAAGACTCACAACCATGACTTCGTCGTATGAGTTCTTTCATCTCTGTAATTACACTTCTCATGTTGTGGTAAATTTCGCGTAAACGAATTCGCTTTTTTTCAGGTTCAAGCAACAAAAGTCAAGAGGCTATGCAAAACCCATAATACTCTCACGGTCAATGGACAGTTCCCGGGTCCAACCTTGGAAGTGAACAATGGCGACACTTTAGTGATAAAAGTTACAAACAAAGCTCGATATAATGTCACCATTCACTGGTAAAACCATACGGTTATCAGTATACATCTTTAAAAATCGGTTTTGTAATAAGATCTAATATACAATATTGTGACTTTTCAGGCATGGTGTTAGACAAATGCTGACAGCATGGGCAGATGGACCTGAGTTCATCACACAATGTCCAATTACACCAGGAGGGAGTTACACATATCGGTTTACCATTTCCGGACAAGAAGGAACGTTATGGTGGCATGCGCATAGCTCATGGGTTCGAGCCACTGTTTATGGTGCTATTATTATTCACCCACAAGAAGGATTTTCGTACCCCTTCCCTAAGCCAAAGCAGGAATCAGTAATTACTCTTGGTATGCAGTTTCTTCACATAGAAAATGTGCAAGTTACCGAATGTGAATTTGAGTTAGCTGAGATAATTTAATTTTGATCAGGTGAATGGTGGGATGCTAATCCGATAGATGTTATAAGAGAAGCCACAAGAACAGGAGCAGCTCCAAATGTTTCTGATGCATATACCATCAATGGTCAACCTGGTGATCTCTATAAATGCTCCAGCCAAGGTTTACTTCTTTAAAACACTTCAATTTCTCTCAAAATGTCACAAGAACTGAACCAATAAAGAAATTTTAAAACATAAATCATTGAAGGGTAATTTTGTGATTGACCATTATTTTTGTTCCAAATCCGTTTTACATGTTTACAAACCAAACAGAAACCACAAAGGAATAGCAGAGTGACAAATTTCAATTCTTTTTGACATATTATGTATTGTGAACCAACCGCGCTTTCACACTAGAATTTCAATGAAATTTTAACTACTTTCTTTTATTCTAATAAGAATATTAAATTTTTTCTTTGAAAAAATTGTAGGTACGGTCAAAGTACCTGTTAACTCAGGAGAGACGAGCCTCCTTAGGGTGATCAATGCAGCTCTAAATCAACAGCTTTTCTTCACCATCGCTAACCACAAACTTACTGTGGTGGGTGCTGATGCTTCCTACGTGAAACCCTTCACCACCAAGGTCCTCATGCTTGGACCAGGACAAACCACTGATGTACTCCTGAAGGCTGACCAGCCACCAGCCCGATACTACATTGCTGCACGGGCTTACGCCAGTGCACAAGGTGCCCCATTTGACAATACCACCACCACCGCCATTTTGGAGTACAAGACCGCCACTTCAAAGCCCGTTATGCCGCCTCTCCCAGCATATAATGACACAGCTACCGCCACCGCCTTCACCACCAGCTTCAAAAGCCTCAGAAAAGCCCTAGTCCCAACTGAAATTGATCACAGTCTCTTCATCACTATGGGACTCGGAATCAACCAATGCCCACCAAAAACTAGGGCTAGAAACTGTCAAGCCCCTAACGGGACTCGCTTCACTGCTAGCATGAACAACGTATCTTTTGTACTCCCGTCAAATATCTCCATACTTCAAGCACATAACCAAGGGATACCAGGAGTTTTCACCACAGACTTTCCAGCAAAACCTCCAGTGGCCTTTGATTATACCGGTAACGTAAGCCAGTCTTTGTGGCAGCCTATTCGTGGAACCAAGGTCTACAAGTTGAAATATGGATCAAGGGTGCAGATAGTGTTGCAAGGAACAAATATTTTCACAGCTGAAAACCACCCAATCCATCTTCATGGATATGATTTCTACATACTTGCAGAAGGATTTGGAAACTTTAACCCTAAAACAGACACTGCTAAATTTAACCTAGAGGATCCACCTCTTAGAAATACAGTTAGCTTACCTGTTAAAGGATGGGCAGTCATTAGATTTGTTGCAGATAATCCAGGTAAAATACGAAGCAGTATCATTGTATCCTGGGGTTGGGTAACGGGTTAAAACGAGCAATATTGGTGTGGACAGAAATCAGCCAGGTCGTATTAGGTTGACCCAGGGTCAAAACACATTTTCTCAAAGAAACTTTTATTTTTTATGGACAACTAGAGTGTCACAACCGATTATGAAAAAAAATTATTATTTACATCATGTCTGATTTTCAGGTAAAAATAACTAATGAGGTTTTATGCATTAGAAGCTATCATTTCATTGTAAGCTAATTATTTAATTTTAACATTTTGACCCCTATATGAAACATAACCGGAGTCGACCCATTCAATAAACAGGTTGAGACTGCCACATCTAACAATTAGTATGTTGCTCATTTTCTACTTTATTTTATCAGGTACCTGGATTATGCACTGCCACTTAGACGTTCATATTGGCTGGGGTTTGGCCACCGTGTTTGTTGTGGAGGATGGAAATGGGCCATTGCAGACATTGGAGAAACCGCCACCAGATTTACCTGTGTGTTGATATTGATATATATGCTATCAAATTAAAAATCACAATAGCTACAATTCTTGTTGTCTAAAGTTACGAGGTTAAATGTCTTCCCCATATTGGGGTTATTCCTATTCTTGTTTTAGTTTTTTCTTCTGGTTTTGTTACTACCTTTCTTTTCTGGCATTGTAGTCAATAGCCGATAGACATATTGTATTACATAATCAAAAATCGAACACAAATATTTGTTTCTAAAGCAATGAGAAAGATTAACATTGTATAAATATTCTTCTCAGTTATGAATTTTACCAGTTTAAAGGCTATCAATCATGCTAACACCAGGGACCTTTGAGACCCTATCTGACTTCATTTTCTGCCTCACAACATCAACACTATTCCACTTGTTAAAATCAGCATAAACGTTAGATAATTGAACATATGCACCGTCGTTCTTGGTTTCTAGTTCAACCATCTTTCTAGAAGCAAGTTCAGCCATTTCAACATTGTTATAAATTTTGCAAGCATTCAGTAGAGCACCCCAAGCTCCCGCATGGGGTGTACATGGCATGCTATAGATGAAGTTTAAGGCTTCATCTAAACGTCCAGATAGACCATATAAATCAACCATACATCCATAATGCTCAAGTCGTGGCTCGATCCCATACTCTTTTATCATAGATTCAAAATGCTTACAACCTTCTTTAACTAAACCCGATACACTGCAACCCTTTAAGACTGATGTAAATGTAACCTCATTTGGTCGGATCTCTTCTTTTAGCATAAGTTTATAAAGTTCAAGACATTTCTCACCATAACCATTCATTGCTAGTCCTCCCATGGCACAACTCCATGTGTATACATTCTTTTCTATCATCCCCCAAAACACTTCCATAGCCATGTTGATATCTCCACACTTTGCATACATATTTACAAGTGCACTACCTAAAGTCACGTCGATATTTAGCCTCTTACACTCGATATATCTATGCGCCCATCGCCCTGTATTTAAATCATTTAAAAGTGTGCATGCAGATAACACAGAAATCATTGAGACCACATTAACGTTCAAACCATTAGCTTCCATCTTGAAAAACAATTCTAGCCCTTTCAAGGGCTCCCTGAATTCTACGTACCCGGCAATCATTGCATTCCAGGCAATGACATCTCGCTTAGGCATTTTATCAAACAGTTGTCGTGCAAAACCAATGTCTCCCAATCTTGCACAGGCAACCACCATTGCTGTCTGGGTTACCAAATCTGTGTCATCAATATCCATAAACAAGTCTTTTACAAGATGGAGAAACCCCATTTCCGCATACATATTGATTAACCCGCTTTGGACATGCGGGTCCTGATCCAAGCCGCATTTCAACACAGTACCGTGTACAGCCAGCCCCAAATCCTTAACCACCATAAACTGCGCGGACGACTTGATTAAAAACGTGAAGGTGTAGTTGTCAGGCTTTTTATTTAATTTTAGCATTCTTTTATAGAAATGGAAGCTTTTTTCAGGAGTTGAGCTTTTGCAGTAAACTCTGATGAGAGAGTTTAAAGCAAACACAGTTGGATTATCACATTGGTTCAAGAGTTGAACAGAATAATCGATATTTTCAGGATGTTTAAGGGCAATTGATGCAGCAAATTTCGACACAAGATCTGGCTGACTGACGAAACCATTAACTAGCAATTGTGAATGAATTTGGTTGATTTCTCCAAGGGTTTTGCATGTTTCTACGATAGAAATTGTTGGGTGTTTGAAGAAATTTTTCAAAGCTTGCATTGTCTTTCTTATATCTCGTTGCTCCCGGTGAGAGGGCGCCGTGAATAGAGATGCGAGGTACCGCCTGAGACACTTGAATCCTCGGGTATATAAAAACAAGGGCAAAGGTCGTACGATGACACAAGCATCTAGTTTTTACTACCGCTTCGTTCTCGAGTTTTTTTTAATAAAAGAAAGAAAAGGGAAATAAAGTGAAACGAAAATAAAAGAATATCTATTCTTGAGTTGAAAGGAAATCTCTTCCCTTCTAAATCATTGGAAACTTTGAATCGATAATTTTTTAACTAAATAGTTTCTATTTCTTCCTTGCTTTTTCTTCCTTTCACTCGTTTAAGTCATTAAAAAAACCTGAGATTATACAACTTTGATAGTTTTCTTTCCTTCCTCTCCCCTCCTTCCCTTTTCTTCTGAAACAACAAGAGAATAGAACGTACCAATCTTCTAGATTAGTAGTATTGGGTTAGTTTATGACTTTACGTTTGATATCGCTCGTGACTTAAGATAATATGTTCAAGTTTGGTTATAGATAATTGTAAACTAAATTTAATATTCGTTAAAAAAAACTAGTTTCTACCTTTATTGTTACTTCTTTCCTTCTTATAACATTCTTCGTTTCTTATAACCTTTTAGTGAGGTGATTCTACTGTGAAGAAGTTCATTTCTTTTTTAAGTAAAAGACAAGAAATTGATTTATTCAATATTTTACTAAATACAATGTGTTGTATCTTATATGAAAATTTTAATTTTTTTTATAAAATTTGTGACGTCGAAAATTCACATTTTTTAAAACATTGTGGTTGAAACATTCATTAACTTTATTAAATACTAAACGGTTAAAACCGTTAAGCTACATCATTAAAAGAAACCACTACGCTACCACGTAGTCAAACCATCATAAATAAAGTTTTACATCATTATAATAAGTCAACCACAAGTTGGTGATAATAAACAAGAACATCAAAATCTATCTCTACGCAGCAGCACCTACGCTCACAATGTCACACGCTCATATGCCACCTACACGAGTATCAGACGCATTTAAAAAAAATAATTGTTAGTTTGTGCCTCGTGAGTCAACAATAGGTTCAACAAAATCACGCTTTTAAACAATCGCAAAACAGGTTCAATATTAGAAATAATAAATCTCAACCTATACTTAACCCACCCACATAGCATCATAAACCCTCGCATGGTCAAGTAACATCATGTATCATCATTAAATACATCGTAATACATCGTTAGCATCATAAGGCGTCATTATCATCGTTATACATCGTTAAAATCTTAATAATCTTTTCATCTCTAGTTATCATCATTCTTAGTAGGGGTGCTCAAAAATATCCGTATCCGATCCGAAATTCGAATACCCAAAACCCGATCCGAAATTATCCGAAAATTTGGATATCCGAAATTTCGGATACCCGAAATTCGGATATCCGAATTTTCGGATTCGAATTCGGATAACATTTTTCCAAGTTTTCGGATATCCGAAATATATATTTTTTATTTTTTTAATAACAAATATATAATATGAAAAAAAAACCTAGATGTCCAAAACTCCAAATCGGATATTCGATTGTACGTATATATAGTATAATTTGATTGATGATCTAATTATGTGAAGGGTAGTTAATTAGTTACTTATCAAGAACCTTGAACAATTGGTGAAGATGAAGTTGGATGAGCAATACGTACGTACGTTGTGTACTTGTGTGTCATCCAACAATTGCAAAGGAAATATATATATACGTACGTTGTGTACTTGTGTGTCATCCAACAATTGCAAAGGAAATATATATATATATATATATATATATATATATAGAAAGGTTAATGCGAAAAGTACCTTATTTACGAAAAATGCGAGAAACAATCTAGACCACAAGATGATTAAATCAATGGCTAATATTTATTGGGGTGTTTTAGTAAATAATTTAAACTTGATTGTAATTAATAAAATAATAAAGGGCATAAAGGTCATTGCATATTACAAAAATTGGAAACTAAATTAATTTATCATCAAAGTATATACGTCTCTCTCTCTTTTCCTAATATATCTCCAATATACACTCATTTCAAAATACCAAACTCTTTCTCTCTCTACATAAACGGCGGTTCCATATCTCTCTTTTTATCTTCCAGATTGCTTCCATATAACGAACAAGCCGGCAGCAACATAACACAGCCTTATACACCATCGACATCATCATCATCAATCTAAGATTGGAGGCGGTCGCAACGGTGGTTCGGTGGTAGTTTTCCGATCGAAGATAGCAACGAGGGTTATCAGACGGTGGTGCTTAAGGAGGCGGCGAGGTGATAAATGGTGGTGGCAGTAGAGATCTTGCACCGGCAATCACAAAGGTAGATGTCTCCGGCGATGCCGGTCGTCGACCCAATATTTTCCAGATCTGAAGCACGAACACCACCACAACCGCCTATCACCGCACCGCCGTCGCCGCCTAAAATCCCTAGATCTTTGCTATCTGCCCGACGATCTGTGAGGAGCCGCAACCGATGCCGGCGACGAGTAAATCAACCACCGCCGCCTGTC
Organism: Dittrichia graveolens; assembly: GCA_038502395.1. Taxonomy (NCBI): domain Eukaryota; kingdom Viridiplantae; phylum Streptophyta; class Magnoliopsida; order Asterales; family Asteraceae; genus Dittrichia; species Dittrichia graveolens. The sequence continues at coordinate 96,790,598 of JARJIL010000002.1, forward strand.
ACCGTTCAACGCACCACCGCCGCCCCTTCAATGCTACCGTTGATTGTAAGATTGTAACTCCATTTCCGGTCGGTGTTGCTCGTTCTTTGCGTTCAGATTCTTGCCCCCGTTGCTTTTATTGTTGTACATCGGCGGTTAACATAATTTTTGGTGGGTACTAAGAGCAAAATTACTATTGCAACAACCATTGATTTTCTTTTTTTCATTGCAATTGGTCATTAAGTTTGTCCATCTGTTTTTTGATTTTTTTATTGTTTAATAATGATTTATAAGGTTTTATTAGGGTTTTTGTTTGTTTATTCGTGAATTTGCATGTGTTTTTTATTTATGAGTGGATTTTATATGGTTAATAGTTATTGTTGTCATTGTATGGATTATTCAATATTGAATTGTATAATGGTTAATGTGTATTATTGTTCTTGTATGGATTGTTCAATATTGAATTGGGCCTATTATGTGTTTGTTTTTGTTCTTGTATAGATTGTTCAATATTAAATCGGGCCTATTGTTCAATATTGAATCAGGCCTATTGCGTGTTTGTTTTTTATATAATGGTTGAAAATTTGATTTCTTAATACAAATTGATTGTTTTGAAGATTGGTTTTTTTATTACTAATTGAAATGTGTCTTATCTACGAGTTTATCTATGAACAAACAGAATTAAACATGAAGCAATTAAAAAATACAATAACGAAAAATTAAAAATCGTACGTTGTATTCACCAATGAACACTGTATACATAACGAAAATTTTGTAAATCATACGTTGTGTTCGGTAGGGAACACTATATTAATAATAGTAAATCCTATAAATTTGGAAAAAAAATTAATTAGAGAAAGAAAAAATTAATTAGAGAGATAGAGATAGAAAATATTTGTGTTTACTCATTTACCCTTTTGAATTAAATAAAAATATTAATTATGATTAATGTGAACCACAACATCAAAATCCAATCGGTGGCTGAAATTGCTTCTCGCACTTTTCACAAATAAAACACTTTTCACATGAACCCTCCCCTATATATATATATATATATATTATCATATATATAGTGTTCGAAATCTATATGTTACCATTTTAATTTGTTTTGCTTAATTGGCTTTTGATCTAATTTCAACATCGATCGATCTAATTTGTGTCATCCAACATGTTACACATAAGTTCATTGTGATCTAGCTTAGCTAGCTAGCTTGCTGCTCGTGACTCATGTAATTACTTACTGTGAGATAATGTTAATTATATAATTTGGATCTGAATGATCGATCATTCTACAAGGCTTCGTTAATAAGTATCCAACGTACACTTGAGAGAGTGGATTTGATCTCTCGTATGTACGTGAGGTATGTACTTACTTTATGCAGACTATATATCTCATGTTCTCGATCGTACCTACTAGTTCAAGTTTGAAAAAATTAAATTAGTTTTTGAAGGAATTGAATAAAGTTTGTAAAAGTAGTTCTAGTTCTAATTATATTAATATTTAGGACATGTAAACTTAGTAATAAATTTTCGGAAGAAGCCTTAACCAGGTAAAACTCATTGTAAAAAAAACTTAATACTAAATTTCGGATATTTCGGATTATCCGATATCCGAATCCGAAATTTCGGATTCGGATTCGGATAGCAAAATGCGCTATCCGAAAATTTCGGATATCCGAAAATGAACACCCCTAATTCTTAGTTGGGGTCTATCATTATCTATCGTTTATCATCGATACCCCAAGTTACAATATTCGTGTCTGGCAACCACTAGAGTTCCAAGGTCCATTCTCACTTGTATCATATGTGTGACCGAATAGCGACAATTGCTAAATTCCAAGGTCCGTCCCCACAAGTATAAGTTCACTAAGCGTGTCTAGCAAGTTTAGTACCAAGCGGGGAGCAACTCCCACTCGTACTCAAATTAACTTCCGTGGTTCATCTATTATAGCTAATCCGACATAGGTCGTTCAGGTGAAAGTACAAACAGTGTTCCCATCATTAGGCCCTCCTTACTATTGTGGTGTTATGCGCATTGACATCATCATCGTTGGTCAAACACCACTCTCGTGTACAAGCACTTAAAGCACTCGTACACCATGTGTTGTAAGGCTGTCTAGAAAACCCAAGAACTAACCATCATCATGATAACAAGTCTTAGAAGACACACTTTTCCTACTAGACATCATCGTTACATCTTAAGAGTAAGTCTACCCCCACCCCAAGTCATCATATCATCAAAAGTATAATCATCATTATTAAATATTTACATCATAATATTGATCAATCGCGTTGCATCATTAAATAAATCATCTAGCACATCATAGTCAATCATTTTATCAAACATGTTCATCTTTTAGAAAACATCGTAAATTCGTGTATCCTTTCAAAAACGATTTTGTCTTCGTACTCGGTTTTAGAAAAGAAGTGAACTCACCTCAGGTCCAGTTAAAGCAGCCGTCAATAAGTCCTTACGGAATCAACCAAGCTCACAAAACACTCTACAATCGAATTTCGAATCGCAAGTATTCGGATCGCAAACACAATGAGTCGCAAAAACACACGGATCGTAAATTCCACTTAGAATCAAAAACCTCCAATCGCAAAATCATTAATCGAAAACTACTCAAGTTTTCGATTCTACCAATTGAAAACCTCCCCCAATCGTAAACCACCAATCGAAAACTAGCAGGATCACAAGTCACAATCGAAAACATTGGATCGCAAACTACAATCGGAAAATATCTAGTCGAGAACCGGGAATCTAAAACTAATCAATCAAAAACCCCAATCGCAAACTTCAATAAAAAATGATCCAATCGTGAATCGACAATGTGAAACACAAAAGGGAACTCAAACCTTTTAGTGAATCAACCCACAATCGAAAACCATCCTATCAATCGAAAACCTTGGTTTACGATTCACTCATATGAATCATAAACCCCTGGACCTCCAACAACACAAACTTTAAAGATCAATCATCCAAAATACTCAGCTCTAATTCATGATTCTTATACCAAAATCACCCTAAACACATTACTAATGCACCCAAATCATCAATTTCATCTTACACCAACATTTGATCATTCAATTTGACCGTTTGATGCTCGGTTTCGAAGATCACTCACATCCGACGGTTCCAACCCAAATATCCCACAGATTCAACAACCAAATTCGAAATTTAACATACTGATATTATTAAGAACTTACTTGGAATCAAATGGTAGCAACACCTTACATAAATTCTTCAAACTTGCTCGATCTTTCTCTCAATTCTCGCTTTGCGGTCTCGAATACACACACTAGCACACTCACTAACATTACTTGCAAATGACAAGTTTTGTAACTCCTAAATGACCTTAACTAGCATCTAGTTTCCTTAATTATATTTAACAAGTCCTCAAGTTAACCTTTTCACCATTCTACCACAAACCTTCCAATTCTTATAGAATATCTAGAAAAATAAAGTTAACATCCGAATTCCGACACAAGTAATTATTTATTTCTAGAAATATAAAGTTCACAAGGTCAATGTATACTCTCAGCATGAGTTGGAGCCCAGGTACCGAATGTAACACCAACCCCGAAGGGGTAGTACCGAAAAAAACAGATAATAGATCGGCATTTGAATGCCGAAGAAAGAGGAGAGAGATAAGAGAAAGAGAGTATTTTTTTAACAAAAAATATTTAAAGTGTCCGAAGCGTGGGTAATACGGGGGTTTAAGCTTGCTCGAAGCATGAAATGAGTTATGCTGATGTGACTTGAAGCATGAGATGCTTCGGTGAGAGTACACCCCATGCTCTAAGTGGAAAAAGGAAAGATTTACATAAATTTTTATATTGGTCTCTTCTTTCGTTCATACAAAATGACCATAAATTCAGCTAAGCAAATTCGAAATAATATTTTCGCATAAATAATAGCAAAGCGAATATAAAATAATATTTTTACATAAATAATTATGGCTATCGTGTTTATACACATGCATCTAAACTAGCTTTCATAATATACTAACATGTAGATGATTTGTACACAACATTATTTGTCATACACAACAATTATGACTTTTGTGTCCTTACAAAACCACTAAATATTTTTTTAACCACGTGTTCAAGAGTATTATGCTATAAACATACACTTTTGTTGTGTATGACAAATAAGTTTTATGCATAATTCTCATTCTTTGTTATTGTAGAGTAATGTTAATGTTACAACATCTAACTTATTAAGAAATTACTTTGAAATAAGGGATTTTTATGATACTTATGTTGTTATTGTTTTGAGACATTAGGGTTTCAAGGTTTGTACAATTTAGGTTGTTGATGTGTAAAAGTTGGAGCAAACTATCATGTATATATATATACACTAGTAGGGTACCCGCGCAATGTGACGGCGGCGAATAAAGATGAGGTTGTGATGAGTTTTGTGTAGAATAATCACAAAAAGCTAATATGAGTTTGTGAAGATTCCTTGCGAGATGAAGATAATATGAGTTTGTGAAGATTCTTTCAGTTTGTTGGAAGAATTTTGTTGCATGGCTGAATTATGAAGTTGCTGATTATATATATGTATGTATATGTGTGTGTGATGTTTCATAGTTCCAATTATTATGTAATTGAGTTAGAATGCAATGTTTATAAAATTCAACTCTTTGACTCTTTCATTTGTTTGGTGTTTGTGAAATCTCTTGTACTTGATTTATTGAAAACAAGAATTTTGGTGATCTCATGAATCAAAAATTAATATTAAAAGTATATTATTAGACTTAATTCAGTTATAAGTATGGCGATTTCATTAATCCAAAATTAATATTAAAAATATATGGTTAGAAACAATTCAGTTATAAGTATTGGTTTAAATTCATTAATTGTCGGTTATGTTTTCAATATTTATTTGTTTAAATTCATTAATTGTGTACTTAAAGGAGAGATAAATGAGAGGTATAAAGGAGGGGTATTTTAGTAAATTTACTCTTTTTAAAATTAAGAGTTTTTTAGATGGTAAATGCATTATATAGGAGTAAGATATATATATATATATATATATATATATATATATATATATATATATATATACATTTCAAATGCATCAATTGTAAACAAAAGGTAGCACAAGAGTAAAAGAAAAAAAAAACTTAACAGAGTTTTCCAATTATATATCCATACATTTACAAGAAAAAAGAAAATTTTCATTATAAATAAAATGCAAACAAAATTTTAACAATTTGTTAGGTTGGTGGGGTGGTAAAGTTACTGTCTTTGACCCAAATGAGTATGGGTTCGAACCCCAGTATCCTATTTTCTCTTTATTTTCTTTCTTATTTTGCTAGCCAACCTTAAATATTTTCTTTTTTATTAGTATTTCCATTTTTAATATACCCTTTTTGTTTTCTTTCTTTTACTTTCTTTTTTGCTTTAATTAAATAAATGTTTTAACATTTATTGGTTTTTATTTACTATAGTTTTTGGTTTGCAATTTACTTTCTTTAAGTTTGGTATTCTCATCATGTGAACAATATTTATCAAAATTTGTAACTATTTTAAAATCCAAACCATACATAAGAAATAAAAAAAATATCGCTACTCATTTATCATCACTTATTTAAGATAATTATGTTTCAAAATAAAATACGTTACGTACGCTTTACTTTCTCTATTTTCCTTAAACTTTATATGATTCTCTTCTTACAATTATTTTATTTCATTAAACTCCTAAAAGTATGATTCTTAAGTAAACACAAATAATTTAATCTTTTAAACCTGCTCTAATACATAGTTAACTCAACTCTCTTCTAGATTTTGATCGGAAAATAACTTATTTTTTATTTTTTAAATGATTTATATGTTCAATTGCATATGTAATGTGACTCATATAACAATTTACCTCCTTTACTTATAGGGTATGTCTTTTTTATACCAATTTTCAATTTCAGAGACTGAAAAATATCATAATATTTATTTATTCGTTAAAACTTTTATATTTTTAGACCCGCCGCAACGCGCGGACTAAAAATACCTAGTTTGTACACAATGATGGACATGAGCTACATGCAGGGGCTAATCCATGTTCATAAAATAACATTATCTAATAGTTGAATTTGAAAATGGGAAAGAAAAATAACATTAGGTCCCATCGATGTGCACACTACTCTCCATATTCTGATTTGGAGAGCAATGATTAATTTGATTTTGTTATTGTGAAAAAGAAAACCCTTTTAAACTCCCAACTAAAGCCAAATTTGTTTGGTTAACTAGTGGTGAAGAGCCCGCGCTTCGCGCCGGGTATAAAGTATCATATATCATATATTGTATGAAAATCATCAAAGGCAGACTTAACATGATAATAGAAGTTTATACATATGTGGGAGTACATAAGGTTAATATGACATGCTTCATGCGTTGTGTTTGGTGTTTAGCTGCACGCTTACATTCAAAAGGAGGTTCAGGCTGTAAGAAACATCTACTTTACATTGACTTTAATTTGTGGACATACTTGATTTCATTCGCACAAAAAAGAACCAACTTTCCTATGAAGCACCTGGGTGGGTAACCAGAAACATAAGGGTGTATATACATGGTAATAGGAAAGTATAGTACGGTGGACTACAAAAAGAGGAACAGCCTCCGGCCTTTGTTGATATTTAAGTGGTTGTTAGCGTCAGATCGTTGTTGGTTTGCATGAGTCTCAAAAAGGCAAGTTTCCTACCAGAGGAGTTGGTATTAATGTTATGTAAATATGTTTTTGTTATATGTGTAAGTAGTTGTACCTGCAGATCACTTTCCATCTAAAGTTGGGAAGTTGATTCCCTTTTTCTTCAGTTCTGCTATTTCAACTTCAACTGCATAAAAGTAATTAGTGAAGTGTAAGTTTCTATTGTGGAGTATGAATTTGCACGTTAGGGTTTAGAAACAATCATACAGCCTAACTTGTAACACCGCCTTTGAAACCTTAAAAATCAGTTAAAATTCGAGTTTTCAAACTGCATGGGTCCGTTTGTAAATTGAATGTTTACCTGTTAGTTATCCTAACCGAATTTCAAAAACAAAGCAGCGGAATTTTCAAAAATAATAAACAAACCCAAGCCTATTAAACTATTACAATTTAAACACGTGTTTGGCGTATATACAAATATACAAAACAAAACTTGCCAAACACGACTACCGGTGTTACTTTAAACTAAACCGACCATTGTATATATATACCCAAAAGCAGTGTTCCTCAAAGCCCGTACAAAAGCATAAGGTTCCCGTCTCACCAGGCCTGCCTATACTCTGTCTGAAAAAGGGAAACAACAACTGGATTAGCTATATAAAATAGCTAGTGAATACAGACAAGTATAAGTGCAATAATAGCAAGTCATGAATCAAATATGAGCATACAATGCTATCCTAAATATTAGCGGTAATGCTGACATGTCCAGCAGTGCTATATCTTGCCAGATAGCTAGTCCGGCTCAATAACAACCACCGGGGGAATCAAACACTGCCAACCGTGCTGGTATCATCACGTAAATGATTCCACCTGCTCGTTACGGAGCCAAAGGCTCATTAGGCTTAGCCAGTTAAGGCAATCACCCCACATATCTAAGGAATGGCACTCGAGTACCATTAATCCCGAACTGTCGCCCGAAGGCCTTATAGGATCCAGCCGAAGCTGACCTTAATCACAAATATGTCCGGACATTCACATAGCTCATCATTATCTCAGAAAAGAGATTATAGCATGCATGCTTTCACATATGAAATCATATATATCCAGATATCTCAATTAATATGCATATATTTAAATACATGCCAAATATATCATACTTCATGTTCATAACTTGTTTCTAAGCTTATATATATAAATATACATGTCTATTTGCATAAAAATAGCATACCGTGTTCATTTAAACAATTAGCATTCAAAAACCTCCTTTATTGAATTCATACAAGTCGGTAGTCACCTTGGTGTCCAAATATAACACAAGTATGTGTCTGTCCTTCCTTGGTGCTTAATTACCTATCGTTTACATATAATTCCATTTAGATCACCATATATATATATATATATATATATATATATATGTATATATACTAATACTAGTGTTATTATTCCTAAATGTATCTAAACTAGTAAAAGTGGTTAAACTAACCCAAATAGCCTAAAATTGTTCAAAAGTGATACAAGAACATTTCTTATGCTTAAACCATTGAAAGAAAACAGCTTCATGTTTGCTGCAGCACATGTCGCGCCGCTACGCAGCTTCAGAGCTGCGATTTTGTGCCTCTGCAGCTGGTGTTTTCCATTCAAAACCCATACATGTTAAATGTAGAACGGTGAGAACATTTGTAGGTCAATCATTTAATTAAATAAATAAGAGATCTAAAATCAACCTGCCTTAATTAAATCAAATCATTAAAATTCAACATACCTTAATTAACCAAAATTAATATCAGCCATTATATAAAGACCATCCAAAGACTATAAACCGTTCTCCAAGTTCTGATATTTGATATAAGTTAAAGAAAATAGAAAACAATGTAATTAAATATATTTTAATAAAATAATAAATATAGATATAATAGTCATGGATTCCAAAAATAAAATACTAACATTAATTGGAAGGAGGCGGCGCTTTGGAAAAAGAAAAAAAAACGACGTCTCCTTTAGTTATCAAAAAGAAAGGAAAAAAGTGAAAATGCAGGGAAGAGGAGTCGAACCCGTGCCACCCATCAACTATTATCAAAGGCTTACCATTGGGCTAGAAAAACATTTGTTAATTTTTTAGAAACACTAATATATATACATATATCAGGAGTTACTGTTCATAACTCCTGACAAATGTTAGTATATATAATGTCTTTTGCATCAGATGAACCCATATGTCATTTTTATGCATAAATTCAAAAATAATTCATAATTCATAATTCAAAAGCAAGGCAATTTTATAAATACATTCATTCAAAACAAATGCATAAAATGAAAAGAAATACATGGTTGTAAATTCATCTAAAATCAAAGGTGTAAACACATTATATAATATAACATGTTTTAGGAACAAATGAACAGTGATTATATATATATAGAGAGAGATTAATACGAAAAGCTTCTTATTTGTGAAAAGTGCAAGAAACATCTTGAATCATTAGATGATTTTATCAATGGATAAGATTCCTTATGATATTTTTTTCAAAACTTAATGGTAGTATGTCAAATAAAAATGAGGTAAAAATGTCATTATATATCAAATATCCTTTAATTTCTCCCTCTGTTTAATTTGCACCGTATCTTCTCTGCACATTCAAGGATTTCATATACCATTTATATCTCTCTTCACAAGATTTATTTCTTCTAGTTACCCTATTCAAAAGGGTAAATAGGCATTTTTTTTAACAACACTGTTAAAATTAACTATCAAAGAACTAATCACGTGCATTAAATTTGCAACTTTTTCGCCTAAAGGATTAAAAGTGAAATAACCCCTATACTAAAAGGACGAACGGTGTAATTGGCTCTTACATTTATTACTAACATACATCTTAAATAACTTCCACTTTTCAATAATTCATTTTCTCTCATATTTTACACATCCACCGATAAACCCAATCTTTTATAACCATATACTTCCTCACCCACAAAAAAAAAAGAAAAAAAGGTTGTGTTTTATAGAAATTTGTTTTAAAAACAAAGAAAAGAGTTATGGAAAAAAATGAGAAAAGTATAAAACGGCATGCTACTAAGTAAAAACTATTCGCGGAATACCATACTCCTATATTCTATAAAACGACATGTTATCGGATAGAAGCTATTCGTCACAGCAAAATTGCGCTAGTGTCATGCTGGTATACATCCTTACAAATTTATATATTTGAATGTTCAAATGAGAACGAATATATAGGTGAAAATGAGAGACTTAATCTTGACTTTTCATTAGATTTGATAATCACTCTTAATGCGAAAACATTTGTAATCACCATAAATACTCATTAATATAAGCATTTTGGTCATTTATATATTTATTTAACTGTGAATTACGTCCATGTGGATAAGTCATTATGTAATAAGGTTTGATTTTTCTAAAACATTCCTATTAATGAGTCAGTAACGAATACTCTCCTTTTATTAATTAGCCATTGATTTAATTTAACAAGTGTCAAAATTGGTTTCTCACAATAAGAATGATTCTCAAATAAACATATATATATACACACTAGCAAGGTATACGCGCAATGCTGCGACGGCAAATAATTTCTATTTTAAATCATGTTTCTTTTAAAAATGTAATAACATGTTATTCACGCAATTTAATGTCACGAAAAAGTATCGTACAATGTCAGTTTTTTATTTTTTTTATTTGCATCAACTTTTTATTAATTTTAAAAATAAATTCTAAAAGACATTAAAATAAGAAAAAGAATTATATTTATGAAATAAGGAGTGAGAAGTTAATAAGATTTTAAAAATTATGTTAATGTGGGTGGATAATTGTGTTTGTGTGAGAGGGTGTTTTAGTGTTAGAGAGATATTTTAAATAGATAAAAAGTTAAAGTAAATTATGAGAGAGAATGAAATGGTTAAAAAGAGGTATTTTAAAAGTTAAAGTAATTAGGAATTTAGGATAGAGAATGAAATGGTTAAGAAGAGGTATTTTAGTACATTTAAGTTACTTAAAATTAAGAGTTTTTAAGGTTGTAAATGTATTATAAAGGAGTAAGATATATGCATTAGATTTAATACCCATGTGATACACGGGTTAGCTTAAAAAATGATAAATGTTAAACATTAATAAAAAATATTAAATACTTATAAATATGAAATAAAGGAGAACTTAAATAATGTCTGGCATCATCAACCACACTAGTGGTGAAAGCGTCGACGCGAGATGGAGGTCAGTGATGGAAGAAACGCCGAGTTGTCATGAATCTGATAACAGAAGAACATATGAGTTAGAATTTAAGATTTTAGAAGGATAAGGATACATTTTTTTATACCTATGAGAACAGAGTTTTTCACAAGTCTTGAAGGTAATTGATTGTAGGAAACAAAGTGGAAATGATGTGCTGGAAATTCAATAGATGATATTTTCTCGAACTTGGTGAATTTCCCGAACCTAACGCTTGTGGGATTGGATAAGGTTTGTTGCCAAGCTTTGGTTTTCTCACAAAGGAAATTTGAAATTTTGTATGCCGAATCTTGCTCCATCACGTGGGTAAAGTAGTTCAGGTTGGTAAAAGCCATATTTACCTGAATGGCATCTCCCTGTTGCAGAAGAGGAACTTTTAGTATTACAGATCATGTAAAAGTGTTTAAAAATTATAGTTCGTCTTTTGTTATACCTGTCTATCCAGTAACATGCAACAATAGCCAACTGGAGCCGGGTTCGGGGGATTTCTACTTATCCATGTTCGGTACACCTTAACCTCAATTGTTTTCGAACAATCGTCAGGTTTAAGATCATGCAGATTGATGATTGCCATACTAAGTTTAAAGTGTTGCACATAATTAGCATTTCAAGATATAGATGTACTTGTCAAATGAAATGACACTCCAGAATGCAAATGTATATATAATAAATAAACATACATGGTGGTGATGTTGGGTAAAGAAATGGTAAAGATGTAAATGTTTGTATGCAACAAAAGGGAGTTATTTTTTAAGTTTGTATTAAAAGTCATGTGATTTTTCATGTGTAACATCTTTATTTTGTACATATCTCAGAAGTATCTATTGTCTTTAAGAAATTGGAGTAGACAATATTTTTAGCGTAGTTAGGTGGCCAATGTTGGTCCTGCTTAATGAGTATTTTAAGACCGTTAGCAGATGTAGCTCTTGACAATGCAACATATAGTTGTCCGTGACTAAAAGCTGTTTGCGGAAGATAAACTCCTATCTTATTTAGTGATTGTCCTTGGCTTTTGTTGATTGTCATTGCGTAGCACAGTTTAACAGGGAATTGCTTCCGTTTAAATATAAAAGGGAGTTCCTTGTCATTGTGATTCAATGTAATCCGAGGTATGTACGCTTTGTAGCCCATTTGTATTCCAGTGATAACCTCTACCTCAATGATTCTAGGTAGTAATTGCCGGATTATCATCCTAGTTCCGTTACAAAATCCTGTCATTTGATTTAAGTTTCGAAGTAACATTATTGGGGCGCCAACTTTTAATCGAAGAGTATGAGTAGGAAAATTATTGAAGTCTAATGTGTTAAGATATTCAGGAGGATAAAGAACCTCTGTATCTCCTTTTTCATTTGCACGTGGAATGATTGAGTCAGCACTTAAATAAGTGGTTACTTCTTCCGATAAAGTATGGAGTATGATGTTGTTAATTTCGTCAACGTTATCATTTTTAGGACATATAATAGCCTTGTCAGAAAATGTAGTGGTACTTGGATTAAGAAGAGATTCATGGGTATATATGAATTGAATTAGTTGTAGAAGAGCATTGTCATGATATGGTATTATATATTTTTTTGGTATTTCCACCCATTTTGCATCAACAGGATCGTCTTCATCAGGCACCCTAATACAACCGTCTCCTATTTCTAATAACCATGATGAGAAAGTTGTAATTTCTTTTTTTTGCATGTCAGTGACATTTGATTGAAGGAGTCTCATATTTTCATGAAGTCTATGTATTTTAAAATGCTTCCATAGTGGTGATTCCGTTATACATGATGCTATAATGTCCATCTTTGTTCCTTTAGGTTTTACCGGCAATGTTTGTCTGAAATCCCCACCTAGGAGTACTGTTTTGCCACCAAATGGAAACGTTGGTTGGTCGACTATATCCCTAAGTGTCCTGTCTAATGCTTCAAAGCATTTCCGGTCACTCATCGGTGCCTCGTCCCAGATAATAAGCGTTGTTTGAATAAGCAAAGACGCTAGTTGTGTATTTTTCTTAACATGGCAAATAGAGTCATTACTAATGTCTAAAGGAATTTTGAACCGAGAGTGTGCAGTTTTGCCTGAGGGTAGCAAAAGAGATGCTATCCCAGAAGACGCAACCGCCAACACAATTTTCCCTAACACGCGTAATGCCGAAATGATTGTGGTCCACAAAAATGTTTTACCTGTACCTCCATGTCCGTAAACAAACAAAAGCAGTTGACTGTTTTCCAAACAGCTGCTCAGGACTGATTGATAAGTTATTTTTTGTTTGTTATTTAGTTTGGATACATAAATGTCATGTTCTTTTGCTAGAGCAACTCTGTCGTAGTTTTTTTCTTCCATGAGTAGCCTATTCTTTTGTTCGGAAATCAATTGTGGCGGTGGCATGGGTAAGCCATACTCGGCAAGTGATGATGAATTAGAGCTTGAGTTTAGTAAAATTTCAAGTTCGTAAAGTATGTACGCTTTCAAATGTTCATCGTTTACATATACGTTAGGAGTGTGAGTGTTGGTAGATATTTTTTCTACTATGTCATCACTCATTTGAAGCCAATGATCTTTCCAAAAAACTACAGAATTTGAGATTTCACAAAATAGGAGCATATGAGCAAATAAAGATCTTAGTTCTTTTGCGGTTGCTGAAATAGAAGCCTCAGCAAATGCGTACATCCACTCTTTGTCATCCCCAAGTAAACCTAACTGTTCACACGCAGAACGGTATATCAACAAACGTCTTGCATCCAACTTGGTGACTTAGAAGCATCCGTAAATAAAAAAGCTCACCGCATGTTGGATGAACGTAAATTAGTCTTCCTATACCCGGTGTCCGATTTGTAGAGCGACGAATCCAATCTCTTGAGTAATCCATCTGTATTCTGATATATATTCAACATAAGTGAGATGTCGCCCCTTTTCATCAATTTCATTGTTATGTAACCACTGTGTTAATGTTGTTTTTTTGGTTGTTGGGTTATTGATAATATTTTGCAACGCTTGGGTATCCTTGAATGAAACAGTTTGCATATTCTCTAAGTGTACCGCAAGAACTTGTACGGCCGGATTTCTGCTATGAATATCGAAGTTAAAAATTCTCCATGCAGCCTCATGAGGGCAGATAAATCTAGCATCAACGAAATTTTGTATTTCATTAATTTCTTTCGGTTGAGCAAGATACTCGTTGGAATCATGAGGTAGAGATTTCGAAATTTTTGCTCTAACCCAATCAGCACCTTTTGAAATGTACTTGAATAGGTATTTGATCATCATACTCCAACCACAATATTCAACATTTATATGAGCTTCAAAAGTCAAGCAAAGATTCCTATTATACGGGACAACGTATGAGTTGTCTAATTTTATGCCATTTTTAATGACAAAGCGGCTATTGTTTTTTCTAATGTAATGTATATAACCATTTTTATCAAATCTTGTTACGGACTCATATTTTTTTGGAAAATGCTTCGAGCATATATCATTAACCATGCATGCTGCAGTTTTGTTTGCAAGACCACATGGTCCATGTATCATGAACTTTGTTACAAGCATGTAAAGATGTGAATCGTCAATTGGATCAGGAATTTCAGCGGATATGAGTTGATCAAGTTCCTCCGGAGAACTGATTTTATATGGAGATGTTACCCACAAAAGTGTATGGCAATGGGGGAGACCTCTTTTTTGGAATTCTATGGTATATAAATCTGCAAAGCAAAATAAAAAATGAAATAGGAAACTTAATAATCGCTCGAAAGATGTTTATGAAATGATTGAAGTTAGAATATGGAAAGAAAGGATAAGTAACAAAGTACCGGCTGCAACTTCTCCAAACGGTCTTTCATTTCTTAGGTGCCTAATAAAATCTTGCACTTTCATCTCAAAAACTCTAGCTATAATATCAGGCCTGTCCTCCCATTTGAGGTGAGGAAATTTTTGGAGATGCCTGCTAATCTCTGGCCACATAACATTGCAAGTAAATGTGATAAAATATTGGGGGTTTCCATGCACTCTACATATGGCAAGGGCATCTTGATAGTGCTTATACATGTATCTAGGTCCTCCGATAAAAGATGCGGGTAATATAGTTCTTTTCCCTACATCATGGCCATCAGAATCGCCTTTTAATAATGCATCATGTAAACCTTGGAAAAGTTCGTTTCGTAACGTAGGTTGTATTGATTCAATATAATCTAATCGATTTTGTTCAATACAAATATATGCATTAACTAAATATTGTTGAAATAGTCTCCCTCCTTGAAGTAGCAGACTGTATTGGTTAAACCGATCATGAAGTTGAAAAGAGTGGAACATATTCAGAGTTAATTGCTTATTATTTCTGACTCCGTCAGTTGTTAGTTTAAGCTCAGGCGACCAGCCATGCTGACCAAAGACAAACAATAGCGGAAATTGTAAAGCCATATATGAAGGGTGCAATTTGTTAACTCTTTGAGGGAAGCTATCCTTTAAGTGAATGATTATGTCAAAATCGTTTTTGGTTTTAGGGCCGTCATCGTACACAATTGCACCAAGTGTACCAGCAACAGGAGAATTGTAGCATAGTTGGTTGCCCCTACTATATAAGCGGATGTAGAATTGTGGGGGTTCAACATCAAGACATACGTCTCTTGTTGTTCGAAATAGTTTGACCAACTCGTTATGCTCATCAAGAAGGTGAATCAAGTCATGAATGACTTCCGGGTCGAGGTCGTCACATTTACCTTTCCTAAAATGATGAAGCCTATTTACAATTTCATTCTCAGTGTCATAGATATACATTTGAAGAAATCTAGGGTTTTCATCTTCTGAAGGGCATAAAGTTCCCATCCAATGAGAAATTTGACCCTCTACTTTGAATACAAAAGGACCAGAGCCATTATTAACCGAGTCATCCACTTTAGCTCCAAAAGAGGTCATTGCAAACATTTGATTGTAAGCACGTATGTTATCTATGAAACGCCTAACTGTAAATAGTTTCTTAATAAGTGGTGGAGGGTCATGTGGAGGTTGTAGTCTAACACGACCACCTTTACAACATTGGTTATATTTAGCTTTTCCATAGGAAGCGTGACCTTTAAGACGCTCTGCGTACCAGAAATGTGCATTGCAATATTCACAAACTTGATCACAATCACCTAAGTCAAGATACGAAGATTTTCGACCTAAAAAAATAGAACCTAATTAGATTGTAAGTCTATGATACAGAAACGAATGCAAAGAAGCCGATGGCAGCATACTTGTTGAAGCGGTGTGAGTAGGCTTCGTTTGGGTGATACTGGAGTATGTGAACGGCCATTGCTTTGGAGATTGTATGAAGGCGGGAGTGGTTTGAGTATTTGTAAGTAAGTACTCAGTTGGTGTGGATGTATTTGACAACCCATTATGGCAAGTATGAGATTGTGTGAGGAATGTACATGTGTGATCGGGTTGTGTTACTAACTGAATTGGATTTTTACTCATTAGTGAAGAGGGTGATGGCTGAGGGGATGAAGTACGCGCCTTTTTTTTTCCTATTTGATATTCCATACCTATAAACAACATTTGGTAGTAGAAGTGGCTTTAAGGACATCATTAAAAACCTTTAAAAGGTGGGAATGCAATTTTCCTCAGGGCATCATATTTTACGTTTATAATTGGTGACAGTGAGGAGAAGAAAGAACTATATGAAAAGCTGAAAACACATTAGCATAAGCGAGAGGAAAATGGAATAATAATAACACACTTTTTGGAGACATTTATTGCAGTGTTACATACAACAGGAACCTTACTATAGAATATATAAAAAGATGAGTGACGCAACTTTTGTACACAAATAGAAGTGTAAAGGAATGCAATATTAGTCAAAAGGTCCGTAAATGGTGTATCATATACTTCGAATTTTTGACTCGACAATTTGTTTAGTCGTATGGAAATGTTTTATTTACATGCAATTCTTGTTCCTTGTTTGTTCTGTGGTCGGTCTATTTTTTAGGTTGGTAATATTAGATAGTGTTTGTTGAATAAATTTGTTAACCTCTGAAGGAGTACATCTTTTAATATAATTTTTGTACGTTGATGCTATGATCCATTGTGTTGACACGCATTAAGATACCCTCTCCCATCTTTTGTAGCTAATTAGTGTGAGTAAAATTTCTAAACCATATAATTAGTTAACCTCTACGCAAGGAGTGGAACATGTACGAATTTTTTTAGGAAGCAAGTAAGAAGTTGAACTTTGTATTTTGCAACGTGTATAAAATTTCCGAATGCAAAATTACGGGGGCCATAATGTTGTTATATTGACTGTGCACCTATTTGTTGTTATATATTTGTTTCGATTTGATACATCTTGAAGATCCATGATGTTAAGTTTTCTTGATACATAATACCATTGATCAATGAAATTGAATTTATGCACATGCAATTGACAAAGCTGTTGGTTGTTTTTTATTTAAATTAGTTAACATTTCACTTTCAAAGGTAAAGCAAGGGTTGTACTTATTTATCAATTTCAAGGTTGATAGAAAGTATCCATTTTGGTTAAGCAATTTTGGAAGGTGGAGTATCGAAGATTAGATGTTTGAGATTAAGTATATTAACGTCTATATTGCCGGAGGCAGTCAAGAACAATGTTGCTGTTTCTATCTCCATTTTCAGCTAATGTTCATCGCATTGCTTATAAGTTCTAAGGTCCTTGTAGCTTTTCATATAGTTGAGTTTTAAAGATTTGAGGGGAAGGTGTTAATTTGAGTTTCGATAGGACAGATGTAGCATGGTAAGTGCTATTTTATTTGGAGTATCATGCCTTGATTTAGGCGAAGGAACATTATTCTTAAGCTTTAGTTAGGGCAGGCTGCATATGTATATGTATGTACGTATGTGTGTGTGCACGTGCGGGCGTGTACCATTATTGTTAACCTTCTGTAAATATGTAGGTTGTCGTGGACATTTATGAGGGCGAAGAAACATTTTGTTATGGTAATTCCTGAAATGCTGCTAGTTGCAACAGTTTTTAGACCCTTTTTTGCCTTCTGTGTAGCACAAATCATTATCGTTACCTTCATCTTTTTCCATGTTTTTTTGTGATAAAAAACCGTGTTGATACAGTGATGAATGGAGTTGTGTTATTTGAAGAAAATGTACAACTACAGATTGCCACCAAGCATCTACGTATAATTTCTGCATTTTAGTTGTTTCATTTACTTAAACTCTTTAAATCATGCAAGACAGTAAGTCCTAAGAGCAGTAGATAAGTTATGATGAAGTAATTAATTTCCATAAACGTCACCATTTAAACGTTAAACTAAAGTTCTATGATTACAAATGAATACATTTACCTGGTCATGGAATCAGATCTTGAGTTGAAAGGTAACATATTTGATCTTAATAATCACAATATTTTATGAGTTGGTGATGGTTTGAGAGACGACAAAGAGGCATGTTTTTTGTTTTTTTGGCGATTTAACAGCGTACGTTGGTTAAATCGATTATGGGCAGATGCAATAAGTGAATCTGCTATTTGTTTTTTATTTAAAGTAGTAAACATTTGACCTTCAAAGGTAAAGCAAGATGTGGTCTTGTTTTTCAGTTTCAAGGTTGGCCAAAAGTATCCTTTTTCGTTAAGAAATTTTGATATCTACACTTTGGAATATTAGATGTTTGAGATGAGGTATATTAGTGTATGTTGTTAGAAGCAATCGGTAAGAATCTATATTTTTCTATATATCTTTTTCTGTCTACATTTTCAGTTAATGTGCATTGATGAATTTGAGTTTGGATACGATGGATGTAAACATGGGTAAGTACTATTTTAGTTGGGGAAGGTTGTTTTCATTTGAGATTCTTCATTGAGTTGTATGAAGTTAGCGTCCTTGCTCCAATAGGATCTGTATAGTAAGTTTGTGTAGTATTTCTTTAAGTTACGTTATGTAAGCCGTAGTTGTAGTTAATCAAGTTTTTTAGTTTAGTGGTTAAAAAAGGAAGATAATGCGTAGACAGCTTAATGGTCATTTGTCACCGAAGGAGACCAACCAACCATTTAAGAAAATTCAAAAAAATTTAGTCTATTGAGTGACTTATTAGCATAAGTAAAGACATTCTTAATTAATTAGGAATGTAGAACAATAGAGCAGCAAGAAAAATGTTCTGGTTGGTTAGAATAGGTAATAAAAAAACCACCCTTTTATACTTGACATTACATCAGTTTTAAAGATTTGAGGGGAGTGTATAAATTTGAGTTGGATACGATTGACGTAAACATGGGTTTTGTGTAGTAAGTTTGTGTAGTAGTTCTTTAAGTTACATAACGTAAGCCATACTTGTAGTTATTCAAGTTTTTTTAGTTTAGTGGTAAGGAGAGGAAGATAATGCATAAACCTCTTCGTGGTCATTTGTCACCGAAGGAGACCAACCAACCATTTGAAAGCAATTCAAACAAATGTAGTATGTCGTTGTTAGAACCAGTCAATAAGAATATATGTTATTGTATCTACGTTTTCAAAGAACGTTCATTGAAATGCTCTTACGTTATATGCTTCCTGTAGGTTCTCATATAGGTGGGTTTTAAAGATTCGAGGGGAATGTATGAATTTGAATTTGGATACGATGGGTGTGAACATAGATAAGTACGATTTTAGTTGAGGCAGGTTGTTTTCGTTTGAGATTCTTCATTGAGTTGTATGAAATTAGCATCCTTGCTCCAATAGGATCTGTATACTAACTTTGTCTATTATTTCTTTAACATGGTTGTGGTTATTCAAGTTTTTTACTTTAATGGTTAAAAGAGGAAGATAATGTATGTACGTCATCCTGGTCATGTGTCACTAAAGGAAAACAACCAAGAATTTGAGAAAATTCAAGAAAATTTAGTATGTTCAGTTACTTATTAGCATAAGCAAAGAAATTCTTAATTAATTACCAATGTAGAACAATAGAGCAGCAAGAAATATGTTGTGGTTGGTTAGCATAGGTATAAAAAAAACGTCCTTTTATAGTTGACATTACATCAAACAGTTGGTGTGCAACATATGAATAGAAAACAGTTTCAATGAAGCAAAGAAGCTATAAAGACATAACGGTTAAAGTTCATGAAGCAGACACAAAAATAGAAGAGAACTGAGAAACTGAAACAAAAAAGAAAACAAAATAGCGTATGAAAGCTACCTGTGTACAACGGAAATATGAAAGGGGAAGTTTTTCAAAGATCAACTGACATAGGAAGTTATTAAAAGTGTAACATGCGTAGGAAGGGGTGGGTATTTTGAAAGTGAAAGACAACATGATTAGGTATAAAAAATCGAGACTTACCGGGTGAAAGAGAGAGTTGCAGAGAAGGAAGGAGGTGAAGGTTTGTAAGGAAAAAAATGAGATGGAAAGATGAGGTTAAAGAGGGTAGGAAGTGTAGGTTGTAGGCTGTTGAGTCATAAAAACATGGACAGTTGTCTGTTATGTAAAAAAGGAGAAAAAGTAGAGGATAAAGATGAAAAAATTAGGAAAAAAGAAAGGAACAGAGTAATACAAATAAGACAGCAAGAGTCGAACCTGCGTCAATTGATCCACATAAGAATCCCTTACCGCTGGACTGTTTGGTTAATTTGTTTAAATTACTTAGTTGAACATATTTAAAATAGCCTGTGATTTCTTTCCTTCAAAATGTATGGTATAGTAATTTGATTATCGTACGAGTTTGATCCGAATATGTTTTGATAAGTTAAATAAATTGTTTTGTCATCTTTGATGCCTCCGTAAGTAAAATTCCTAGATCTGTTACTGACTACATGACTCGTTATTTGGTCTCTTGCCTGGCCATTCGCTGTTCATGAGGTCCATTGCGAACGCTCTAAGGCTATACGTAGTGGGCAAGCCGAAGCCCATCGGGTGTGTTTGAGTTGGCTTTGGTTAGATTGGGAACACCACTACCACCCTCTCCAAGTTTCCTCCTTCGAGTTTCCAACCCGAGCTCACCCGCTCAATCGTTTTTTTTTGTGAGTGTATAAGAGAGAGTAAGAAGAGAGAAAATAGTTAGGTTGTTTGGGTTAAGCGCTACTTAGCCTACTCGAGTTTCGAATAAGATAGAAAAAAGAAAAAAAAGGTAATATGATAACTGATATAATATTTTGGTTAAATTTGGTTTGAGAATATTTCTATTCACGGTCTAAGTAATATGATAGCTGATATAAATATATAATATATGCTTTGACCTAGTTATAATACCATGAGGAAAAAAACCCTTTTATAATATATATTAGAAAACAACTTTGTTAACAAGATATGGATCTGGCGGAATGGTCAGGGAATCGTTTGTCATGCTATTGGCGCATGTTCGATTCTTGCCAAAACCAAATTCTAATTTTTCTATTTGCCATTTTGTTTTTAATAAACCTTTGTATTCTCTTAAACTCTTATGGTCTTTTTTAATTTTTAATTTCTTAAAAACATGGATTTCGATTTTTTAACTTCTTTTTAATCTCTATATTCTTTTTAACCATTTTAACATCTATTTTCTTAAACATCGTGTGTGCCTCTTTTTTTTTATTTCCTTTACTTAACGTAAATTTCATATATACGTTTTTTATAGATTTATGTAAACAATATTTAATATGTTTATTTATTTAAGAGTTTCGATTAAGGTTAAAAATAGTTTAAACTCTATTTGATTTAAGTCGTAAATTTTTTTAATATTTTCATTTTTAAGATTATGTTTTTTTTTTGTGTAACCGTTAACCTTTATTTTTGAATTGTTTAAGCATTAAAGTAAAATTTTATTTTGATTTAACCATCGAGCTTTATTTTTAGAATGGATTTTATGTACATATGTATAATATTGTAGTTTGATCGTTAGGTCAAGATGTAAGTACATCGTTATAGAACAACCCAAATTTTTTACGTTGCAATTTTTACCTTTTTTGCTAAAAATTATTCTTAAATAAGTGTTATTATTTATATTTTACTGACTAGCAAATAAGTTTTTAAAAAGAAAATGTAACTTACAAATATATTTCAATTTTTTTTGTTGCACTAACTCACTAATAATATGTTTTCTTAACCAAACAAAAGATCACATGAATTTTATGCATTAGTAATATGTACATTAAATTAAGGTAAAACCATTCGAAAAAAATTAAAGGTTTAAATCAATAAAGCTTACTTATGTTTTACTTTTCTTAAAAACTTTATATTAAAAACTTAATATGATCTTAGTGTATTATAATACTTAAAGTGGTTTTTTTCAAACAAAATAAAACTTGACAGGTAAATATATATTTTTTTAAGATGAAAAAGTCAACCCTTTATTTATGAGATTTGAGATCTATTTTGACTCTTTTTTGTTTTATTATTCTTGCACCATATTAGAAATCCAATCGTTTAATTATTTTTTTCATCTAGAGTTCTATTATTTTTGGATGTATTGTCATAAAATTATTAATATATTATCATGTAGATCACCTAATCCTATAATTTATTGTAATAACAGAACTTAGATTTATAAAATCCGGCGCAACGCGCAGGCTATAAAATCCTAGTTAAATAACATTTATGTGTTTCTGTCTACTACCTCATATGGCATAAGTGCAATTAACACAAACTATAGGGGCAAATAATAATAATTAAATAACAATAAAAAAAGATCCTTGGTCAGTAAGATAATATAGCGCTAGCCCGATATATTGGACAATCGGGAACCTTCATTGGACACTTGCCGAAATTTCCAGTCCTTGAACGGCCACGAATGCATACACGTCATCAACACTTTGATCCTCAAGATATTTTTATAAAATATAATTAAATCAACAAAAAGTTCGAGAAACCCTATCGAAATATCTAGAGAAGGCTATAAATACCCCTCAAAGCCACCAGATTAATTTTCTGAATCTTTCGACACAAAACTTGTTCCCCAAACCTACAGATTTTTTTTTCTTCAATCACTGTTTCCTCTTCCACTGATAATCGTCAGGAACGATTTCAAACGCATCAACACAGGGATACGTATTTATTAATTTTGTGGAGTAGAGCTTCATTCTGCTGCGAGGAGATATCAATTTCCGGCGCATGTCGTCCGGGTTTCCGGAGAGGTATGTTTCCTTGTTTTTTGTTCACTAGGAGTTTAATGTTCTTGATGTTTTAGGAAACTCAGAACTGTGGTTTTATACTGTATTCGTGCTAGCAATATGTGTTTGGATTATTCGTCTGCAACTTGTTAATTTGAAAATTTGGTTATCGTGATTTGATTCGGTGTTAATTCCGAATCGGAGTCTCTGCTTTTGAATATGTCCTAACTTCATCACCAAGAAAACTTCCG
Source organism: Dittrichia graveolens (assembly GCA_038502395.1). NCBI lineage: Eukaryota > Viridiplantae > Streptophyta > Magnoliopsida > Asterales > Asteraceae > Dittrichia > Dittrichia graveolens. The sequence goes on from JARJIL010000002.1 coordinate 96,813,716, forward strand.
TGACGAGTAGAAGCGATTCGTCAATTCAAGTGGAATTACTGATCGGGAAATCCGAGATTAACTTGTAAAACCCTAGTTTTTAATAATTTCAATGACAGAAATGTCCTGCTATTGGTCTTAACTATAATTCATTAATTTGATGTTTCTTCTGTTTGTGACTTTGTTTCTTACTCTGTCTTCCTCTTTATTGCAGAAATACTGAGATGGGTCTCCTTGGTCAACCTCCCAACACAGCTACTTTAGCAACGGATTATTCAAGAAAGAGGAAAACGAGGAGTAGGCGTGATGCACCGAAGAATGTGGCTGCAACTCTTGCCAAGTGGATAGAATATAACAAATATGAATCATCAGATGGGAAACCAAAAACACGGAAAGCTCCTGCCAAGGGATCGAAGAAGGGTTGTATGAAAGGTAAAGGAGGACCTGATAATTCGAGATGCAACTTTAGGGGTGTGAGGCAGAGAACCTGGGGTAAATGGGTAGCTGAGATTCGGGAACCCAATAGGGGTAAGAGGTTATGGCTTGGGACTTTCGGTTCTGCTATTGAAGCTGCATTGGCTTATGATGAAGCTGCCCGAGCCATGTATGGTCCGTGTGCTCGGCTCAATCTACCAAATTGTCAGTCGAAGAATGATTTTAATCTGCTGCTGGCTAACCCTGCTTCAAGCTGTGACTCTACCACAACGTCTACTCACTCGGACGCCGGTGCCGCCCAAGATTCCAAGGTGGGTTCAGAAGAGTTTCCCGGCATTAAATACCAGAAGAACACACAAATGGAAGTAGAACCTGAGATTTTGGTTAAAGAGGAACGTACCGAGGATAACAAAGATGCGGGCTTTTATATTGGTGATGGGTACTTTGAGAATTTCCCGGTGGATGAGATGTTCGATATGGAGGACCTTCTTGCAGCTGTTTCAAACTCTCACGAGGCAGGGGCTGATGATGGTTATGAGGCTTGGTCGGAGAACAAACCAGATGATAACCAGTACGGGTCGATGTATATACAGCAAGATCCTTGTGGGGCGGCTCCAGATTATAGTTTGGATTTCTTGAAGCCAGGACGGCCTGAAGATGTAAGTTTTACACTAGAGGAATTGGGTGTGGGTCTGGATCCTGAATTAGGTCTGTAATCAGAAATAGAATGTTGAACTAACTATGACGATGATGTTATTGTTTTACTGGCCCTTGTTTTGAACCAGTTCTCTATGGGTTTTAATATGTGAGAATTGGGTTTTTGTATGGGTTAAAAGCGGCGTATATAACATGCTTACCAGTATAGCCCATCATGCTGCATGATTTCAGCAGAACTGTTCACACGTGTATATGCGATAATGTAAATAATATGCTTACCGCTACAAATTGACGAGTTGCTTTTTCCCATATTGTGGACCTTGAATTATATTGTTGTAATGTTTCATTAGTTGGGTCTGGGTAATAGCTTTAGCCTTTAGGATGTAAGAAGGCTGGCTACTCTGTAATCTGTGTATTAATTTTGAGGTAAGGTGGCTGGAAACATGGATCTGAGAATTAGCTTGTTAGATTTTAAGTGTGTCTCATTCTTCCAATCTATAGTAAGATCCGGGTCGTCGTCGACCCGTTTCTTGGTCAGTATGAGAAGGTGAACTGTACATATGCATTCCTATGTTTTGATTTTCGGTAACCACTGTGTCATCGACCCGTTTCATTGACAACATGAGAAGGTAAACCATACATATGTATTACAATGTATGTTTGTGACTATATAACAAGCCTCGTCCCTAAATAAGTAAATAGAATGTACTTGTGGTTATTTTGTTGTTACACTTCCTAATACAATAGAAGGTTCTTGTGCTTATTATTGTAATGTGTTGTGACTAATTTCTGAATAGATAATCTTAAAGTTATGCATTTTGGTTTTTCTTTATATCCAATTAGTTAATGTGTATATCGAATCATGTAGCAACGAAATTCGAATAAGTAATAGGCAACAAGAACACCAAGATTTACGTAGAAAAATTCTTTACGGGAAAAATCACTAGCACAACCGATAATATTGGTATATAAAAAAAATACTTGGAGGTTACAAGATTGCATATAATTAAAATATAATTTAAGTCTCTAAATAAAGAAAAGCTAGAAATAAATTTTTGGTTTGAAAACTTTCGTAGGAATTATAATACCTCACAAAACTTCCGCAGCCTCCAAAATATACATATCGATGTAGGGATGAGATCAAATAAAAAGAAAATTAAAGTAAAAAGTGTAAAAGTGATGATTATTTGATCATTTTTCGGTATATATATCAACTGATAATCGTTAGTTCATCCTCTTTATTGATTAAAACTAGTTCTTCAACAATTTCTTTTTGATTTCAAATACAGATTTTGAAAATAAAATTTTGGAATAATTTGTTGATGAACAAAATGCTTTCATCTAAAAAGTGATGAATATGTTTGATTCATCGAAAAGAAATTGATGAAGAACTAGTTTTAATCAATAAAGATGATGAACTAACGATTATGAGTTGATATATATACCAAAAAATGATCAAATAATCATCCCTTTTACCCTTTTTACTTTAATTTTCTTTTTACTTGATCTCTACCCTATGGATGTATGCATGTTTATATATATATATCGTATGTCCCCATCTGACTTGCACCCCATCCGACTTCTAACTCGTCCAACTTGAAGAAGGAGTAGTCCGACATTCTTCCTATTCAACTTTAGCATGGTGCGACTTAGGACCTTCAATGGTCCGACTTTTTTGGCCCTGGTGCGACTTTCAGATAAGTCATACGACTTGGGGACTTGGGGCTGGTGGTCTGACTTGTGCATTGATCTGACTTAAAGTCTCCTATTCGCGACAGGATGCGATGCGTCAGGGTCCCGAACGCGACGCCTCCGGGGTTTTTTCAGTATTGGAGTTTTTGTTTGTTGTTCGATCGTGTTGCATTCTATATGTTTACTTCATGTGTGGTTCTAACATGTTGTTAATGAATATAATCGATATAAATATATATGTACATATATTTATGAATTGAAGATTGATTTTGGTGTTATTGTGTTCTCAGGAAACACAAAGACTCAATGAGATTAGATAACTGAGTGGTGCGATTGAGAACCAAGATGAGTGGATATTAACTCACGGGTGGTGATAGTTGTAAGTTGTAACTGGTATGGTTACATGGAATTGCTACTGTTTGATGCACTGGTTATGTGTTAATTAATTGTTGAGTCCATGATATGTGCACGTGGTATGATAATGTATACATGGTTTATGATAGAGGTCAGTTATGCGTGTAATTAGGCTGAGCTTGTTATGCTATTGGTTGAACAGTTCTAGATTTTTGATGCGTTGGTTGCAACGGAAGGGTTTAACCGTGCCAAGTAGCAAAGGGCTATCGGTAAACCTTTGCTTTGGCCCGTAATTGGTTGTAGATTTTGCGTCGAACCGCTAGTCCTCTGGATTTATGTGATTACCTGATTCTGTTGTTATTATTGGTTGTTGGTGGTTGTTGTTTGTGGTTTTAGCTTCCATTCACTTAGCTTTATGCTAATTCCCTACCTTGAACTCCATTTTTGCAGGTTTTGGTAAGCGTAACTGTTTAGCTGGGAGTTCGTGTGTTTAGGGAAAGTTTGACCATCGCTCTAATATTATTTGAAAACGATGAGCCATCTTTTGTAAACTCTTGTAACACGAAATGATATATTGTGTATTCTGTAACAGTATGTATTTTGGTTTGTGGGTGTTGTTGTATTTTATTTTATTGTAACGCTTCCGCCATGTTTAAAAAAAAAATTGGCTTGAGATTTGGGATGTTACACATCTTCACTTGCCATAAAGAAAATTTTATATCTCAGTTCAACAAAGGAAGATCGTATATTAAAATAGTCATGTTGATATAAAACCCCAGTAAATTGAAAAAAAGGTAATCAGGAAACAACGTGGTGGTGATACCACTTATATCGAAGCACGTAGCAACGAAATACTAATAAGTAATAGACAATGAGAACACAAATATTTAATGTGAAAAAACTTTTTACGGAAAAAAATCACGGACAAAACCGATGATATCACTATATAGGAAAAATACGAGAAAGTTACAAGCATGCAGGTAATCAAAACATAACCTAATTAAACATGCAAATAACAAAGAAAAGCTACAACTAAATTCTTAGTTTAAAAACTTTTGTAGGAATCCAATATTAATATCTCTCTCTCTAACTGTGATGCCTCACAAAACCGCTGCAGACCCTGACACACACACACACCTATATAGGGGTGTGTTCGGTTCTGGAACCGGACTGAAACCGAAATAATCGATAACCGAAATTGGTAAAAGCTAGAACCAAAAACCGAACCGATATAAGGGAACCGGTTCCAGTTATTAACCGGTTATTTCGGGTATAGAACTGGATAAGACCGAAAATTTACTTTGGAACCGGTTTCAAGAGTGTGAACCGAAATAACCGATAACCGGTAAATATTTTTGTTATTAAAGGCAAATTTGATACATTTATATTAGTTATTTTTTACCTATAAAGGTTAACAAAATAACCAAAAAACTAAATGGTTTAAATTAACACTAAAAATACTTGAAATCGTAAATGAACATGCATGCATCGTTGACACTAACATATGATCAATAAATAATAGTTCGTTAATTTCGTTCTTACAAACAATAACCAATAGTCATATCGCTAATGATAATAGTTCAATAACCAACAATATCACCAAAAATATTTGTTCATAGCCAACCATATGACAGATACAAAATTTCATATAAACCGGTTCCGGTTCTAAGACCGAATTACCTGATAACCGATGGAACCGGAACCGAAAACCGAAAATGAGGTTTTATGAGAACCGATAACCGGACCGAAAACTCTAATCCGGTTCTAACCGGTTCCGGTTCGGTTTTTCGGTCAAAAAGCTCATCCCTACATCTATATATATATATATATATATATATATATATATATATATATATATATATATATGGGAACGTTCAAATGAGAATGAGAGACTCAATCTCATCCATCCGATCTGGACGTCGATATAAAAAAATCACATTGTGGCAATACTGTAATTAATCGCAACGATCGTGTGATACATATTTTTATTTTGATATTTCAGATATGAATCAAGTATATGTTTGCTTATACTTTGCAGCTTCACTTTTTTTCTTTGATATTTTAGTAATGAAACAACAGTATTTTAGTTCTGAAATATCAAAGAAAATAGTGAAGTGATGACTTTTTTATTTGATATATCAGTCATGGAATATGACAAAGGAAATAAAAATCAAACAAATATCATTTCAGATAAGAAACATGTTTTGTTTCAGATATGAAACATGTCAAACATTACAAAATTGTCACCGCTTGAATTTTTAAGCGGCTTTTTAGATCGACAATTGAGATTGAGTCTCCCACTATATATATATATATATATATCTTACTCCTTTATAATACATTTACAACTTTAAAAACTCTTAATTTTAAGTTACTTGAATGTACTAAAATACCCCTTTTTAACCATTTAATTCTCTCTTCTAATTTACTTTAACTTTTAAAATACTATTTTTTAACTAATTTATTTTCTCTTCTAATTTACTTTAAGGGTACGTTTGGTAGGGAGAAAATAAATAGGGAGAAATAGAATTGAAAATTGGGAGAAATAGAAATATGTGGAGAATTGGAATTGATTACCTTGTTTGGTATCATTAAAGAAATAAAATCAAGAAATGTAGGCTCAGGTCGCCGGACGGCGGCGACACCACCTTGCCGGAAAACTCATCATTGCCGGAAATCGCAACCACATATCGCATTAGACAAATCGCAAGAGACTGAACCACAAATCACAACTAGAAATATATCGCAACCACAACGACGACCACAAATTAGGGTTCATCGCCGGAAATCGCAACCACAATGACGACCACAAATTAGGGTTCAATCGCACGACGACGGCGACGGCTGCGGCGTTGGCCGCCTCGCCGTAAACCCATCGCATCACATGACCACGAAGACGACGTTCAATCGCACAACGGCGACAACGGCTGCGGCGTTGGCCGTCTCGCCGTAAACGCATCGCATCAGGCGACGACGACGGGTTCAATCGCACAACGATGGCAGGTTTAATCGCACGATGAAGACGACGACAATGACGCCGCCTCATTTCTCGCATCAGATGAAAAAGAAGACGACGCCGACAAAGACGACGGGTTCGATCACATCAGATGACAATGACGACAAACACAACCATTTCTTCCCATTTCTTCAGGTTTTCATTCGAAGTGTACTTGAGGAAGTTTTTTGTTTTTTGCCAAGACCATTACTATCAAGATTTTATTTGAACAGGTTGACCGATTAAGCATGATATAACCATCACAACACCTATTTCACTATTAATATTGTTGTTTGATTGATACACCTAAGTATTGAGAGGTGTTAATCTTTTTGTGTTGCTTAGTTGTGTTTTGCATTTGGGGTTTGTGCTAAGCTAACTCTATTTCTTTGGTTAGTAGCATTTTATGCTATGGATTTTTGTACTTGGTTATGTTGTTGCTTTGGGTTTCTGTGTCTTGTAGAATTGTCGTGTATCTTTGGGACTTATCTTGTTTTGTGATTTTGTTTCTTCAATAAAGTTTTTGTATTTTGTATGATGGAGCGGATCTACATGTACACATAATATCAAAAAAATTATTCCTTTTTACTTTTTTTATTTTATTCTTCTACTTATTAAATGATAATATATGAAATCAATTTAATTTTTTTATACTCTCATCTCTTGATTATAATACTTGTGAAAGAGTATAAATTTAAAAAGTAGATAAAAAATTTGTAGATTTAATTTGTGATTATTTAGTAGTCAAGAGAAAGGAGAAATCATAACCAAAAAAGCAAAATCATCAAAAAGAGAAAGTGGGACACTTTTACTAAATTAACACAAATCATTCACAACTATCACCTACCTTCAATTTTCATTGATAATAACCTCAAATTGCAAATAACTCCCCAACTATTATCAATTTACATGCCAACCCCTTTATTTTATACTAATAGAAACAGGAAAGTTACCATAACAAGCCCCTCTCGTCAATTACTATTTTAAATGGCAAGAAGCATTTTAATGTTCCACCAACAAGATAACAAAAGAACAATACAAATCAATGAGTCATTACCATTAATACACATTGATTTGTTAAATATGATTATGTTACTAGCAATTATTAATTTGTACGTCATTTAGTGTATTTACTAACATTTATCATAAATATAATGAACAATAAAATTTATGGCTATGTATATTTATCTGATAAGAGATGATCTGTACATAATAAATTTTTACCACACACAACAATGAGTGGTTGTTATGATCATCATACCCCTTAATACGTGGATGAAAATAAAAGATAGTAAAATCATAAAAGCATAAAAGTTATAATTGTTATGCATGATAAAAATTATTATGTACAAATAGGTAAAAGAGTTGTACACATTTTAATTTTAATTTTACATTTACTTTTTATTTATTCTTCTGGTCATAGGTGATGCATTTAGCTCTTTTTTATCTTTTACTTTTTTTAATTTCTTCCATCTCACAGCCATACGCATTTTAATTTTAAATTTAATTATTATTATATAAAACAATTAATTATATGTTTTATTTATTTTTCTCTTGTAACTTTAATATATATAATTCACCGCGTATATATATATATATATTTGTGATAGTCGTATTTTTATCTACATTATGATATAAATTTTATTGTGATATGATATTTATAAAAAAAATATTTTTCCAATATTATTAATTTTAAGGTTTAATTTTATGTTTTATTTGAAAAATGATAATAGTTCTATAAAAGTTATTTTTCTTCGCCAACCTTAATGTCGATTGTAGGATTAAAAATACTAAATGGTTATGTTGAACGTAATATAAAAAATAGAACTTAAATTGATTTGAATTAGAACCAAGTGACACGTTATAATCTTATGTGTTTAAATATTTTTTTCATTTATTTTCATACTTGTATTTGAATGATAGTTTCTATATTTTTTTCATTATAAAATTTTGCTACAAAGCACAAGCAAAATTCTAAATTCGTTCACGTGCGAGAACTTTAAAAACAAATCAATGTGTATTAATGGTAATGACTCATTAATGTCATAATTAATTACTTATTAATGACTCATTAATGAATTAATGAGTGATATTATAGAAAAATCAAGTCTCGTAAATTAATGACAGCTCACTCGGACTCAATTCACGATTAGGTAAATTTATAAATGACTAACATACCTAATTAATGAGTCATTGATGATGTTATAAACACTTTTCGCATTTATGATAAACTGTATATATATATATATGTGTGTGTGTACACCATTATTATTATTTTATTATAATTAATATACGATAAACTATAATTGAAACTATAAAAAAAAAAAAAAACCTCAAACTATATTCACACAAGTACATCAATGACGATTACTGTAATAAACATGCCTTTTGGCTTTTACTACAGAAACAATGCAGATCTTTGGAATTTCTTCCTTAAACGAAAAATGTATAAAATACAAGGACCTAAACGCACTGTTACTCAACTGCTGAGTGACCTCACAACAAAATCCGACCCTCTGATTTAACTCGCAACAACCACAACACATTTTCACTTTTTACAGCTCCTTAATTACCGCTTTACTCATTTTCCCCAAGACTTTTTCCTCCCTCAGTCATCAATTTTCGTGCTCTCTCTCTCTCTCTCTCTTGCTCGGTGTTTGTGTGTGTTTCATGCAGAGAAAAAGTAGACAATGCACACCCTACCTCGAGAATCACTGACCAAAAAACGATAAAAATGTTTGCATAGATTTTTCTGCAATTTTCTCTTTCCCCCCCACCCACTCATCGATTCTCTTCCCTGTTTAAGCATTGATTCCTGTTCTCCGTTGTTGCTGCACTGGTTCGACGAAATATGATGCTCATTTCGCATCATCATCGCCGCCGCTCTGCAAATTGAGGTTTACCTTGTAATTTAATTTCTGTTTTATGGAAAGATTTTGGAGCTGTTGTACTGATTTTGTGGTTACTGCTTTTGCTTTTTTGTTTTGTTTTGTTTTGTTTTTGCTGGGTTAGTTTTATGACTACTTCGCTGTGTTATCTAAAATTTTTAGATATGAATTAGCACCGGAGCCACCGATTACTATTTGTTATGTTTCTTCGTCGTCATCGTCGCACCTACGAGTCATAAACGACGATTTGTAGCTTGATTTGACTCGATTTTGTGTTTCCTGGAAGATACTGCTTAGCGATAGCGTTTGTTTCTTACAAAATCAAGTTTTTAATAGGAATCGCTGTTTACTGGTTCACCTGGTTCTTTTAGGTTTAATTCGCTATTGTATTCACTTTTGTTCCTTCACTGGGAGATGTTTGTAGTTGTTGAAGTGTCTTTGTAGCATTTATGATGGTTTTTTTTATTTTTAATTCTGCTGTCTATAAGTTTGCTACTTTTGCTGATTTTGTGTATCAGTTGCTTAATTAACTGTAGCCTGGCATTATCTTATATGTTGATTTGTTTCTAAGCTCCCAGTGAATTAGTGAAAACCTCTTGGGTTTCTTTTGTTATTTAGTGCATTCCCTTTATTTGCTGCCTGAAAATATGTATAATAGCTTTATGTGTGTTGTTAGGTTTTAGTTTGTGTTTGATGAGACAAAATATGCTTTTTGTTGGAGGTTACAGATTAGTAGCAAAAAGTGCAATTGTTTTCCTCTAAAAGAAAATTCAGCAACATGTTATTCCACCTTTTGGATCTTAGAACCATTCTATATGCAATCATTCAACTTTTTTCCCCCTTCCAAATGGACCAATAAAAATGATGGCAATGCACTTTTTAAAGAGTAGTAAAAGAGAGATCATCTTTTACCCTTATCAGCAGTAGGAAGGGAATGAGACTTGTGTCATTATTCTTTTACATAGTAATGTATAATTAACTAACAGTGTGAGTTAGATGTGCTTGTCTCTTTTTTTTGTCCTTGCCTATAATACATCATATATAATTCATAACATGTATGTTCGAATTACATTGTTCATGAAGGCGGGCATAAGAAAGTGCAAATTTATCACTAAGAAAGACATGATAACCAACATAGTGTCATGGTATCAATGGTGAAATGGGGTCTTCATCGACTGTTATGAGCTGTCATGTTATTTATTTTTGGTTTTCTGTTAGGAGTTAAAGGCTAATCTGAAATGATCTACTTTTGTGCGACAATTAACATTAAAAAAGTGATCGTTATTTTGGTCAAAGGCGTACGACATTTGTTGGTTGGTTGAACAAAAACCAACTGCTAATTGACCATTATTTTGTTGAAAAAACTGACTTGTGAATGGTTGAATCCTGAGCTAGAGCTAAACGGTGAGAATAATAAAAAAGTTCGGCACTACTTTGTCATATGCATATATATAACCGACTGCTCTCACGCATGACCATGTATTAACAGGGGAAGTCACAGTTGTAGATCTCTCACAATAGCTCAAGATGCTAACTTTGATATAAATTTCAGGTTGATAAACTAGGAACATTTGTTTGGGCTCCTGAAAGGAATCATGAAGAGGAAGTATGTTAATTTACACCAAAATACACATCAATTTGATCCACTGCGTAAGTTTCATTTACAGCTTACTTTGGTCATAACTTAATGCCATGAAAGCCTAATGTTCATTTTCTTGGCTTATTAATGAAGCAGATAATCTGATTGATTAATGGTTAAGGATCTCATAAATTCTACTAGCTCAAATTGTTGATTGTAGCACCCAAAGAAATATATATTAGAGACCTCCACATTTTTCTTAATATCCACATATTACGTTTACATCTACCTAAACTTTGTATTTTTCCAAAGGCTTGTAATGTCTTTTCTGATATGCTGAACAGCTTTCGAAGCATACTGGTGTCGTTCATGGGTGCCTGTGGAGCGCTTACGAATCAGAAATGGAGTTGTTAACGTGCTTATCGTAAATGAAGGAGAGACAACTGAAGAAACTATTCCCATGTCAGACATCCGAATAAGGTCAAGAAAAGCAAATTTGGCTGATTGCACATGCTTTCTAAGACCTGGAATAGATGTTTGTGTGCATTCTATTAATCAACTGACAGAAGATGAATCAAGCAACGAGAATTCAAAACATGTAAGTTGTTTTGTAGTCAAATTATAGCCAATTAAAAAACACACCCATCCACGACTTTCTTCTCTGTATTTACTTGGATTTTACAGAATGAAGTTATAAGTGGAAGAATCCCAATCCCATTATTTTTGCAAGATTAGAGATCAGGTTATGGCATCATTAATTTTGCATGTTTATGAGTTGTCTTTTTATACTTTACACAACTGATTTCACCCCGAACTAACTATTGTCAAGTTTAATCATATGGGTACTAGTATGAATATCTAAATAAAACAATCAGTTTGAGTGAATTTTATTTGTCCATGCATTATTCTGAACTGCAACAGATTAATGGAAAAGGTTCCTTTTATGCTTAATTTTAAGCATTGGCAAACCTTTCGTGAGGAATATACTTAGAATAAGGAAACCAAAGGGCTTATAGCCCAGCGGTATCAGGTGTGCTAGGCCCCACAAGGTTGTGGGTTCAAGTCCCATGGTGGACAAAAAGGTGTAGATTTAGGAAGTGTGTGTTCTGCTAATCAAAAAAAAAAAAAAACTTGGAATAAGCAAATGGTGCATTGTTGGTGATTTGTTTTTTTATGGAACTGCATTCTTTTTCTTTATTTTTCCCAAAAACAATATAGTGGAATTTTCTGGATATTAACATGCTATCGTTCTAGAGTTTGCTCATTCTGATGTTTATCCTTGTATACTCATTTTGCTCTTACTGTTAACAGGTCTGGATTGATGCTAAAATAAACTCAGTAGAGAGGAAGCCTCATGAAGAGGATAAATGTATCTGTGAATTCCATGTTAGCATCTACTTGAAGCAAGGTCCTGTTGGCTTATTAAAAAAAGCAGTTAATAAAGATGTCAAAACAGTACATCTTGATCAGATGTCCATTCTTCAAAAGCTTGAAGCGAAACCGTGTGAAAATAAGCATTACCGCTGGAACCTTTCTGAAGACTGCAATTCACGCCGAATATTTAAACTATTTACTGGAAAATTCTCCTCAGATATATCTTGGTTAATAGTTGCATCTGTTTTCAAACAACTTGTTTTTGATGTGAAGTCTGTGAACAACCAGATTGTGTATCAAATATGGGACGGTGGTGGTGAAAAGAGTTTGCCAAACTCTGAATGTGCGATTAACTTCAAATTGGAAAATGACATTTCCACTGCTGTCCTTTTCCCCTTCAGTCAAGTAGAACCCCAAGAAGAAAAGCAACTTATTTGTGGTGTGGGTGAGTTTGCTTCATCATCAAACTATGACTTCATGGGCTTGCGAAGGTCAAAGCGTAGAAATGTGCAACCTGAGCGTTACTTGGGTGATGATGACATGTCTGAGTCAGAAGTTGATTTGTCACGTGTTGGATTATACAGACCACACAAATCCAAATTCGAAGAAGTCCCAGTTGCTTTTTCAATCCAGGATGATCATTCTTTTAAAGATGAAAAGAAATCAGATTACCTCAGGAAAATATACAAAGAAGAGGGTTATCTTGGAAGGCAGAATGATACTAGCAAGTCAAAGGAAGTCAGAACAGAAGTGCCTTACAAACAAGATCGAGACGAACAAAAATACCAACGCTCTACAACTTCTCAATCTCATTCATCAAGGCCTTACATATATGCTGATGCTTACAAGGCTGGGATTTCTGATGATGAAGGTGCGGACGTTAGTGACATATGGACCAAGTATTTTAGCATGCAGGGTTCTTCCAAAATCCACAAAAGAAAATTTAAAGCTCCAATAAGTCAATTTGATGGTACAGGAGGTTTATGGAAGGGGAAAACAGCAAATAAGCGAAGTCGTTTTAAGCGGGGTTCTTCTGGGAAGGAGAGTATCTTTGATTCAAAGTCTTCTTTTAGAAAGTCTGTTTGTGCAAGTGTTTATAGAGAGTTGATGAGCAGATGCATGAGGAATATAGATGCATCCATCAATATGGAACAGCCAGCTGTCATTGATCAGTGGAATCAGTTTCAGCTTGGGAAATCTTTGGATCAAAGGGAGAAGAATAATGATGTACCATTAAAAGAGGAAGAGGAAGAAGAAGAAGAGATGACTGAAGAAAAAGAACTCGAAATGTTGTGGAAAGAGATGGAACTAGCACTGGCCACAACATATCTTATGGAGGAGACAGAGGTATGTTTTCTGTAGTTATGGACTTTTTGTAATCGGGTAGTCTTACTATTTGTTTGAGAGATTGATACATTAAGAATAGAAAGGCTGTAGCTTGATATATACCATGTATTATGTTCCAGCAGTATACTAAAATTCCAGTTAATTTTCCAGGGAGTCCATGAAGTTCCAAAATCTACCAGCCAGGAGCAGAAGTGTCGGCATGATTACAGACTCAACGAGCAATTTGGGATTATATGCCGATTATGTGGTCATGTGAGATCTGAAATAAAAGATGTCTCACCAGCCTTTGTAAGTTAAATCTGAGAATCCTGATGCTTTATAAGTTAGAGGTGGCAATATGGAGGTCGGGCGGGTTGGTAACAGGTCATAACAAATTGGGGTCAAATGGATCATTTTTAACACAGGTCAAACTGGACCATGCCTAGTTGAGTTGTCCCATAAACAATTCTTTTGTTTTTATTTTTATATCAATGACTAGTGTGTCAAACATGATCACAAAAACAATAATATTACAACTCTAATCTATATCTTCAAATACAAATGATTGAGGAGGTTGTGTGCAATAAGAAATATAATGTGGGAGACAATCAGCCCGTTTGACTCGTCTCCTTTTGACTAAATTCTTTGATTGTGTCTATTTGGGATAAAAGTCAACCCAAATTGACCCATTTATAAGTAAAGGGATTGAAATTGCCACCAGTAATTCATACATCTCTTATCATTCTTGTAAACTATAGATAACCTTGATAAAATTGATTGCTAATCTTCTTTTCTTCATCTCTTGTTACTCTTACTGCCTTTTGAATTCTTGATTTGGAACAACAGTTGAATTGTATTACCAGAACTTGCCTACATGGTACACACACATATGTGTGTGGATGTATGTATGTATATATATGTATATACTAATATTTCCAATGTTGCCTTTTTTATTTATGGTTTAACAGTTGCCAGGCGTAGTGTGGACGCCTAGCAAAGAAGCCCGTCCAGATGATGATTCAGAGAATAATACTGTAGATGTAGACACACGTCTAGATATCACATGTCGTCCTGCTTCATCCAACATGGTTATATCAGATGATAAAGAGAGAGAAAATGTGTGGGCCCTAATACCCAGGCTCAGAGACAAACTACGGTTTCACCAAAAACGAGCTTTTGAGTTTCTATGGCGAAATCTAGCTGGCGATATTGTACCCTCAGAAATGGAAGCCGCCAGGAAAAAAAGAGGAGGATGTGTGATCTCCCACACTCCAGGAGCTGGCAAAACGTTACTCATTATCTCGTTCCTTGTTAGCTACTTAAAACTGTTCCCTGGGTCCCGCCCATTAGTCCTAGCTCCAAAAACAACCCTATACACATGGTACAAAGAAATCATCAAATGGGAGATTCCAATTCCAGTGTACCAAATCCATGGTGGTCAGACATACAGAGAAGAAGTTCTCAAAAACAAACTGAAACTTGCTCCAGGCCTTCCTCGAAACCAAGATGTAATGCATGTGCTTGACTGTCTTGAGAAAATACAAAAATGGCTCACGACCCCAAGTGTCCTCCTCATGGGCTACACTTCCTTTTTAACTCTCACCCGTGAAGATTCAAACTATGCTCACCGTCAATACATGGCCAAAGTACTTCGCCAGTGCCCCGGAATCCTAATTCTTGATGAAGGTCATAACCCAAGAAGCACAAAGTCGAGGCTAAGGAAAGCTTTAATGAAAGTAGACACTCCGTTACGAGTCCTTCTGTCTGGTACCTTATTCCAGAACAATTTCGGTGAGTATTTCAACACGCTCACGTTAGCTAGACCACGCTTTGTCAATGAGGTGCTTAAAAAGCTAGATCCTAAATTCAAGAGTAGAAAGAAAGGAGTTATTTCCAAGTTTTCACGCGAAAACAGGGCAAGAAAGCTGTTTGTGATAAAGATAGCAGAACAAATCAACTCAAACGTTCAAAGGGACAGACAACAGGGATTAAACATTTTAAGAAGCTTAACAAGCAAGTTCATTGACAACTATGAAGGTGGCAGTGCTGAAAACCTCCCGGGCTTGCAATGCTACACTTTAATGATGAAGTCAACCACCGTTCAACAAGACATTCTAAAAAAACTTCAGGATCTACGACCCGTATACAAAGGTTTTCCTTTAGAACTTGAACTACTAATCACACTTGGGTCTATACATCCATGGTTGATACAAACAACAGCATGTGCGAGTCAATATTTCAACGAGGACGAACTCCGGGCCCTCGATAGTCTCAAATTTGATCTCAAACTCGGGTCCAAAGTCAGATTCGTTATGAGCCTGGTTCCTCGATGTCTTCTCAGGAAAGAAAAGGTATTAATCTTTTGCCACAACATTGCTCCTATAAATCTGTTTTTAGAAACATTCGATCGTTTCTACGGGTGGAAAAAAGGACAAGAAGTTCTGGTCCTTCAAGGAGAACTTGAGCTATTTGAAAGAGGACGTGTGATGGATAAATTTGAAGAACCCGGAGGCCCATCAAAAGTCATGCTTGCTTCCATTAATGCTTGTGCTGAAGGAATTAGTTTAACAGCAGCCTCACGCGTGATCTTGTTGGATTCAGAATGGAATCCTTCTAAAAGCAAACAAGCAATTGCTCGAGCGTTCAGGCCTGGTCAAGATAAGGTGGTTTACGTATACCAGTTGCTTGCAACCGGAACTTTAGAAGAAGAGAAACACAGCAGGACTACCTGGAAAGAATGGGTGTCGAGTATGATCTTTAGCGAGGAACTGGTGGAAGATCCTTCTCACTGGCAAGCGCCCAAGATTGAAGACGAGTTGTTGAGGGAGATAGTGGAGGAGGATCGAGCTTCATTGTTTCATGCAATTATGAAGAACGAAAAGGCGTCGAATATGGTGGTTAGAGGTAGAGAGTAAGAAAGAAGTGTTTCCTGTTTCTCTTGTGTTTTCTAGTATTTAAAACTATGGTACTCCCTCCGTCCGTCCTAAAATTATTTAGCTTTACTGGTGGTGTTGAACTCATCCTGGGAATGATGATTGGTACCTAATAATAAATAATTGTTGGTTGGAATTGAATATTACAGGTGTGGTTACATTTGGGTATGTATTTTGACAATCTGATGGCGAGTGTTGGAGACGAATCAATCAATTTTAATAAAGGAAGTAGTAAGATATGTTTCTTTTGAAAGGCGTGCAAAAATTCAATTGTTCAATGTTTATTTTAATATATTCCATAGTTTTACTACTTGAACGATCAAGATTGATTTTTGCAGTTTTCGTACGAAAAACAGTTCTTGTTTACCATAGTTTCTTCTATCTTGAACTCTTTATACCTAAGAAATAGTGTTCTTTTTATGGCATTAACTCTATCCTATTTTCTAATTAAATATTGTTATGTGTGTGCGAGAGAGTCCCACCCAAGTGAAACGTTCTTTCTTTCTTTCTTTTGAAGAAAACCGAAAACATCATCATCATAAAAGATTAGAAGGGGTTCTGTTTCTCCAACTTCCTAGACGAAGATGACATTTTAATTAAAATATTAACGCTTAAAGTAAGTTTTGACACCAGGATAGTATTATGGGTTATTTTATGTTGGTTTGAATAAGTCTCACCTTGCATGAGATTCGGATATATTCATGCACGTGGGTAGATGATAGACTAGTTCTCATGGTTGTTTAGTATGCCTAGTTTTCTGCTGATTTTATGGTTTACGTTTGTTTCCGTTTGTTACTGTAAGCTATTTATAGCATGCTTCTTTCAATGAATAAACTACCAGATATTGAGTGATTCAATTGTGTTCTACTATATACCATTACAAGTGGTATCAGAGCCAGGTTGGGAGAGTTTTGTGAGTGTCGTCATGGCGGCTGACAACGGTAACTTTCAAGTTCCAAGTGTCCCGAAGTTTGACGGCGACTATGATCATTGGAGCCTTTTGATGAAGACTCTGTTGAAATCCAAGGAGTATTGGGTTGTCATTGACCCAGGTTATAAAGAACCAGCTGAAGGGGCAGTTCTTTCTACTGCCCAACAGACCCAGTTAGAAACGATGCGTCTCAAAGATCTCAAGGCCCAAAACTACTTGTTCCAGTCCATTGATAAGCAGATTATCAAGACTATAACCCAGAAAGACACCTTCCAGCAGATTTGGGAGGCGATGAAGAACAAGTACCAAGGTAATACGCGGGTTAAGCGGGCACAGTTGCAGCGATTGCCAAAGGAGTTCAAGACTTTGGAGATAAAAGACGGCAAGGGAATCACTGATTATTTTGGCCGTGTCATGACGGTGGCCAACAGTATGCGGAATTTCGGTGAAGATATGGATGACGTGAAAGTTGTTGAAAAAATTCGTCGATCACTGACTGACAACTTCAATTTTGTTGTTTGTTCCATAGAAGAATCCAAGGATATCGACTGCTTATCGGTCGATGAATTGCAAAGCTCGTTGCTCGTTCATGAACAGAAATTGGCTAAGAAACCCACCCCTGATGATCAAGTTCTGCAGACTGAAGTCGACCCTTCAACTGGGCGTGGTCGTGGTCATGGACGGGGGACGGGTGCAAGAGGAAGAGGTCGCGGACGCGGGCGTGGGAGGTCTGATTTCGATAAGTCCTCCATCGATGCTATCGATGTCATCAATTCGGACACTTTGCCTACGAGTGTAATCGTAGTGAGAAGCCGGTTAATTACACCGAATTTGAAGAGGGTGACGATCTTCTTTTGATGACTCACGCTGCAGTAAAGGAAGAACATACTACAGGCATTTGGTTTCTTGACTCCGCATGCTCGAACCATATGACCGGTTGTCGTGACTGGTTTATCAATCTTGACGAAAATTTTACACATAGTGTAAAATTAGGGAATGATCTTCGTTTATCGGTAAAGGGTATTGGTTTTGCAGCTGGGGGTATTACGCAAGTAATAACTCGTGTTTATTACGTTCCAGATCTCACCTCCAATCTGTTAAGTCTTGGGCAGCTACAGGAGTAGGACTTAACAGTCGTGATTCATCGTGACGTTTGCAAAATTTACCATCCTCAACGTGGTGTAATCACTACATCTAATATGACAAGAAATAGGATGTTTATTGTGCAGGCCACCAACACAGCCAAAGAAAATAAGTGTCTGCAAGTGCTCGATGAATCACATGGTCAAACATGGCATAGGAGGCTAGGACATGTCCACAATAAGTCTTTACGCACCATGCAATTTCGGCAAATGGTGAAGGGATTGCCAGTCATAGCCACATCCACCACCGTCTGTGAAGTATGTAATCTGGGAAAACAACACAGAGAAAGTATTCCAAAGAAGAGTTTATGGAGAGCCTCCTCTAAGCTGGAACTCTTACACATTGACTTATGTGGACCCATTCAGCCTGCCTCATCCAGTGGAAAAAGGTATGTGATGGTCATTATTGATGATTTTTCTAGAAAGGGATGGGTGTACTTTCTATCACATAAACATGAATGCTTAGAAATATTCAAGTATTTCAAAATAATGGTTGAGAATGAAGTCGGGTTGCCCATTAAAAGTTTACGAAGTGATCGGGGTGGAGAATTTATTTCAAATGATTTTAATCAATTCTGTAAGGAGACTGGAATTAAACGACAATTAACAGCGGGGTACACCCCGCAGCAAAACGGGGTGGCCGAAAGGCGAAATAGAACGTTAATGAACATGGTTAGGTGTTTGTTAATTGATAAACAAATGCCAAAATGTTTTTGGTCTGAGGCTGCAAACTGGGTGTGTCACATTTTAAATCGTTGTGCTACTACATCAGTTGAAGAAAAGGTGCCTGAAGAAATTTGGTCGGGTCACAAACCAAATGTGGATTACTTATGATCTTTGGATCTATTGGGTATGTCCATGTTCCCTCTCAACATCGAACCAAGTTGGATAATAGAAGTCAAAAGTGCATTTTCTTGTGAATTAGTGCAGAGTCTAAGGCCTATAGGATGTACGATCCTATTAAAAAAAGAATCATCATCAGTAAAGATGTGGTGTTTGATGAGAAGGAAAGGTGGTATTGGAAGAAGCAAGACTTTGGTCCTTCTGAATTAATTATAGCATATGAAAGTGACATGTTGGAACCACATGAAGCAAATCTCGAAAATGGGCAGGAAGATGTGCCAAATCAAAGTTCCAATCCTACTTCCAATCCTAGTCACTCTAGCTCTCATAATGGTTTAGTTAATACAACAAGCAACATCAACAGTGAAAGGGATAGCTCACAAGAAAGTACTATCTCACCAACTATTCCACCTAGTATACCTACTGTACAATCATGTGACCCTCAAAGTCAAACAATAGGTGGTGGAATCTCAAAAAGAACGAGATCAGTGCCTACTTGGATGCATGATTATGAAAGTGGGGAGGGTTTTTCAAGTGATGAAGCAGAACTTGCAATGTTTAGCTCGATAGAAGATCCAACAACCTTTGATGATGCTGTTAAAGAAACTAAATGGCTAAAGGCTATGCAGAAAGAATTGGAGTCCATTATGAAAAATGAAACATGGGAGTTAGTTGATGCTCCAGCCGAGATAACTCCAATTGGAGTTAAATGGTTGTTCAAAACAAAATTGAATGAGAAAGGTGAAGTGGACAAGTACAAGGCCAGGCTCGTTATGAAAGGTTATGCTCAAAAAAAGGGCATAGACTATGACGAAGTTTTCGGTGGCTCGATGGGATACGGTTCGGTGCATTCTTGCCATAGCTGCTCAAAAGGGTTGGTTGATACAACAGTTGGATGTCAAATGTGCGTTCCTTAATGGTACGCTAAAGGAGACGGTGTATATTCAGCAACCTCAAGGATTTATCAAGAATGGTGAGGAGCATAAAGTGTGCAAACTGAAGAAGGCTCTTTACGGCTTAAAACAGGCACCACGCGCTTGGTTCAATCGAATTGAGCAATATTTTCTGAAAGCAGGTTTTGAAAAGAGCAAATTTGATCACACTCTTTTTATCAAAAGGCTAACTACAGGAATTGTTATAGTAAGTCTTTATGTGGATGACTTGCTTTACACAGGAGACAATCCAGAGATGTGCATGGAGTTCAAAAAATCTATGATGTTGGAATTCGATATGACTAATTTGGGAAGAATGAAGTATTTTTTGGGGGTTGAAATAAATCAAGAGGCAAGAGGAATTAGTTTGTATCAACAGAAGTATGCTAAGGAAGTGT
Organism: Dittrichia graveolens; assembly: GCA_038502395.1. Classification (NCBI taxonomy): domain Eukaryota; kingdom Viridiplantae; phylum Streptophyta; class Magnoliopsida; order Asterales; family Asteraceae; genus Dittrichia; species Dittrichia graveolens. The sequence continues at coordinate 96,834,174 of JARJIL010000002.1, forward strand.
TGGATCGATTCAATTTATGGGAATGCAATGGAGTCAAGAACCCAATTGTGCCGGGAACAATCGTAACTAGAGCTGGCGTGGGCAAGAAGGTGGATGAAATCATGTATAAGCGGCTCGTGGGCAGTCTAATGTATCTTACAGTCACGAGACCAGATCTTATGTATGCTGTGAGCTTCATCTCACGGTTTATGGCAGACCCTCGCGAAGAACATTTGCTATTAGCCAAACGAATTCTGAGGTACGTGAAAGCAACTTACAATTTTGGGCTGTTTTATGAAAGATGTGGTGCAACAAAATTAGAAGTATTTACAGATAGTGATTATGCAAGAAATGTGGAGGATAGAAAATGTACTTCAGGCTATGCATTCATTTTAAGTATGCTGCTATTTGTTGGAGTTCAAGGAAGCAAGAAATAGTTACACTCTCCTCCACAGAAGCAGAATATGTGGCTGCCACTGCTTGTGCATGTCACTGTGTTTGGCTCAAAGGATTAATAGAAGAGTTAAAGAATGATTCGGTTGGTACAATTAACATCATGTGTGACAACAGTTCTACTATAAAACTAACAAAAAATCCAGTCTTGCATCGAAGAACAAAGCATATAGATGTTCGGTTTCACTATCTTAGAGATTTGGTTAGTGAAGGAAAGGTACAGTTGGTGTTTTGTTCATCAGAGAATCAAGTTGCAGACATCATGACCAAGCCAGTTAAGTTGGAGGTGTACGAGAAAATGCGATATTTGCCTGGAGTAAGGAAAATCGAAATGTAAACTGAATGGGAAACCATTTTCAGTTTAAGGGAGGGTTTATTATGGGTTATTTTATGTTGGTTTGAATAAGTCTCACCTTGCATGAGATTCGGATATATTCATGCACGTGGGTAGACGATAGACTAGTTCTCATGGTTGTTTAGTATGCCTAGTTTTCTGCTGATTTTATGGTTTACGTTTGTTTCCGTTTGTTACTGTAAGCTATTTATAGCATGCTTCTTTCAATGAATACACTACCAGATATTGAGTGATTCAATTGTGTTCTACTATATACCATTACAGATAGAAATATGGATGTATACTATATATACTATTATGAACAGTAACTCTACTCTTTTTCTTTATATACTTTGTTAAAGAATATGATCCAAGAATGTTGCTTTGGTTATGTGATAGAGATGCTTCCTTTCCTTACCTTACACAGTGCTGCAACAAATATGATATGAAATATGAATCAAGTTTATTATAAAAAATAGAAAAGTTACATTTACTTTCATGATTATCCACATAAATAATTTATTGTGATAAGGATTATGTAATGAGACATCATATAGTATAATTTTTAGTTTTTCCCGCCGCAACGTGTGGGTTACTACTATCTCGTTTATATTATTAGTTGGGAAAACAATAACATTTTAACGAAAGTATGGAAAAGTTATATCAGGATGCACGCGGAAAGGAGAGGCCACAAAGGCTCTTCATGAGGGGTAGGGTGGTCGTCTCTTCGGGGCCGCATGCCTAACTCAGTACGCTACATACATCCCACAAGGTATATAGGGTATTTTTAAAGATTATAAGCTTTTCTAATAACCTTGTTTTTTCTTACTTATTTTATAGTTTATAAATTTGTGATGGATTAAAAGAATAAAAAAGGAGTCATTTGCCAAAATAGGCAATATGGTAGGCACACAAGCCAAAATAAACATGAAAAGCACAAATTTACCGATTTGAGCATTGATATCCCAAAGGAGGTCGCTGATTCTGGTCTATATCACTGAGGAATCAAATGTTGCAACGTGTCACGATTTTAAATGTCTTGTCCCATCCATTCCCCCATGTCACCGAAAGAACAAAGCTCGAGGTCCCCATCTTGCCAAATTACAACCCATCTCGCTGATAGACCTACACAAGTAAAATTAAACTAATATTTGCTACCACATGTTACTTACTCTATTGGTCGGCGACCTCCTTTGACGATTTCAGTGCTCAAATTCAAAATTTAAAGTATTTCATGCTTAAGAGTAGGAATGGCAACGGGGGGTTTTGGTCGGCCTACATCCGAACCAGAAAAAAATCCATCCCTGTCCCCGCCCTGTTTCCTAACGGGGATTGTTTCGGGGCAACTCGTCAGGGCGTCAACAAATCTTCGAAACATAATAAACTTCTTGTTTGATTTATTTATTAAACTCGACGGTTTTGGTTTTAAAAATTTTAAAAGCTAATTTTTTTGGTTTGCTTCAGTTTTGTATTTCAAAACCGACCATAAAAACTAAACCGAATCAAACGATTTAAGCGCATAATGATACATTTCACATGTTAAATCCCTACTCCTAATTACCGCACTCCCCGTCTCCCCACAAGCCGCCAAATGCCTAGTCTTACATTTCCCCCAAATTTACACTCTCGACTATTTGCTCTCACGAACTCACGGTCTCGAATTCTCGATTGAAGGCATCTTCCCCTCAAAGTCTCGTTAGCATCTTCCGCTCCACGGCTCCAAGGTATTCTCGATCAACATTTTCTCCAATCCCTCGACACTCGGCTCTCGATTAGGCTAGCTCATCTCTATCTCGATTAGGCTAGCATCTTCCTTTTACAGTCTGTTTTTGAGTTGTATTTTTGGTGATAATCTATTAATCTCTTGTTAATTTCATGTCTGTTCATGCAACTAAAAATCGATGGACTTTGTTTGTGGGTTGTGGCCCTTTTGAACTAAAAATTGATGAACAATAGCTTATCTGTTTTTGTGGGTTCTACACTTCTACAATAGGTTTTTGATTGTATATGGATATATGCTATTATATTCACCACTAGTGATGTATATTCACCATTTGAAGGCCTTTCTACTTGTTGTTTGTGGGTTTTACAATCTGTTTTGTGGGTTCTACAATATGTTCTTGATTGTATATGTTATCATTCACCATTAGTGATGTATATTCACCATTTGAAGGTCTTTTTATTGTTTATTGTGGGCTCTACAATTTGTTTTTGATTGTATATGCTATTATGCTATTATATTCACCATTAGTTATGTACATTCACCATTAGAAGGCCTTTTTTTATTGTTTATTGTGTGTTCTACAATCTGTTTTTGAGCTATATTTAGTGATGTATATTCACCATGTTGTACCTAATAGAAACTATGAATCTGTTTTTTTTAATCTATTTTTTAGTTGAATCTGATTTTGGCAGCTTTAATTTCTAATATATACATATACTTGAATCTGTCTTTTTTTTTTGGTGATGAAAAAGTTGTGTTAAAACAGGTTGCTAAATAGGAGATTAGAAGTAGCCCCAACGATCCATATTGTGTCTTAATTTATATTGTTTGTATGATAGCCATATTTGTATATGAGTTTTGGAGCGGCCCAAATCGGAGATTAGGAGCAGTCCAAATAGGAAATTAGTAGCAGCCCATTTGTTAAAACCAAGACCCAAAAATTGAAAAACCGAACAAAAAACTGAAAGCCGAAAGCCGAAAAACCGAATGTTTTTGGTTTTGGTTTTTCCAAAAACCAAAATTTTCGGTTTAGTTTCAATTTTACCCCAAAACCAAACCAAATCAAACCGAGCACACCCTTAGTTACGAGGGCATACCATCCTCGTAAGTTGCTTATTTAGGTAATTAATTTTAAAATAGTTAGGAACGAAAAAGAAACCGGGTTGCAAATAAATACCCATCATAGTGAGGGTCTGAAGCTTAGCGATTAGGCGAGAACTGAGAAAGAGAGAGACCGTCACCGGCCATTGTGTAGCTCCGACAATTGATAGACAAAAGCGCTGAGTGACGCCACCTAGCCGGAAGGCAACCATGAGCGGCCGCTACCTTCTTTTGAAATAGACACTTTGTAGGTAAACCTAAATCCTTGAATTTATTTGTGAACCCTAAATTTGTTGAAATTATAAAAACCGTATGGATCTTAGTAGTTAATAGGTTAAAATATTGTGAATTTGTGATTTGTAGTTTGATATCAAGGCATAAGATGCTACGGTATCAGCAATTTCAATTGATGATTGAGTTTTTTATTGATAAATGAACTGATAGTTAGTCTGAGAAGCTAATAGTAAGAACAGCCTCTTTAGTAAATTACCTATATGAGTAAGAACAGAGAGATTTCAAGTAAGGGGAAAGTATGTCATTTTGTATTTTTAATCCTAATGAGGTAATACAGAGGTATGTGTAAGATAGAGTCACAATTATGATAGCGGATAGGCTAGCACACATACTAAATTACTTACTAAGATCACATCACACGGGTGACGGGTCGTTAATTCTATGCCATCACCTAAAAATTCCTTCTACATACCCAAGTACCCAACCATGAGGTAGCACATATTTAACAATTGGGTCTTAGATGTACTAGAGGCTGTTTGATTGAATCGTAGACGACCTCTGATACCGTCAGGAATGTGCCTGTTTGGTAAAATTTAAAAAGCCTCTAATACGCTTTATTTTTTTATTTTTTTGCTGAATGGATCAAATTATTAAGGGTAGTCTCCTGGTTTAGAGGCTAACATGTTACCCTATTTCCTTTCTTTACTTTTTGTACTCCCCTCACTCTCTTATCTGTTTCCCACTCAAACCCCATGCCAGTCACTCTTTGTTTCTCCGTAAATTGTCAATCTGAGTGGATTTAGGTTTTCACCAATGATAATTTTTTTTTATTGTACATTATAAATTATAGACCACGGTATTCGAAAACTGGGTCTTGTTTACTTGGCCCTTTTCAGTAATTCATTTAAGTAAATTCCGAGCTATAGTTGCATATTACAATAATTTCATGTCAAAAATGGTAATGGTAGTAATCTATCCCTTGTCTTGGGAGTGGAAGGAAGCAAAACTAGTGGGATGACCGTGGATGGAATTTGTTTAAACATCAAAGTGAAAAATTCTATCCATATCTTAAATTAAGTAAATTACATTTTGACGGCTCTGATTGAACACGTACTGTCTGGGCTGTCAGTTTATTCTATATTTGCATGTATTAGATTGAACTCAAATTGTCTTTGTGACCATTTGTTTCTTCTATTTTTCCTTGTCTGTGTAGTCAAGTTGTTATAATTGATTGACTTGGAGGCAATTATAAGTATTAAGAAGATTATCCGTGACAACTTAAAGTGCAAATTAGGTGTTTGATGAAATGCATCAATTGTTTGCTGCATGTGCTTTTGATAGAGTGCCTTGATTCATTCTAACTGTTAAAGCTTTTTATCAGTGTTGTAAAACTCCTTTTCCAAGGCCGAGTACTCCCCGAGTACTCGTGACAAGGTTGGTGACCTTGCCGAGTTGAGGTGAATCCGAGTACTGCAAAACTCGACCCCAACTGGGTCAAACATAGGATAATTTGGTCCTAAATTTTTTTATAAATACTTGGTTCCCATAACTAAAGCCATTAATACTTAACTAGTTTCCTCGTGTCATGACTTAACAACTTGTTTGAGTATTTATTTTGTAATTCTATAGTCCTGTGAATGTGCCATACTCTGTAATTTTGAAATTTATATATAAATGTTTCAATCCGAATACTCCCCGAGTACTCCCCACCTAGGCTGATTACTCCCTACACCCCAGTCGGCCGCTCAAGTACCGCCTAGTGAGTTTTACAACCTTGCTTTTTATGTTTAGTAGTTTTTTTGTAGTCTAGATATCAAGGGGATTATGTGGATGAAAGGTAATTAGCATCAACAATTACGATGATGAATATAGGAACATAGGTGCCTGTTGCTTGAAAAAGCTAGAAAGGAATGTTTATAATATTATCGTACAAATGGAGTATGAATGTATTTACATCTCCCTCATTACATTTTTGAGTCCAAACAATAAACTAATCATGGTGTTGTCACATGTAGAAGTTTTGGCTTCTGCTTGTGTCAAATTAGTCAATTAGGACAATAAATCCTGGCAGTGGCTGACTGTATAGTGTTTACAGAAAGTTGCACTCCGACTTCTAATATTACTGGTTTCCAAAGTATATAGTCCAGATGATTTGGTGTCTTGAATCTGTATTTCCATGAGCAAATGTCGATTTAAGTATTTTTTTCCTTCACATAATTATTTCAACCAAGTGTGGTTGTTTGTGAACTTTTATCATCCTTTCTGAATTTAACCTGCCTTTAGGTTTGAGTTACAAAAGGAAGAGAGGAGAATGAATTTTGCTGCTTCATTGTGTAGGAGATTGACTGTTAATGACTTGGTTACAAGAATTCCTGTCTACAGTTCTGCAAGCGGTATAACCATAATAATCATTACAATTTTTTGGGTTTCCTATTTATCAGCTAGTACTTGTGGTGATCTTTTTGTTTTTTCGTTAGATGTGTCTGGTGATGGATTAAGCATGGTGTTCAGACGTTGGGCCACCAAGAAAACTGCAGGGTCAACAAAGAATGGGCGCGATTCAAAACCCAAGAATCTTGGGGTCAAGAAGTTTGGTGGGGAGGTGAGTCTCGAGTAAACCTCACTTTCAGTTTGCACTCTCAAAGTTTTCTAACTTTGGACCTGTCTTTTAAACCTTTTTTTATCTAATGTAAGAATGATTAGTTGTACTTATCTATAGCTAATAGTGGGTATTTTAGTTTTTTTCTTCATAGAATCATTATTTAGTTTGATTAAGCGTCCTTTGAAAATGAAAAGAAATTTGTTACCTTCTCAGCAGCATCCCAAAATAAGTTTTTTCCTTTGTATGTTTGAAAGGTAAAGGTTTCTTTAATTTCTGAAACTCGGTGTACATTTACATTATACAAACAGGAGATCATTTCCTTATGTAATTTTTGAGTATATATGTTGCTACATTAATATTATCAATTGCAATTAACTCACAATTAGTTTCATTGTAATTATGAGAGAAGAGTATGTATTAAATCAAATTATTTTTTCTTCTATAGATGGAGTTTTTGGTAGATTTAGGGGTGGTTTGGATTTACGTTATGAAACTAATTATCTAATTATTACGACCTGTAGCTGCAACAAAACTGATTATTAATGGCTGAATAAGTTTACCTCTTTGCCCCTTTTCTTGTAAATCCTAAGTTGAAAGACTTTTTCTCTAATATAACAAGAATGTCCTTTTTGTTGATTCAATATATTCTATTATCCTCACAACCAAAAAGCAAATCCAAAGACTTACCTCTTATATATATATATACTTTTTCCTGGGCTTCATTTTAAGATTTTTCTTGGTACATCTTCTTCTGACATATATAGTGTGGTGTTGATGTTACAGAGAGTGATACCTGGGAATATCATTGTAAGACAGAGAGGCACTCGTTTCCACCCCGGAGATTATGTTGGAATGGGCAAAGATCATACTCTTTATGCTTTAAAAGAAGGGTGTGTCAAGTTTGAACACCACAAGCTGAGTGGACGAAAATGGGTGAGTGTTGAACCCAAAGAGGGCCATGTGCTTCACCCACTCTATAATGCAGCCGAGTCAAAGACCACAGCTTAGGTGATTTTATAAATCTAGTTCAGACTTGAAAGATTTCCCTGTTTCAGTTTGTCCACAAAACCATGGGAAGTATTAGCATGCTCTTGAGAACTCTTTCTTCTTGGATTTCATACAAGATTTATCAAAAGCTTGCAACTTGAATTTATGCTGGTTGGTAAAATAAGTGGAGGCAACTGATCAAAATGGTTTGGTTTCTTGTTTCCAGTTTATTATGCATAGGCAATATACAAGTACCTACAACTTTAACATGCAAATTTACATGGATGTTAAATGGCTCTACTCTAGGGTGAGCTGGGAAAACCAAGTGATTTGAAAAATGAGGGTTTGGTTTTCCCTTTCTAAGTAAATGGATCGGCTTAAAAGCCCAAATACTTGCCCTAAAGAAGACGAATGTTTGTTTTCCTTTTATTTCGGGTCTTAGTTCTACTTATTGATCAAGATAAGTTAAAAGAAAATGAAATAACCCTAATTTAGCTACTCATTCCCTTGTACAACCATCCTACTTGTGGCTGCCGCTTACAATGAAATCAAACCTGACTAGAGCAAAATCGACACACGTTTAGTGACGACGGTTATGGTAGAATCAAAGAAATAGAGAGGATAATTGAGAAGAAAGAGAGGACAAAAAGAGTGATTATTGCGATAAACATCCTCGTGTTTTATTGATTGTTTTTTCAATTTATAGGGTTAAAGGATTATTCACTTCAAAATATATTTAATTTTTATACGTTTTGTTATCATGTGCTTTCAAACGTTTTTATTGTATTTATCAAACTTTTAATTTGTTGCTATTGTATGTACTTTAATTACATGAAAAAAGAAAAAAAATACATAAGTGTAGTACATATAATATAAAGTTTAATACATAAAATAACGACAAATTCGATACATATGACAAAAAATATAAGAAAATATATATTTTCTCCGCAATAAATTCTCTTTCAAAATTTTCTCACGTGAGTGTGTGTCTAATTTCTTTCCCATTGGTTACTTTTTTTTTTGTCTACGTGATTAGTGCTTACGTTTTTTTGTCGACTGATGTGTTAATTTCTTTTTGTCTTTTTTTTTTGTTTTTTGTTGGGGTAATTTGATACAAGCCCAACATTAAATTCTTTTTTCTTTTTTTGTTGGAGCAATTTAGTCCAAGCCCAACATTCGAAATTGCGTATAGCCAAAACAGAAAGATTTTTAAATCTAAAAAACCAAACTTTTTTATAACTTACGCAAAGTGTATATAAATAATACCTATGGCCTCCAAAATAACATTATTTTGAATTACATTTTTCTTTATAACATTACATTTCTTTTGTATCAAATTTAATACATAAATTAACTATGAAAGTTGAAGTAGAACAAACACATCAATAAGTCAAACCCAACAAATCGTTTTTTATTATATAATACAATATATATATATATATATATATATATATATATATATATATATATATATATATATATATATATAGGGGAGAGTTCAAACGAGAACTACGAGAACCAATCTTGGCTGTTCATTTTGGATAAGGAACTCATGGATGAAAAGCGTGGGGGGATTGAGTGTGGCGGGGTGCATGTAAGGAATTCATGGGTGGGCAATCCAATTGAAGGAGGGAGAATTGGACGGCTAAGATTGATTCTCGCGGTTCTCGTACGAAAATAGTTCTCGTTTGAACTTTTGCCTATATATATAGTGAAAAATTTATTTGAGAGCCATTTTTATTGCGAGAACTAATTTTAGCCGTCCAATTCTACCTCATTCAATTGGATTGCCCACCCATGAATTCATTATCCAAAATGAGCGGCTAAGATTGGTTCTCGCGGTTCTCGCAATAAAAACGGTTCTCAAATGAACCTTCCACTATATATATATAGGGGAGGGTTCATACAGAAAGTGTTTTATTTACGAAAAGTGCGAGAAGCGATTTCAGCCACAGATTGAATTTTGATCTTGTGGTTCACATTAATCATAATTAATATTTTTATTTAATTTAAAAGGGTAAATTAGTAAACATAATTATTTTCTCTCTCCTCTCTCAAATTAATTTTTTTCTCTCTCTAATTATTGTTTTTTCTAGATTTCTAGAATTTATTTTTACTTTATTAATAATCCAGTGTTCACTACTGAACACAACCACTGATTTACAAAATTTTAGTTATGTATATAGTCTTCATTAGTGAACACATCTACACCTAATAGTTATTAAAACCATTAATAAACTTTTTAAACCATATAATTCAAAGTTCACTAATGAGCATGTTGCATGCATAATACCATATATTTTATAGTTCTTTTTTCCGGTGTTCATTAACAAATTATATTTTCGTTCAACAATGAATGAACAACCTAATACACATGGAATACCAACACAATAGCTTTATTACTTGTACATCTTTTAGCAATGAATTATTTAAATGGAGTAAATTTTTTATTTATTGTTCACGAAGATAATAAACCACAAGAATAGTATGTAATAATAAGAAAACCAAAATTTTCAGCTCAAAATGGCCACTTTCACTAAAAAAACACAACATAAAAAAACTATAACAAACTAAAAATTAGAAGAATATAAACAAATCACACTAAGAATTTATTTAAAAATTCGTTAACGAACAAATAAAAAACCTGCAAACTGGTGTTGTTTGGGTACATATTCACTCTTGAACAAAACTATATTCCAAAATAACCATACATTCATTAGTAAAAACACTAAAATAAAAAAGATAAATCTAACACAAAACAACTAGTAACATAACTTATAACCAGGACATCTTCGATTCTTCTTATCAATGAACAAACGTCAAACAGAGAGATAGATGACAGACCGAGAAAAAGAAAAAAAAAATGAAACATTCACAATAAAAAACGCAACAAACCAGTAAGAAACTACAAATCGACGATGGATTTGGATACGACGGTGGTGGCGATCTCGACGGTGGTTCAAATCAGGTGGAGGTTCGGTGTGTTGCTGGCGATGGCGGTGGAAGTTAGGTGTGTTGCGGACGATATCTGTTTAGATATACAGTTCGATATTTGCCGGAGACGGCAGCCAAAGGTAGGAAGTTATCGGTTGTAGACCGGTATCGGAGATGGAGGCCAGAGCTAGGACGTTCAGCCACAACTGTGAAGCTGCGAACTCACATGTAGTAGAGGATGAAGTATTAAACAGGAGACGTGGAGGCCTTTCAAGATGTCGCCGTTCCGATAATCACCGCCGGAAAAATCAGAAAAGAAGAGGGCTGTGTGCGGCTGCAGAGTTTGGTGAGGGAGGATTAGGGTTTAAATTAATTTGATTTGTGATAAAAGTCTATGGGTATATGGGTATAAGAGGGGGAGAGAGAAGAAAGGAAATAAATATAGTTTAAAATGTCTATTTTATCCTTTTTATATAAATTAGTTTTAATTATCAAAATGTCATAAATGATAATAGCCATTGATCAAATAATCCAAAGGTCATAAATACTTCTCGCGTTTTTCGCAAATTAGAAGCTTTTCACATGAACCTTTTAACGTGAGAACTTGTAGAATAATTTATAGCACTTGGATGATTTTTATTTAATAGCTGATATTTAACTTGGTTTAATTAAGGTATGTTAAATTTTTTAATTTTTTAATTATTTAATTTAATTAAGATATATTAAGTTTATAGTCTTATTTATATAAATAAATGATTTATCTACAATTATTGAGTTTATATATAAAACCCAACGTCAAATATTAATCAATCGATTTAGTATAATACAATATATAACCTGTCCATTATGACTTGTGTAGTTGACTTGTTGAACTATGTATGCTGTACTATTTACATGGCTCAAGCCCATTAAAGTTTGACCCGGCGTTCCTTTTAAGAAAACTAATTGGACCCATCTGATTAAACTAATTTTGTTTAGGCCTACCTAGTCCACTCCTACCCAGGGTAATAGACTAATACAAAGTAACAAATAGGTTTTGCTCATCTTTTTAACTAAATTTAAAATGTACCTCCAACAAAAATGAAATTGGACTACACTTCTAAACAATTGTTTTGTTTTTTTAAGCAATGACTTTTATTATAAAAGGCTTCGGGAAGAAGCCGACTAATTCAAAGTCAAGAACATCCCAATAAAACTTATACAATGAAGTTGACCATTATCAACTACGTGAGGGCCGGACCCAATTAACCCGGTTTAACTTTGAGAGCTCGGAGTGGATGGAAGTGGGCTATACCACTCGAGAGGGAAAGGGGGTCTGCCACCACCTTACATGGGGGTGGAGGCTGGGAAGGGGTGCGGAGCAACAGGAGGTAGAGTTGGGGTGGGAAATGGTGGACCCATCTAGAATTAGTCTTCCTTTCTCCTTTTATTATTTTATTTTTAGGTTGAATAATGAAATATAGGTGTGTTCCGGAATTTGGTGTAGACGGATGAGTAACTACTACGGGGTTGAGTGACTGGTCGGAAAAAACCCGACGAGACGGTGTAAAGGCTCAGAGGAGTGTCGTGCAAATAACCACTCCTTAAACTCTTATCCTTTCAACATCTTTTCCTTAAGCCATAGAAGTGATTTTTACGGGGTTAGCGGGAAAATATCTTCATTCTTGATAGTCGAGATTTCATTTGCAAGTGCAAAATCATATATATTTACTTCATTACCAATATCATACACATAGTTAAGTTATAATACTAAATAATAGTAAAATAAAATTTTAAAATCTCAATATGTTAATAATAGAACTATATAATATCTACCTCTACCTATATGTATAAAAGCACATATACCTTATTAAATTGACACTTGTCAATTAAAATCTTAAAAGTTATTAAATACATCTATAAAATGTCTAAAATCATGATATTACTATTAGCATTTTAAAACCAAGTATATAAATTATAAGATTAGATGAACAATACAATGGATTAAAGTTGGTTCTATTTTACAAAAGTTTAAATTGAACGTTCAAAAATACATTTTATTTACATTATTAATTTCATAATAAAAATTTATAAATTCGATACATACAATAGCAAAACATGACATTATTAAACATTTATCTAGAGTTTAGTTCTTCAAATGTATTTAACTTTTACGTTTTGCTATTATATGTATTCAACTTTTAAAATTATCTATTAATATATTAATTTATCGAAACTTACCTTTTGCCGTATTGAACCCTCAAAGTTTATTTATCCAACTTTACATATTTTGCTATTATACGTATCCAAATTTTCAAACTCGATACATATCAAACGATATGTTTTAAATGTACATTAAAAGGTAAATTTAAAAGTTAAATACATCTAAAAACGTGTAAAGTTGAATATATTTTTATGCACTAAACTTTTGACGTAGATGTATTAACACTTTCTAAATGATGTATTTACACACACATATCATACAATCATACATTAACAATTGAAATGATATGGATGCAAATGACAATGTTATGTTAAAAGTATATTATATTGATTATATATATTTTTAAATGGACTAACTTGAAAATTAGTGGGCTACTACTAATATGACATTTTTGGATTTGTTGTTTTATAAATTTATTAATAAAGTTACAAATTATATGTTGCTAATATTGTTTGTATATTATACTAAAAGTGTCATATATTTTGTATTTTACTTATCTTCAAATTATTTAAAACATTATTGGTTTCATTATTCAAAAATATTGCGTATAAAAATATATATTTTTTAGCTTTACTTCTGTAATATCCGTGATTCATGGGTCTATCGGCTACTTCCTCATAAAACATCATGGGTTGTGCATAACACAGCCTATAAGTCATATTAGTTATATTATATAAATAGTTCGAGATCGAGTAAATGAGATCAGATAATTAGAGGGTATTAACTAAAACTATAACCGTTTCAAACTCGCAAAATGTTTAAAAGAAATCGGGTCTTTTAACCATTTACCCGTCTCAAAAGTTTTGAATCCGGATATCTCATTAGGATCGAGTTTTTTTAAACCATCCCTATGCCTAGAAACAGAAACAACCCCGAATTGTCCATTTGCCTCTAATTCCAATAATCCTTTTTACTCGCTTAAAGTTGTATTCCACAAAGCATTTCCATCAAGAATCTAGCTCCTATTAATTTGTTTCTTCCCCTGGAGGAGGAGGAGGAGGACTAGTAAATTAACAAGTGGTAGAGCTAGGCTTGACTTTTATAATTTCTTTTAATTTATACTTTAAGTTAATTAAGTGACCGGCCGGTTATATATATACGTACGAGACTTAATTAATTATTATGTTAGGCTGGATCGATTAATTAAACGTACATTAATTACCTAGCTTGTTATATGTGGATGGATAGATATATAGCAAACCTTCGACCGATCAGCCGTACGTACATGTTAATTAAAGTACGTTAATTATGAGATATATGGTGGCAGGCAATTAATTAATTAATGTCTCGCCGTGTACGTGCAGGGTTACTATCCAATCCACCTCCATCTAATTAATCCATATATGTTATTGTATGTACGCACAAGACTCGACACACACACACACATATATATATATGCTAATTAACTTTATGATAAGTTATTCTGAGAAAATTAAGAAATATGTTAAAATCAAGAGAAAAGGTTAGCATAGAAGTAGAGATCGAATATATAGTTAGTGATGTCCACATATATATATATATATATATGTCAGTCGATCGTCATATATGAAGATTGAGTACGTAGGGGATTTATTTAGTATAATTATATGAGGAAATGGATCGAATTGTTCTTACGACAATAAGATTTGATACAATATCGTTTGCGTGTTCACATCTAAGAAAAACGTATATCGATCGGCTTTGGCTTGTCGAAAGGCGACAACAGCCAGCGCGCATAAGATAACCGTGTGATTCTATTATTAGACTCGATCTGTTTTACGTACGCTAGCACACACAAACGCATCAATGGTCAATTTTATGTACGGAAGCCCGAACAACATTTTTCGTCATTTTCAATCATAACCAAATTAGATGAGCAAAGCAAGCATGCACACTTCTAATCTGAATGGATAAGAATGCATCGCTGAGTAAGTACGTACAGGCTGTAGCCATATATATATATATACATATATATGTATGCGTCTCGTTGGATGTCGATCATGTCAATTTGTATACTTCGTAAAATACTACTTCATGTTGGGTTGAACCGAATGAATACGAACTAGATTTTTTTATTCTATTTGTTTCAATTTAGTCGAATAAATAAACAAATATATATGAACTGATAAATGAATGGGTTTTTTTATTCGTGTTCATTTGTTGAGAAGATCGATTTGTTCATTTTCGTTTATGTTTGTTCGTTTAAATGCTAAATGAATATAAATAAACGTAAATGAATGAATACAAATACACACACTATAATGTAAGTCCGACATTATTGAACATATAGAAAAATAGTATACACAAATGAGAGCGCATGTACATAGACGAACAGATAAATAATCGTTCACAAACATAAATGCGGGATCATTGTTTGTGTTTATTCATGCTCATTCATTTATTAAATAAACGAAAAAATCATTAGATGATACTAGTAAATAGTAACGATACACTTGTAGAGTATTTTCATCGTGTAAAACCTCACATGAAACTAGAACTTTATGCTAGAACATATATATTTGATTACAAGTTAATTAAAATCCTCAAGTTGCATGTGGGTATTAATAATGACCCACCTTGTTATCAATAGATGACCATTTTGACCCGTCACTTTGCATTATATATGATCAACCCATATATAGTGTTGCATAAAATAAGCTAGACCCCGTGAAGTCTTGATCTGTATTCGCTACTATCAATCGCAGGTTCCAGTAGGTAAGGCATGAACACCATAACACCACTTAAACCCGCTCTCTATCTCTCCCTTTCTTGGTGTGTGTAGCCCACATGTCTTTTCTCTCCCCTCTTTTTGTCTCCATCTCTCTCCTTTCTCTTCTCTTATACTTAATTCAAAAAAATGAAAAAGATCAACGAGATTGAAATATACTTATAGTCGTGTTAGAAAACATAAAAGTGATTGAATGGGAAATAATGTGACACTAATATACTATAAAAGATGTAAGATAGAAGGTTGGATATAGTGGAAGGGCTTAACACTTTTGGACTTTCAAGTTTTGACACCGAATGAAAACTCAAGACTACATTCATTTTAAGAAAAAAATCCTCAATTTTTTTAGAAGTTTTTTAAAGAAAACTTGTTTATTTGCATATTATTCAAGAATACAGAAAACTCTTCACTTTTTTATAAACATCTTCATAAAATATGTTTTTCATTTTTTTAAAAATAAAATTTTCAATACCTTTTCAAGAAAAAAAAACAAAATACAGATAATTTCTTACCTACAAAACGAAGCCTTAAATTCTTTCTTTTGCAAAGAATGTTGGGGGAGTTTTCAAAATTATTTGTAAATGATTATTAATTTTCAAGAGATACATTTATAGATGTTATTTCAAGAAGAGTATCTTATGGAATATCTTCTTTCTTAAACCTCTTATTTCGTTAGTTAAAATTCTTTAGGTGGTTTTTAGTTTTAGACAAATTCTTTTTTTGGGATATAATATATATTTCTAGCAGTATTTGTTTTAGGTACTTTCATAGTGATAAACAATTAAAATGAGAGGTATGTTAGTCATTTTATCATTTTAGTGTTTGTGAGTGTGAAAGCAATAGGTGTTAATTCTAGCTGCACACATCTTTTTCCTATTCTTTTTGGGTTTAAAGACATTGAATAACATCATACTTTTTTAAAAATGTCGATATGCATGATTTACTTTTTTATTACCTAAATAGGTAACATACTTTACGTTTACATGATAAAGTAAGTTATCAATTTTCAAATTATAGTTTTGACACTAGCTAGAGTTTCTACAGTTGGACCACCAGCAAACTTTGGTAACCGACCGGAATTATGTCCTCGTGGTGATGATGTAGCCTGATATGCCTCTTGTTGGCCATCATTGCCGAATTTAAAGATAACAAGAACAACGCCACCACCTTGGTAACAATGGCAGGCACGAAGGCAATCAGAATCCACCATCACCACCAATTATGAGTTTCAATTAGGTCACCAAAGTTTAATGGTGGTCTAATGATGAGAACTCCAGCTAAATCTAAAATCATAATTGAAAATTTCTGGTTATTATTTAGTTTAATCGTTCAACACAAAGTATATTAACTATTTAGATTAGATAGTAAAAAGTAAATTACTTATATTAACACTTTTAGAAAAATATGATATTTAATAATGACCTTTACCCTTCTTTTTATCTATGTTTCCATCTCTTTAGATATTACCTAAAAGTTATTTTTAATATGTAAAAAGAGTAAAATACTCTTTTTCTATATCTTTTCCCCCAAGCCTAAAAGTCAATTTTAACTTTTAAGATGTAAAAAACCCATCAACGGCCGTAATGAAGAAGACGGACGAAGCCTATAACAGAAAATCGTTACGACATTACGTGAAGGAAGATGACGGAAGAGGCGTGATACTCAACTCCGTCTACCCTAATATTTCTTACAATTTTCATATTATTTATTGATGTACTTACATACATAAACGTATATACATATATATATATACACACACATAAATACACGCATACATATACATGCATACATACATATCTATACACATACATACGTATATACATATTTACAGACACGCACACACATATATATAATGTTTTCTATATATAAATATTTACACACACACACACACATATATATATATATATATATAATGTTTTCAAGTTACGAATTTTTTTTAGATTTTGACGATATGATGTTCGTATCACATATCCGCCTTATGCCGTTATTCACATAATTGTCATAAAAAAATTAAAGAACCTCAAAACCGGGTGTTTAAAATCGAGATAGTTTTGATAATTGTACTAGAATGTATAGATTTCTCACGTATTTATTAAAATAATTTCTTAAGTTAAAAAACAAATAGTCTTCTTGATGCAGACTATAAACATTTAGTTCACACCTTCTCTTACACACATAAAAACAGATGGAAACAAACGTCAGACATTATCTCTGAAAAAGCAACTAAATCTAGTAAGTTTGTTGGGTAAACTCAAAACAAATTGGTACCATAATCCTTATCAAGCAAATTACAAAATCAAATCTTGATGAAACTATGTTGTCTTCTTGTCTATTTTCTTCAACACAATTATAGTACCGTTTTAATATTTATCTAAGTTCTTGATAGTATTGAAGATACACCGGTACATACTTTGCATTCTATGGTACAACAGTTAAATCGTATGGTTTATCATTGATTTTAAGTACCAATCATTTGATCTTGTGCTTTGATTATGAAATTAAGAGGTCCGGTTTTCCTACTCTGTATCAGTTCAAGTGAATGAAGTTACTAAAAATTGGATATCAATATATGTGAGTGCCCAATAAAATGAATCTAAAAAAACTCGATGTAAGGGATTGATATGTACTAAATTATACATATTTTTAGTATTGGATTTCCTGTAATTCGACACCGTTTTTAGTATATTTACGTAATTTGATGCTTAATACCTTTAAAGTTAATCTATTTTTGTAGACTTATATAGATGACCTAATGATAAATGAAGCGAAAACGAAAAAAATTCATCTAAATGTTTGACAAGCAACTGCGGCCGGTAAACCCTCTTATATGCCCATATTGGTCAATACAGCCTTTAGGGATATCTATTTTTAATTACAAGAGAGGTCCAACACATTATAGTTATAATTATAACTAGAGTTAATTACAAAAATGGTCCTTGTGGTTGTCAGTGATTTTCACTTTTAGTCCTTTAACTTTAAAAATTACGAAAATAGTCACTATGGTTGTCACTTTGTTTCGGTTCTGGTCCTTTAGCCTAACCGCCGTTATCTTTTTCCGTTAGAAGCCCTCATGTGCCTTGCACATGAGGGTATTTTGGTCAATTTTACTGCTATTCATGTTACCAAACATCTTTTGTATTTAATAACCATTAATTTTAATTATTATCAAATAAACTCAAATAATATTAACTATATATTAATAATCACAACAAAAAATCAATTATCCTATAATTATTATTCTTGAGCCAAGAAAAAATGAAATACTGATTTAGAAGACTGTTGTCTAATTCAAACAATTTTAAACATGAATTTTGAATAAGTAAAAAGAATCCACATAAAAATAGTATAAAATATGTATAAAATGGATATAAAGAAAAAAAACCCCAATTTTCATACATCTAAATCATAATTTTTACAGATTATAACAAAAAATCACAAATCTAAAAAGCTTTAACCATCTAAAAACCCAACCCAAGCTTCTGGAATCTCCAATTACCAAACAAGAAGGAAAAAAAACACCATTTCTACTCACATAGTTAGGCGATGATGGTTGTATTCAACGAGAAAGACAAAGAGAAATCTGATTTAGGGTTTTACTAACATGGTTGTTACAGAGATGTTTAGATCTGAAATCAATGATGATAAAGGAGGTTAAACCTAAAATTGATATTCGCGATGGTGGTTATGGCGGTGGCCGTGGCCGTGGCGTTGAAGGCTACTACGGTGATAGTGGCAGCGGGGACGATGTAGAAGACAACCATAGTGGATTTGCGATGAACGATCAGTGGTTAAGATCCAACGAGATGATGGATTAGAGGTTCAGACCCAACAGACGACGGCGGCGGTTGTATACCAAAAGTGTCGGCGACAGTGGTGGTTTTACAAATTTCCCGCCGATGGTGGTTCCCTGAGGTTAGATGGTGATGCGATGATGGTGGTTCCTGGTAATGATGTTATGTGGTGGTGGTGGTGGTTAGACAATGGCGGTGGTCTTAAAGGTGAGGCGGTGGTGGTCTTAAAAGTGAGGCGGTGGTAGTTTGAAAGGTATGTAGACGATGATGGTGCTTATCCGATGGTGATGGTGGTTGTCCGGCGATGGTGGCTGTCAGGCGAAGTCTAGCCCTCCAGTAGAGAGAAGGTTTTTGTTAGAGAGAGAGTGAGAGTTTAGGTTGTAGAGTGTATATAAATGGTAGGTTTTTGTGTTTTAATTATTAAAATAAGAAGAGTTGTGTTTGGCAACATGAATAGCAATAAAATTGACCAAAATACCCTCATGTGCAAGGCACATGAGGGTTTCTAACGGAAAAAGATAACGGCGGTTAGGGTAAAGGACCAGAACTGAAACAAAGTGACAACCACAGTGACTATTTTCGTAATTTTAAAAGTTAAAGGACTAAAAGTGAAAATCAGTGACAACCACATAGACCATTTTTGTAATTAACTCTTATAACTATAACTATGTACATTATTCACCCATTAACCTACATTATTTTACTGTTAATAACTGGGTTTACTAAAATGCACCATCCTGATATTTAATCTTTAATATATATTAAAAGAAAAGTGTTATGATCTCATTATTCTATTTTTAAATTTTTTTCTCTAATCGTTATTTCCATAAATAGCTAAAGAATGAAAAGTTTCTTACATTAAAAGCCTTAGCCGAGAATTTTGTGTTGGGCATGGATCCCATGTTAATTTCTAATTCTAATTTCACTAACAACTATCGGCGTAAATATTTGAGTATATCAATTTTCTTCTTTGTCTTCCGATTTTTAAAAATGTTTCTGGTTTCGAAATTTCGGATTCGAATATTGAAAACCTAGGGTCCATTTGGTTCGCGGAATGAATATGGAGGAATTGAAATTTGACCAAGGAATTGGAATTAATAGGAATTTGAATTCGTACGAATTGGAATTTGTGAAAAAACTATATCTTGTTTGGTTAGTAAAGACCGGAATTGGAATCTAGCAAAAAATAAATTAATTCAATACATATAAACCAAAATAAATTATGCAATTAACCGCCCACCACCCCCACCCTATAGTCTACCTAGGGCGGCAGTGGCGAGGGCGGCGGGTGTGGGTGGTGGTGGAGGTTGGCAGTGAGTGGCGGTGGAGGTTGTTGATGACGGCGGTGGTGACGGTGGTGGCGGTGGCGACGACGATGGTGTTGGTGGCGGCGGCGGCGGTGGTGGCAGTGACGGCGGTAGCGGTGGCTGCAGTGGTGGTGGTGGCGGTGCGGGTGGTGGCGGCGGCGGCGGTAATGGTGGTGGTGGTGAGATGGTGTAAAGTAGGGTAGGGTGGGGGTGGGGGTAAGGTAGGGTAGAGTAGGGTAGAGTAGGGTGGGATGACGTAGGGTAGAGGTGGGTAGTGTAGAGTAGGGTGGGATGAGGTAGGGTAGGGGTAGGGTGGGGTGGGGTTGGGGTGGTGACGGGGGGTGGGGTGGGATAGAAGACAACAATTATGTTTTAAGATTCCTTATGATTTGAAGAATTCCATCCATTTGGGGAAAGAATTCTCAATTCCTTGATTTAAGGAATTCATTGGAATGGTCGAATTGCATTCCATAAATTTCGCGAACCAAACACAAACAAGATTTAGGAATGCTCAATTTCAATTCCGTCCAATTCCATCCAATTACAACGAACCAAACGCCCCTAGTATCCGAAATTTTGATATACAGTTTTGAACACCCCTGATAAATACTATACGATATATAAATAACGCATCTCGCCATTTATTAGCCGTTTGCTCAGTTCGATCCCTCCCCCAGGCCCCCACCATATTACCATAAGGATTTTTTTCCACTTTATCTTTTACAAACACCTCCCCTCCATTTTTTCTTTTAAACATTTCATTATATTTTATGATATATAATTTATAATGATAATTCGTACACAATAAAACTATTCATACACAACTCTACGTTTTATTAACTTGTACCGCAATTTACCACTTATATCTGTTATGTATAACTAAAATTTATTGCGTATAAATCAACTCTTTATATTTTATTGTTACAATAATACTTTTTTGTTTACTAACCGTGTCATTTAATAAGTCCCTCCCCTTCCTTTTTAATCATTTTATTATTATTTTTCGATATACACTTCACTGTACAAAATTATGTTTAACCTTTTTTAACCACGTTCTAAAAATATATCATAAATTTGTTTTTTATAAAAATAAAAATGCTATTTCTTTTTAACTTTAGTTCTACCAAATCCTCCTAAAAGATTCAAGGTTTTTAAAAAACTTGAAAGAAGTCGTTTTAAAACTAACGTAAGATATCCTATTGTTTATAACTATAGTATATGTTCGTGTGATGTGACACGCTTGTTGGTTTAAAAAAATCATAAATATTAAACATTAATAATAATATAATAAATATTTATACACGTGAAAGAAATAAGAACTTTAAAAAAATGACGACATACGACACTAACACTCAGGTAAGCGGTGGGGCATCAACACAAGGGGGAAGGGAGACGTGATGACAGAAATATAATATCATGATACAAATAGAAGTGATTATTTATTGTTAAAATTAGAGACAATATGGTTAAGTCTTTATCGTTTATAATTTAAAAACATTTAAAAATTATAAAATATGGTATTTTGAAATGTTATAAATGGTAGTTATGATATTTGTAAATTAGGGTGAGCAATTACAATATGTAAACGTTTAAAAAGAGTATATATGAAATTTTCCTTAATAAATTTGATTTAAATTAAGGTAAAATTGAATTTAATTTTGACTAAAAAAAGTCAAAATTTAATTTTAATTTTTATCAAAATGGATGGTTTAGATTTAATAGTTAAAATTTTTATTTTAAATCAATGTTAGGAATTTCTGATCAATTTTATTTATATTAGTTTTTATTTGAATTAAAAGATTGGTACTAATGTGATAACATTTTATATCAATAACACATACAATAACAAGATTTAATTTTGTTATGTACAAATAATAGATAAAATCTCAGTAATATGTCTTTTAAGTTATGTATAAAACGAGGATTTTTAAGCCCGCGTGATGCAGCGGGGTTTATAACAAAATTATGAAAAATATTAATAAAAAAATTAATATTGATAATTTATAAGGAAAGTTTGTATGAATTTATGTCATTTAGTTATACTTAATTAGTTGTAAATACATGCATTTTTAATAATAACTCAAATATATAGACTAATTTTCTAGCTGTGAAGATTTTTTAGATTAATATAAGATGATATTTCTTTTATTATTTTTTCGAATCATAACAAATGACATAGTTAATTAAAAAAGGGTCTATCTAAAAAAAAATTATATCTTATATAAATGTTACAAATGTATCATTCCAAATTAAAAAAAAATACTTTTCAATATATATATATACATTAATAAAGTTTATTTATCATTATAGAAATAAATAATTTATTATGATTTTAGAATTTATTGTAAAATTGAGGCTTGGGTTGAAAGTGAACATGTTATTTGGGAATTGGGATTGTTTGTGAAAATTAGAGTACCATACATTTTGCAGGAAAAAATACACTTAGCCTATATATATTAACAAAGGCATTTATAAACCAAAACTGTGTTTGTCAAAATGGCTAGAGCGCTAGCCTTTTTCATAAAAGCTTCAAGTTGGGTTGAAAGTGATCATGTTATTTGGGAATTGGGATTGTTTGTGAAAATTGGAAACAAAAGAAAAAAAGGAAAAGAAGTAGGAGTCGAATTTGGAGCTTTCATGAAAAAGGCTAGCGCTCTAGCCATTTTGACAAACACAGTTTTTATAAATGCCTTTGTTAATATATATAGGCCAAGTGTATTTATTTTTGCAAAATGTATGGTACTCTAATAAGAAACATTTAATCCAAGTAACTTTCACTTTCTGTAAATTCATTCTCAAAATTTTAATATAAGCTAATATTTATATTCAATATTACTCTAAATTGTTTATCCTATAAGTTATACTTAAATTCGGGGGCGGACTCAAGTGTTACGTAACGGGGTCACGGGACACCATCCAATTTTGTACGCGTAGTGTAAATTTCCATCTCGCGTAGTGTAAATTTCAATTTTTTCGCGATTGTGCTACCATCCATTTCAAATTTTAGGTCCGGTGCTACCATCCATTTCAAATCCTGGGTCCGCCCCTACTTAAATTATAACCTTAGACGGTATATTATTTAAAAGGTTGTCAGATATAGATGATTGAAGAAGAATCTTTTAAATATACTTAAAAATATACAATTAATTCTATTTTTTTAAGTATAGACTAAGGCCTTGTTTGGTTCACTGTATTTCGTGAGATTTCGTGGGAATAGGATTTTAAATACAAGAAAATGTTGTGTTTGTTTGGAAAAAAAAGAAGGGATTTTAAATGCTGAGAATTCTTTAAAATCCCTCAAATTCCCTTACTCAAGGGATTTTACAAATGCATCCACCCCCCATGGTATTTCAAAATGCTTTGTATGAAGGATTTTCCATTTTACCATTTTGCCAAATGCAAATTCATTTTACAATCCTGTCAAATGCAAATCCTGCGAAATGCAAATCATTTGACAGAATGCAAATCCCATGAAAAAAATCTGTGAACTAAATGCCCCCTAAGTTACATTTATAAACGACATTAACAATTTACACACGTAGCGAAGCGGGTGAACATACCTTCTCATTTTTACACATATTCTATTAAAAGGATTTGACCTTGAAGCTAGGGGTGTCAATAGCCTTTGGGCAGCAGGTCGAACACGTATAGCGGATGACCTAAGGCCTTGTGTTATACTCTTTCTTTTTCTTTTTCTTACCCAATGCCATATCAACGCCACATCATTCCCTCCTTCATTTCCCTTACCCTATTCAAAATAAGTGTTATACCTTCATTTCCCTTACCCAAACTTTTTTCATATTATATATATATATATAGGGGAAGGTTCATTTGAGAACCGCGAGAACCGATCTTAGCCATTCATTTTGGATAATGGAATTCATGGATGATGAGCGTGGGGGGATTAGGTGTGGCAGGGTGCATGTAAGGAATTCATGGGTGGGCAATCCAATTGAAGGAGGGGGAATTGGACGGCTAAGATTGGTTCTCGCAATAAAAACGGTTCTCAAATGAACTTTTCACTATATATATATATATACCCAATCCCCCCACGCTCTTCATCCGTGAATTCCATTATCCAAAATGAACGGCTAAGATTGGTTCTCGCGCTTCTCGTAATAAAAATGGTTCTCAAATGAACCATCCCCTATATATATATATATATATATATATATATATATATATATATATATATATATATATATATATATATATATACGTGTGTGTGTGGGGGGTGGGGGGGTGGGTTGAGTCTTCTATATCGAGTTCCAATACCCGCATGGCCTACCCGCTACACCTACTCGAATTCGCGTAATGATGTTCCCGGTGGGTACCCGATGGCTTCGACTCTACCATAACGCACGGTCTAATAGTTGAACACATAAATTATCATACGACTTCGATACAAGTTTCTTGAAACGTGGAAAAAGACAATTATAAGATTAATTGTTTTTCTAAAGAGATAATGTATTTGTTTGAAATCACACTAAACCATAATTAGTTTTCCAACAGGTTTCGATACCTCATATTTATCAAGTGCGAGATGGTATATACAAGCACCACCAAAATACCCTCCTCTACGATATTATATATATGATAATAGCAATGTACTTTTCAAATAAGTGATAGAGAACCAATTTTATTGCGAGAACCGCGATAACCAATCTTAATCTTTCAATTTGGATAATGGAATTCATGGATGAAAAGCGTGAGGGGATTGAGTGTGGCAAGATGCACGTAAGGAATTCATGGGTGGACAATCCAATTAAAGGAGAGGAATTGGACGGCTAAGATTGGTTTTCGCGGTTATCGCAATAAAAATGGTTCTCAAACGAACTTTTCACTATATATATATATATATATATATATGAAAAAGTTTAAACGATAATTGTTTTTCGTACGATAACTGCGAGAAATGTTTTTAACGTCATTAATAACTCATTAATAGGGGTATTTTGGTAATTTATATATTTATCCAACCGTGAATTACGTCCGGATAAACTGTCATTAATTTGCGAGGCTTGATTTTCTCGAAATAACCCTCATTAATGCGTCATTAATGATCCATTAATGAGTCATTAATGAAGCATTAATGAGTCAAATGAGAACTGTTTTTCGTACGAGAACCAATCTTAGCCGTCCAATTCCCTCTCCTTCAATTGGATTGTCCACCCATGAATTCCTTACATGCACCTTGTCATACTCAATCTCCTCACGCTCTTCATCCATGAATTTCATTATCCAAAATGAACGGTCAAAATTGGTTCTCGCAGTTCTCGTACAAAAAACAGTTTTCGTTTGAACTTTTCTCTCTCTCTATATATATATATATATATATATAAATAAGTGATCCCTCTGTTTAATTATTTTGGTAAGCTAAAGTTGTAGTTATGGTAGCATGTGTTGTGTAATTAATTGGCGTTGGTGAAGCTATCTATCTATCTATATATATATATATATATATATATATATATATTTATATATATATATATATATATATATACTAGCATCATACCCGCGCAATGCTGCGGCGGTAAATAGTTTTTGGTTTACAATATGTCGTTTTCAAGAATGTAATAATATGTTATTCGCGCGTTTCAATGTCATGAAAAAGTTTTCTACAGAAACATGTCCATTTTTTTAAAAATTTCTTTTATTTACATTTAACTATTTTATTAATTTTAAAAATAAATTTTAAAAGACAATAAAATAAGAAAAAAGATTTATATTGATGAAATAAAGAGAAGAGTTAATAAGATTTTAAAAATTATGTTGATGTGAGTGGATAATTATGTTAGTATGAGAGAATATATTTTGAATAAAAAGTTAAAGTAAATTAGGAGAGAATAAAATAGTTAAAGATTGAGTGGATGAGATTAATTTAGATTAAATGAAGGGTCAAGATTTTATATTGATTGAATTTTAAGAAGTCTTAAAATTTAAAAGAAAAGAAAATATTAAATAGTTTATATAGTATTATAAATATATGTATGTAGGAGCATGTCAGGGCTTCCATAAAAAAGAAACCATCAAGTTGTTTAGAGTAGTTGTTGACAATTGGACAAAATAAGAGTAGTTGTTGAGGACATTTTGCTTAAATTGCCAATTTATTCAACCATTCCCCCCAACCCCACCCCCCCCCCCCCCCCCCCCCCCAAAAAAAAAAAAAACAAGCATATAATTTACAAATGCAACTCAACTAGGGTAATAATTAATACATATGTTTTTAATTTATATATGACATTAACTGATTTAACTAAACTTATACTTGTATCATTTTTTATTTATTTATATATGAATTATTATGGTATTTGAATATATAGCTAGCGAATCTTGTATCATTCTAATTAGTTGCCCCTTGTCCTATCCTTTAACCTTACATACGACTAGTCTTGTTTTCTATCAATTAAAAATTTATTGCATTTGGTTGCTATAACTTATTAGTGTTTCATCTTTTACTCTTCCCTTCAAATCTATAAATATAATAACATTTATTTATTAGATTATAAGTTATCACTTAAATATTGCATAGTTTTGAGGGGTGCTAATTAAGATGTTACTTTTTTTCCATTTTTTTAGAACCACAAATACACAACCACTTCTAATCTACATCTATTTCACAACGTGACTTGAACCTCAACCTCATATAGAGAGAATCACCTTATTTTAATAAAAGATAATAATCATTAATTAAGAACCATCAACTAAATAACACTGCACAAATGTTAGTGTGTCGCTTCATTATAGCGAAACGGGTGTGATGTGTTAATGAAGCAGACCGGTTCATATTTTTTAAAAGTTCAGACGTGATTTGAAACTTATTTTATTGTATTTGGATCTGACTCATTAGCTAATAAATCTAATTTGACCAAAGATCCAACAGATCCGGATACTTGGATATTGATCCCAGGACGATCTATTTAATATTTATTATTATTATTATTATTATTATTATTAAGAAGAATATAATTTATTTAATGTAATTTCTTACCCTACCCCGCCAACCCCACACCGTCCGCCACCGACACCCACCATTGCCACTGTTGTCACCGTATGCCACTTATAAGCACGCAATATAATCACAATAAACGGTAGGTAGGGGTAAAACCGTAAACCGGTGCTTGATTAGGAACTTTGTTAAGTTGCCTACGTAGTTATCCACTCTTGGAAGTTATACCCAGCCAGCCAGGTATCGAGGAAATATCGTTTGCATCAATTAATATTTAACAAGTGTGTCTCGTATTATATGAACCGATTAGTTGGCAGTTATTATTAAAATATTATATTATTTGTTTTTGCTTTTGTATTTTTCAGGTGACACTCATTGCCAATATGGTGAATTTCCTCCAGAAGCAAATGATTTATTCACAGGGGATGGGGTAAAGTTGAAAGTGTTTATAAATAGGTTTTTAAATTTTTGAGTTTTATGGATTATTTTACTTTTCTCTCAACAAGTTAAGTCAAAATGAATACCACGTGTTTTCCAATCAATCTTATAAAACCTTAAACAAAATTTGAATTAATTTGAATTTTTAATAAACAATGTATAAACTCATAAATTAACATAAAGTTTAACGAGTTTTCATATAGTATTTTTTTGGAAAGTCATTTTCCTGTACTAATTGATTCCTTATGTAATGTTTTTGAACACCAACACACACATCTTCTAATCTTTACATATATCTATAATGGAACTTGAATTCTTAACTTAGAAATTCAATTGATTGCTATAGTAACTGATCTTTTATGCGATTAAATTATAGAAAAGGAGAAAGAAATTTAATAATCGACTAACTGAGATGTCAACGCAATATATAAACTTTTCGTATAATTTTGATTCTTTATGTAATTAAATTATAAGAGAAAGAAAAGAAATTTAATAACCGGTTATCTGAAATGTCAGCATAGTATAAACTTACAAATCAAGTCTTAAACAACTAGAATTAATTGCATTGCAATCAAGAACATGATATGCTTACAAGTCTCAAATAATTGACTATCGCCACCCACTGCACCATTGCTCTACCATTCATGTTACCACCCACGAACTGTCACCACCACCACCTATGACCACCCACTGCCATTCCACCTTACATTCAGAAAACAAGTGTGACCACAGGAAATGAGTGCATTTTACGTGTCATCATTTATATATATGAAGATAAAGTAGATTTAATAAAAGAAAATAAAAATTTCCCAATAATGGTCCTAAACTAGTCCAAAACCGCAGTGATAAGTTAAAAAATACTCCTAAAACAATGTGTACCGCATGACCCGAAGGCATCGGGTAACATTTTGGGTTGATCGGATAGCTCAAGAACACTACTAGACACCTTTGGGCTACCCCCTTCGGATACAACCTTTGGGTTGCCAAAGCCGAAGCCCCAAGGCTTGCCACTCCCACCCGCCCCAGTACCCCACCTTCTTTCTATATCTCTTCTCTCTTTCTCTCTTTTAATATATAGTAGACCATGCACATCCGTCACTCAAAGGGGAGCTGCTTCCAGCTGGTCCGCCTCCAACACCATCGTCTCCTCCCTCACTCACGCTTCTTTTCCCTTCTTCTTGTTTGAAAGTCGACTATTCAACGGGTAGTTTTTAATTTTTTTTTCCTTCTCAAATTATCTCCTATAAATACCCTCATATACTCTCAATTTTTTTACAAATACTTTCATATACTCTTTTCTACTCTATCATTCTCTCTTAAAAAAAGCTCCTAACCAACAAACAAATTCACAACCCCGCTCCGAGGTTCCAATCCGAAAGGCACGATCTCACAACCGTTACAGGCGGAAAATATTTTCTAACTAATGCCGCCTCTGTCAACCTACCATGGAAACATTCAAAAAATGCCTATGTTTTCACCGAACGCCTACCATGGTAGGTTCCAACAATATAACACTTAGATTTCAACAATTTCAACATGGTGGCTTCCAACAATATCAACATGGTGGGTTTCAACAATTTCAACACGGTGGTCAATATCAACAACTATTACAACAAATATATTCGGAGAAGGAGACGGTTCTCGAGAATCAACCCGAGGCGGTTCCCGTGACCCAAACCCGATACGGATCACAACACACAAAACAAAAGGAAAGTAACAACATTCCTGGGGTAGAGTGAAAACGATATTGTGGACTCTCGAAGAAGAGACTCTGTTGGCGAGCGCATGGATTCACGTCGCAGAAGCCAACATCGGTAGAAACACACAAAAACTAGGTATATTTTTTATCTGAAATTATGTAGTTTTGTTTATCTTTTTATCTTTATTATTTAAGATTAAAATTGTAGTTTCAATTATGAAATGTAATATTTATTATTTTATATTATATTAGATAATAAATATTTATAAATATTAAACTACTTAACTTAATAATAGTTGTAAAAAAATAAAAATAGATAAAAGATGAGATGGTGATGTTAGATATATATGTGAGGTTATACGTGAAATAGAATGAAATAAAATAAAATATAAGAGAAAATGACATAATGCTAAGACCCTCCGCATCCGCGTCGGGTAAGAAGGTTGGGTTCCGTCGGGTACCCCGGGAACACCATCGCGGGTGTCCGGGTTCCGTCGGGTTCCCAACCCTTCTAGTCCACGAACCCGATCGGGTAACATTTTTTTTCCTTTTTACCGTTCAACGGTCATATGTATATATATATATATATTTTTTCTTTTTTTCTCTCCTATAAATATCATTCAAACCTATATATATTTTACACATCTTCTCCTCTCTACTGTATTCACTATCTTCTAATCTTCCGTTTCTCATTCTTTTAAAAAAAATACATTATGGTTCCAAAAAAAATGTCTTCTTCGTATGAAACGTCGGAGTCAGATGATTCGTCTTCTTCGTCTTCCGATGGATCTCGTATCGCCGCATATCGTCAAACAAGTGGCGTATTTTTTCGTGCACTTTATACAAAGCCCGACAAGATTGTGGCACCCGAATAAAATACGTAAAGTAATGTACGCTTGTATCATATTACACAATATGATATTGGAAGATGAAGGTCACCTGATTTGTCCGTTCGACGAAAACGCTAATCAAGCGAATGAGGAAGAAGACGTAGAGATTAGCGAACAACAATATCACGATAACATCTGAGAAGTCCGAAACACGGAAACACATCACAACCTTCGATCGGATTTAATCGAGCACATTGATCGGCTTCCAAGACACAACGTCGATAACTAGTTGTTGTTTTTTAATTTATTTACTTCTATGTTTTTGTTTTTTAATGTAAGGTAAAATATTATTTTTATTATGAAATTCTGTGATGAAATTTATGAAATATTATTAATTATTTTTTATTTTATTGTCTTTAAAATAAATAAATTATTTAAATTAAAACAAAAAAATAGAAAATAAAAATTGAAAAGATATAGGGTTGAAAAGGGTTGAATATGGGGGTTTGTGGGGTAAGTTGGGTTGAAGATGAAAGATAATGTGGATGCTGATATGACAGTGGGGTAACATGGGTTGGATGCGACTGGTCTAATGTAATAATAAAAAAATATTCAAATGGATAATGATTATGTTTTTATCTTAATACTTTTAACCCAACCTGACTTAAAATAAACCGTGGCTTAGCATAGTGGAGACTATGAGTGCGTAAACGATGCTTATTAATTGTATAATAAGACCTATATATACTTTTTAGAGGCTCCATATATATTAATTTTAGAGTTATCAAGATTTTAAATAATTTAATCACGATACGTTAATTAGGTTCCGCTTGTATCACAAAACATTAGAAATTCTTCAATATATTTTTAAAATAACAAAAGATTTTATATATTTTTTTATAAACGTTTCAAAAATTCAATCGATGATATTAATACAATAAATTATTACTATTGGTTTATTGTTCTAAATACATATGGGATGTGTTTGGTAATGGGTTTAAGAAGGATTATAGGGGCTTGGATTTTATTTTTTTATAATTCCCAGCTCTTTAGCCCCGTTCGAGTGTTAAAATCTTGAGAGGATTATTAAAAACATAATCTCTCATAACACCCCAAAATAAAAGCCTTTTTAAGTAACTTATGGCTTGGGCTTGAGATTATCAATTAATCAGCCCCAACTTCAGATTCAGCCCCAGCTTCTTTCGCCAAACACACCCATGGTAAACATATAGGGTGTGTTCAACAACGAGCTTATGGTGGATTATAGGGGCTTGAGATTCTAGTTTCATAACCCCCAAACCATTAGTCTCGTTCGGGTGTTATAATCTTGAGAGGATTATTAAAACACAATCCCAATAAGCCCTCAAAATAAAAGTCTTTTCAAGTAGCTTATGGGTGTGTTTGGAGAAACTAGCTGGGGCTAGGGCTGGAGCTGGGGCTGATTAATTGATAATTCCAAGCCCAAGCTATAAGTTACTTGAAAAAACTTTTATTTTGCGGGCTTATTGGGGATTATGTTTTTAATAATCCCCTTAAATATTTAACACCCGAACGAGGCTAGATGGCTGCGGATTATGAAAACTAGAATCCCAAGCCCATATAATCCCTCATAAGTCCGTTGCCGAACACACCCTATGGCTTGAGCTTGATATTATCAAATAATCAACTCTAACTCCAGCCCCAACCCCAGCCCAAGCCTCAGCTCTAACTCTAGCCCCAACTAGTTTCGTCAAACACACCCATAAATAACTTTTTTAATTTAAACATCCTCTTTATAATTATAGCACAAAACCATGGATATTTACATAGAAAAATTATATATTCTCATACTAATTACAATATGACATGTGAAATTTACTAATTCTTTTTCTTCATCTTATTTATTAATTTTTATACTTATGTTAATGTTCTGAATAGTAAAATAACTAGGTAAAAAAAGTAAGAAGATACATTACCTCGCGTTAACATGACACCACCGAAAGAATATAGTATAAATAGGTTATGAAATGATTACGTACCCACCACACAGATCGAGTACATAATTACATATAAATTGCCAAGTGTCAATTTACGAATATAATTTTAATGTCAACTTTAATTACGTTGTGAAATTATTATTGTTTAATTAGGAAAAATATATATCGACTTTAATTTCCAAACTCTTGCCATCATCACTCACCTACTTGCTAAATTAGCTTATGTTTAATTTCAGTTAGGGTGTGTTCGGTAACAGGCTTATAGAGGATTATAGGAGCTTGAGATTCTAGTTTTATAATCCCAGTCCTCAGCCTGGTTCGAGTGTTAAAATCTTGAAGAGATTATTAAAAACATAATCCCCTCTAAGCCCTCAAAATAAAAGTCTTTTCAAGTAGTTTATGGCTTGGGCTTGGGATTATTAATTAATCAGCTCCAGCTCCAGCACCAACTAGTTTCGTCAAATACAGCCTTAGTAATTATGAGATTGTAAATTTAATTTTTTGAATGATAAACACAAATCTTTATAAAACTAATTTTATGTGTATTAATTTACAAGGTTACATACTCTAGTAAAGTATGATCGAATTGTATCAAGATCTTAAGATCCTATAATCAAGAGTGGAATCATACGTAAGATCCTAACTCTGGAATGATCTTATCAATGATCGGATCGTTTTAGCGGAATGAAATCATAAGTTCTAAATAGTTTAAGATCAATATTAGGATATTAACAACTATGGTGGCTACGACCACAAAACGTGACAAAATGAAATTATAATATTTTATAGTGTTTAGTTTACTAAATTATATTCAACTTGTCACATTTTGTTATTGTGTGTATCGGACTTTCAAATTTTCTATTGTGTGTATGGAACATTTAATTTATTGCTATTGTATGTGCTAAAGTTATATATTCTTTTCTTTTTAATTTATGTAACCAAGATACATACAATAACAACGTACAAACTTAAAGTTTGATATACACAATAGAAACTTTTAAAGTTTGATACACACAATAAAAAAACGTAATAAATTGAATACATTTTGATAAACTAAACCATATTTTATAACATAATTCTCATCTATCTAAAGTTTGAAACTAACCGTTATAAATTAAACACAATTTTACTTTAAAAAATCTATTTCCTTCTACTCTATTTCTAACTTTATTATCCTATGTACTTAATAACTTAAGTGTGTATTATGCTAATTTTATTTTCTTATTTCATTCTTTAATTTTGACCCGTTAATCCTATCTTAATTAACTAGACTAAATGCCTGTGTGATACACGAATTGATTTAAACGATAATAAAAGTTGTGTTCAATAAAGTCTATTTATTCAATCACAAGTGATTCAGTATACAATCACATGTGATTTGTAAAAGCATCACATGTGAATTACGAAAATGTCACTCCGCCCAAATTTTTAAAATCTAATCTGGACCATTGATGTCATTGATCCAAAGGCTAAAATTATTAGAACTATGAATTAATTATGGACTATATTGAACATTCTTCACGATAATAAATATTAGATATTAATAAAAACGTATTAAATAATAATAAAACGCGAATTAAATGAGATATTAAAAAATGACTATGTACGACGTCAACACTCTAACCAGCGGTGAAAATATTGACGTGAGTAGGAGGGCAGACTTGACGGAAGAAACATGGTATCATGATAAGAAGAGACGTGATTGTATTTCTTATATAAGTCATCAATCATTATTCCTACAATTAAGGGTAATAAAGTTAAATGTTATTGGTTATAATTAAAAAAGAATTTAAAATGACAAGGGTAAATATGATCTTTGTAAATTAAGATTGGACAAATACGATTTTATATGATTTAATAGGGACATATATGAAATTATCTCTAATAATTTTGACTCTCAAAAGTCAAAATTGATTTTTTGATTTTAACTGAATGAATGATCAAGATTAAACATTTTTGTAAAATAAATAATTTAGATCGTCTAATAAATTTTATAAAATTAGTCTTTTATTTATATTAGAAGATGAGTATGATGATAAATAGAAGTAAATACATGTATTCATTACGTAAGTCTCACCACCTACCTATTTTTATTTAAAAAAAATTAGAAGATATGTAGAAATTTGTTTAGGAGTTACCTTAAAAAATTACTACGAGGACCTGCCCTTAAAAAATAAAATAAAGATATCACGTTAAAAAATAGGGCAAATTGTATGAAAATACAATGAACTTTGTCTTAGTTACCATTATATAAAACAAACTTTAAAATTATAAAAATAATACAAGTAACTTTCATATCTTTCTCATTGTATACAAACAGCTTTTTATGTGTCTTTTGTTTAATTGCTATTGTATACAATGAACTTTGCCATAACTTTCATAGTATACAACAAGTTGCATACAAAAGTTGGTTTTATTATTTTTAAGAAAATAAAGTTAATTGTATTTAATGGTAACTAAAACAAAGTTAATTATGTTTTAATACAAATTGCCCTAAAAATAAGTCCAAATTTTATCTTTTGATAGAATAACTTAACTTAAAATATAATCTTATAAAAAACTTAAAAAGAATACCCAACCTAAACTTTAGAGTAAATGTTCATATGAATAACATAAAATTTCAAGATTCATTCTTTAATTTTTAAAATTACAATAATAGTCCTTCTAGTTTAAATTTTAGGAAAATTTTTATATATATCCTTACAAACTTCCTTAATTATGTATATATCCTTGTAATTATCAATATTACTTTCATATCCTTCTAAAACCTATAAACTCTCAAATATGTCCTCCTCCTTAAGTTAATAGTAATTAAATTATTTAAAATTAAAAACCATATTTTCTGATTTATTTTACAACTAAAATACACTAAATACCCATCTTTTATAAAATAAAAAAATAAACACCAGACCTCTCTCCTGCTACTATCCCTTCTCTTGCAACGTCATTTTCCGGCGACTCCATATTCTCCGGCAAAACCTGCAAGAAACGAAGCAATCGAGACCGATAAAGAAGCTAAAGAATCTTCAAAATCTTATACCTGGTGAACTAAAGATAAAATCTCCCAAGGCCTAGGCCTCCATACTGACAACGATGCTAGGCATCGAGCGTCCGACATCATTGGTTAATTCCTTTTTTTATACGAACGTACACCCTAAATTTTGGAGTTGTAGGAAGCTCGTTGGTTGCTTTGGCATCCTCAATGAACACACACCCTAGTAGAGAGGGATGCTTTGGCATCCTCATACATGACTTCCTTCATCGCCGTCGTGCTGTCGCATACAACCACCCGGAAGAACACCATAGTGGTCATGGATTTTAAGGGTGTTTGCGATTTGCGGGTGGGTTTTGGGAGTTTGTGATGCTTGAACCGATTTTGGAGGTGAGAAGGTTGTAATGGTGATGTTTCATGATTGTGGTAGTGATAAAGTGGATTTGGCAACTTAAAATTTGAAGTTATGGTGGTTTATGTTCACCATCATAGCACCAGAATTACTAGCAATTTTGCCGGCAAAAGCTTTGTGGTAGGACGGTTTCTCGCCTTATTTGAAGCATGTATAAATAGAAAATTAGGGTGCAGCCTCCAAGATTTCACTGTTGCATTGAGAGTTCTAGAGTGTGTGTTTGTGTGTGCAAAACTCACGAGAGAAGCAAGGAGAAGGAGCCAAGAATCTTTTGGAAACTCAAGGTTTTGGCAAAGGAATCATCAGGTAATGTTTCCTATATCTCTATGATGTTGTTGATACAAATTTTACCTTGTTTGGATGATTATAAGGCTGGATAAGATCTGGGTTTTATGGGGTTTTGGGTTTATGAAGAACAATAGTAAAGAATCTAAGCTAGAAACTTGAATACTTGTTGTGTTGTGTTTAAATTTTGAAGGAAGTGCCTAAATGAATGGAGAAATGCTTTGAAACAAAAATAAAGTGATCTGGTTGAGTTTTGAGAAGGTTGTGATTTTGAAAATGGAGTTTTAAGGTTCTGGGTTTTTCAAAAAGATGAACTGGTAGGGAAGGTTGAGTCGTGCGACTCTTGGGGAAGGGTCATGCGACTTTCGGATGGTATGGTTGGGGTGCTCATGCGACTTAAGTGTTTATTCATGCGACATTCGGATTTCCATAAATGTTCATGCGACTGTCGGATGGCATATGTATATCCATGTGACAGTCGGATTTGCAAGGGTACCGGATTCATATAAGTGTCGGATTTGCATGAGTGTCGGATTGTATAACTGTCGGATTTCATGAGTGAGTTGTACCATGCGACTGTCGGATTGAGGAGTTGTACCATGCGACTGTCGGATTCTTGAGTGTAGGCCCATGCGACTTTGCTTAGACCCATGCGACTTTCGCATGGGGCATGATAGCAGTCCATGCGACTTTCAGTTGTTAGGCCCGACCTAGTGTGGTCCGACTTAGGGCCTATAGTTTACCCAAAGCTAATAAGTGGAGATATCTGTATTGTAGGTCCTTGCGACTGGACTTGTTAACTTTCAGCTTGTGAAACCTGTTGCTTTTATATGTGCTGCAAATCAGGTGAGTTACCCTAACTTATATATGATATTAGTGTGAAATGTATATGTTATATCTTATGTGATTTTTAATTGATGTGTTATATGTGAAGTGAAGGGTTACGTTATATTGTGGTGAAAACGTAACTCGGGCACAGTCAGACATAGTGTGAAATCCTTGGTACAGCTTGGATAGTCAACTGTGACCCAAAGTGTGAAATCGTCGTTAGTGCACTGCGTCGGTAGTATGTGTAATGTTATGTGATCATGGATTTGTGTTGTGATGTTTTATGTACATGCCTAGTATGGTGTGTAAGTTGGAGTGCTCGCTAAGCTTTATGCTTACTGTTGTTGGACTGATTCTTTTCAGGACCTGATCGTGGGGAGGCTCCAGCAGGATGAAGACGGCTCATCATTTATTTAATCGTTTCCGCTGTTTTAATTACTTAAACACTTTGATTGGAACAATGTCTGTAATATTACTTAAATACATTCTAACTACGGGTAGTTCCGGCTGCGGGACCTCATATGACCTTTTGTTGAATGCAATTATATTCTAAATTCATTTGTTTAAAAAAAATAAAATTGGGACATTACAATAGGAGTTGATGTGAATGGTTGTTATATAGTAAGGAGCTTTCTTGATCGGATAAAAAATTTCCTTTGATGTTAAAAAAGGGTATTTAAGGTATTTTAGTTTTAAATTAAATTAGAATTATGGTTTTCAATTTTTAAATAATTTAATTACTATTAAATTAGGGACAAGGATATATTTGGGAGTTTATAAGTTTTAGAAGGATATAGAAGTAATAATAATTTTTATAAGGATATATACGTAATTAAGAAAATTTTCAAAGATATGTATGAAATTCTCCCTAAGTTTTTTAACATTTTGTTTCTTTGACCGTTATTGATAACATTGGAGGTGTTATCTTTTTCTCATATAACACTTTTGGTCTTTATACTTTCAAATTTGTTTTATAAATGGTCTTTTAAGCAAATTTTTAGTTTACTTGTTTTTATACAAATTTATATAAAAAATTAAAATCCTTGAATTCTTATTTTTTATAAATGTATATTTGATGATTTTATTTTTTATTATTATTAATATTAGACTTAATTAATCAAATGATTCTTTAACTTAATTATTTTTCCCGTTTTTAATCCTTTAACTTTAAAAGTGATGATGCTTGTTGCCTAGAGAGATAGAAAGAGAGTCTACCATTTTTGAAGTAAACCCTAAAGAAGATTACAAGGACATATGGGACATATAATAAATATTAATAAGTTAACTTTAATGAATAAATAATAAAAATAAGGGTAAAATTGTCATTTTATCTTGATTTAACAGAGTTGACGAACAACCAACATAAAAAGAACCTTTCTCGTCACAAAATAGATCTTAAAGTACAATTTTCACCATTTTTAAAGTTAAAGAACTAAAATGACATAAATAACTAAATTAAAGAACCACTTGACCAATTAACTTTTAATTAATATTATTGTTGTTATTAATATTATTATTTTTTAACATCCTATAACATATTTTTTTCAATATTAGTACAACTAGAAGATACTCAGACGAAGTGGGCTATAAGCTATATATATATATATATATATATATATATATATATATATATATATATATATATATTTATAAATGTTATATTTAATATAAATTTATTTCATTGGATTTCTAATACATCATCATCCTCGTTGTCACCCGCCAATGCCACCAACCACTATCACCAACGACTAACCGTGAATGCCACCTCCACCGCCATCACTGACTAGTTTGAGGCTACGTTCATCATTGTATTTAAATAGGTAAGAAAATGACAAAATGGGAAAAACTTAATAGTCATACAATTGTAAAAACTTTAGTATAACTATAGAACATATGTTAAAATTTCGTTTTAACAACTCGACGGAACATAGGCATTGTTGAATATTTAATTTTATTAACTTGACTTAGTTAAGGAACCAAGACCCTGTTAGGTTGGAAGGATTCTATGAGAATCTCTAGGAATTAAAATCCAATTCTTAGGAAATGCAATGTTTGGTTTACTATGGAATTGAAATTTTACGATTTTAAAATCCTTCATGGGAAGGAAAGTAAATTCCTTCAACACAAGGATGGGATTTACATTCAATGGATAATGGAATATGATCTTTTATCATTATACCCTTAACTCTAGAATATTACCCTTTTTTCATCTGCTCCCACAAAAACCCACACAGACTTCGTCGCCTAACCCCACTGACACATACCTCCTTCGCCTAGCCCCGCCATTCGTCCTAGCGTAACGGGAAGGTGATTGACGATGATCAGCGACACGACAAATCAGTCCTCCACCACGCCTACTAGTCCTCGCGTCGCTAATCATCATCGATCACCTTCCCGTTCATCAATCCCTATTCATTGCCACCTTCCTCAGTCCTCCACCGCCGCCGGCCATAAGTTCTCTTCCTCCTTTTCTCTCTCCCTGTAGGATTGTAGGCTCTTGAAAAATAGAGCCTATTGAAAAGGGAAAGGATGGTTGTAGGCTATTGAACTTGTTATCTCAATTGATTTGTTTATCTCAACTACTGATTTATTGACTGCAACATTGTTGAACTTGTTATCTCAACTAATTTGTTATCTTAACTACTAATTTGTTGATTACAACTAATTTTGTGGGTAACTCATTTGTTATCTTTTGTCGATTGCAACTGATTTTGTGGGTAATTGATTTTGTTGCTGTTAAAAATGAAGTCGGAAGTTGTAGGTTTAATTAGGTAGAAAAACAGGAAGGGTAATTATGACATTTTACAATACTGAAATCAAATTCATCTACATTGTCTACAAACCAAATAGAATATGGAATTAGATTCCACTTCCTACCAACCAAACAGATTACAAATTCAAATTTCAGGCAGATTTCAATTCCTTCATAAATATTCTACGAATCAAACGCCACCCAAGTAGTTTTTTGTTATAGATTCACCCCTAAGGCCATGTGTTGTACAAAATCCGCCCCGCCAGCGGGTCCTCTATCCGGACGCAATGTAACACCCAAGTTTCGGAAATTTCTGTGATTAGTAACATTTTGACTTAACGCGT
Source organism: Dittrichia graveolens (assembly GCA_038502395.1). Taxonomy (NCBI): domain Eukaryota; kingdom Viridiplantae; phylum Streptophyta; class Magnoliopsida; order Asterales; family Asteraceae; genus Dittrichia; species Dittrichia graveolens. Next base: position 96,874,034 of record JARJIL010000002.1, read on the forward strand.
TTTGGTATTGCCTAATTGAGATTAGGTGTTTAGAAACTTGGGGGACTTGTGTTGTAATTTCTGGAACTAGGAAAGTTCAGGGGCCATTTGTGCCAATTTCCAAAGTTGTATATATATATATATATGTGTATTTGACTTTGATGAGTCAAAGAACTCATTTTCTTCAATCTGTTGCCATCAAGAGATAGAGAGAGAGCTGTGTTTCTTGAGTTTTTGAGCTGGAAAAGCAGAGAACAAGTGATCTCCATCTGGTTCTAGTAGGCACAAGTTGAGGTAAGGCTTCTTGTTGGTTGTTCTTGAGGTTTAAGTTGAGTTTTAAGGTGATTCAATGGTGAATCAAGATTTAAGCATGTTATGGTTGTTTTTATTGGTTTATATGTTGTTTGGGGTGTAGGAAAACACCCCAGTAGTGTTCTTACGAATTGTTAGTAAGTGTTTTTGAGGTTTTAATCGAGTATACAGCAGACAGTCGGCGAACTGGAGCTGTAAGTAGAAAGGCACGGGCGTGCCTTTGAGGGGTACGGCCGTACCTCATGGCCGTGACCGCCTCTGTTCTCGAGGTCCGGGCGTACCTAAGCACGGGCGTACCTGAATAGGGTACGGGCGTGCCTGGGTTCGGTCCAGGGTGTACTTGACCCGGTACGCCCATGCTTGTTAGGGCCTGCTTTTGGGCCTTGGGCCTGGGGGCACGGGCGTACCCTGCGGGGGGTACGGGCGTGCCCTGCCCCTGGTCAGTTTGTTTGAGTGCTGGTTCGAGAGTATCTTGATACTATGATTATATGATTGTAGGGATTACTATCTGAAGTATTCTGAGTTTGCGTGATATATCTCTGTGTGATATTTATTGCTGAGGTGAGTTTTCTAAACTCTGATTCATATTTGTGATATGTGTGTGGTACATTGCAATGTGATATATTATTGATCAGAGGATCACCAGAGAGAGAGCTGTAGCACACTGCTTTGTGCAGTAGTTGCTATGGGCAGCATTTTAGCCTTCTTGGCGGATGCTAAGATGGTGCAGTATTGTGTCCATAAGAACTGTTACAGCATTCGTATATGTGAATGCGCATGCTTATATGATTTACAGTTTAGTTTTCTCACTAAGCCTTGTGGCTTATCAGATACTGCTTACTGTTGTTTTGTAGGGCGTGATTCCTCCAAGGACAAGGCCCCCATTTGACAGAGGTTGTGTTTTGGGAGTAAATTTGTATTTTGAAAACTAACGTCTGGTTGTATTTTGTGAAAACAACTCTTTGTTGTAAATATTTAGTACTACTTTTGTCACTGAACTAGAGGGTTCAGTGTGAACTTCAGCTTCCGCTTTGTGTAAACTCCTTTTATTTCTAAGATATTTCTATTATCAAAGTTTTACTTTACTTTAAGATTTTGGGGCGTTATAACTTGGTATCAGAGCCAAGGTTTGAGAGATCTGGAGGTGTGTTATGCATCGTCTGGACTTAAACCATGGTTCTGAGGATTTTTAAGTCAAAATGTAGGCTTGCAGCTTGGTGGAGGTACAGAGTGTTGCATTGAGAATATGCTAACTGTTTATGTTGTTATTTGTGGTATAGAGATACCTGAGATATTAATGATGCTTGTGTTAGATACGTGATGCCTTATGTGATATGATATGCTAGTGATATATGGCCTAAGCATGTGAATCGGGACTTTTTGTGATAAAGTTAAGATCGAACGTGTGTAGTGTGTTATGGATAATATAAGGGCCCATATTATTACTGACACATGATACATGTTAGAACTTGATGGAATCATGAGGAATCTTGTGAATCGGGTGAGGGGTACTTGTAAGAGGTAGTGCACTTGAGATTATAGATGCCTTAGTATGTATAGAACTACTTTGGATTTGAGGATAAGTGTACTGAGATATTGTTTGTACTTGAGATTGTTTGATATAGAGGATGGCGTGGTAAAGCTACCTTTTGTCTTAATGCTTTATCTATGCTATCAGGATGGTGAATACTAGAGGGTCACGAGCTACGGATCGTCTTGAGGGTGGTCCTAGTAATAGACGAGAGGGGGTAGATACTAGTGCAAGTGGTAGGAGGAGGCCACCTGTGGCCCATAATACGCAAGCAGATGAGACACCAGAGTTAAATCAGGGGTTCGCCGAAACCCAACCCAGAGTGACTGTTGCTGAGGAAATCGGCAAAGCTTTAGAGAAAGCCATACCGTTTATTATTACCCAAGTGGTAGATCATCTGAAGGAAAGTACAGGGGAAGCTGTACGGCAGGAAGTGGCAGCTGCGTTAGCTGGGAGGGAGGAAAGGGTAAATCCTCAACCGCAAGTGATTATCAGAGATGCACCGAAAGGGTGTACTTTCAGAGATTTTGCTGCGTGCCAGCCACCGTTGTTTAATGGATCTACTGATCCGATTGTGAGTCAGAGGTGGATATCAGAGTTAGAGGGAGCATTTCACACTTGTTCGTGCGCTCCGGAAAATAAAGTGAGGTTTGCTACAAACCAGTTGAGAGGTGCAACCAAAGATTGGTGGGATCTGGAAAAGAAGATGAGGGGTGAGACTCAGATTGAGGCTATGACCTGGGTGGAGTTTAAATAGGTTACTACGGAGCAGTTTGTTCCGCAGTCCGAGATTGATCGTATAGTTGATGAGTTCCACAAGCTGAAGCAGACTACAGAGACCGTACCATAGATTAATGCCAAGTTTCACGAGAAGGCACGGTTCTGTCCTGATTATGTAGCCAATGAAAAGATGAAGATGTATCGTTATATGATGGTTTTGAAGCCGAGTATCAGGGAGTTTATTGATTCGAGCAAACATCAAACTTTGAAGCCCATGATGGATGCTGCGCGGGCGAGAAAGTTGGAGTTAGAGAGACAGGTAAAAGAGAAGAGGCCAGTGGAAGGATCGACACCACAGAATAAGAGGCCGAAGGTAGATTATGGGGAGAAGAAGGAAGCACCGAGGGTGTGTCAGAAGTGTAAGAAGAGTCATTACGTGAACTGTGAGACAAATGTTATTCACTGTTTTAAATGTGGCAAGCCGGGTCACATGGGTAAAGATTGTCGCAGTTCGTTGAGCGTGTGTTTTCACTGTTATCAGCCCGGCCACCAGAAAGCCAATTGTCCTCAACTCACTGCATCCAACCGTTCAACTGGATCGAGAAATACTCCATCTTTGCCATCACTGCGGATTACAGAGAATAAAGAGGTAAAGAAAGAGGATACTTCCAAGAGTAAGGGGAGGGCCTTTCAATGAACTGCTGAGGAAGCACAGAGGAAACCTGATGTGGTTGCAGGTACATATCTCGTAAATTATCTGCCTGCTTTAGTATTATTTGATTCGGGTGCTAGCAAGTCGTTTGTATCTGCTTCTTTTTGCAAAAGTTTCAAGCAAGTATGTGATAAGCTGAGTCCCCCTCTCGAGGTAGAAATAGCTGATGATAAGTCTGTGCTCGTGACTGATGTGTATAGAGATAATGTGCTAGAGATAGACTCTGTTAGATTTCCTATTGAGCTTATACCTATGCCTATGAGAGAGTTTCAAGTGGTAGTGGGAATGGATTGGCTTAGGTGTTACCAAGCAACCATTCTGTGTGGGCAAAAATTGATTCAAGTTCAGGCCCCAAGTGGGGAAGAACTATCAATTTTTGGTGATAGAGAAAGTAAGAGAATGTGTTTGTGTTCTGTGACTAGAGCTCGGAAATACCTTCAGCATGGGTGTACAACCTTTTTAGCTTATGTTGTTGATTCGAAATTAGAAAAGAGACAGGAGAGTGTGAATGATGTGGCAGTGGTACGTGAGTATCCAGATGTTTTTCCAGATGATCTGCCTGGTATACCGCCTGATAGGCAAGTAGAGTTCAGAGTTGAGTTGGTACCGGGGGCTGCATCGATTGCCAGAGCTCCGTACAGACTTGCACCGCCAGAGATGCAGGAATTGATGAAACAGTTGCAAGAGTTGTTGGATAAAGGTTTTATCAGACCAAGCAGTTCACCGTGCGACGCTCCCATATTGTTTGTAAAGAAGAAAGACGGTACGTTTCGTATATGTATTGATTACCGTGAACTTAATAAAGTGAATGTGAAGAATAAGTATCCTTTGTCCAGAATAGACGATTTGTTTGATCAGTTTCAAGGGGCGTCGTGGTTTTCAAAGATTGATTTAAGATCGGGTTATCATCAGTTGAAGGTTTGGGAGGAAGATATTCCTAAAACTGCGTTTAGAACGCGGTACGGGCATTTTGAGTTTGTGGTTATGCCATTTGGTCTTACAAATGCACTTGCAGCATTTATGGATCTTATGAATAGAGTTTGCCGTCCGATGTTGGACAAATTTGTTATTGTGTTTATTGATGATATTCTCGTGTATTCAAGAAACCCGGCAGAGCATGAAAGACATTTGAAAGAAGTTTTGGAGACGCTGCGAAGAGAGAAGCTGTATGCTAAATTCTCCAAGTGTGAATTCTGGATTCAAGAGGTGTAATTCTTGGGTCATCTGATTAATAAAGAAGGAATTAAAGTTGATCCTGCGAAGGTTGATGCAGTTATGAAGTGGGAACCTCCGAGGAACCCTACTGAAATCAGAAACTTTTTAGGGTTAGCAGGTTATTACAGGAGATTCATTCAGAATTTTTCAAAGACTGCCGTTCCATTGACCAAGCTAACCAGGAAGAATGCAGAGTTTGTATGGGGAGATGAACAAGAGGCTGCGTTTTCAACTCTCAAGCAAAGGTTATGTGAGGCACCTGTTCTTGCTTTTCCAGAAGGTGTGGAAGACATGATAGTGTTTTGTGATGCTTCTTATTTGGGGTTGGGATGTGTTTTGATGCAGAGAGGTAGAGTGATTGCTTATGCTTCGCGACAGCTTAAGCCGAATGAGATTAATTACCCAACTCACGATTTGGAGTTAGCAGCGGTAGTTTTTGCATTGAAGATCTGGAGACATTATTTGTATGGAGTAAAGTGCACTATTTATACTGATCACAAAAGTCTGAAATATTTTGTGGATCAGAAGAATCTTAATATGAGGCAGAGAAGGTGGTTAGAACTTCTAAAGGATTATGATTGTGAGATACTTTATCACTCGGGGAAAGCCAATGTTGTGGCAGATGCCTTGAGCAGGAAGTCGGGGTCGGTACTTTGGAAGAATGAGTCGTTACGGATGACGGTGACTACGCCATTGTTGGATGTTATAAGAGATGCTCAGCTGGAAGCAGTTAAAGAGGAAAATCACAACAAAGAGCGGATTAAGGGGCATGTAACTAATTTTGTTAAGGATAGTCGTGATCTATTCTTATGTTGTGGACGAGTGTGGGTACCTAATCACGGAGAAGTCAGATAGACTCTTTTGAGTGACGCTCACAGATCTAAATTCTCTATTCACCCGAGGGCGACAAAAATGTATAAAGATCTGAAGGTAGAGTATTGGTGGCCATGTATGAAGCGAGATGTGGCTAGGTATGTGGAGAGGTGTCTTACGTGTCTGCAAGTGAAAGCTGAACACCAGAAGCCGCATGGGAAATTACAACCTCTGGATATACCAGTGTGGAAGTGGGAGAATATTACTATGGATCTAATCACTAAATTACCTAAGACCCCTAGAGGTTACGATGCTATTTGGGTAATTGTGGATAGATTGAATAAGAGCGCGCATTTTATTCCTGTTAAAGAGACTTACTCATCAGAGAAGCTATCAGAGGTGTATATGAAAGAAATAGTATCTCGTCATGGTGTGCCAGTGTCTATTGTGTCAGATAGAGATACTCGATTTACTTCCAGGTTTTGGAATAGATTTCATGGCGAAATGGGGACTAAGCTTCATCTTAGTACCGCATTTCATCCACAGACTGATGGTCAAAGTGAGAGGACGATTCAAACCCTGGAGGATATGATACGCGCGTGTATTATTGATTTTGGAGGGAGTTGGGATTCTTATCTACCGCTTGCAGAGTTTTCTTATAATAATAGTTATCATTCCAGTTTGGGAATGCCGTCTTATGAAATGTTGTATGGTAGAAAGTGTCGGACTCCGGTTTGTTGGGGTGAAGTGGGACAGAGAGAGTTGGGAAGTACTGAGGTGGTACAGCCTACGACAGAGCAGATTCAGCAGATCAGAGATAGATTGCTAGCAGCTCAGAGCAGATAAAAGAGTTACGTAGATAAAAGAAGATCACCACTAGAGTTCCAAATGGGTGATTATGTGCTATTAAAGGTGTCACCGTGGAAGGGGGTTATTAGATTCAGAAAGAGAGGTAAACTGGGTCCAAGGTTCATTGGACCGTTCAGAGTTAGTGCTCGTGTGGGGAAGTTGCATACAGACTGGAACTACCAGGAGAGTTATCCAAAATACACAATACCTTTCACGTGTCTCATCTTCGAAAATGTTTAGCAGACGAGTCTGCATTTGTGCCACTGGAGGATGTATGCGTTGATGAAAAGTTGAATTATGTCGAGCAACCTATTGCTATACTGGAAAGAAAATTTAAAGCTCTATGTAATAAACAGATTGTGTTGATTAAAGTGTAGTGGAAACATCGAAAAGGGTCGGATTATACTTGGGAACCAGAGAGTGAGATGATACGTAACTACCCAGAACTCTTCAGCAGTTGATTTCGGGGACGAAGTCGTTTTCAAGTGGGGAAGAGTTGTAACACCCAAGTTTCGGAAATTTCTGTGATTAGTAATATTTTGACTTAACGCGTTTTGGTATTGCCTAATTGAGATTAGGAGGTGTTTAGAAACTTGGGGGACTTGTGTTGTAATTTCTGGAACTAGGAAAGTTCAGGGGCCATTTGTGCCAATTTCCAAAGTTGTATATATATATATATATGTGTGTGTGTGTGTGTGTATTTGACTTTGATGAGTCAAAGAACTCATTTTCTTCAATTTGTTGCCATCGAGAGATAGAGAGAGAGCTGTGTTTCTTGAGTTTTTGAGCTGGAAAAGCAGAGAACAAGTGATCTCCATCTGGTTCTAGTAGGCACAAGTTGAGGTAATGCTTCTTGTTGGTTGTTCTTGAGGTTTAAGTTGAGTTTTAAGGTGATTCAATGGTGAATCAAGATTTAAGCATGTTATGGTTGTTTTTATTGGTTTATATGTTGTTTGGGGTGTAGGAAAACACCCCAGTAGTGTTCTTACGAATTGTTAGTAAGTGTTTTTGAGGTTTTAATTGAGTATACAGCAGACAGTCGGCGAACTGGAGCTGTAAGTAGAAAGGCACGGGGTGCCTTTGAGGGGTACGGCCGTACCTCATGGTCGTGACCGCCTCTGTTCTTGAGGTCCGGGCGTACCTAAGCACGGGCGTACCTGAATAGGGTACGGGCGTGCCTGGGTCCGGTCCAGGGTGTACTTGACCCGGTACGCCCATGCTTGTTAGGGCCTGCTTTTGGGCCTTGGGCCTGGGGGCACGGGCGTACCCTGCCCCTGGTCAGTTTGTTTAAGTGCTGATTCGAGAGTATCTTGATACTATGATTATATGATTGTAGGGATTACTATCTGAAGCATTCTGAGTTTGCGTGATATATCTCTGTGTGATATTTATTGCTGAGGTGAGTTTTCTAAACTCTGATTCATATCTGTGATATGTGTGTGGTACATTGCAATGTGATATATTATTGATCAGAGGATCACCAGATAGAGAGCTGTAGCACACTACTTTGTGCAGTAGTTGCTACGAGCAGCATTTTAGCCTTCTTGGCGGATGCTAAGATGGTGCAGTACTGTATCCATAAGAACTGTTACAGCATTCGTATATGTGTATGCGCATGCTTATATGATTTACAGTTTAGTTTTCTCACTAAGCCTTGTGGCTTATCAGATACTGCTTACTGTTGTTTTGCAGGGCGTGATTCCTCCAAGGGCAAGGCCCTAGTTTGACAGAGGTTGTGTTTTGGGAGTAAATTTGTATTTTGAAAACTAACGCTTGGTTGTATTTTGTGAAAACAACTCTTTGTTGTAAATATTTAGTACTACTTTTGTCACTGAACTAGAGGGTTCAGTGTTAACTTCAGCTTCCGCTTTGTGTAAACTCCTTTTATTTCTAAGATATTTTTATTATCAAAGTTTTACTTTACTTTAAGATTTTGGGGGGTTACACGCAAACTACTAGGAACACCAAAACGCATACCCTAACCCAAAAAAAAATCTCTCCTCACCAGCTCTTTAACCGGGAAGCACCCCACCCCTTGTTTCTCTTTCTTCGTTTTCTCTATCTAGCTCTCTCTTCTTTCTCTCACCTCTTTCTTTCATTTAAGAATAAAAAGAAAAAAAGTTGAAGAAATATTGTGGAGGGAAGGGGAGAGTAAAACGTTTGTTGTAGGAATGAAATGGGAGGTGATACAACGCTTATGTGACGAGATAGAAGACAAAGTGGAGTGAGAGGTATTATTAATAACCATAGGAATATTTCGTATAAGGATTTAAAACATCTCATTTTACATAATTAAGTCTAAAATTAAAAGAAAAAGGGTCGTGTATTTAAATTGAGCAATTTGTTTGTAGATTACAAATATGTACCTTCAAATGAAAGAAACGTTATAATTTCCTTCTAGAATTGTGAAAAAGATAAAATATAATATAATATAATAAAGCCATAAGGCATCTGAAAATTAGGGATAATGCAAGTTGATCGTCCTACTTGCATTCTTTGAAGGAAAAAAAAAAGAAAAAGAAAAACAAAGCAAATTCAAACTAATTGCATGCAACTTGCCAACCCCTGTTCTCAATCTTCACACACATTCCATGTGTGTTTCTGTATGTATATATATATACTATATATATCTCCTGCCAATTAATTCAATCAACATACACAAATAATAAATCAACAATGCCTTCTTCCGTAAAAATCCAAAGAATTCAAAACAACCACCACCACAAAACCACCGTGAACCACCGCAGAGTACTTCCACAGTCAGTTTACCTCCCAGAAGACCTCCGGCGGCACCACACCCACGTGGTGGCTCACCACCAGTGTTCCTCCACAATAATTCAATCAATCTCCGCCCCCGTGGAGACCGTCTGGTCCGTCCTCCGCCGCTTCGACAACCCGCAGGCGTACAAACACTTTCTCAAGAGCTGTGACGTCATCGTCGGAGCCGGTGATCACGTGGGCTCCGTGAGAGAAGTTCAGGTTGTCTCCGGGTTGCCGGCCGGATCCAGCTTGGAGCGACTTGAGATCCTTGATGATGAACGGCATGTCATCAGCTTCAGCGTTGTTGGTGGGGACCACCGGCTTAAAAATTACCGGTCCGTTACCACACTCCACTCTTCACCGACAGGCGGCGGCACCACCGTCGTCGTGGAGTCGTACGTCGTCGACGTGCCGCCGGAGAATACCAAGGAAGAAACGTGTGTGTTCGTGGAGACAATCGTACGATGTAACCTGCTTTCGTTGAAACAGATGGCGCAAAATTTATCGCATTAATAATTATCAATTTCATTCTGCATTTTCTAGGTTAACTTTTCTTATAATGTTGGGAATTCATATATATTAGTTTTCTTCTTTCTTTTTTTTTTTCATGAGATTTTTACCAGGTTGTTATTTCATGGTGTAATTTATGTAATGAAATCTCCTAGATCACTCTCATGTTTAATAAAATACTATTTATAATTTCACTTTGTATCTATTCTCCTTTACAATATCTATAACTACAATAGAAGATGATATCATATTTGACAACAAGAGCATATATATATATAGCTTAAATTATGCATGGTTTAGAGAAATAATTAACATGTATATATATTTGTTCTACTTTAATTTTAGCACAACCAACTCAAGCTAGCTAGCTAGTGGTAACATATATACATGTTTTTTTCTCTTAACTACAACCCTTAAAACAAGTACGTGTACGTTATATATTTTCTCCCACCTCACGACATGGCCGATAAGGTGGTGCAGGCGGCCCTCTTAGGAACACCATTCCTCCCCCTTCATATTCAGCCCTGCAATTTCGCAGCTCGATCACTTCCCCTCTAGTGGCATCTCTACTCTGCTAGCCTTCTCTCTCTCACACACTCTCTCTCTACATATCTCTCATAGACATATATTTTGTAATTAAAAAACAAATAATTAAAAAGGATGAACGGGAAAGATAATTGGGGAGGGAGCTTCAGAATTATATATGTATCTTGCACTTCTGCGAGGACAGGTCGTCGCTAAAAGTTCGTCGCTGAAAGCTCGTCGCGAAAAGTCGTTTAAAAAAAGCAAAATTAAATTAAAAAATCTTTAGCGACGACATATTGTCCTCGCCAAAAGTATCAGCGACTAGAAAGTCGTCGCGAAAAAGGTTTTTAGAACATATTTTTGAATACTTTTAGCCACGACTTGTCGTCGCTAAAAGTGTAATTTTTTTAGAAAAGAGGAAATGCTTACCAAATTTTTCTTAACTAATATATCAGTTATATGCATCCATATCCTAAACGATACAAAACATTCAAAAAGCAGTCCCAAACAGGGGACAATCCAAAATTATATATTTTAGTTTATAATTATATATTTAAGTTTATCATTATATTTTACCTTCTTAACATATAACTCATGTAATCAAGAATATTTTAAAATATATATAAATGCTAAATATATAAAAAAATTATTTCATAACCCACTTGCTTCTTATTACTAAAAAATTATCAAAATCATCATATTCTAAGACGTCATTTAAGTTGTATAGTTAGAAAAAAACCTTATAATCTTGTATTATGTCACCGGAGTAAAGTCGGAGGTCCGTCTGAGTGTCGCCGGAGTTCACCGGAGAAGTAAACTAAAAAGAAAAACAAGGTTGTTATGTATGAATAATTTAACAAACACCCATATAATATAAAAAACTAACCTTTAAATGTCAAAAAGGTACCGGAATTCCATATTTGGCCGGAAAAGATGGGAGTTTTCGCCGGGAAAAATGGAACTTCGTTGCTGGAACTAAGATGATGTTGACAACCAAAAACAACACAACAACCCAAGTGTTAATCACATTAACTACTTCAAAATTATCAAAAATGTATGAAATAGGGGGAGGAAGAAGATGAACCTGTGAGAGAGAGAGAGAGTAAAAGTGATAGAAGGGTGAAAAAAAAGTAAAAATGTATTTTCAGATTTTAACCCGGGTAAGGGCTTCGGCGACGACAGTGTCGTCGCTGAAAGTCACAAACAGACAAACCCCTCGACGAAAATATATAAATATTTAAAATAAACCCTTTAGCGAGAACGTATGTCGTCGCTGATACTTTTAAACCGGGCAACGTTTTCATTCTACCGCTCAAACTGTTTTTTACTGTGGGGAAAAAAGATTTACAAATTTTTAAAAAACCTTTAGCGAGGACTTGTCCTCACGGAAACTAAATTTAGTCAAATCGCGCCTTCCCTAAGGTGAAGTGTTATAGAGTTTTGTCTTTTTCCTATCCTTTAGCAAAGATCTTGTCGTCGCTGAAAAGTGCCATGTCCAAATCATGATTTTCTTGTAGTGAGTATATACCCTTTGCTATTCGAGATGTTATCAAAACCCATAAAAGTATCCAACATTTTAGTATAAACTTGTAAATTTAAAAGTACCCCCTAGAACATATTATAGTTGTGCAAACCTTACAGGAAAATAATAATGAACCTAATTTGATTAATATACGTACCTGTGCATGTATACAATGACCGGACTATATATGATTTCCTATGTTGCACGTAAATGATTCTTTTACTAAAAAAATTTATTTATCTAAAAAAATACATTTTTACTAACGGTAACATAACTTTGATCAAGAGTGTTTATTTTACCTTTCGTTAATAAATAAATTTCATAAATGGAAAAATCACCACTCTAATACAAGAAAATTGTTGAAAAAAATATTGTATATATGCAACATAGCATTCTATAAAACCGATTCTAGGTACCTTTTTCTTCCAATAAAAAAATTCCTAGTATTCTTCATATAAAACAAAGTGAAAGCACTAGCATGGAGATCTGTCTTTCACTTTTTCAAAAGGCTTTTGGCCTATCGATCGTATGAATATGTGTAAGGCGTTTCTTAATTTCTCTTGAAGTTAATAGTTTAACTCTGTTTGAGATCGACATAGGCGTAGAATTAAGGTAAGTGTGATTAGTTTGCTATAAAAAATTTAATTTTTTTTTTGTGTTGGTGCATATGATCGATCATGTATTGCCGGGTTGAGAATGTAGTGTAATTTTTTTATGACAGGTTGCCCAAAATAAGAACATAAATAGCTCATCTTAACTCTTAAGTTAAATTTGTTGACCAATTAATTAATAGCTAGCAAGGTTTTGAAAATGAGAAAAGTAGTCCGGCCATTTCAATTTTGCAAGTGGGATATATATATATATATATATATATATATATATATATATATATATATATATATATATATATATATGTAATCATTTTAATTAAATAGAATTCCTCCAATATTATATGATTTTAATCGGTTTCCTTTTTATTCCTATTTGTTCCGTACACAAATAATATAATATATAATATGTCATGATTAATTCACTAGACTACTTAATTTAATTTCGTCACCCAGGCATTTGAACATGTAAGATTGATCGATGTTGACCAGCTGGCCGGCCCGCGCGTTTTAAACTTAATTCTGGCCGGGTCGGGTTGATTTCAGAAATTAATATGCATACATATTTGATTAGACGAGTAGTTACTAGCTTGTTTTACAACACAAATTAACTGCTTCAAATTAGTAAAATTAAGCAAAGACGCGCGTTGCGTCACTCTTCATCACATAACCCGCCCATTTCCATCCGTTTCAATGTGATATTAGTTTCAGACCTCTAGCTAGGGAGCTAGGTTCGGAGGATAAATATGATTCTCCCTTGATACATGTTATTTGCTTAAGGACAAAGGCCTGCACATTAACCTATATATATATACACACACATATAAATAGATAAATAGAATATCTATATATTGTGCAACTAATTTAGCGTAGAGTGTAACGAAAAAGGGGTTAAATAATCGAAGTTAGTATTGGGCTTCAAGCATGAAGCATGAAGCCTGTGTGTGTGATTTAAAGTTCGAGCAGTGTGTACGTACTCTTATAATTCTTATTAATTCCAATGAGAAGGAAGCAGTACATTATACGAGACTTACTGTTGATCGACAAAGAATTGAAGGCACATGCGAGAATTGAAGATGGAAGTTGTAGAGATGAATAAAAGGTGGACTTAATTATTGCCGTAAAACGACGGCCGTTAGACAGAATGAGGTACGTCTTGATGATCGATTGTGTTAGTAATGCGTTGTGGCTATCACGGACAAGTTAAGATACAAAAGATGTAGTATGATAGTTTGGAAATGTTCGAAGGAGAGAACCAACGTACAGTCCGCCCCCGGCCAATCAAGAGAATAGGAGTTGCAGTCAACAGGACAAGAAAGAGAGGACGTTCATCAGCGCCTCACGCTCCTCAGCTGGCACTATCACATTTATTTAAAAAAAACTCATTAATCATTCTAATGATCATAACTATGTCATGTTTAAGAATTTTAACAAAAAAATTATACCATTAGATTCAGTTTTTCTTGCTCTTTAATTCAAGACCACTATCCCATATTTCTAAAAATTTGATTTTAAAAATGCAAATTTCATATCTGATTCTGAGATATTTGTTTGCATTTAGATATTGTTTGTAAAATTCGACGTCCATGGTTCGACATCTGATGTGTTCTTTTCATTATCGTAGTCATGCCTTACATTTAGATATTTGTTTGCATTTGATATTGTTCGTACATGTTGCATTTAGATATTTGTTTGCATTTAGATTTGTTCTTTTCATTTCTGAGATATTTGTTTGCATTTAGATATTGTTTGTAAAATTCGACGTCCATGGTTCGACATTTGATTTGTTCTTTTCATTATCATAGTCATGCCTTGCATTTAAATATTTGTTTGCATTTAGATATTGTTTGTACATGTTGCATTTAGATATTTGTTTGCATTTAGATTTGTTCTTTTCATTATCGTAGTCATTTTGCATTTACATGTTGTTTGTAAAATTGTTACATTAACATGGTTATATCAGTTTGCATTTACATGCTGTTTTTGTACTATTGTAACATTGATTCTGAGATATTTGTTTGCATTTGCAATTTCATACTGCTGTTTGCATTTGCAATTACATGTTGCTGTTTGCATTTGCAATTACATGTTGTTGTTTGCATTTGCAATTACATGCTGTTGTTTGCATTTCACATTTTAGGTTTGAACATGTCTGTTGTTTCCATTTGCAATTACATGCTGCTGTTTGCATTTGCAATTATATGCTGCTGTTTGCATTTGCATACATGTTGCTGTTTGTATTTCACATTTGAAAGTGCTACTGTTTGCTTTTTTGCATTTGCATTTTAGGTTTGAACATGTAATATCAGCCCTTGTTACTTGCATTTCACATGCTGCTGTTTGCATTTTAGACTTTTCTTAATTTGGTAATCTGCATTTTCATTGAATGGGTTTGTGACGTATGTTTTTATTGAATCATATTTGTGAAATGCAGATGAAAGTTGTGAGTTTGCATTTTTGTTATCTTCTTTATGTGGGTTGCATTTTGCATTTGCATTTTCGTCAAACAATTTGCATTTTTGTTATCGGTTCTTTTTTTTTTCATTTTCGGTAGCAAATATACGAACATGCATATATATATATATATATATATGAAAATGCAAATATATAAACATGCATTTTGTATGTGAAAGTGCTGTTGTTTGAATTTTAGATGATGTTACTTGCATTTCACATGCTGTTGTTTGCATTTTAGACTTTTGTTACTTGTATTTCACTGCTGCTATTTGCATTTTAGACTGTTGTTACTTGCATTTCACATGCTGTTGTTTGCATTTTAGACTGTTGTTTCGTCAAACAATTTGCATTTTGAAAAAAAAATTAGAAAACATATTAATCATGGTCTTGAATTAAAGAGGATAAAAAACTGAATCTAATGGTGCAGAAAATGCAAAAAATTTATACCATTGATTTTCATCACAGCTGAAAATGCAAATATATGTATATGTACATGCAAATGCAAATATATGTACATGAAGCTGAAAATACAAATATTATATATGTAGCTGAAAATGCAAAAAATTTATACCATTGATTTTCATCACAGCTGAAAATGAAAATATATGTACATGCAAATGCAAATATATGTACATGCAGCTAAAAATGCAAATATACCATTGATTTTCATCACAGCTGAAAATGCAAATATATGTATATGCAGCTGAAAATGCAAATATATGTATATTCAGCTGAAAATGCAAAAAATTTATACCATTGATTTTCATCACAGCTGAAAATGCAAATATATGTACATGCAGCTGAAAATGCAAATATACCATTGATTTTCATCACAGCAGAAAATACAAATATATGTATATGCAGCTGAAAATGCAAAAAATTTATACCATTGATTTTCATCACAGCTGAAAATGGAAATATATGTACATGCAAATGCAAATATATGTACATGCAGCTAAAAATGCAAATATACCATTGATTTTCATCACAGCTGAAAATGCAAATATATGTATATGTAGCTGAAAATGCAAACAATTTATACCATTGATTTTCATCACAGCTGAAAATGCAAATATATGTACATGCAAATGCAAATATACCATTGATTTTCATCACAGCTGAAAATGCAAATATATGTATATGCAGCTGAAAATACAAAAAAAATGATACCATTGATTTTCATCACAGCTGAAAATGCAAATATATGTACATGCAGGTATATGAAATACAAATATATGTATATGCAGGTATATGAAAATGCAAATATATAAACATGCATTTTTGAAAAAATCATCCAAAATATATTAAGACTAGTCTTAGATTAAAGAGGATTGCATGTTCAGATTTGATTATAATCTTAATCCACAATTGCATGTTCAGGTTTAAAATTTGTATTTTCAGCTGTAATGAAAATCAAAGTAAAATTTTTGCATTTCAGCTGTGATGAAAATATTTGCATTTTGAAATTAAAAATTTTAGAAATATAGGAAGAGTGGTCTTGAATTAAAGAGCAAGAAAAACTGAAGCTAATGGTATAATTTTTTTATCGAAAATCATAAATGACATAGTTATGATCGTTAGAATGATTAATGGGGTTTTTTTTATAAAAAAAAGCTGATAGGCTTTCATGATCCTAGGAGGCGCGTGAGATTTAATCAAATTTTCAATTTCTTTTTTGCCCTTTTAAATAAGTGACTGAGATTTGTTCTTTAGGTTCTATGTTTAAGGGTGGTTCTATATATAACCTAACCATATATATATATATATATATATGGGATGGTTCATTTGAGAATAATTTTATTACGAGAACCGTGAAAAATCAATCTTAGCCGTTCATTTTGGATAATGAAATTTATGTATGAAGAGTGTGAGAGGATTGAGTGTGACAGGGTGCATGTAAGGAATTCATGGGTGCGCAATCTAATTGAAGGAGGAGGAATTGGACGGCTAAGATTGGTTCTCGCGGTTCTCGTAATAAAAACGGTTTTCAAATAAACTTTTCACTATATATATATATATATATATGTATATATATAGGTGAGGGTTCAAATGAGAACTATTTTTCGTACGAGAACCGCGAGAACTAATCATGGCCATTCAAATGGTAAGTGGAATTCATGGATGAAAAGCGTGGAGGGAATGATTGTGGCAAGATGCATGTAAGGAATTCATGAGTGGGCAATCCAATTGAAGGAGAGGGAATTGGATGGCTAAGATTGGTTCTCGCAATAAAAACGGTGCTCAAATAAACTTTTAGGTATTATTATTGTGAGAACCGCGAGAACCAATCTTAGTTATTCAATTGGTAAGTAGGATTCATGGATGAAAAGAGTGGGGATAGAGTGTGACAGGGTACATGTGATGAATTCATAGGTGAGCAACTGAATTAAACAATGTGAAATTTGATGGCTATGATTGGTTCTCGCGGTTTTCGTAATAAAATTGGTTCTCAAATGATCTTTTGCCTATATATATATATATATATATATATATGAAAATTATTCAATATAGTCCATAACTAATTCATAATTTTAAGCGAATAATTTTAGCTTTTGGATCAATGACATCAATGGTCTATATTGCATTTTAAAATTTTGGGCCAAGTGGTATTTTCGTAAAATTCAAATGTGATTCTTTTACAAATCAAATGTGATTGTATACTTAATTATATGTGATTGAATATTAAAATTTTAGGACTGTGTTTTTTACATAAACTTTATTAAACAAAACACGTCTCCTATATTATATACATAACATTTATATGGAAGTTATGAACGGTAATTTTTATATATATACTAATATATCATTTAACACTCTCTTTATCTTAAAAGTTTTAATCTCTTAATTTTAAATAGTATATACAAACATCTTGACCAAACAATTACAATATACTAAGAAATATGAAAAGCTAAATAAATCACGGAAATCATAGTTGAAAAGTTACAACTATTAGAGTATAAGAAGTGGTAATACAGAACCACACTCACCATACCTTCATGTCAGCTTTTTTCTTCTACCACTTAATCAACAACTTAGCCTCATAGTGGTCATTTCTCACCACACTAAATCGTGAGACCTACATATTACCTAACTAACCAATCAAAATTTAATTAAAAAAAATTAAAAAGTTAAGTGGCCCACCTATTATCACCACATCACCATTCACATGTGGTGAATACCACACCTCAACTCCCACCACACCTTAATGGAGTGGTACCACACCCACCCCTTAAGTGGTCACCCCACCACACCCTCTCACCACCCTCCACTTCTTATACTCTTAAATAAAGTAACTATTATATAAAGTTAAAATCAATCTTATATAACATTTTAATAACTAAACCTTTTATAATAAAAAATATTTTAAAAAATCAATTTAACTCAAATTAAATTTAAATTTTGAAAAATTAAATAATTAAAACTTTCATATTAAATATTATATCATATAATAAATATTTTAACATAACTGTTAAAAATTGCGTAAAACTTAAACTAATAAATAAGTATAAATAATATATACCCTGAATTAGTGAATGTATAAACATTTCTAGTTTTTTTTTAATATGTAATAAGCTAAAAAGAATGTTCAACATAGTTCATACTTAATTTATAAGTCTAAGGGACATATTTAGCTTTTGATTTAATAATATCAATAGTCCAGATTGCATTTTAAAATTTTGGACGGAGTGACATTTTCGTAATTCACATGTGATGCTTTTACAAATCACATGTGATTGTATACTGAATCACCTGTGATTGAATATTAAAATTTTAGAACTATATGTTTTACATGGACTTTACTGAACACAACTCAATAAGCTAAATAAATTAGAATTACGTACCAATACTCTTGTTGGAATTTAACAATCAATGTGAAATTTTATTGACTCGTGATAATTAGATAAGAAACATATCATCAATGTTTTAAAAACGGACAAATTATCAAACAAAAAAAATTCATCATCACTATATTGCATTGATATAATACTAGTAATCACTTACATATTGTGATGATGAAATAAATAACTAAAACCGTTGTAGCGAGGTGACAAAAGGCTTTTTTTTTATTGAAATATTTTTGTCTATATAAGAGTTGATGCTACACGCCATGCCAAACGATTATATTTGCATTTATAAACTACTTTACTTTTGTTTCTATCCGTATTACCCACGATTTTTATTGATTTCATATTTTTTTTATCGTAAAAAAATGAACCCAATAAAACAAATATAAAATTCACAATTACCAAATGATCTATTTATTTTTAAGTTGTTCCTGAATTTTATAAAATCTTTTACTTTATTTTATATAATATTCTTTTTTTCTTTTTTTTTCTGAATATTATGACTATCATTGTTAATAGTATTTTTTACATTATCACTTTGTTTTTTTATTATTCTATTTTATTATACTATTTCTTTCATGTTTATTTGAACTGCATACATTCTTGCATCTTACCGAACATAACTAACATAAGACAACCCATGTTTTTTATTTTAAAAAGAACAATCTGATAAATAAGAAAGATTTTATTCATATAATAAAAATATGGGTTTTGTTCAATATAGTCTTTATTAAAATCATAGTTTGAGGAACAATTTTTAGCCATTAAATTTCAAGATCAATGATTTACATTTAATTTTAGATAATAATTAAAATTAATATAAGGAAAGACAATTCTGAGTTTTTGCATATTAGTTCCCACTTTCTCTTTCCTCTAATTTATTTAAAATTAATTATCTCACAAACCGTTAATCGTTAGACGAAACCAATTATACTGCTGCGATCCTCGTGTTCCCCTCTTTTATTATAGAGGTCACTTGATATACTTTTGACAAATTTTTTTTTTTCATTTTTTTAAGTTGGACTTAAATTTTATTAATGTATAATCACATGTGATAAATAACAATATTACATGTGTTGTTTTATTAATTTTTTTATCTTCTTAAATTGTATATCATTTAACGTTTATTAATTTTAAATGTTTGCTTAAATAAATCAACGTTTGCTTAAAACCGTTTATACATGTATGTACATATTCAATTTCACCCAATTCAATTGCATTGTCTACACATTAATGCATATATTGTGTACTAGCAACACCCTATCTCCTCTATCAAAGGTCCAGATGTGTTCTCTTTCGAATTCGATGTCTTTTATATTGGTTCTCGTAATAAGAATGGTTCTTGTTTGAACAATCCCCTATGTAATCATATATGATTGAATACCAAATCTCATATTTTTTGGTATTCAATCACATTTGAATCTGTATAAACTCTCGTGTGATTTTGTATAAAATCACATGTGATTAAATATGCAATCATATGTGATTGAATACCAAATCTTAAGTTTTTGGTATTCAGTCACATGTGATTGATTCTGTCAAATATATGACATAAAAATGCTACATTTAATCTAATCACCTGTAATTATATGCATGTATAAGAGATAAATAATCACATGTGTTATAAAACAACTAATAACTTAGAATCACTTTCAATTGTTGAATTTTTGTTACTAAACCATAGAACTTTACCGGATTATCAAACACCAAACTATAATTTTATAAAGACTATATTGATCACACCTCTATGAATCACATGTGATTATACTTTAATAAAATTTAAGTCCAATCTAACAAAATGAGAAAAAAAATTTGTCGAAAATATATCAAGTGACTTCTCTAATAAAAGAGGGGAACACAAGGATCGCAACGGTATAATTCGTTTCGTCTAACGATTAACGGTTTGTGTGATAATTAATTTTAAATAAATTAGAGGAGAGAGAAAGTGGGGACCAATAGTTAAAAAGTCATAAATGCCCTCTTTTATACAAATATATCAATTTTGATTATCATCTAAGATTGAATATAGACCATTAAATCTTAAAATCTAACGACTATAAATTATCTCTCAAGACTATAAATTAAATTAGGACTATATTAAACATTTCTCATAAAAATATATATATACATTTCAAAATCCCACGCAAAACACATATAGCAAACCCTCGTTATCCTTAGTTTTCAAAATGTAAACATGTATTTTCAGTTTACTTTATTAAATGTAATGTTTTTTTTAATATAAAAAGTATAAAACGAAGAAAATGGGTAAGAATGGTGTGGGCCAAGTGATTTTATGTCGTGGGTCTACACTCTACAATACATTCTTGTACACTAAACACTTGTGGCCCAATGGAAATATTAGAAATAATGGCTGAGCCCAATTGTCCAAATGGTGATGACAACTAAAACAAGTGGCTTCCAACGAACCACCATGTGTTTATCTTAACAATAAATAATTAATACAACTCATTTTCCACTTGTTTACCTCACATTTACGATCAAAATATATTGAGCATTATCAAATAAGAACTTGGAGTTTATAAATACGTTTAAAGGGTGTTTGTTTCACCGAAATAGTTGATAGCTGAAAGCTATAATTTTTAATTGTATACATGTGTTTGAAGGAGTAGATGGTGGGTGAAGAGTCAGGATCAAGTGAGAACACGTGTTTTAAGGTAAATAGATCTGAGCACTTGAAAACCTAATTTAATTGCTATAAAAATTAGACGCATATTGTATATTTATATAGTTTTTATATTGTTTGTTAATATAATTTAGAAGTGAATTGTTTTTAAATTATTGTGAATTAAAGATGGGGAACTTTTGTTTATTTTATAGATGTTATTGGCATTCTTTGTGTACTCCTTGAGAATTGTGTTCTTCTTGAAATCTTACTGAATTTGGATAGTTTAAAATAATTTATAAAAAGACCAATATAAAAAATGACGTCAATGAGTTTTTAATTTAAAGCTTTTTGTTTTAAATAAAAAGCTTTCACCTCTATCATCTATAAGACTACAAACCTTTTCTTTCAGAGTAAAAAAAACTAGCAGCCTTTTGAAAACCTAAATGAAGCATTTTCTTGGTAACTATTAAGGAGTAGTGATCAAGAAAATGAAATGTGACAAAAGAGACGTGACTAGAACCTGTATAAAAAGCATATGGTTCTAGTGACCATTTTATAAAACACAAGGGACACAATACACTAAATAACATTAATTTTGAAAAAGCAAAACCTTAATCTGTCTACCATCAAATCCATCATATATATGCCCTCATAGGAGTCATAGCTCTTGTCTTGAAGTATTTGTTAAACTACAATTGAAACCCTAGTAACTGGAATGTAATCCAACCTCATGGAACCAACATTAAAATCCTTTCAAAATCTATATAGAAAAAACTTCAAAAAATGCAAGAACTATCTAAAAGACTAAAACTATGCAAGAACAACTTCAAAGACAATATTAACATATGCAACAAAAATTTTCAATTATATTCCCATTTTGGCTTATCAAGGATAAAAGAGCTTGGCAAATAAGAGCTCATTCCATGTATCCTGGAGCCCGGGAAGACACCAATGTGTGCAATCGGCATAGCTTGTCGGATTGGCTATTTGTTCAGATGTCAAAGGGCTCCACTGCTTCTTGTAGATTGACGTGTGGGCATCTTTGCGGTATAGTGAAAGTTGTGTGATGTTTAGAAATATTATGGGAAACTTATATTTCTTGAAAACATCTCCGGTTACTTTCATTATACTTTTATTAGAATCTGAACTCCAGTAGTTTTGATCCTCAATCGGCTGTGTTTCGTTATAACAGTTTTCGTTTAACTTGCCTCTCCAATCGATGCTCCTATACATAAAACAAGAAAGAAAAAGATATTGAGAAGAAATGTTTCATACAGGTTTCTCTCTAAAAGGTGACATGAGTTCTTGTTTTTTTGTTATATGTATAGTGAATACACGTAAATAAGAATTCTCTCTGTTTGTAGAGAAAGAAAAATACATGTTGCATTCATTTTTTTTTTGTGAAAGTGCTTTTTTATTTAAACAATCAAGATACTTTCATTCAATGTGTTTAATGCAGAGAACTTTTATTTTTGTAACTATATATAATGTTATAAATGTCAAATATGAATCTCATTACATGATAGACTCATGAATATGTGTGTTGAAACTACTGTTATATTTATTGTAGAACGATTAATATGTAGATTGTCTTTAATTGATAATATTATCTATTTTATGAAACAATTTGATACTTGATTGGTTAATTTTTGACACTAAATGGTTGAAGAATTAAATTAGACTCGTAATTTCTAATCTTATATGAAAATCATCATGTATAGGTGTGTGTTTGTGTGAAAGGAAATAACTTTTTAGGCGGAGGAAAATCCTCAATATCCTGCCATGATCCCTCATAGCCCATGGGAATGAGAATGAGGATGCAATACCATCTTAGCTATCATTCCCCAACGACCAACGGGGATAGGAATTAATGCGATGTGGGAAACATGGATGGGGTGAGGAATGCAATCCTTACTCCAACCTTGTTTCTATCCCTATAAGATAAGAAGACTAAAAGAAAAATGCTAAATAACAACATCGACGGTGTAGGGAACTTGTATGTGTGAGTGCCCTTATTTAGCATTCTTCTAATAGTTATTTTACTTTATCTTACACAAGTAAATGAGATGTAACTAACTTTTGATGAGATGGAGACATGCCCGTAAAGAAGACCCTTGTTTTCTCTGGATCCATATTTTTTGTTATCCATCTCAACATATCCTTAATCGCCATTTTATAAGCATCTTTCGTTGACACTTCTACTATCCTTTTCACTTCATCATCAAATGATCCATGCCTACCAAATTCACAGAATAAACCCTTAATAATTAATATATAGTAAGTTCTTATTGATCATACGGCTTTGTACTAATTATCCTTCAACTATAAGTTATATTACATAATATAGTGTTATCTATAAATACTAGAAAAGAAGTCAGGATCAAGTCTAAGAAGAAAGGAAAAAAAAGAAATTACAGGATCTTGAAGTCGACCCCAGTCATCCACCATAGGTAAGTATTGAAAATGATAATGTCAACCCCTTTCCAATGTTTTCCATGCTTGTTGATGGAACCTTTCCTTACAATTCTATCAGAAATACGATGTATGACAGCATTGTCAGAGTTTGATTCAAGTAAAAAAGGAGCCCAATAAAACTCAATTGTCGCATTGTAATCCTACAATAACAAATTCACATCAGAAAACATAGATATTGAAATCCTTACTCATATCTAATATGTCGTCAGCATCTCTAGTAAATGAGACTCTAGGTGAGATCAAGTTGAGGTTGTTCTAATGTCAAATTGACTTTAAAATTAAATTTGGTGCAAGATACACATTTGGTACTTACATTATTCCTATGTAAGTTATATGACATTTTGTCTTGGTACCCAAAATGCAAATCTACTACATATTTTGATACAACAATTTAGAGAAATTATGTTCGGTTGGTTGCTGGATTATATTACCTTGGCAGTGAAAACGGTTAAAGAACCAAAAGTTTCCATAGATTTAGAACGATCGGGGATAAGTGAGTGTAGAAGGCACACCATTGATACGTATTGGCCTCGGTTTAGGGAATCTCCAACGTACATCATCCTCTTGTTTCTTAAGGTTTCCAACATTAGTGATGCATTGAAGCTGTGCCATAAATCGTTCGTTACAAATATAAATATAAGCAAAGTTTTAGTCACAAAGCTCTTGTAAGTAGTATTCATCCTTCTTGGAGATAAAATTTAATAGCCACATATAATCTTCTATAACAATAATGGAAAATCATAAAAAAAATATAGAAAGGGGAGGGGGGAGTACATTTCAAATATTACCACGCGTAATATTAAAGGGCAAAATTTCCTAGACATCTAAGCTTAATTAATTAACAATATGTGTAGAAAAGGCTTATGCAGATAGTGAGCAGTTGACATGATAGTTTTGTATGTTTAAAACGTTTTTTTTTTTTTGTTTTTTTTTAGCTTTTTGAGTTTTTAAAAGCCGAAAGCGTTTTTTGTTTATAAAATAAAAGATTTTAGTCTAGTTAGATATAGAGTTGCACGTTTTTATTTTTTTAAGAAAATATTCAAAACAAAACGCTACTTGAAATAGTTTTTAGGAGTTTTTTTTAAGCTTTAATATGTAAAATTATATAAATAACCTTACAAAATTGTTATTATCATTTAGCATATTTTGTTTGTCATATTGCAATTTTTAACTATAATTTAACTACTTTGGTAAACACATTTATGCAAATAACAACTAACAGCATTCGGTTTATAACTAACAGCTTTCGGCTTCATATAACAGCTATTTTGGCCATATACACCTTTTGTCAGTGTATACAAATTTATTCAAAAACATTTCCCCATCTTATTAGACAAGATAACTCTCTCTCTCTCTCGTTTTTTCTATCTCCCACTCTCTCTAGTGCATAATAAACCAACCACCACCTCCTCCTCTATCCAAAATTGGCTTATGCCACATCTCTCTCTCTCCATTTCTCTCCAAACACCACTACTCTACGGTCATCGCCTTTTTACACACTACAACAACTGTTATCATAACTATTAAAGCCAACTAAGTTTTAAAGATGAACACATCCTCAAAATGTCATTCATTGTTACCGCTACATCTCTCTCCTCTCTTTCTCCTTTCAAATCAAGGTTTTAATCAAATAGCTTCCACATTCATGTTTTAAAATCATTCTATTTCAACATCTTACAAACTAATTTTAAATCTAAACACACGGATAAAAACCCGTTCTTATTCATTTTCTCTCTTTTTAAACAAGAGATATTATATCTTCTTATTAAATCCTTTTGCTTCATTCTAGTTTGAACTTTGAACATGTACTGGTTAAATTTTCAAAATAAGTAGGATGTGTGTAGGTTTATCATTAATTAATTATTTAATTAATTTGTTTTTTTTAATAAAAGAGTCTGCCTTGGGCTCGGTGATGCCAAATTTGCCAATTGTACAACTGGTCCTGAACTCCTAATGGACCTGATCTACTCTTTTTCTAATTCCATTTTTTAATAATCTATTATAGAAAACTAATTTAAATATTCGTGTAAATATACGAATAATCATAAAATTGTTATTTTATATTTATTTATTTAAATATATAATTGTTTTCTACCGACGAAAGAAAAATTTAATATGAGACTTTCTTGAAAGCTACAATAATTTTATATTAAAGTTAGCTGACATATAAAAGTAATTGATGATAACTTTAAAAATGATGTAAAATTTAATTACCGTAAAATTTGTATCAATTAATAATCGTAGATGATAAAGAACTTGAATATTTATTCCTAATTAATGTAGTGGATTAAAATTTTGAATTACATAATAATTCTAACACAAATTAAATAATAATGTGTAGTTATATTTATTCCTAAAAGTTTGAATATATATTAATGCGCAAGTTTAATTTTTTTTAATTTGTACGTAAATATTTTAAATTTTAAATGATATATTTTTTACTAACTATCTTATCTCCTATTAAAATTAAATTTTAAAAATAGACTTTTTAACTTTGAATACTAAAAGTCAAAATTAGACTTTCAATTTTAATAAAATGAATGGATAGAATTTAATTTTGATTAAATAAGAGCAAATTGTATTAAAACACAATGAACTTTGTCTTAGTTACCATTATATACAATCAACTTTATTTTCTTAAAAATATTACAACCAACTTTCATTATTATCGCATTGTATGCAACTTGTTGTATACTATGAAAGTTATGAAAAAGTTTATTGTATACAATTGTAACTAAACAACAAACAAATAAAAAAGTTATTTGCATACAATGAGTGGATTATGAAAATTAATTGTATTATTTTTAAAATTTTAAAGTTTGTTGTATACAATGATAACTAAGACAAAGTTAATTTGATTTTTATACAATTTACCCATTAAATAAAGGATTAAAATCTTTTAATTAAATTAATTAAGGTTAGTCTTTTATTTATATTAGATAGATTAGAAGATTGTACGTACTCTAAACTTCAATTATAAGATTTCCTTAAAACAAATAATAATAATAAATGTATAATATTTCAAAGAGAACCTATCATAATTAAGCAATTAACAACAGGGACAATAAAAACTATTTTTGAAATAAAATTTATAAGAAAAAACATTACCTTGCATTGGATATAAATAGTAACTTTGATGATGTGAAAACCCTCGATCTTTTAATTAATAGATTAAGGATCTTATTTTGTATACTATAAAAATAGTTTTCCAGAAAAATATTCAATACAGTCCTAATTTAATTCATAATGTAGAAGGATAATTTATAACCATTAGATTTTAAGATTCAATGTTACAGATTCAATGTTAGATAATAATCAAAATTGATATATTTGTATAAAAGGAGGCATTTCTGACTTTTTGACTACTGGTTTCCAGTTGTCCTCTCCTCTAATTTATTTAAAATTAATTATCTCACAAACTGTTAATCATTAGACGAAACGAATTATACCGTTGCGATCCTCGTGTTCCCCTCTTTTATTAGAGAGGTCACTTGATATACTTTCGACAAAAAAAAATTTGTTTTGTTAAGTTGGACTTAAATTTTATTAAAGTATAATCAAATGTGATTCATAGAGGTGTGCTCAATATAGTCTTTATAAAATTATATTTTGGTGTTTGATAATCCGGCGAAGTTCTATGATTTAGTAACAAAAAATCAACAATTGAAAGTGATACTAAGTTATTAATTGTTTCATAACACATGTGATTATCTATCTCTTATACATGCACATAATCAAATGCGATTTGATTAAATATAGCATTTTTATGTCACAGATTTGACAGAATCAATCACATGTGATTACGTATTCAATCACATGTGATTACGTATTCAATCACATGTGATTACGTATTCAATCACATGTGATTACGTATTCAATCACATGTGATTGTGTATTCAATCACATGTGATTTTGTAAAGAATCACATGTGATTGAATACCATGAATACCAAAAACATAAGATTTGGTATTCAATCACATGTGATTGCATATTTAATCACCTGTGATTTTGTACAAAATTGCACTAGAGTTTGTACAGATTCACATGTGATTAAATACCAAAAAACATGAGATTTGGTATTCAATCATATGTGATTGCATAGGGGATTGTTCAAACGATAACCATTCTTATTATGAGAACCAATATAAAAGACATCGAATTCGAAGGAGAACACATCTGGACCTTTGATAGAGGGGATAAGGTGTTGCTAGTACATAATATATGCATTCGTGGGTAGACAATGCAATTGAATTGGGTGAAATTAAATATGTACTTACATGTATAAACAGTTTTAAGCAACCGTTGATTTTTTAAGCAAACATTCAAAATTAATAAACGTTAAATGATATACAATTCAAGAAGATAAAAAATTAATAAAATAACACATGTAATATTGTTAATCACATGTGATTATACATTAATAAAATTTAAGTTTAACCTAATAAAATGAAAACAAAAAATTTTGTCGAAAGTATATCAAGTGACCTCTCTAATAAAAGAGGGGAACATGAGGATCGCACCGGTATAATTCATTTCGTGTAACGATTAACGGTTTGTAAGATAATTAATTTTAAATAAATTAGAAGAGAGAGAAAGTGAGGACCAATAGGCAAAAAGTCAGAATTGTCCTCCTTCATGTTAATTTTAATTATTATATAAGATTAAATCTTGACCATTGAATCTTGAAATCTAATGGGTAAAAATTATCACTCGAAACTATGATTTAAATTACGACTATATTGAACAAAACCTATAATATAATAACACAATACCATACCTTATAGTAACACACTAACACACAACACATATATTTGATATAAGTAGTAACGTTGATGATGCCCTCTCTTAATTGGACTTATCCATTCTCTCGTGGAATCGTGGTGGCCAGAAAACAGACAAAACCGGTTTAGACCTGCTAAGACCGGTCTTGGACCGGTCTTGGACCGAGGACCGGCCCGAACTGATCTTTTTTAACCGGTTAGGGCTGACATATTTTTTGACCGACTTGGACCAGTCCGGTTTGAACTGATTTGGATCACCTTCGGACCTTTTGAGATCTGAAATGGGGATTGATCCAGAACTCCGTTCTGAACCAGGACCACTGGTTTACGAACAACTTGGGATAGGTCAAGTCTCGACTCACCGTGGAAAACTGGTCCAACCTTCGATAATGTGCATGTCTAGCCTATCATGTAATGAGTTCTAAAGTGAGACTGGACCTATGAATTAGGACTTGTTTGGGTTCGGTTACATGATCTGTTGTGGACCTCTAAGACCATTATTAGTGAGCTAGAACGTACCCTTACATAAAGAGTTCAAATTAACCAATTTAAACGAATAAATTGATCATATGTCATTTAGCTTACGATCAAATGAAAACTTAAATAGTCATTAAGAAGTTGAGAAATACAAACTGATTCTCTAATTTTAGAAAGGGTAATGATGTTTTTTTAAAAAATAACTTATAAATCTTTATATGAATGAATCTATTAATTAAGAAGGAAAAAAAAGGTCAAACTTTTGTTTTTCTTATAGATTTATGACAAGTTCGTGGAAGCCTTAAAAATAAAAGGTCAACCTTTTTTTTGAACAGCAAAAAAATAAAATAAACTAATGCAATATATGCGGACACATAAAAGCTTTAGAATATAAAAAAACTTAGATATGTATCTTTTTGTGTATTTGAACTTTAATTCACTTAGAAAATTTAATATCTTCTAAAAAAAGGTAATATCTTCTAGAAAGGGTAAATTCTCCCAATTAAATATATTCCCATCGTAAACAAAGAAAAAAGGTTATGAATATGTTTAGATTTTTTTTTAAAGTCTAAATTGTTATTTGTATCATCAAAATTATAAATATAAATTTACCTTGGAAGAGAACAACCATGGGGCTCCCATCTCCAGAACTGATAATCCCGGTCCGGCCGGCCTTGCTTCTGACACGTGAGCTGCGGCTGTATATATGGACACTCCGGTTCTTGGTACAAAGGCCGGTTCAACGGGTCCCACACCCACCGCCCGCTAAAGAAATCACAACCATTCTCCGTCTTCCCAATCGAAAATGGCAGATTCTTGTAATCCTTTTCTAATTAACAAAAAGATCCCCGGTAAAATTAAACAATAAACCACCATTTTAATTAGCTCTATATATATGTGTGTGTGTGTGTGTGTTTTCAATTAAGACGCCTAGCTAGCTTGAGTTCAAAAAGAGAAAGCTTACCGGCGGTGGAGGAATACGGTTGGTTTTGATAATCTTTTCGGATGAGGCAACCGATGTTTTGACCGTAAAGAAAGATTGCAAAGAGGATGACGGCTAGAAAAATGGAAATGCAAGAAGAAAGTCGAGCTTTTCTGATAATATTAATGGAGGTTGCAGATGAAGATGTTGATGGCTGTTTCATATTCTTTTTTGTTTACTTGTGTTGGTACGTAATGAATGTTGAAGACGGACTTGTAGGTTTATACGGTTCATGTGAACTCAAATATTAATATAATAATAACAACATTAATTATAATATATAATTTTCGATATATGCATATATACAATTTACATAGTATTCTGTGACTGCAAAAGGTGATGGGTTGATTACTTAATCAATTAATTTAAACCACATTAGTACATGATCGTGAGAAGCATGTGATTTGAAAGAGTTGGTCAACTAAACACTTTTCATTAATAAAAAGAATTGACCCTCTTTTTTTTTAAGCCGGCTACGTAGTCAATAATTTATTCCTAAATCTATATCTTTTATTCGTAAAACTTGATCTCATGATCATAAGTAATGAAGAATAAATTCCAACATCTTAATACCGATAAACTATATTTCAAGCCGTTTGTTCCACAGAATTGACCCTCTTGATATATATCATCATATTGATTTTAGAAAAATGTAAAAAAAAGGTAATATGTGTTAGATGTATTAATTAATTAAAATTAAAATATAATGGACTGACGTTAAATAGTTATTTTCTACAGAGCCCGAGATGCGCTCTCAGAAGTTGGTCGTCACGTAAAATATCAGTTGTTTCAAATATTTTATGGGCTGGCGTTTTCAGCAACTTATATGAAATTATCTCAGTTAGGGGTGAGCACGGTTCAAAAACCAGACCGGACCGAAAAAGACCGGAAATTTATAAAAAACTAGGACCGAAGACCGGACCGTCCAGTCCCGGTCCGGTTACTCGGTTTTTTCAATCTTTTGTTTGTTTTATACACTATATTAAACAAAACCGGACCGACCCGGACCGAAACCCGAAATCTATAAAAAAACAAGGACCGAAGACCGGACCGACCAGGCACGGTCCGGACCGGTCTCGGTCTAGTTCGGTCCGGTTCGTCGGTTTTTTCGGTCTATCAGGTCGCATGCTCACCCCTAATCTCAGTTGACGTAATAAATTAATTTCGATTAATAATTTTTTTTTGAAAAATTTAGAAAATACTATTGGATGAGAATGAAGTTTTCATTTTTTGAATTAGGAAAACTGTGGAAAATAGCAGGTGGGACATTTTCATTTTTAAGTGTAATTTGAAAAAGACGGATAATATATTCTTCTACTAACAAGATCAATATAAGTATCAAAATTAATAAAGAATATTGAAAAAGAAAATTAGTGAACTTCACATATAATCTTAATAGGAAAATGATATATCCTCCTATTATTTCTTTCTACTTCATCACAAGATGACATGTGTATTCCACTAATTCTTTTTCCTCACCTCTTCTATTGATTTTGACATTTGTTTTGATCAAGTGAATAGGAGGATAAGTAGAAACAATATATCATTTCTCATCTTAATATTTTATAAACGTACGTCATTTGCATATATAGTTCATCAATCAGCTGTCATATTATTATTATAATTATTTCTTACAATTAATGATCAACTAGATATATATTAATGTTATAAACAAATTAAGTAGTCATAAATGGCGTAATTATTGTTTCTAGAAATAGATATGATTTGAATGGTGGGAAATTGGAGTTTCTCAGATAAGCGCCATTTGAAAAGGATAGGGTTTCTGCAAAAGGAAAAGAAGGCGACGAAAGTAGTACGTTGTTGAAGATATGCAGTAATGCATATGGTATCTCAAATCTCAATTATCAGACAAAAAATGAGCAGCGATAGATAAGATTTGAGTCAAGTTTCCGATACACTACGGAATTTAAAGAAGGTTTTGGATTATTGGAAGATGTGTGAGTGTGTTGATCTTTAATTAGAGGTGAGAATCATGTCGTATTTGGGTTCGTGGATTAGTGGGTCATGACACGAATACAATCTGTTTTATTATTTGTGTCAAGATGTCTGACATGAACCCATATACGTGAAAATAGGATATGCATAATCAGGTTTGTAGGTCGCGGGTTGGCAAGTCATTTGCGGGTTAATGGGTCATTCACAGGTTGAGAGGTTCGGGTCTAGTTTTACTAATTTTGTCCCTTGTTTTTTAAAATGCATAATCCAAATAGAAAATACCAAATAAATTTAACCATATCGATATAGTCAAATCTAAATGCAAAAACTTGATTACTCTAAAAGATAATTTAGATACAAGTGATTAAACATTGATATATGCTAACCTGAACACGACAGATTTATTTAAACGGGTTGGGTTAACCCAAAAGACTCGAACTCGTGTATGATCAACCCAAATCCATTTATTTACGTGTCATGTTTATGCCATGTCAATAATTATCACCCCTACCTTTGTTGGTGGAAGTAAACATGTCAAAACTAGAGCCTATGGAAGGCGATCATATTGGCTTCGTTCAAAACTTAGTTGCTGGAAATCAACGTACTTATCCATAGGAAAGAGACTTACATTACTAAATTATGTCCTGACAGCTTTACCATTATATTTTTTTCACCCTATTTAAGGTACGAGAAGGTGTCCTTTAAAAGTTAGAAGAACCAGAAGACAATTTTTCTGGGATATAAAATAGGAGATCGAAATATATGATGGGTGGCCTAGGACAAAGTTCTCGTTGCAAAAGATGGTTTTGAAGGTTTTCCACAGAAGAAGATGCTTTGTGGAAAGATATTATCATTGAACTTTATAGGTTAGATGATAGATTTAAGGGTTCGCATATGAGTGGGAAAAAATAAGCTTGGTCTTCTATCATTAATGCCTTCAAAAGCTTGGATAATTTTGACCCACCATTTTCATCTACATTTAAAAAAAGAAAGTTTGCAAATGGATCCGTTACATCCATTGTTTTTTCAAATGTCAAAAAGTCGAGTCTCTTTGGAGAAAGGTTTGGATCAAGACAGGGATGCGAGGGAGACTTCTAAATTCAACATTTGAATTTCAAGATATACGGTTGCTTCTATCTCGATTAAAGTCTCAAAATGAAGTGGCTAATGTGATTTGTTGTGTGGTTCTTTGGAGTGTCTAGGGCTGGAGGAATCAAATCCTTCATGTTGGATGTCCACAAGAAGCGGTGAGCATGAAATCTGAATACCTTTTTCCCGAGAGTTCAACGTCAGGCATTATTATGGATCTCTGATATCTGTAAGAGTTAGTCAATCAATCTGAATGGTTGGTATTCCAATCCCCTGGAGATTTTTGTAGTAATGGTTTGGATTTGTTTTTTGTGTATATTAATCTGGTACGATTTGATTCCTTTGTAACGGGTTGGCTGTTTTTGTAGTCTCTAGACTGGAGACATAATTCTGCTTTAAGAATAGCATTGCCTTGGTTTTTTATTTTTTTTAATCTACGGATTAAGTTTTAAGAATAGGAAAAAATTTCACAAAAAATTTCTACCTACTAAGTGATAATAAATGACAATGGTTGATTGCGGGTGGTGGTAGTGACGGTTGGTGGGTGGTGCTGGTGAGGCTATGATGGCAACATCATTGGTGGTGGTGATGGGTGGGTGGTGCAGGCGGTTGATAGACAGAGGTGGTGACGGTCGATGGCAGCGGTACATGATGGCCAATACTAGTAAATTATATTATAATATAATTTAATAAAATATTTGGTTTTTCATTAAAATACTAGATTAAATATATGTATGATGCACATGTCGGTTTAAAAATTATAATTAATAAACATTAATAATAAGAATTATAAAATTATAAAACATGAAAGAAATTAGAATTTTAAAATATAACGACAGACGACGTTAACACTCGGACCAACAGTGGAAGCATCGACACGAGGTTGAGTGCAAACGTGATGGAAGAAGCATGATATCATCATATAAAGAAACATAATTGTATTTCTTGTACAAGTAATCGACCATTATTATTAAAATTAAGGCATAAGATCAAATATTTAATGGTTATAATTAAAAAAAAAATTTAAGTGATTAAATATTTTAAAGTGATAAAATTAAAAACTTAATTAAATGTGACATTTTAAAATATTATAAAGGGTATATATGATATTTATAAATTATAGACAAACATGATATTTTATAAATTTCTCTAATAATTTTGATTCAATTTGACTTACAAAATTGATGGTCAGTGCTAAATAATTAAATTTATTTTATTAAATACAAGGTTATAGTTGTTTAATAAATTTAATAAACGTTAGTCTTTTATTTATATTAGAAGATTAGCAGATTTAAACTAGTAAGTATCGATATCTTCTAATTACTAATAATCGCTATAAAATTAGTTTTAGATTCCAAAAGATATTTATTTATTTAGCTGAAGGATGTTCAATATAATCCATATTTAATTCATAGTTCTAAATTACTAATTTTAGCTTTCGGATTAATAACATTAATGCTCCATATTACATTTGAAAATTTTGGGCGAAGTGGCATTTTCGTAATTTACATGTAATATTTCTACAAATCACCCGTGATTGAATATTAAAATTTTAAGACACTATGTTTTTTACATGGACTTTATTGAACACAACTCTTATTTAGCTCTATAAAAAGTAGAGTAAATTACTGATTTGGTCCCTGTAGTTTTCCAAAAATCACTTATTTGGTCCTTTATATTGAAAAATTACTGAGATGGTCCTTGAGTTTGTCAATTCGTCACAATCTAAGTCCTTTAACAAACTTTCCATTTAAATTGGTGTTAGTTTTGTCTTTATTCTAGGGTAATTTAGTCATTTCATAAAAAAATCTTTTTTAATAAATATTTAATAAATGCCTTTACTCTTCCCCTTCCCCACCAAACCCTACAAACTCTCAACTCTCAGTATTCTCTGTCTCTCTCTTGGTCTCTTTATCTCTCTCTAAGACTCACCACCACCACCACCCGGAGTCACCACCACCATCGTCCAGAGTCCACCACTACCATCATAGTTCAAGAACACCACTACCGATCTCCGGTAAGTCCACCACGTACCCCTTTTCTCTCTCATCCCAAGTTCTCTTTCTTTTTCTTTCTTTATGTAAAACCACCACCACCACCGTGAAGACCGTCACCACCACCATTCGGAAAGATCGCGATCGCCACCATCTTCACCGTATCTTTGTCATCCGTCACGTCTCTCGCCATTTCTCTCATCTCAAGCTTTCTCTCTCTACTCTATCTCTCTCTCTGTGTGTAAGACTCAACACCACCATGGTTTTGGTTCAATTTGTATTTGAATCTAGGGTTTTGCTCACAAAATAAGGTTTGTTTGGGTTCAACATAAGTCCGAAGATTTTACCATGGACAGCTGATGGTAGTGTAAAGTGTGTGTGGGTGAACGTCCTCTACGGCCGGCGACTTTCTCGACCGTCGACGACTTCCACGATGACCGGTGACTCCCTTGATTTCCTTTCTCTGTCCTAACCCTCGATTTCCCTTGAACCTCGATGATTTCAGCATCCAAACCCTCAACTTCCCTTCAAACTTGGTGATTCACTTCATTTTTTATGAGAGAGAAAAAGAGTGATGAGAGAGTAGCAGAGAGATGAGAGTGAAGTAGACAGAGAGAATAAAGTAGAGATAAAATTTTATTTTTTTTAGAAGATAAAGGTGTTAGAATATGAATTTATGGTGAAAAGAAATATTTAATATATATTTTAAAAAAGGAATGGTGATAAAAAGACTATAATACCCTTACTAATAGACAAACTAACTGCCAATTTAAACACCGTTAAATTAAAGGACTAACATTGTGACGAATTGACAAACTCAGGACCATCTCAGTAATTTTTTAATACAAAGGACTAAATTAGTGACTTTTGATGAACCACAGTGACCAAATCATTAATTTACTCTAAAAAATATTCTAGTATTTATTTGATTTCAAGCAACTAAGTTTTTATAATAGTAAAAAAAAAACATTTGTTTAAATCTAACCAAACAATTTTTTTCAATTTATAGATCAAGTCTCACATCGTTTTTAAGTGGTTTAGTTTTTAGAGTTTATTACTCTAATTCGACATAGAAAAATTGGTCTCTCATTTTTTTTGTTTAATCAGTTCGAACCTTAGAATTTGTTTATAGATACACTGAACTTATCTTTGTTACCCAAAAAAGAAGCAATAATGTAGTAATTAATTACTTTAAAAAGGTTGGATAGTTATCTTCAACATAATTTAAAAAGAAAAAATGTATGCATTTAAAAAAATCTAAATAAAAGTATTTTTCGTAAATAACTTTAAGCCTCCCAATAGGCCCATTGGTGAACCCACGATGAATCTATGACTCCATGAGTCCATGAATACGGAAGGATCCAAGGTTTTAGGAAACCCAACACCCATTGAATCTCACTTCTAAGCCCAAATCAATCTAATAGCTTGGAGAACAAAAGGAGTTGCCGTGGTGTTCAAAGAAAATAAATATTTAGTTGCAAAAAATAGACAGATGATGAAAGATTGTATGTGGTCAAACATGGATGTTGTCAAAAAAACCTTTTGGTCCTGATTCATTCCAAGAAAAGTAAATATATTCGCTTGGTAAGCTGATCGAGAAAGACTATCAGTAAGATCAAATTTAATGAAGAGGGGTATTGATATACCTTCTATTTTGTCCGCTTCGCCGTGAAGAACAAAAAACAGTACAATATGTGATTTTTAAATGCTTAAAATCAAACACAGAATGGAAAGATATTTTTACTTGACGAGGTATAGATTTTCATCAAAGAAGTCATTCAAAAAGCTTGCAGCAATATCTTCGAATAGGCTACCCTCAACCCAATTGGGAATTTTGGGAAGCGACTATCAGAATTACGGGTTACATGTTATGGAAGTTCTGAAACAAATTGATATTTGAAGGAAATCACATGTCAATCAAGGAGATCACTATGGAGATTAAACTAACATCATATAGTTAGTTCAAGTATCGTGTCAAAACTAGAAACATACTTCTTGGATGACATGGTGATTGGACCCGTCATATGCGGCTAGGAATGGAGGTTAAATTGATTCTTTTAATTGCATTGAGTTTCATGCGTTTAGTTGATTCAATTTATTTTGTTAGTTAAATACTTTTCGACTTGCTCACCTTCTTTCTACTTCTTGTAGTAAGAAGTGTACTGATATTGTTGTATGGTTTTCTCGTTGTTGAATTGAAATTAATTGCTTTTCAAAAAAAGTAACATGGGATACTTCTACTTTTACCTAGCATTTTTTGTGCCTTTGAAATCGGATTACACAGGAAAAAGAATAGAAGAAAAAGAATATATGCACCAAGAAAAATCAATTAAATTTCCATTTGACTTGTCAAGGGTAGAAAAGTTTGGCAAATAAGAGCTCATTCCATGTATCTTGAAGCCCAGGTAAACACCAATGTACACAATCTGCATAGCTAGTGGGATTGGCTATTTGTTCAGGTGTCAAAGGGCTCCATTGCTTCTTATAGATTGAGGTGTGGGCATCTTTTCGATAAAGAGAGAGTTGTGTGATGTTTAGAAATGTTATTGGAAACTTCGATTTGCGGAATACCTCTCCAATTACTCCCATTATACTTTTTCTACAATCAGATCCCCAATAGTTTGAATCTGCAATCATTTCAGTCTGGTTGTAACAGTTTCCATTTGGCTCGCCTCCCCAGTCAATGCTCCTATACATAAAACCACAAAAGCTTATACATTTTTATGAATCAAGTAAAACAATTCTTTAGTACTAAATGACCAATCCCGAAACAAAATATTACAACGATTAGATATTCGTTAATTTATACAGTAAAAAAGCTTACGTTTCACGTTTTAATTCGAGGAAGAGAAATTACTAACTTTTGATGTGAAGGAGACATGCTAGTGAAGAAGACCCGTGTTTTCTTAGGATCCATATTCTTTCTTGCCCATCTCAACATACTCTTCATCCCCATTCTATAAGCATCTTCTGTCGAAACTTCTGCTATATCTTTCTCTTCGTCTTCAAATGATCCTTGCCTAAAAATATTCACACAATTTAGTCCAAATTAACCATAATTTTATGATTACTTTTTGCTCTCGGTGTTAATTTTATGATTACTTTGCACAAAACAAATACTTTATATACAAAATAATTAAAGAAATCTAGGATTATATAAGTTTTAGAAAAGATGGAGAAAAAAGAATTTACAAAATCTTAAATTTGAGGCCAGTCATCCACCATAGGTAAGTATTGAAAACCATAATATCAACCCCTTTCCAATGCTTGCCATGTTTGTTAATGGAACCTCTTCGTACAACTCTATCAGAAACACGATGTATGATTGCATCATCAGAATTTGATTCAAGCAAAAATGGAGCCCAGTAGAATTCAATCGTCGCATTGTACTCCTACAACAATAAATAATTATCGTAACAAGAATCATTGTGAAAAATAAAATGAATAGTTACAAATTTCAAAAGCGGATTAAATAAACATGTTTTTTAAAATAATAAGTCTAAAAATGATCCACGCGGATCATATACATGTATGAATTTTTATAAAAAAAACCTTGATTTTGCATCTTACTTAGAGTGATTTGTTAGTTTATGAGGTATTTGAGTTGATGAATGTGAAGAAATTGATAAATAAATAACGATGCACATGATGCATTATTATTTATTTTTCAATTTCTTCACATTTTTTAACTCAAATATTTTAGAAAATGCTCGAGGGATTATAATTAGATGCACTACCATAAACTTATTGAATACATATATGTATATTATCTAATTGCACCTTTTTAGGCCTGTAACGAAATAGCCTTTTTATACCCCCCCCCCCCCTGAATTTCAATTAGTAACGTTTTGCATTTAATTTATTTCCTACATACTTTGGCAGTGAAGACGGTTAAAGAACCGAAAGTTTCCATGGACTTTTCGTCATCGGGAATGAGTGAATGGAGAAGACACACCATCGATACGTATTGACCTCTGTTTAAAGAGTCTCCAACGAACATCATTCT
Source organism: Dittrichia graveolens (assembly GCA_038502395.1). Classification (NCBI taxonomy): domain Eukaryota; kingdom Viridiplantae; phylum Streptophyta; class Magnoliopsida; order Asterales; family Asteraceae; genus Dittrichia; species Dittrichia graveolens. Next base: position 96,912,778 of record JARJIL010000002.1, read on the forward strand.
TTTGTTTCTTAATGTTTCCAGCATCAGTGATGCGTTGAAGCTGTACATGTCATTAATTAAGTTATATTTAATCCTAATGCAATTATAGTATAATTACAAATATACAAGCCATTATAATATTTGTCAAAATCTATAAAATCAACACTAAAATATGTTGGTGTGAACAATTTAAATAACCGTGCTTTTTATATTTGTTACAAACAACCAAACGTGTGACGTACTATTTTTTACTGTAACAAAATTTTACCATGCGCTTACCCTTTTTTTACCATAAGCTTTTTAAATATATATATTTTATCGAATGTGTTTATTTTCGGGAAAAAAAAAACTTTAACAGGTAGTTAGTTACTTTGTTATGACGATAAATAACAAACTTTAGAACATGACTCGCTAGGATTTCATAAAATTAAACATGTGAATCAATCATAATATTCATACTTTTTCCTCCAAAAAATAAATAAATAAATCGTAATTATACTTATTGTTATAGATATAAAATAGAATAGAATACGCACACATGCATACATACGACTTTTTTTTAAGAAAAAGAATAGTTGACTTAATCTGTAATATAACTAATATTAGTTCTGTGATCATTCACCATTAAAAAAAAGGATGGAATGTCAAATTCATGAGTTGGTAGAACCGGTGATCTAACTCCAATAAAATAATTAAATCCAATTAATTTAAATTTTTATATATAAATCGTCTTTTCCTTTTTTAACTTTTTTAATTTGGATGTTAATTTCACTATATTTTTATGTATTCTAACCTTAAATTTCATCAAATAATTACTATCCCTATGTTTCTAGATATTTCATAGCTCTTTTTTCGATCGTTTATCATGGATATAAAAACAAATACAAACCAAAAATATTAAAATACTAATTAATTACAATTACCCTTATATAATGTTGTTATATATATATATATATATATAGAGAGAGAGAGAGAGAGAGATTAGATCATGGTCTTAGTAAAGTACTCGATCTCAACATGTCATATAGATGTTTTAAAATATATATAGTTTTAAAAAGTTTTTTATTAACAATATATATAAAGTTATTATTAAGAAATTAGTAGTAAATTACCTTGGAAGAGAACAACCATGGGGTTGCCATCTCCAGAACTGGTAATCCCGATCCGGCCGGCCGTGCTCCTGACATGTGAGCTGCGGCTGTATGTATGGACACTCCGCTTCTTGGTACAGTGGCCGGTTCAACGGGTCCCACACCCACTGCCCGCTAAAAAAATCACAACCATTCTCCGTCTCACCAATTGCAAACGGCAACTTCTTGTAATGTTTCTCTAATTATACATACATATATATATATATCAAAACATATTTATCAATATAACAAAGAGATTAATTTCTAAAACAATAACATTAATGTCAACAGATTAACTATAACACCGCCATTTTTGCATAGAAAAGCCAATTAATTATAATTCTTCAATTTGTCGAAAGAAGTTGTTTTAGACGAGTTTAAAACAATAAATCAAACTTACTTGGAGTAGGAAGCGGTCGAATTGGAGTGATATCGAGTTCGAGTTGGCCGAGGATGCAACCGAGGTCTTGACCATAGAGGAGGGTGACGAACAACACGAAAGCTAATAAGGTGAGAAAGTATGGAGATAAACGAGCTTTTCTTATAAGGTTGGAGGTTGAAGATGAAGAAGATGTTGGAGGTGGCTTCATCCCTAGCTTTTTTCCTGAATTTTAGAGTGTAATGTCTAAGTTTTTCTTGGTGGAATTTTGGTATAATGAACAAATGTGTGTTTATTCTTTATATGATGATGCATGGTTGAATAATATAACCTTATTTTATATCGTGATGCATGTTTCGGTTATATAATCTATTCCTTAATAATTTTAACAATAATAACAATGACGCTTTCAATAGAGGTTTTGATTATTTAATTAATATGATTAGGTAAGTTAAATTTAAATGTACGTTATGTTACCTAATTAACAATATATATGTATATATAATTTGTTACATACATATACAATGACTGTATTTTCTTCTATACTTAATAATCATATATGATTGAGTATTGAGATTCTATTTAAACATGATCAATCATATTGTTTTATAGCATTCATATTTATGAGAAAACATGACCCTCGTAACATATAATTAAGAGGATTAATTATCATGATATAACATTATACAAGTTTAAAATCAAAGTTATGATTAGGTAAAGTATCTCTGTAACATTATAAAGTTATGGTGTGATCCAGTAATTAATTTTAAAATCAATTTAAATTTTTTGTTAAAAATAGCAGCTTAATTATAACTATGCTTACATTTTAATTTCTCTGGGTTTTTATAAATTAACTTATTTATAAGATGGAGTTTAATTATATTTAAAAACTTATAATTAAAACTCGTGTGTCTTCTACCGAGCGCATGTTATAAAAATAACTGGTCAAAACGACTTGAATTATAAGTTATAAGATCGTGGGTGTTGAGAATTAAACAACTTGGTGTCAAATTAATTACTGACGAATAGCAGATTTTAAAATCGATCTTTGTTATCAATTAAAGTAAGTGTTTTTATTTATAATCTTTTTTTTCACAGAAATCTAAATTAATTAAATAACTTTTATAATAATCTTATTAGATTAAACATCATGGTCATGTCAAATTACTAACTAAACTTAGTTGGTGTTGAGAATTAATTAATTATTTGTATTGGTTGAATAATTATTAATTTCATCATGAGATGATCGTATCAAAGCAGCTTCATAGAAGTAAATTAATTAAGGGGAATGAACCACCAAAATTCTATTACTTTCCTCCGCTATATATGAAATATTTTATTATTTTGTACTTTGAAAATTATCATGTTTTCTCAGAATCCGATATCAAAATTATATATCCTATTATTCCTAAAACTTAATTAGTAAAACAAAACTTAAATATGTAAGGTCAATTTGTTGTTTTTTTCTCAATTTGCTCATTTATCAATCATTGTATCATATATATATATATATATATATATATACCTCTTGTCATATTCCCTGATGTTTTTAAACTTGGGTTTTAGTTGATTCGGTGTAATGAGCGGGTCACCGATCAACCGGCTCATCACGGGCTCAACCCGGTTTTCTATATATATAATATTATACTTTATATATATACACATGTGTGTGTTTATATCAAACTTATGTTTTTAAGTTAGGGCTTTTGTGAGTTTCTTGATTTGATATTGATATCTAGAATCCATTTGATGACCATATTCACTTAATCATCATAAAAAAAATAAAAAAGTTAAAAAAAAGAAAACCAAAACCGGGTCAATAACAGGTTGAAATGGCCGGGTCAGACGGTTCGACCAGAAACCTGGACGATTCAATAAGGTTCAAGAAAGAACATAAACCTGGTCATTATTGAACTACTCTCCTAACCGATTTATAGGTCAACAGTTTAACCGACCGGTTCAATACAGATTTAAAAACACTAATATTCTTGTAGAATGATCCCCTATTTTTAGTGAAAAGAATAAACTAAATTTAATATATGCACTTAGTTGGGATCTAAAAACTATCCAGGAAAAATGACTAATTAATATTTTATAATATGAGAGATGACAATTCTTAATTTTATATATGCATTTAGACAAAGGCATAGATGTTCCATCACTACTATATCCTAGATGTTCAAAGATGTCTGAAACAGTTTCTTATGCACTAATGTCATGTCGCAAGAAATGAGACTAGAATGATCGAATTTTATAGTTAAGGTACAATGTTACACGTATGATAGCTTTAGCTTGCATTTAACAATCCATTTAGAAAAGATGATCAAGCATATGGCAATACAATCCAGTCTTGGACTTATAAACTACCACTTAATTGGTAGACTATTTTAAGATGTCACAATGAACATAAATCGAACCTATCCATTTTTATTTTGATCCGGTATGGCAATATGACAAAAAAAATGTTTTATTTGGAAATAAAAATCAAGCAATCTTTTTCCCAAAAAATAATTGTAGCAAAAAAGGGGATATGATGGAGAGTAAATCGATTGTTGAATGTGAAGATATCATGGAAGCTTGGCTTTAAAGCTAAGTTTTGTTGTGAAAGATGATCTATCATTTTCTGCCTTTACTTTTATATCAAAAAATTAATTATTACCCCTCTACTCATTCTAAAAAAGGGAAATTGTTTTTCAAGACTGAAATTAAAATTATATTAATTATTTTAACATTTAGCTCATTAATTAATATAGCACTACTATATTTTGGGTTTGTAATGTTAATTTCAGGGGGAAAAATAATAAAAAATTAATTATGTAAATAATAGGAGTTTGCATATATTGTATAAAAGTTCAAATTTAATTGTTAAAGTAAGGGTATTAGGTGTTATTAATTCAGGTAAGGTTTCAACTTCATATATATATATATATATATATGTTTGGTGCTAACAAATGGAACAGTTGGGGATGAGTTGACATTACCCACATCAATCATATTCATGGATATGCTTGCTTGCTTTGAGTATCTCATTTTCCTTTTCTTTTATGGGGCCAACTTATATTTCTTTTTTTTCCAATTTTTTATATATATTATTAAAACCACATCAAACATATATGTAAACGGAATTTATTTAACAGATGGATCAAATAAATCAGGTTAAATGGAACTAATAACAACTTGTCACTTTTTAAAAAGTGCTCAGAAATCAAAATCATGTACGTTTCGCTGACCAATAAATACTTTTATTGATAATTTTATATTAAAATACGATTATAAATAATATCAAAATAGTATTTGTTATAATAATACTAATATATTGACGATATTCTCTAAAAGATCCTGAATGTTTGAATGTATTTTGAAAAATATGCGAATTATTTTAGTTTTAATTTAACTAATATATATTGGTCGCCTATTTATTAATTAGTTTTAATTTAGCTAATTTTTAGATAAATCGTTGGTTGATAGTATTTGATAAATGTTTTAGTTGGGTTTTCTCTAGATGGGCCGCCGGCTGTCATGTTTTCTAGATAACTTAATTGCAGGTCTCATATATATTTAAGATCATTTTTAAGACTTAATATTGTTTAAGGACCAAAGTTTAACTATATATAAACGTGATTTTTACGTGAAAACAATGTCATATTCTTTGATTCATACATAATAAATAAGTATTTTATATTTTATTTTCTTCACTAATATGTCACATATTTGAGAGTGGTTATCTCTCATTTGTGACGAGTTTGCAACGGTTTTGAAATCCATTGCACTCTACTGCAAAATTGTAAGGAATTACGAAAAAAATACAATAAAGATATATTTCTTCAATTCCATCGCAAACTTTTTGCTAATGCAACAGATATATGTCGCCTCTAAATCCGTCAGATAAATCAATTTTATTGTAGTGTGTATTAGTTAGTTATTTTAGAGTAATACAGGTGATTAGGTTAAACTTGGTAAACGAGGTAATCTGTGCGGAGTACACACTCGTTTAAGTCTTAAATGAAACACTAAACCCAAAAGTAGCGAGGGTCGATGGAGACACGCCCCCTCGTTAACAGCTGACTTTGTGTTTTCTTTGAACTGGGTGATTATTGTTTAGCTAAGTGTCCAATTGGTAATCGTTTTCTAACTAACAATTAACAACTATATAACCAACTTTGACAGTTCTTTATACCAAATTAATTGTTTTGGGCGCTTATAAATCGAACAAACCAACACAAATCGGAAGATACTTTACAAAGAACAAGATTTCTAGATTATCCCTAATTAAAATTCATGACATCTAATATGGGTTGAATTATCAATTCAGAAAAACAATTCCTACACTATCTAAAAAGTATCCATTAAATTCACCAAAATTCTCCTATTTGTGTGCATAATCAACAACAATTTAGATATAAAAATTATGGATCAACTTTTATTCTTTGATCGATAAAAAAAGGTGTGATGTATCACATTCTTTTGGGACAATCTATGAATGAGAGATTGTTTTGTTTTCACAGTTCTCACACTTTCACGCTATCACTGTCTTTTACAATCCTAAACACTAGCCACCATACGCACACTCTCTAAACTTCATTCTTGTACTCACAATCATCGCCCGTGCCTTGACACCACAATAAAGGATGTATGCCATGCCTCAGCCACATCTTAATTAGCTCATTATTTGACTTAATAGAAGTTTCCAAAACATTAATATTATGTCTGTACGACATTGAGTGATAACCCTAGCTAGTAACCCAAGTCTATGCCAATAAAATGAATTATGCATTGCAACAGACCAAAGTATCAGGCTAACCAAGCGTAGAATCATATATAGTTCCAAGTCTCCATGGAGTTATGTAACCAGGACCCGACCCTAACTACGCTTCCAGGAAACATAAGACATCCTCCGTTATCAGCTTCAGGGCTACGATATTTTGAAAACCCTAATTTCGTTCCTCTATGCAGTTACCTTAAATGAGTCTTGACTTGAACGTCGTAGATCGGAGAGATTCATGCCAATTCCTCTCTTCAACCCATATTTTATTGGTTTCAAATTTTGGAACGAACACATTATTATCTTGTAATTATTAATTCGCAACCTGGACAAATTAATTTACTAAGGAGAGGGATCGAGTTGTTTTGGCTGCCTCATATTTTGGACGTACAACGATGGCGTAGTAATTATGTAGTTTCGTATTCGTATGGGTGTAATTAGAATGGGATACAGATCGACCAGGTTAGAAGCAACTGCAATGACTAGCACACAAGAAATACTTTTAACTTGTTAACAAATAGCTATGAACTTTCTACTATAAAACTTCATGGGCTGTGTGCTATAGATTTAACTACACACGCTGGGATATCGTAGAATGAAAAAAAAAAAATGAATAATTTATTGGTGTGTCATAAGAAAATTGTCTTTGAATAACCAACTAAAAGATTCATGAAAACTCAAATAATCGTTGACATATCTGAATAATACATTAATATAAAAATAAACGAACTAACCTACACTATCCTCTCACCTAGCATTGTACAGTGTACACATATCGATCGTAATCATATTAATTTTTCCAGAGGGAAAAAGAAGCATTCAAAATGCTGCAATTCTTGTTTCTCTCTGCCATATCGAATGAGTAATCAGTGTATGAATTGGATTACCTCCAATCCAGTGAGAGCAATATTTGGAAAGTCAAAAGTCAACAGGGGAGTAGGAGCTCCTGTAACTTTGAGAGGGTCCTCTATATTTTCGAACCAATGACATAAATGAACTCTGCAAACACCAACAACACAGTCACCATAAACCCTCCATCAAGTAGGTAGTTGATGACGGCTTTCAAAGGGATTATAGAATGAAATTACTTTGGTAATTTTTCATTTATTTTAATTGAAATGTATATGCAAGCTTACATATAGATCGATCATATTATCTTTTCTTATACGCAACATAGAGTCAAGGATAAAGAGAAGTAATGAAACAAATACCCGAACTCTATGTGGCAAACTGGCCCAGAATTCCAGGTTCGGAATAATCTGAAAAAATGTAAATAAAGTGAGTCGAACAGAAATCCCGAATTAGAAAAAACTAAAAAGAAACCCACAATTAAGACATTCATCTCTATCCAGGTAACGATTCAAGAAACTTACATCTATACCACGAATGCCAAGATAGAAGAAGCGATAAGCAGCTCCAGCTATTAGATAACCTCCAAAGAGACACAAAAGTCTGAACAGAAAAAAAAATTTAGAAACAGAAAATATGGGTTTATGTTGTATCATTTGTTATATGACCAGTACATGATTAAGAGGGTACTGAACCAGCCCAATCCATTGCCTTTGGTAGCTAAAACATTGGCACAACCAGCTGGATGCCTTATTTGAGTAGCCTGCAAGATATATGTAGTGGCTGTAAAATAATCGGTTTTTAGAAGTTACAGATAAGTGCTCAGAATTCATAAAATCATTCATGCTAATGGTTCAATTATCAACAAAACCATTTTACAAGATGTAAAGCTGGAACTTTTACATGGATATGATGAGCTCATGTAACCTAGTAACCATAAAACTAGAGGTGGCAATTTCAACTACTTGTTCTTGAGGGGATTCAGGTTATGCTTTATCTTTAAAGGGTCAAATGGATTAAGCCAAAAAAATCAGCTTAAAGGAATCAGTTGCCTAAAATGCTTCAAGGATAAACTTCCTAAATCATTTTATTAAAAAAAAAGTTTATTATTGCAATAACAGAACTTCTGTAATGATATTTGACACAATAATTATCCATAGAAAAATTGAAGATTTTGGACAAAAACTGATTTGTGTCGAGCAACCTAGACTTTTTTTAACAGGTCCCTCTACCTCTACATAGTGCCAATTTGGTGCCCAAAAAAGAGAGGGATGTGGTCTGACGTGGAAGGTCAAACAGGCAACATTTCATGTTCAAAACTGATATGGTATTTGACTTTTTTGAGAAATACCACACGTAGTCATGACTGCCATGACTGACTGTCACATTTGCTTTTCCGGCCTATGACTATCCCATGACTAAATAACCCTCGTCATGACTATCACATCAACATCACTATCATTACTGAACCCACCTAATATTAATTTAGATTGATATGAGTGGTTGAAAAAAAAAGTTTAAAAAGAATAGAAAATAGACGACGAGCTACAGAGCTCGTCACACCACGACGACGAGGTGCTCGATGACGAGCCAAATGACAAACCCGCCGTAGTGGATTGCGAGTTTATAACGGACATGACAGGAACAAATATGCAAGTCATGACGAGCAAATATTTCCCACCACATCTGTTCTTATATGCAGAACTTATAACAAGAAATACAACTGGACTGATGTGGGAAAAGAACTTATAATAAAGCTGGTGCAATAATTTGACTGGAGAGTGGTTTGAACATTAGAAGTCAAAAAATCTCTCTTCAGGTAGAATGAAACTTTTAAGGATCAGAACACTAACAAAGTTACAATTCCCGATCTTCTCGAGTGTTTTAGGTCCCTGCGAAAAGTAACATAGAAGAATTTTAGTTGTTTTTTAGAAAATGTGAGAAAGGAACGGATAAAAAGAAAAAGGGAATGTTTCTCACTTGAACTTGCTTTGAATCACAGATAACGGAAACAGAGAGTGAACAATTCATTTCTAGACCTTGGTGCCACATATCAATGACAACACCCATGGTCGGACTTCCTTTATCTGCCACGTTTATAACCAAAAAAAAAAGAAGAGTGAATATGAGTGAGAAACACATCAGAAACAACTTCTTGCATTTGCTGCACAAAAGGAAAAAAAATGAAAGTGTGCAATTGGGATCCCATTATCAAACTATTAATAAACAGACATTACCAATGAGGTTCATGGTGATGCTTTGAGTGCGCCCAATAGTAGTACATACAGGATAACCCCCTGCATATGTTCCATACAATGATACAAATTCATAACCTGTTGTAAAGCTTCTCTTGTATAGCGTTATAAGTTATAACATCCACATATACACATGAATTGGCTTCAAGTGAGAAAAAACCATACAGATTTCCATTCCCTCTGATCTGGTGATAGAAATATGATGATACATAACACTCTATCTATAGTACCTAATACATTATTAGACATAAGGGCACTGCAACCCATTCCACATCGAGATGATCCCCCGCATTCCTGTAAAAATGAAATTCAAATCATCAAGACAAAATCTTTATAACATACTGAGAAAGAAATGAAAGTACACAACCTGATTCAGAAGACTTTGCCATGGCAAGTGACAAAAGAATTTATTCATAAAAGTAACTGGTATGGAACAGTGAATTTCCAGGTTCATCAATTTTCTAGTCTCAAAACTACATCTTTTAATTGTGACTTCTTTCAACTCCAAATTGATTGAATTTCTTTGATTTGAAAGTAAATTGAGATATTTCAAATTTGAATTAGGAGACGGATGCTAAAATGTAAAAGGATAAATATATAGTACTGAATATTTTCCATCAGAATCTAACCCCCCCCCCCCAAACCCACCCCTCCACCTACCCCCCAAAAAAAGTTTTTTTGGTCCAAGAAAGCCTAAACTTCAGCTAAAACTATCTGCTGCATGAGCAATCACCAAATCCCCCAAAATGAGAAACAAAGCATCCCACAGCTATGATCATTAACTTGGTAATTAAGTGCCGATATTGTTTAATTGGCTCTCTAATGCCGCTGATTGGATACACTAAGAAAAATCTAGCATTAACTCAACGATGTGAATTTTAATAGTTTTCTCATAACCAATTCTTAGATTAGGTATAACATAAGTTCTTCCCAAGCATCAATGAATGGAGAATGCAGAAAATACTCCTCCAAAAAAAAGGGAATCTAAATTAGATGAATGTAAATGGGTAAATGAAGGATGTTCCTAATTCGGGTTACCCGGGGTGACAAGCCTTTGGCTTTGTGTACGCAGCCTAACCGATGTACTTGTGGCCATTTCCAAAGCATCCCTCTGGCCATCCTTGATTGAAACCACCATGGGACTAGAACTCTTGAGTCTTGACCTCCCCTATGAGGGGCAAATGCTCTACCTTGTAGACCATCAGGTAATGGTTCTAAATTAGATGAATCATGAATGTGAATGATCTAAATCTTTCACTAGCTGTGCTGTATCTAGAGGAGTGTTTCACCACTTACCACTATTATTTCTTAATTGGTTCTTTATCACCATTAATCAAACTTGCTAAATCATCTATCAGTCCAAACTATAGAATCTTCCTGATTTGATATTATCCTCATAACTAGTCCTATAGAGATTAAGCATAGCAAAGTTCCTCCTAGTCAAAACAGACAGAAGTAAATTTGTTCCTCTGCAATTTCATTAGGTGCCATGTTCCTTGGGTCAAGGTCCAGAAGTGGGAGGGGAGGATCAAAATGTCAAATATCCATCTCAGGTAATGAGGAAAGGGGGTCACACAAAAATAACTGTAACCTGAATGACACTCACCCAGCAATCAAAACATCTAGGTGGATCATGGTTGAAAATCATTCCATCGCAAAGCTGTCCCACAAAGAAAAGAAGTCAGCTTTGGGTAACACGGCTGATGACATACGTGAATGTAATATATAAAAAAGTGGCCACTTAGTAAAACAACGTAATACTTGATGAAGTGAAAGGAACTATGAATCAGAAATATCTATCTCTGCACAGTCAAATAAATATGTTTTTTGAGAAAAGGAAGTAGAACAATTAGGGCATATTTGGTTCATGAATTTTGAGGGAGTTTTGAGGAATTGGAAAGTTAAATTCCTTGGTTATGGTGTGTGATTGGACAATGAAGGGGATTGGAATGTTTTACATCCATCAAATTCCCTTCATTGATCGAATACAAGGATCCTTGCACCTACAAAAGAAAAGTTAACATTCCAATGTAATTTATATAATTTTACCAAATTACCCCTCAATCAAACAAATATTCTACCTTTCTTTTAATCTCAAATTAAGAAGTTGAAAAGGTTATTATAACAATAATTTAAAAGATTTTATAAAAATTATAAAGTGAAATGATCTATAAAAGGTGAAAGCTTATAAAATTGATAAGATTAAATAGAAAAAAGTTATAATAACTAGAAGGGAAATTCTGTCATTTATCATTATTTACATTCTAATTCCTTCGATAATTTTATAAACCAAACAGAATTCCGTTCCATTCTGCCAACCAAAGCATGACAGATTTCAATTCATTTAGATACTAGTTCCTTCAAATTCCAAATCCTTTGACTAGACCAATTCTTTCAAAAACATTTTGCAAACCAAATGCCCCTTCGTGTTCATTAGACTTCTTTAGTTATGTTACTGACTAGATAGAGCGGAGCAATAAAATGCAAATTGTTTGGGTTGTATAATCAGCTAATGTGCTGTAAAGGTACAAAAAGAAAGGATAAACTCATTGGAAATAAACCAGCGAAGGTGTAAACCTGTTAGAGACAACCTGAAACCAAACCACTGTCCCATTAGACGACACCTTGTAATATCTGAATCAAATTAATTAAAGATATGGTTAGCCTGTAGTACTAGAAGTATAAAAATTTTCCATGCCATTTTTTCAATTTCAGGAAGATTTTATACCAAAAAATCAACTTAGGTAAGCATTTAACCCTACCTCTACTTCATTTTATCAAGTTGAACTGAATTGATTCTGACCATCAATCCCTGAAAGAGGTACCATGGGATTCTAAACATGGGATTCAAATAGGACAGTTGAAAGGCAAGTAAGAACTTGTAGATTTCAACAAGTTAGTTGGTATTGACTGGTTAGTTAAAAAGTCCAGCTGCAAAATGGCCTAACGAAGAAGGTCATAGATTAACCCATTAATTTAAGGATTTACTTGTTCTTGAAAAAGCCGCAAAGATTTACAGGTACGAAAACTATTACATCAGTGTATTCTAGGAGTGAAGGAAGGATTGGAACTCTTTAAAAATGATAGAACTATAGATATATAAATGAATCCTGTAACATGGAATTCAATGAACTTTAGTGACACCAGGAGGAAGAGTAAAGAATAATAATGTTGAACTGGCAGCAAGATGATATCTTTTTTTGCATTTTTGCTATTTCCTTGTTGACAACAAGCTTTTTTCCTTCTATATTATTATTTATTAATCTAAACTGGCTAATTTTTTCGTCTATTTTGGTCTTACTGGTTTATTAATAATTTACTTAACTTGTAAAAGAAAACAGATATACCACTTACAAAGGTTAGAAATGCTGCTAATTAGCTCCTGAGCAATCGAAGTATGTCTCTCTTTGTTTAACATAAAACATAAATGAACTACCCAATCAAATTAATACATCATCACACAACTCTTACCACCTAACTTCCCACAATCACTTAACAATATTCAAACTTTAATCATTTACACTATGCGTGTCTGTAAATCAGATAGTGCACATTTACAATGCTCGATACCATAATTGAAAATTCTAATATAATCTCCGCAGAAACATATGGAGTAGGGAGAGATATGAAGTACCCGTCTTCGCTGAGAACGCCATGTGGGAATGTTTCAGAAGGAGAAACCAAGCTGTAGCTATAGAGCTTGTTCTCTTGAGTAATACTGAATTCGCATATCGCGTTTGAAGAATGGATTAGACCAAGTCTGAAGATAATCAGTAAAGTGAGAATGTGGAGAAGAAAACACCGTAATTGCATTTCCTAATGATATATTATTCTCGATCAAGTGGAAAACAAACGGAGATCTTGCAATTTGGGGAAGATCATGGAAGTGCAACAGTTAGGGTTCTAATCTTACTTTTTGCAGTTCAGAGAGAGTGGGTGAAAGAGCTTGTGATGGTTGTTGGGAAGAGTTGCTAATCAATGAGACCTCGTGTGGTGTGCATCAATTTGGACAAGGCCCGCGTATACTAGCCCACCACATGATGCAACTAATAACGATTGACGTTGTTACCTAAATTCATGTTCCGCGTCTTGGCCGTGAGGTTAACACCTCAATTTTTAGGAGTCATTGCAATTTTGTTAAAGCATCACTTAATACGATAATTTTTATATATTTTATAATTATATATATATATATATTTAATTTATCATTATTAATAACAAATTATATAAAGTTACACAAATTAGTAATAAAGTAACATATACAGATTACAAAATATAAATTTATAAAAGTTTAATATATGTGATCGTAAAATGTATATAAGAAGTCCAATTTTTTAAAAAGCAATATTTTTTGCGCGTCACGCCTTAAAAAACTCGTCATTTGTCACGTAAAGACGCCCCTTGACAAGCCTTGGCAAGCGTCACGCCTAAAACTCACATCTAGGGTCATTTCTTAACAGCGGAGCCACGCCTCACCCCTTGACAACGCCATGGCACGCCTTTTAGAAAACTGCCTAAATTACATTTCTAGTCGGTGTTATTTTATAAAAGAAAAATTATATATTTTCATACTTCATCTTCCTACTCATCATCTTAATTGATTTTGACACTTGTATTGATCTTGTGAGTATATATACTAGATTACATACTCGTGTAATATACTAGTTGTTTTTAAAATTAATAAATACTAAATATTAATAAAATATACTAAATAATTATGAAACGTGAAAAAATAAAAAATTTAAAAAGTAGCGACGGACAATGTTAACAACACCCGGACCAGCAGGAAGCTTTTATGCGAGGGATGGTAAAAGTGGCGCTAGAAACGTGGTATCCCGATACGTAGAGACGTGATTGTATTTCTTGTACAACATATCGATCATTATTATTATAATTAAAAACAAAAAGATCAAGTCTTTATTGGTTTAATTAAAAAGATTTTAAAATAATTAAATGATATTTTAAAATGATAAACTACAAATTTAGTTAAATATGTTAGTTTTTAAATGTTATAAAGGATAGATATGACATTTGTATATTAGAGTGGGCAAGAACAGTATTATAAGGTTTAAAAAACACATACCTGAAATTATCTCTAATAAATTTTAATTAAAATTAAAATTTAATCCAATTTTGACAAGGAAAAATCAAATTTGGATCTCAACTTTTATCGAAATGAATGGTTCAGATTAAATAGATTATATTGTGGTATAGATTAAATGTTGTAATTGTCTAATAACTTTAATTCCTATTAGTCTTTTACTTATATTAGAAGATACTAGATTAAATATCTATGTGACACATAGATTGTTTTAAAAGACAATAAAAATTAGACATTAATAAAAATAAATTAAATAATTATATAACGTGAATGAGATGAGAATATAAAAAGAAAGACGGCAGACAACATCAACACTCCGATTAATAGTGGAAACATTGACGCAATAGGGAGGGCAAACATGATAGCAAAAACGTAATATCATGATACGAAGAGACGTGATTATATTTGTTGTATAAATTATCGATTATTATTATTATTACAATTATGGGCAATAAAGTTAAATGTTTATTGTTATAATTAAAAAAAGAATTTAAAATGATTATAAAATATTTTAGAATGATAAAACTAAAAATTTGATTAAATATAATATTTTGAAATACTACAAAGGGTAAACATGATATTTGTACCTTAAGGTGGGAAAAACGATATTTTATTATTTAAGAAGGACATACATGGAATTATCTCTAATAATTTTGATTTAATATAAAGTCAAAACTGAATTTAATTTTGACTAACAAAAATTAAAATTGGATTTTAAGATTTATCAAGGTTGATGGTTAAAATTTAATAATTAACGCATTTATCTAAATCTAATGATTATGATTATTTAATAAATTTTATTAAAATTAATTAAGATTTTACTTTTAGGTTTGTTTTTTGAAAATTATTATAATATAATGGTTCCAATGCAAATAAAAAAAACAATCTCCATCCTTGCTTTTAGATATTGTTAAGTTTTGATCTCTTAGTTTGTCATCTAACATTTTCATATTACTTTAATTGTGTTATACAGAGGGATAGATATTTTTTATTGTTAATTGTAATATGGTATTTGAATGGTAACAAGGTATATCATGTCCGTTTGTTACATCGGCTAGATATTTAAATATTCATATTCATACTAATTTAATTTATATATAGTATTATAGATGGTTGTTCGAATGTAGTATACCTACATATTATTTAGTTTGATAGTTGTCATATAAGAATATAAAAAAATAAAGTTATTTTTTAGCAAATTGTAGTTTATCAAGCAGTCAACTAAACTAAAATTAGTTGTTCTAATTTACTCGTTTCGGTGCTTGTAATAAAATATACATAAGATGTGTTTAGTTTTGAGATTACGTATCTAATTTCATTTATCAATTCTTTAACATTGGATTGTTACTCTATTTGGTTTGTTTCTAAAGTTTGTCACATCATGTCCACATTTTTCGAAGACTTGCTTGTCTACCATATCATCATGGTGATAGTACAATATTATTATTAATATTGTAAAGAATTAATATTTAATTCATTTTAAAAATATGTAAAAGACATGTTAAAAGCTGTAGAGTTGAAATATAATCATCCTTATTTACATATAGTTTCATAGTTTGATTATAGATGCTAACTTTGAAATTCAAATAAGAAATCTATTGAGTTATAATTAGATAACGCCTTATTATTGAAAAAGACTATTTTGAATAAGTTGAAAAATTTGTGTGTCGCTTGTATACACAAAGAAGCCGGTTATAACACTTGATATTAGAATGATTCTTCAGACTCCAAAAACATGTACGTAAATAAAAGCAACAGATTTCTTTAGAAGAAACATTGATACGGTAGAAAATAGTTGTTTTCGATAAAAGCAACAGATTTCTTTATAACACTAGGATAGTACCCACACAATGTTGTATTGCTGTGCATCGAATAGTTTGTGCTTGACAGCTTCTTTGGTTTCAATAATGTTAAAGTACGGTATATGCAAGATACGGTAGTAAATATATTTTTTGATAACATTTATGTTTTCTCTCCTTTTTTATTTTATTTATTTTTATTTTTTGTCACCACTCTTCTATTCGGTTATAAAATAATCTTTTAAAAATAAGAAAAAATTATCTAATTATGTTTAACGAGTTGTTACAACAACAATCAACATTATTTTGTTGAAGTAATTAGAGGTATAAGTAATTGGACTATTGCTTTGAGTATTTGTATTATTTGCGTAGATATATGTACTACTTAAAACTACATGACTAATTTACCCTTCAATTAAGTTAGGTTCAACTAACATTACTTAACATTTGTCTTATTTATGTATTCTACAAAACTAAATGTATTATTTTAGTATCTATGTTATTTTATTAAATTGCTCTAAGAAAACTTTAATTGTTAATTTACTGTCTCGTCCCATGTTAAATTCTCACTTACATAATCTTACGTGCTTAACAAATTACTTATACTCTAACTTTTAGAGTTCTATGCAATCTATTTTGACACAAAGGCATATTTAATAGTTGTAGTAATAGCAAATAAGAATGATAATCATAATTAAACTATAAATTATGTTACAAGGTAAAATGTAATCTTATATAAGTTGAAGGTGAAAAATAAAAATCTATTTGTGGGTAATAATTAAGAATTGAAGATCAAATGCAACTTTTATTAGTTGATTTGAATAAGGATGGTTAAAAAAACTAAAACAGAAAACTTCTAGGACAAGTGTAACGACCGAAATTTTTGATTAATTATTTTATTTAAAAGTCATACTGTTTCTCAAATGATTAAGATGTTACTGAAATCTTTTTATGTTGGTTTGTTTATTTATGGTACTTTAAAGTAACATCGGAACTTCGAGGACTTTAAACAGAAATATAATCGGTTTAAGGACAAAGTTATATATATCTATTGATGACGGTGAGTTAAGAGAGAGAACTCAACTTGAATTTATAACCATTGAATCAAACTAACTTTAAATCTTAACCGTATTAAATGAACATTGAAATAGTCAAAATACAAAATCCATATAACCAACTACGATTTACATATGTTTCACATTTTAAAAAACAATCAAATGTTAAAAAGAACCCAAAAGTTCCGGGTTGACATATCTTAAGGGGTTGTTTATTTGCTGTTTAATGGAACCATTCAGTGCTAAATACGAAATCATTTAGCATTCAGCATGTTTGATTACTGCCTCTGAATGAAGCCTTCGCTGAATGAAACAGAAGAACAACCACGTAAATCCTTCGGCTTAAAAATTCAAACACATGAGAAATGAAGACATACATGTAATAATTTTTTTATGATTTGACATTAAAAACCCAATCCTAAAGTAGCATTTATCGAGCGATTGAGCAAAAGAACAGAGGATGGAAAAACTGAAATTTTATTCATGGTTAGCAGAATTTCCCATATCAAGGAATATAACTGGACATATATTCTAGCAACCCAATTGAATGAAAATTACATATGGGAAAAATATTTTTTCAGCGATAAATAAATATGAACTCGTAACCAATCTGAAAACCGGGTGCTCTTTTACTATTGACTACTCGGTAGAACACACACCAACTTGTTTGATGACAAATACAATTTTTTAGATCTGGAATAATTAGGGTTATTAGTTTGCAAGAATTCTCTACTTACGTCCATAAAATTCTTACACTATGTTCTCGAGTTAAAATTATGAGAGAAGATAAAAGATTTAAGAAGGAAAATAAACTTTAGTTATGTTCCTAAATTTTTAGGAGAGAAAAGAAAATATTTTGGAAAGAAAATTATTTCTTATTTTCTTTCTTAATTTTCTCCCAAGGAAAATTTTGAAAAGAAGTAAAAAAAACACTTTAAATTTCACTTCTCCTCTTATTTTCTTTCAAACTCGAAAACTTTCAATGACAAAAATATTTTTCTTTCTCTACTTTTCTTTTCTCTCCTTAGTTTTATATCATTTTATTTTCTTTCTCCGTATAAATGTGAAACTATTCTGATTAGGAATATATAATTGGAATAATTAGGGTAATTAAAGGACACGTAACCATTTGGGAAGTAACTGCTATATTAATGATGTCATAATTGGAATTAATTGATGGTGTTTTGTTAGGGTAAAGATATAATAGAACTTTAAAGTAATATATAGAAAATAAAAAATTAGAAAATGAGGAGACAATTCATCATCATGCTTTTTGCAAATCGTGGCTCTTGTTTTGTTAGGACACGAGTATAGCAATCCCCCAATTTAAATCAACCCAAATGTTATATCACTATCATATTATTATCACATCAGTTTTTTATTTTTTTCTTCGCAACTCAAATCAACCAAAAACCCATGTAGCACCATTACTAATTAACCCAAACATTTTCTCTCGTACTCTCTCTACAAAACAAAAAAAAAAGCTTCAGTTCTCTCGGGTGCACGCAACCGAAAATAAAAAGAAAGGGAGGGACCCGAAAGGGTGGTAGTGGTGTTCCCGAAAGAACCCACTCAACCCAAAGTAGCCCGAATGTCTTCGGGAGATGCTTTACGCATGGCCTTAGTGACTTTTGAATCATAAACCGAGATATCCTATATCTTCAGGTATACCCACAAACCCGATAATTAATTAGTATATAGGCTCTTGTTAGGAACAAGGGAAAGAAGAGGCATAAAACTTTTGGTAGGAGAAAAGGTGTACTTAAGTTAGAAAAAGTAAAAGAAAATTTAATGGATTAAAGACTAACAAATGTCAGGATTTTTTAATGGATTAAAGAATAACAAATGTCGCGATTTTAAAAAGACGATAAGAAAAATAGTATGAAAATAATGTGATAGAAATCAATGATTAATGAGTCTTCGATCTTAACCAGAGAGGTTTTAATCTCCAATACTAAATATAATTTTTTTAATTTTCTACTCAATTAATAAAAACAAGTATTAAAATTAATGAATAAGATGATTAAAAAACAAAAAAAATATCATACGGCTTTCTTAACTTATAAAATATCATACATATCCAAAGTATAAAATTTTAATACATTACATTTAACAATCTTAAAATATGCTTTGTGTATATAGGATAGGTGAAAAATTCATTTGAGAATTATTTTTATTATGAGAATCATGAGTGAACCAATCTTAACCGTTTAATTCTCTCTCAAATTAACTTTCCCCTCTACGGTAGTTCGAAAGTTAAAAGATATATATTTTGTAAGTGAAAAAAAAAACATATATTAAAAGAGTTGGAAAGATAAGGCAAAGAAAATAATTTTTTTTAAAATGAATTCATATTGATTGATGGTCCCTAGTCCCTACCATGACCACTGCAATAAATAATCAGATTCCACCCCACAAAAGGACGAAAAGCAAATATCCAGATATGCCACAAGCCAACCACGCGCCACTCCTCTCTCTCAATCTCATCCCTCCATGTGTCACCTCATCCAACGGCTCAACATCCACACTGACTCTCTATATCTATGCGTCCATCTTCTTCCCTAATCACTCGCTTGAATTGAAACCTTATTCATTTCCCTGTCTTCTATATATAATCATCTCCACGATTCCTGTTTGTGGTATTTCTGTAGAAACCATGCTTCTCAGAGCCCCTCCAACCCTCCCTTTCTTGACCGGAGCCACCTCCGACGAGAACTTCAGCCGCTCTTTGTTCTCATCTTCTTCTTTCACGACGCCGTCGCCTGTCGTCTGTGCGGCAGTGAAAGGCGGCTCTTCTAACCATCGCCCGCTTTCTGGGGTTGTGTTTGAACCATTTGAGGAACTGAAGAAAGAGCTTAATCTTGTCCCTTCGGTTCCTCAACAGTCTCTTGCTCGCCAAAAATATGCTGACGAATGTGAAGCTTCCATTAACGAACAGATCAAGTGGGTTTTCTTTTTATTGAATTGCATTTGTTCTATATGATTTATCGGTTTTATACTGAATCACTCGATCACTATATGATGGGACTGCATATGTGTAGATTAAACAATTGGGATTCTTTAATTTATAGTTTGATTGCTTGCTGGTCTGCCTGTGAAATCTAATTATTATGCCTTAAAAACTCAAATTTTACATGATGCCAAACTACCCACCATGGGTATGATAAATATCCAAGAAGAACCAGTGGTAAAACATGATTGCCAGCATGTGTATGATACAAGTTCTAGCAAAACTTCAATATATTGAGACCCAACTGGCCCAATACCACATAATGAAAGTACTTAAGGAAAAACATTATCTAGTTATACATTCTTCATTTAGACATTATTGAAGGCTAATTTATAGGATGTGTTTTATTAGATCAGGGCAGGGCTCCTGGAATATGATAAGAGGTAAAGGGTTATAATGTCTATTTACTTTCTGTTTGATTTGATTGGGATCTAAAATTAGCTTTTGCTTATCTCTGATGAGTTCTTTTGTGTTTCCCTTCAGTGTTGAGTACAATGTTTCCTATGTATACCATGCTATGTATGCCTACTTTGATAGGGACAATGTTGCTCACAAGGGCTTAGCCAAGTAAGTTACTATTACCTTTTATATATCCATCCTAATATTTCTCATAATGATAGTGAAAGCAGTTTAATTTGGTTTACTCATTTATTTATGTTACTTTAAACTTTATAGATTCTTTAAGGAGTCTAGTGAAGAAGAAAGGGACCATGCTGAGAAATTCATGGAGTACCAGGTATTTGATCATAAATCAGCAATCTATAGCTTTAATCTACTCTATATTTGAACATGATAGTGATACTTTTTCCAGTATGGATCAAAGTGATATAAATATTCTGTTTTCAGAACAAACGAGGTGGGAAGGTGAAGCTACAATCAATTATGATGCCGTTATCCGAGTTTGATCATGAAGAGAAAGGAGAGGCATTGTATGGTAAGTTTTGTGTATCCCTATTGTATCATTTTGGAAAAATTTGATTGATCAAGTCCTCTAAAGTTACGATGGTTCTTAACTTTTCCATTTCTTTTGATCTTAGCCATGGAGCTTGCATTGTCATTGGAGAAGTTGACAAATGAGAAGCTTCTCAACCTCCACGAGGTGCGAAATACTTATTGTTTTCTATGTTCATTTAGTACTTAACAGAGTGTTGATTACACTAGCTTTTCATTCAATCATAATGACAAATAGATTCAAGTTTCTGCTATGATAATCTTGGTTGAAAACAGGTAGCTAACAGGAACAATGATGTGCAATTAGCAGATTTTGTAGAGAGCGAGTTTCTTGGTGAACAGGTGAAAACATCAAACTTCTAGAGCTCACAATTTCTACCCATTAACTTATGAATTTGTTGATTCGGGTTACTTTCTTATCTTTAAGGAGTGAAATGGGTTGAAATTAAGTCACCTAATATGTATTTTGAATTTATACAACCTCCTAAATCATTATATTCAATAAGTTTGTATAATGTTGAAACGATTAATTTTGTAATATTAGAAGTTTCGAAATTTTGGACACAAGAATATTTAGTCACCCAAGACCCAACCTGGCTGTACAAAGGAGTACTCGTCACCTATAACCTGTGTTTAGAGTGTTACTGACAATTATTTTTACTCCAATAAAAGGTTGAAGCAATCAAGAAGATATCGGAGTATGTTGCTCAACTAAGAAGAGTCGGCAAAGGCCATGGTAAATATTTCAACTAGTTGTGTTGAATTTCTCATTTCTCTTTATGAATGTTTAAGGTACTTGATAGAAACTTGAGGTCTAGTTCATCGTAGATCCTTTGTAACTTGAGCTACCATTGATCAGAGTCACCAGAATTAGTAACTGATTTTCAAATTTCAGGTGTTTGGCACTTTAATCAGATGCTCCTGAATGAAGGGGCTGCTGCTTGATGGATGAAAGTATTTTTGTTTCTACTGTTACTATGATTCCTGATGGACGTCTTCTAGTCGTAGAGTTAGAGATTATGGGTGACTTGAGTTATCATTTTGAGTTTTTGTGACTTAAGTATGTGGAATCTTGCACATTCAATCAATAGTGTCTTTCTCTTTTGTGTTATGATGTAGCCTCAGTTCGTTTTCTTGATTCTATCCCCACTCTTTTTAGTAATGTTACGTGAATCTCTTAAGAGCCAGGAAATTCATTTGTGGCTCGTAACTAATATTAGTACTGGTCAAGCAGCCATGTTGCAAGTGGTTAGTGCAATTAGATCATAATATACATATGGCCGGGGTCAACTTCATATAAGCCGAATAAAAAATAAGCCTTTGATAAGCTAAAACAAACACCCACTAAATCTTTCTATTCCATCCTTCTACTTGTTAAATTATGACATGTGAAATTTGTTAGAATTTATGTGGTGAAACTTGAATGTTGTCAAGTTTTCTTTGTCCCACATAGGAGAGGAGAACAAAGTTTAGTTTGTTTATAAGGGATTTCCCTCCCTTACATTCAAACTAAATGGTGGGGGTTTAGTAGGGGTCTCCCCCTCATGCGTGTTGAGCCTTGAGCGCGTAGCTTTTGTTTTTAGTGAAGCGGGTTCGTGTTTCGGGTTACCACCCGTGTGAGACGGGCCGGTTTGACCCGGTCGGTGTTTCAAATCGTGGATAGAGTTAGCACCACTATTTGTGGAGCTGCTCACGCGTGTCGAGCCTTGAGCCCGCGAGAGGCGCGTAGCTTTCGTTTTTAGTGAAGCGGGTTCGTGTTTCGGGTTACCACCCGTGTGAGACGGGCCGGTTTGACCCGGTCGGTGTTTCAAATCGTGGATAGAGTTAGCACCACTATTTGTGGAGCTGCTCCTCCGATTTTGCAGCCACCTTCTCACGTTTCCCCTCAAACAGAACAGGCTGCAGGTTGGCTATTTAAGTCACCTGCAGTCTCCACTTCTAGTAGGGGTCTCCCCCACACGCGTGTAGGTGCACGTACGCATCGTCGCTAGGAGCTAAGGAGCTTTCCCTCAAACTAAATGGTGGGGGTCGTGTAGGGGTCTCCCCCACACGCGTGCCGAGCCGTGAGCCCGCGAGTGGCGCGTAGCTTTCGTTTTTAGTGAAGCGGGTTCGTGTTTCGGGTTACCACCCGTGTGAGACGGGTCGGTTTGACCCGGTCGGTGTTTCAAATCATGGATAGAGTCAGCCCCACGATTTGTGGAGCTGCTCCTCCGATTTTGCAGCCACCTTCCTACGTTTCCCTCAAACAGAACAGGCTGCAGGTTGGCTATTTAAGTCACCTGCAGTCTCCACTTCTAGTAGGGGTCTCCCTCACACGCGTGTAGGTGCACGTACGCATCGTCGCTAGGAGCTAAGGAGCTTTCCCTCAAACTAAATGGTGGGGGTCGTGTAGGGGTCTCCCCCACACGCGTGCCGAGCCGTGAGCCCGCGAGTGGCGCGTAGCTTTCGTTTTTAGTGAAGCGGGTTCGTGTTTCGGGTTACCACCCGTGTGAGACGGGTCGGTTTGACCCGGTCGGTGTTTCAAATCGTGGATAGAGTCAGCCCCACGATTTGTGGCGCTGCTCCTCCGATTTTGCAGCCACCTTCCCACGTTTCCCTCAAACAGAACAGGCTGCAGGTTCGCTATTTAAGTCACCTGCAGTCTCCACTTCTAGTAGGGGTCTCCCCCACATGCGTGTAGGTGCACGTACGCATCGTCGCTAGGAGCTTTCGTTTTTAGTGAAGCGGGTTCGTGTTTCGGGTTACCACCCGTGTGAGACGAGTCGGTTTGACCCGGTCGGTGTTTCAAATCGTGGATAGAGTCAGCCCCACGATTTGTGGAGCTGCTCCTCCGATTTTGCAGCCACCTTCCCACGTTTCCCTCAAACGGAACAGGCTGCAGGTTGGCTATTTAAGTCACCTGCAGTCTCCACTTCTAGTAGGGGTCTCCCCCACACGCGTGCCGATCCGTGAGCCCGGGAGTGGCGCGTGTAGGTGCACGTACGCATCGTCGCTAGGAGCTAAGGAGCTTTCGTTTTTAGTGAAGCGGGTTCGTGTTTCGGGTTACCACCCGTGTGAGATGGGTCGGTTTGACCCGGTCGGTGTTTCAAATCGTGGATAGAGTCGGCCCCACGATTTGTGGAGCTGCTCCTCCGATTTTGCAGCCACCTTCCCACGTTTCCCTCAAACAGAACAGGCTGCAGGTTGGCTATTTAAGTCACCTGCAGTCTCCACTTCTGCACACTACGAAAATCTCAGCTCCTCCTCTCTGTGTTTTGTTGTTTTCTACCATCAATCTTTCAAAGAAAACCGACCTCTTTCAAACTAAATGGTGGGGGTCTAGTAGAGGTCTCCCCCACACGCGTGCCGAGCCGTGAGCCCGCGAGTGGCGCGTGTAGGTGCACGTACGCATCGTCGCTAGAAGCTAAGGAGCTTTCATTTTTAGTGAAGCGTGTTCGTGTTTCGGGTTACCACCCGTGTGAGACGGGTCGGTTTGACCCGGTCGGTGTTTCAAATCATGGATAGAGTCAGCCCCACGATTTGTGGAGCTGCTCCTCCGATTTTGCAGCCACCTTCCCACGTTTCCCTCAAACAGAACAGGCTGCAGGTTGGCTATTTAAGTCACCTGCAATCTCCACTTCTGCATACTACGAAAATCTCAGCTCCTCCTCTCTGCGTTTTGCTGTTTTCTGCCATCAATCTTTCAAAGAAAACCGACCTCTTTCAAACTAAATGGTGGGGTCTAGTAGGGGTCTCCCCCACACGCGTGCCGAGCCGTGAGCCCGCGAGTGGCGCGTGTAGGTGCACGTACGCATCGTCGCTAGGAGCTAAGGAGCTTTCGTTTTTAGTGAAGCGGGTTCGTGTTTCGGGTTACCACCCGTGTGAGACGGGTCGGTTTGACCCGGTCGGTGTTTCAAATCGTGGATAGAGTCAGCCCCACGATTTGTGGAGCTGCTCCTCCGATTTTGCAGCCACCTTCCCACGTTTACCTCAACAGAACAGGCTGCAGGTTGGCTATTTAAGTCACCTGCAGTCTCCACTTCTGCACACTACGAAAATCTCAGCTCCTCCTCTCTGCGTTTTGTTGTTTTCTGCCATCAATCTTTCAAAGAAAACCGACCTCTTTGCTGTGGCACTCGGTTTTGAGGCTGCATAAATCCTGGGTTATTACGTTTTTGAGGCTTGCAGCAATTAAGCAACGTAAACACCTTTAAGGGCAGGAATTTCTTCCGTGCAGTTTCTGAGGTTACGATTTCTTCTTGTTCTACGAATCAGGTTGGTGTTAATTTTTGTGTATTGCTTTAAATAGTCCGATAACAGGACACTCTTCTTTTACCTTTCTTTTACTGCTTTGATCGAGTAGGATCAATCAGTAGTTGGCAATCATTTGGTAATTATTATTTAAAATCGGACTTATTATTGTGATACGAACAAACGCATTGTTGTTAATATCATATTTGATATAATACGTTTGTTCTTATCAGCTTTGTTCATATCTATTTATTGTTAATCTGAAAATCGAATTTTCAACAAAATCTACAATTCTCTTTTCTTATATCCTCTTTTAAGTAGGAGCATAAGTAGGAATATTTAGTAGAAGGATGTAGAACATCTTATTTTTTGAGATATTCTATATCCTCGTACTAAATCTTTCTATCCATCCTCCTGCTTATTAAATAAAGACAATTTTCAAAATCATAGGGTTTAGTAGGAAGAAACAAAAAATTTCATGTTAAAGGCATTTAGGAGTAAAGGAGATGAAAGATCAAAATATCTCTCCGGCAAGAGAATTGCACAAGTGTGTTGTTCGCAATGGGAATCAAAGCAACGGATCAAGATTCAATCCTCGTTTGGAGCACTCAATCAAGGGGTATGCATGCAACGACTTTTTTCTTCACAAATTTTCCTTGGTTTTGAAACATGTTGTCATCTAATTATTATATATCTTGGCATGTTGGATATGTTTGATCTTTTGATCATGATCATATGATGTTTATATGTTGTTTTGTAATGAAAAGGTTAAGATGCTTATGTTTATATTTTCACTTCTGCTTTCTTCATAACATGTAGAGTTAATTACATGTTTGGTCCCTGTGGTTTACATGAAATTTCATATTTAGTCCTTGTGCTCTAAAAATTACAACATTGATCCTTGTTGTTTACATATTGTTTCAATGTTGATCCTTAACCCACTTAAAAAGACTAAAATGCCCTCATCTTTATTTTTATTCTTTTATTTTAATCTTTATTCACATAAAAATGTTAATTATTATTTAATGTTATTAATAAATAATTTTTTAACCATTATTTTTATAAATATAAATAACCGCCTTCCTTATTAATTCATAGAAAATCTCTCTAGATCTCCTCTTTCTCTATGGTGAAGGGTCCTTAAGCTCCAAGCACAGTCCACAACACCGCCATCATCACTGTCGAGTCCTCCGGCGTCGCCATCCAACTCCAAATGTCATTAACGGTTTCAATTTTTGTGTGGAATGTTCTTTCCTCAGGCAACCGGAGGTTAGCGGTGGTTTCTCAAATCGTTAGTGGTATTGTGGCTCTTATTGTTGCCCATTCCCTCCGGCGACCAGATCTTTAAGATGAACTCAAGAATATGTTTGAGATTTGTGTTTTTAAGTTTTAAGATGGTATTTAGGGTTTTTGGTTCAATTGACCGTGGTGCTTGTGTCTTTGAAGGTTGACGGTTGTGGTCAGATAGGGTTTCAGATTAACGGTGGTGGTAGTGTTTATGGAGGTTGAGATTGACAGTGGTGGTGATTTTGGAGGTTGACGGTGTTCGTTAGGTTTAGGGTTACATTCACGGTGGTGGTGATGCTTTTAAGGGTTTGAGAGTGGGTGACTTATGAGTGGAGTGGGAGTATTCTTGATGATTAAGGATGGTGGTGATGCGGCTAGACATGGTGAAGTGAAGATAGCCATAGATGGTAGTTGGTCGGATTGGTGGTGGAGGTGATGGTAGGTGTAAAGAAAGTAGGTGGAGAGAGAGAAATCTTGAGGCAGTGATGGGAAAACTAAAGGAGGGTGGGTAAGAGGAGGGATACTATATTTGTTTTGTTAATTTTTTTTAATAATAATAATTTGTTATTTATTAGTATAACATTTGATGATTTATTAATAATGAAAATGATTTTAGACTTATATAGAAATGAATAAAAGAAATAGTAAGGGTAATTTTGTCTTTTTAAGTGGGTTAGGGATCAACATTGAAACAATATGTAAACAACAAGGATTAATATTGTAATTTTTAAAGCACGAGGACTAAATATGAAATTTCATGTAAACCATAGGGACCAAAAATGTAATTAACTCTAACATGTATGTCTATCCTTTTCTTCTAATATTTATATTTTTTATAATCATATTAAAACATTTAATTTATATGTTTTCTAATTTTTCTTTTTAAATCTCATAATATAATGTTTAGTATAAATATGAATATGTATTTTTGAGCGTCTTACTTTATTTATATTTTAATATAAATTTCGTTGTATATATACATTTCGTAATCGCAGTATAAAAAATATATTCCGTAATCCCTATTGTAACTATCATATTACGTTAAAGTTGTATTGAAATGTAGATATAAATGAGCTTTTTACAAATAAATATTTTGAAATATAAATTATATGTTAGAACATAAAATGGGAAATATATAATACATAAAATATAACGCCCGAATTAAATAAATCTGATATTTGCAATAGAAATCACATTTGAATGTTTTACATAAAAGTTTTTATAAAAGCGGAAGCGTAATCTGGTCGGAAATCTGCTGTATCAAAAGATACTCACATAAATACTAACACAAGTTTAAATCCAAAACTTGACATTTACAAACCAGACGTTAATTATTTCTAAAAAGTTTATCAAAATGTAGTCAAACTGAAGTTTTACCCTTGCCTTTGCTGAAACCTGCAAAACATTTTTAAAAAATAGTATCTGATAAGCTACGAGAGCTTAGTGAGTAAACCAGACTGCCAATCATATAAACATATGTATAAGATCATATAAAGATACCACGTGTATGTCAGGTAATCAATGCTAGCCTCTGGTTCTAAACCCAGGGCAGCAACATATGTCACAATACTGTACCATATCTGAGCCTTACTGCACGTAGTAGCACGCTTAACAATACATATGAATAATACATGTATAATGTTCTGATATGATAACACACATACTGTAGATATGAAAAATAGTCTAGAAAACTCACCTTATAATCAGTAATGTTGTATAACAGACCACTATTGATAATAATCTAGTGAACACGCCAATAACAAGTCTATGCATGAAATAATACCAATTATATGTCAAACACATGTTACTGCTGAAATTAATAACTGAACAGGGCACCAAGCACGCCCGTGCTTGGGTAACAAAAATCTAAACACAAAGCAAATCCAATGAAGAACACTACCTTCGTAACATATAAGAAATTACCTTCAAAGTCACAGATGAAGAAAACCCCAAACATCGATCCATAGAAGAATACTACGCAAACCGATTAACAGAAACCCATAAATTAAACTCATAAATCGAACACTGCCTTCGTGCGTAACCTAGATCTATTGAGGACACATAATCGTAAAAAGCCCTAAAATATTCCAGATACCCTAAAACCTTGTCGATGGTGATGGAACTCAGATCTAACTTCATATCGAAAGAAACCCTAACCGAAACTAAATCGAGTTCCAAATCGATGGTGAATCCAAAACCCCTTTACAAATCTTGTCGAGAAAACGTTTATGGTAATGGTGAAGTCGTTGATGACCTTCAAATTGATGTCTAGATTGATGGTAATCCAAGAAGCAATAAGCAACAATCGTATGAAGTTGGAACAAATCGATGGTAACGATGAAGATGAAGAATCGATGGGGGATTTCATATGTTGAAGATGAAGAATCGATGGTAATCCAAGACCAAATGCAAATGATGTTAATCATAATAATATTAAAATAACATTTATTTATTTTGTATTATCTTGATAAAAGAAAAATGCCATGTCACTGACACATAAGCATTAACCTGCTATCACAAGTTATCATATACTTAATGGTAATTTTTGAGACTTCAGTACACTAAATGGTAGTTTTGAAAGTTGGGTATACACAATAGCAAAAAGTGACAATTTCAGTACACTTTTAGATACTATAACCTTTAAAATTTTCATTGTAACTTCAACGCTAATACATATATTTTCCTATTTGGATTTTAAAAAAAATTCATAATCTGTTTTATTTCCCAAATAATGTTTTTGTACTTTATATCTACATGTTAGTATCCATATTTTGTCCATCTCTTTTTTTGTTTTCTATCACCTTTACTTATGTAAGTAAAAAGTGTAGCTTTAATTTATTATATATCATGCATATGTTTTAAACCTGCTGCAACGAGCGAATACTAAATAACTCGTTTAACATTAGTAATCTACACAACTAAAGAAACATTTTCACAAAAGAACTCTCATATAACTATTCTAATTTTTTCAACACAAAAGTTAAAAGAAAAATAAATTTAAAATCAAAATGTACATAAATTTATTTATTAAATAAAAAACTTAAAATTTGGCCAGAAGTTAAATCATGCTACTTTATAAAGCCGATAAAATTAGAGTTATTGGTATTTTTAAGGGTTTAGGCCACAAAATAGTATTCTATTTTTTTTAAAAGTGTTGGGGTATGTAATTTATTTTTTTATTACTCCAATAGATAACCTATTTTGTAGTAAAATGTTAAAGTAATGACTTTAATTTTTCAATTAGGGTTGGCTCTAACCGGAATTTGCACCGTTAGATCACCACCAAACTTTAGTGACATGACCCGTATTCCTTCCTAGAGGATATGATGAAGTCTGATCGGCCTCCTGTCCGCCGTTGTTGCATGCTTTAAAGAAAGTTGCATGGTTGTTTTCTTTAAATCCGGCAATGATGGCAAACAAAATGCCGATCAGACTCTACCATCACTACCATGTAAGATTCTGATTAGAACACTAGGGTTTGGTGGTAATTGAACGGTGGAAATAATCAGAAAATTCATGTGCTTACTTACTTTAATAGATGACCACAGAGTAAATTACCTATTTGAGTAATAAATTACCTACATCGACATTTTTAGGAGAGTAAGATTTTATTTAATGACCTACACCCTATTGACATTTTTAGGAAAGTAAGATGTTATTTAGTGGCCTAAACCCTATTTTTAATCTATAACTATTATAAAAAGGCTTACATTTTTTTTCTTTTTTAACTATTAAGTCAAATTCTATTAACCAATCAGAACCTTTAATTTCAAAATCATTTAATTTTAGAAAACAATTTTGGAAAGATTAAACAAGTATCTAATTCGATTTTAAACCAATTAGGAAGGGGCTGGATGAATATTATGAGGGTGTTTTATGAAACATGTGACGGGCTTTTAAGAAAATGTGAGAGGGTTTTATAAAATTATATATTAATGTAATTAATTATAAGTTGTTTATAAATTATGTTTAGTAACTTGTGATATATTATGTTTAGAGAAAAAAATAATTATATATTTACGACCGTCTCATTTTTATCTACGTTTTGGTATAAATTTTATTGTAATATGACACTTTTTTAAAATTAATATATTCTTAATTTTTTGTTATCCATTAATAGTAGCGTGTAGATAATTTTTTGTTTAGCTAAGTGGGGTTTTTTGGGATTATGGTGACGAGCTGAGTGGTCAACTTGCGTATGCTATTCAAAGTATTTAGTTATTGATTTTAAAGCATTTTCAATCTTATTAGAAAGATGTATAAAACCTTTTATAAAATATGGTTTAAAATAAAATATATCATTAAAAGATGATATATTATATATTTAAAAATCTAAATTCAGAGATGTACAATTAGCAGTTCTTGATGGTCCTGAAACTATTTTATTAGTGTAGGTAGTTAGTTATATGAAACACTAAAATAGAAGTGTTAATTTTTTATGCACAAGATAGAAAACCGTTCTTAAATTTTTAATATTTAACACGTGAGGTGTTATTTTTTTATTTTACTTGCAAGGTGTATGAAAAATTTGCTTTAGAAGTGAAAATGCAATCGAGCCTATTCAAAAGGTAAGACATGTGGTCATTACTCATTAGTAGCAGATTTAAGCATGGAGATGAGCCTCTTTATCAAATAATTGATTCATTAACTTATCAAACGATTCTCTATTGGATTATGTCGTATTTTAGGTTTAGTCATATAATGCTCGTGTGTACAAATTTGTATGTATATTTTCTTTCTCTTAAACCTGTACGCTTAAATTGCCACTAAGTTATTAGTTATGCGAACTTGAATTTCCATTATAGTTTATATTGACTATCATTTTATTCTTTCTCAGTGATCAGGTTGACCAAGTAAAATATTTGTTTATTAGGTTGTTGTTGCTTTTGCTTGATTTAAAAATTTATGTCTTGAGTAGATTCATTTCTTTTTCTTATTTATAGATCGCCTATTAACTGATCCGTGAGATGTTATGATGATATGAGCATGTTTAAGCTTCTGATATGTTTTTGTTGTTTTGTATATATTTTAAACTATTTGTATGTCTACTTTTTATTTTTATGTATCAGTCTTAATAGTTTGATCGTTATCTACATACTTGAAACGTGTTTTGTATTCAATTATGTTATTTTCAAGTTTACTTGTGTATAAAGTACTTCAAAAAAATTAATTTGGTTTCTTATGTACGTATTTGGAATTTTTTTTTGTATATGTACAATACTTATATATTTCTATTTGATTTTAATGCATTTTAAGTTTACTTCTCTAATAGACTAATATCCGTACGTGCACAGGTCTATAAACTAGCAAAGTCTTTAGCAAAGAGATCTAGTAGCATCCTCTCTTATGATGGTGAAAAAAATTATATGGGCAATAGATGTGTTTAGAAATTTGAGTCAATTTTCAGTTCAGAATTATTATTTACTTGACTTCAATATTTGAATTTACTAAAAATGGCATCAGGTAATACATATCCAAATTAAACTATTATAACTTATGATTTTGTGTCAAATTATGTAACAAAAGATGTCATTTGTTTTTGCTAATAGAGTATCATAGCTCTATTCTTTTTCTACTTTTTTTAATTGTCAACAAAAGAAAAAATTGTCATGTTTTCTACCAAATCTCATAGCTCTATTTGTTTAAAATTTAATGTCTTTGATTGATTTATAATACTTTTCACGTTACATCGTTATTACTCCTATGA
The DNA here is from genome assembly GCA_038502395.1 of Dittrichia graveolens. Classification (NCBI taxonomy): domain Eukaryota; kingdom Viridiplantae; phylum Streptophyta; class Magnoliopsida; order Asterales; family Asteraceae; genus Dittrichia; species Dittrichia graveolens. Next base: position 96,945,272 of record JARJIL010000002.1, read on the forward strand.
TACTCAGTATTGAGTGTTCTACAAAGAGACTCTATCTACTTCCAAATCATAAGAAGTGTCCCTACATAATTTCTGTCCTTTCAATATTGCACATCAAAGGTTAACTTACATGGTAAATTTATTAAACCAATTATCCTCTCAATCCCTAAAAAGAAATTGATGTAAATTAGAGTGCAACGTAATATCGTTTGTGAGGTAAATTTATATGTAAAATGACAGCTGCAGAACTAATGAATATGATTTCGTACCTAGAGATTCTGTAAATTATCATTATTGAAATTAATGTCTAGAATGATAGATGCATATGAATTTGTATTTATACAATGGACTTTTGAAGTGATGATATGAAATATGACAACTGGACAATAAAAAGGGGCATGACTTGAACTTTGTTTCTACATGACTTTAACAGTTTTAAACACCATGTTCCTGCTGGATTTTATAAAGAAGTACTACAAAATACAAGTTTTGTTATGTATATACTTTAAACAATTTGTTTATGTCCACTTTTTATTATTTTCTATAAATATGAATATATTAGAGTAATTTAATTATCAAATATTTCTTCAATTATTTTAATTTGATACACATGTTATCGAGACGAAGACCATCTCTTGCAGGAATGTTTGTGCTATTATGTATATTTCTAGAATGAAAATGATTCAAACATTTCAGTTAATTTTCACTAAAGATATTTTACAGTTATAGAAAATGCATTTTTCATCATGCAAAATAATTTAAAAATTAGAGATAAAGATGAATCAACAAAAAAGAAAATAAAAACAACCATATTTCTTTATTCTATTCTAGTTTTAATATCATCATTTGATTATTGAGTTGAAATATTTTGAAATATGGTCTTTTTGCTTTATTTGAAGATAACAAGACTACGTTTAGTTTCTTAATTACGTATATGAAGGTTTTTGTGTATATATACTTCTAACATTTTTTTATTTGATTTTAATATATCTCAAGTTTTTTTCGTTAATACCCATGTGTACACGGGTCTATAAACTAGTTACCCATTATAAATTTTACTAATTATAAGGAGTTATTTTTACAACTTTGGAGAATGACAAAGGGCTATTAGATATATAATTGTAACCGACCGACCGACTCATTTAATCTGAATTTTGATACTAATTTTAATGTAAGGTGATGTCTATTAAATGATATGTACTCTTTTATATTACTTTCAAAAACACATTTTTAGATAAGTATACTATTACAATGAGATTTATATTGAAATGTAGATAATAAAAAAGATAAAAATATATAATTATATTTACACAAAATATTATATATTAAAAATTATAACGGAAAACAAATAATATATAATATTAAATGTTAATTGGTTAAATGGTCCTTTAACTTAACTATTTTTGTCGTTTTAGTCATTTAACTTCAAAAGTGGTGAAGACCGTCCTTTATGAGTCTTCTTGTGACGAGTTTGATCCTTTTTAACGTTGACCGTTAGTCAACTCTGTTAGAACAAGGGCAATTTGGTCTTTTTAACAACTTTTCTAACTTTTTTTAAATATAAAATATACTATATATCTCCCTATCTCTCTCTATACACTCCCTATCTCACATATTCACAACACTCTCTCCCTCTATCACAGCACCGCCCCATCACCACCCTCCCTCTCACTCTCAATAACCACCACCACCGAGCATAGCCGCTGTCAGCTCGCTCTCTCTTTCTCTCTCTCTCTCTCTCCCTCTTTCCCCACTCCCAACATCACCATAGAAGCCCAACCGCCACCGTAGAAAACCCTAGTCGCCTCCACCACCACAGAAAACCCAACGACCACCGTAGAAAACCCTAGCTGTTGCCACCACCATAGAAAACCTCGCCACCACCATTGATTCAAAATAACCCTAGAAAACCCTTGATTCAAGAAAACCTCGCCACCACCATTAATTCAAGAAAACCCTAGTTGCCACCGCCGTATTCATAGAAAACCCAAGCGCCTAGGGTTTCACTCCATCCCGATTCAAGATCTCAACGGTGGTGGTGGTAAGTTCTCGTCGAATGTGTGTATGTATGTATGTTTAAGTGTGATTGATCTGGTTCAGACCAGATCTAGGTTTGATTTCAAGAACGGTAGGTCCGATTTTGTGTGTAAACATTGTTTTGATTTTGTTGGTGGCGGTGGCGGTATGAAATTGGTAATGGTGGCGGCGGTGGTTAGTTTAAATGTACATGGTGGAGAGAGAAAGAGAGATAAAGGGTGTGGTTAGTTTGAATGTACGTGGTGGAGAGAGAGGGGGAGAGAGAGATAAAGGAGGTGAGACGGGAGGGTTTGGCGGTGGTGCTCAATTTGGTGGTGGTGGTTTCCGGTGGTAGGTGGTGTACGGTGATGGTGGTGGGTGTTGTCTGGTTATGGGTTAGTAAGAGTATGTAGATAGAGAGAGAGAGTGAGAGAAAGAGAGAGAATATTCATATGGAGGGTAGAAGAGGATAATATTATCGTATATTTAATTAATGTATAAAATGAGTAAAATTTATAAATAAAAGAATAAAATAAAAAACAGAAGGGTAAAATTGTCTTTTTACGTTGCTTTAACATAGTTGACTAATGGTCAACGTTAAAAAGGACCAAACTCGCAACAAAAAGATTCATAAAGAACGGTCTTCACCACTTTTAAAGTTAAAAAACTAAAACAACAGAAATAGCTAAGTTAAAGAACAATTTGACCAATTAACTCTAATATTAATTAAATTAATTTAATATTAGTAAAAATACACTATCATATTTATGTCTTATAAAAAAGGAAGACGCATTCGGGGTAAAATAGAAAAAGCGACATGCTAGTTATAAAAATCAAACACTCGAACAAAAGTCATACGATTGAAGCAACTTATCAATTATAGGGTGTGTTTGGTGGTAGCTGTAACTGGAAGCTAGTAGTTAGTAATTAAAGCTGAAAGTTCTACTTTTATTTGTAGATATGTTTGGCAAAATTGCTGGTAGCTGGAGCTTAATAGTATAAAATGATAAAAAAAATACAAATAATAAAAATAGGAGGAATTGTAAAATAATTGAAGAGGATATTTAGGTAATTTTTGTATATAAAAAGCTCACAGCTAATTGTAAGAGCTACTTCAAAAAGCTTTTTATTTAAATTTTTTTTCCGTTTTTTCATCCGAACAAGATTTATAGTTTTTTATTTTAAAAAAAAGTCTATCAATTACAAAACTTTGCGTATCATATTATCATATATTTAAAAAGTAAAAATGGAAAAAAATACTAACAATAAAGCAACAAATACAAGAAAGCAAAAATAATAATTATCTATACACATAAGTAGTTACGTAAAAGGAAAAAAAAATGGAGAAAAGCGGATACATAAAAAAATAAAGAAGTAAAATGAAAGTCTAAAAAATAGAAAGGAAAAAAGATAATAAAAAAGGTGTGGAACTGTGGGAGTCATAAATAGAACTTGAATAACCATACTTAAAAATAAAGGTGCCAAGCCATGAGATTTTTTCAGAGTGGTAGGTTTAAAAAAATTAATTAGTATACTTTTAAAAATATTTACTATGCTTTTATATTTCTTTTTGAATTAAGAACATCTTTCTTTTTTCTATCCCAGATACCCACTCGTCATTTTCCCTTCCTCCCAAATCGTGCGCCCTAGCCACATCTCGCGATTGTCACTGTCGTCTAGCCGCTCTCGCCTGCCGCCTCCGTCGCTGGCGGTCTTCCTCCTTCCCTCTAGTCGCCGGCAGTCTACACCTTTCCTCTACCTCGCCAGCCATCCTTCCTTCTCCGCAGATTGTGACTACAGTGCGCCCTAGCCCATCTCACGACTGTGTCCCGTCGCCTAGCCGCTGCCGCCTCGGTTGCCGGCCGTCTGCACCTTCCCTCTACCTCGCTGGCCATCTACCGGCTTCTTTCTCCGTCGTTAGTCATCTTCATATCATCCCTTGGATTCTGCCTCTATTACAACAACAAATTGATGCAATAAGTTCAAATTTGGTCCTCATTGGCGTTAATTTATGTTGCTATTGTGTATTTTAGTTCTTGGCCAGATTTTTATGTGTTTATTAATGCCAGATTGTGTTTATAATTGGCGTGTGGTAGGGATCCCAACCCAAAATTTTGTAATATTATTTTTGAGAAATAATATATTATTTATGGAGTTCAACTTATTAATAATAATGACGAAATATTATTATTTAAAGAATAGAAAATGAAAAGAAAATGAAAATTTTGGACTACCGAGATCACGACGCGATGTGTGACGGGACGGTTCGTGTGTCAGAGTTTGCGTGTTGCAGACTTGGCGTGTGGCAGAGATCGCGACGCAACGCGTTAGCCCGTCGCGACCCTATATATATACAAGATCATCTTCGGCCATTATTCACACACCTTTTACTACACCGTTACTCTGCCAAAATTTAGAGAGATTGCAAGGTTCTTGAGCGTTTTCCGGTGTTAGGACTTCGTTTGTGAGCGTTAACTTGGATCAGGTGTTCGGTAAAGCGATTTCGGGCCAAGTTTCGACCTCGGGTTCGTTTGTGGTGTTTCTGAGCGGCGTTTTGAAGCAAGTGAGACCAGCTTTTGATGGTCTGTCTGTAACACCGTGCTTTCGAGAAGCAAATTTTTCTTTTTAAAAGCTTATTTATCATTTTCATTTAAAATCATAGCCTAAGGAACACCTGCACATGTGGAGAGTAGTATCTGTTAGCTATAATAGCTAGTGAGTACACGATATCATGCAATCAATATAAACATACCACATATCATCAATCATGCTCAAATAGTTCTATCCTAGCATCTCGCGATGAGCTGTCGTAGTTAGAAGGAGACATATCTCGCAGGGTAGCGAACCCGGCTCAATGCACCAAACTGGGGTACCAGACACATCAACCGCGCCAGTGGGGGAGCTGTGAAGCGTCCACCGTTGCGTTTCAGAATCAACCGATTCTTCTGAGTATAGCCCTGAGCTATACCCACAGGGGACAGCTTTGTCCCTTAAGAAGAACAACTTTGTTCTAAAAGTAGGACAACTTTGTCCAAGACAAACCTTGTCCATAAGATCCGTACCGATCACAAACAAATAATCTGATTCAATCGAATCATCAATCAATGTATAATCATATCCACATAACATACACCTAAATAGATGCATATTATTTATATTAATCAAATATCTGGCATCATCATGCTATTCATTCTTTACTTCATTGCGCGCACGCAATAATATATATATATATATATATATGTCATAACATACACCTAATCAAGTGCATGCTATTGTATATCAATAAGTTAATCCTAGCATCATCATGCTATACAATCTACACTTAAACAAGTGCGTATCATACTGTGTCAACATGTTAAGTCTAGCATCGTCATGCTTTACAAACTACACTTAATCAAGTGCGTATAATATCCTGATAATCATTTATCATACTGATATCGCGCTAAATATATATAAATATTATGCGATATCAGGTTGGTTTTAGCCGGAAATCGTGTATTTAATTGTAAAAATGTACGTTTACCTTTTTTTTTATGTTTTGCAGGCTAAAAAGGCGAAATATCCAAATAATCGAGAAAAATAAAGGAAGCTCAAGAAAGTCGAGAAAGTAAAAAGAAGTCGAGAAAAATAAATGGGCCAAAGAAAGAATTGAGAAAAGAAAAGAAAAGAAACCTAAAAAGAAGGAAGAAAGAAAAAGAAAGAAAAGTTAAATGGGCCCAATAGGCCTAGGGCCCAAAGGAAAAAAAGGTCTCAGCCAGGCGCCAGGCGCCAAAAGAGGTGTCGCGGCGCGACACACTCATATGTCACAGCGCTACAAACTCATCCGGATAGGCCTTATCTGCTTGCCACGTATCGTCGCGGCGCGACCTATATACCTGTCGCGGCACGACGCGTCTAGATTACGTCAGATTCGAATTTTAAAAGAAGTGGGATCGCGATCAAAGTGCCCGTCGCGGCGCGACACTTGGCCATTACTCTGAAAAGGGGTTAACCACTTGATTTCTTCCACCATTACTCTGCTAAACACGTCCAAGAACACATCCCAGAAGGCTTGAGCTCGGATTTGAAGGATTGGAGCTATAATTGAAGATTAAAGGCTTGGAGTTCTTGCTTTATTACGGCTTTTCTATTCTTCTTCCATTCTTAATGTTTATTCTTGAATTCCAGAAGTTGATTATGCTTGTAATAGGCTAGGTTTTCTGTTTTCCTCCCTAAAGGAGATGAAACTCTATCAAGTTGGTTAATTTTACATCTTTTTGACTTTAATGGCATTATATTTATTTTTCAAGTCTAATCAATGATCCTAGCATGTTTTAATTCTGTTTTTGATATGTTTAGAATCTGAGTTAATGTAAATTGGAGGACCAATCCATTTATATGACTTTAATCAATGCTAATTAGGACCAATAATTAGGGTTGACTAGTGATTGATCAAATCCTAGGGTTAAACAATCAAGATAGGAACTTTAATGTGTTAGAATTGATATATGATGACTTTCATGTGTTAATTGAATGATTTGGTAACTTAATCAATCATTAAAGATTAGATCTTGATAGATACGAACTTAAATATGCTTAATTGTGTAGTTAATTGATTTAATGACCAATTGATTAGTTAATTGCATGATTAGATAAGTTGGATACTCGGATCAAGAGTCTAACAATATAGGAATCGGTATAGTGTTCATTAATGGTCCAATGCATCAATTTTGATATTTAAAACCAACTTGAAAAGGGTGGAATCGAATCTAGGGAGGGAAAGCCTTTTAATTGATAGTTTAATCCATAAAGTTGCTTGCTTTTTGCTATCTTTGATTGTTTTTGGTAATTTAGTAGTGTTAGTAATCATTTAGGTTAATAAAGTTTCAATCTTGCACACAAATTCCCTTTAATTTAGTAATTGCATTTATTTAGTTTAATTGTCCTTATTTGCTTTAATTAGTTTATTTTAGTTAATTCTTAGTTAATTTGATAAATTCAGTATTAGCTCCCGTTCCCCAAGAGTTCGACACCCGACTTACTAACTATAATACGAAACGATTAGGTACACTTGCCTATTCGTGCAATTTTTGGTAATTAATTAGGTGAAATATAAATTTAAAACTAGTACGTAAAACGCACATCAAGTTTTTGGCGCCGTTGCCGGGGAACGGTCTTAATCTGATTTTATTAAGTTAATTTAGTGTTAACCGTTGTTTCCCGCGAGTTTCGGCTCAAAAGGAACAAGCTTTGTGTTTCTGCCTTCTCATTGCGTCGCGACCAGAACAGTAACCTTTGTTTTTACTTTTTGCTTTAGTTAATAATTAATTCGGTAAAAATATAAATTTAAAACTAGTACGTAAAACGCACATCACATACATACTACAAGGTATACAACCTTTCAACAACATATTCAAACACTTAATCAAGTGTTTACAAATCATTGTATTCAATTCAATTCATTGTTAATATATGTTATAGATATATTAATCGTTATGTTATCAGGCACTCACCTGGCTAGCTTAAACTTGATAATTATAACTTTTGGGTCTTCGGTTGTTAGGCTGACCTAAACAAACACCACGAATATAAGAACAACGCGAATCAATAAATTTTCTGCAGAAACAGCGCTCCTTGTGGCCACAAGCAAACTGCTGGCACCCACAAGGGCAGAATATTGCTTACACCCACAAGGGCAGAATATTGCTTACACCCACAAGTAGAATATTGCTTACACCCACAAGCAGAATCATGCTTGCGCCCACAAGCATAAACATGCTTGCGGCCGTAAGCAGACAACCCCTTGCGGCCACAAGGGTGGTCCTTGCGCCCGCAAGCAACCCTGCACAGACCAGTGCGATTTTCCAGCCTCTGTTTTGGCCATTTTAACCCCAAAACTCAACCAAACGATTTCAATCAAATTTCTAGTGTTCACATATGAAAAAGGTACTTAAACTAAGCTAGAAACAACTCTTAATTCTTACTTTAACATCCAATTTAAGGATTTAGATCAAAATCACCATTTTTGACCCATTTGAGCTTTTTATCCAAATTCAACCAAGAACACCATTTTAATTCAAGAATCTGATTTCTTATCACTTAGAAATGATGTAGAAATACATTTGAATCATTTGTTGAGATCAAATTTCAATTTTGACCCATTTGACCTAAATGGTCAAAACTCAAGAACAAGAAGAAAGGAAGCTTACAAGGATGAAGATGGTGAAGATGAAGAACAAGAACAGATTATAGCTTGGATTCAACCACAAAGATTGGAGATTGCTTGATTTCTTCAATGATTTTCTCCTTCAAAACTTCAAGAACAAAAAAGTTCTTGAGTTGTCTGTGTGTATGTACGTATGAGTGTATGTGTGTCTATATGTTGATAAGGCTAGACCGACTTGTGGATTAATATTATCCACAAGTGGGTATTTTGTCCCCTTTTCAACTTACAACTTAACGCACGAGTACCCGTTTTAACTAACGGGGATATTTTTGGAAACCTCGTTCTAAACCATTTAATAATTCATTATTTTTATCTATTTATAATAATATTTTAATATTATCATTTCTTTATTATTTTCTTCTATTTTCCCAAATAATCAATTATATATATATATATATATATAATTTCCTTTATTCAATTTTAATTAGAATTTTAGACGTACTAGATTCGAACACGACTAGGCCCAATCTGAGGTTGTTACACTGTGTGCCAAGCTCTTCAATCTAGGTTCGAGGTTTTTGTTTCATGCTGTTTCTGGTGAGTTTAGCAGAACTTTACAAAATAGAGTACACAGATAAAACTCTATTTTTTCTAAATACAGATGATTATACATATATATATATATATTAATTCATGATATGCGTTATGTGTTCTGAGATAAATATTTGTCGCATGCATAACAAACACATGAAACACGTACTATGATTATTTACGATTTACTGCGATTTACATATGATTGCTTATAATTACTTGCTTGCATGTATTTAGTGGGCGGGGGGGGGGGGGGGGTTTGTATATGGTATTACCCATTTTGTGGATTTACAGGCCTAGTAGGTATGATTGAACTTCTAGGATTAAAGTGCTAGCCAAAGCGAGTCATTTGGTCTTTCTAAACGACTATTTTAACACATGGTATGTGGAAACAACGTTGTTCAAGTATTGGAGTGGTGCAGGCCAAGGAGGCTAGATCATACATCATAAGAGTGTGAGGACAAGCTGAAATACGATCGGCTTCGTTTGGACTCGCACTAGAACGACAACGCAGTACTTGTACTTGCACCGTCAGAGTAGCGAAAGCGGTGTCTTAGGATCTATGTTCTCGGGTAGGAGTCGCACCCCACTTGAAAGCATAGGTTGGCCGGGCACGTAAGTAGTGAACCATGGGTTATCTAGTGTGGGTTTAGATTCTACATTAAGATCACCTTGTTGATATGATTTATGCGATTATGATGCGGTATGATTTATGCGATTATGATGCTATATGATATATGCGGTATGATTATGATTATGTGCGGATGATTATATGAAATGATTTATGAATATTTGACCCATTCGGTGTTATGTGATCTGCGGGTTATCGGGTACGGGTCAAATACACGAAGGGTGGGATATGGTATTTAATTAAATATCATATTTCTCTTGTATATATTTTATGGTTTTTTATTACAACTCCTATTGACTCACTTAGCGTAAGCTGACACTTGTTTCTTTTGAAATATATCTTGTACTCGCGCAAGTGGCTTAGAAGTTGTGATCCTGTGAGGAGGGTAGTAATAGTATGTAGTTTGTCTTAGTATTTGGTATCAACAAACAACTTGGTTATGTAATCTATTTACAGTTTAAACTCGTACTGGTTTTTTTGAACGACTGCGGTGGTTTTTTTTAGTGGTGAATTTTTAAAAATCATTGTGTTACAAGTTGGTATCAGAGCCACGCTGTGAGTGAACTGGGTGCTGAGACCGAAACTTAGACTCATGGCTAGATTGGCTCGTATAGGAATGAACAAGACTTTAAGTGGGGGGTGGTGTGCGACTGAGTGTTTCTTGGGTTACTTGACTGTTACCTATAGGACTCTCCTCTCCTCTACTCGATTTAGATCTTTTGATTTCCGCTTGTGCTAACTTTTTGAATTTTAATTCGTGATCATGTTGTTTCTAAAAAAAATGGTGGGTACTCAGTGAAACAATAATAATAACGTCATCCAACCCGCATCAACCCACAAACGGACGCTTACTAAGGCCGTTTTGGACAGTTTGACTTGGGAGATGCCTTGGAATGGTGGCGAACTATTTCCAATCCTCTCTAACCCACAAACCCCCACATCCAACCCGCATCAACCCTCAATCTTTTCTATTTCTATTTTTCATTTTTTGTTTTAATTTACATAATTTAATTATTTCAAAGACAATAAAATATAAAATAATTAATCATATTTCATAAACTTCATTACATAATTTCGAATAAAAAAGTAAAAAATTCATAATTTAAAAAATAAAAAAACTACAATATACCACCCGTGTTCTCGTCGAAGATTCGTCTTTTGTTTCAAAATAAATTCAGGCGGAGAGGCTTGCGAACTCGTGCCTCACGATTTTGATACCCATCGTGGGGTTTAGAAACCTTGCTTTTGATTTCCTTGTCCATGTTCTTTTAGAAGAATGAGAATTGAAAGAATGGAAGAAAGTATATAAAATATGGAAGAGAGTAGAAGAGATATGTGAAATAAGTGAAGAGGTGAATGATAGTTATAGGAGGGAAAAAAGAAGAAAAAGCCGTTAACCCTAAAGGTAAAAAAAGAAACAAAAAAGGGGGGGGGGAGGGCAACCAACGGCGGGTTCACCAGCTAGCCAAGGGTCGGACCCGCGCCAACCAGTAGCACCGCGATAGTGTGCAGCGCTGGTTAGGGGCCCAATCAACTCGGGTTCCTGGACCGATGCGCATGGTCTAATGATTAAATGGCTATGATACCTCTCATTTACAGTGTTTATGTAACACCCAAAATAGGTCTAGTTGTACGATACGCTTGTAAGGTTGTAACTTTGTGAATTAAATAAGAAATTGTAATTTAAAGGTTGAAAATATGTTATAACCTTTAAGTGAGGTGTTGAATAAAAGTTGATAAAAACGAGTAAAAGTTATGAATTATTAAATGGTTTTAAATAAAGATTCCGAATATGTCCTCGTTAGAATTTATGATGAACGTATGGATAAGTTGTAAGTTGGATAGGGGAGCGGAGTACCCGCTCGAAATGAGCTAACCGACTTTGGTGAGTCGGCCACCTTTCCCTTCCTTTTGTTACATATTTATTCTTTCCTTTCTTTCTTCCTTTTATTGTTTCCTTCTTTCTTTTCTTCATTTTTTTCTATTCTTTTCTCCAAACATACAAACATATAGTTTGTGGGAGAAGAGATCAAGACAAAGATGAAAGTAAGTAATGTTAATACCTATAATACGTGAGAAATTCATGAAACTTAAAGATGAAACATACAAATATTATTCAGAAAGATATAATGTGAAAGTAAGTAATGTTAGTACCAATAATATGTTAGAAATTCCTAAAACTAATTAATCTGTTTAAGATTGTATGAGACAAAGTATATATATATATATATAATAAAAGAATTGTGAAATTAAAAGAATACTTGGTGGTATTCCAAGTGTAATTTAACTTTTAAGTAAGTTAAGAATTACACCTACGAGTGTAAGTGGCTATGATGATGATGACCCATCTGGGTGACTCGAGAGAGTTAAGGTTACACTGATAAGGGAAACGTAAGTAACATATTGAAACCAATACTGTGAAATGTATGAAATTATGATGGAAAGAAAAGTAAAGTATATGTAAAAGATGAATGTTAAATAAAGTATCTAATAGGTAGCAAGTTCTCTTGAACACTACCTCAAATGAAACACATGAAACTTTCATAAGTGTATAATGTGAATATCAATAATGCTGATACAACAATAAGGTGTCGAAGTATTAAATATGTAACTAATGTTACATAACCTGTTTTAGTTATACCGTAAGTGAACGTTTTAAGTGCTAAATGTGATAAAGACAAAGTTGGAAATAAATTATGCGAGTATATGAATCCAATAATAAAAGAGAACGATTAGAATAAGATGTGAATAACTAATTCACTAGAATTTATTGATTCGATCAAGATAATCCTTGGCTAAGGGTTAGTACTTAAACAAGAGTGTGCCTACATGTAGAATTCAACCTTTAGAAATAAAGTATTTATGTATAGTTAACTAAAGGTGTTAACCAAAGAGCCACAAATGAAACTGATGTTAATCATCAGTGGTCAAAGTATAAAAACTGTATGTAGTGTAATGAAAGAAAGAGATAAAACTATGGGAGTATATGTCTGTGCATGTACGTGTACGAGTACGAATTAAAGAGATGAATGTTTAAAGTTTAGTTAAGTTGCCCAAGATGTCTATAGAGGGGAACAAGTGAATTATGATAAGAGAAAGAAACATTTTGTGTAAAGTTTGAGCATAAGTTAAATGGCGACTCATTTGTAAGATCTTGTGAACTCTATAATGTAAAATAGGGGGCAGGGTGAGTGTTGAAACCCAAAGTGTTCTATTCAAGGCTTGTTGGTAGTATTAAGTCTGACTGTAAGTATTGTTCATCCTAGAATGATAGTGGTGGTTTAAAAACTACGTGTTTAGCCATGGTAGGATTCCGAGGATGGAATCCTCCTTAAAGGGGGTAGATTTGTAACACTCCAAAATGGGCCTAGTTGTACCATACACTTGTAAGGTTGTAACTTTGTGAATTAAATAAGAAATTGTAATTTAAAAGTTGAAGATATGTTATAACCTTTAAGTGAGGTGTTGAATAAAAGTTGATAAAAACGAGTAAAAGTTATGATTATTAAATGGTTTTAAATAAGGATTCCGAATATATCATCGTTAGAATTTATGGTTAGCATATGGATAAGTTGTAAGTTGGATAGGGGAGCGGAGTACCCGCCCGAAATGAGCTAACCGACTTTGGTGAGTCGGCCACCTTTCCCTTCCTTTTGTTACATATTTATTCTTTCCTTTCTTTCTTCCTTTTATTGTTTCCTTCTTTCTTTTCTTCATTTTTTTCTATTCTTTTCTCCAAACATACAAACATATAGTTTGTGGGAGAAGAGATCAAGACAAAGATGAAAGTAAGTAATGTTAATACCTATAATACGTGAGAAATTCATGAAACTTAAAGATGAAACATACAAATATTATTCAGAAAGATATAATGTGAAAGTAAGTAATGTTAGTACCAATAATATGTTAGAAATTCCTAAAACTAATTAATCTGTTTAAGATTGTATGAGACAAAGTATATATATATATATATAATAAAAGAATTGTGAAATTAAAAGAATACTTGGTGGTATTCCAAGTGTAATTTAACTTTTAAGTAAGTTAAGAATTACACCTACGAGTGTAAGTGGCTATGATGATGATGACCCATCTGGGTGACTCGAGAGAGTTAAGGTTACACTGATAAGGGAAACGTAAGTAACATATTGAAACCAATACTGTGAAATGTATGAAATTATGATGGAAAGAAAAGTAAAGTATATGTAAAAGATGAATGTTAAATAAAGTATCTAATAGGTAGCAAGTTCTCTTGAACACTACCTCAAATGAAACACATGAAACTTTCATAAGTGTATAATGTGAATATCAGTAATGCTGATACAACAATAAGGTGTCGAAGTATTAAATATGTAACTAATGTTACATAACCTGTTTTAGTTATACCGTAAGTGAACGTTTTAAGTGCTAAATGTGATAAAGACAAAGTTGGAAATAAATTATGCGAGTATATGAATCCAATAATAAAAGAGAACGATTAGAATAAGATGTGAATAACTAATTCACTAGAATTTATTGATTCGATCAAGATAATCCTTGGCTAAGGGTTAGTACTTAAACAAGAGTGTGCCTACATGTAGAATTCAACCTTTAGAAATAAAGTATTTATGTATAGTTAACTAAAGGTGTTAACCAAAGAGCCACAAATGAAACTGATGTTAATCATCAGTGGTCAAAGTATAAAAACTGTATGTAGTGTAATGAAAGAAAGAGATAAAACTATGGGAGTATATGTCTGTGCATGTACGTGTACGAGTACGAATTAAAGAGATGAATGTTTAAAGTTTAGTTAAGTTGCCCAAGATGTCTATAGAGGGGAACAAGTGAATTATGATAAGAGAAAGAAACATTTTGTGTAAAGTTTGAGCATAAGTTAAATGGCGACTCATTTGTAAGATCTTGTGAACTCTATAATGTAAAATAGGGGGCAGGGTGAGTGTTGAAACCCAAAGTGTTCTATTCAAGGCTTGTTGGTAGTATTAAGTCTGACTGTAAGTATTGTTCATCCTAGAATGATAGTGGTGGTTTAAAAACTACGTGTTTAGCCATGGTAGGATTCCGAGGATGGAATCCTCCTTAAAGGGGGTAGATTTGTAACACTCCAAAATGGGCCTAGTTGTACCATACACTTGTAAGGTTGTAACTTTGTGAATTAAATAAGAAATTGTAATTTAAAAGTTGAAGATATGTTATAACCTTTAAGTGAGGTGTTGAATAAAAGTTGATAAAAACGAGTAAAAGTTATGATTATTAAATGGTTTTAAATAAGGATTCCGAATATATCATCGTTAGAATTTATGGTTAGCATATGGATAAGTTGTAAGTTGGATAGGGGAGCGGAGTACCCGCCCGAAATGAGCTAACCGACTTTGGTGAGTCGGCCACCTTTCCCTTCCTTTTGTTACATATTTATTCTTTCCTTTCTTTCTTCCTTTTATTGTTTCCTTCTTTCTTTTCTTCATTTTTTTCTATTCTTTTCTCCAAACATACAAACATATAGTTTGTGGGAGAAGAGATCAAGACAAAGATGAAAGTAAGTAATGTTAATACCTATAATACGTGAGAAATTCATGAAACTTAAAGATGAAACATACAAATATTATTCAGAAAGATATAATGTGAAAGTAAGTAATGTTAGTACCAATAATATGTTAGAAATTCCTAAAACTAATTAATCTGTTTAAGATTGTATGAGACAAAGTATATATATATATATATATAATAAAAGAATTGTGAAATTAAAAGAATACTTGGTGGTATTCCAAGTGTAATTTAACTTTTAAGTAAGTTAAGAATTACACCTACGAGTGTAAGTGGCTATGATGATGATGACCCATCTGGGTGACTCGAGAGAGTTAAGGTTACACTGATAAGGGAAACGTAAGTAACATATTGAAACCAATACTGTGAAATGTATGAAATTATGATGGAAAGAAAAGTAAAGTATATGTAAAAGATGAATGTTAAATAAAGTATCTAATAGGTAGCAAGTTCTCTTGAACACTACCTCAAATGAAACACATGAAACTTTCATAAGTGTATAATGTGAATATCAGTAATGCTGATACAACAATAAGGTGTCGAAGTATTAAATATGTAACTAATGTTACATAACCTGTTTTAGTTATACCGTAAGTGAACGTTTTAAGTGCTAAATGTGATAAAGACAAAGTTGGAAATAAATTATGCGAGTATATGAATCCAATAATAAAAGAGAACGATTAGAATAAGATGTGAATAACTAATTCACTAGAATTTATTGATTCGATCAAGATAATCCTTGGCTAAGGGTTAGTACTTAAACAAGAGTGTGCCTACATGTAGAATTCAACCTTTAGAAATAAAGTATTTATGTATAGTTAACTAAAGGTGTTAACCAAAGAGCCACAAATGAAACTGATGTTAATCATCAGTGGTCAAAGTATAAAAACTGTATGTAGTGTAATGAAAGAAAGAGATAAAACTATGGGAGTATATGTCTGTGCATGTACGTGTACGAGTACGAATTAAAGAGATGAATGTTTAAAGTTTAGTTAAGTTGCCCAAGATGTCTATAGAGGGGAACAAGTGAATTATGATAAGAGAAAGAAACATTTTGTGTAAAGTTTGAGCATAAGTTAAATGGCGACTCATTTGTAAGATCTTGTGAACTCTATAATGTAAAATAGGGGGCAGGGTGAGTGTTGAAACCCAAAGTGTTCTATTCAAGGCTTGTTGGTAGTATTAAGTCTGACTGTAAGTATTGTTCATCCTAGAATGATAGTGGTGGTTTAAAAACTACGTGTTTAGCCATGGTAGGATTCCGAGGATGGAATCCTCCTTAAAGGGGGTAGATTTGTAACACTCCAAAATGGGCCTAGTTGTACCATACACTTGTAAGGTTGTAACTTTGTGAATTAAATAAGAAATTGTAATTTAAAAGTTGAAGATATGTTATAACCTTTAAGTGAGGTGTTGAATAAAAGTTGATAAAAACGAGTAAAAGTTATGATTATTAAATGGTTTTAAATAAGGATTCCGAATATATCATCGTTAGAATTTATGGTTAGCATATGGATAAGTTGTAAGTTGGATAGGGGAGCGGAGTACCCGCCCGAAATGAGCTAACCGACTTTGGTGAGTCGGCCACCTTTCCCTTCCTTTTGTTACATATTTATTCTTTCCTTTCTTTCTTCCTTTTATTGTTTCCTTCTTTCTTTTCTTCATTTTTTTCTATTCTTTTCTCCAAACATACAAACATATAGTTTGTGGGAGAAGAGATCAAGACAAAGATGAAAGTAAGTAATGTTAATACCTATAATACGTGAGAAATTCATGAAACTTAAAGATGAAACATACAAATATTATTCAGAAAGATATAATGTGAAAGTAAGTAATGTTAGTACCAATAATATGTTAGAAATTCCTAAAACTAATTAATCTGTTTAAGATTGTATGAGACAAAGTATATATATATATATATAATAAAAGAATTGTGAAATTAAAAGAATACTTGGTGGTATTCCAAGTGTAATTTAACTTTTAAGTAAGTTAAGAATTACACCTACGAGTGTAAGTGGCTATGATGATGATGACCCATCTGGGTGACTCGAGAGAGTTAAGGTTACACTGATAAGGGAAACGTAAGTAACATATTGAAACCAATACTGTGAAATGTATGAAATTATGATGGAAAGAAAAGTAAAGTATATGTAAAAGATGAATGTTAAATAAAGTATCTAATAGGTAGCAAGTTCTCTTGAACACTACCTCAAATGAAACACATGAAACTTTCATAAGTGTATAATGTGAATATCAGTAATGCTGATACAACAATAAGGTGTCGAAGTATTAAATATGTAACTAATGTTACATAACCTGTTTTAGTTATACCGTAAGTGAACGTTTTAAGTGCTAAATGTGATAAAGACAAAGTTGGAAATAAATTATGCGAGTATATGAATCCAATAATAAAAGAGAACGATTAGAATAAGATGTGAATAACTAATTCACTAGAATTTATTGATTCGATCAAGATAATCCTTGGCTAAGGGTTAGTACTTAAACAAGAGTGTGCCTACATGTAGAATTCAACCTTTAGAAATAAAGTATTTATGTATAGTTAACTAAAGGTGTTAACCAAAGAGCCACAAATGAAACTGATGTTAATCATCAGTGGTCAAAGTATAAAAACTGTATGTAGTGTAATGAAAGAAAGAGATAAAACTATGGGAGTATATGTCTGTGCATGTACGTGTACGAGTACGAATTAAAGAGATGAATGTTTAAAGTTTAGTTAAGTTGCCCAAGATGTCTATAGAGGGGAACAAGTGAATTATGATAAGAGAAAGAAACATTTTGTGTAAAGTTTGAGCATAAGTTAAATGGCGACTCATTTGTAAGATCTTGTGAACTCTATAATGTAAAATAGGGGGCAGGGTGAGTGTTGAAACCCAAAGTGTTCTATTCAAGGCTTGTTGGTAGTATTAAGTCTGACTGTAAGTATTGTTCATCCTAGAATGATAGTGGTGGTTTAAAAACTACGTGTTTAGCCATGGTAGGATTCCGAGGATGGAATCCTCCTTAAAGGGGGTAGATTTGTAACACTCCAAAATGGGCCTAGTTGTACCATACACTTGTAAGGTTGTAACTTTGTGAATTAAATAAGAAATTGTAATTTAAAAGTTGAAGATATGTTATAACCTTTAAGTGAGGTGTTGAATAAAAGTTGATAAAAACGAGTAAAAGTTATGATTATTAAATGGTTTTAAATAAGGATTCAGAATATATCATCGTTAGAATTTATGGTTAGCATATGGATAAGTTGTAAGTTGGATAGGGGAGCGGAGTACCCGCTCGAAATAGGCCAACCGACTTAGGTGAGCAGCTGCCTTTCCCTCCCTTTTCTTACTTATTTATTCTTTCCTTTCTTTCTTCCTTTTATTCTTTCCTTCTTTCTTTTCTTCATTTTTATATTCTTTTCTCCAAACATATAATTATTGGAAGAAGAGATCAAGATTACTTTCAAGGATCAAACGTCTACCGTTTGGAAAGCAAGTAAGTATTATTTTTGAAGTTCATAGTGTTTGGGTAATTAACTCAAATCTTGAAAAGGTTGTTCAAATGAGTTTTAATATATATTAGTAGACTTATTAAGAGGTTAGGAGAGTGTACAAATTGTTAAGTTTCAATTATAAACTGAATTAGGGTTCTTGAATCAAATATTGATTCTTGCAATTAAGTGATGTTAGGAGATCTCCTATTAGTTTCTATAACTTTTTGAGACTATATTTTATGTCAATAAGTGAATATAACATCAAAATTGATGGATTTGAGTCTAAACCATTTTAATGGGTTAAAAGATGTTTTTGGTTAGATCTTTGATTTTAATGAGATTATTTTGATTTGTTGATGTTATAAAGTATCTAAAAGGTCTCAAACAAGCTTTGTAAGTATTAGGAGATGTTTGGGATTGATTTAGATGATTTTTGGTCGAGATTTAATCTGTAGAAAACAATGGCGGTTCTATCTATTCATGCGTAGCACCGCGACCAAAATAAGGATCGCGACGCGACCGGCTATATTAGTGCGATGCGACGCGTCAGTGGTTAGGACGCGACGCATCCTGGGTGTCAGGTAGCAGTTTTGTTATTTTTCACATGTTGATGTTTGGGATGTTATTATAGGTTAATATACGGACTAAAGACATCGTTAGAATATTAATACAAGCATCTTGGACCCAGGTGAGTACCGACCTAACTCTTAATCAATATGTAGTAGTTGTGGGTTTGTTGATTAACTTGAGATGTGTGCGATATATGATGACTTAAAGATTATGATATCAAGGTTGTAATGTTGAATATGAACATGAGTAAGCTAGTTTGATTTGATGTTAGATTATTGGTGTGAGCATGGGGTAGTATTGATTATTGGTTTGCAATTGACCAATACCCATAAAGATGAATATTAAAGATAATTAAATTATGCTCCCAACCATAAGGAGCTAATGCTACCTATATTGGTATGATATCCAATCATATGCGCGAGTATCAATAATTTAAGAACGTGTGTTTAAAGAAATACAAAGTATAGATGCTAACAAAAGATAGGACCGTGACTTAGGAATACTTTAGACTTATGCGTATTCAATGTCTATTGTGTTCAAAGATCATGATGATATGATGTATATGATGCTTATGTTGATTAGGTTCACGATGATAGTGAACGAATACTTGTTGTATGAATGCATACATGCTATAGATCCTGATTGAATCATCCATGTTGTACTCGTGTGCTGTACTCATCGAATGTGAGTAGAACTTGTTATGTTGTGAATGCATGCCTGCTATGGATCCTGATTGGATCAGCTATGTTGTACTTGTATATTCTGCTCAACGTGTATGAGTGGATCTTGTGGTTATGTGGCAAATGCATGCATGCTATTGGATCCTGATTGGATCACCTATGTGTATGTGATTGTCCGCGGACCTCTTTTTGCTATGTAATTAAGGTCAACCGACGGTTGGATGCAAGGGGGCCTGTGGGTCATAGTTCGGGATCAACGGTGACTCGAGGGTCCATTTTGGGTCGTAGGTTCTGCAGGATCATTGTTCCTTAACAGTTGGGGGTGCTCGGCTACTGGCTGAACCCGAAGGAGCCTATGGCTCCATAACGATGCTTGGTGGACCGCTACCCGCTCACCTACTAGCGCGGTTGGGTGTGCTTGATTCCCCGGTTAGGATTTTTGAGTCGGATTTGCAACCCGACAAGATATGATGCTTACTAATTATGTCAACACACAACAATGTGATATGATAGCACTATTTGTGTTACCATGCGATATGATTTAAAGAATGTGATGTCCTATGTGCTACAAGATGCTTATTGTTATGTTTGTACTCATTAGCTTTTAAAGCTAACCCCCTTCTAGTATGTATGCTTTTGCAGATGCTTGCGCTTGGTTGTGCCTGGGATTGCTTTTGTGGTGCACGAGACACTTGTTGCTCCTTGACAGGTATAATGGTCGGTCGATATTGATTGTTGGTAACACCCGTTTATAAAATGAAAACCCTGTTGGGTTATTTTGAATAAAGAAATCACTTTGATAAGAATTTCGCTGTTTGTTTATCAAACTGAATTATGTTTGAATATGAGTTTTAAAAAGCCAAAATTTGACTTTGGAATCGCGGTGTTAAAGTTTATAAGTATAAAAACACTTATAATAGGTACTACTACAAGCATTTATATTATACACAGAAGAATGTTCAATATAGTCCATGCTTAATTCATAGTCCTAATGGACTAATTTTAGCATTTGGATCAATGACATCAATGGTCCAAATTGCATTTTAAAATTTTGGACGGAGTGACATTTTTGTAATTCACATGTGATGTTTTTACAAATCACATGTGATTGTATATAGAATTACCTGTAATTATATTAAAATTTACATAAACTTTATTAAACACAACTCATTATACACATATATAATATATATATATGTTTTTTAATAATATCCAAATATCTATATAATGATAATATCTACATAATAATGAGTTTTTTTGAACTTCAAACATACATACATTTACTAAATCTATTTTATTGTCCATTATGAAACTGGAAGTCTCGACCTCTTAAAGAGGGAAACTTTGTACTTGTTAGATGGGTAATAATAACAAGAGAAGTTTTATATTCTTGTACTTTTTATTTTTATTTATCCTTCTATTCATAAGATAAGAGATGAAAAAAAATATTGAATAAATAAAAAATGCTATATCCTCATATTATTTTTTCTACTTTATTATTTTACTCGTCAGATGAAAAAAGATATAGTAAATAAGAAAACTATTAAATTTTTTTCCTTACCTCTTCTCTTGTTTTTTTATTTTCCTAATAAAAAGCGAGCGTTGGACTTTTGGGCAAAAATATACAGATGTTAGAGATCCTACTGTTCTTGCCACTGTGCGCAGACCAGACACACAGACCTACTCTCAAATCTTCTACTCTCGATTCCCATCTGTAGGGATCCAAATCACAGGTGAAGGCCATCCGACTCTCTCATTTATCGTCATCATGTTAATTCATCGGTTCATTTAACTTAACGTATACCGCTTAAAAACACGACAAGTTACAATAACTCGTAAAGAAGGAACTCGAAAAACACGTACAGACTATTTCACTTTCGGATCTTTGATCTCATACTCTCTGTACTTACGTGTGTTTGTGTAAATGGTGAATGTAGCAACGACAGGTTTCACGCTACTACTGTTTTTGGTATTTACTTCATTCGCTGAAGAAACGTTTGATGTTCGTCAACACCTGTCTACCGTTACAAGGTGAGTGATGATGAAGTCTTTTATCACCCCCCACTTTGATCTGATAGTGATTTCCACCATGATTGCAGGATTTAGGTTTACCCCCCTTTTTTAGTTCTAAAAGCGTACAGTAATTAACAGTAGTATTTCTTTTTTTATGCACGTGGAAAGTTATCCGGAGATATCGGGGATTCAAGGAAAATAAATAAAAAAGAACAGAATCCTTTCTTTTTCAAATCCTCTGAAATCTTTTCTTTTTCTTTCGAAGGAAAAGAACTTGACAACACAGTGTTAGGCTTATGAGCGTATTGCAACTTTTATTATTAAACTAAAACTGACACTATAATTAGTTGATTATGTGATCAAATTGTCATTATAAGTGCACAATCTGTGTTTCTGAAAAGATCTTTTGCATGAATTTGTGAATTCTAATTCTAACTTAGGAAGTAATTCTTGTTCTTTTTTGCAGATACGAGTCCTCAAAAGACATCAAAGTAAACACCTTTGTTTCATCAAACATCCCCGATCAATGTTCTCCGATCCACCTAAATCTTGTGGTATTTCAAATTTCTGGTTTGTTGCTAGTATAACATCAAGCAGGACGGAGCCGCTGGGGTCAGAAGTTTTTAGAATTTTTTATGAAATTCAGCGGGTTTAGTTAACCCCACTCACCGGCTCCGTCCTTGACATCATGCTGAATAATTTAATAAACTTGATTATAAAATTTAATAACCAGCAATAAGTGATGATTATAGATGGCAATGGATCGGATTAGGTAATATCCACATCCATATTCATTTAGTTTTTCATTTTTCATATCCATATCCATATCCATTTAAAGTTATTTAATCTGTCCATATCTATATCCATCGGATTAGACGGGTAATTGGATATCAATTGGATGTCGAAATAAGTCTTTTCTCTAAGAAAATATCATACATTTACATATAATTTATAATTTTAGTTGACATAAATACATAGATTTTTATGAAAAAAAAGATACAAATCAAAATATAATTTAATATAAAAACAATTAAAGCGAAAAACATACTTTGTAATTATGTAATATTATAATTTGAAATATATGTATGTATCTTCAATATTATATTTATATATAAATGTTAAAAATATAGTAAATATATAGATTTATAAACTTAATTATATAAAAAATTAATTTAGGAAAATTTAATTTCGGGTTTATGGATTCATCCATGGATGGATAATCGTCATCCATATCCGTTTCACTAAACATCCATATCCGCTCCATATCCAATATTCACCGATTTAAGTCCGTCCATATCCACCATCGATGGATCGGATCGGGTGGATGATCATCAGATCGGATGACCATTGCCATCCCAAGTGATGATATAGCAATGAAATTTTATATTTCATGCACTATTTTTTTTCCAAGCATTGTGTGAATCCTTTTGCATTACATAAAGAATTGATATTGCAGGCAAGGCATGGAACACGTTATCCTACCAAGACAAGGATGGTAGACTTGGACAATTTATCAGATCAATTGAAAGTCCTTTTGCAGAATGCAAAAGATAAAGGGCTGTCTTTGGAAAAAATTCCATCCTGGTTTTGGGGATGGAGGTCTCCTTGGAAGGGGATAATCAAAGGTGGAGAACTAACTAGCGATGGAGAAGATGAGATGTTTCATCTTGGAATTAGAATCAGGGAACGGTTTCAGGAACTGTTTCATAACGAATATCACCCCGACACATATCAAATTAGAGTAACCCAGGTCTGTGATTCTTAACCTGCAACCAAATAAATACTGAATGTGGTTTTATATCTAATGGTTCAAATCATTTACTTATGTAAGGGTTGTCTGGGGTTGTTACACACTTGCTTATGAAAATTTTAGAGAATTTCAGAAATAAGTGTTTTGAGTTAACCCAATCCAGTCCATGCAAATAATTACTTGTTTTGATCTATTACCTAACCTGCTCATTTTGCCACCTCTATTATGCTTTCTTTGAAGCTACTTGTTTCTCCATCTTACCAAATTTCAAAGATAATTGATTGCTCATCTGTTTTAGAGAGTGTAGCTATTTATACAAACATCCTTTTTCATTATAAAAGTTAAGAATAATTTTTCTTTTCCTTTTTTTTGGTTTACAATGAAATAGATTCCGCGGGTTTCAGCTAGCGCTGTGGCATTTGGCATGGGTATGTTTAGTGGCAGAGGAAAACTTGGAGTTGGAAGGCATCGAGCTTTTTCAGTTTTAAGTGAGAACCGCACAAGTGATACAGTGTTGAGATTTCATGATATTTGTCAGAACTACAAGGTACTTTATCAAGCTTCTTTTTATTGTTGTTTCATTAATTCTGTCTTGTACCATAGAACATTTTTACTCGAGGTGGAAATTTTGAACCATTAATTAATTAATTTAATGGGTCGATTGGGGTTGTATTTGATCTCAAACAAGACTTGTTTAGAAAAGTTTGGCTAAAAAGTGAATTGGTCAGAATGTCATATAGGTCGAGGAGGTTGAAAGTTATCTGGAGCCTATTTATGAAGCATACAACCTCATAAATTGTTTTTATTCATAGATGTGATCATTGTTGTAATGATATTTGTTATTGTAATCCTAATATTGCAAATAATTATTTATTAAAGAATATAGAAAATGGATGAGGTTCGGTCAATCGAACTGGGCCTGGTCCATTCTGACCCATGCTAAATGTGACCTCTTTTGAGTTTTGACTTCTTAATCAAATGGCCCGATCAACACCCAATTAGAATACTGGATTGCATAACACCCAATTCTGATTGATACTTTTTGTGGAAATATTCAATATTTGGTGCATGTAAATGGAGAATTTAAAAGCAAAACTTAAGTTTCTATTATGATCATTTCAATATTTAATCATCAAGAATAATGAAGAAAGCTTTGTCAAATCTAAGACTTGTTTGACCCTAATCATTTTGGCTTTAAATTTGTTCCTAATCCCTTCATTTCCATTACAGGAATATAAGCAACAGCAGGAGCCTGCCGTTAATAACAGTAAAAAACCCATACTAGATGAAATTACCCGTTCATTAGCAGCGCGTTATGAGCTTGATTTCACAGTAAAGGATACGTCCACACTATGGTTCTTGTGCAAGCAGGTACTAAATGTGTGCTTTAAATGTGTGCTTGGGTGTCAATTGGTAGAAATCCTTTTTCCTATTTGTTTAACACATTTTCGCTTTGTATTTAAATTATAGGAAGCGTCTTTGCTGAACATAACTGATAAAGCTTGTGGTCTTTTCAGTAAGGATGAGGTACATCTCAACTCCTTATGATCTCTTGATTATTTATGTTTATCATTTATGAATTTTTTACCTGAATGTGTAGATGCATTATTATATTTCTTGACAAATCTTCATGTTATTATATTTCTTGGACAATTTCTTGTACATATCTTCGTGTTTGTTATTCAAAAAACTGATGTAACATGTGCATATTTAGGTAGAGTTATTAGAATGGATAGATGATATGGAGATGTTCATATTAATGGGTTATGGTAATTCACTAAATTATCAAATGGGAGTGCCATTGCTAGAAGATGTCATCGAGTCCATGGAGCAGGCAATCAAACCAAAAGAAGGTTATTTGGTTTCTCTCTCTCTCTCTCTCTATATATATATATATATATATATATATATATATATATTGATGAACACAATCTTAATGTTGTTTGGGTTACTTTTTATAGAAGGATCTGCACCTGGGAGCTATGAAAAGGCAAGGTTACGGTTTGCTCATGCAGAGACGTTGGTTCCTTTTTCTTGTTTGATTGGACTTTTTCTTGAAGGACCTGGTGAGCGTACGTTTTCACTGTTAACAAATAGATTAAGCTTAACCTCAGTCCTCACCATTATAATCTGCATTTCCTTATTTATCCTAGAATAACTTGTTATCTGCTGTTATCATATATATTCAGAGTTTGAGCAAATACAAAGAGAAGAACAATTGAAGATTCCACCAAAACCCCCGCTGAATAGAAATTGGAGGGGCAGCAGGGTGGCTCCTTTTGCTGGGAATACTGTTTTAGTTTTATACAGCTGTCCAGCAAATGGCACGAGCGAATACTTTGTGCAAGTACTGCACAATGAACAACCAATACCAATGGCTGTAAGTCTTTTCCTTTTGCATGCATAAGTGATTCCCTAAACATTATGTATGTCCAGTTTCCTTTGATGCTCTCACATGACATGACACCCCATATATATATATATATATATATATATATATATATATATATATATATATCAAGCTTCTAGTTTGCATTCTCTTGTTGATATTAATATCTTTTATGCCTTTGTAAATAGGGATGTGGGGGTACTGATTTTTGTCCATTCAAAGTTTTCAAGGTACTTGACTCGCATTTGGTCTCAAATATTTTGCCCTTTTTCTGGTTTGATCATTTCTCATTTTTTGTAAAGGAAAAAAATATATATTTTAATGGTTGAATTTGTTTAGGAAAAAATAGCAGGTCCACACTTGAAGAACAGCTATGATACCATATGCAATACCCGCACGGAAGAAGAGTCAGGAATTATGGACATATTTAGTTGGATTAAATTTTCAAGAAAGAAAGAGGATAAGGCATCCGCGAAAGAAGAGCTATAAAAACAAACAAACAAACCTTCTTAATGTGAAACGAGGGATGAAGAATACATCTTCTCTCATTCTATTAATAAAAAATGATGTACAACAATATAATTATATATACACCTAAGAAATATAGTATTCTAATCACAATAATAATGGTTCTTAAATAAACTCTTCCTTGTATATATATATATATATATATATATATATTCAACACGAGGATCTCTCAGAGATTTGGTAAAATCGTTTGTTAATTTTGATGTGCGAGAATCAGGTTATTAATCACATACACAAAATACGTAGATTCTACCATATAGAAGCAACAAGTATAGCTAGATTATATGCAGTATAGACTTGGTAAGTCAGAGTCGAGTCCGTAAGGAATGGTGATAGGCTATTACTAATATCTAGTCGGCAATAAAGTATGAAATGAATCTAAATTACTGAACTACAACTAATCAGAAGCAATAAAAAAAGATAGGAACATGCGATAGGAAATGATTTAAAGCAAGAATGTACTCATTTAGATTAGATTTACCCTAACCAAATGCAATAATGTAGATAATTATGTGACGTGATTATGTTGATTTATCAAGCACAAGGAATGAAGTATACATTTCGAATTCGTAATTTATCTACAGGCCTAAGAAATTACACCAAATACATAGACATATCTTTTTAATGTATAAGACTTTTCATTTGAAAAAGGTCATTCGTAGAAATCAAATATGCCTGAATTAATCTGTGTTTATCTAAATCGCAAGTTCATTCAAATCATAATTTCAATCTTTGAAACTCCTTTTCCTACTTACAAGTGATTTGTCAAAATACACCAAACATCCATGCTGATTGCTGGGTATGCTTTCTTAACAAACTACTAAGAGGTTTTCAGAGATTTTTTAAATTAAAAGTGTGGACAGGATAATACATAACGTCAAATGAGAATAAAAGATTAGACAGATTTGGCCTGCCATTGGTCGACTATGTGATGTGACCGTCGGGCACCAAGTTGTTACTTTTATCTTTGGCTTTCTCTCAATAAAGTTACACTTATGGTCATCTTTACGTACCTCTTGCTAATCTAAACTCTATCTATTCTAAAAATCTTGTGAGATTCCAAATTCAAAATCCAAAAATGTAATTTCTTGAGTTGTTAATAAAGTTCATCAAAAAATAACAACTCACGATAAAAGACATGGTTCAAGTTCTTCATCATATATAATTGTACACACTTGTATCCAACCGAACCATACGGGTGTCATCATTCTCTTTCTTTACGCTTGTAATTTTGGCATCGATCAAAATAAATCAATGGCTAATAATTGTAATGGCTTATCAATGCTCTCATTATTGAGTCATTAGTGACTCATTAATGAGGAATATTTTATGAAAAGCAAGCCTCGTTTATTAATGAAGGTCCATTCAGACGTAATTCACGGGTGGGTAGATATATAACGAACCAAAATATCCCTATCAATGAGTCATTAATGATGTTATAAATAGTTCTCGCAGTTCTTGTACAAAACAATTCATTTAAACTTCTCTCTCTCTCTCTCTGTATGAGGGTTGAAAAGAGAACTATTTTTCATACGAAAACTAATCTTAACCCTTGATTAAAATAAATCAATGATTAAGAATTCCAATAACTCGTTAATGACTTATGATTACCCATTAATAGTATTTTGGATAAATCAAGTCAATCTAATAATGACTTATTCATCTAGACGCAATTCACGGTTAGGTAAATATATAAATGACCAAAATATTTTATTAACAAGTTATTAATGGTGTTAGAAACATTTCACATTTATGATCAAATTACCTAAATGCAATTCACGGTCGGGTAAATATATAATTTTTTATAAAATACAAGATAATTTTTAAAAATAGTCTTGAAACCTATTCCCATTTTAGTGCACTAGTTAATTTTACCAGAATTCTCGGGTTGTAGGTTCTATCATTTTGAAACACATGGAGTAAGTGTACTTCCCGCTATACCCATGCTCTAAACACGGACATTTTATGACTTTGGATATAGTAAATTCATGTCTCGTTTTTAGAAGGTTAACTACTGAAAGTATCATTAAGACCATAACCCGCATTGATGTTTCACTGGACCAATGCTCAAGTTTAACTAAGCTAGTCTAAATGGATCTGCTCAAATAAGAAATAATAAAGAGCTTCGAGCCACTAAAGAGCGGCTTCCAAATGCAAGTAACTTGTAATGATGAACTACCTTAGTCAAGTGCACACATCAAGTTTCTTTCTTTGGGTTAGCTCCCAAACATACGAGTGTTTATTTATGATAGAATAAATCCATCCATCAATCATATGGCTTCCTCTCTGCCACTAATATAATAATTGAAAGATGAGTAGAAAGAATTAGTTTTTACTATAAAGATAAAATACGAAGAAATTACTGGAGGATATATCATTTTTTTATAATAATTTGTTGGATCAGTCTCCTTAACCTAAATTTCAGCAAATATCGACTCAAAAGACCAAAAGCCATGTGTACCCAAAAACGACACCGGGTTCTGTCTATGTTTCCCTTTCTCCTCCGCTTTCCGATCTTCTATTTCCGACGAATCTCATACTATCTGTATGTATGTGTGTTTTTGTGTGTAAATGGCGAAGATAGCGACGATAGGTTTCATGCTAGTACTGTTTTTTGTATCTACTACATTCGCTGAATAAACGTTTGATGTTCGTCAACGCCTCTCTACCGTTACAAGGTGAGTGATGATGAAGTATTTTATCCCCCCCTTTCATCTGATTTCTATCATCATTGCACGATTTAGGTTTCCCCCCTTTGTGTAGTTCTAAAAATGAAGCCTATGAAAAATGGATAATAATCGATATCTTGCTTTTATGCACATGGAAAGTAATATGGAGATATCTTGTGTTTGATACCCGTGGTAAGGTTTTGAAACCTTGCTTTTGCTTTCCCTTATCCATGTTTTTTTTAGAAGAATGAGAATTGCAAGAATTGAAGAAAGTATATAAAATATGAAAGAGAGTAGAAGAGATGTGTGAAATAAGTGGAGAGGTGAATGGTATTTATAGGGGGGAAAAAAGAAAAAAAAGCCGTTAACCTTAACTGTAACACCCACAAACCCGGGCTAGTCATTAGCGGTTTGGCGGTATGTGTTTATGTGTTTACGTGTGTTTAAATTATGTGATATATTAACTAATTAGTATTGATGATAATTAAAGTTAATGGGTTAAAGAAATTAATTTAATATGAATGCATGTATGCATGATAAAATGTAAGTACGTATAGTTATGTATATATGTAAGTATGTATGCATGAGATAGGTATGTATGATGCATGTATTAAAAGGATAAGTGTTAAAACACCTCCTGCTTTGTTATTGGCAAAAGATTGTACATGTGTATGTAGTCACCTCCTCATTTTGTATCAAAGAATTGAAGGTGTTTGTGTGTATATGTTTGCTTTGTGAAAAAGATAACTCAAGAGAACAAACTTGAAAAACTTGGGATTTGAATTTGGTGATTGTTAATTACATACAAAGGTTAGTAAATCTTTCTTGTTGTTTATGATGATGATTTGTAACGTCCCAAAATTTTTTTTTACTAATCATACGACTGAAAGTCTACGATAATTAAAACACTGTATGATACCATTTACATTCCGGGAGAAAACCTATAAAAATCTTAAGTTTAAGTACAATCAATTTGGATTACATTAGAAAACTCATGAGAGTGAAAACATTGCGGAAGCCTGCTGGGGATGAGCTATCAAACACGAGCTGGAGCCCCGCCGTGGTCATCACCTGAAAAGATGGTTAAACAACAACCGTAAACACAAAGCTTGGCGAGTACTTTTACTTACAAACCAAACAGTTCATCAGAACACGTTCTTCGCACCCACTACTGCAAGAAGTGGTCTCATCTAATAACACATATCTCATACCCACTACCGTAGTAAGTGGTCTCAACATACCCGCCTGTTAGACGGTCTCGTCTCACCCGTTGTCGTCACAACGGTCTACATACCCGGCACCGAAGTACTGGTCTCATACCCAACACTGGAGTGTTGGTCTCATACCCGACACCGGAGTGTACGGTCTCATTCCCGACACCGAAGTGTGCGGTCTAACATACCCGTCACCGGAGTGAACGGTCTAACATACCCGGCACCGAAGTGCAGGTGTCATACCCAACACCGGAGTGTTGGTCTCATACCCGACACCGAAGTGTGCGGTCTAACATACCCGTCATCGGAGTGAACGGTCTAACATACCCGTTACCGAAGTAAACGGTCTAATCACATTCAGTTATAATCTCATAGCTGTTCACGTATTCACATGCATATATAAACAACTAGAATCTATTTAGATCATAATGAGAATACTGATGATATAATTATCATATACCACATACATAACACGTCCTCCATACTAATATCATGTACAATTAATCTCAACATGCCCGTTATAGAAGTAAACGGTCTCTAACATACTGATGATATAATTAGCATATACCACATACATAACACGTCATCCATACTAATATCATGTACAATTAATCTCAACATACCCGTTACAGAAGTAAACGGTCTCTAACATACTGATGATATAATTATCATGTACCACATACATAACACGTCATCCATACTAATATCATGTACAATTAATCTCAACATACCCGTTACAGAAGTAAACGGTCTCTAACATACTGATGATATAATTATCATGTACCACATACATAACACGTCATCCATACTAATATCATGTACAATTGAGTGTATTCACATGTCTCATAACTTATCATTTGCTTACACATCATTGGCCGTATGCAAAGTCTATTTAAAACATACCCGACACCGAAGTGTTGGTCTACACATGGCATTCACGTATTTCACAATTACTATTCACTTTCTTAGGCACTACCAAACGTATTTGATGTCTATTTAGAAATGTAAGTAAGAATACTCACCTGTCGGCAGTTCTCGTCATGTTGTTCTTACTTCACAACTTTACTCGTGATTATTCTTCAATTGTCCGTCACCTGATCCAAGTCCAAAAAGGTCAACTCCGGATACTAGTCTCTTACCCACTTACATAACTCCCATAAGTCGGATGGGTACACACTACTGGAAGTCACATAACATACTGAAAGTCGCATGAACCATATGCATACACTAGGTGACTGTCGCATGAACTATACATTTGTCCATGCGACTGTCGCATGGTATTACTAAAAGTCGTATGGACATGTGTTGAAAGTCGCATGGACCAATGCAAGGTCGCATGAACTGTACTGAAAGTCGCATGGAAATATACACTAGCTGAAAGTCGCATGGATGTATCCATGTTCTAACTGAAAGTCGCATGGCACAAATACAAGGGCTGAAAGTCGCATGGACTAACTGAGTGTCGCATGGACACTTACTGAAAGTCGCATGATGCATACATAACTACTGAAAGTCGCATGGATAGGTACTGAAAGTCGCATGAACCATATCTGTGCTAGCTGAAAGTCGCATGAGGGATTTTGTGGCCATGCGAAAGTCGCATGAGCCATGTGACTGTCGTATGGCTCTCTCTCTTCCCTGTCAGTTCATTTTCTCCAAAAACCCAGCCTCCATAACCAGAATCAAACTCTTTCAAAACTTAATCAATTCATTTCATTTTTGTTTCAAAACATTTCTCCACTCATTTAAACACTTCCTTCAAGATTTAAACACATTTCCTCAAGTATTAAAGCTCAAATCTCAAATTCTTTTCTCTTATTCTTCATAAACCCAAAACCCCAAAAACCCAGATTCTAACTTGCTCTATAACCATTCAAACAAGATAAAATTGATATCTACAATATCATAGTGAGGTAGGAAACATTACCTGATGATCTTTTCAACAATTCCTTGAGTTCACAATGATTCTTGGTTTCTTCTTTCCCTGCTTCTCGTGAGCAGCACACACAAACACACACACTAGTTTTCTTTTGAACTCATGAAACATTGAAGATGGTGGTGTTGCGGGCTGTGCCCTAGCCACCTTTATATACTTGTTTTTTAAAAGGCCTAAGCCCAATTCCAATTGATTAAGCCCAAATCATCATTCATTCCTTTGTTGGTTTAAAATTCCAAAAAGGCCCAAGTCCAAAGCAATTAAACTAGTCCACCATCAATCCATAACCCAAACACCAAAATCATTTTCTCAATAAAATATTCTTTTATTTATTTTCGAAAGCTCGGGTATTACATGATTCATGTTAGTTTTGAATTCATTTCATGCTAAAATCATGCTTAAACTCTAAGAACACCATTGTTGAAACTTGAAGAAACTTGGTATGTGGGTTTTGTTAGTTTTGTTGTTTTTAATGGTTTAAAAGTGTTTATGATGATTGATGGCATGTTGTATGAAGTTGTATGTGTTTTAGAAATGTTTTGTTTTAAGAATTGGATGTTAGATTTGGTTTTTGTGTGAGTTTAGTCGGTTGGAAGTTTAGCAGAAGAAGAAGATGAACGGGAAGAAACAAGATCGCGGGGCAACGGTTTTGAAGGTCGCGGCGCGACCCCGATATCATCTGACTCTTCATGCGACATTCAAAATGAGTCGTACAACTTATGGTCCGACTTTCGGTCCAAAATTATGAGAGATCCGACCCGATGGTCCGACTTTCGGATGGATGGTCCGACCTTTAGATGGGGTGATCCGACTTTCATTGTTTCATGCGACTTTCCTATCCGACTATAGACGCATCATGGCACGACGGCTTAACTGGTCGCGGCGCGACTAGTTCAGTTTAGCAAGATCTTTGTTTTTGCTATGTATTTGTGTTAGAGATGCTGGGTCATCACTTATGTGATTATGTTAAGTTGTTTATGAGCAATAGAAATATAAATATATGTGGATATATATATTTATGAGTCAGAGACCGATTTCGTGTTGTGTTTTCAGAAAACACAAAAGCTCAGTAATATTAGACATGTAAGTGCAGATTTTGAGATCACGAGGTGAGTGGATGTTAACTCACGGATGATAAAGATTATGGTTGATATGATTGATGTGATGCATGCGTATGTAATTGATAGACTCTTGAGTCTGGTGATTGTGATTGTTGATTGATTATATCTGTTGTATGACTATTTGGCCGATACGCGCTCTTTGGATGATATTGAGTTGCATTCAAGAAGTTAGCTACTCGTAGAATTGGGCTGAGCTCGTCTGCTGATTGGTTGAACAATGATAGTCCTACAGATGCATGCGTTATGTCAGAGGGGAATTTGACTGTGTCAATTCAGCGGAGGGCTATCGGTAAACCTTTGCTTTGGCCGGCATAGGTTGTAGGTTCTGCGCCGAACCGCCGGTCTTCTTGATTGCGTGGTTACATGCTTTTGTATCGATTGCTGATTTTTGCTATTATGTTTAGCTTCCTCTCACTTAGCTTTGTGCTAATTTCTCACAGTTGATTATTTTTTGTAGGTTTGTGAGTCTGTGGTATTATGAAAGGAAAAGTTGACCCCGCTCTGATATGGATTTTAGTTGAAACGAGCCATATATATTTTGTAACACAATGAAGGAACAATGTTGTTTTTGTAACGGATGTTTGGATGTTTTTATTTTTAAACAAATGTTTATTTTCAAGTTTTATGTAAATCTTTGTTTGACGCTTCCGCAACTTATTTTTAAAAAAATGGCTTAGGATTTTCTGGTGTTACATTAACGGTCAAAAAGAAAAAACAAAATAAAAAAGGGAAAAGGGCAACCAGCAGCGGGTTCACCGGCTAGCCGAGAGTCGGACCCGCACCAACCAGCAACACCGCGACAGTGTGCAGCGCTGGTTGAGGGGCCAACCAGCTCGGGTTCTTGGACCGATGCGCATGCTCTAATGATGGCTATGATACCTTTTATTTATAGTGTTTATATGTATATAAACACTTATTATAGGTACTGCTACAAGCATATATATTATACACATATATAATATATATGTTTTTTTAATAACATCCAAATATCTATATAATAATGAGTTTTTTTTAAAAACACTTATAATAGGTACTGCTACAAGCATATATATTATACACATATATAATATATATGTTTTTTAATAACATCCAAATATCTATATAGTAATGAGTTTTTTTGAACTTCAAACATACATACATCTACTGAATCTACTTCATTGTCTATCATGAAACTTGAAGTCTCGACCTCTTAAAGAGGGAAACTTTGTATTTGTTAGGCGGATAATAATAATAAGAGAGATTCTATATCCTCGTACTTTTTATTTTTATTTATCTTTCTATTCATAAGATAGAAGATGAAAAAAGACAATTAGTGGATGAAAAATAATATATCCTTATAGTATTTCTTTTTACTTCATTCCTCTACTCATCAAAAGATGACATGTAAAATCTACAAATTCTTTTTTCTTACATTCACCCTTGTTTTTGACACTTATGTTTATCTTACAAGTAAGAGAATAGGCAGAAAAAAATAATAGGATGATAATCACCTCTCTTAATGAATTTTACATGTTATTGATTAGTGTGCATTCGAGGATAAAGTTAAAAAATTTAGTAGAAAGACATAATTTTTCTGATAAAAAGCGAACGTTGGAATGAAGCCAAAATCAGGTGAGTTTTTGACCAAACAAGTGTATTTGAGAAATTCAATTACCAAAATGGTGTGGCTGCAAACATATTTACCAAAATGGTATATTTTTCATTCTAATGGGTTAATTTTATAATTAAAACTAATATTATAATTAATTATACATAATTAGTATTAGTTAAACAAATTCAAATTGATTCTTAATAATATTATATATATATATATATACACACACATTATATTTATTTAAAAGAAACCATGTTCATTCACCGGTGACACAACCCTTTTACCGGCTATGAGCTTCATTTTGCAGTAAACAAATCTCCTCCCTTTTCCAGCGACAAGCACTTCAATCCCAAACCCACCACATGTGCTCTCTTTTCCGGCGACACAAAGTTCCCTGCGTAGGTGACCGACACACACCATGCCATCTGCTCCTTTTCCGGCAACACACACTTTAACGATAAACACATTGTTCCCCGAGATCAAGAGATGGAGAGATGAACTCCACACAAAACGAATCTCGAACCACCGTAACCTTAGATCGATAGATGGAGAGACGGTGGTGACGATATGGCTATAGTCTTTGTGCGGCAGAGATGGTTGTGGAGGATGAGATTCGGTGGTGACTTAGGGAGAAAGGGATGTGCGGCGACGACGTTGTGAGGTGAGAATCGCCGGCGGTGACTAGAGGAGAGAGAGGGATGTTCGGAGGCGATGGCTGTGAGGATAGATGGTTGTCAGCGGTAACTAGGGCAGAGGATTCTAAAGGGGGCGGTGGAATAATCTGACGGCGGCAAGGGGTGGTGGAATCCGACCGGATGTGGGGGAGAGGGGAACCGATGGGAGTAATGGGGATAAACTTATTTTTCTGTTTATATAATATATTATATTTAATTATTATATAATATTAGTTTTAATTATAAAATTAACCCATTAGAATTAAAAATACACCCTTTTAATAATTATATTTGAAACACACCATTTTGCTATATAAGTTTTTCAAATACAATTGATTGGTCAAACTCAAGTCAGGTAAGAAACTTGACCTTGGACTTTTGGGCAAAAATATACAGTTGTTAGAGATCATACCGTTCTTGCCACTGTGCGTAGACCAGACAGACATACCTACTCTCGATTCTTCTACTCTCGATTCCCATCTATACGGATCCAAATCACCGGTGAAGGTTATCTGACTCTCTCATTTATCGTCATCTTCTTAATTCATCGGTTCATTTAACTTAGCGTATACGGCTTAAAACCATGTCAAGTTACAGTAACTCGTAAAGAAGGAACTCGAAAAACATAGACTATTTCCCTTTCGGACCTTTGATCTCATACTCTTTGTACTTACGTGTGTTTGTGTAAATGGCGAATGTAGCGACGACAGGTTTCATGCTACTACTGTTTTTGGTATTTACTTCATTCGCTGAAGAAACGTTTGATGTTCGTCAACACCTGTCTACCGTTACAAGGTGAGTGATGATGAAGTCTTTTATCACCCCCCACTTTGATCTGATAGTGATTTCCACCATGATTGCAGGATTTAGGTTTACCCCCCTTTTTTAGTTCTAAAAGCGTACAGTAATTAACAGTAGTATTTCTTTTTTTATGCACGTGGAAAGTTATCCGGAGATATCGGGGATTCAAGGAAAATAAATAAAAAAGAACAGAATCCTTTCTTTTTCAAATCCTCTGAAATCTTTTCTTTTTCTTTCGAAGGAAAAGAACTTGACAACACAGTGTTAGGCTTATGAGCGTATTGCAACTTTTATTATTAAACTAAAACTGACACTATAATTAGTTGATTATGTGATCAAATTGTCATTATAAGTGCACAATCTGTGTTTCTGAAAAGATCTTTTGCATGAATTTGTGAATTCTAATTCTAACTTAGGAAGTAATTCTTGTTCTTTTTTGCAGATACGAGTCCTCAAAAGACATCAAAGTAAACACCTTTGTTTCATCAAACATCCCCGATCAATGTTCTCCGATCCACCTAAATCTTGTGGTATTTCAAATTTCTGGTTTGTTGCTAGTATAACATCATGCAGGACGGAGCCGCTGGGGTTAGAAGTTTTTAGAATTTTTTATGAAATTCAGCGGGTTTAGTTAACCCCACTCACTGGCTCCGTCCTTGACATCATGCTGAATAATTTAATAAACTTGATTGTAAAATTTAATAACCAGCAATAAGTGATGATTATAGATGGCAATGGATCGGATTAGGTTATATCCACATTCATATTCATTTATTTTTTCATTTTTCATATCCATATCCATTTAAAGTTATTTAATCTGTCCATATCTATATCCATCGGATTAGACGGGTAATTGGATATCAATTGGATGTCAAAATAAGTCTTTTTTCTAAGAAAATATCATACATTTACATATAATTTATAATTTTAGTTGACATAAATACATAGATTTTTATGAAAAAAAGATACAAATCAAAATATAATTTAATATAAAAACAATCAAAGCGAAAAACATACTTTGTAATTATTTAATATTATAATTTGAAATATATATATGTATCTTCAATATTATATTTATATATAAATGTTAAAAATATAGTAAATATATAGATTTATAAACTTAATTATATAAAAAACTAATTTAGGAAAATTTAATTTCGGGTTTATGGATTCATCCATGGATGGATAATCGTCATCTGTATCCGTTTCACTAAACATCCATATCCGCTCCATATCCAATATTCACCGATTTAAGTCCGTCCATATCCACCATCGATGGATCGGATCGGGTGGATGATTATTGGATCGGATGACCATTGCCATCCCAAGTGATGATATAGCAATGAAATTTTCATATTTCATGCACTATTTTTTTTCCAAGCATTGTGTGAATCCTTTTGCATTACATAAAGAATTGATATTGCAGGCAAGGCATGGAACACGTTATCCTACCAAGACAAGGATGGTAGACTTGGACAATTTGTCAGATCAATTGAAAGTCCTTTTGCAGAATGCAAAAGATAAAGGGCTGTCTTTGGAAAAAATTCCTTCCTGGTTTTGGGGATGGAGGTCTCCTTGGAAGGGGATAATCAAAGGTGGAGAACTAACTAGCGATGGAGAAGATGAGATGTTTCATCTTGGAATTAGAATCAGGGAACGGTTTCAGGAACTGTTTCATAACGAATATCACCCCGACACATATCAAATTAGAGTAACCCAGGTCTGTGATTCTTAACCTGCAACCAAATAAATACTGAATGTGGTTTTATATCTAATGGTTCAAATCATTTACTTATGTAAGGGTTGTCTGGGGTTGTTACACACTTGCTTATGAAAATTTTAGAGAATTTCAGAAATAAGTGTTTTGAGTTAACCCAATCCAGTCCATGCAAATAATTACTTGTTTTGATCTATTACCTAACCTGCTCATTTTGCCACCTCTATTGTGCTTTCTTTGAAGCTACTTGTTTCTCCATCTTACCAAATTTCAAAGATAATTGATTGCTCATCTGTTTTAGAGAGTGTAGCTATTTATACAAACATCCTTTTTCATTATAAAAGTTAAGAATTTTTTTTCTTTTCCTTTTTTTTGGTTTACAATGAAATAGATTCCGCGGGTTTCAGCTAGCGCTGTGGCATTTGGCATGGGTATGTTTAGTGGCAGAGGAAAACTTGGAGTTGGAAGGCATCGAGCTTTTTCAGTTTTAAGTGAGAACCGCACAAGTGATACAGTGTTGAGATTTCATGATATTTGTCAGAACTACAAGGTACTTTATCAAGCTTCTTTTTATTGTTGTTTCATTAATTCTGTCTTGTACCATAGAACATTTTTACTCGAGGTGGAAATTTTGAACCATTAATTAATTAATTTAATGGGTCGATTGGGGTTGTATTTGATCTCAAACAAGACTTGTTTAGAAAAGTTTGGCTAAAAAGTGAATTGGTCAGAATGTCATATAGGTCGAGGAGGTTGAAAGTTATCTGGAGCCTATTTATGAAGCATACAACCTCATAAATTGTTTTTATTCATAGATGTGATCATTGTTGTAATGATATTTGTTATTGTAATCCTAATATTGCAAATAATTATTTATTAAAGAATATAGAAAATGGATGAGGTTCGGTCAATCGAACTGGGCCTGGTCCATTCTGACCCATGCTAAATGTGACCTCTTTTGAGTTTTGACTTCTTAATCAAATGGCCCGATCAACACCCAATTAGAATACTGGATTGCATAACACCCAATTCTGATTGATACTTTTTGTGGAAATATTCAATATTTGGTGCATGTAAATGGAGAATTTAAAAGCAAAACTTAAGTTTCTATTATGATCATTTCAATATTTAATCATCAAGAATAATGAAGAAAGCTTTGTCAAATCTAAGACTTGTTTGACCCTAATCATTTTGGCTTTAAATTTGTTCCTAATCCCTTCATTTCCATTACAGGAATATAAGCAACAGCAGGAGCCTGCCGTTAATAACAGTAAAAAACCCATACTAGATGAAATTACCCGTTCATTAGCAGCGCGTTATGAGCTTGATTTCACAGTAAAGGATACGTCCACACTATGGTTCTTGTGCAAGCAGGTACT
Source organism: Dittrichia graveolens (assembly GCA_038502395.1). Taxonomy (NCBI): domain Eukaryota; kingdom Viridiplantae; phylum Streptophyta; class Magnoliopsida; order Asterales; family Asteraceae; genus Dittrichia; species Dittrichia graveolens. Next base: position 96,984,700 of record JARJIL010000002.1, read on the forward strand.
AAATGTGTGCTTTAAATGTGTGCTTGGGTGTCAATTGGTAGAAATCCTTTTTCCTATTTGTTTAACACATTTTCGCTTTGTATTCAAATTATAGGAAGCGTCTTTGCTGAACATAACTGATAAAGCTTGTGGTCTTTTCAGTAAGGATGAGGTACATCTCAACTCCTTATGATCTCTTGATTATTTATGTTTATCATTTATGAATTTTTTACCTGAATGTGTAGATGCATTATTATATTTCTTGACAAATCTTCATGTTATTATATTTCTTGGACAATTTCTTGTACATATCTTCGTGTTTGTTATTCAAAAAACTGATGTAACATGTGCATATTTAGGTAGAGTTATTAGAATGGATAGATGATATGGAGATGTTCATATTAATGGGTTATGGTAATTCACTAAATTATCAAATGGGAGTGCCATTGCTAGAAGATGTCATCGAGTCCATGGAGCAGGCAATCAAACCAAAAGAAGGTTATTTGGTCTCTCTCTCTCTCTCTCTCTCTCTTATATATATATATATATATTGATGAACACAATCTTAATGTTGTTTGGGTTACTTTTTATAGAAGGATCTGCACCTGGGAGCTATGAAAAGGCAAGGTTACGGTTTGCTCATGCAGAGACGTTGGTTCCTTTTTCTTGTTTGATTGGACTTTTTCTTGAAGGACCTGGTGAGCGTACGTTTTCACTGTTAACAAATAGATTAAGCTTAACCTCAGTCCTCACCATTATAATCTGCATTTCCTTATTTATCCTAGAATAACTTGTTATCTGCTGTTATCATATATATTCAGAGTTTGAGCAAATACAAAGAAAAGAACAATTGAAGATTCCACCAAAACCCCCGCTGAATAGAAATTGGAGGGGCAGCAGGGTGGCTCCTTTTGCTGGGAATACTGTTTTAGTTTTATACAGCTGTCCAGCAAATGACACGAGCGAATACTTTGTGCAAGTACTGCACAATGAACAACCAATACCAATGGCTGTAAGTCTTTTCCTTTTGCATGCATAAGTGATTCCCTAAACATTATGTATGTCCAGTTTCCTTTGATGCTCTCACATGACATGACACCCCATATATATATATATATATATATATATATATATCAAGCTTCTAGTTTGCATTCTCTTGTTGATATTAATATCTTTTATGCCTTTGTAAATAGGGATGTGGGGGTACTGATTTTTGTCCATTCAAAGTTTTCAAGGTACTTGACTCGCATTTGGTCTCAAATATTTTGCTCTTTTTCTGGTTTGATCATTTCTCATTTTTTGTAAAGAAAAATATATATATATATATATATATATATTTGTATGGTTGAATTTCTTGATTTCTTCTCCTCCAGGAAAAAATAGCAGGTCCACACTTGAAGCACAACTATGATACCATATGCAATACCCGCATGGAAGAAGAGTCGGGAAGTATGGAAATATTTGGTCGGACTAAATTTTCAAGAAAGAAAGAGGATAAGGCATCCGCGAAAGAAGAGCTATAAAAACAAACCAACCAACCTTCTTAATGTGAAACGAGAGAGAACGAGGGATGGAGAATACGTCTTCTCTCATTCTATTAATCAAAAATGATGTACAACAATTATTTATACACCTAAGAAATACAATAATAATAGTTCTTAAATGAACCCTCCTTTCTTTTATATATGTATATATACATACCATATATATATATATATATATATATATATATATATATATATATATATATATATATATATATATATATATATATATATAACACGAGGATCTCTCTTAGAGATTTGGTAAAATTGTTTGTTAATTTTGATGTGCGAGAATCAAATCACGTACATAAAATATGTAGATTCTACCATATAGAATTAAGCAACAAGTATAACTAGATTATATGCAGTATAGACTTGGTAAGTTAGAGTCGGGTCCGTATGGAATGGTGGTAGGCTATTACTAATATCTAGTCGGCAATAATGTATGAAATGAATCTAAATTACTGAACTACAACTAATTAGAAGCAATAAAAAAAGATAGGAACATGCGATAGGAAATGATTTAAAGCAAGAATATATTTATTTAAATTAGATTCACTCTAACCAAACACTATAATGTAGATAATTATGTGACGTGATTATGTTGATTTATCAAGCACAAGGAAAATGAAGTATACATTTTCGAATTCGTAATTTATCTATAGTCCCAACAAGTTACACAAAGATATGTTTAATGTGTTAGACTTTTCATTTGAAAAACAAAAACCGAATATCTAGATCATTCGTAGAAATCAAATGTGCATGACTTGGTCCGTGTTTATCCAAATCACAAGTTCATTCAAATCATAATTTCAATCTTTGAAACTCCAATTCCTACTTATAAGTGATTTGTCAAAACACACCAAACACCCATGTTGGGTATGTTTTCTAGACAAACTACTTAGAGGTTTCTAGAGATTTTTTAAACTAAAAGTGTGTACAGAATAACACATAACGTCAAATGAGAATAAAAGTTTAGACAGATTTGGGTTGCCCATGGTCGACTGTGCGATGTGACCGTTGGGCACCAAGACGTTACTTTTATCTTTTGCTTTCTCCCAATAAAGTTAATATTTATCTTTTGCTTTCTCTCAATGAAGTTATACTTATGGTCATCTTTACGTACCTTTTGCTAATCTAAACTCTATCTATTCTAAAAATCTTGTTAGATTCCAGATTCAAAATCCAAAAATGTAATTTCTTGAGTTGTTAACAAAGTTCATCAAAATATAACAACTCAAGATAAAAGACATGGTTCAAGTGCTTCATCATATATAATTGTACACACTTGTATCCAATCGAACCATACGGGTGTCATCATTCTCTTTCTTTACACTTGTAATTTGAGCATCGAATCAAAATAAATTAATGGTTAATAATTGTAAGGGCTTATTAATGTCCTCATTATTGAGTCATTAGTGAGGAATATTCTATGAAAATCAAGCCTCATTTATTAATGACGGTCAATTCGGATGTAATTCACGGGTGGGTAAAAATATAAAGGACCAAAATATTTCTATCAATGTGTCATTAATGATGTTATAAATAATTCTCGCAGTTCTTGTAAAAAATAGTTCTCATTTCAACGTTTCTGTCTCTCTGTACGAGGGTTGAAAAGAGAACTGTTTTCCATACGAGAACCAATCTTGACTACTGATTAAAATAAATCAATGATTAAGAATTCCAATAAGTCATTAATGACTTATGAATTACCCATTAATAATATTTTGGATAAATTAAGCCAATCTAATAACGACTTTTTCATCTAGACGCAATGTAATTTCTACAATGTCAAATTGTCTGTTTTTGGGATGTGTCACTGGACTAAGGAGTGTTTTCGTTCTTCCCTCTCTTTAGACATACACCATAAAATAAGATGGTTTTAGAATTAGTTTAATGTATGTGTATGATGCGTATTTATTTATGTATATATTAATTGGAAATTACTTATGAATATGAAAATTTTGTCTTCTCAAATAATTACCTGAAATGATAGTAGTTAACTAATAGGAATCGATATATTAAGAACAGAAGTCATTGAGGTGTTTCTTTACTAGAAAAGAGGTAGACCGGGCTCGGGTGGCACGCACAGAAGCGATCCTATGCATTAACAAATGGGGTATGTTGACTCCACTTAGAAAATATATTTTTTATAACTATATATATAAATTTTAGGTAAAATATATTTTAATCCCTAAGGTTTAGGTTTAAAAATGATTTAACCCCTACACTTTTTAAATGAATGTTTTAATCTCTAAACATTTTTAATAAATGTTTTAACCCCTAAACTTGGTTACAATTCATCGTTTTAGCCGCTTAACCTTCAATAGCAGGTTACCAAGATTTTAAAGAACATTTTAATCCCTAAGCTTAGGGGTGTAATCGAATCAAGCCGAACTAAACCCAGTCAAACTCTAACTCGACTTTGGCCTCTAAAACTTGAGCCGGTGAAGATTGAAGAACTGATTGGTTAGTGGTAACCGGTGTTCAAGGATCTACGGATTCACGAATCACCATGGATTCCCAAAGAAACTAAAAAACAAAGATAGAGATTGAGGAAATTAAAGATGTGCAATCATCAAACTAGTGTAACTATACGAAGTGCAATCGAGATATTATTAGTGCTATCCAAGGAGTTAGCAATGGAACTAGGGTCTGTATATAAGCTTTCATTGACCAGTTTCTAGAGAATGGGTGTTTTTATTAATAGGATTGATCGTAGTTCCCCGTTGATACCGTAACAAGTATTTTAGATTTAGATTAGGATAAAAAAAATAAGGTAAAAATCTAACAAAAATTGTTTAAAGATTATAATGTTCATTATATAAGTTTAGTGGTTAAACCATTTAAATATAAAGTTTAGGGATTAAAACATATTTTATCCTAAATTTTAATAGGACCACCTTAAAATTATAATTTTTTTTGGACAAGTAGAAGAAATTTCCTCCCTCGTCACCCTCCAGACCTCCTACGTACCTCATGACTCCTGAGTTTGGGAACATCAATGAGCAGCAGAACACCAACAACAGTCTTAATCTCAATACCATTCTCTGCCCAAACCCTAGACATAAAGAGTCAAGCAAACATTTAGATTTGAATAGGAAAAGGAGTTGGAGTCTTGCTCCTGATTTTTGAAGCCTTTGAATGACAGTAGCCATGATTCTAGAAATTTATTTAGTGAGTAGGTGAAGCCATGAGTGGTGATCACAAATAAGAGAGAGAGTAAGAGAGTGTGAGTATGAGTGTGTTTTTCAATATTCAAGGGTTAAACATTTCTATCAATATGTACATATCTAGTGAAGGTCACGGAGTCTATTGACTAGGTAATGATATTAATTTTTCATTTTTGCATTTTTAGTTCAAAATTATGTTCTTTTTGGTTTTTGTGTTTGAATTGTTGTACAAAGTACAGTTATATAATTAAGTTTGCTTGACTACTAGTTAAGTTTTCTTAAATTTTGGTTATGCTATATTTTTTTTTTATTTTATTAGATTATGTTTAATCAACTTTTTTATTCATTTTCTGTTAGAAACAATGATTAAAAACCCCTTCAAGTATAAGAACTTTATGCTATTTGCTTTGAATATATGTTTACTTTTCCGTAGTTATTCACAATGCTTTTGATTCATACCATACTATCACCGCTCTGACCTGTAATTTTTTTAACCCGTTATCTAATCCTTCCGACCTACTAATCTTGGAACGTAAACTATATTGGACCACATTATATTTAGATCCTAGATTCGCCACTAGGCACGCAGTTACCAAGAAATGATAATGCACAGATTAGTAAACACAAGAAACCATCAAAATTGTAGAAAGAGTGAGAAGGTGCATCCCAATCTAAAATATTTTTTTATAATAATTATGAACTCCATTTTTGTATGAAATGACTTTTCCAGCTTTCAAAAGGCAACCCCGGTGGTCCAAGTGATACCTCCAGAGCCAATATTCACTTGATTGTTTTTATATGTACCCCTTCAATCCGTTGTAACACAAAATATGTAACCCTTCTCCTTAAGTGGAGCATAATCGCTCAAGTTGAAGAACTAATAAACCACAAAAAACTTGACACCGTATAAAACCATCCCTTAGAATGAGACAGGTTGTCTTGTAAAGCACACTGGTGCAAACCACAATTGATTGCTGGAATCGCCTCTTGGTAATGTATTGCGCTCTTCCCATTTTGGTGCACCAATTAATTTGACCAGAATTCGGGGGTTGTAGGTTCTATCATTTTGAAACACATACCGATACATGGAGTAAGTGTACTTCCCGTTATACCCATGCTCTATATACGGACATTTTATGACTTCGGATATAGTAAATTCATGACTCATTTTTAGAAGGTTAACTATTGAAAGCGTCATTAAGACCATAACCGCGAGCGAATAGCCACTTAATTGATGGTTCACCAGACCAATGCTCGGGTTTAACTAAGCTAGTTTGATTGCTGGAATAGCCGTGGCTTCCAAATGCAAGTAACTTGTAACGACGAGCTACCTAAGTCAAGTGCACACATCAATTTTCTTTCTTTGGATTAGCTCCCAAGCATATGAGTGTTTATTTATGATAGAATAAAGCCATCCATCAATCATATGGCTTCCTTTGTACCACTAATATAATAATTAAGAGATGAGTAAAAAGAATTAATGAACTCTACGTATAATCTTATGATTAATAGAAAGATAAAATATGAAGAAATTATAAAAAGGGAAAAGGTTTATTTGAGAACCGTTTTTATTGCGAGAACCAATCTTAGTCGTTCATTTTGGATAATGAAATTCATGGATGAAGAGCGTGGGAAATTGAGTGTGGCAGAGTGCATGTAAGAAATTTATAAGTGGACAATCCAGTTAAAAGAGAAAAAATTAAACGGTTAAAATTAATTCTTATAATTTTTACAATAAAAATTGATCTCAAATTAACTTTTCACTTATAAAAAGATATATCATTTTTTATAATAATTTGGTAAATTTCAGCAAATATCGACTCAAAAGACCAAAAGCCACGTGTCCCCAAAAACGACACCGGGTTCCGTCTCTGTTTCCCTTTCTCCTCCGCTTTCCGACCTTCTATTCCCGGCGAATCTCATACTCTCTGTACGTACGAGTGTTTTTGTGTGTAAATGGCGAAGGTAGCGACGATAGTTTTCATGCTAGTACTGTTTTTGGTATCTACTACATTCGCTGAAGAAACGTTTGATGTTCGTCAACGCCTCTCTACCGTTACAAGGTGAGTGATGATGAAGTATTTTATCCCCCCCCCCCTTTCATCTGATTTCTATCATCATTGCACGATTTAGGTTTTTCCCCCTTTGTGTAGTTCTAAAAGTGTATTAATATTTCACAATTAAGCCTATGAAAAATGGATAACAATCGATATCTTGCTTTTATGCACATGGAAAGTAATATGGAGATATCGGGGAGACAGTTAGGGTTATGATCGTATTCGGTCTTTTTGTTAATTTACTTAACTGGGAATAACATGAGGAATTTGATTGGAGATTTTTTTTTGAATTGGAATGAATCTTAGGGCATCGCAGGAATTAATGGTATCGTACTACTGATTAGGGAATACTCAGTTGATATGATTATGTGATCAAATTGTCATTATAAGTGCACAATCTGTGTTTATTTGCATGGATTTGAGAATTCTAATCGGTTGATTTATAACATAGGAAGTGATTTCTTGTTCTTGTTTGCAGATACGATGTATCAAAAGACATCAAAGAACACACGTTTGTTTCATCAAACATTCCTGATCAATGTTCTCCTATCCACCTGAATCTTGTGGTATTCCTGATTATAGTTTGTTGCTAGTGTAACATCATGCTGAATAATTACTAAACTTGATTATAAAAGTAATCACTAGCAGTAAGCCATTATTAAACATGATAGCAATTAGATAATCATATTTCATGCACTGTTTTTTTCAAACCATTATGTGAATGTACAAGAAGAATTGATATTGCAGGCAAGGCATGGAACGCGTTCGCCTACCAAGAAGAGGATAAAAGACTTGGAAACTTTATCAGCTCAATTGAAAGTCCTTTTGCAGAATGCAAAAGAGAAAGGGACGTCCTTGGAAAAACTTCCTTCCTGGTTATGGGGATGGAGTTCTCCTTGGAAGGGGAAAATTAAAGGTGGAGAACTAATTTGCCACGGAGAAGATGAGATGTATCATCTTGGAACTAGAATCAGGGAACGCTTTCAGGAACTCTTTCGTGATGACTATCACCCTGACATATATCAAATTAGGGCAACCCAGGTCTGTGATTCTTAACCTGCAGCCGTATAAAATACTGAATGTGGTTTTATTTCTAATGTTTCAGATCATTTGCTTATGAATGGGTTGTTTGGGGTTTAACAGATAAAATAAGAAGCAGCGAAAAACGAAACTGGTCAAATGGGTCAAAAGTCACCCAAATTGTATTCTGTAGTCGACACACTAATTGCTTATGAAAAATTTAAAGAATTTCAGAGAATAAGTGTTTGGAGTTAACCTAATCTGGCCTATACAAATAATTACTTGTTTTGATCCATTACCCAACTTGCCCATTTTGGCACGTCTATTTTGAAGCTACTTGCTTCTCCATTGTACCAAATTTCAAAGATAATTGATTTCTCATCTGTTTTAGAGTGTGTAGCTATTTTTACAAACATCCTCTTTCTTTCCTTGCTTTTAGTCTATTTGGTGTTCACTCATACAAATCAGTTTTCCAAATGATGGAAGGTTGTTATAACATATTGCTTCCTTGCAACTTTTATTTAGTTCTTTCTACTATGATAGTTAAGAAGTTTTTCTTTCTCTTAACTTTTTTTGTTGATAATGAAATAGATTCCGCGGGCATCAGCTAGCGCTGTGGCATTTGGCATGGGAATGTTTAGTGGCAGAGGAAAACTTGGAGCAGGAAATCATCGAGCTTTTGCAGTTTTTAGTGAAAGCCGTGCAAGTGATATAATGTTGAGATTTCATGATTGTTGTCAGAACTACAAGGTATTTTATCAAGCTTCTTTTACTGCTGTTTTATTAATTCTTTCTTGTACCATAGAACTTTTTTACTCGAGGTGGAAATTCTGACCCATTTATTGATTAATGGGTTGATTTGGGTTGTATTTGATCTCAAACAGGACTTATAAAAAACTGTAGCTAAAAAGTGAATTGGTCAGATAGGTCAAGGAGATTGAAAGTCGTCTGGAGGCTATTTTTGAAGCATACATCCTCATAAATTCTTTTATTCACAGATGTGTTAATTGTTGCTTTGATATTTGTTATTACAAATCCTAATGTCGCGAATAATTATCATTGTTGCTCCACTGGTCCTGGTTTTTTCCGACCCATACTAATTGTGACCTTTGTAGGGTTTTGACTTCTTTAATCAACTGGCCCGATCAGCATTTTGCCACCTCTAGTTTTTACCCTGGGCTTCAATGTACAGTTGCCCTGATGCACAATTACATGACTGGATTGTGTAACACCAAATTCTGATGGTTACCTTTTGTGGAAATATTCAATATTTGGTGCATGGAAATGCATAATTTGAAGGCAAAACTTAAGTTTCTATTATGATATGATCATATCAATATTTAATCATCAAGAATAATGAAGCAAGCTTTGTCAAATCTAAGACTTGTTTGACCCCAATCATTACATAGTGTTGGCTTAAATTTGTTTCTAATCCCTTCACTTTCATTACAGGCTTATAGGAAACATCAGGAGCCTGCTGTTTATAAGCTTAAAGAACCTGTACTAGATGAAATTACCCGTTCATTAGCAACGCGTTATGAGCTTGATTTCACAGTAAAGGATACGTCCACACTATGGTTCTTGTGCAAGCAGGTACTAAATGTGTGCTTGGGTCTCAATTGGTAGAAATCCTTTTTCCTATTTGTTTAACACATTTTCGCCTTGTATTCAAATTATAGGAAGCGTCTTTGCTGAACATAACTGATCAAGCTTGTGGTCTTTTCAGTAAGGAGGAGGTACATCTCAACTCCTTATGATCACATGATTACTTATGTTTATCATTTATGAAAATTTTACCTGAATGTGTAGATGCATTATTATATTTCTTGACAAATCTTCATGTTATTATATTTCTTGGACAAATCCTATATTTCTTGTACATATCTTCATGTTTGTTATTCAAAAAACTGATGTAACATGTGCATATTTAGGTAGAGTTATTAGAATGGACAGATGATCTGGAGATGTTCATATTAAAGGGTTATGGTAATTCACTAAATTATCGAATGGGAGTGCCATTGCTAGAAGATGTCATTTTGTCCATGGAGCAGGCAATCACGGCAAAAGAAGGTAATTTGCTTACATTAGTTTTTTGTCCGAGAAACATAGATTATCTTTATATTGATGGACATGAAATTTATGTTGTTTGGGTTACTTTTTATAGAAGGATTTGCACCTGGGAGCTATGAAAAGGCAAGGTTACGGTTTGCTCATGCAGAGACGTTGGTTCCTTTTTCTTGTTTGATTGGACTTTTTCTTGAAGGATCTGGTGAGCGTGTTCACTGTTAACAAATAGATTAAGCTTAACCTCACCATTATAATCTGCATTTCCTTATTTATCTTAAAATAATTTGTTATCTGCTGTTATTATATTCAGAGTTTGAGCAAATACAAAGAGAAGAACCATTGAAGTTTCCCCCAAAACCTCCGCTGAAAAGAAATTGGAGGGGCAGCACGGTGGCTCCTTTTGCTGGGAATAATGTTTTAGTATTATATAGCTGTCCTGCAAATGACTCGAGCAAATACTTTGTGCAAGTACTGCACAATGAACAACCAATACCAATGGCTGTGAGTCCTTTTCTTTTGTTAGAGATAATTTACATTATTAAGAGTCTGAGTGATCTCCTGAGGTGAGATATGCCTGCATAAGTGATCTCCCAAAGGGGATGTATTTCAAGTTTCCTTTGATGCTCTCACACCCCATATCTCAACTTTCTAGTTTGCATTCTCTTGTTGATATTAAATATCTTTTATGCCTTTGTAAACAGGGATGTGGGGGTACTGATTTCTGTCCATTCGAAGTTTTCAAGGTACTATACTCCCATTTGGTTTCAAATATTTTACCCTTTTTGACATATATTTTTTATATTATTTATGGTTGAATGTTCTTTCCCGTCCAGGAAAAAATAGCAGCTGCACACTTGAAGCACAGCTATGATAACCTATGCAATCCCAACATGGAAAAACAGTCAAGAAGTAAGTCATATACGAGCAGCTTTATGGAAATATTTAGTTGGATTTTTTCAGGAAAGAACGAGGATGAGGCATCAGTGAAAGTAGAGCTATAAAAACACACGTTCTTACATTGGTTCCTTTTTGTTTGACTGTGTTTTGTTAGTTTAACTTCTGAAGCGGTGTCGTTTTCAGGGACTATGTAACTAGAGTGAGTGTAGTTTTACTTTTATTTTTCGATTTTCTCACTTGGGAGCAATCTTTTAAAAAAATTCTGACTATAGGATAGATGAGATTGTTGAAAATTTTGATTCTCAAATTGTAGAGTACAGATTTGGAGTTTTATGTCAGTCTCCTGATTTTTAGATGTGTTTGTTTATTCTTCCTTGGGGATTTCATATTATCTTTTGTACGCCAAGAATATGGTTGATGTATCCACTTTAAACGTGTTCAGTGTCATTATGTTGTTGCATTGCAGGCTTGCAGCTTAGAAATGCAGAATATGACATCTCAATATGATCATTTCACCATTTAGTTAGAAACCTTCAACCAAACTGCTTATTTATTTTGGGGTGAAGCAAACCTGAATCGTAGATGTTCAGTAATTGAAGTTGTATATGTTATGTGACTAGCATTTTTGTTACCATTTCCCATTTGCTTTACGTTAACAAGAATAAAACTTTATTCTCAAAGCAACTTTTGTTCTGTTTAATGCAAACATATACTGGTTTGTTATCCAACAAGAGTGATTATTGAAATTGAAAATAACAAATCTTGGCTGGAGGATATCGAACTTGAGATAACATATGACATACTGCTGAGACAATGAAAAGAATAAAGTAAAGATTTTTGTCTAACTCCACCTAAACAGAAAACAGCTAATACAATATTGCACAAAAGAATGCCTTCTACCTGAGGACTATGTATGAATTGTACAAAATCTTCATGGATGCATTTGCAGCCTGAGGGGCTCGGTTGTAAAGTCAAATCAGACCGCCTTATAAGCTCAAAAATGAAACTCTGATGTGTAACGTGTGATATTTGCAAGTCCCACACCCCGTTTATGTATAGAATCGCCGTAAGAACCTTGATTATTGATGTAAGAATAGAACCGTAGAGACAGTTTAAAGCTTCCCTAGATGTGGGTCTGAAAGGGAAGAAATAAGGTCTTCTCTAGATTGTGATCGTCTGCTTTGCAGGCGCATCTGACTTCTGTGAGGGGCAGGGTAGAACGCAGTATCGAATTGCATCTGTCCCAAACTACTTGAAGAAACACTGTGTGTCATGCTGCTAAATGGTGAAGAAGAATTAGCAAATTGTATATCAGCAGTAGTGCCAAATTGCCTGTTTTTGGGATGTGCCACCGGACTAAGGGGTGTCTTCATTCTTCCCTCCCCTGAGACATACACCATAGAATAAGATATTCTTAGAATTGGTTTAATATGTGTGTGTGTATAATGTGTATTTATATGTTTATATATTAATTGGAAACTACTTATGAAAATGGAAATTTTGTCTTCTCAAAGAACTACCTGAAATGATAGGACTCCAGCGGCGATAACTGAAAGGACTCGATATATTAAGAACATAAGTCCCCGAGGTGTTTCTTTGCCTGAAAAGAGGTAGACCAAGCCTGCGTGGCACACAGTTCCCGACAAATGATAATGCACACACTAGTAAACACAAGGAAATCACTACAATCGCAGAAAGAGTGAGAGGGTGCATCTCAATCTGAAATAACTTTGTATAGTAACTATGAACTCCTTTTTTGTCTGAAATTACTTTCCCTGCTTCCAAAAGTGCAACCCCAGTTGTCCAAGTGATACCACCGGAACCAATATTCACTTGACTGTCTTTTATATGCAACCCTTCTCTCAGTAGTAACACAATATATGGTGCTCTAAAGCAATACTGCTCTATAAAAGGCTGAAGTGGAACGCTGATTTTCGCGACATCCCATGATTGTCCACAAAATTCCCGGCCTTTTCCTAAAACCTCATCAAGCGGAGTCCGAGCACTCAAGTTGAAAAATCTATAAACCACAAAAAAACCTGACATAGCGTAAAACTGTCCATAAGGACGAGGTAGGTTGTCCTGCAGGGCACACGGGTGCAAACCACAATCGATTGGTGGAATTTTATCCGACCATTCTGATGAATTGATACTGACTCTTGCTAATGTATTGCATTCTTCCCATTTTGGTGCACCAATTAACTGGACCGGAATTCCAGGTTTGTGGGTTCTATCATCTTGAAACACAGACCGGCACATGGAGCAAGTGTACTTCTCGTTGTACCCAGACTGTAAACAAGGATGTTTTATGACGGCTTTTCCATCAACAATATCAGATTTAGTAAATTCTCGACTCGTTTTTAGGAGGTGAACTACAGATTTATCGAAAGCGTCATTAAGACCATAACCCGCGAGAGAATAGCCACTTAAATGATGGTTTACTGGACCAATGCTCAGGTTTAAGCTAGTCTCATTGCTGGAATAGTCCTGGCTCTCAAATGTAACTTGCAACGATGAGCCACCCAAATCAAGTGCACCGTAAGTTTCTTTTTTCGGGTTAGCCCCAAGCATATGAGTATGATAGTTTAAAGCTATCCATCCATAATATGCTTCCTCTGTACCACTAATAATTTTAACCCACTCTCTTTCACACACAAACGATGAATTCTTCTTCATAATAGACCAAGCATTATCCAGAAGCCAGTCTGAGTCAGCGGTAGGCAACCTGCGAACACCAGCTGTTGCATAAAGGAACAACGATGTGGTTTTATGTGCATGGCTAGGGATCTGTTTTTCTGCCCATCCGAGGAGTGGGTTTATTGCTTGGCTTAACCCGGTTAAATTATGGACCAGCTTGTCAAAACCGGGTTCAGTCTCTTTACGGTTATAAGCTCGCCCACTCTGAGAACTAGGTCTAATCTGAACGTCTTCGGATAGTGACTTCAATAAAATTGGAAGATTCCCTTCTCTTTGGTGATTGACAGATGCCTGATAAACAAAAACCCGTGTTCCAGTGCTACCACAATCGAGTACGACAAAGAATCTGGTGGATGATCGAGACCAATTAGAATATAAATGTATCAACCCAAAGATAATAGAAGCAAACAAAACCAAGCAGATGAGAAACGTTACTGCTCGTACCCACTTTCTTTTTACAGTAAACCGAGGTGGTGGTTTCTCCTTTGAGAAACTTGAACTGACATTTTCTCTTAACAAATGAAGCTGGTTATGTATTCCAAGATTAAGATTGCCTTCCTCAGGATCAAGTCGACTATATGCAGAGAAATCTTGAAGTGACGAGGAGAGTCTTAAATTATTCTTGTATCTAGAACCGGGAAAAACAAAACCACGAGAAGGACCACTTAAAGGTGGCAATTCTGATGACGTATATGAACCGGTAGACGGTTTTGGAGATGTGAAACGACTTGTAATAGAGGAAAAAACTTCTGAAATCCCACCAAACACCATGATTGTACCGATTTAAGGATTTCAAGGCAAGTAATATGCCATTCCACTATACCTACATTCTATGTGCAAAAGCATTTCCATAGACAATAATATAGACACTTTGACCTGCCAGAACCATAATGTCAGTCCTAGTTAGCCTTATTTCATAAATTTATAACTGTCAAATAAAAGTTACATCATAGTTGAAAAATACAACTGATAACTGGTAGTGAATACATGACTCTTCAGGCCTTGCAAATATTATTCGATTATCGAAACCAACTTGGGTTCCAATGGTTTATTGGTTTTGGTCACATTATACTGCTATCTTTTAGGCTCCAATTATAAGGTATCAGAGAGATGATTGTGTGTTTCTTTTTGCTTAGTGAGGAGAGTTGCTACTAATCGAGTAAGAAGATGATGGTAAAAGCAAATAGAACCTTAATTATACTAGGCTCCTCTAATTAAGATGAAAGACTGAAAGTGATGTTCCATGATTAATACACAAGGCAAGTTTATACACACAAAGTTAAAGCTAAAATTAGACTCTATATCAGATCAAGTTCTCAAAATTTTCTCTTCAAGCTAAAAACTTTGATTAAGTTTCGTGATTCATTCAACTATAGAGTGATTCTACAAGATGAGTTACACCAACTATCAAGCAAACTAAAGTAATTGGTTAGTCAGTTTGATCATTGATGTAGATTACTCAAATTTCAATAAAAACCTGAACTTGAATAGTAATCGGGTTTTTCAATATGGGATTGTTTGCAGGGTTTAGAGAGCATTAATTTTTGAACTTGTTTCCCCTAAGAAACTGTAATTGTTACATATCCAGCAAAATTTTCTACAATTAGCAGACGATACGCATAAATCTGTAGAGATTCTGATACAAAATCAAGCTATTTGCACATTCTCGGCCACTCGAAATTGTAGTCCTAATGGGCAATAACCTTATTCCTAATAACCACAACTCAAAGAATTATAGGCGAGCTTCAAATAATGAGCATACACAAGAGCAAAAAAGGAAACATAAAAAGTGAAAATCTGATCTCAGCGTAGAATCGACGAGAAAGCAGCAGTAAAATTTATAAAACAGAAATGGATTTTGGATACTTACGGATTTCGGAGCAATGAGTTTTCTTCGATGTAGTTAGTACAGAAGGAGTTTAGATCTCAACGGAAGTGAGAATCTTGATCAAACGGATTAAGAATAAAACAGCCGCAAATTAATAGTTCAAGAAAGACGGTTGGAGTTGTTCTCTCAGTCGCCGGAGATCACAATCAACCGTCGTCGGCGGTGGGCGGATTTTGATTGGATCCAAAATGGCGAAAGAAGAAGATACCGTTTTGATCATCTACGACACACAACAAACCTACGCAACGACTCCTTTATTTTTCCCTTCCGATTGTTGTAGAGATAGTTTTAAATTAATAAATCAGTTACGTTTTAACACTATTATTATTATTATCATTATTCAGATGTTGAGGAAATAAAACTTCATGTCTACTTAAAGAGTTAAAGTACTTTCATTTTTATCATCAATGTGTTTGGTCAAATTAGTTGGGGCTAGAGCTGAGACTGGGTTGATTAATTGATAATTCAAAATCTAAGTCATAAGATATTTGAAAAAGCTTTTATTTTAATGGCTTATGAGGATTATGTTTTTAATAATCCCCTTAAGATTTTGATTGAGGATTATGAAAGCTAGAATCTCAAGCCCCCTTAATCCCCCATAAGTCCGTTACCAAATACTCTCTAAACCAGGAAGTCTTCAAAAGATTATAGTGTTTTTTTCCTAAGTGAGTTGATATGTTTATTTTTAAAAATGGTTTGAATACTTGTAATTATCTAGTTTATCATTTTACATACTAAAAGGTTGAATGTTTACGAGACTCAAACTTGTGTGATTGTAAAATAAAACATTTAAACGTCAAATTTCAAACAAAAAAATAAAATGAAATCAAACAACAATAATAACTATAAATTGATGCAAGAAGCCTAGAACACAAGTTCGGACACCATGAAGAATGTAGGTTCGATGCATGACATTGATTTGGCCAATGCGGGTTGCAACAGCGGTCGGCAACAACAATGAAGGTAGGGTGTCACCATACCATAAGGTCTTTCAAAATTAGGGGAGGTTATGTTTGGGAGAAGACGAGTCATTAGTAGGAGTGTTTACAGGACGGTGAGACACACTTAGTGAGAATCTAAGAATAGTATGTATGAGGCGGGTACTCAATTTAACTACCTGAAACCGAACTGTGTAGGGGGTACCCGACTATCCGCAGTTCGGTTCACGATTACCCTCATTTTGCCATGTGTTTTGATATACAAAAAACTAAAAAATGAAGTAATTTTGTGACAAACTAAAACAATTAACACTAAAAAATAATAGAAAATGCAACTAAGAATATGTGATGAAAATTTTCTTACGATTAGTAATTTTTTATTATAAAATATTAATAAATATTTTTTAATAAACTAAAAAAAAGTAGAGAAACGAACTTGACCCGTCACCCCTATCTCAGCGGGTACTCTTATTTTCGGGTCACTAGTTACCCGGATATTGGTTTTTTCAATTTCAAATCATACGGGTCAATTCGGTTTTTTACATCCTATTCATTAGTGTTTTTTTTGTATTTAGATGCTTTTAAACTCTAGTTGATTTAGAGATATTAAAACAATTTAATATCTAAAAGTAAAAATAAAACAAGCATTGTTTTCTACACTCCTTATTAAATTGGATTAAGAGGTAATAAAAATGTTATTTTTAACAAACGACACCTAAGTGAAAATATTGTGAAGATAGCCTGTTAAGATGTCAATTTTTGAGTATGCGTTGATCTAACAATCTACAACAATCATGTGACATGAAATTTATTTATTTTAATTAAAAAAACTATTTAAATTAGTTTTATTGACTTTATTAAATGTCACTAAACAAGTATATTTGAAACACTCTTTAACACACAACTGAACACATATGACAATAAACATCCATCTCATCGACAACAAAGACCACCACAATCACGTTGTTGCTACATTACTGCATTCCACATCTCATTTCGCTTTTCCTTCCCCCTTCCTCTTATAAGAATCTAATTTGTGTGTTCTCAAACCAATTTGGTGTTTTGAAGCTAAATCTAGTTGAGGCTTTTAAACATATTTGGGTTTAGATTGATTATTTACACATGCCCACACAAATGTAGGTTTAGGTAGTTTGATGCTAAAATACATGAATCTAATTGTTTGAAGTTTTATATGCACGCAATTTTTAGAATCAGATTCCATTTTAGGTATACTTTTGTAGGTTATACTCACACGCACAAGAATACTCTAGGTTTGTAAATCGATTTCTAGGTTTTGAATTGGTTGACACTAAAGGTTTTTAAGAAGAATATGTTTCTTGTGTTGCTTGTTTGGTATATGCATAACATGTGGATATAGAGTATTCACACGTGAATATCATGGGCACACACAAATTTCTCATGTCGATACTTGGTATTCACATGTGAATATCTTATAGACATACATAAGACTGATTATGATTGAAAAATCGCTTCAAATATCCAAAGATAACCCTCTAATTTGTTGTTTATAAGAAACATAAATGTAAGAAAAATCCTTTTGACACATCAAACCTATAAGATACAACGCAACATGAATTCCTCCTTAATAGCAATTCACATGTGAATACCAACTACACGCATCTTAAAAAAAAAAAAAACACACACACACACACACACATATATATATATATATATATATATATATATATATATATGTTATGGCTATTACTCAAGGAGTTCAAAAAGTATATAAACAGACGTTGAAAAGTTTAATCACCGAAGCCATTGAAAAACTTTGAGTAAATTATAGTTTGTAACACATTTAAAAGTAGCTCAAGAAGGAAAACCTATCTCTTGAGGACATTCCCTACTTAGAGGATGTTTGTTTGCTGCTTAATAAAACCATTCAGCGTTGAATGCTAAATCATTCAGCATTCTGCGTGTTTGATTGTTGCCTTTGAATGAAGAATGTGCTGAATGATTCAGCATAATGCTCCTAAATCATTCTATTTTAAAGTGCATTCTGAATCATTAAGCACCAAGTATTTTACCATAATACTCATTCTTTCACACGTTGTCTTGTTAAACAATCATATCTTATAATGTAATATATCACTATTAAGGTTAAAATAATAATTTGCATCATTCAGATTGTTTATCATAACCTTCATCAAACAACACGTCACATTCAGAGCCTTTGAATTATTCGGTGCTTAGTTATTATGTTTTAACATACAGCCTCTTAGTATGATTGATTAAGAAGGCCAAAGCTCATATACATAATACACTCTAAGTCCAGTTAGAGTTGATGTGGTTTGTCTTAAAAGAAGATCCCTTCACCTTATGAAAATAACAAGTTATTCACCCTCTTCAATTACCATAAGACTCTGGAAGAAGAAGTTTACAAAAGATACATTTTAGAGGAAGTTTGATAGGATCTTGTCAAGAGTTTCTCATGTGACGTTGACAACTGGTGGTAGTAAAGCTTAAGCATCAGTGGACTCCCTCATCCTTGTTCTATGTAATGTTGTTAACCACCTGTTTACCTATTTCTTGTCTAAAGCTTGCACATGACCTCCACTAAGCTAATTTTTTTTATTGCATTAGTTCAAGAGTTACCAAATTAAAGAGAGTACAAAGTTCACTAATTATTTGTATTTTACATCTAGAAATATGGAGATAATAGATCTTTCATACTTTAGATAAATATATGAAACTGAAAGAAATATTATGTAAATACAAGTCAGCCAATATGAATAAAATTGATGTTAAAATTTTAGTGAAAAAATTAGAGTTATCAATATTTAGTAAAATTTTTCTTGATATATGATTTTGACCCCGAGTCTACAATATCACAATTTAATATGTAATTATATATCTAGTTTTGGTAGTTATTTAAGTAATTAATATTGCAAACAATGTGTCATGCCCCATCAATGTGTTAAAGCAATATCTCATATCGAACAAAAAATGACTTTGTAACGTGTTTAATAAGAGTCATGGGCTAATCCCCTATAGCCAACAGAGCCACGTCCACCCGTGGTTGGCCAAATGGCTGCACACTTCACGTAACTTATAAGTATCCATGTGTTAAGCGCAAAGAAGAAAAAAACCACACGTGAGGACGCGTGTTGAGTATTGTCCCACGTTGGACACATGTGACTTTGATCGTGAGATATTAGAGATAAATGAGATACGAATCTATTATGGAATAGCCCAACCTAGTTGTATAGATAGGCTAGGGCTATGGGTTGTCCCACACTAAACTTTAATCTCGTATATCTCTAACAGGGACATTCGAGCAAGTAAATGGCTTGATGACTGTAAATTAAGAGAGGCATGATTGTAACCCCGTAAATTAAGTGGAAGGTGGTTGGGTTGTGTGGTGTGGTGGGGAGGGAGTGCCACATTGTCACGACATGGTGGTGGTGTAGCGTGGTGCTCATCAGAGGAAGGGATCCGGCTTGGTGGAGGTTTTCCCCCTTTTTTAATATTGTGATTGGTGGATTGTAAGGTAAGTGGGTCTTAGTATTATATGTAATGGTGGGTAACCACATCATGGGTTGAGTGGTGGGAGATTCATGCTGACATAACGGTGTGTAATGGGCGTGACTACCCCAAATGCTCTAAATACATAATATAACAAAACTATGGCAATTTCTATATGTGTTATTGGTTAGCATGTACCGGAATATCTAAGTTTATATATATTAAACAGGTACCAATTAAGTTATCTAAGACATCATAACCTGATATGGTGGGGGAATCATCTTCCTTCCTTGGCAACCTGCAAAAGATGTATGTTAGCCATTTATTAAATGTCTTAGTTACTGAGTATTGATATAACTACATTCTTTTGAAAACTTGAAACCTCTTTATTCATTATTTAAGGCCATTCCATTTTACCCATGCACTTCGTTTCTCATTTCTATTAGACGATTGTCACTTCGAGTCTTATGGGTCGTGTAACCTCAAAGGTGCAAATTGAAATGAAAGACCAATGATTTTGAAAACACATTGATTCTTTGCTCTTGTTTTTATATCATTATGGGTGTTATAATGGAGAAAAGGGAATACTAATTTACATTGGGAATTTGGGATAATAGCTACATAAGCCACTCAAATATGCATCTTCTCAACTACAAGCCACTAACCTTCATCTTGTTTCGTAAAGCCAGGCCAAGTTTATTACAAGTGTCATTTAATGGCCAACCTAGCGAACTATCGTCTTAAATCAAATGTAGTGGAGGTGAAAAGATGGTTGGGTGGAGATTGGATAACGGGTCAAAACAAGTTCAGATTGGTTGATTGGAATGAATCAACTTTTAGTATGGGTTAGAGTGAGTCAGGTAAAGTTGTGTTATCCAGCAAAATTTGTCCATTTTGTACAACTTTTTAGTGATTAATTTAAAAAATAATACTACTACAATAACAATCTAGATTTGGAGTAAAACAATCCCATGAGGTTTTATATTTCAACCCGTTTGACTTGTTCCCTATTACTAGCTAAAGTTTTGATTCAAGCCGTATGACGCCATGGAGATAGACAGTTAGACACAACCAAAATTGACTCGTATATAGGTAAATAGGTTGAGATTGATGCCTCCAATTAAATGCCCATATTAACGCTTAGAAGCAGGTCGATGCAAAAGATCTGTAGCTATTATCCCATTAGGATTCATGAAGGTTTAAGTGAAAGTACATAAGATACATTCACATATGAATAAAATTATTCAAAAAATCAAATAGCTAGCATGTATTATGCTTAGAGCAATGTCTAAATTTACGAGTTCTTAACATACCTTTAAAGTCTCTTAGCTCAAGTTCCTGCCACTCTTGAACCATTGCACAGCAGCAGCAGATGAAATGAGTTAAGAAGTCATCACATAATCCTCCCTGTAAAATTAAGAAGAGGTGACCTCTATATTTGATAAAGTCAATCATATATTTGCCAGTTTTAGTTATGGATATATAGATTAATAGAGCTGACCTTTATATTGAAATGTCGACGAAGTTTGTTTCTAACACAACATGTGTAAAAGAAGCAACCACAGAAGAGGGAGTGAATGATCAGATTCCTGCATGCACCTCCACGACCTATGATCCAATCAAATATAAGTTAGGGTAATTTCTACATACATTCACCAACATAGTATTATTGTTTAGTTCTCTTTTACTTTTTTGAGTTAACGAATCATATCTTCGGGAACATATCTCGGCTCGAGAAGGATACTCAATGGCTTGTATTGGTATTTCATTGACCAAAAAAGGAGATAAGAGTTCATAACTTGTAAAAGGGTTAAAGGCAAAGAATGGAAATCAACTTTGTCATAATTTCTGATTTGCCCACTGATGTTGCAAAATAACCATGGAAAGGCTTCAACTTAAAAAAAAAAAAGGAAGGAAAGAAAACAAAATTTTCAACATTTTTAGGGTAATGTGGACAGAGTTGGTTGTCATTCTTGGGGTTTTAAGTACTTTTAACTCCAATTATATGCAAACAATGACAACCAAGTTGATCCATATTACTCCAAATAAAGAGCTTTTTCAACATCCAAGCCCTTTTTTATGATTTTCAAGCTTCATGAACAAATTAGAACTAGTGACATATTCGGGTGTCATTCTTGGCAATTAATCCTTTGTAGAACAAGGGAAAAAAGGATAAACATGAGAAAGAAAATCAAGACAACAAAAGAAGTGATTTTTTCTGAAAGTTTGGACTAATATGGACACAGTAATAGTAGAACATGGTAAAACCTATAGCATATTTAATGTATTAATCATGAAATGACCTTTTTATTAATTTGGTTTTAGAACTGTAAACACACACAAACATGAACGTATATAAACGCATCCCCGAACCCTCTATCTTTTAAAATCTCAGAATCATAATATTCATGTATCATATAACAATATCCTGCAGCACATATAAGAACATCTTTAAATTATAAAGACTTACTTAAGCTTCCATTTGACACCAGATAAGCAATATCAGTAAATATCCCGCATGGGTATATGCAGGCCTTAAAACCTGCACAGGTTACCTGATGAGTGTAACTCAGAATTTACAATCCAACACAATAAAAGGATAAGGATAGAGTAGAAGAATTTGTTCATATACATGATCATGTGGGATTATAACTTTCCAGTACAGATATATTCTGCCGAAATTTCTACGGATCAGTGTGTCAACTGTCAAGGAAGCCAAGAGAGAAACTTACACAACCAAGGTTCCTTCCAACACTCAAAAAGATCAGCCTGCCACTCTGATTCGTCAATTTTTCGGTTAAGAGCTGTTGGTGGTAACATATCGCTGCATATCAACCAAACTTTAATGCTAAATTGCTAATAAAATAGAATCAACTACACAA
Source organism: Dittrichia graveolens (assembly GCA_038502395.1). NCBI lineage: Eukaryota > Viridiplantae > Streptophyta > Magnoliopsida > Asterales > Asteraceae > Dittrichia > Dittrichia graveolens. The sequence goes on from JARJIL010000002.1 coordinate 97,007,331, forward strand.
GAAAAAGAGAGAAGCAACTGTCTCGAGTACGTATAAATTACCATGAAGGTACTGGTGTCTTTGGAAAACGAGAATGATCTTTTTGAGGTGGAAAGACATTAACAACATTTTGAGTTACATCAAGCAGATGTTCGATAACTTGAGTTTGCTTGGAATCATTGTTATATTGTGATTTATGTAGCTCAATCTGCAGTTTTCCATTCTCCTCATGGAGAGCATCTTGAAACTTTAAATCAGGGTAAAGGCGAGAGAGCGACTTTTCTAGCACAAAGGCATCTTTCTGTGAATGTTCGCGTTTCATTATGATGCTTTTGGTTTCTATATCTTCTTGGTCAAGAGTGTATTCCCCGTGGTCATCCTCTATGTCCTGCAGGCTTGCCTTTAAAGTCTGATGGCATAATTTACATCATAAAAGAATTAACACAGAATTTCCAGGTTTTCAGATTGAAAATGAGCATTATAGTTGACATTTCATCGTCAATTTGGCTGCAACTAAACTGAAGCTCTGTATTCTTCTGTATTGAATGTCTGATACAGTTCCCTTTTTTTACAACAATCCAGGACATGATTCGTGCACAACACTATTTTGCCATACACAACAATAAGTAGTTGATTGGACGAGAATAATAGACATTGCGTCTGTAGGGATACGGAACTAAAAGTCTAATTAGTGTGTAGTATACAGATCAATTTCTTTAAAAAAGGTGTTTTAACTGAAATTCTGATCGAACATGATAGAAGATATTCTTTATTTCTTTTCATGTGTTATACCAAAATGAAGCAAATCTTTGGATATTTGCTCATAGGCTTAATACATGGGTTGCCTACATAGCATCAACTAGCATTCGATTAACATCAAACCACATTATACTATCCAAAACCTTAATTTGCTGATAAATCTGCAGCATCATCAAGTTTCAAATACTCGATCATAAATTCATAATATATTATATATAATAAAATAATAATAAATAAAATAATAATAATATAATAGAAAACATAGATGACACGTGCTCCGCTAAAATTGATCGAGTCCGAAAACCGACAATTATTCCTACAGTCTACATAGATCAAACCTGATTCCGATAATCATGAACGAGCGAAATCAGCGGCACGAGCTTCAAGTACCGATCGATCTCGTTCTGTACATACCGGAACTGATAAACCACGCTCCACCCCATCGCAAGCATATACAAATAACTCTTTTCTTTGCAGCTCTCCACCAACTCCAATGCCTTGGCTAATGCCTGCCACAATCCTTCCAACGGCTCTCGCGTCGATGGATGTTTCATCACCTCCGTCGAATTCAACTTCTCCAGTAAATTCCCTATAAGTCTCACGTGTCCGGCAAGCTGCTCGCAGTTGTACCTGTGGGTGGTGGCGTTTCGAGCCGCCGACGTGATTAGATTTGTCAGCCGAAAAGCGTCCGCTCCGGTTACCTGAGCCACGTTCTCCATTTTCCGTTTTACTGAGTGACAATTTTACATTTGAAATTTGGGGGTGACAATTTGCCTTTTACTCTTTTGGCTGGTTGAAATGTTGAATATTGAAGCAAAGTAGGTCCCTCCTCCTACATGAATTTTATTTTATAGAAAAGTAACCAGGTTTTATTTTTGTTTTAATTAAGTTATTTATATTTTTTTTTCTTAAAACTATTATTAGTTCATTTCATTACCATATTGATGCTCGTAAACAGCCCTAAGCTATTTTTCCCTTGCTTAATGTTAAGTTGGCTCCAAGATGTAAACTACTATAGCAAGTATTTTGTCTAATCATCTAGTATGTAAGTCTTTTGTTGTAGTTTGTAATCCTAGCGAACCCATTAGGTTAATCCCACTTGCTACCGGTCTTTTTGAACTTGATTTGTCAATAGAACTCGTGTAAATACCGAAAAAAAGTTAAATGCTTAAATTTCTGCTAGAAACATGGCATTGAAATTGTAAAAACAAAAAAACATTAATACCTAATTTAGCACTCCTAGCCCAAACAAATGACTTGTGTCAGCAAATGGACCTGTTGCTACAAGAACAAGAGAATTCCATTTAGAAACCAAAACCGATTCCACTAAGAACCCGATAACACAAAAACTAATAGAAACACAACCAATCGATTGGAATGTATAATATCAAAATGATTAGTTTGGGTTTGGTTTGACCTTAAAACCAACCCAACCCGACCTTTGCTCACTCATACAATCTGATATGACTAAAATCATTAAATTTAAAATTAATCTAATTATAGCAGTGAACACCATAATTATTAGATAGACATGAACACAGTCTCACCATACATCACATGATACATCCACATATCAAAATCAAGTAACATCACTTAATCACATAATATAATATCTGATAAGGTCACACTAAAATTACACATGTAGATAATCCTGATTAATCATTAGATATTCACATTCTTATTTAGTATTCATAATAATTCTACTTTATGAATCATTTACAACCTTGTCATGGGTTGTTCAATAGCGTAAATGTCCTTATGAATTATGATCTCATTCATAATCAAACTCTCTTGTGTCCTTATTAAAAATTGACATTTCAGATTTTCGGGTGCTTCAGTACAATACAAGTACAACAAGACAAAGAAGAGTTGGCATGCACATAAAAATGAAAATAGTACGTATGAATGGGTATTGGATAGATTCCTAGTGGCATTGTGATGTTGAGGAATTGGATGTAAAGATATATAATTAGGGGAGGGTTCAAACGAGAACTATTTTTCGTACGAGAACCAATCTTGACCGTTCATTTTGGATAATGGAATTCATGGATGAAGAGCGTGAGGGGATTAAGTGTGGCATGGTGCATGTAAGGAATTCATGGGTGGGTAATCTAATTGAAGGAAGAGGAATTGGACGGCTAAGATTGGTTCTTGCGATTCTCGTACGAAAAACAATTCTCGTTTGAACTTTTGCTTATAACTAGATACCTACCTGAATATTTATATTGTGATGACAAAAAGAAATGTGACACATGGGTAGCAATTACCAAAAGCAAAAGTGAGACATCATGGCACATTGAAGGGGTACAAAACATAAGGAAAATAGTAATTATATACTTTGTGAATATATGTACCGACACATAAATATCAAAATTATGTTTTATTATGTATATAAAAACTTGTATCTGAATATATGTACCGACAACATATATTACAACTTATTTTTTGCATAGACATATTTGGTATTTCGTACATTTGTTGTTGTGACATACCACACATACATAGTCTAGACGTACTTGCACAAGTTACATAGACGAATAAGCACAACACTTAAACTAAAGTACCACAAATATATCCGCGAGAAGTAATCGTCACAATTTAAGTTGCCATCATCCACGAAAACTTTACAATCCGCCACATCCACCTTTCTGGAATAACAACCAAATTCATCATGATATGTAGTTGTGATGATTATCTTTATCTGCCGAACCCAAAAGAACATAATTGCCCTTCACTGCCATTACACACATCCAATTTTATTTACAACTCAAAAACCTTGAAATCATTATCACTACAATACCTCTCACTCCGTCTTGTTCCATTTTCATAGTCATTACCGATGTATCTTCATCTAATCCGTGCATAGTCTCATTCTAATCTTCAAAGGATAATTAACTTTTAGTTGTAAACTCTCAATCACCTTTCCATTTTCATTTGTGGTCATCATGTTAATGTATTGAACTAATGATCAAGTTCTTTCTTTCTTACCGCCTTCGTCTTTGAATTTGAGTTTGTTCTTGAACTTGATTTTATCAATTAATTTGGGTTTTCAATTATGTGTGCTTGAATGAATTGATCCTGACGTTGGATATTCGTACATAGATGGCTCTTGATTTCAGAGATTCAGCTTGTACATTTAAATTATTCAATCAAAAATGCAGATTTGCATCCACAAGCCAAAATGGAATACCATCAGCAATTTGAATTCCGATTGAATGATTCTTGTTATCTAAAGAAGCCCTAAAAAAGGAGTACAAACAATGTCATAGGAAGGAAGATCAAAAGCTCCAGTTGACACAACTGGCTCCCAAAACGATCGATTGATTCTACCAGTGAATATTACCGAAAAAGAGACCATAACTCCGACCAACCTCCAGTGATTGTCACCAAAACTTCATGGTATGCTCTGTATGCGTTTCAGGGGCTCAAATCATTGATTTTTCCATGAATCAACTATCAGTTTCGATTAAACAACCCGAAACTATCAATTGTGAATAATAGGCTTCAAAAACCATATACGAACATAGGCGAGAGTTCAAATGAGAACTATTTTTCGTACGAGAACTATGAGAACCAATCTTGACCGTTCATTTTGGATAATGGAGTTCATGGATGAAGAGCGTGGGGGGATTGAGCGTGTCAGGGTGCATGTAAGGAATTCATGGGTGGGGAATCCAATTAAAGGAGGGGAGTTGGACGGCTAAGATTGGTTCTCGTGATTCTCGTACGAAAAACAGTTTTCGTTTAAACTTTTGCCTACGAACATAAACCCAGATGTTGAATAGATCTCAACAAAAATACAGTGATGTATAACAGTTCAGTGACACTTGAATATGGTAATATATCACAATTAACTCGTCAATTTCGTACCAACGGATCCAAATCATGATAGATCTCGAAGAGCTGTTTATATAAACTTATGAAGAACACATGAAAAAACAAAGATACGATCGAATTTTATCACCTTTTGATCCACTCTCTACTAAGATACCAGTTGTATCAAGTATTAATAGTAGTCGAAATAAATCACAAAATGATGATGATCTTAGAGCAATAGTATGAGAGGAAACACCAAGAACGCACACGCTTTTAATAACATTGAAGTGATTAAAGAAATTAGGGTAAACTAAATTGTTTATATACGTAAAGGGTATTCACTAAATCTACCATATATTTCTAAGAAATACAACTAAAAGCAAACTTTAATTAAAATGTAAAAGGGACACAATATATGTTCTAACAAAACCCTTGGATGCTGATGTCAAAATTCGTCTCGAAAAAGGAATAAATCGAGTATTGTTAAGGGAGTAAGTGTATTTTTGTACGTGTGAGGGAAATCAAGAGCATACCTGCCCTTTGTTCGCTTTTCCTTTTATACCCATTCTTTCCTATGCGTTATTCTTAACATGGTGAAATGCTACCCTAAGAATATGGAACTGGTTTGGTCATGGGTTTGACCTAGACGTCCACTACAACCTCGGTTATTGTGGCCCGACTTTATCAAAGCTAACTGTTTTCGGTCTGAATACGTCAGTTGAGAGTATTACATTCCGCATTGGATGATTTTGAGGTCCCGTGTTCGGAGTGTGCTACCTCCAACCAAGGGTACACTACTAGTATTAATCATGTTTAATTTTTGCCTTAATTTTGTTTTAGTTATCGACTTATTGTTGTGTTTCTTTTCTTCCTAGATTGAGTCGTAGGATTTATATTAAAGTCTTTGTGTTTCTTTATAGTCGTTTTAGGTTTTTTAAAGTTCTTTTAAAAGCTTTAGGTTTTTGAAATAGCTAAATTGATTTGTGTTTCTTTTCAGATTATGTCAAACTTTTGTTGTTTTATTTTAGGTTTTTGTCCTTAATTAGGTTGTTGTATATTTATATAAGCATCAAGTTGTGCAAAGTCGATTCAGATCATCTATATAATAACCAAAAACTCAATTAACCCGGCCTAAATAATCAAAATTGAAAATAACACCTACAACACTCCTAAATAAAAAACCACTCTTATCACGTTAAAATGCGTAAATGAGAAATATCTTGTTTGTATCATTTGCATTAACTATTTGTACCTTGTTGTGTATAGCCAACAACTGTTGTATACGAATTAGCTTCCTAAATAAAAAACCACTCTTATCACGTTAAAATGCGTAAATGAGAAATATCTTGGTAGTGAATTTTCGTTATTCAAAAAATATCCTTTTATGTATACGGATGGACACCAATTATTAATTGCATATATATATACATATATATATATATAAGCTATTAATAGTGAATTTTTGTTATTCAAAAATTTCTCTTTATATAAGAGAAATTTTAATTGATTCTTGATAATTCTTTAATTTTTATATTGATTGGTATTCGCTATTCGGATTGAGTTCTATTATGATAAGAATTTTTAATTTTAAGTTAGTACATGTACGTTTATGCATTACGCTTAAATATAAATTTTTAAATATTTTACAACATCAGGTTACTAAACCATGACAGATCAATATAATATATTCTTAATAATATTTTGAGTGCATCAACTATTTAACATACATATTAGTTTATTATAAATCTTATTTATTTTTATATAAATCTTATCTTAATAAAACAAACTTTTTAAAAATAATATATTTTTAATTCTTTTATTGAAAGACCAAGCAATCAGTTATTGTATCAACTATGATACGTAAAGAGAATGAATATAAAAAACATATAAATTGTTCTAAGAACCCACTACTATTGATGGATAACAAACAATTAAGAATATACTAATTTTTAAATTGTCATATGTAACATCCTCGATTTGGGCCTAGTTGTTAGATGTGTAGTTAAGTTAATAAGCTTGTAAGATAACCATGTTACTGAAAAGTTTAATTGTATATATGAGTTGCTATGTGTTTTGTGTATATATATGTATATATATATTGAAAGATAATTAAGTAAAAGGAAAGAAAAAAAATGAATTAAAGGAATCCAGAGGCGGTGCCTCTGGATTGTGATATATATATATATATATATATATAGAAAAAGTCAAATGTGGTCAAAGTTTCCAAAAGCAAACACCACAAGAAACTCTCGGTTTTTCTCTCTACTTCCATTCACTCGGATTTTCTTAGAAGCAAGGATTTTGGTGGTTTTGATTCCAAGTAAAAGTAAATACTTGTTTGTTGTTAAGATTCAATACCTATGAAACTGATTTTATGACTAAAAGCATGATTGAAACTCAAATCCTTGCAAAACATCACTTAGAACATTCAAAGCTTACTTTGCAAGTGGGTTTTGGTTGTTTGGTGTTATTGTGTGGGTTTGATGTGTTTTCAAAGCCATACCAATGAAAATAAGTGTTTTCAGAATATATGAATGTCAAAACAAACAAGAAACAGGCTCTGGAAATAAGCCATTGAAGGTGGCGGTTTTCATGTTAGAACAGCCGGATTCCGAGACATGAAGGTGTCGGAATCCGCATGTTGACAAATCCGAGTAAAGTGTCGGATTCCGAGACTTAGGTGTCGGAATCCGCATCAAGTTTAAATCCGTATGTTTGAATCCGTGTTATGGGTCTAAAATCCGATAAGTATCGGATTTCCCAATGTCCATGTAAGTTGCAAGTCAAAATCCGAAAGAATCGGATTTCTATATAAGTGTCGGATTCCGACAAAAGTGTCGGATTCCGATAAAAGAATCGGATTCCGATTGAAAGTCGGATTTCCATTTTTGTGACCAAGTTTCCAAGTGCATAATTGTTGAAATCCGATAAGTATCGGATTTTGCAAAGTGTCGGATTTGCGTGGAATCCGGATTTGGGGATTTCCTTTGTTGGCTTTGTAGCTATTTTAAGTATGTTAGGATGATTAATGTAAATCCTAATGTTCTAGGTGAACTTGAAACCCTAGACAAGCAAGAAGTTAAATAACTACTTGTTAAGTTACTCAGGTGAGTACCGACTTCCATAAGCCTCAGTAGAGCAGGAATTATGTGTTAAATGATTTGAGTACGATTGTGCTCATAAGTTGATAAGTAAGGATTGCCATGTTACTTAAAAGTACAATGCCATGTTAAATACTTGTTGTAAGTAAGTTAAGTGCATGCCAGCGGGATCCAGTACTGGAACCGCTTAGTTAAGTAAATGCTATGCATGATACTGATTCTGAATGAATCAGTTAAGTAAAGATGTAATGATATGTATGTTAGGGATCTAGATTGGATCCATAAAGAAGTAATTGAATGTAATTGCATGCTAAAAGAAGTAAATGAATATGCATGCTAAGTAAATGAACAAGCTATGTGTATGTATTCGCGAACATCAGCAAGCATGGTTAAGGTCAGCCGGTTAGCTGGATCCCAGGGACCCTTGATCAGGAGATTCGGGATTTAACGGTGATTCGAGGTAACATTCCGGATCGTAGGTTCTGCAGAACCACCGTGCCTTATATCATGAAGGTTAATCAATCAGAAATGGCTGAGTTACCTAAGGAGCCTCTGGTTCCGTTAACGATGCTTGGTGGACTGATTTATGCTCCCCCACCAGCGCGGAGGGTTGTGTTTGATTCCCCGGTGTATTGGTGTTGAGCGGGACTAGCTATCCTGCAAGAAACAACTTATACCGATCGTATCAGCACACCACAATGTGATAGGATAGCATTGTATGCTTATGCCTGATATACATGTTCTTACTGTTGGAACTCGTGGTGGGCACAAACGCAGCGGAAGCAAACAAGAAAGTAGCATGCAAGACATAAAATGAAAGCACACACAAAGCCCACAACTAGTTCCAATGGTGGAACACACTACAAAGCAAATTGCAACAACAAGAACAAGAAGGAGAAGGAAGAAAGTATACCTTCTTCCAGCTGGAAATCGAGCTCCATGTGTGGGGATGAACTTGAGGAAACAAAATGGCTTCCTCCTCCATTGCTAGTCCACACCAAGAAGTGTTTGATCCCATTGTACTAGCAATCCATTAGATGAACGTCCATCAAGACTTCACTATCTGGAACAGCCCAAAGATGTTCTCCTCTTGCACCAATGATCTTCATATGAACACTCAAGATCACCATCTTAGTGTTGTAGCATGAAACCCATTTAGTACCAAGAGAGAAAATGGAGTAGAGATAAGTTGTATATGGTTGCTTGTGTTCTCCAGCCTCAAACCATGCCTATTGACACCAGAAACTCGACCAAATTGCATGTCATTTGATTGGACCATCAAATGGTCCAATAAAACACAAGTGTCACTGCAGCTACCCTCTTCACGACCCCTCACGGGCCGTGAAGCCTAAGTGCGCCACGAGGGGACTTAGAACTCCACGAGCCGTGCCGCCCGGTCGAGACTCGTAAGGGCATCTCCTTTACGACCCCTCACGACCTCGTCACGGGCCGTGAAGCCCAAAGGCATCACGACGCGTGGCGGCCGTCGAACAATCGTTAGGGCAGCCTGCTTCACGACCCGTGGAGCATCCTTCACGGTCGTGAAGCCCCGAATCAAAACACTTTTGGTTATTTGACATTCTCCTTCCACATAAAGCTGTCGGGATCAATCCTTGGCGTGTGACCCAATAGGCTCGCGCTTCATTAGCAGTGATACCGGCATACGTGTGTCAGTGGGTAGATTCCAACACTTACTCTAATGAAGTTTATGCCAAGTTTGTGCTCACTAGCTAAGTGTAGCTAACGGTGCCATGTTAACTGCTTTTGCAGATCAAAGATAGATTGCCTAGTGAGCCGGGTCCCCTACCTCTGGATATTTGGTTGGAACACTTGTGTTGTAATATGTACATTATGGTCGGTTGTTGGTAGCGTAACACCAGATACTGAGACAATGTTTTATGTAAATATTTCCGCTGCTTAATGATATTAATCGTGATTAAAATCATGTTCGTTTAAAAACGCAAATTTTTGCTAAAATCTAGTATATGCAAAGCCGGTGTTACATCATATTACGATAAAATTTATACCAAAACGTAGATAAAAATGAGACAATCTCAAATATATAATTATTTTTTCTCTAAACAAAGTATATCACAAGTTATTAAACATAATTTATAAACAACCAATAATTAATTATATTAATAAACAATTTTTATAAAACATTCTCACATGTTTTATAAAACCCTTCACAATTTTTATCTAACCCACTCCCAATTCATTTAAAATTTAATTTAATTTTAAGGTTACTCCATCTCCTACCATATTCAACCAATCACAATTAATTATTTCTCCATGTCACATTTACATATCAGTATTTACATGTCATTTTTTCTCTCTACTTTGTCAATCATATATATTAAATTCAAATAGGAATAATTGGAATAGATTTCATGTAACACCGTCATTTCGAGAACCAAACTTTTTTTTAAATACTAATTTATAATTTTCATATAAAAACAAGCAGAATGTAAAACAAGTGGCTAATATTTTACATTTAAAAATTGCCACATACTAGGTTTGGTGTTACTGTTACTGAACCGTTCGACCATTATCTGTTTACAAACAACATATCAGAGTTTAACAAAAGATAGTGTTCCTTCTAAAACATGCAACTACCCGCAGGCACCCGAGCTCACTGCCTAAGGATTACCTGCACATGAGATAAGAGTAGTATCTGTTAGCTATAAAAGCTAGTGAGTACACGATAGCATGCAATCAATATAAACATATCACATATCATCAATCATGCTCAAATAAGTCTATCCTAGCATCTCGCGATGAGCTGGCGTAGTCAGAAGGTGACATATCTCGCATGGTAGCGAACCCGGCTCAATGCACCAAACTGGGGTACCAGACACATCAACTGCTCTGGTGGGTGAGCTGTAAAGCGGTCCACCATTGCGTTTCGGAATCAATCGATTTCTCTGAGTACAGCCATAAGCTATACCCACAGAGGACAACTTTGTCCTTAAAGTAGAACAGCTTTGTTCTTGTTGTAAGACAACTTTGTCTTTGTTGTAGGACAGCTTTGTCCTTGAGATCCGGACCATTCACAAACAAATAATCTGATCCAATCGGATCTTCAATGCGCGCATATAATCATATATCAACATAATATACACCTATACAAGTGCATATCATTGAATATCAAGAAGTTAAGCCGAGCATCATCATGTTATACAATCTACACTTAATCAATTTCGTATCGTACTGTGCCAACATGTTAAATCTAGCATCATCATGCCTTACAAGTTACACTTAATCAAGTGTGTACAAATCATGGTATACAATTCTCAATTCATTGTTAATATATGTTATAGATATATTAATTTTTATGTTATCAGGCACTCACATGATGAGCTTAAACTGCTAATCATAGTGTTCAAAGTCTTCTCGGTTGACAAGCTCACCTAAACAAACACCCCGTATATCAAAACAACTCGAAACAGCAAACTGTATGCTGGAACAGGGTTCCTTGCGGCCACAAGCAAGGCTGCTTGCGCCCATAAGGGCAGAAACATGCTTGCGCCCGCAAGCAAGGCCTTACGGCTGTAAATAGTGCACCCCTTGCGGCCGCAAGGCTTGTCCCTTGCGCCCGCAAGCACTGCTGCACAGACCAGTGCGATTCAGCCCCTGTTTTTACCATTTTCAACCCCAAAACACATCCAATCGATTCCAATCCAATTTCTAGTGTTCACATATGAAAGAGGTACTTTAACTAAGCTAAAAACAACTATCAATTCATACTTTAACATCCAATCCAAGGACTGGGATCAAAATATCCATTTTGACCCATTTGCACTTTAATTCAAGAATTCAATCAAAAACTCAACTTTAATTCAAGAATCTGATTGTTTATGACTTAGAAACGATATAGAAATAGATTGGAATCAATAGAATCAATTGTAGAAGTCAATTTGGAAATTTGGACCTTTTGACCTAAATGGTGAAACTCAAGAACAAGAAGGTGGAACTTACCAACAAGGTGGAGATGATGAAGATGATGGTCAAGAGCAGATTATGACTTGAATTTGTAGTAAAGAAATAAGGTTGAGTGATCTTCTTGGTGATTTCTCCTTCTTCTTCTTCAAATGCAAGTCAAGAACACAAAAGAAAGAACAAGGATAAGTGTTGTGTGTGTGTGTGTTGTATACGTGAGTATACACAAACCGACTTGTGGGTTATCAATATCCACAAGTGGGTATTTTGTTCCCCTTTCCAACTTACAACTTAACGCACGAGTACTCGTTTTAACTAATGGGGATATTTTTGGAAACCTTATTCTAAACCTTTTAATAATTTATCATTCTTATCTATATTTTAATAATATTTTTATATTATCATTTCTTTATTATTTTCTCCTATTTTCCACTTAATCAATTATATATATATATATATTCAAAAAAAATCTTTTATTCAATAATTTAATTCGAGATTTAGACGTATCAGATTCGAACACGACTGGGCTCAATCTAAAGATGTTACATTTCAAGTCGGGAATAAAGCTGTGGTAAGCAATATAGATCGTCCCTGACTCTCTCTCATAGTAAATACTCATTTCTTTACTACTTGAACAGTTGGACGTAAGATGTGCAAGTATCTTTGTATTATTTTCTTACTTATATAGCATTATAGCTCTTTTTTTATTGGGTCATTACTATATGCGTTTGCTTTTAATTGATTCAACTCTTTATTAATTTTTCTAATTATTATATGTATTTGTTTTTAATAAATGCGACTCTATTATAATTCTCTAATTGGGTCATTAAAATGTGTTATCAATTGCATTAATCGAGAGCAAATACATGAACCAACATTTTTAGATACCATGTAATTACTGGTTTAAAATAAGGTAATTGTGGTTTAATCTTAGAACTTTATACCTTAAAACACGTTAATCTTTTAACTTTTTTTTAATAAACACTTTTTACCCTAAAGATAAATTTAACGAATGCTCACCCCTATCTACAACCGATTTTCTTGCAGCTGTGAAGTTTTCCTACAACGAAGATGAGCAAACTTTCAATTCTCGAGATATCGAATACAAATGACTAGGCAGTCCTCACAAAGAACACTCGATGTACTCAAAGTGTATTGGGCTCCCTAATAAATGACTAGGCAGTCCTCATTTACATCCCTATTCAATCGGGATTCCTTTGTTACAAGTTGCTCAATTTGATGAAGCCAAATTGCAAGTCGTTTCCTAGTCCCAAAATGTTGTTGTGTTCGAAGCTATTACATGTAAAACTGAACCTATGTGTTTATGTTTCAACTTTCATTTTATTTATGTCGGGATGAATATATTATGTTGATTTAGGCTTTGTTTGTTTTTTTAAATAAAGCCTTATTTGAAAGAAACGTTTGCGGGTGCGCAGACGTTTCTGATAAGCTTGTTTGTTTTTTCAAAGAAACATCTGCGCGTCCGCAGACGTTTCTAATAAGGTTGTTTGTTTTTTCGCAGACATAAGACCTTATTCTGTCTTATTTTTGCTTATTTTGAGAAACTAAAATATATAGTTTTTTTTCGCAGACCTTCTCAATCTTAAGATCTTCTAAACCACATCTTCTCCTGGAGACATAAATTAAGACGTAAGACATTTATATCTTCGAAAACAAACAACACCTTAGTATACGGTATCAAGCTGACCAAAAAATCTAAAAACCAAACCATAAAAAGGTAAAAGCCGAAAATTGAACCATTTAAAACCGAAACCAAATGGTTTCGTTTTTAAAAACTAAAATTTCTGATTTTTGTCTGGTTTTTATAACAAAAGCGAACCAAACGTAACTATGCACACCTCTAAACACAGTGAAAGTGTTGTGGTATCCAAAGAACCGGAATAAAAATGTTTGATAATTAGTCGTTTTTATCCGAATCCGTTTGAGAAATTGTATTTTTAAATACATTAAAACAAGTCATCATAACTTATATTAAGATAACAAAATTCCCAAATTGAATAAATAAGTATACACCTCACATTCATATCAAGAGAAAGTTTAATGCAATAACATTCATTTAATTAATGAGACGGGAGTATTTATTATAGAACATGAATGTTACGTACGTAGTGATGTAAAGTTAATGAAACAATCAAACGAATGAAGATGATCCGTATATAATAGATTTTTGTCATATACAACAATTAGTTGTTATTTGAATCATTGTACACTTAAATATGTGGATGAGAATAAAAGATAGTGTGATTTTAGGGATATAAAAGTTATAATTATTGTGTATGATAAAACCTTTTTGTGTACAAATCAATTCCCAGAATATCACGTACGTACTGCATAAATATAATTTGTTGTAAGTCGAAATTAGGATCTATTTGATGGGGAGCTTCCAAGAAGCTTCGTGTTTTCAGTAATATTGAATAAAGTCATAAACCGGTACATGTACTTGTTCATTAACACCACCTCCCTGCAACTCATAAATACTAAAAAGGAAAAGTGTGTATCGTGAAAATAACCGGTAGTTAAAGCTGAAAGTTATTTATTTTAGTTATATTATGTTTGTCAAATTAGCTAGTAGCTGAAGCTTAACAGTGTAAAATAATAAAAAATGACAAATTATAAAAATTGAAGGACTTAATGAATCAATTAAATAGGGTATTTAAGTAATTTGGTATATAAAAAGCTTCCGGTTAGTTTTAAAAGCTACTTCAAGAAGCTTTTTGTTTAAAAAAAAGTTTCCAGTCTTTTCATTCGAACATGACTTGTAGTCTTTTATATTCAAAACAAAAAGCTACCAGATTCAATAAGCTTCAAAAAGCTCCATACCGAACATACACATATATTTACTGAAGAGAAGTGTCAGAATCAAGAGAGAATGTCAGAATCAAGGGGGAATGTGAGGAAAGAGAATTAGTAGAGTACACATGTCATCTTGTGATGAGTAGGAGGATGAAGTAGGAATAAATATTGAAATAGTAGGAGGAGATATCATTTTTCTTTACTGAATGACTACATGTGAAATCCAATTATTATCTTTTTTTATTTCGACACATGTCTTAATCTTACAGGTACAGAAAGTAAAAGGATATAGAACCTCATTAAGTCCATCCGTATAGCATCTCCCAAAAACATTCAGGTTCCTCTGGGTTAGGCGGGTTCCTTCGGGAACACCCTTACGCCCTCTTCGGGTTCTGCCATTCGGGTTTCTCTTCGGTTTGGTAAACCCGACTCACCCCCTGTACTTCTTCTTTTTTTTTTTAGAGAGAGTAGAAGAGAGAAAATGTTTGAGTTGATTGGGAAGGGTTATACTTGACTTTTGTGTTGATTTGGGTTGGAAAGAAAAAGTAAAAAAAACTAATGTAACATTTGGGTTGGTTTGGAAAGGGAAAAGCAATTTTTCAATTTTGCCCCATGATTACTTGATAAATAAACGAGAAGCAATTTTTTAATCTCAATCGAGCCCAAAAATGGTCCTATTATCTCCAATATTTTATTTATTATCAAGTAAGATGAGACGATCTCTTCATCATTACAAATTTACAAGTGATTTCTATCAAGAATCTAGCTGCTAATTTGCAACTTGCAATCAACTACAAAATGTCCCCTGCTCTTCAAGCTGTGAAAACACTAGAACTAATGAGAGGGTTTTTGTTCATTTGGGTCAAGATATGGGTTTTAATTTTCATTCATGACTGACATGAACATAGAAAACCGTTTACTTGGCTGAAATTTTCATATAATTCAGCATGTATCAAAGGGTATGTAGCATGTGTGTATCTCAGCCTCTCAGATGTTGGTGAAATGTATCTCTTTTAAAAGGTTGAGATTCAAGTCCCGTAGTAAACAACAAAATAGATTTAATAGTAGATTTAGTAGGTGAATGTTTATCGTTCCAAAAAGAACAATAAAAAAACAAATCTAATTCAGTATGTTATATATCCTTCTGCAGATTGAAGAGATGATTTCATACGACTTCACAGCACTTATTACAATTTATTGCATGAGCTGATGAACATATATAATAAAAAATAAATTCCTAAAGGAAGTAACATAATTAATAAATTTTGTCCACGTGGTGAACATAATAAATAAAATTTGCCCACCTTGTTGTTTGGTACTTAAATTTGATCTTTTATCTGTGTGAGAAGACTGTTTGATGCTTGAAAATATACCATAAATGTACAAAGTAAAAAAAAATCAGTAAGTTTATGAGAAAAAACTACATCATAATGCCAATGTCCTCAGTTCCACAGAGTTGAACCACAATTTGGAAAGCCAATGTTTCCTTAAATGGACTTGCATTTATTAACCTTTCCCAAAATCACCTACTCTTTAACTGAGCTAAGCTTCTTGTTATAGTAAATACTAAATCAACTGGCTCAATCTAATTGATTATTTCCCATCTTTCACCTTACTTACATTCCAAAAATAGTCAAGTGTTTGACCTCAAAAGTCAAACGGCCTACCTGAACAAATGGTCAAATGCAAAGCTTTATTCATGAAAAATTAGAACTTACAACTCATTATTCATGGCATAGACATACCAAACATACAGAATCTAAACATACTTAAACAAATTCTACATAAACACAACAGCTAAAACTCAACTCTGTCTCTACTACAACATATCTCAGAACTAACTCTCACAAATCGAGCTGGGAACATCAGCAACAACTTTACCATTCACCACATCCACCTTTCGGGAATAACAACCTAACTGATCATTATAATTGTAATTCTGATGATTATCTGCTGAACCCGACAGAACAGAATTACCCTTCACAACCATCAAACCGGTACAGTTTTGTTTATGACTCAAAACCTTCGAATACTTGTCACCATAATACCTCTCACTTCGTTCTTGCTCCAGTTTCGTGGTCATCACTGAGGTATCTACATCTAATCCGGGCTTAGTTTCGGTCTCGATCTTCAGAGGATAACTAATTTTTACTCTCAAAGTATCAATCACCTTGCCATTTTCATCTGTGATCTTTATCTTAATTTTCCTGTTGTAGTCGTGATCGAGTTCTTTCTTAGTCCCTTCATCTTTGAATTTGAGTTTGTTCTTGAACTTGATTTTATCAGTTAATTCGGTTTTTAGATTACCTGTGCTTGAATATACCCACCCAATAACTTCACTTTCTCGTTCTCCTTCTATCTCAAACTCGCCATCTAGCCTCTCGAATTCACTACTACGTTCAATCTCCATAGCCGGGACTTCAGATTTCAGAGATTCAGCTTGTACATTTGAATCATCCAACCAGAGGTGCAGATTTGCATCCACAAGCCAAAATGAAATACCGTCAGCAATTTGAATCCCGATTGAATGACCCTTGTTATCTAAAAGAAGCCCTAAAAATGGGGTTAAATTAATGTCATAAGAAGGAAGATTAAAAGCTCCAATGGACACAACTGGCTCCCAAAACAAAGGATTGATTCCGCCGGTGAATATCACCGGAAAAGGAACCACGGCTCCGACCAATTTCCCGTCGATTGTCACCAAAACTTCACGGTAGGCTCCGTGAGCTCTTCCGGTGTTCAAATTATTGGTTTCTACATACGCATCCGAAGGATTCATGTACCAGAATTCATCATTTCCGTGAAATGAAACGTACAATTCAAGCACCGCTTTGTATGTTTTCTGAGGAATTTGAACAATTTTCGTTTGCACATCAGATTCATCTTCAATTCTATACCAAAACCCCTCCTTAAGACCATTGGCGGCGGATATCGGTATAACCAAATCTGCTGGCTTATCATACGTATATAACGATCTTAATACTTGATCGCCATCTAATTTACGCCCATTTCCTTGAGTCTTAAGAGAAATCAATTTTCGATTCAGCGTGTGAGCTTCTGATTCACCGGAAACCATGAATAACGGAAACCTAACGGCTTTATTAACATCAGGGTAAAAGTGGAAAGAGATACTAACGTCGTAAACGCCAGTGAACTCATCGTTCACAATGTTTTCGAGCATGACAGAGAGTGTGAGATCTGGTTGAGAAAAAATCGAAGAATACCTACTCACATCCTTCCGAACAATCCAGAAAATTCCATCTTCGGTCGGCTGAGCCGTACTCGTCCGCAACAGCTCGACTCCGTCAAGCCAGACGCCGGCAATCCGGTCGTACTGTTCACCTTTACATTCAGCTCGGAACTCTAGGACGGCGATGGACCATTTACATGTCTCCGGAGGCGGCGTGAAGTCAACGCTGACTGGGGGACTGCCGTAGGTGTCGCCAAAGCTGTCATCAAAAACGGTGACGGAGCATGCCGGAGTAATGTCATCGGTGGGAAGTGGGTGTGTGACTTCGAAGTACTGTTGAAGAGGAATATCAGTCGTTTCATTACTGGGGTATTTTCTGATTGATTTGAGGAAATGTGATGGTGAGGGTGAGGATTGAATCGTGATAGTGAAGAACAGAGAGAAGATAACGACGAGAAGATCGGCGAGTTTTATGGCTGCCATTCGATTTTGTGATTTTTGAATGAATAATGAAACCTTGATTATTTGTAGCAGAGTGCTGTGTAACGAGGAGGAGGGTAGTAGTCGTTGAGGTGGGTAGTACTCATTGAGGTCTAAGTGGGAGTGGGAGTGGGAGTGGGAGTGGGAGTGTGCGAGTGTGAGGGATATAGTGATCGCTCTTCTTGTCTTTATTTCATCTCCGATCCCCACCTCGACGCTACGTTCTCTAGTTACTTTTTAAACCAAAAAAGAGGAAATGCCGGGAAAAGAGTTACTATTTGGTTAAATAATCGTCCTTCTAAATATAGGATGATTTTGAAGGAAAGAGTTTTCGCTCTTTCCTTCTTTCTCCTTCCAACTCAAAAATACGATATAGTCATTTCTTTTATTTTCCTTTCTTTCTTTCCCTTTTCTTCCTTAAAAAACTCGATAACGGAGCGCTAATCTCATGTCGGTCTCCATCCTCGTCAAGCAATTAACTTGTATCACTATTTCTGTCCTTGTCGGATAGCGGCGATCCCCATAAGGAATCGGAGAATTTTTCTTCATATATAAAATCGATTTTTGTTATACATACATTTGAATTTTCATACATACTAGAAACTACAAATCCAACTTTATTCTTCCGATCGTTTCAAATCAAATGTAATCAATCAAGTATTTTGATAGTTTGAAAAGATAAATGTTATTTTTGATTAAAGACATAATAACTTACTAAAGCGTTCTGTAATATACACAACGTTATCAATCAAAAAGATGATTTCTCTAGCATATATGTTTATGAAAGATTCTTCAAATATAATACATTTATAAATGATTTTGTGAAAATTATATTAGTCATTTCATCATATTAGTTTTTATGTGTTACGTATGTTTAAAAATCGTATGAAATGATTCAAACAAAAAACAATCTATCTATATTAATATAAGAAAGTTAAATTCAATACAAATACATATTCATATGAGAAATTGATATTAAAAAAGTATGTGTGTATACGGGTTCAAGGTCGTTAAACTGAGAGGTATTCTCATCCCCATCCTTGTTTCTAAGTTCGGGAAATCCCTGCCCTATCCCTAGTCAACTCGGGGATTTTCAAGTCAAATCATAATCGGAGATCGGGTTCCTCATCGGATACGGGGTTATTTGCCATCTTTAAGGAGGGCACTGATAAGGCAGTAGAGATTGAGTAACACCATGGCCCCAATCCCTTTTTTCACAGGTTAGCCCTCTTTCCTCTCCCGTTAATCGGTGAACTCATAGAGGGTGTCTCTCTATTCCTTCTCTCTATATGTAACATTCTCGTTAGTGGCCTATAGTTGCGTGTTGGTGGTAAGTTATTTATTTATTTGCATTTTATATGATTCTTTGAAATAATAATTGAGTCGCGAGGTTAAAAAGTGAAAAGATATATTTTTATATATTTATGTATTAAATGAACCAATAGATTTGTTTTTACATGAGAGTCATAAATAATACATCGTTGGTTATTATTAATTGAGTAGGATTGCTTAATTGATTAAATGTGAGTTAGACAGCAGATAAGTATACTGTGTGTGTGTGTGTGTTAAAAATAAACATTAGAACCGGTTGTGGGTTTTCTCTCTTTCTTGGTAAACATCTCTTGTGTATGGGTGTATTATTGTGTTATACCACCTTCTTTTCAAGCCCTTGAATCCTTGCTATTAATATTGTTTTGTTTCAAATTAAAGGTTAGTTCTTGTTTGTGATGTGTTCTTGCTTAGCTATGTATTTGTTCTTGTTAGGGTTCTTGAGGAAATGAAGGATATAATGAAATTGAAGCTGGTTTTGTGTTTAGTTGGAAAATTTATATGAATTAGTATTGAATTTGATGATCTATTGTTGTGTTTTTGTTGATTCAAGCATAAAACTCCATTAACGGAGGAAGGGGATGAAGTTAGGCTTTGAATTTGATAAGGAGTGATGCTATGATTTTAATGTGTTTTGGTTAGTGTTGTTACATGTTACTTGAACCTTGTATTGTTGTACAACTGTTGTTGGTCAAATTCCACATTTTGGTTGATTTGGTTTAGGCTGGAACAGGGCAGAAACAAACTGCAGTTCTGTTGTTCGAAGAATGTCGCGCCGCAACCAACAAGGTGCATCACGGTGCGATCCCTACTGCAATGCAGTTTTGTGTTTTGCTTTTTGCTTTTATTCAAGTTGTTTGATGTTCTTATCTGTCATACTTTGTTCTATCATGGTTTATTTGCGATAAATGAGTTGGCTTGAACGCTTGATTATGGATGCTATATATGCAGATATATGTATTATTTGTACACTTCAAATTAAGAAGTTGATTTTGACGAACCTTGTACATGTCTATATGATTTCTAAATGTTATAAATCATGTAAATAGGTTATATGCTAGTTGAGCATGTGTTTTATGATGGTTTATATGAGTTGGTCATATTGAGTGAGTTTTGACTCATTTATGAAATAACTCGGTTTTGGAGTTATTTGGGGCTTGAATTTTAACTCGGGCAGTGGTGTGTTCTCAGGTAAGGAGAAGACTTAGTGACATTAAACTACTGAGCTTGGAATTTGGAGAACACAGGTGAGTGGACTTTTAACTCGCGGATAGTTATTAGTTGTAACGGTTATGGTTGCAACTATTTGTTGATTGGTACATTGATAGACTGTTTAGTCTGATGATTGATTAACTGGTTATGTGTTAATTAATAGTGGAGTCCTTGATATGTGCACATGGATGAAGGAGGTTAGCTTGGCTGGGCTATGGGCTGAGCTCGTTTGCTATCGGCTAATCAATATTAAATCTTTTGATGCATTTGTTACAACTTAAGGGCATTACTGTATGAGAATAGCAAATATGCTATCGTAAACCTTTGCTTGACCGGCATGGGTTGTAGGTTATGTAGAACCGCCGGTCCTCTGTGTTGCTTGTTTATTTGTTGTTGTTGTTGTATCATTTTGTTATGGCTGATGCTACTTTGTTTGTTAAACTTTCATTCACTTAACTTTGAGCTAATTCCCCACCTTTCACTCTATTTTGTAGGTTTTGGAAAGTACAGTTGTTAAGCTGAGAGTTGGTTTTCATTTTGGGATAATTGACGGACACTCTGATATATTTTGAACGATGAGCAATTTGTAAACTTAAGTAACACAGGGTTTTGATATATTGAATTTGTTAACAGTATGTATTTCATTTACTTAAAATATCTTTCGTAAACAGGTTTCTATATATTTATTATAATCGCTTCCGCAGTTTTTTATAAAAAAAACTTTGTGTTGAAAATAGCAGTGTTACACTATATCTATACTTTTTTATTTATATATTTTTAAAAACTAGTTAAACACCATGTGTATAAACACGATAGATGATTAAAGTAAATTTTAAATGTTTATGATATTAAAGAATACCAACATAATAGTTAAACAATTGTAAATTATTCATGGAGATATAAAGAGGCTCTCGCAAAGAATGTTCACAAATTCATATTATCTTCATCTCGCAAGGAATCTTCACAAACTCATATTAGCTCTTTGTGATTATTCTGCACAAAACTCATCACAACCTCCTCTTTATTCGCCGTAGTCGCATTGCGCAGGTACCCCATTAGTTTATATTAAAGATTTTTGGTAAAGAAAGTTGTAAGATTGATGTTGGGGTTTCTAGGTTGAAAGAGGAATATAAGGAAAACCCTATTTTTTTCAATTATGCCATGGAGCATGCCCTTGCAGCATTGCTTCGTTGCTCACCATGCCGCAATCCCTCCCCCCATTTTCGAGAATCCTAGCCATCGCAACCACTATTTTCGTAACTCGTGCAAGTATCTTTAAACACTCATTTTTAAATAACAAAGATTATACATATTTCTCTCTTCTTATATTCTACTTCTCTTGATGTTTAATTTCTGTAATATTTCAATATGTCTTCACCCTCATCATATTTGTCGTCTACCTTAATTTCGTTTAGGGCAGGAGAATTCGTTTTTCAAACATATACACAAACGGGTTAATCCTTAAAAACATATATTATTAGACAAATATAATATTTTGAAAGATTATATATAATATATTTGATATTTTAAAATTATTTGGACAAATATCATATTTTGTAGCTTAATATCTTCCTACAGAATATGTTTGCAAATTTTATTGTATTGGTATCAAAGCCTTAAAAATAAACACGCGAAGTTGAATGCTTAAACATGAAGACTCGAGATATTACAATACTCCTACATTTCACATGTGTATAGAATCTAAAATGGTGTTTGAATTAGCTTATTGTTTCGGTTTATTCTAATAAGTTTGTAATCCGAAAAAATAATCTAATCCAAATACCTCTTATTTAATACACTAATATTAAAGTGGAAATCAACAAGCTTAAAAAAACTAACAATTTGAGGCGGTTCGATCCAGAATAACATCACCTTCCACAACATCAACCTTTCGAGAATAACAACCTCCCTCACTCTTATAATTGTAATTCTGATGATTTTCTGTAGATCCCGAAAGAACAGAATTACCCTTCAACTGCATCCATCCAACACAGTTCATATCATGATTTAAAACTCTAGAAATCGACGAGTCTTCATTAGAGTAATTCTCGATCCTCGATTGCCACAACTCTGTCTTCACGAGAGAAGAATCTTTACTGGAGCCAGAGACAGAGCCACTCTGCATAGTGATCTTCAGAGGATATATATTCTCGATTACAGTTTTCCCAAGCGAGTTATCCATGTAGTCTTTGATCTTGATCTTAGTCTTTGTTTGGATAGTCTGATCGAGTTCTTTCAAAGTCCCATGATCTTTAATTTTGAGCTTGTTGTTGAAGGTGATTTCTTTGGTGATTTTGGTTTTTAGAATGCCGAAGCTGGATTGTATCAAACCAGTAGCTGAAGTACTTCTTTCTACTTCTGTCTCAAATTCACCATCAAGCCCTTCAAATTCGCACTCGTTTTCGATCTCCACAGACGGATCTTCATGCTCCACGATCGCTTGTACGTTCGAATGATCCAGCCAAATATGCAAATTTGCATCCACAAGCCAATATGGAACACCATTAGCAATTTGAATCCCGATTGAATGATTATTATTATCTAAAAAATACCCTAAACATGAAGTTAAATCGATGTCGTAGGTAGGAAGATCAAAAGCTCCAATGGATACAACTGGTTTCCAAAACAGAGGATTGATCCCACCGCTGAATATCACCGGAAAAGGAATCACTGTTCCAACCAATTTCCCGTCAACAGTCACCAAAACTTCACGGTATGATCCTTTACCTTTTCCGGTGGGTAGATTGTTGGCTTTTATGTATGAATCCGGTGGATTCATGTACCAGAGTTCATCATCACCATGAAACGAAACATACATTTCAAGCACCGCTTTGTAAGTTTTCTGAGAAATTGAAACATTAGTCGTTCGCACATCAGATTCACCATTAATTTTAAACCAAAATCCCTCATCTGGAGCTCCAGATATGGGAATAATTAAATCCGATGGCCTGTCGTATGGATATAACGATTTTATCGCTCTATCAAGCCCTAATTTATCATTACTTCCATTATTCTCAACAGAAATCAATTTTCTATTCAGCGAGTGAGCTTGCGATATAGATTCTCCCGGAGGAAAAGATATGGGAAATCCATCGGCGTTCGGACCGTAAAAGAGACAGGAGATGTCAATGTTAAGCTCGCCGGTGAAGTTGTCGTTCCCACGGTTATCGAGTGTGACGGTGAGTGTTTGATTGTCTTGAGAAATAATCGAAGAATACCTGGTCACATCCTTCCGAACATTCCAGAAGATTCCATCTTCCGTCGGCTGAGCCGTACTCGTCCTCAACAGCTCGACTCCGTCAATCCAGACACCGGCGACACCGTCTTGCTGCTCGCCTTTACACTCAGCTCGGAACTCAAGGACGGCGATGGACCATTCACATGTCGACGGAGGCGGCGTGTAGTTGACGCTGATGGAGAGGCTTTCAGTAGTGTTTGCAAAGCTGTGGTTGACTAGGTCGACGGAGCACGCCGGAGTAACGTCGTCGGTAAGAAGTGGGAGTGTGACTTCGAAGTACTGTTGAGGTGTCGTCTCGTTAGTGGTGCTTTGTGTGATTAAATCGATGAGATGTGGTGGAGGTATTGGTAATGATGGTTTGGGGGAAGATTGGACTGTAATGGCGAAGAACAGAGGGAGGACGATGAGCTTAAGCATGGCTACGTTCATGGTTTCTACTTTGTAGTAACTCCTTGTGCAAATTTTCCAATAAGACAGGAAAGCCGTTTATAGGATAGTATTGACGAAGGACGGTAGGAAGCTTCGTTGCTGTACGGCTTTACCAACGACTTCGTTGCTACAATTTAATTCATCTGATATTATTCACGAAGGACGGTAGGACAGACATTTTCTATTTTTCTTTTAGTAAATTACACTTTTTATTTGGTTAATTTCATCTGATATTAACCTAGTTTCATGGAGGAAAAATTATATTAACAATATTTAATTCACGTATCTTCTAAAATTAATAAATAAAAAACTAATTTTAATAAAATTTATTAGATAATCATAACCATTAAAATTTAGATAAAAACTTTAATTATCAAAACTTAACTATCTATTTTATTAAAAATTAAAATACAATTTTGATCTTGGTCAAAATTGAATTCACTTGAAATTAAATCAAAATTAATAGAGATAATTTCGTATACGTCATTCTTAAATTATAAAATGTCGTATTCGTGCACCTTAATCTTCTAATATAAATAAAAGACTAATTTGATAAAATTTATTATACGATTTGAACTATTCATTTAAAAGAATATTTAATCTTAACCATTCATTCACTTAAAATCATTAAATCAATTTTGACTTTTTAAAGTCAAAATAATTAAAGATAATTTCATATATGCCCTTATTAAATCATAGAAATCGTATTTACCCACCTTAATTTACAAATATCATATTTACCCTTTATAATAGTTCAAAATATCATAATTAACCAATTTCTTAGTTTTATCATTCTAAAATATTTTATAATCATTTTAAATTCCTTTTTAATGATAACCTAATAACGTTTAACTTTATTTCCCTTAATTGTAACAATAATGATTGATAACTTATATAAGAAATACAATCACATCTTTTCATATCATGATACCACATTTCGGCCGTCAAGTTTACCCTCCCATTCGCATCGATGTTTCCACTGCTGGTTAGATTGTTGCTGTCGTATGTCGTCATTTTTTAAATTCTCATTTAATTCGTGTTTTATTATTATTTAATACGATTTTATTAATATTTAATATTTATTATCGTTTAAACCAACTCGTGTATCACACGGGCATTTAGTCTAGTTTACAAATATTATATTTATTATTTATGATATTTCAATATATTATACTAGATTAACTACCCGTGTGATACACGAGGTGATTTAAAAAATAATAAATATTAAACATTATATATTATTTTAGAATGATAAAATAAAAAATTTGATTAAATATGATATTTTAAAATATTATAAAATGTAAATATGATATTTGTAAAGTATAGTTGGACGAATACAATATTTTAGGGTTCAAGAAGAGCATATATGAAGTTATTTCTAATAAAGTTATTTAAATTAAAGTCAAAACAAATCTTGACAAAAAAAAGTTAAAATTGAATTTTAATTTTTAGCATAATGGATGGTTAAAATTTGATAATTAAATTTTTTATCTAAATCCAATAGCTAGAATTATCTAAAAGTTATTCTTTTATTTATATTAGATTAGATGATGATTAGATGATTAGAAGATAACACAAATTATTAAAGAATACAAGTCTATGTAATTTAACTTCTAACCAATCAAATTTACATACATATTTAAAATCAAATGAAAAGAATTCCTATTAAACAATATTTAAGTATCTATCTAATTATATAATAAATGCCGTATTTTTTAGCTTTAAAAAGTAAGTACGTACAACTCATCTTCTAATATAAATAAAATAGTAATTAGAAAAAAATTATTAAATGATGTGTACTCTTCATTTAATAAAAGATTTTAAGTTATTTTTTTACTAGCTATCTTATCTCTTATAAGAATTAAATTTTAAAAATTGAGTTTTTAATTTTGACTATTAAAGTCAAAATTAGACTTTCAATTTTGATCAAATAAATGGTTAAAATTTAATTATGATTAAAAGAATTGCCAAGATCTTCTAATTAGATTGATGAAGGTTAGTCTTTTATATATATTAGAAGATTTAACAAATTATTAGTTTTATCATTCTAAAATATTTTATAATTATTTTAAATTAATTTTTAATTATAACCAACAAACGTTCAACTTTATTGTCCCTAATTGTAACAATAATGATCAATAACTTCTATAAGTAATATAATCACGTCTCTTCGTATCATGATATTACGTCTCTGCCGTCACGTCTGCCTTTCCCTTTGTGTCAATGTTTCCAATACTGGTCAAAGTGTTGATGTCGTATGTTGTCATTTTTAAATTCTTATTTCATTCATGTTTTATTATTATTTAATATATTTTTATTAGTATTTAATATTTATTATTTTTTAAACCAGCTTATGTATTACATGGACATTTAATCTAGTTGTTATACTAACAAATTATTTAAATGAATAAACACTCCTCGTTTAAATAGTTTGTAATTTTAATAATACCTAACTTAAATGTTGTTAAAAGCATGGAAACATTTCCTCTTCGTGTAATTGAGTTTTGTTTCTAAAGTGTACATTTCCCAAAAATAATGTATGATGATTATATGTACATTTTTTGACATAACATTTTCCCTCTATTCATTAATTCAAAATTTTGTCTCAAATATATGTGTATTGGAGTAGTGCTCAAGATAGAATAGCAGTACGCCGGTACTAATTATAATACTATACACTTATGAGGAAAAAAACCTGCTTCTATAATATATATTAATATACAACATTTTTAAATGTATTTAGAGTTGGTGGAATGGTTGGCAGGCCTTTTTTCCTAAAGGGTGGTGCAGGATCGAATCCTGCTAACATCAAATTCTGAATTTCCTCTATGCCTTTTAGTTTTTATTAAGCTTTTGTATTCTTTTAAACCCTTTTGGCCTTTTTTAACTTCTATTTTTTTTAAAACTTGGATTTCAAATTTTTAACCCCTTTTTTTTACTTCTTTTTAATTTTTGTATTCTTTTTGACCTTTTTTAACTTCTAATTTTTTAAAAACATGGATTTCAAATTTTTAATCCTTTTTTAACTTCTTTTTATTCTTTGTATTCTCTTTAACCTTTTTTTAACTTCTATTTTCTTATAAATCGTGTTTAGCTTCTTTTTTTTAATTTTCTTTTGCTTAATCTAAATTTCATATATACGTTTTTTATAATTTTATGTAAACAATTTTTTAGTATATTTATTTAATTTAGAGTTTTGATTAAGGTTAAAAATAGTTTAAACTTTATTTTGATTAAATTCTTAAAAATTTTCTAATATTTTAACTTTAAAGCTTATGTTTATTTTGGTGTAACCACTAACCTTTATTTTTGAATTGATTAAGCAATAAAGTAAAAGTTTATTTTGATTTAACCATTAAACTTTATTTTTAAAATGGATTTTATGTACGTATGTATTATATTATTGTTTGATCGTTAGGTCAAGCTGTAAAAATGTTGTTATAGAACAAACGGAATTTTTAACGTTGCAACTTTTGCCTTTTTTGGTAAAAAAAATATTTTTAAAGATATGTTATAATTTATATTTTACAGACTAGCAAATAAGTTTTCAAAAAGAAAATGTCACTTACAAATATATTTCAAAAATAAAAATTACACTAACTCGCTAATAATAAGTTTTCTTAAGCAAAAGATAACATAAATTTTGTGCATTAGTAATATGTGCATTTATTTAAGATAAAACCATTCAAAAAAAATTAAAGGTTTAAATCAGTAAAGCTTAGTTATGTTTTACTTTTTCCACAAACTATTTATTAATTATTTACTATATTATTAGGTTAATATGGTCTTAATGTATTTTCATACCTAAAGTGGTTTTTCTTCAAAAAAAAAAACAAAAAAAAAACACTTGACAAGTAAATATAAGTTTTTTTTGAAAATGAAAAAGTCAATCTTTTATTTTTGAGATTTGAGATCTCTTTTTTATTTTATTATTGTTGCAGCGTATTAGAACGTTAATCCTTTGATTATTTATTATCAAGCATTTGATTATTTTTGAATGTGTTTTTATAAAATTATTAATATATTATCATGTATATCACTTAATCCCATGATTTATTGTGATAATAGCATTTTAGATTTATAAAACCCAGCGCAACGCACGGGCTATAAAATCCTAGTGATGAACAAAAATGCATTGTCAAAGAACAAAAAGAAAAATGCATGGTTATATAGGGGTGTAATTGAGCCGAGACAACTCGCAAGCTACTCGAGACCGACTTGAAAAATAACCGAAATCGACTCGAGGGGAACCGAGTCGAGCTCGAGCTACTCGAGTAGGGTCTCGAGCCGAGTTCGAGTCTTGAAATACTCAGCTCGTCAGGCTCGCGAGCCTAATCGAGCTTGTACTAAATTACCATTTTACCCTTTACATATACATCATTTACTTTTATACACTTAGTAGTTAGCTGCTAATTGTTGTTTGAAAATGTGAAATTTGAATTCCGAAATGTATTTTAACATGTGTTGCTACAAAATTTTATTAAATTAATTTTAGTCGAGTCGAGCTCGAGAGTGTCGATTACTTACTTGAGTCGAGCTCGAACTTGAAAATTAAAGCTCGACCGAGCTCAAGTCGAGTTTCGAGCCTCGAGCTTTGAAACCGAGTTGAGCTCGAGCTTAACACGGTGTCGGCTCGACTCGATTACACCCTTATGTCACAGAGTAAAAGGACCTAACAGAGTAGTAGACTCAAAAAATTGATGCTCAATTAAGTGAGAGTATAATATAAAGTTTATATAATTGTTAGAGTTAATTAGAAAAATGGTCCTTATGGTTCTTAGTAATTTTTACCTTTGGTCTTTTAACTTCAATAATAGTCACGGTGGTTGTCATTTTGTTTCACTATTGGTCCTTTTAAATAATTGGCATTAACTTTAGCTTTTAATATAAGGGTTTTATAGTCATTTTTAAGTTATACTTGTTACCAAACATGCTACCTTGATTATTTTCTAAAAAATACTATTTTAAAGATATTCCACCTTCTTCTACCAAACAAACACCCCTTCTTTACTTTTATTTCCATCTCTCTCTTTTTTACTTCTATTTCCATCTCTCTCTTTCTCTTCGTCAGCACATCCAGTCCACCACCACTCCTCTTGACCTTCAAAACCGCCGCCGGCAACCACTGTGTACGACCACTGCTACTGCCCTTGTTGTTACAACCACTACCGTCAAGGCCCCGCGTACGGCAACTGCTCTCCCCCCGATGATGTCTGATGATTTTGTTCCATCATCGCACCACCACTACTCTCTAAAATCTTACCGCCACTGCCGCCCTTGCTGTTACTACCACACTGCCGCCGCCGTTGCTGGTGTCTCTCTATAATCCCTCTCTCTCTCTCTCTCCTCCTTGTTCTTCTTCTCGGTCTTCTTTTTTTAGGGTTTTTTTGTTAATTGATTTATGGTTGTTTAAGGTATGTAGATCTTATTTAAAAGTTTGTTTTTTTAAAACTAAATTAGGGGGTTGGATCGAGTTCTTGTCTCTGATTTATGGTTGTTTAAGGTTTTCAGATATTTTTTAGGGTTTTTTGTTAACTGATTTATATTTCTTAATTGATTTATGGTTGAATCGAATTCTTGTTTTTTTTCTTGTTTAAATGGTTGTTAAACAATCCACTGTATTCTCTCTTGAAGCTTCTAACAACAAGCTGGTATGTTAAACCAACACACTGATTTGTAACAATTTCAAGTTGTTTATTTAGGGTTTTAGACCCAGATTCATGCAAGCTTATCCAGATTATATTTTATTGAATTATTTATTCTAATTGTTGATCATCCATAATGTTCATTTGGGTTGTTGAATTAAAGGTTCTTTTTAGGGTTTCAAACCCAGATTCAGTAAATACAAGCTCATTTATAGCAGATTTGTTTGAATTGTTTAAATATAATTAAAATCATAATTTAGACTAAAGAATAATTAAATTTTACTAAATAATACATTTAATATGATTAGATGTAATTAGAAAGTTCAATAAGAACAAAGAGAAAGGAAATAGCCAAAAGTAAGTTTGGTGAAAGGAATAAAGTATAAAAAAACTAAATAACATTTGATTAAAGGTCAAAGATAATTGGAGTTGGGGGTGTTCATGAATGGTTAACCGAGCATACGGTTAACCGAAGTATCAATTCGTAACTTTCGTGAATCTAAACCTAAATTGAAAAATTCGGTTAACCAATAATCGGTTAACCGGTTTTTCGGTTCGGTTTCCCAGTTAACCAATTAACCATTTTTATTTAGAATTTCATGTTTGAAAGTTAAAACGGTGTTTGAAATTGTGTTTTAAAGAATAGTATTTAATTATTACATTATAAAATATAAGTAATTAGAAAATAACAATCTATCCGTGTTAAAAATATTGTAAATTTTAACTTTTTAAAGTAATTTTTTTCAATTTTGACCTTAATTATTTTTCTTTGTGTTAAATAATACCAATGAATATACATTCATTTATACACTTCACATTAAGTATTATATAATACAAGTAAAACAAAATTAGAAAATAAAAAATAAATAACAATTTTGGGATGGATAGCGACATAGCGTCTAAAATTGTAAAATCTATTTTACAAACGTAAAGTAATGTAATGTTAATTATGTTATAAAAAGAGTGACGACGACTATGTGACCAAAAAAAATGAAATCAACAGAGTAAACGGTTGGGTAGTCTTAATTAATGCACAACGTACAATCACTTTAAGCATACCTCAAAGAAGATCAATGATATCAAGTGTGATGTTATTATGTAAAGGAAATAGCCACTTTCCTCCCACGTGCTTCCCTCCTCCCGCCTCAAATCTGTTACTGCGAATCCCACGCACTTTGCTGTGATTTCCACACACACACACACACACACACAAGAGCGCCATTAATTAACACACCTTTGCTCCAAATTCACTTGCAGAGAAAATGTTCTACTCTCACCAGCTACTTGCTCGCAAAGCTCCTCTCGGACAAATTTGGTATGTAATATCGTTTAATCCTCTCTACTTATGATAGATAACGAGTCTTCTTCTTCTTTTTTGTGATTGTGTGTCCTCGATTAACGGAAGCTTTACTGCAGGTATTTTAGTTTATCAGCTAGTGTTTTGAAATATCTTTTAATTGTTGTGGTATTGAACAATTGCGTAAGTACAGGGATATGATTTTGGTCGTGATGATCCGGTGAATATGCTTTCGAGAATTATGCATTTGCAGATACTGATTGAATTCATAATGCTGTATATATATTGATGTGGTTTTTGATTTGTTTTTATGCACTTATGTTAATAAGGAGGGCGGCAACACTGCATGCGAAAATCAATCGGAGGAATCTCAACAAGCTTAACATCATCAACATCTGGTTTTGATTTAATATACATGAATAGAATGATTTGTTTATTTAATTACGTTTATTCGATTTCCCAATTCGCTTTATCTAACGATCTTACTTCGACTATTTAATTTGCAGTGAAGAAATTTTGAATCCTTCAGTTCCAATGGCTCTCAGACTATCTGGAATACTCATGGGTAAAGTGGTTAATTCGTATCAATCTGTTTCATCAATTATATTGTGATTGTCATTGATTTTTCTGAAATCGCAATCGTCAATTCTCAGGTGGAGTCGTCATCGTATACGAGCGGAAAGTAAAACTTCTCTACGGTGATGCTCGTCCATTTGTTTCGTTAATTGTTAGTGTTATGGTTTGCTTCGAAATCCAATTACATTGTCTCTAACTACAGTTCTTGTTGTTTACAGAGGATGTGACTCGTCTTCTGGTGCACTCTCAAAACCCTTTCTCTAATTTCCAGTTTAGTTTTCTATTTACCGAGTGAAAATTGATTGAACGGGCGTCTTTAGGTGGAAATCAATGAAGCATGGAAGGTTAAAGCTAGTCGAGATCCTACCATACTTCCAAAGGGCAAGTCTCAAGCAAAGTAAGTCTTGAAATTTAATTTCATATGTTGATTTTTTCAGTTATATTGTGTTTTATCATTATAAATTTGCTAATCAAATCCTAATTAGGTAGAGTATTTGTATCTGTCTATCTCATAGTTTCAATTTGAACAAGTATGGCAATGCCTAAATAGAACCTTCGAATTTACATCTTAATTTTGGTGTAATATGAAGCATTATGCATTTTAGGCTTGTTCCTATCATATACCATGGATAAACCTTGCTAATTGCTATATTGGTAGCTTTAGAATGGATACAATCTGAAGAGCACCGGTGACATAACTAACCCTATTGTATCAGGTTATTTTCAAAATTTGTATATTAAAGTATACTGCAGTTTCATTTTGTGAGGGTCATTATTACACTTCCTACAAATGCTTTGCAGTTCTTCACAACACTTGTTATTGATGCATATTGAAAAAGGTTTGTTTGTGGAATTCGTGGGCTTTGATTTCTTGCTTTATCTAAGCTACTGTTTTCATTGGTACATTATGGTAGATATGAAGATGTTACACTCCCTGATAACCAACCTTCAGAACTAGGAGAGTTTGAGCAACTTCTTCAGTTTTCTAACTCAGACACTCTAATTGGGATACACAAAAGTGCTTATACTGAAATGGTAAATTTGTGCAACAAAAGGATAAGAACGACAATCTGCTTTAATGCTGTGTTTTTATGGTAATGGTAGCATATCTGCCTTTTCTTATGTGCAGAATCTTGACAACATAGATGATTCCTATATCAGCCATAACCTGGGGGGTGCTGATCTACCTCATAATCATCATCAAGGTTCTCTAATTTAATCTTAAACTTATTTGTAGATAAATCTTACGTGTGGGCACAAATTTCCAGATCTGTTAAGCATTCCCTGATGTTTTTCTTTTTGTTTATTTCCTTTTCTTCCCAGCTGATATAGAAAATATCACGATAAGTGATCGATTTGTTTCAAACCCGGCTGATGCAGGTCACTTTAATCAGTTTGAGAGGTATGTTATTTGTAGTGATGAATTGATGATATGTAAACTTTCTAAAGGTGGTGTTATTACTATTTTTGCTTGTAAGATATTGTATATTATCACAGGGCAACATTACCGTATCAGTGTATTGTTAGAAACAGATTTGAATGCTGTTCCTTGTCTTTAATATGATACCCAACTCTCTTTCCTTGCTATGACGGGTTTTACAAATTGAGTTATAATCAAAAGTGGTTGGCCATTATAACTAACC
Source organism: Dittrichia graveolens (assembly GCA_038502395.1). NCBI lineage: Eukaryota > Viridiplantae > Streptophyta > Magnoliopsida > Asterales > Asteraceae > Dittrichia > Dittrichia graveolens. The sequence goes on from JARJIL010000002.1 coordinate 97,040,778, forward strand.
TTGTTTGTAATACTTAAGGGGAAAATAACTTAAGTAATGACTTTATCCATAAAAAACTTAATGCCAATTTATATGACAGGTTTGAAATTGAAGGTGATGACATTGAAGGGGATGAAGATACACAACATAAGTTCCCTTCAGATAACCAAAATGACCTAACAAATACTCTTGTCCCCTCTCCACCTCCACAAGATATGCCTCAAAACCGTAAGCATCAGTTATCATCTCAATTTGCAGTTTTTAACTACGTGTACAGATATACTGATCTTTAGGTTCTTGTAGCTGTTGAGATACATGAGCAGCATCCAGGAGAGCATATCAATCAATCTGACGAGGACAAGGTAATTATTCGATAATTCACTTCCACAATAGATTTTAAATATATGAATCAGTTTTAAAGGAAAAAAAATATTGTAGGCCCAACATAGCCCACAGATGCGAAAACCATGCAGAAGAAGAGGAAAAAGACCCAGAGCTCCTTTAATGGATCAAGAACAAACTATAATTCCTGGTCAAATGTACCAATCTTGGCTTCAAGAAACTTCTGATATTGTCTCAAGACGAGGAAGAAAGAGAAAAGTAAGTTTCTAACTAATATTATGCATGCATGCTTGTTTTTAAAACAAAAAAATAAGTATAGCATACCAAACCATCTCTAGATGGCCTATTGGTAGGTGGTCTAGAAAATCTCAAAGTAGACCCAGGTTCAATCCTCCTTGGCTAAACATCTTGCATGGTGAGGGGGATTAGAGCACAGCTGAACTCCCCCAGGGAACATGCTATATAAAATAGAAAGATTAACATATCTCTGCATAACATATATAACATGCTCATATTTTTTTTCAGCACATGGGAAGCATGGGTTCGCTAAAGATGGCTAGACTGATGGATTTACCACCAGTTTCTTTAGTTTGTGGCTTGTTAAATGAAAGCATGGATATCTATTACCCTCTTCCTTTGTTACAACAATGGATGAAAATGACTCAACCCTTGCATGACTCTCCTTCAGGTCTGTTCTTCAACAATATCACATTTCTCATACTTTGTAGCTTTTATAATAATGTTATTTACTGCATTCAGGAGAAGCCTCGCCACCGCATGCACCAGCACCATCTTCATCATCACCACCACCACCACCACCAGATATGAATAATTATCATGACCCAACAGAATTTGTAAGACAAATCATTATAGTGTTTGCATCTGTGTACACAGTAAGGAAATAGTAGCAATTCCTCATAATTGTACTTATTTTTTTAGCCTTTTGAGGATCATCATAGTGGAGTTGGTTCTGGATCGTTGGAGGTATCCTTAGAAAAGTTTAGGCCACATGTTGATACAGACATTGGAGTAAGTGTGCCTAATGCTGACTTGATAGTCACACCTGCAAATTCTGGTATGGACCTTTTCAACATGGCAATAAATCATGGTTTTAACTATTCCACACATACAATAATAGCGAGTTTATATATATGTGTGTGTGTATGGTTTTCAAAGTCTTTTTTTTTTCTCTTATTTTAAGTAACAGGTGATGAAGTTAGATCCATAGCAAGCTCAGATTCTGGACATGGGTTTGTATCACATGGCTCAAATGTCAATTCTGGAAGGTTGATGAAGTACTGAACTAGATATGTACAGCATCATGGTTAATAAGTAGCGTCCCACATGATATTTTTATTCAAATTGTTCAGGCCCAACAAGAAGAGGCAAGTCTCATTGTCTATACGAAGTGGGGGTAGCCTTGAACCAGTGGCAGAGGAGCACTCATGGGGTCACACTGATCCGAATATCAAATTAGCTCAGCTATCTGAAAATGACTCGGCACCTGAGAATGGTGCATTACCTGTTTTTCCTTCTGTTTATTTTCTATTGTGTCTTCTAAATGTGGAGATTTCAAGCCGTTTTCTAGTGAATGAGTCGATTTGGGTTATGTTATCTATACAATGGGTTTACTGGGTAAATTTTGAAAAATTAACTTAAAACTTAACGAGTTAAAGTCGTTTGAAGTGTATTTTAATGCCTAAAGCCTCATAATTTATTAACTACAAATTTTGGGCAAAAAGTGCTTCATGTCAACCAATATGTTTCCATCCGAACCCAAGGTTACACGTTTTGACCCATTACCAACCTTTTCATACTTTCAACTTAAACTATCTTCATGAATATTTCAAGAGTTCTACACCCAGTCCTTTATGTTTTCTTTCTTCAGGTCTGCTTGTGGAAACCGGACCAACACAAACCCAAAAATTCCCACTACCTGACCAACCAATGGATCAGTTAACTGATTCTATCCGCATGTAAGACTATTTTCATTAATTTAATTTAATTTTTGTTTCTTTACAAACTGGGGAAATCCAACTTTGTAGGCGAACCTATATAGTTCATTATGTCTTCTTTGTTCTGGCATATAGTTTATGTAAAACTATTGCTTAAATTAGAAGTTAATGAACCTGATATCTACAGCCAACTGAAGACATATTTTGATACACCCGGATCTGTTCAAACTGAATCACTTAACCAGCTTGCATTTGGATTAGACAGAAAAAAGGCCGCGTGTCTGTTTTATCAGACTTGTGGTATCTTTCTCTATTACCATACTCTTGGCGATTATACATTTTTAGTTATTTCTGATTGCTAATATAAAGATTATGGAATCTGCAGTTTTGGCATCGCGTGATTTCATAAAGGTTGAACAGAAGCAACCTTATGGAAATATTCTAATTTCTCGGGGTATAAAGATGTAAAAGGTAGAAAGAGCCATACGATCCATTCAGTAGTTTATGTCATTATATATAGTAAAACAGTTGGTTGTCACTTCCACTAAAGCTACAAAACATTATAGATTTATACTAGTTTATCAGAAACATATGTATATGCAACAATATAGGTTGGTTATTTTCTATCCATTTACCTCAGTTATTCTAATACTCGCTCTCTTCATGATGCAATATCTATTCGACTGTTGACCTAAGTTTGTGCATGTTCCTACCAAAACTATACTCCCCTGCACATATGAATGCACATGTTTAATATCATATCAGACCTTAGATATTCAAATTGAGAACCAGTAGTCAACAAGTGTAAGCAATAATATTAATTGCTGGGTTTTTTTTTTCTTGATGTGGGCATCCAACTTTGAATCAAGAGTTCGAATCATACAATTTGGCTCTCGGGAAGGACATTCACTATGGATTGATCCATATCCCATTGCTAAAATACTTGAACTAGTTTTTCACTGTCATGAGGTTAAACCATAATCCTGGTTCATAGCCGGCCTTTTATTCCTCATTATTATTATTATTATTGTTCTTTCAGTTTTAAATGTTGTTGATTAGTTTGGTAAAGAATGTTAGCTAAGATGAACTTCTTTGACTACTCTGGTCATATCATTATCATTATCATTATGCTTAATATACAATGAAAAGGGGATAAATAATGTATTACCTCAAACCTCATTATAATTTTTAGAACAATGGAATGCGGTCTCTTAACAAGCTTTAGAACTAACTGAAATCCCATTGATTGAAACCACCCTCATCCATATTTATTTCAGTGTAGTCAAGTATTTTTCCACTCTAATGATGCGTAGTTGAAGCAGCAATGTGGTGCTTACCACTTTCTTTGGGGTTGTGTGGTAAACAAATGTGGGTTAGTTGTGTAACTTCATCCTCTTTCTTTATTTTTATTTTTTAATTTTTGATTGATTAGTGAAAGTATTAAGTGAGTCCCAAAATTTGATGTGGGGGAAAATAACCATTACAGGATTGTGTGATGAGTTGTGTCGTGTGATGGGTATGAGGACTTTGAATACTCTTGTTATAACAAAGTCTAACTTTGTTACAACTTAAGAATTATAGCCACCTAGTAATACTAACTAAATAAAAAACCTAACTGTAAGCTCTCACTTATTTACTCCGGAACATTCTTAGACTACCCCTTATCCTTATTAGAGAATGTATATTAGGGTTTAATATACATTCTCTAATAATACTTTTCCATTCCCTTTCCTTTCCCCCTTGCCACGTTTGCGTTGCATCGCTTAGGTGAAAAAGAAGGAGAGAGAGAGAGTGAGTGAGGAGAGAGGAGAGAAAAAAAGAAGATAGAGATAGAGAGAACGAGGAAAAGGAAAGAGGGGTGGGGGTGGAGCAACCTTAGGTTAAGGAATCGATAAGAGGGAAGGGGGAAGGGAAATGATAGGCATTTTGATGTTCCTTTTGTTACCTAATGGAATAGCCACACCCACTAGAGGGGGCGGGTGTAGTACAATGGATGGTCTTATTGCCTTTGTGCATCGTTTATTTTTTTTCTCTCTTTTTTTTTTGTTTTTTGTGTGCAACATATACGCATGTTTATGGTTAAGGCTTACAAATAACAAATCTATAAAACTTCAGCGATGATTTCATTGGCTCAAAATGTAAGTTTTCATATATTTCTTTTTTATATTGTAATAATCACCTCCACAGTTTCAAAAACGTATTGAAGAAGTGAATTCAAATAACCGGGATCCCCAAGAATTAAGAATGAGTTTCGTTGTACGTTTCACATCTTGTCACTCGCATTCCATTAGTCAGTGCATTCATTATCACAACTCTATGAGATTCTTCCCGATACCTTTTACTTTGACACTCATACATCAATAATATACAATATTTACCATCCGCTGTAATTTCATTTCTCAATGTTCTCACGAAGTTTTATTTTTATCCACATTCTTATTTAAAAACAAGCATGCCCATAAGTAACCTACTCTAGCTTATAATACTTCATTATGAGGCTTAATCTCTGTCTAATTAGTGATCAAAAAAATTATAATCTTTGTCTAGCCATAACAACGCAAAGAATATATACACTGGACATTGATTCAGCTTCCCACACCGGCACACTGCTTCCCCATATCTCAATCATAATAGTTTCTTTGAGCTCGGAAGCCACTCGTTTGAGCGGTTGAGCCTGAACTTTAAACCTGTTGTAAATATTGCATATTTTCTTTTTATTTAGGTGCAGCTGGAAAAACCGAAAAAAGGACCGGAGCCTAATACAGTGTCTTTCAGTTAGCCCAGCCCAGCCCAGCCCAGCCTAGCCTAGCCCCAAGCCCCCAAGTGAACGAAAACCGAAGAGCACGCACACGCAGTCACGCACATCGATTCATCGCTGTGCCTTTAATCTCTAACGGGTTGTGCTGCCATCGAACAAAGAACAGAACACAACAGCAAAATCGAAAATGGTGAAAGAAGACAATCCAATTTCAGACGTAGATGAAGAGCTGGAAGAATCATCTAATACAGACGAGGAAGACGAAGAAGATGATTTTGATGAAGATGAGGAAGATGATGATGAAGAAGAAGAACCACCAGTAACACCGGAATCGAGAATGAGAGCAGAAAGGGCAAGAATGGAAGGAATTTTCCATCGGATTTCGTCGGAGAGAGTTCCGTTGAGAGTCCATGATGTGCTGATCAAAGGTAACAAGAAGACCAAAGAGTCGTTAATCGAGGCTGAAATCGAAGCCCTAAAGACCGCCACATCAGTCCAAGAGCTGCTTCAGGCGGCAACGGTAGCGAATGCCAGGCTTCAGAAGCTCGATATCTTTGATTCCGTAAACATCACGCTTGATTCGGGGCCGCCTGAATTGCCCGGGACTTCTAATGTTATTGTTGAAGTTGTTGAGTCCAAAAACCCTCTCACTGGTGATATTGGCATTTTTACCAAGCCGGAGGTAGTTCTCGATTATCTCTGACTCTTAGATTAAATTATACTGAGGTGATTGGAGTTACATTTTGATCGTTTGGTTAATGATTAGCGTGCTCTAATTGCTATCTAGGTTTCTGCTCTTATTCTCAGTTTATCTCATCTGGCGATTATGATGCTAATTTTGATTATCCATGTGAATGTATTAGACTTACAACAACAATATCTGATCCCACAGGTGCGTGCGGTAGGGGAGGTAGTAATGAATTAGAGTTAGACCTTCTCTGTTTGGAGAGATATATTAGTTCTTTAGTTTTTGATCAAATGTTAATATGTTTTTTTAAGTATATAGTTTTTCTGTATTGAGTCAATTTTGAAGGATATGACAAATATATTTACTCCTAGAACACAAAATACTGATAATTCTAGGCATTGCAATGAAAGTTTGCATTTCAATATAAATTCCTAGGACCAAGTTTTAAGTAGTGACGCCCAAAGCTTCATAGATTTGCCAAAGTCAGAGAAAGACGATTAACTACCTATCCTTTGAATTGATATGATGGATTGCGTAGTGGTATGTCACATGGGATTGAGTCACAGATTTTGGGTGTTGGTTATGATGATTGCAAAAACATGTTCGGGGGCTGCTTGATGCTGTACCTAGCTTAAATTCTTGTTCCCACTTATGATCTGTTGGTCGATGCATAGGTAATGAGATTATGACCTTGATAATTTATGGAATATAGAGTGGAGCAATTTTAAGCATTTAAGTATTACTGTCTTCTTTAAGTTTCAGCACACGTATCTACTTAAGCACTATATTCCTTATTTAATGTAGTTATAAAAATAAAAAATTAAAAACTTGATTTTTAGGGCAATTTTCCTGTAAAAGTGACGATGGTTGTTTAAACAATGTATTCGATGAATCTTGTATGACTCTTTTGAATGGAAGGATATATTTGTTCATACAGGCCAATTAGCTTGTTTCTTAAAGGAAGGATCTCTATCTGCATAACATCAATAGGTCAGCAGTTCGGGAGATGATTGGAATTAATAACTGTTGATTATACAGTTATGCATAATCCTATACTATGCTTTTCAGCTGACCAAGTTATCAATGTGCTTTGGGTTTGTTATATTCTCTATGTCATGATTTACCATAGACTTCATCATGAAAAAAAGGTGAAGAAAAAACTCAGCCAATGATTAGAAGCTCCTTTGAGGAATTACAAGTTTCTTGTTAATGTTGCTAGTATCATGTGGTTGTGTGATGATCCTGCTCTTTGATATGCTATATTTCATCATCTGGCATAGTCTCTGCCTTCGGTTTCCTTATCCATATATTTGGTACCAGGTTTTATTAGGCAAACTAAGTAGGGTCCTAGAAGTCCCCATTCAGGACCCCGACTAGGTGTATAGTGGCCTTCTAGCTTGAATTAGCGACTAGTCGCTGAATTAAATCTTTCATGATATTAAGTTGGAATTAAGCAGAAAGTCACCTAACAGTGGTTAATCGAGTTTACTCTATTTGTCTAATTAATACAATAATAGTTAGCCTGTTAAGAAACTGATACAATCCGATTCAGAAGTATTTTGGGTAATGGGTATTATTCTAGTTTTATAGAATGATAGATTGTATTTAAAAGAAACTCTGGGGTTCCAAAATTGAAATTTTCTGGCCTCGTACAAAATTGACTACTTGTGGAGCATTGATGAATATTTTGAATCACTTAGATGTCGACTTGTATAAATGTTTAACATTCATATTTTCACGTAATTAATATTGATTTTTGAATATATTTTAAAACCTTGCCTAGGTCATCAAGTGCTAGAACCTTAATCAGTTGCCTAGCTCAAATATATTTCATACATTAAATGTACTTCATAAGTGTATCATTACTAATATCCATAGTTGTTGTCTCATGACTCAAAATCTGAAATTTTCAATTCATGACTTGACTTGTAAGAGAGAGAGAAAGGGAGAGGGAGAGGGAGAGGGAGAGGGAGAGTACTATTATATCCTCCTACTCACTAACTCACTAAAAGATGACGTATGAAATCAACTAGTTCTCTTTCTCACCCCCTCCATTGATTTTGACACTTGTCTTGATTTAGTGAGTAGGTAGATATTTTTTGAAAGGCAGTGAGTAAGGAAGATACTGTAGTCTGTAGGAGGATATAGAACCTCTCAAAACTATAACATCAATAAGTTTATAGAATTCATATAATCAACAGATAATTACTTATTAACAGTATGGTATTTAATATGCATGTTGTATTGTTGTACAATTAAAGCTTTGAATTAAGGATTTTTGGTTAGACGTGGGAGTATTTGACTTGATGTGGTATAACATTTATCATAAAAACTTTCCTCGCCAATTAAGTAAATAACCCCTAATTACTCTCAAGTTTTCTTTAATTTTCTCCCACTTACTCATAATCACTCCCTTTTCACAACCCAGATATAATACTCTCTTTATCTCACTTGTCATTTTCTAAGTCATCTCAACCTTGCAAGAGAGCAATGTAAAAACGAATAACTTACACTTGCACCACCTTACTCTCTTTATCTCCTTTCTTTCATCAAATCAGCTCCATGGTTTAGCCACTGGCAACAAAATTAACATAAAGGTAGTTCTTGGTATAATTTTAAGCTAGTTCCTAAAGGAAATTATTACAGGTTCTCTAAAAAGTTCAAAATATAGGTGGTTCCTAGGTGGTCTCCACCTAAATTTGCCCTTGGTTCCAAATGCTTAGGATTCAAAAATTTAAAACCCACAATTTAATACGAATCGTCTCTCTCTTCTTCTTTTCCTTTTTTCTTAACATGCATGGCAAAAAAATATATTTACATAAACTCAACCCCGAAACAGGTTGAGCCCCTGTAGCTTATAGTTTTGATCATAATTGGTGTGGCTTAGACATAGAAAGACATATTCAACATATTTCTTCAGTTTATACATGCAATTATGCAAATGTTAGAGATTGTATGGAAGGGCTTCCAAAGTTGTCTTCATAACCTCCTTCTAGGCAAGTGTCCTAAACGAAGGATAAGGTTCACCAAATACGGTTAGCTTTGTTGCATCAATCATATAAATTGTTGAATTGAGCACAACTTATCTTCTACTTAATATGGGTAGTTCGTTGCTCTCAGGGCCTACAGCCTTAAATATTGTTTTATTGATCGATTTTATATGATGTTTGCTTCTCTCTCTGTGTGTATGTATGTATGTATCTTGAGGTAGGAGACGCATTGCATATGTCATATAAATATATTTTTAATTGATTATGTAGGCTAGATCTTGGTCGCTTGAGGGATCACTGAAGCTTAAAAACTTATTCGGGTATGGAGATTTGTGGGATGGTTCTTTATCTTATGGGTGGGACCAAACATCAGAAGTTAGTGCTGGTGTATCTTTGCCAAGATTCATGAGATTATTTACTCCCGTGATGGCTCGTGTATCCCTGCTTTCTCAAGATTGGCTCAAGTTCTCATCTTACAAAGAGCAAGCACTGGGCTTGTCTCTTGGCCTACTATCAACCAAGAACCATGACTTGGCATATAATCTCTCTTGGCGCACTTTGACCGACCCCTCACAATTGGCTTCTAGGTCAATAAGGAGGCAGCTTGGACATGGTTTATTATCACATTTTAAGTACACATTTAAGATTGATAAGAGGAACTCACCTCTTAGACCGACTAGTGGGTTTGCTTTTGTCTCCGCTTCTCAAATTGGTGGCATTTTTCCTGATTATCAAAGCTTGCGTTTTATTCGCCAGGTATGTGGTCCTCATATTGTGAATTTTCTATTACTTCTTACTCACAAAAAATTCATTTTATTCGCCATGTATGTGGTCCTCATATTGTGAATTTTCTATTACTTCTTACTCACAAAAAATTCATTTTATTATCCCCAACATACACTCAATCGTAGCATTTTGTGAAGTCTGTATTTGTTATTTGTTTAAACAGCTAAGTGGCTGTCTTTAGATTTCACGCATAAGAGTTAAGTTCGGTAGCATTATTATATAGTTGTTGTGTCAAATATGATCTGAAAAATTATACGATTTCAGTAGTATCTAATTGTTTGAATAGAAGGGCGAAGGGCGAGGAGGTTTTATGCACTAAAAGGATACATTGATGACTCTCGACCCATTTGACTAATTTCCTTTCAAGTTACTTTTTATTTAAATTTAAAAAAAAAATCCACCCTTTAGACCTATTAGAGAAAAAACATAACCGGAATCAAACGATTCATAAGTAAATGGGTTGAAGTTGCACCCTCAATGCTTGTTATGCAACTTTTTGCGTGCTATCTAAAGAACACGTGTTCTATTTTTTTTCTTCGTCTTTGTTAGACGAAGTTAATACTTATCTTTGTAACAAACATATATTTTAATTATTCTTTACAGGAGTTTGACCTTCGTTATGCTTTACCTTTGGGATTTGCTCGAGCTGCACTAAACATTGGAGTTGCTGGTGGTGTTCTTTTTCCATGGGGAAGTGAATTCTTGAATAAACCTACATCTTTACCTGATCGGTTCTTCTTGGGTGGGAACTCCTCTCCTGTTTGCACATTGGGAGGGCCGACATCATTACTGGGCTTTAAGACTAGAGGATTGGGCCCAAGCGAGCCCAAAAGAGAAGTCAAAACAAACTCTGAAGATACAAATTCTGATACTTCAGAAAGGGATTTTCTTGGTGGAGACCTTGCAGTTACTGCTTTCGCGGATCTTTCTTTTGATCTCCCGTTGAAGGTGTTGAGAGATTCTAATATTCATGCACATGCGTTTGCTTGTGCTGGGAGTCTTACTAAATTAAGCGAGAATTCATTTCGAGATTTTTCTTTCCTAAAGTATCGGGAGTCCTTCCGCAGCTCTGCAGGGTTTGGGCTTATTGTACCTACTAAATTGTTCCGCATGGAGGTTAGTTTTCTCTCGTGCCAAACTTGGTAAAATGAATTATTCATTCAGGTATATTTTACATTCATTTAATGTATAGGTTGAGGTGGTAATCTGTATCTGTTCACTATCATTATGTTCAGGGTAAAGTTTTAAATTAACTAAAGAAAAAAAAATAAGTTTAAAAGGAATGGGTTAACTGGGTTGAACTGCTGGGAAGTTCCTCAACTTGTATTTTGATTGCATAAGGCCTCCTAATACAAAAAATTAGATTATTGTTGTTTGTTGAAGCAATATAGTTTTTATATTCATCATATATATGCAACAATTAATAATTTTGGAAACATAGGGTTTTTGATCATTCTCACCTGTCTCAGCCTATTTTGACACGTACCAAATAGTTTCCTGTTTTGACCCACACCCGTTTTGACAGGCTGACTTGCCCATTTCTGGGAAATAAGATAGATTATAATTGGGGTAAGGTTGTGGACTTCAATCCTGCATCATTTCTTGAAAGTTAATGAATTAGATATCTTCTTTTGATAGTCAGTTTTAAGGATAAGTGGAAAGTCATATCAAGTTATCAACAAGGGCTTTAAACCAGGGGGGTTAGAATTAAGGATTCTAGTGACACATGTACACATTACCTGGGAATTTGTACGTTCAATACCTTAACTGAAACCTTCATTTTTGTATCTCATCTGTTTCGAGTGTGCCAATAGTCTCTGCACAAAGGTGTATTTTTTAATTCTTATCTATGGAGAACAATTATCTATTGAATACAATGTAGATATTCACACCCAAGAATAACACGCAATCACGCTAATGCAGGGTATGAGGGAGGTAACATGTAGATATTCACACCCAATCACCCAATCTATCATAGGGAGATGACATGTGTCGGTCTAATATCGTGGTTTAGTTATATATATAGATGAATAGATGTAGATATTTGTGCATGTATTCTTTGAAGAGAGTATGTTTCTTTTAACATAACTCCACAACTTGGTTTGCTGATATTGTTTAGGTGAACTACTGCTACATACTGAGACAACATGAACACGATCGAGCCAAAACTGGTGTGCAGTTTAGCTTTTCTTCACCTTTATAGTATGGACCATGGTTCAATCAAATGCCATCCATCTCAAGTTGACAAAACCCAGTATTTCAACATCATAGTTTCTGGGCAGCTCAAGGCTTCTTGCAATTTTCAAAAGTTTAGACAAATTCATGGACCAAACTCTACATATAAATAATAATCTCTCACATGTTAAGTTATATAACATCCTGCTTTGCTTGAAGATATGCTGGAATCATCAAATCATAACCACACGATCAACATTTCGACTGCTGTTTTATGTCAGAAGGTACATTGTCCGATTCATGTTATCTGTTGTGAACAATTTGTTCTTTGGCCAGTTTTTTCCCCACCCGAGATCTCATTAATTGTTTTTGCTTCAATCCGTTTGTAAACTTTGGTGTTGACTGTTTTACAACATATTAAATTTAGCATGTGTTTACTAACATTGTTTTGGACTTTTGGGTATCTTTGTGGTTGTCTTGGACAGTGTTGTACTTGATGCATAAGCAGTGGTACATGCTGTTTTTCCTGGGGTTCAAGGAGAGTTGAATTTTATGAATATAGTGTGGAACAGTTGGTCTCGTCTGAACCGTTTTAGGTTACTTAATAATAAACCAGTCTCCAGTTCAGGATGTTTTTACATAGTGATGTATGATATTTATTCCTAAAAGATTGTCTAATCTTTTCATCTTTTGACATCTGGTTTACCTATTTTCTCGTTTCTCACTTCCCGTTCCTTTTGTATGTGTTTCAATCACATTGTTACATATTGTTAGATCTCTTAGTTGTGTTCATTATATTTTAGTGAAGTTTAGTGTCAATATGATGTTAGTTATAGTTTAGGATACATTCTGTAAATACTCTTGGGTATAAATAGTTTGTAATTATCCTTAATTCAATCAAACAATTCATTTTTAAGTCAACTTTCAAGTTCTTGGCTCTCTCTATTGACTACTCAAAAACCGAGTTCATGATTGCTTCAACCCTTGATTGGTACTTGATCCTTCAGACTTGTACACATGGTTACTGTTAGTAGGAGATTCCCTATTTTCTCAAACTTTATTGGACTATATGGTTTGGGTTTTAGTTTTTTTAACCAAAAGCGAATTCTATTTTAAATTGGTTTCCTATAGTAAGAACCCAAAAATCCAAAGAGACCGAATAATAATTTACTTTTTATCTTTGTTTTAAATACCTTTAAATACCTCATATATAAATATGAGAATTGTTCAAGTAAATTTGAAATATTTATAGTGTTAAAGAGTATTACTATGAGATAAAATCTCTTAAAAATGGATGAATCTATTACAAATCCGAAATTCATAAATATTATCGTCAAATTCTTTGTATAATCTCTTTATAATCAAATTTTAATTTTTTTTAATTTAACTCAATTGGTATACATGTTTACATACATAACTACGAAAATAGGTAGATATATTTATTGAATGATTTAAATAAATATTTTTGTTAAAAAATTGAAGTGTTAATAAACTAAAGGGCAAATTGCATGAAATGTAATGAACTTTGTCTTAGTTATCATTATATATAATTAACTTTAAAATTTTAAAAATAATACAATTAACTTTCATAATCTCCTCATTGTATGCAAATAACTTTTTTATGTGTTTGTAGTTTAGTTTTCATTGTATACAATGAACTTTGTTGTAACTTCCATAGTATACAACATGTTGCATACAATGTGAGGATATGAAAGTTGATTGTATTACTTTTAAGAAAATAAAGTTGATTGTATATAATGATAAAGTTCGTTAGGTTTTAAAGCAATTTGCCCTAAACTAAATCACCTAAAAAAGGCATTTGAGTAAACAACGTATTCGTAAGACATCATTTGAAAAAATAAAGAGGATGATTGATGGAAAAAAATAAAAAATGAAATAATGACATCATAACCTATTTTTTAATATATATTAAATGTACCGTTAAAAATCCCTTGTTAGTTTATTAGCCTACATTTACTAACATGAATAAAAGTTATAACTTATTAAATAATCATAGCTAATGATTTAGATAAAAAAAATTTAATATCTAACATTGACTTTCTTGGTTAAAATTGGATTCAATATTTGCTTTAATTTGAGTAAAAATTATTAAAGAGAATTTTAAATATGTTATTAAACTTAAAATATCATATTTATTCATCCTAATTTACAATTCATCATTTATAACATTTCAATATCATACTTAACAAAATTCTTAGTTTATCACTTTAAAATATTTTATGATCATTTAAATTCTTTTTAATTATAACTAATAAAAATTTAACCTTGTTGTCCCTAATTGTAATAATAGTGATCGATAATTTGTACAAAAAATACAATCACATCTTTTCGTATCATGATATCACATTCTCTGCCATCACATCTACCCTCTTCTCCATCTCAACGCTTCTATTGTTGGTTTGTGTGTTGACGTTGTCTGTCGTTATTTTCAAATTTCTCATTTCTTTTGAATTTTATAACTATTTAGTATCTTTTATTAGTATTTGATATTTATCATTTTTTAAATCAAACCATGTATGACACACAGATAACTAATGTACTTGGTAATTAAAAAGATGGGTTAATTATATTTTTGATCCCTATAACTTGATGATTTTGATTCATAACTAGGAATGGCAACGGGGCGGGTTCGGGGCGGGTTTTGGTCGCCCCGTCCCCGAACCCGAAATGAAAACCCGCCCCCGTCCTCGCCCCGTTCCCCGTCGGGGATTATTTCGGGGCGCCCTGTCGGGGCGTCTGTCAAACCCGACCCCGAAACCCGATCATAAAACCCGACCCGACTCGACTAAAAAACATGTTAGTGAAGTACGAAACTACACAAAAAACTTAATAAGAACGTGAGATGATCATTTTATAAATAAGAACGTAAGTATCATCATTAACTTAAATAAAAAACTTAACTAAAGTAGAACTTAAAAGAAGTTAGGAGATCAAAATTCAAAATTTAACAAAAAAGTTCATCACTTTAGAAACTTCTCCATTAATAGATATACAATTGTTCTCTTTGTATATTCATACACATTATTATATGCATAAATATATAAAACATATATGTATATAAATATATAAAAAAATATATATATAAACATATATCGGGACGAGGCGGGGATAGTGTGCCCCGGCTCCGAACCCGAACCCGAAAAATCCCCGAACCCGACCCTAACCCGAAATTGTTATCCCCGACCCGACCCCGAAACTTGTCAGGTTCGGTTTTTTCCGTCGGATTCGGGTTGTTTTACCATCCCTATTCATAACTTTTCAATTTATGAATTTGGCCTCAAAACGACCAACTTACGAATTAGGTACCTGACCAAACTACCCCTGCCACTTTTTTAATTCATTTTCTAATATTTATTTTATTTTAAAAGAAAATACAAAATTCTTTAACATGTTAACTTTAAAAAATATATCATATCTCTCTCATCTCTCCCTTCTCTCTCTCCTAATCTCTCTCTAATCTATATTAAACCTTATCACAACCACCACCTACCATCACCTCACCACCGCCAACACCCACCACTCTCCCTCTCTTTGTTATACACCGCCACCATGGCCACCACTACCATCACCTTACCACTGCCGAAACCCACCACTCTCCCTCTCTCTGTTATACACCCACCACCATCTGGTCAGATTACTTCTTGTTATCACCTCACCACTGTCGACATCCACCACTCTTCATCACCATTTTCATCGTCTTCAAGGTCAGATTAGAGTTCATAGACCGTCGATGAGGGTTCATCGACCACTTTTCATCACCATTTTCATTGTTTGCAAGGTCAGATTAGGGTTCATCGACCTTCGATCAGGGTTCTTCGACCATCAGATTAGCGTTTTCTTCGATTACTTCTCGATTGGGGTTTTCATATGGTTGGATTACTCCTCGATTGGGGTTTTCATATGGTTGGATTACTTCTCGATTGGGGTTTTCATATGGTTCGATTACTTCTCGATTTTTTTTACGACGGTAGCGTTTACATTGCCATAGTGGTCTCCATCTGGTCGATTTTTTTTTACTACGATAGGTTATGCAGTGGTGGCAGTGGTACTAGAGGGGTAGCCTGAGTTGGTGGAGGTGATGGTGGGTGGCGTTGGTGTGCTGGCGATGGTGGTGGTGGGTGATGGTGACGGTGGGTGAGAATGAAGAGAGAGAGAGAGGGGAAAGAGAGAGGAGAGATAGTTATTTTACTTTTAATTTTTAGGATCAAATTTGTACAAATAAAAGGTAATAGATTAAAATCGTAAAAATCACTAAACCATATTAACAAAAAATATAATTAATTCTAAAAAGAATAATACTCATAAATGATTCAGTAATTTCAGTCATGAATTTATATAAATCATGGCAATGAGTCGATGAGTCTTAATTCCCCCTCCCGCACTTGAATCTTTTTATATTCCTTAATTTTAGAGATGTATTTTACACACATTAATCGTTTTCTTTTGCAAAAAACAGGTTAAAAACTTGTTTTCTCATATAATATTTAATTTTCAAAACTAAGGTGAGGTTTTATATTTTTTATTTTTCTTCAAATTATTTCCTCTATTTTAATCTAGGCCTGTTGAAAAAAAAACGATCGACCCGTTGACGGTTCGGGTATTTCAGTTATCGGGTACCCATTTTCGGTAATTTGATTAATCTCTATGTAATTCAGTTCGGTATCGACCGACAAAAATTTGGTTCAGATATATTTGAAATGCCCGAATTTAATTTTTAAAAACTGATTTGCTGCTTTGACTAGTACATATTACAACTCATGTTGTACAATTTCTCCTACCGGACACGAACACAACTTCACTATTCGTCGTTTGTTCTAGGACCGGCTTCCACGTCCGTCGAGTTCGAAAGGTAATATATAGTCATTTTTTTCTTCTTTGCTAGGAAACTACTTTATTAGTTCATCAAGGAAGGTATAGAATATATATACATTTTTCTTTGAAACTTGTTTATTATTATAAATGTTTGGCCCAAAAATATAATAAAAAAATGCTATACAAAAATATCATTTAAATACTTGACAAAAAAAACTAACAAAAAAGCCCCTAAATCGGGTATACTCGAAATTAACCGACCTGAACAGTACCCTAATTCCTCGATACCCATAATGTAGAATGGTTCGGTTATCGGCTAGATTATCTATACCAAAATACCCGTTTTACTTGAAACCCGATGGGTATACCCGAAAACACCCCTAGTTTAATCCGTTTTCTAATATTTTTGGTTTCAACACGATCTGGTTTGGTTTGGTTTGGTTTGGTTTGATGAAAACCTAATTATCATTGTGACTTGGGTAGTTAAGTGGGCTTGTGAGCTTTATTTGATTGGACTTTATCAAAAGTAAATAATTAAATATTATATTTTCAAAGGGACCGCTAATTTTGGCAATAGCTTATTATAGCAACAAAGCTAGACCTGTACTTGTCATTTATAACCCAACTAAACTTCTTGACTTCCTAATAATCCTTTCCCTAACCCGTAACAATAAATAGTATGATTGATTACGCCGTGACTCACAAACACAAACAGACCCAAGCCTACTGCAAAGTAAACTTGCAAAATATTGGAAATACAAAACTTTGATCTCTAATTGTTTCCTACACCTTCTCCACTGCATGCTGCTTTCTTCATTATTAAAAAGTTTAAGCTACCATGCATCATGTTTCTAGTTTTCATTAATTAACAACATTGATTTCATCAAGAATTCAAGGCGGATTAACTTTTTTTTTATACACTGTTATATTAGATATACATATATTTTTGTATTTATTATGGTGGCCTGTATTTAGGCCATGTTGTTGTATTGTTAGGGTTAGTGAGGGACCGAGAGAAAAAGGAAAAAAAAGCTCGGTACCATGTAGAGTTTAGGATTCACCGTACGTAAGTGCTCATTATCACACAGAAGACAGACTCCAAAATTAAGTTTTTTTTTTCATTGGGCGTATGTTGAAGTGAATTGATCAAAAGCAAATGATTATAAGTTTTGTATTGGAGTTTGGATTTGAAAAAAATCGTCCCAAATCAAACATATACACTCCTAATTATCAATTATTATTTTATATTAAATGAAATGAAATGATTTAAGAAAAGAAAAGAAAATGGTGGGAGGGAGGGAGGGAGGAAAGGGGGCCAGGACAATCTAATTGATTTGATATAAGAATCTGAAGGGGTGGCGCGTGGCGAGCAAATAGTAGCAAGTATGAGGGAAGTTTGGCAAAGAAAGAAAGAGCAGGCCCCAACCCAAAACCCCATTATCTTAATTTGTCTTCTTTCTTTCTTTCTTTTTCATCATCCCCCCATTCATTCCCCACTCCCCCATCCCCATCCCCCCTTTGAAATGACCATTTTCCATTTCCATTAATTCTAGAGTAAATTATTGAAATGATCCCCGTGTTTTGTCAAAAGTTACTGATTTAATCCTTTAAGATCAAAAATTACACTACATGTCTCTAGGGTTGCTTTTTGGTTACTAAATCGGTCATTTAGCCGTTTAAACTAACGTCTCAACTGTTATAAATTTAAAAATGACCATTTTGCCCTTTTATAACATCACAAACTCAGTCCCTATGGTTTTTAAATAGTTTCACATTTAGTCCTTTAACATTTTTTTAATATTTACTCTATACATTTATGTATGTGCGTGTACATGTATATATATTTAGTATTTTTATTCTAGTAATTAGAATTATATTTTATTCTTATTCTTATTTATTTTTAATGATTTTAATTTATATTTGTTCGTACAACAACCCATTAGAATTAGTGTTATAATGTTTTATTATATATTACCTGAACTTTATTGTTTACTATTTATCAACTGTCAACATTATTTTTATTTTTTATTCAAATAATTACATATTTAATCTCAAACTTTATTAATAAAATTTATCTTTATTTTCTCCATCTATTTTTATTTTTCACATAATAATATACAATTTCAAAATATTAGCTGATAATGGGTTATCTTATTTAATAGTCCGATTATATCCGAAATTATCTTTATCTAATTAAACTTAAATACGATATCAATCATCACGTAATTAGGGTTAAGCAATTAGAAAAATCTTTCGCATCTTTCCGAACACCGGAACCAAAAGTGTATTAATTGTTATTATAGGTTTGATATTTTACAAATATCATTTTGGAATTTAAAATGTTTAATCTTGTTTGTTTAAACTTTTTTCGCAATTTTATTTTAATTAAAATTTTATTTTTTATACTTCAGCAAAACTTTTGTTTTTTGTTTAAATGTTTTAATTAAGCAAAACTTTAAAATGTATTAATTGTTATTATACTTTAAAATTAATTTTTTGCTAAAGTATAAAAAATAAAACTTTAATTAAAATCAAATTGCAAAAAAAATTTAAACAGACAAGAATAAACATTTTAAAGCCCAAAATGATCTTTGTTAAATATCAAACCGATAATAACAATTAATACACTTCCGTTTTTGGTGTTCTTGATGCAAATAAAGAAGAAAAGATGAGAAAGATTTTTCAAATTGCTTAACCCTAATCACGTGATGATTCATATCGTATTTAAACTTAATTAAATAACTTATCTAATTTTGGATATAATCAGACTATTAAATTAGATAACTCATTATCAGTTAATATTTTGAAATTGTATATTATTATGTGAAAGATAAAAATAGATGGAGGAAAAAAATATAAGTTTTATTAATAAAGTTTGAGATTTAATACGTAATTATTTGAATAAAAAATAAAAATAATGTTGACCGTTGCTAAATGGTAAACAACAAAAAGTTAAGGTAGTATATATTAATGTATTATAACACTAATTCTAATGGATTGTTGTACGATAACAAATATAAATTAAAATCATTAAAAATTAATAATAAGAAGAATAAAATATAATAGAGTAAATTATTAAAAAAATGTTAAAGGACTAAATGTGAAACTATTTGAAAACCATAGGGACCGAGTTTGTGATGTTATAAAAGGGCAAAATGGTCATTATTAAATTGCTAACAGTTGCACCGTTAGTTTAAACGGCTAAAGGACCGATTTAGTAACCAAAAAGCAACCATAGAGACATGTAGTATAATTTTTAATCTTAAAGGACCAAACCAGTAACTTTTGACAAACCACATGGATCATTTCAGTAATTTACTCTTAATTCTATTACAACAATCTTTATTCATATATATTTTTCTTACACTTGCTTCTTATCATGCTTAATTATTATTTCATTCATTGGAACACCTCACACTTTATACTCACTTATGCTTTTTTCATAATGTCTCTATTGCTCTTAACAAATTTCATGCGTTTTCAATATATCAAAATCAATATTTTGTTTCTTCATCACTTTCAGATTCATGGTATTTGCAATATATAATCAATTCTTACTTCAAAACTTTAATTCAACTCATTTTTTCTAAAACATTTCATTTTGAAACTATGCCACTTTGTATTTAGTTTTTCTTTTTCAAAACTATAGGACCCTCGATCAACTTTGTATCCACTTTATGATCTGGTTTAGGACCTAAGTGGTTTTAAACCAAAACCGAACTGATACACAATCTTAATTTTGCGGTTCTAGATTGATTTCTTTTAATCCATTACCATGATTTACGCGATTTATTGTCTTTACATAGACCGTGAGTGGTAATTATACGTGTTCAATTTTTTTTAACAACTCAAAATTTTATTAGATTGAAACATAGTCACACTTTACATGGTACAAAATATCTTTACAACATTGTGGTCTATATTATACACCACTCTAAACAAAAAACTCATTTTATAACACATCACCACATACACACGTACATTGATAAGCCCATACACACGTGTGACTAAGCCAAACTCGTATTAATGCAGCCTTTAATTAACTAGATCATGTTTCCTCTATAAAAACCGCCACAACCTTTCTTTGAAAGGAGATGATCTGTACACAACAGATTTTGGTCATACACAATAATTATTTGTTGTTTGGACTATCATACCCTTGAATATGTGGTTTAGAATAAAAGATAGTGAAATTCTAAAGGTATAAAAGTCACAATTGTTATGTATGACAAAATCTTTTTGTGTACAAATCATCTCTCTTCTTTGAATGTACCAAAGCAGACAACTGCACATAGCAATTAATATTACACTCCATCTCCGTTAATGCAGCCTTTAATTAGATGTGTAATTGTGCGCGGTAATTTGTGTTAAAATATTGGATTCATCGACAAATTACTACTTTAATAATCTGTATATCATTTTAATGGTGCACAAATAAAAGATACTTTGAGCATCCGCAACGGCTCTATAACGAGCTCGTTACTGGCTCCAATTGCTCCATCACGAGACATAACGCTCGTCACCGCCCACCGCAAGTGGTTCATCGAAGCCATGTTATAAGGTTGCTCGGGAAGGTGGTAACAAGCCACCTTGGCTTGGGAATGTATTTTTTTCTCCAACGGTAAAATTTGTGCCGATGTAAGGCTAGTGATAATAGTGGTGCATATTATATATCACAATAGGATGTTGCTGACGAGTTAGTGATTCTGACATGATAACTAGTAATGACAGTAATGTATGTTATCATTACGTATGCTCTGGTTAGAGATAACAAATTAAAATTATTTAATGTTTTTCTTTATGATTTTGTTAGTTTGTAATTTAAATAACAAATAAATGATCGGTCTTAAGGTTGTAATTCAAAAAGAGTTGAAAAGGCCCTCCACTTTTCAGTTAATGTGGTGATCGATGTTTAGTAAAGTGGAAACCTCCATTTACCTTTTTTTTTTCATTTGATTATGACAAATAATTAAGTATAAGGACTAAAATTGCAAAAAGATAAAGATTAAAAAGATCTCATCCACAGATTGTGCTTAAATTGAAGCACCATTTTTGCGATTCACTATTTAAACATACAAGTTGTTATCTGGTTGTTTTCTGAATGTTTTGTAATATTTTTTTAGTGAGATTTAAAGTTTTCTAGATATAAACTAAAATAATTCAACAAAATATAATTAAACCAAAATATTTATAAAAAAAATAGATGCGTAAAGCATTAGGTGATGGTTATATTCCATTATTTATAAGTTGTTTGATTAAGAAATTGGTTACTATAAGAGTAGACGGATCGAGTAAAGGTATCACTAGCTCGCAATCCTTTATGACGAAGCAAAGTGAGGTCCTTTAATTACTCTGACTGCTTTGCTATTTGTTTCTCATATTTCCCTTCGTGATGAGGATGATGGTCACCAGGCATCACGACCAACTTGTGTGTATGTATAAAAATAAGCAACTTGTGTGTATTTATAAAAATAAGAATGAAAAAAAGTTGGTCCATCAATGACAGTGATTGTAATGATGGACGTTAGTAATACTCGTGACAGTAAGTGATAACAGTTATTATTACGTATACTCTATTACTATCCATCTCTAGAATTTTAATAATCAAAGAAGGTTTAAATGGTTATAACCAACAAATTGGTCATTTGAAAAAAGAAGGATATAATATATATGAAACTGGCTAAATCAGGATCATAATATCAAATCTACATTTTAACTAGTTATAGTTATTACAATATAGTTTTTTTTTAAAAAAAATACATAGTATTATAGCATGTAAGATCATTAGCATTCAACCCATAGTTACTTTCTCTAACTCACTGTCACATCAGCATCAACATCATATCTCACCTTCAACCTTCTCTAACCCACAAACCCTCACATCCAACCTTCTATCTTTTCTATTTTTTGTTTTAATTTAAATAATTTAATTATTTCAAAGACAATAAAATATAAAATAATTAATAATATTTTATAAATTTCATTACATAATTTCGAATAAGAAAAGTGAAAAATACATAATTTATAAAATAAAAAACTACAATCTACTACTCGTATTGTCATCGAAGCTCTTTTTTTGTTGAATAACGAAATTCAATTGCTCGCCCGGGAGATGAGAATGTGGAGATAAGAAAAACTCGCGATATTTTTTAAGTTCTCGTTTTCCGAAGGCCTTCGCTTTCATCTTTGCCGCTTCAGTTTTTTCCCTCACGATTTGTAATTTCTCTTACTCCACGTTGAGCAATTTTTCATTCTCTAAATTGAAATTGTCGACATATTCTGACGTGGGGTTTTGAAACCTTGCTTTTGTTTCCCTTGTCCTTGTTTTTTTTAATATGAGAGTTGGATGAATGATGAAATGTGTATAGAAGATAGTAGAAAGTATGGTGTAAAAATTGTGTGGGTGAAGTGTTATATATATAGGAGGGGAAAAGAGAAAAAAAAAGAAATATATATATATATATATATATATATATATATATATATATATATATATATATATATATATAACCGTTGGTGGCAACGGTCAAAAGAAAAGAAAAACTAAGCCGCTACGGGTCGAGGAACCAGCCGCTGGCCGAACCCGCCTCAACCCTCCTTGGGGCGATGGTTTTCTTGTCGGGTAGGGGAGCCAGCCACCGTTGGTCTCCCTACCGATACGCCTGATCTAAGAATGTAAGATATACACACACCAGTCAAACTTTTTGGTAAATACATTGATACTCAATGGCATTTACCTTATTAATAATTAATTAGATTGATTGAGCAAAACGATGTTCTAATGGCATGAAATGATGATTTTCTTGCTAAAAGTAGGTTTTCTCATCTAATAGAACCCTTTTAAGAAAGGAAAATGTAAAACCCAATACAATTTCACTCCAATGTCGAAGCCAATTATTCATAGGATTTTTTTAAGTGTATAAAAGACGAAGTCAAGAGCATATATGAATGAGAACATTTATAAGTATGTTGACCTTTTGACCGATAATATTAATCCAAAGAATATGGTGCGACCCCTTATAAGTTTGTTGCAAGTATTAGCTAGAGTGGTGTCCTAATTAACCAATAAACACATACCCCATAAACAACTTCATAAGTGTCCACTACACTAAAGTGGTGGATGTGATCGTTGGTGACTCAACTAATGTACGTTAAGGAAGTTAAATGATAACCAAATTAATATTTATTTTATAAATATATAAAATGAAGTGTTAGAATATTGTCAACTTTTTGAAGATGTGAAAATGGTAGTGGTTTAATTAAAGTAAGAGTAGGTTTCCAAAGCAATGCTTGTGTAGGCATTATAGGGTTTCTTGTTGTGGATATGTGTATTCTACTTTATGTATTGAGGGTTTCTCCTTTGGTTGTGAAAACCCTTTTCTTCAATCAATTCAAATATCTCTCAATCACAATCGCAATCTCAATGTGAATCTGCTTTTTATTTTTATTTTTTGATGATCAACAACTATCATGACCCATCCAATCCACACAATTGTCTCATCCACTCCTTTGTGAAGTGGTGATGAACCATTATATACATCATGTCCCCTCTCTTAATCTCATCATTTACTTAATGCTCTCAAATATTGTTTAAAATATATTTGATGTTTGGATTTTTATAGCTAGAGTATACTCTTCTTTTATCTATTAAAATAAGTATACAACTCAACTTTAAAATAATTGTATAATAAAATACGGTGTTACATTTACTACTACCACTACCACGTCAGATTAATGTTACGACTCACTTACCCACACTAAGCAAAAAGTAAAAAGACGAAAACAAAAAAGAAAAAACTTCACCACACCCTTTCCTGTTATTAGCACCACACCTTGATGGTGCGGCTTGCCTCCGTCACTAAGCTCTCACCCTCCCGCCATGCCTCACATCCCTTCCACTCTCTTTGATGTAAAATGTGTCAATTGATAAAGTTTATAGAGAAAATGATATTCTACATCAAAGGTTGCGTTTAAATAATTTTTATACTAACACTTATCTGAAAGTTATGAACAATGACTTTAATGAAATTAAATCTTGACGGAGTGAAAAGTGTAAGGAATTAAAAATTGTTTCATCGGAGTTTCGATACATGAATTCATCATTTTGCTTCTTTTCCTCTTCCCCTCAAACACGCTCTCCTTTTTGCTTCTTTTCCCTCGGATGCATTGTTTTTACTTTTTACCCCGTAACACTCTTTAAGAGATTTTCTTTATTTATTATTCATCTAATATTTGAATTTTGAATATTAATTATTTATTTTTCTCCTATAAATTTTACATGCAATGTATGATATACATATAATTACATGTTTGTGGCAATCTTAGTTTTATCTTTATTTCGATATAAGTAATATAATCTTTATTCAAAAATCTCTTTTAGTGTTATATTTATAAAAGTTTAATTCTAATGTCATAGATGAAAAAACCAGAATAGTTAATGAGACTTCTCTTTTTTTTTTCCATTAAAACCTTTATTCGAGTGTAAAAAGTAATAATACTAGGTGGCTACGTTAGATGTAACATAGAAAATAAAACCTGAGCCAAATGGCGTAATGGAATATTTAAATGTCTAAATTCATTTCCGTTTTATTTAAAACATGTGCTTTTGTTAACTTCTTTTGAGATATTAACAAGGAAAACTGGTCAAATAATCTTCTATGACTTCCTAAAATGTTATGGATAATAAAGCAAATATATGTTCAAAATAAATAATAAAAAGCAGTCTTTACTAAGTTTGTTGACTGTTAGATTTTCAGAACGAAGAGATCACGTACACCACATCAAAGTTAGGATAATTTTGAAAAGATTTAGGTTTGTTGAAAAAAGTAGACCCTAATAACATATTAAACAAGTCTACTTTACATTGTTTTAAATACATATCACATATTAAACTCATAAAGTCGTAAATAAAATATATAATTATAGTAATATTTAAAGGTGTTTGTAGAGTTGTGTTCAATGAAGTTTATTTAAAAAACATAGTCCTAAAATTTTAATATTCAATCACATGTGATTTGTAAAAACATCACAAAAAATTACGAAAATGTCACTCCGCCCAAATTTTTAAAATTCAATCTGAACTATTGATGCCATTGATTCAAAGGCTAAAATTAATCCATTAGGACTATAAACTATATTGAATATTCTTCCGTGTTTGTATTAGCTTATTTAAAACATATCATGCTTATTAATTTATTATCTTACGAGAAAGCTCTTTTACAAAAAAAAATAAAAAATACAAGGTTATAACATATTAATTTCATCAAATTATAACAAAATAAATTTTTATTAAAGCAAAAGGATTACATATTTACATGTATTACTAATAAAAATGCATTCAATTAATGAGTTAGCATTTAGTACTAAACCCGAATAATTATATTGAAACTCTTATATAAGTTATTATATATTAAGCTTTGGGTTAAGTTTTAGTCGATTATTATCAATCATGTTTAATCATAAATATGAGAGTGTAACGTATAAATAAACTCAATCTTGACTTAAAATAAGGGACTCACTCTAATGTTTATGAAAAAACATGATACATCATATTTGATCATAATATGGTAGGATTTTAACGATTAAACTTTTGTATATTTTTTGGAATATATAAGGAGCATTAAAAAAACTAATAAGTAACCTCATGATTTACTAAAACAACAATAAACATTTCATGAATAGGGGAATTCACTAAACCAAGTCGCTCTCTCTCTCTACCCACTTTTCCTCTTTTTCAAAGGCTGCATATATATATTTTGCAAAGAAAGGGGAATTTATGTTAAATGAGGCCAACCCATGAGAAGCCAAGAGCCACGATCAAGTTCTTCTTGTGCAGCTTGCAAGTTCATGAAAAGGAGGTGCACCTCTCACTGCCTCTTTGCACCTTATTTTCGAGCCGACGAGCCCAAAAAGTTTGCAAAGGTTCACAAGGTCTTCGGGGCCAGTAATGTCACTAAGATCCTAAACGAGGTCCCCGAACCACAAAGACAAGATGCGGTCAATTCCCTCGTGTTTGAGGCTGAGGAGCGGCTCAAAGACCCCGTTTACGGGTGCATTGGTGCGATTGCCTCTTTACAGGATAAGATGTTTCAGCTTCAACATGATCTAGCCGTAGCTAAGGCCCGGCTAGCTCGATGCTCGTCCAAAACATCTTATGCTTCTTGTTCCACCACCTCACCTTTGATGATGTTGGATGGTGAGTTTGATATGGCGTCTTTTGATGACTTTATGGTGGATCAGAGTGGATTGATGACCGACTTTCGTCAACGCCTTTTTCCCTGACACTTGGTCAAAGTTCGTTGTTTGACCTCGTCTCGTTAATCTAGGGATTTACAACATGATTTCCTATAACTACATTTGTAGGACTTCCAGGAGACTAGTGTTTTGGTTCATTAGATCGTCTCTTACATGTTATGTGTTCGAGTTTGGCATAAAAATTGTATATTTTATGCAAGATTTGAATGAATTAAATTGGGTGTTGATGGGTTTTGTTGTAATTATTAATCTTGAAAAAATTGGCAAAGAGATGCCTTATTCTTCTTGCTTTTTTCTCTGTCCCCCTTTTCATGTGCTTTGCAAATGCACTTGTGCTCCTCTATGCATACAAAATATATATAATTAGTATGTGTTTGAATATTTGTCATGATTAATTGTACAAGTCATAACTTTCTTCGTATCAATAATAATCAATTAAAATATCTAGAAAATAAATTTATTGATTCTCTCAACTAATAGTTTATTTCAACATAACTTTAAGACAAAGTTGAAGTTAAATTACGTTATTATATCAACAGTTTAAAGTATTTTTATATGGAAAATGGTAAATATTAAAAAAGGGAAAAACAATATTAGTGGAAAATGGTTAAATGTTTGAGATCCCACATCGGTGGCTAGTATGAGGTGTTGGAAAACTTGGATATTATAAAATGAAAGGTTGGTGTTTGGGTAAGTTATCTTTGCGCTTGGGGCAATGACGCAGCTAATGAGGTAATAACCGAGGCGCGTCAATTGCTGGTTGAAAACTATTTCCAAACCCCCTCTTCGGCTTTGGTTCTGCCTTGGCCGTCGAGAATTTCTGGAAGGGCTCCCTTTAAGGGTTAAGCCCTACAATTTTAAGTCAAAATGTTGTGTTTTAACCTCACGACTATCTAGTCCAAGACATGGTTGATTAAATATATATGAACGAGAAAATTGAAGCAAAGAACTCGAGCCAAATAACCATTGAGATTTTCAGGCACACGGAGAATTCAAGCAAAGAACTCGATGAAAGTCTTCAATAGGACATATATATTCTAGTGAAGCGAAGTCGAAGTCTTCAATAGGACATGTATATATTCTAATGAAGCGAAGTTGAAAACAAAGTATAAACGAGACAAAATGAAGCTTGTTCATATACGTAACATATGGAAAAAAGAGATGAAGTTATCATAGGGTTGATCCCAAAAGACAAGAGGTATAAAGAGGATCGACAATTTGTTTTGATTCTTACACCGGTGACTCTAGATAAAGTCCAACTACACTTACGCAGAGATCCTTCAAGATCATGACATTTTTTTCTCCAGATTCTAGAATTTTCCATACATATCTTGAAGACTCGAGACTAGTGAGAATAACTTTACTAGGCTATCAAGTGTTCCCTTCGAGTTACTTGAGTCATTGTGAAGAAGAGCAAATAACAACTGTGAGAACTATTTAGAATTGATAGATTAGCAGCACTATTTGACGAACATGATACCAGTATCTTGTAGGAAAATATTATATGATGATCGATCTAAACAAAACAAACAAGAGATACAAAGATGATATACTATTTTGACTAATAGCTATCTAAGGTACGATGCCCAAGGGCTATGATATCAACTTCGCAACATATACGTACACCAAGTTCTAGTAACTACTAAATGTTTAAATAATTGCATAATTCATTCTTTAAAGAAGGCATGAACATTTAGCAACACATGCTTTTGATGGATAAAGAACAATAAAAGAACATTAGTTGTCCTACATTGGTGGGAAAATGTGAGATGGTTAAAGGAAAAGATACTATAAAAACTATGTTTGGGTGTTGGTTTAAAGCATCTTTAGACCTGGGGCAACAACGCAGCTAACGAAATAATAACCAAGGCATGTAAATTACTAGTTGAAAACCATACCCAAACCCACTCTTCGATCTTAGTTTTTCTTGACTTTCAAAAAATTGCGAGAGGTTCCCTTGAAGGGTAAAACTCTACAACTTTTTAGTTGATCTAGATTTTTGTCAACTAGTTGATGGTGTTGGTTTAAATTAAATTTTTGTCAACTAGGTTGAAGTTAGCAGGTGATTATGGTCTGCGCGTTGCAACAGGTCTATTAATCTTATATCTTATACTTAATAAACTAACATGGAAGGTTGGTATATAAAAACACTGACAACAACGAAAGTTTACTCAGGAGCTAGAAGAATCTGGTTTTTTACAAGCTAAAGCAACTGTTACTCCTTTGCCTCAGAATATTTGTCTACATGATCAATCAAGTCCTTATCTTGAGGATCCTTCTCTGTATAGATCTCTCATTGGCAAGCTCAATTTTTTGACACATACCAGACCAGACTTATCGTTTGTTGTTCAAACTTTAAGTCAATTTATGCAAACACCTCAACAAATTCATTTAGATGCAATTTATCATCTCCTTCGATATGTTAAAGGTAGTTCTGGTCAAGGCATTTTGTTAAAAGGATATGATGTTATTAGTCTACATGCTTACTCTGATTCTGATTGGGCTTCGTGTCCAATATCACGAAGATCAATCACAGGTTATATAGTATTGTTGGGAGGATCTCCTATAAGCTGGAAGTCTAAGAAACAACCCACGATTGCTCGATCTTTTTCGGAGGCTAAATATAGAGCCATGGCACATGCTGCTACAGAAGTAACTTGGTTGGTAAGATTACTCGAAGAACTGGGTGTACAGAAACTTCAACCGGTTACTCTTCATATCGCAAAGAACCTTGTTTTTAATGAGCGCACAAAACATATAGATATTGATTATCATTTTACAAGAGATAAGGTCATGGAAGGTTTGATTTAGCTTACTTATCTTTCAACTCATTCACAACTAGCTTATGTTCTCACCAAAATTATGCTAGCAGCTCAATTTCGTTTACTTCTGTCCAAGCTAGGCATGTTCAATCCACATACTCCAACTTAAGGGGGGTGTTGATGATATAATATGTAATATGCCGGTAGAATAAGGGGGTTTATTGTAAATACTTATAATTAAGTTTTTAATCAGGTTGTCAAGTCGTTAGGGGTTAGTTTTGGTTAGTGGTCAGATATATATATATATATATATATATATATATATATATATATATATATATATATATATATATATATATATAGTGGTAATGTCTCCTTTCCAGATCAATAGAAAGAAACCAGTTTTTCGCATTTACAAACTTTATCAAAATTAAATGTTTAACTACTTATGTACATTCAAAAAAGCATAGCCCTGATGTTTGTTATCTACTTATATATAGTCGTTTTTGTTGCGTGTTGACATATGCATGAGCTCCAAAACACATCAGAGAAATTTGATTTTTATGTACAACTCATAAATGAAAACCATATATCTATAAGCCTTCTAGTTGATTTTTATGTACAACTCATAAATAGAAATTTAAAAAAGGTTCTCTGGAATAATAAATAAATAAATAATCTGGGGTTGATTTTTGTAGCTACGTAGGTTAATATGTGGACATTGAAGTCAGTTTCAAATCAACAATTGCTTATGCTTGCTATTCTCTGTGGAAACAGAAAATTAAGGAAATGATTATGTGTATACATTAATTATTTTGAAAACAACAATTTAATGTTAATAACATATATACTATGGATAAAGGCAGCAACATGGTCAGCAAAGTAAACACGGTCCACATAAGCAATACAAAATATACAACTCATTTTAGACATATTACACACACTGTGGCAAGATGTAACAAATTCTGTTAGCTATGTATGCATGTTAGTTATCTAGCTTCTCTACTCTCTCGATGTATATATATATATATCAGATGTAGGTTCTTGTAACATCATATTTTCAGTAGTAATGAATAGCTCTGCAATTATGAGCTTTCAAAGAATCTCTCTCTAAAATCTTCAAATGTCATCAATTTTTTAGCCTTATTAAACAAGATAAAACAAAAGTAATTAATATTGTTTTACAATCCGTACGGAAGCCACCCCTCGCCATCCATCTCTTTAAACACTTTATCTTCTCAAATCTCTAACTTTAATTAATGTATATCCATCCCTAGCTTGTTCATTTTCTCATCTCTTCGTCGACCACCGACACACCCTCAACCTTTGCCTCACAACACCATACACCAACATCTGTCGTCCTTTTCTTCGCGCGCCACTTTCGCACCACCGTCACCATTAACAATAAGTGTGTTATTGGTCAAATAATTTTTTAATATAAGCAGGTTTTTTATAAATTTAAAAAGCAGCACTATACTTTCTCAATTGTGGTCATTGAAACATACTACTGGTTTGTGTTACTTGGTCACTTGTTCAACTTCAACCAATAATTTGCTAACGTGTCATTCATGAATGGATTTAGATTATAGCACCGACTCTATGGTTGACTTCTTGATTACCATAATTTGATGTGTCTTGAAAATTATAATGTGTGAGTAAGGCATAGAGGAGGCCGGATACCATCAACAACACACTCGATAAGGTAACCACGGATGAGAGGTAAGGCGACAGTTGCAAAGTACGACGAGACAAATTTAGGGGTTGTATTGACGATGCTGTGAGCTATATTGTAGAAGAGTTATAAGACTATAATAAGTAATATTGGTGATGTTAAAAAGTGATTAGCAGCAATTTATGAAAAATATTAATGTAGTATTTGGATTTTGGGTTAAAATTAGAGAAAATTTATTATGTGATAAACTTGAAGATGTCTTTTATCGAAAATGTTAGTTACGAGCATCAATATTTCTGTCTAGAACCAAATCACATCGAGACTTGTGGGATGATGGAATAATTCAAGAAAAGAACTCGAATGATATTTATTATTTATTGTCTTCTAGGAGTTCTGAATAACAATACGATTTTACACTATGCTTCACAAAACCGTTAGATAAATAACACTTACTGCTACTATATTCGCATCACATAACCATATATGAGATTGTCATCATAGTTCTTGGGAGAACCTATTCTGTTATATGATGTCATCTAGTAGTTTTAGCATTTACGGATTTGTGTAATTGTGTGAAGGGTATTGTTTCGTAAAAATCGTCAACAGGACATTGTTGTTATGTTTATTCTAATGAAGTGAATACAAGTATAGATGAGGTAGCGTCAATTGCTGGTTAAAAACTATTTTCAAACCCTCTGTTTCGCCTTGGTTTTGTGAGAAATTAAGAAAAAAAGTTCCCTTAAGGTAAATCCCCACAATTTCTTATAAGATTTTTGTCAATGGTTTTGTGAGGATTTCAAAAAAAGGTTTCCTCGAACGTAAATCCCTACAATTTCTTAGCTCAATGAGTTTTTTTTTCAATGGTAACTTTGCTTTTACCATGTAATTTTAAGTTTGATTCAAGATTTGTATTTTTTTTCTTTTTTATTCACAGGATTAAGTCACGGTACTTGCATGTTGATTTAATGAATTACCCTTTTTCTTATTAGCTCTGAAAGGTTAAATCCATCAAAACAAAAGGTAACACATCTAACTCTAAGATAATATAATACATATAATAATAATGTTTTTGTTTGTTGGTTTTTAGAATGGTGAGGTTTGATTAAAACTCATAGATTTAAAAAGGGTAAATCGCACGAAATACAATAAACTTTTATTTTAATTATTATTGTAGTACAATGAACTTTTTATGTTAAAAGATAATGCAATTAACTTTTATAATCCTTTTATTATATACAAGTTGTTGTATATAAAGAGAATTATGACAAATTTAATTATATATAATGATAACTAAAAACCAACATAAAAAAAATTTGTTTGCATATAATGAAAGAATTTATGAAAGTTGATTGTATTTTCTTAAAGAAAAAAACAGTTAGTTATATATAATGATAATTAAAACAAAGTTTATTGTATTTTCATATATCGTATTCAACTAATTCTCATCACTCATCCTTCTCTTTCTTTTTAATTTATGTAACAATTCTGATATCAAATTAATATTCAAAACAATGTTTTTATTATATAAGAGTATAAGTATATTTTCAAAGCGGGACCTGTTGGGGTTGATAAAATCTCAAGTGAGGTCTACTTTTTTCCAAATGTCACGTCATACAATTTACAAAAGGAATAAAATAATATAGCAAATAACATGTGCCTATCACATCTAAATTAAATATCCTTACACTTACAAATTATTTAAATGAGTAGTTACTGAAATAAATAAAATACCACTTATTTAAACAACCAGTAATATCAAGCTCCCACTTCCACTGATGACAGGCTACACCCTCAATAATGTGGTCTTCGGCTACAAAAAGGACCTTAAGATCGATATCCAACTCCAGAAGAGGAATATAGACTGATGCAATATTACCCCCACATTCTCTTCTTTCGTTACATCCTTTGACGCTATCTATGCTATCTTTTTTTTTTGTTCTTTTCCTCCCCAGGGAAAATGTACATTCTCAAGCCTTTTAATTTTTTTAAGAGGACTTGTAGAGCTTTGTATAAAGAAAGGTAATAAATACCTAAAGAACCCAACACGGGCTTTCAAAGCGTAGGCGGACCAGCTACCGAGAGAGAGGTAGCATTCCAATTTTACAGTTTGATTTGATAATTATTGATTAATGGTTGCAAATTTGCTATCTAACCGAAGCTCCAACCGGCAATCTAAGAAAGTTGAAAGAAAAGGAACCAGTTGAGTATCTACTTATATGAGCCACCCATAAGACTTCTTGATCGTTTACACCAACACCAAGTAGTCTCGTCTTTGATAAATTCATTTTCAACCCTGAAGAGAAGAGAGATAAAACAGTGAAGAATTTTGATTAAATTTAGAAGATTTGAAAGAGACAAAT
Source organism: Dittrichia graveolens (assembly GCA_038502395.1). NCBI lineage: Eukaryota > Viridiplantae > Streptophyta > Magnoliopsida > Asterales > Asteraceae > Dittrichia > Dittrichia graveolens. Next base: position 97,074,332 of record JARJIL010000002.1, read on the forward strand.
TACTCAGAAAAGGACGTCATCCGCATACTGTAAATGTGAGATGATAGGGTGATTGTGAGAAAGAGAAATCCCTTGAGATACATTTGATGTTTCATGAATAGCCAAGTTCAATCTCTCCGCAGCAATAGTAAATGGGGATTCGATCCTTGTGCACATATCAAATTACATCCATGGAGAGCCACTAATAAATACAGAAACCCGCAAGGAATTTAAACAACCTACCAAAGTTCATTTGTGAATAATCGAGTCCAAAAGGTCCCAATTCAAAGTATTAAATGTTTTTATCAAAGTCAATTTTAAGAGAGAAAAAAGCTTCTTTATTTGGTTTTTTATTGTGGCCCTTCTATAAAAGTCGTCTGCTCCTCTCCAATTACAGAATCAATCACAGATTTCAGTCTATTAGACAATACTTTTGATCAAACTAATTGGCCGCGAGATAGATAGGGTGATAAAAGAAGAGTTTGAATCTTTACCAGTTTCACCAAAATGATTCACTGCAAACAGTTGGGATACTTAAAATTATGAAAGAAAGCAAATGCCGTTAAAAGTATCAGAGAGAATTAAATGCTGAAGTCGATATACAAGAAGTGGCATATACATCCTATGATAACCAAACACCTTGTTTTGGTACAAAATACATAAAATGCCCTACCAGCTGCAAAAAAATGCCTCAGCTACGGCTACCCAAAGAATATTACAAAAAGAACTTATCAACACGCTAGAAAAATATAACACATCAATCTCTTTATTCTTTTTAACTAGAAGAATTCTCCTTGAGAAACATACCAAGTGGAATCCGTTTCAATTTTTCCGCTTCACCAAAGAAGCGATTACCAAGTGTTCACAGAATCAGTAGGACCCCATTGGCGGCATTCCAAATGGCGGCATTGGTGGCATTCCCATTCCGCCCATTGGAGGTGGTGGTCCTGGTTGACCATATCCGCCACCCATACCTGGCGGCGCAGGTAGAGCAAGTGGCAGTAGTTGGGCATACATATTCTGCAACCAAACCAACCAAAGTACAGTCATCAATCAAGCTCTTAACTTTCATGTATTTTTCAAAAAGAACAAAATTCAGTTTAGTAAATATAACAATAATAAGCAAAAACCTGCTGCTTAATGACATCCTGCTCCTCATTCTCTTTGGCTTTACTTTCCTTTGCTGCTTCTATCTTATCCTTAATTAGTTCATCGACTTTGCCAGTATATTCACGGATAAACTGCCGAGAAACAAAAACAGGACTTCAATATCTAATTATCTGATCACGATAAGCTCCTTTTGCTGATGTTATATGTAACAATATGAGATTGTTTTACCTGAAGCAGATACGGCAAGGCAAAATCAATCATGTTGTTCAACCACGCCAGCTCAAGAGCAACATCTGCGCGAATTAGATCATAACAAACAAACAGACAGGAAGCAAAGCATTCTTTCTTTCCCTGCACAAACAAATAAAACATAAACATTACTGATTCGTTCAAAACCAGTAAAAAGTAAGGCATGCTGGCATGATTTGGAAACGGAGTTTTTACTAATAAAACTATGTTCAAATAAATTATTATGATAAGAGAGTCGTACCTGTTCAATGAAATAAACAAGCAACTCCTCTGCAAGCTCACGATCCCCGGATTGTGACGCAGTCTCCATGGCATCCTTGTACACCTTGTCTTTCTTGGACAATGCAATGGATTGTTTCCATCTGCCTGCCTTCTTGTAGATATATGCTGCAACACGTCTCATCTCAAGCAGCTCATGTTTCTCAATCTGCCAAAAAGGTATACATTTTTATATCATTACCTGATGTAAACACACACACACACATTCTCTCTATCTATCTATCTCTCTCTCTGTATATAACACACACAAGTGAACACGCAGAGTAACAAACCTTCTGTGCAAGCCCAATCTGGTCAAAGTTATCATGTAAATCAATAGATTCACGCAATCTATCATAATCCTCCTCTTCAACATATATTTCATTTAACGCCTCGTTTACAGCAGATACATTATTGCTCTGAACTGCAACCATGTAGGGTTTCACCAGATGAAGGTGTCCTGCCTGTATTTGTAGTAAAGTCAGAAGCATGATACTAAGAACCTCAATTTGCATGGTGCTAGACCATCGCATGGCTACACCAATCACTTGATTGAAATAGCCAGTAATTACAGCAATAGTATTATGATAATTAGATAGCTTTATAAATAGGGATTAGGTAGAGTGTAGTATGCTTAATTTGATATTCGATTAGAGTCGAGTTGATATTCGATCAGAGTCTAGTTAAGCGTCATTTTCAGAACCTGCTTTACCTCTCAACAGCAGAATAATTTTGTATTTCATTAGTTGCTTTTAATTATCTAATATAACATCTCATAAAATAAAAACAAAAGTTCATTGGTGTAGCACAAACCTTGCGCATTATGTCAACAACACGTGTATGGTCAACACGTAGTGCCAGAACATTGAGAACATCATTGATAAGATCGGGATGTTCTTGTAAGTAGAAATGAACCGCCTTGTAATAGAGTTCCACATTCGCCACTTTAACAATAATATCCTTGAACTGCATATGATCCCAAGCTTCTGGAGAATGATTCATGACAGTACTTGCAGCATTATCAAACTCATCATATTGGATATACAGATACGTGAGTTCCTTCCAGTGCTGTTGTTCATCACACGCACGGATTAGTTTTGGGATGTTGAGACGTGTTGAGAAGAGTTTAATATGCTCCATAAGCTTCTCGTGACGATATCTTGCATAAAGGACACCTAACTCTGTGAAGATGCCCATGTGAGCACGTTCCAAACCTAGACCACTCTCCATCAGAGAGATTAGCTCACTGAAGCATCCTCTATTCTGGTAGTATTCACTTACCTCTTCCAGATCATCCACCTACAAAGTTCCGGAAACAAAAGACTTAGCACTTCCATGGAATCATTATAAAGAGAACTTCCAACAAACCACCTTTAAAGTTGCTGAGCATTTAAAACTTAAAACTTAAAAGGAAACAACAGTCAAGTCAGGCATAAACCAATACATACTACCAGTTATCCAGTTGATACTTGAGGATAGAGAAGGCCTTTTCAACCCGTTTACTTATTAAGGATCGATATAGGTTATATTTTATCTCAGTAGAAAGTACCCCCGAAGTGTATTTATAATGCATACAACCTATTTAATATACTCATTTACCAGAACCAATTGTTTGAAAAAACTACCTCCTAAATCACTTGATTCATAACATTTGATCACTATCATGAAGCATAGTTTTTGTAATCATGTTTAACATATTAACTATTTAAATAAAAGAAAAATGGTTAAAAAAAACAGTTTCAGGTCAATCCAACCTGACCTTTTTAGACCTTGCACCAAATTACCCTTTTTGACCCATTAATAAACCCACCCCTTTTGCTACCTCTACTGAAGAAGAAATGTTACCTGCACAATAATATTCAAACCGCAAATCTGAGCCAAGCGGAACTCTTCAGCATCAACACAGGCAAAGCAAACTTCTTTCCATGTCTTTGCACTATTCGCTTTACGAGCAGCATCAACAGCACCTTGAAATTGTTGCAGCCTTACAAGTGTGACAGCAAGCTTAGCCCAGTTGGAGATGAAAGCATAGATTATCTTAGCAGCTTCATATAAAGCCTCGTCGAACAAGCGATCACCAACATTATGGAGGTTAGCAACATTAGGCATAAGGATGAACTCCTCAATGTCACTCAGTCTATCAATCTTGGCATATGCATAGATGAGCTCACTATCAACCTTTGGTTCCTTGGTCTTTTGTCTAACCATCAGTAGATATTTCACCAAATCATGGTAGCATTCAGTGTCCTCAGATGCACGAATAACATCCAAGAACTGGGTGGCATCATCAGCACGGATGAATGACTCAATTGCCTCGCTCACTAACCCTTCTCTCAGCTGCGCTTTCGCCACCTGGCTCCACACAGCATCTTCTTCGACACGGAAGGCAAACTCTTCAGCCCGTGGAATACTTTGAATATTATCCAGTAGAACATTGACTGCTTGCACATTTAAGTTGAATTTTTTGAATATTGCAAATGCCTCTTCATACAGTTGTGCTTCTACAGCTACCTCTCCAACAGCAGGTCCATCAAAGTTATCTAATCTATTGATGTAATCCATGACACGTGATGGATCAGCTTTAATGGCTGTCAAGATAAGGAGGTTTTGAAGATTAAAGTTTCCACTGAAAGCAGAGTTTTGAAGAACAATTTTCTCAAGAAGCTCGATTAGCTCGTGGGGAAGATCAGCAGTCATAAAAGCCTTAACAGCAGCTGAAACCTGCTCAGGGCTTTTGCTTTCAGGCAAAGCAGTAGAGACAACTTGATCAATAAGTTGCCTTCTGTATTCATTCTCAGGGTTAAGAACCTTATCCCACAGATCAGCATCCATCCTCTCCACCACATATCTAGTACAAAAAAAAAGATAATAGTTAAAATGTTCCTTAAGGAACACCGATAAACTCATTGGTAATAGAAACTAGTACAGGCACCAAGATGGGCAGGTTGGACCAGTTAGGTAACGGATGAAAATGGATTGAAGGGCGACTCACAATCACTTTTTTGCCCATTTTTAAATATTATATAAATAAAAAGAAATGTGCTTATTATGTTTACCAAAAATAACTATTACAAAATATATACTTAAATCTTTAAGTAAAAAGATTTAGGAGGTTGTATGCTTTAAAGATATACTTTGGGCAACTTTCTACCTGCTCCCCTTTTATAGCTATGTTTTTTTTATTTGACTTGTTTGAGATAGAACACAACCCAAATCAGCCCATTTGTGAGTAAATGGGTAGAGATGTCCACCTCTAGAAAATAATAAACCACAATTCAGGTACCTTGCTTGCAACTTGAACAGAGAATTCTTGTTTGTTACATTGACAAGTTCTTCGTCACATTGCCCTCTACGGTATGCAACAACAGCAAGCGTAGGATCACGCTTCTCACAGTATATACCCACAACACGTGAATCATAATAGGGGTTGGTCGTAAGGAAGTGCTCTGGATTGTTATTGCTATCTATGATAATTTTACCCAAAGCATTGTGGACATGGACATCTTGGCTACCTTCACTCACAAGATGCTCCAAAAACTGAGTAAGTAACCGCAGTCGGTTCCTGCAAAACCATGACCAAAAACCATAAGAGGAAGAACTCTAGCATAATGAACATTAAAACAAAACAATTAAGCAAAACAAAGAGAGAACATACCTCTTCTCACACTCATCCACAAGGGGCTCAACTGGAAGCAGAGAACGAACAGATAGAATCAAGCCTTTGATAAAATCCTCAGGGCACTCATCATCTAGGAGCTGTCCTACAACTAAAGGAGCGTTCCCTGGGTTGACCTATACAAATATCCCATAAGCAATCCGATACATAATCTATTGCAAGCACTTAAAGATAGATGTGTGATTTTGACCCATTACTAATGTATAGGTTGATTCGGGTTGAGTTTATCTCTAAAGAGTAAAATAAAAGAATAGCAAAATGAAACAGGTCAAATGTGTTGAAAGAGTGAGATGGACTAAAGTAACTCAAAGCGTACTTCTAATTGATAAAAATCTATTTTACTCAAAATTATATTATTGAAATAATCTAATCATATTTGGCACACTAATAATTAGCTAAAAAATATTTTGGACAAAAAGTGTATTTCAACTCAGCCTAACCACCTGTTTTGACCCGGTTACCTGACCTGCCAAATTTTCCCTACCTATAGATAGACAACAAAATTTTCTACCAGGGACCATACCTTCTGAACATAGCCTTCAATATACCGGAGCATGTTGTTCGTATAGAGATAATGAGTGAGATCTGGGACAAAGCCAAATCGATCACACACATTAATCAACGGCCTTGCATCAGGAAGCTTGGCTTCCATTAGGAAGTTTTTGGTCTTCTCAGCATCATAAAAATTGGATTCTCTTGTTACACGCTCAACCTCCTTTATTTGTCCCGTCTTTGCAGCTGCCTCAATGTACTTAAAGTGGATATCTGGATCTTCACTGTAACGTTTAACATTAGTGAGAACAAGTACACAAAATGACAAAATAGATTCACGATAAAAGTAAGACATGCATATATAGGCGTTACTTCCAACCAGCTCACCTGGAACTCAAATACGACCCCAAAAAGAAGTATAAGCCTTCATATGATTTAAATTGCTCAAAGAGTTTGATACATGCTTCAACACCAAGCTGCTCGCAGTACTCTTTGGCAACCTACAATTCATATCATAGAAGCTCAAAGAGTTAACCAACTTCTACTTCCCTTGGTTAGACTTCAAATATCGACAATTTACATAGAAAAAAGAGTTATTACTGACCTGCACAATTATCTGAAGATTTCCCCTTAGATTAACCAGCAAAAGATCTTTCATGCACTCCAATGCCCACTCTTTCGATAAAGTCCCAAAAAATTCTACGAGAGACTGAAATTTAAATTTTGTTAGGTGCTACTCCAGATGAGCATAAAAAATGTGAAGTGCACAAGTCCAGAAATAGATATACCTGTGGCTCAATTGCATGAGTGTTGACAATGACACGTTTGATATCTGGCAATTCACTGTAATGCTGCAGAGAGTAAAACATTTTAATCAAGCTGATTATATATCTTCACAGGGAACAGATAAGTTTATTGCCCATTAACCAACCTGAAGGGCTCGGACAAAAAGACCTGCTTTCTCACAAAGCTGAGCAATGCGTGGACGATCATAGTGACTGAACATTCCATTTGCTAATATGGCATCAGCAACGTTAGGAAACGTCACAAGATTGATTTCAAGAACCTGTACATAATAGAATTTTTTTAACGATTCTACTTCCACAGTTGGTTAAAGTTTATTATAATCAGAGACATGTACCTTGGTTTGCAAGTGAGCATGTTCTGGCAGGTTAGGCTTAAGGACATCCAAGAGGAAAGCAGTCGCCTCCCGTATTAAGTTCCTCTAGAAAGATTGAATGGAAAAATAGCATTTAAAAATTGGTTCAAATTATAGGAGATTAAAAGTAATATAACTAGCTATGTTCACAAGCGAGAGGCTTTGAGAACATAAAACCAGTCAAAATAATAATAAGAAAACTTAAACATGTAGTAGCCATGGTAAAAGTGCAACCTGGAGGAAAAGATCTGTTATTGTGTTGTAATCAACGGGACAACCTCCCTCCATTTGAGACATCATCAAAGCAAAATTAACAGCACCCTGCAAAAAGAAACACAAGGTAATCAAGCATACTTTCATAAATCTTAATTGCAACTCTTAGGACATTTAAAGAACATATTGAGGAAGTGAAATAACATGTAAATAAACTTTTTACTGAAAAAACTCTAGTACCTGAGGATCTGATCGAAGAATTGTTTGCAGAAGAAATAGATAATCAGGTGTATACCCGACCTGCACCAAATTAAGATTGATTATGGTTTATGGCACATACAAGTATGCTGAACTCTAGTTGCAGAGGACCATACGCACTTGAAATGGATTTCTACTACAACACCTACACTTTTGGAAACAAAGTTACACCTACCTGCTTGGAGTAGATCAAGATTTTGTCAAACTCCCTCCGCTCAGCAAAAGCTGCAACAACTTTTGGTGTTGCTCTCGCTTTGATGTAAATTTTCAGGGCAAGATCATTGTCCACGGTCTACAGGCAAATAAGGAAACTAGGTTACAAATATAGAACATATACAGTATATAAAAACTAGAACAATTGGTTAATGCAAACAGCTCAAAAGGACTTGAACTTTCGTATTGCGTACCTTCACAAGATCCCCAAGCTCCTCACTGCATTCAAGCTTGTCCTCAGCCAACCAATTCTCCAAAAGATTCTTCTTGTTCTGATTGACAACAAGACGAGATAGCTCCAATGATTCAAATGCATTCAGCTTCCCTTTAGTTAAAAGGGTCCCAAAGTACTGCAACAATGGGGGTGTTTGTCCAGCTTGCACAGGTACACTCTGAAATGAAACATATAAGAGGTTAAAGAAGATCATAACAAGAAAAAAAAAACAAGAACCTTCTATTCAGGAATTAAACGCTTCATATGTAACAGAAAAGGGTAGGATGCGGTAATGCTATAAAAATCTAGAGACTTAGACACCTGGAATTTTGCCACTGTATCTGGCGTACGAAGAATGCCTTGAGGAGATTCGGCAGCAAGTTCAGCAGCTTCTTTGTACTTGGTTTGAGCAAACAGTTCTTGAAATCGTTGAACAACCTGATAAGTAGAAGTCAATCAGTCAACTCATTTTTTTTACTGGAACAAACATCACCAATGAGGTTTCATTTAAAAAACATGTGAGCAGCATGTAGCATCATAACTTTACGGTCTGTCAACTATTGACAGAGTTAGAAATGTGAAACCAATAACGATAGCATCTCTTCTCAATTTACTTCCAAAGTTGGTTTAAGAAACAGAAAAGAGTCAACAGAAAGACAAGAAAAAAGATTTACCAGATTCTCTGCACCGGGAAGGTTTCCTCTTTTAGCAAGATTGACTGCAAGCTCCAGGTTGTTCAGCTACAGTAGCATATTGAATCATATTCCAAATTAAAACATGTGCATTCATCATGGTAGAAAGAATTAAAGAAAGTTTAATACTTACCTGTCCACTGACGAAAGGCACAATTGTTGACTCATTTACAGTTGCAAGTAACACCTGACCACGTCTATTCACAGCATAGAAGCCCCCAACAGACGAAGCTTCAGAGGTAAGGAAAATTGGATCTGGACTAATCCTATTCCTATAAACTGCAGTAGCTGTTTCAAGGTCATAGACAAATAGAAGCCCCAGCTTGGTAATTACATAAATCAAACTATATTTATGGGATATCTGCAAAGCCAGAAAGAAATAATTTAGTTGACAATCACGCTTCCTATTTCAAATAATAAATGACAGACGAAGTACCTGCATAGCAACTGGAAAATCATCTGCAAAGTCAGGAGGGAAGAAAAGGTCTGCTTGTTTCTTAGTAAATGATGGCTTGCCTGTATATAAAGAAAGAAGAAGCATTAGTTTCCATACATAAGAAGCCCAGAATAAAGAAGAAACCACCATATAAGTTTGCAAATATAGTGGTAAATCATAGAACAGGATTTGCTTGGTAGAGAGCTTGATTGATGCATCTTTTCGTATATATTTTAATCTAAACAAGACATCAAACATAGAAGTTCACATATACAAAGGTGTGAAACAAAAGACATGTTTAAAATTTGACAGCAGCGTACGGGTGTGTTTAGGTAGAGGGTTTGGGAATAAGGGGAGATGAAAATGATAGAAGGGTGTGTTAAGAATTTTCCATACCTGCCAAAACGGGTGGGTTTTAAAATTAATTCACATTTCAATTCCTATTTTCAAACCCAAACCCACAGTCATTCTCAATTGCTAACCAAAAGTCACAAAAAAGACTTTGAACCAGGTTCCAACATGATTAATGTATCTAATTCAATGGTGAACAAGAAGCAAAAATCAATCAACATATCTTTTTCCGCAAGCATAATTTTCTTTTTGCAGGATTAATAAACAAGACACAGAGAACACCAGCTAAAAAGTATGTCAGATAAAAGCAAAATCAAACAAATGAGAATGACATGTATTAGAAATAAAACCTGGTTGGGCACCAAGCTCAATGACATGAAGCTTTGATGTAACCTGTCCAGCATTAGAGCTTTTTGTTGCAAAAGAAATAAGAATTGAAGGATTGTCATTGCCAGGAACCTGTTACAAGCATAAAAATATGTGATCATTACCAACGCAACTGACATTGGATGGAAAGAAATTTTAAAAAAAAAGTAGCACTATCAGAAGGGAAAACATTTGTACTTTGAGAGAAGCAAATGATGCTGCATGTGCTTCAAGAGCTTGACTGCGCTGCTGCTCAACAGAAAAAAGCTGCATGTTTCCTTTTACTAGCTGAGGTCTCTGTTCACATCAGAACAGTAGGAAGGTTATGAAGATAAATATATGATTCCACAAATAAAAAACATAGAATGAGAGATAAAAGTAATTCAATAGGATATATTATAAAGTTGCATAAATTACTGAAAAATATGATACGTTAAATAACTATGCAAAATTCTATAAATGGACCATTAATCCTAAAGCATGTGCCATTGCAAGAAAAAGAGAAAAGGGATGTGGAATAACACTATCCATTTATACACAATATCCATAAAGCCATAAAGCCTACATGGTGCTCAAATTGCAACCCTTAAAGATAAAGTGATCAACTGCAAGAATTTTAACATATGTAAGGGCATAAGGAATTGTTTATTAAGAATTTGGCATGCATTTAAGAATAACACGAACCTCCGGTGAGCCAGGTGCAATTCCAATCAACACCAGCCATTTCTCAGATGGATCACATCTGTAGTTAATTATCTGATTGTTTGCCAAATTGGCAGTTCTATCAAACATCTTTGTAGGTTCAGAATCACCTGCAAAGGAAACACCACGTAGACAAATGTTAACCTAGAGAATACATACCAAAATAAGTGAAAATGTAAGCAGTGTCAATATAGGAGAAATCATTGTAATATACCCTCAATTGACCAATGATACACAGAGGTCTGGGTTACCATGCCCAACATCTTAGGGCTAATCCACTTCCAAAATACGACCTGAAGACAGAAGTATGATAAGATCAGATAAATTTTGAATTATAAACTTATTGCTGATGAGACTTATTATTTTATAAAGTTATAGCTGTTACCTGCTCAGGCATCTGATGGGACTTCATTTTGGCTTTCATCTCAATATTAAATATCTGTAGGTGATCTTGAGTAGTTCCAGGAAGTTGAGCTTGAAAAATAGGATCATTTATTAGTTAAGTAACCAGACCATATTGTTCCTCTTAGAAACCAAGTTTTATTGGTATATTATGCTCTAGAACTATAGTTGAGTTTTGACTTGACATAAGATAGGCAGGTAATCCAGTCCTTGTAACGCCATGACTTGCATTAAGAAGTTTTCACATTTGCAACTATTTATAACTTTCCAGGATGAGCAAAACAGGGCGCAAGTACGACTGTGATGCCCCCAACATGTAAATCAATAGCTTAAAAAATGCCAAGTTTTATAATCGCAGGCAAAATAACGAAATGAGCAATGAGCACCGAATTGGACACCAATTGTACTCAAACCACTGAAAAGTCTGAAAGTGCCTTTGAAAGGAGGACATCTTAATTGTATCAGAAGGATTAACATGGATCACATGATATATTCTATCTGCTATATCCCACAAAAATCGCCGAAATTTTTTAAACTGGGTGGCACAGGTTCCAGAACTGGATTACATATACCTAGTTGCCCCAATGTCAGAATTTCAAAGACACAAATGGCAACACAATTTGATGAATGCTAATTTAAACAGAAACCTAGAAGCTAGTTTCAATGTTTCATATAGCATCTTTGTTTTAACATTATGGATGGGTGTCTTGATATTAGACTAATAGTCAAACAATATATTGTGCATGACAAGTAAATGATGCCAAAGACGAGGGAGTACCTTTTAACGCCAGTATCTTGGAAATGGGATTCATGAGAGCTGAATCAGCAGTAATAGGCCTCCTCAGCGGCTGCATAGGCATGTTCATATCAATAATCACCACACTGTTCTGAGGTGATGTTTCTCGCACACATATGAACTTATCTGACTCCATTGTGACATTGGTAAATGTAATGAACTGTGGGTTGATCCCTATGCTGGGCAACTGCAACACATAATTTAAGCCAACAACAATCAACTCGATTATAACCAATCTACTAAAAAACATATCAATCATTTTATCTGACGGATCTGAAAATATCAAGTAAAAACAATCTGATTATCTAACAAATCCAAACAATCCGAGAGTCCGTAAAACAAAGTCAATCACTTCAAATCAAATTGACACCAACAAAACCCCGATCGATAACTAACACCTCAGAGTATCGCACGTTGAGCTACATTTCGATTACTAAGGAGAGACCTATTCGTATAAGATAAAATTACTAAATTAGGCTTGGGAGACGTATATACTGTAATCTAACAAATCTATTCAATTTTAGAGCAGACAAACCCCGAATTTTACTTCCTCGTTTCAATTAATCCTATAATACTCAAAATGTTGCGAAAACGATAAAAATCATGCAAATTGAGCTAGGTTATGAACAATAAAACGTGATCTATACATCTATGTGCATAAAATAAAACTAGGTCTCCCGAGATTTTCACATACCGTGAGTGCCTCTTTCATAGTAATAGGAGCGTTGGCGGCCGCCATGGTGAGGGCGAAAGGTATCCAAACGACGGCAGGTCAGATGTAGATACGATCTATGATAGACTTGCTCGATTGAATCGCCGGCCAACAAATTCTGGCCTACCGGAGACACAAACGCTCAGCGATTTCTCGGAGATGAGAGATCTAGAGATATAGGGAGAGAGAGAGAGAGAGAGTACTCTGGTTTCTCTTTACGAAGACTTACAAAAGCAGAGAGAAAATTCGAATTAAAAAATAGCAGAGCGAATGTGAAGAAACGAAAATGAAATAACCAGTTTTTCTTCGTTGTTTAATAAAACAAATCATCGTCTAATCGACTGATATAAATAAAATTCGATTTTAATTTTTTATTTAATAAAATAAGTTTAATTATTTAGTTATTTATTTTATTTAATTTTAAAATTTTAATTTTTTGATATAATTGAATATTTAAAAATTTATATATGTTATTCTTAAACTTTAAAATATTATGTTTTTTCATCAAATTTATAAATATCATATTTATCATTTATAAAATATCAAAATATTATGTTTAATCAAATTCTTAATGTTATCAATTTAATAATCTGATTTTATTTTCTTATTTGTAACAATAATGATTGATGATCTATTTCACTAACTGATACATGTACTGAATACTCATATGGGAAAGTTGACTATTGGGTATGGAACCTGGAGGATTGCTCCAAGAAATCCTTTCTTTCTCATCCACTCCGAGGAGGGGGGGAGGTTGGACAAACCTAGGCAGATTACATGTGGTAGTTACAAGAATGGTAGGGAAGTTAACAGTACCCGATAACATTTAGGGATGGATGTAGACCCATCGGATGGGGATAATCATTCCGGTCCTAAGAGAGGTGACGACCATTCTCAATAACCAAAAAAAATGAACTGAAAGGAAGCCCTATGACTTACTGGAACGATGGCAGGAGGGCCCTTGATCTATTTGTATAAAAAATACTATCATGTCTCTTTGTATGATAATAACACGTTTATGCCGCCAAAACTACCCTCAACTTTGCATCTACACTTTCACTGTTGATCTGTGTGTTAACGCCTTCTGTCACCCATTTTTTAAATTCTCATTTATTTCGTGTTTTATAATTATTCAATATTTTTTATTAACATTTAATATTTATACTCTTTTAAAACAACACATGTATCACAAGGGCATCATGTATCACAAGGGCATCTGATCTAGTATCATAATACACAATTACATTTCTTTACTATTATAATTGACATGCGAAATTTATTTATTCTCTTTATCTAATCTTCTCAATTGATTTTATCACTTGTTTTGATCTAATAAGCAAGAGGATATACACTGGTCAATGAGTCAACCACCAGCTTTGACGTCCGAGCTTGCAAGTTTTAATTCTAGGAATATTAAGTCTCACATTTAAATAACCATTCAATCAAAATCATAACAGACACAATTTTTCATTTCATAACCACTCACCCCCTAATGAAAAACCTCACAAACTACGTTCACCATCATAATGAGGTTCTCATTATCATATTCCTTTCACAAGAAACTAGCCTCAAATTTCACCTAGTATTGTCAAAATTTCTCTTCTATTATAGAAGATTGAGGAACCTTTCTTTTGCTTCTCAAAAAGAATAAAACTAAAATTTGGTTGAGCAACATCGTATATTGACTCAATGAAAGTAGACCGAGAATAACAATATCGTATGTACATCACCAACGATATGCGAACGAGGCTCATAAATCACAATAAAAAGGACAACGCATCCAACCTAATATTTACATTGCATTCATTTCCTTTCTCGCATGTTGACGTTGCACAAGGTGTTTGATTATTTGTTCATGGGATTGAATTTAAGCTATGAACGAATGTGAAAACGTTGGCAGACTTTTCCAATCTAAGGTGATGAACCAATAATAATGTATTTAGTTGTTGAATTGGCCTATTTTCACATTAGTTATCAAAAATGCCTTTTACAAGATCTTGATCAATAATAGATTACGTCTCTAGAACCACATGGTCATTAAATCGGATCCTCGTTTCATTCCATGCATGTCACAAATATTTCACAATAACGAGAAGGTAAAGCATTTATTTAATAAAACTTGCAATGTGTGTGGTGAGAACCATTGCATATAGATAACTACATAAATTCATATTACACTTTTTTCTATTTAAGACTTGAATGTGCTTATTAAAAGAGGTGATGCATTATGTTACACTCAAATTCCTTACACTTAAACTAATATTGCACACAAGATGTTCAATTATTTTTCCCTTTGATTGATTCCAAGTTATATTTGTGTTTGTGGTACTTGATGTTGGTTGTGGATTATGTACCCGTTAAAAACCTCCAATTTTCATCACAATAGCATGATTAGTTCATTAACAATTGATTATAGTTTACTAGTGGAGTACTCGCGTAATACGACGGCGGCGAATAAAGAGGAGGTTGTGATGAGTTTTGTGTAGAATAATCACAAAGAGCTAATATGAGTTTGTGAAGATTCCTTGCGAGATGAAGATAATATGAGTTTGTGAATATTCTTTGCGAGAGCCACTTTGAAATTAAGAATTAAATTGCTAACTCTGAGTTATTTGTCTTTCAGTTTGTTGGAAGAATTTTGTCGCATGGCTGAATCATGAAGTTGCTGATTATATATATGTATGTATATGTGTGTGTTAATGTTTCATAGTTTCAATTATTATGTAATTGAGTTAGAATGCAATGTTTATAAATTTCAATTCTTTGACTCTTTCATTTGTTTGGTGTCTGTGAAATCTCCTGAACTTGATTTATTGAAAACAGAAATTTAGGTGATCTCATGAATCAAAAGTTAATATTAAAAATATATGATTAGACTTAATTCAGTTATAAGTATGGTGATCTCATGAATCAAAAGTCAATATTAAAAATATATGGTTAGAAATAATTCAGTTATAAGTATTGGTTTAAATTCATTAATTATCGGTTATGTTTTCAATATTTATTTGTTTAAATTCATTAATTGTGGACTTAAATGAGAGGTATTTTAGTAAATTTACTCTTCTTAAAATTAAGAGTTTTTTAAGTGATAAATACATTATATAGGAGTAAGATATATACTTACCTTTTAAATTGTTTGTTGCACACATTAGCATTGACGTTTAGTTGTTTCTACAACTTATATTTTTAGTTTAATTTGTTACTACAAATTCTAATTGTTATCTTTATAAACAGACGTAACCAATAAAAAATGATAGTGTGGGAAGAACCACCATAAAAAATATGATCTTGGGTTGGTTATTGTTCACGATGATTGTTATTTTCCATTAACCATTGCATATTTATGGGTTATCATATTCCAATAACTTGATGAAGTTTGAAATAACAATGATCACTAATTTATTATATATGTACTTGAACGCGGATATGTTATTTTTTACCACACTACTCACCACCCATTACCGTGGTAATCATTTTATTGCCTTAACTTTTTATAACTTACAATCATATCATTACGATATATAAATGTTACAAAATAAGCAAGTTGGGCACCGAAGTAAAAAAGATACCTTCTATTACATGATTAAATAAATATGTCAATTTATTTAGTATATAAGTAACTCTGATTAAAAATTTTACAGTATTAATCTTCAAATATTTAATTATTTAATTTTACAATGTTGAATGTTGAAGTGTCAAAAAGATTGAGTCTTATCAAATAACATGTCAAAGCGATTATTTTTTAAAATGGCCAATGGTTTGGTCATGCCAACCGGCTTCTTCTACCGTTTTTTTATATTTGTTAAATTCTCCTTTTAAAATAAATTATTAAATAATATTGGTGGTAAGTGTAATTGTTCCTTAGTTACATCATCATCATGCCTTAAGTACATCCATCTGAGTATCTCACATTAACTAGGTTTAACTAGATTTAGCTAAACTTTGTGTTTTGCTACCCTTCCTCATTCTTGATAACACAGCTTTGTTGTAAATCTCAAGAGAGGTTTATGGTAAGCCTTGTATATTTTTAATCATGCAAGTACATACTTTGTCTCTCAATAGGTGTGCTTGGTGAAAATAGCTGGAATCTGAAGCTAGAAGCTGTTTATTTTAGTTATATATGTGTTCTGTAAATCAGCCGGTAGCTAGAGCTTAATAGTGTAAAATGACAAAAAAGGACAAATTATAAAAGTTAGAGGAATTATAAAACAATTAAAGAGTGTATTTAGGCAATTTCATATATAAAAAGCTTTCAGCTAGTTTTAAAAGCTACTTCAAGAAGCTTTTTATTTCAGAGTTTTTTTGTTTAAAAAAGCTTCCAACCTTTTCATCCGAACATGACTTGTAGTTTTTTTTTAAAAAGCTACCAGCTCCAAAAAGCTACATACTAAACATACCCAACAAATTTAGCATAGTAAGTATTTAAACCTGCCTCATTATCATTTCTCAAGTTGCGAAGGTGCAAATTAAACAATTTAGGGTGTTGTTATTAAAACGGATACAACGTGAGTAACATCTGATGAGTGGAGAGGCCTTAGTGTTCAACGCACCACGTACAACCACAATTTATAGTATTAAAAAGACAAGATTAAAATTATCAACGACGACTCATAATGCAAAACAGACGAGATTAGGATTATCAACCACGACTAATATACGTCTAATTAAGATATCCATTCGTACGTACCAAACTACCAATAGCCTCACCATTTCCTTAATCATTATTACTTTTTACACACACACACACACAAAATATGTCTTTAACAGAACTCGAAAGGAAAAACTCACATATTTGTCCGCTCTGTGATCGAGTCCCAATAAGAAGAGATAGAGATATCATACGTGCCGGGAAGAACGGCTTCCTCGCAAACCACCGCCAATTACGTGGCCCTCGATTCATTCACGTCATCAATCGAATTGCGTTACTCATCATCTCTATATCCCGATTGCTATATAAACCAATTCAATATTGATAACTTCAAACACTGATCATCAGAATTCGGTATAAAGTTAAGTTAAACAAAATCAATGTCGTCGGAACAGGAGCAGCGGCGGAAGGAGCTAGACGATAGGGCGAGGAAAGGCGAGACGGTGGTGCCCGGGGGCACCGGCGGCAAAAGCTACGAGGCTCAACAACACCTTGCTGAAGGTAAATTTGTGAAAATTAAAAACAAATCATCAATATTAGCTAGCTGAATACAAATGCATAATCAATCAATTAATCAGTGATGATTTTATTGGAAATTTATATGATCACAATCGAATCGATTTAAGTTGTTGAAAATTTGTGATTGAAAGGGAGGAGCAGAGGAGGACAGACGAGAAGGGATCAGCTGGGAACGCAAGGATATCAGGAGATGGGACGGAAGGGTGGTCTGAGCACCGGCGATCAAAGCGGCGGCGAACGTCTGAAAACCAGTGAAGGAATCGACGTTGATGAATCAACCGGTTGAAGTTTGACGTTGTTGAGAATAGAATAAACGAAATAGCACGTATATAGGAAATGTGGTTGTATGGTCTCCTTTGTTTCACTTGTAAATTACATGTTAGTGAAGGCGCCGTTTTTGGTGTTTAGAAATTTATGGAGTGAGCGCTGTCTATTAATGGCGTCCAAACTATATATCTGTATTTATACATTTAGGAGCCGCTCTGTTAAACATAGAGTAACGAGAACGACAAAGGATAAGGAAATATAAAGAAATGCAATAAACATTCTTTAGTATTATCATTATCCATTTATATTGCTTGGTTAATATATATAATCATTATATACATGTATATAGTAGGTCGATGGTGGTGGTAGTAGTCGGCAGCAATGGTGGTGGTGGTCAATGGTGGTAGTTGGTGACAATAGTAAGTTGTGGTGGTTGATGATGGTGGTAGCAACCGTTAGGGTGATGATTAAGGCGGCTAGAGTGATGTTGGTTGCGGCAACCATTAATGGTAATTAGTGGCAGTGAGTGATGGTTGTGGTAGTCGATAGAGGTGGCGACAAGAAGTGAAGGCGGTGGTAGTGGCGATGACCGGCAATGGGGAGGTTGCTTGCGGTGGTGGTGGTGGTGACTGTCTATGATGGTGGTAGAGTGAAGTGGCGGTGGTGAAGACGATGTTGGTGGCAAAGATGATGTTGGTGAAGGTGACGATAATGGCAATTGATGGTGCCAAGCAATGGTTGATGTGATGAGGAATGTGACGGGTGTTGGTGGTGATGGGGGTGGAGGCGGCGCTAGAGGTGGTGATCGTGCAATGAGTTACGAGGTGTGGTGGTTTCGGACAGTGACGGAGGCCGTCGATGGTGGTGCTGGAGCATGGTGGTAGCAATATTGGTGGTGGTTGGTGATGCCGGTTGTGATGGGTGGGGACAAACATATATCTGAATTCATTACCCTGAATTCATTACCCCCATTTTACTTGGAAAGTGGGAAATGGTTCATTACTCATTAATGGGTAATGATTGATTATATTCCACCTAATCAACTAATATTAATCATTCTCATTCCCGTTTTCTACCCCTTAAAACCTCCAACCAAGCACACCCTTAGTTTTAGACTTGGTGGAGTTTGTTTTTAGTTTAATACGTACGTGTATTATAAGTCGGGTTTGTTTTATAAGTTACAATTTTTATAAGCTCTATTATTTTTTATAGCAAGTATTTTTAATTAATTAAAAATGTATATTGTTAAAAATAAACTTATAGATCTCTTTAATTTCTCTCTTCTTATTATAATTGGAATTTATAAATAAAAGATGAGATCGATCGCTTTCACCGTCGAACTGTTTATATTAATTACATTAATTATATTAATTAGTGGCTAGCTGTCTTGCATGGACGTTAATTAAATAGCCACATATATATATATATATATGTATATATATATAGGGTAGAGATCAAGTAAAAAGAAAATTAAAGTAGAAAGGGTAAAAGGGATGATTATTTGATCATTTTTCGGTATATATATCAACTGATAATCGTTAGTTCATCATTTTTATTGATTAAAACTAGTTCTTCATCATTTATCGCAGCCATGTAATTAATAAACACTTTAATGAGATTAGATATCAAAAACACAAAATAACCTAGCCATATTCGGTTTTCACGCGGCTACATGGAATTCACTTGTCAAACTAAGAGAAATGATATATCCTGTCAAAATCAAGGGAGGATGTGAGAAAAGAGAATTAGTGGAGTACACATGTCATCTTATGATGAGTAGGAAGAAATAGTAGAATGATATATCATTTTTCAAAAGTACGTTTTGAAATCTAAATACAAGATCAGTCTATCTTCTTTTATATTTGAAATACAATGTACCATAATTAATTAACACCCACTTACCAAAAGAAAGACAAACATCCCCCAAAAAAATGAGAATATAATATACCCATATGAAAAGACTATTCGTGTCTATGAACCAAAACTGATTATAACATGCACAAATATATATAGTTATTATCATGAATAAAAGATGAAAACTATATGATAACAAGCATTTATTTATCAATAACTAGTTATTATCATGGCAAGTGTTTAGTTATATGAATGTTATATATTGGCATTCTCGCCACGGGGGTAATGGGGCCACATGCTTCGTTATCAATTTCTTTTTTTCCAACCAATAGGATTTAAAATAAATAATTGTGTGCAGATCCAGTAATGATAGTTATGGGTGTTATCACTGCAAGTGTTTGGTGATAGGTTACTTATGCTGACATGACGGCTAGCTATGACAGTTATGAATATTTATCACTATAAATGCTCTTAAAACAAGTTATTCACTAATTTAACTTATTTGTATTTGAAAAGGCAATTATGCATGTGACCATTGAATTTCCAAATTGCCTGATACTTTCCGGTTGTTGCTATTTCTTATTCCCTTCCAAAATCCCCAAAGCTTCGATATGTCATTGCTTCCCAAAATGCATCCACCATTGGCGATTGAATTCGATGGGGGAGAGATCAGAGATTGCATGCATATTAGACGCAAAATGGCAAAGAACAACCGGTGTTAGCAATATCACATAAATCCAATGACCAAAATAGGGGAAACACATTAAACCCTATATGTCAATGATCCGAATCAATCCCCAAATAGGCTATTGTGGGCAAAGAAATTAAGCACTCACATCTGAAAGTTGTGTTGAACCCATCAAACATGCTAAGAAATCAATTATTTAAAGATGAAAATACACATTCCTCGGTTGACCCCAGGTGAAAACAATTGGCTTTCAACTGGTATTGAGTCGATCCAAAGTTGATTGAGTTTAGATCGAATGTTGAATGTAATCTCCTCTCATGAAGCAAAAATAACACCCGTCGAGCAAACAAAGAGGAAAATCCTCTTACAAAAACTGAGCAAGTAATATAATGTAATATATTTTGAGAAGATGTGTCATATATTGGATTGTCAACATAACAACTAAAGTTATCCCGTATAAATAAAACCCATTGACGACTAAGGTACTCGATATATTGAAAAAAAGGTAGTGGCTTAACCATAAAGAATTTCTTTTTACCTAGTGGTATCCTAACAAGATGTAAATTACTATAGTACTTTCAATATATCATGATGAATTGTGGTATGTTTTTAGGTGAACTTCTTACAACATTATTTTTAGGTAGTGGCTTAACCATAAAGAACCAGATTTCTTTCTTTACCTATGCACTAATTTTTATTCCATATATGCAATTAACTTATAAACGTCAAGTGCTGGTAATATTACAAGATCCATAACAAATCACACCATGAATATCACAAGATCCATAGCCAAATCACACAATACAATTGACGGATAAATAAAGGTTATGAATAACTACGTAATATCACTTGCTATAAAAGTATCTTTTTTCTACTACTACTAATATACTATATGACGAAAAGGATGTTTTAAATAAGGTGTGTAGACAATACAGATGTGATATTAAGGATCATGCATCTTGTGAAAACAGATGCTTCAAATAACACATATTGTGGTAATTATGCTGCGAGAAAATGTATAATTTTGTTAATCTTAAAAATGAATGTATTACAGGTGATGATATCGAGAAGACAAACATATAGTCCATTTTTGTGAATAAGACTAAAGAGACTGGCATCCTGGTAGTTCATGAAGTCAAATGTAAACTCTATGTTAAGGTAAGTATCAATAAGTATTTTTTGACAGATACATATAAACTAATCACAATGTTTGATTTGATGCTTAAATTAATATAGAACAATACTTTATTTGTTCTGAAAGAATATGGGATTATATTTCATCACTGGATTGTGATCTCTCGGTTGTTTAAGAAAAGAGTGCAAAATTTCAAATTCAAATAGTTGGCAAATAGTTTTTATAAAACCCTTTCAAGATGCTAAAACTATTAAGATAGCCTCATTTCTGTAAACTCTAATGAGCTCAGATATGGGTTGACCAAAGCTAATCATGTATGTCAAATCTAATTTTGCTACCAAAGATGATCTTATCATCTTAATTAGGTGTATGATGATCTTCAGAAGCTGACCCATTTAAGGGAATAAAGTATACTAAGACAATGGGTTAATTAAAGGAATTTGAAGTATGAAATAATTCTAGATTTTAAGTATGATTCTAAATAACTTAAGGTGTGACGTAGCTGTGAGATCAAGCCTCAAGCTTTAGGAGCTATGACAAATCCATGTCTTTTTTAAGGCGTGACTTAATATGGCAATTTTGTATATATTTTATAGTTACATATATGCAATTTATAATTTATATACAAACAAAGTTGCACAAATGAGGAATAAAGTAACATATACAAATTACAAAATACAAATTTATAAAAGGTCAATATACGCAATCGCAAATGGGTATAAACAAATTTCTATTTTTTTTCTTAAAGACATTAACATGGAAAAAACAAAGATCCTCTTATGCTATTGAGTTAATTATTAAAGTTTTACTTGGGGAAAATAGTCTTAAGTTTCTTTGTTTGGGATTTAAACAAATATTCTAAAAAGTATATTGACATGTACTAAATTTTTTTGACTATTATCATTTTTTGTTGATCTGGCTAGTGGCAATGCATTGCAGTTGGAGATATCATGAAAATTCATAAGTCATGGATGGATGTCACAACAATAAATGTTATTGCTTACGCCCAAAACAACAGATTTGATAAGTTATAATTTAAGTTAGACCATGGATGGATGTCAAAATTTAACTTTAGACGAGACTTACTATGTAAGCTATGACTATTTTTCTTAATACTATATTTTTGTTTATTTTTATATTAATATAGCTTGATGTCGTTGGATTATGTGTTTTTCTAAGGAGTTATTTCTATAAGCATAATTGGTGATGATACGTATTCCTATCCATTTATTTTCAGAGAGTTTATTTGGTGAATGAAGTGGTATGTATTTCAGTTTTCTTGATGATAATATTAAAACTGAATGTGTTAATCGGGTATTATTCATTTGGGTTATGAACGTGTTAGTTGAAAGCTTGCAGATGATGTCATTTGGTTCCACATGAGACATCAAGATATGGATAGAGCTATATGCATGGAGAAGCTATTAATTTAAAACTTTGAGGAGCTTATCACAATTGTATATAATACACCTGATGCAATCGCGTTTGTTTTCATTGTTCACTAAATGGTTTATAGCCTAGCGATATATGGTGTTCTTGATATCCCAAAAGATTGTGAGTTCAAGTCCCGTAATAAATAAAATGGTGTACAATCATGTTTATGTTTAGGGAGCACTATGTTTGTTTAGCTGTTAAACAAATATTAGCTTTCATTGTTCTTCAAGATGATCTTCAAGATTTGGTACTTATGGAATGGTAACACATTTATCAACATATCTCATTTATTTGACTTATGAAAATGACGAATATTTTTGTATGGATATTCTAATCGCCTATAATTTGTAACATATATTTAAACATTATGTAAATAGTCCTAACATTTATGTAGCTAATATACAATGGAATCGACGAAACATGTTAATTGTTATACGGTGGGCTGGGTTGGGTTAATGACTTAATGAGCAAAATATACGTGACATTCCATTGCTTTGGACTTGTCATCCTTCTCAAAATTGGTTATAGAAATTAAAACTTCTCCTCTCAAAATGTTTTGCCTTATGTACGTGTTATGAATAATATTCACATATTAAACGTTCTTATTTTACAAAAGGTCAACTTATAATTATACCAACTTTGTATTGGTATTATATTTTCTTAATTACAAAGATATTCACAATGTACATTTCCTTTTCACAATCAAGTATTTGAGTAATTCATCCTTTAACGATGGATTGATGGTACTCCAGACTTCAAAACAATCGTTTTAACTATTTAGTGTTTATACTATGTTTTAATCTTATAAAAGCATATATTTTAAAATAAATAATTATAATAACACGTATATTACATGGGCATTTAAGCTAGTATGAAATAAAGGTCGAGTGACTTTAGTAAAACAAGTTTCAAAATTAGTTACTGTTATGTAACTTTCCCCTATCAAAAAATACAACCAATTTTCTCAAAACCAGAAATTCTTGAATCTAACGAGAAAATTATGTATTAAATTAAGAAATTTAATCAGTAACCAAAACAAAAACAAAGTATAGGTTTAGCAAATTGAGAGCTGGATGCTACGCCTAGATAAATTAAACGAACGTGAATCGCCGATGAAGTTCTGAGCAAGAAAAATCAAGCTTGTCGTCAGATAACAAATGGTGTCTTTGCGCTCCCAATTTTCGTTTCTCTACTCACCACCACGTGCTTTTCCCTCCGGTTCATTACAAGGTTATGATTTCAAGGTTAGGTTTTAATGGTTGGTTTTATACTTCCCCCCCCAGAGCTGCAATCCCTTGGAATTTATTTCGGCGAAGTTTCCAACCGAAAAGAGCTACAAATGGTTTTGTTTTTCGAAGATGGTATTAGAATGATATGGAGACAAGAACGCTAAAACATTATCGTAGGAACACAAAAACATAATAATTAAAAAGTTGCCAAAATTTACTTTGTTGTATTTCTCATACAAAATAAGTTGGTTTATAGAATATTAGTATTAACAAAATTCTTTATATTTTTACACAACTTGTCTAATAATTTTAGACATATAAATATTTATGATATAGGTGATTCTGTATACAACATTTTTCCATACATTTTATTCCATCATATTTGACAATTAAAATTTTTATATGGATCATATTTTTGAATTACCAAACCGAATAGAATCACGCTTTAACTTTAAGAAAAGATAAAGAGGAACCGGATTTACTACTTTTTTTTACATCACGCTTTTAACACTTCAGAAAAAAAAAAAATTCTGTTGCACATTCAAGATCTTGTCTTGCACAAAATCAAGATCTCTAAGAAAAAATTTTAGTCACGCAAAAATTAAATTATTTCCAAAATTTAAGTCACAACATTATTTATCTACATGCATTTAAAA
The DNA here is from genome assembly GCA_038502395.1 of Dittrichia graveolens. Classification (NCBI taxonomy): domain Eukaryota; kingdom Viridiplantae; phylum Streptophyta; class Magnoliopsida; order Asterales; family Asteraceae; genus Dittrichia; species Dittrichia graveolens. Next base: position 97,099,040 of record JARJIL010000002.1, read on the forward strand.
ATGAAACTAAACCAAAAAAATCGAATGGCAAACGAAAAATCACAACAATATTTACGTACATTTAGAAAATGAGCTTTTCCAAATCAAAAGCAAAAAACATACATTTAAAAATGAAAAAAAAATCAACGATATTCAAAATATATAATCAAATAAAATCATAAAAGGTTTGTTTGAAAATGATCAATTTCTACATAAGAATCTATTTATCGAAGATAAATGATAATATCAGTTTCTTGAGAAAAAAAAAGAGCATCAGAGTCATGGAAGTATGAGAAATAAGCATCACTCACGTTCAGTTTCTGGTGAGCTTCTCACAACTCAAATCTCTTCATATGCAACTTTTGAGCCATGAAATGGATGTATGAGAAACGTGTTTTAATTATTTGCATTTAATCTATGTTTATCAAAGCAATCCTAATCGCAGAAAATATTTATTGAATTTTAATACAAATATAATATATGTTTAAATGAAAAATTAGCAATTAAAAAAATGTGGAGAACCAGCCTGACCTTCAGTGCATGGAGTGCAAAGCAGAATTAACCAGGAGCAGTTTAACGTTTCTCTTTCGCTTCCGTTTACGAATTGATGAGGAACGAAATCCATCCTCATCAACAAGACATGGAAGCTTATTCTTATGTTTCAATCGAGCTTCATAGATCATGTGAATAAATTACGTTCGTTCATAAATTTCGAAAAAATTAGTACGTATTAAGACATGGCAAAATCAGGAACAATCGACGACTATGTGAGGATTGACCGAGGAGTTGAATTTGTACTCATCAACACCGTTCGGATTGTAGATCTAAAGTGATGAGTTTGTGTTCATGAAATTCGAAAATATTATATCAAAAGCAGAGAGGAATTTAAAATTAAATCAGGAGAATTTGGCGTCTGTTCTAAGCTGCCGTTCTACTTAGATGTACGAACGATGAAGAACTGAATCTTGTCACTGTCAATTGACAGATCAACCATTTCCTGAAAGTTTGCTCTGCTACCTTTAAAAGAAGGGAATACAGAGAAACAAGGAATTTACAGAGAAACAAGGAATTTACATGTAAATCAGTGAAGATGATGTTACAAAATTAAGCATAATGTGAAAAAAAAAACAGAGAGAGATGATGTTGATCAATAGGAAGACAGCACCTGGTATGATGTTGATCCGAAATCAAATCCAGCATTTCGTATCTCCACCATTGATGAAACTGTTTAATTTCCTTATCATCATTGTGTTGATGCTAAACATTGATCACGATCGGATCACTGTTACTAATGAAAAGAAGGACGATGGGGAAAGGCAATTAGGGTTTTGATCGGATGGCTGTACCGAGTCATGTTCTTTCTTCAGAAAGACGATGATGATATATAGGAGTAGCGTACGAGTTTTGGGGCATCAGATCCGGTTGTGAATTGCCACGTTTCGAGTTTTTGTTGGATACTATGTTTAAGTATTTTATTTAATTTTCTAACCTTATAATATTTGTTGAGGGATTCTTTTCTGATATAAATATTATTTTTATTTTTAGAAAACACATTTTGTTGTGAATAAAGTAGGCACAGGTGCTTATATGTTACTAGTTCGTGAAGTTTATGTAAATAGAAATAATATATCCTTCTATTTTTTATTTTTACTTATCTTTTTACTCATTTGATCCATACAAGTATCAAAATCAAGTGAGGAAAGAAAATTAATGAAGTACACATGTATCTTATGGTGAGTATGAGAATAAAATAAAAATAAAATAGTAAAAGGATATATCATTTTTCTTATATAAAAAGTGTCAACTATGTGACTTATACAAACTGTATCTCTCAAATAAGTTATGTGACTGAATAAAAATTAATACCCTTTAATTTGTATAATTTAAACACGATTTCTATACAGCATTAAGGAATTTAATTGGATTTTTGTGAAGTAGTGTTTCCCGGTGTTTGATTGCATGCACAAACATTTGTTTTCGGGATTAAATACCATAATATTTACAAGTATCTAAAATATGGGTTTTGTTCAATATAGTCCTTAATAAAAGCATAGTCCTGAGTAGGGGTGTAAACGAGTCGAATCAAGCTCGAGCTCGACAGGGCTCGAACTCGACTCGAAATTTAATGTTAAGCTCGAGCTCGGCTCGATAGATCGACGAGCTTTCATACTTGAAGCTCGAGCTCGGCTCGAAAGAGTACATTTAGCTCGAGCTCGGCTCGAAAAGCTCGAAATAATATAAAAAAAATTAAATTCAAAAACAAAATTATTCAAAATATAGATAAAATCTAAAATTAATGATTTTTTAGTAACTACTTATTATAAATAGTATATATATAAAGTAAATTTGTTTCAATAAGTACTCTTTTTTAATATGTTTTAATATTAGTCCATCATATATACATATTACATATATAAATATACATATACTATACAAGGCTCGAAAAGCTCGATAAAGACTCGAGCCGAACTCTTAGAAGCTCGAGCTCGGCTCGTTAAATAATAGGTACACGGCCGTGTAAGGATACATGGTCATGTAGTATAAGAGGTACACGGCCCGTGTAGTGGTACACGGCCGTGTAGTAGTAAAGGCGGTCATAGGGCCATGTAAGGTTACATGGCCGTGTAGTATAAAAGGTACACGGCTCGTGTAGAGGTACACGGCCCGTGTAGGGTGACTAGACCACACTGGCCATGTTGCCAGCTTAGGTCGTGTAGCATTAATGGGACACGGCCCGTGTAGGGGTACACGGCCCGTGTAGGCCCTATTTCAGATCAGAATGCCTTATATATTATTTATGTATTGTTTATATAGGAGGTGATTTGCATAATACCTGTATCAGTGATCTGTGAAGCATTTCATATTACAGTTATAAGGTGAGTCTTCTAGACTTCATTTCATATCAGCAGCATGTGTAGTTTCATATCAGATTGTTAACATGCTATGTTATACGTGTGAATATGTAAGCATACTGTTATGTGCAGTAGGGCTCAGATGCGGTGCAGTACTGTGACCTACAATGCTGCCCTGGGTCTAGAACCAGAGGCTAGCTTTGATTGCCAGACATGCGTGTATTATCTTCATGTGATTGTATACGTGTGCTCATATAATGTTATGTTTAGATTACTCACTAAGCTCTCGTAGCTTATCAAATACTGTTTTTAAAATCTTTTGCAGGTTGCAGCAAAGGCAAAGCTCCTGTTTAACTACTTTTCAGTTTTTGAACAAACAAACAATTAACGCCTGTTTATGTAAATATTTAACCTTGACAGTACACTAGGTCTGTACTTGTGGGTGTATCTTTTGATATTAACACGGTTTTGTTTTTTGAAAACGTTTCCGCTTATGAATTTTAAATGATATGCGTGCTATTATGAAAATATTCAACTTTTATCACTTTTATTGAAATTGGGGCGTTACACCACCACACCCATCGCACAATCACCACCACCAACTGTCCTAACCAGCACCACCACCCGTCACAATTGCTGGCATCATCAACCATCGCTTGCTCCCATCAATTTCCATTGCTCGCTGCCTCCACCAACATCATCCTAGCCACCAACATGTAACACCGTATTTTCACCCATAAAATTTTCATTTAAATTAACACTGCGGAAGCGTTTACCAAAACATAAAAGTATTTACAACTAAAGTTAAACCACAGTTTAACTAAACCACTCAGTTTAAAATACAGTATTACAAAAACTACGGCTCGTCACAATTCCAATCAGAGTGTCTGTCAATTATTCCCCGGGCTACACCCCCTCACAACTAAACCGCAGATCTCACCAGCCACTTGTAAAAGTAATGAGAGATTGGGGATTAGCACAAAGCTAAGTGAATGAAAGTAAACCACCACAGATAAATCAGCAAATAACCGCAGATATCAACAACCGGAATCACATAAACACCCTGGGAAGAACGGCGGATCTGCAGATCCTTCAACCAATGCCGGCCAAAGCAAAGGTTTACCGTTAGCTTATTTGCTATTCTCACACAGTATTATCTTAGGTTGCAACAAATGCATCCAACGATCTCAATACTGATTAGCCGATAGCAAACCAACCCAGCCTTTAGCCTTGCTAAGCTGACCACCCCCAACTAACATGTATACATATCACTGATGCAACAATTAATTAACAAATAACCAGTTAATCAATTTCAGATATACAATCTACCCATGCGTCAATCAATCAATAAACAGTTGCAACCAACCAAGTTACAACTAATAACACCCGTGAGTAAACATCCACTCACCTCGAGTTATCGAACTCCCACTCAGTGGTCTAATATTACTGAGCCTTATCCTTTCCTGTGATTAGAATAAACTGAAATCAGTAATCAATTCATAAATATATACCAAACACATATATTTATATCTTTTCAATCAAACATAAACATGTATGATTCACATATGCCTAAACATATATCACATAGTTAATATGTTAACTTAAACCAAGTAAAACATATTAAAAACAAACATCTTTCTGAAACAGTGCCCGTCGCGCCGCGACACAATGCCCGTCGCGCCGCGACCAGCGTCGGATTTCAAAATCCGGAACTCCTTAATCGGATTTGGGTTGCGGATTCTTGGTATCGGATTTCCTTTGTCGGATTCTCACAAAAACCCGGATTCTCGGGGTCGCGCCGCGACATCGGATTTCCAACCTTCCTTCTTCCTTAAACTGTCGGATTTGCAGCTATTTCCACTTTTCAAAATCCGATTAAAACACTAGGATTCCCACAAGAACACTTCCAAAACATGTATAAACATATTATAACATGTAATCAACAACAAGAACACATCATAACCAATTAAAACACCAATTCAACCAAAACCCATTTGTCAAGTTTACACATAAACTCCATCCATGGCATCTTCATGAAACCAATTCAAGTTTAACAACAAAACATGACAAAATGATCAGCATCATGCCAGAAACATCATCATACCTTTGTTTTGGATTAACTCCCACAAATCCAATCTTTCACTTTTTCAAGTTTACACTTTTCTTGTTTTTTCTTTCAAAACACACACAACACACACACTGTCGGTTTTCAAATGGGAAACAAATTTCAGAAGTTAACTCACTATAAACCCACGTATTCAATCTCATAAAACCAAGCAGGAGGTGTCCATGTACTACATACACATACACATGCAACACACATACTCAAATCCTTATATATATATATATTCGTACACATGCACATATATATATATAAGTAAATATCTAATATTTGATTTACTAACTCTAATTAATACCATTAATTAAAATCATTTAATTAAATGCTAACAAGCAAATAATCAAACCTTAATCACATAAAAACGTACATTGGCCTACGTAACCACTAGGCCCGAAATCAGGATGTTACACAACAACATCGTCTTACCATCGCCACCACCATTGACCATAACCACCACCAATATCGCCATGGATTCAATTGTGTATCGGTCCACTAGTGATAGCGGCCACCACTACACTTTACCACTATCATAGACCATTGCTACCACCGCCACCACTGGTAGCAACCACACACCGCCACCACTTATGGCCACTACCACCATCTCTACCTCCCGTCGCCACTTCTACCGACTACCGCAACCAATTGTTGTAACCATCGCTGTTGTCTACCACCACCCGTCACCACTAATTGTCATTAATTGCTACCTCAACCAACATTGTCATCACCATCACCCCTAACAGCTATTGCCACCATCACCAACCACCACCACAACTTACTATTGCCACCATCAACCGACTATTTTTGTAATTTTTAGAGTTAAAGAACTAAAAGTGAAATTTTGTGACAACCACATGGACCATTTATTTAAATTAACTATATTATTTAGCATATAATCATCCAAACACCAAGGTCATATTCAAGTGGACATGAATGAGTCCCGATCATATAAGCGATAGTTTGAGGCAATATCATGATTTCGAGAGGGGTATATCAAGATCTTTTCTCCCCATAGATGTACAAAATTAACGAGCGTGATGTTCGTAAACATGACGATGATAATGTATTGGATGGTGGCTTTAAATTTTGATAACTTTAGTGAATGTAGCTCAGAAAATATTGAAGACACGAGAAAGGTTTTAAGCGATTATAGGGGTGAGGATGAGCTTGTTGACGAAAGAGTGACACAAGTACAATGTAGTACATGATCTATTTATTAGAATTTAATCAAGAACGCATGAACCCTTATAATGATGATCAACCTGTATTCGAGAAAGACGAGCCATATGTATTTTTAGTGTGACGCACAAATGAAATTCAGCTAGGGATGTTCTTTTCAAGCAAAAAGCCTCTTAGAATGCCGTAAGAAATCAGAATAATATACAAAATAGGTAACTTAATGTCTAGCGATATATTTATATAATAATGAAAATTTTGAAGTAATAAACAATAATTCCAATATCATTATAATTTAGTTTCGGTTTAGATCATAAAATAGTTTGTATTCTCGGAATCCATATTTTAAGAACTAAAAAGCAGTGAAATAAACTTATTCAGGTCAGATAAAACCCATCTAATCCAATTGAACGCCCCAACAACCTCATCTCACAAACATATATCCTTGGTTAATCTGCCTTCAAATTTTCTACTAAAAGGCATATGTTTGTTAAACCAATATAATCTTATAATTTATATAATTTTATTTTCCTAAAAATGTAATTAATTTGTAAATTTTCATTCTACCATGGATAGTGGTTTGAGTATATCTTTAAATTATAGTTAGTAACATGTTTTGAAATGTACTAGTTAAGTAGTTAACACGATCATTTTTAAGTAGTGTTATCGTTCACTTTGATAATTCAATGAAGTGTGTTGAGCATTCCCATGAGAAATATCTGGTGTCTCATAGTGATTTGAATATTTTTAGATCTCAAAGACGATCAAGAGGCCTCTTTTAGTTTCCAATGTGTCAATATTGATGGCTTCTTCAGTGTTTTACGCATGTCACTTAGGCTTTAGTCTGAGTTGTGTTTGTCGATGTGTCTTCTATTTTTATTTTGGTTGAGGTGTTCTTTCTCTAAGAGGGCCGTAATGTGCACTTTTTTCAATGTAATGGAATTCATACTACATCGTTGGCATGATCCCATAGTGGTACGACGTGACGGTGCCAACATGATTGACTAAGGGTTTTCATAATGCTTAAGTGACTGTCATTATGATGAAGGGAAAACTAATGTAATCAACTGAAGCAATACAAACACCCGATGAACATGGTTCTTTTATCTAGTTCTCATGATGTATAATAATCTATAGCCTTTCACTGGTTTTTTTAATAGAACTTTGTATTGTTGTTGATACAAAAAACAAACTGGATTAACCATTGCTATGATAAAAACATCCTCAAATTTGAGGCAACTTCTTACATTTTCTTGAAACTATTGCCAAACATTTCCTTTTAACCAAAACTTAGATGATATGTTATTAGTTATCATTTATCAAGTACTAGATTAGATGCCCGTGTGATACACGGGTTGGTTTAGAAAAAATATAAATATTAAACACTAATAAAATAAATTGTCCAGACTTAATAATTATCTAAATCAATGACAAGGATTTTCTTATATATTTTATTCATGTTAGTCTTTTATTTATGTTAGATAAGAAAAAAGATTTTCTCATAAAAATAAATAAAAGATTGGATAATTGATAAAATTTAAATATATAGCAACAAAAATATAAATAAATAAATAAGTATGATTTGATAGTAAAAAAATAAGAGAGAATTAAATTAAAACTAAATACTTTGTATAATGATATGGAATTAAAGTAAATAAGTATGATTTGATAGTTAAAAAAATAAGAGAGAATTAAATTAAAACTAAATACTTCGTATAATGATATGGAATTAAAATAATAGAGTTTTTTGAATTTAAGTAATATATTATTATCTTATCTTATCTCATATTAAAATATAATAACTTAAATAATTCCTATTCATTTAAAGTCAAAATAACTTTCAAGTTTGACTAATCAAAGTCAAAATTAAGTTTTAATTTTAGTCAAAATGAATTGTTAGGATTTAATTTTGATTAAATAAATAGTTAGGGTTTTCTAATTAAATTGATGTAAATTAGTCTTTTATTTATATTAGAAGATAGAAGATTGGCATCATGTATACTAGCAGTATACTCTCGCTTACACTCTTGTAATTTTTTAATGTTGCCTCATAGTTCATACATACATCAGACTCGGTTTCAGTACTGTCAAGATAATGAAAATATGTTTCCCTGAACATGCTCATCAAAGTCACCACAACGATACCAAAATGGCACATTAGTTTAACAAACCATTTACCGGAAAATTCAGACATTTTTAAACACAAACAAAAAGTAAAGATGAAAACAAAAGAAAAAAAAACCCTAAAAGTTGAAGCTCAAAAACCCCACTTGAGGATACAGTCTCAGCATAAAAAACAAACAATTGTTCATAATAAGTTGGAAGGTGAATTAGAGTATCACCAATTCAACACCTTGTGGTGTTCTTGCTTCAAGCTGCTTCTTGGCACAAGATCTAGCAGCTTTCTCCTTCTTCAACTGATCATTTCCAATTGGGGTTCGTTCCAAAACTTGATAACGAGGGTCAATCAGGATTTTGTGGAGTGAAACAGCGTTGTCAATGAAGTAAACAGCGAGTTCAACATCACTAGTACGACCATAATATCCCACTATTTCCACCACCTCAAGGTGTTGATGTGGATGCTTAGCCGCGTGCCTTATTTTTCTTCTTCTCTTGGCTGGTGACATCCATATTAGCTGCAAGATATCATGTACACAGTAGCAGGGTGAACTCATTAGCAGAAATTAATAAAGAACATTTAAAAAAAAGAAAGATATATAACTAACAAAAATAAACTCCAAAGGAGCATAATTTATAAAGAATATAATACTGTATAATCTTAAGCATGAATACTGAATACTAAATGATAAATAATCATTCATAGTCTCATGAAGACTACAACATACTTCTTTATAAAGGCTCCCAAGTTGAAGCTATCCGTTTGGTGGTTGTTCATTACAAGAAAACTGATGGCATAAATTTGATTCCATAAGTTTCTAAGAATTAATATTTACTGAAAGATGTTCAAGACATTCGGTAAACTGGCAAACACATGCTTTATACATATGGACAGTCTGGAGGGGTAAAAAGATGCTTTGTTGTTGTCAGTTGGAATTCCATCCCTCTTAGGCCAAGAGTGTAGCCTCCACTCAACCCAAATCAACCCAAATGCCACATCAGCTGCCATATCAGCTTTTCTTACTTTTTCCTTCCCAACCCAAATTAATCCAAAACCCAAGTAGCACTCATCCCAAACAACCCAAATATTTTCTCTCTCCCCACTCTCTCTACAAAACCAAAAAAAAAGGAAAAGCAGCTTCGGTGAGCTCGGGTTTACAAAACCGAAAAGGAAAAAAGAAAGGGGAACCCAAAGGGGTAGTAGGGGTGTTCACAATGAACCCGAAGCCTTCGGGAATGGCTATATGGGTGGCCTTAAACCAAATAGTTACAAGATAAGCTCACTGTTGATGGGTGGCAATTTAAACCACACATTTAACTACGGGTATGTGCGGCGAAACTACCTGGAGGCCTGGAGCTGAGGGTAGAGTTGGGCTGGAGTTGAAGCTGGGGCTGAAACTTAAGACTGGAACTCGAGTTTATATTTATTAAAAGGTGTTCAGTGAAGAAGCTGGAGCTGGAGTTGAAAAATGTGAAATTACGTAAAAGGGCATATGAATAATAAATCAATAGTAGATACATATAATTATATATGTTATTTCAATATGTATAATGCTACATATATATATATATATGTGTGTGTGTGTGGGGGGGGGGGAAGATCATTTGAGAAACGTTTTTATTGCTAGTACCGCTAGTACCATTTGTAACCATCATTAATAGGGGTATTTTGGTCTTTTATATATTTTCCTAAACGTGAATTGCGTCCGGGTGAGCCGTCATTAAAAGGCGAGGCTTGATTTTCCCAAATAACCCTCATTAATGAGCCGTCATTTTTATTGGCCATTGATTTAAATTAATCAAGGGCCAAGATTGGTTCTCGCGGTACTCGCAATAAGAATGGTTCTCAAATGAACCCTCCCCTATGTGTGTGTATATATATGTATATAGGGAAAAGTTCATTTGAGAAGCATTTTTATTACGAGAACCGCAAGAACCAGTCTTAGCCGTTCAATTCTCCCTCCTTCAATTCCATCACCCACCCATGAATTCATCCCATGCACCTTGCCGCACTCTATCCCTCCACACTCTCCATCCATGAATTCCACTTACCAAATGAATGGTTAAGATTGGTTCTCGCAATAATAATGGTACTCAAATGAACCCTCCCCTATGTGTGTGTGGGTGTATATAATAAATAACACAAACATATATACATGATACATACATACACAACATATATATGATACATCAAACACTACATTACCGTAAAAAGAAAACAAATACATGATTAACGAGGACATAAGTAAACAATTTAATTCACGAAAAACCACCAAATAATTCACGGCCACAAGTCCAAATGAAACTAGTAGGAAAATCGCATTAAAAAATTATAGCCAATTAAATTATTAATCGAGGGGGAGAACGATGTCTTCGATCTGTTAGGGTAACGTTTGGTTAATAAGGGGTAGCATGGTAATTTGATTTAATCATAATCTCAATCCCAATTCAATAAGCTACATTAAAGAGATTCTTTCTTTAAGGATTATGAGGGATTATGTTTTTTAATAATCCCTTCTTGATTTTAACACCCGAACAAGGCTAGAGGGCTTGTGATTATAAAAATGAGAATCCCAAGCCCCTATAATCTCCCATAATCTCATTACCGAAGACACCCTACATATGGGTTGAATATAGTTGCACTATATCTGTAAAAAGTTAAACTAAAAGATTTAAATACAAAGGAAACAGGTCATAGTTCATCTGAAAGTTTATTCAAAAGCATAAAGCCTTCTAAATCTCTCTGTAAAAGAAGTTATATGGTACCATATAATTTGGTTATGTGTTTCAATGATATGAGTACTGGAGATGTTTAAATAGAATTATGAGTTGCATTAGTGTACACTTTAACACTCCAATTTTACACATAACACAATCAAATTTGGCCCCATAAGCTGATGGCCATTAGCTTGGACCATAAGAAAAGAAAGCACGGATTAGGTAGCAGTTTAATAAAGACATGTCCAGTCACCCTTGGCAACCTTTCCACTCAAACAAAGTGAAAAATCAACTTCTATGTGTTTCATCTGTGCACGAAAAACACATCAGCAAAGAGGTAAGTCACATCGAGATTATCACACCAAACAGAAGGAGGCTAATCTGTTGAACACCAAGTTCACAAAGAAGCGCTTGAAGCCAAGTAAGCTCAGATACCATGTCAGCAAAAGTTTTGTACTTGAACGGAGTGGAGGATCACACATGGACCCTTGTTATGAGTTATCCATGGAATAAGATTTGAGCCCAAATAAACTAAATCCACAAGAGACTTCATTTGGGCATTGAACCAGTCAGCATCTGAGAAAGCTTTTAAAGAGGTGTTACCACTAACCCCCCACCCATTCACCAATAAGCATCTGTGAAGGCATGAAGTGTGGTCCTAGAGGCACGTCAAAGATGCAAACCCCGTCATTTATTGGAATGAGAAGGCATACCATGAAGATAATGAAGAATCCTTTTGACAGCAGACAAGTGATTGGCTGTCGGAGCATTTGTATATTGACACACTTTATTGATAGTAAAGGTAACATCAAAATGATATAACGTTATATTAAAGAACACCAACTGTTTGATGATTTTGACCATGTTTGAGAAGATGGCATTGTCCTTTCTAGAAAGATTGATTGTACCAGAATTATGAGAAGAGCCACTTTATGTTTAAAAAATTGCTTTTAGTAGAACCTCCATAATGTAAATTTATAAACTACGTTTCCTTAGAGAGTCTCAGGCTAGTAGACACATGTATCTAGCAGGTGTAACTTAATTGGTGATCCTCAACAGTAGTGGGCCTAAAGATATGGATGGGATTGAACATGTTAATGACATATAATGTCAAGATCCCGAAAAGTAAACACAATGATATATGGATCTTAGTCCACTAAACTCATAAAGTTAGAACTGACAACTATTGTTTAACTGGGAACCATAACAATATACTAAATAGAGATTACATTTTGTAGAACGCAAACATAAACATCATTAAAAACAAGTCATTAAACACTATGATGAGTCTTTTAGCAGGAAGAGAATCTCCTCAAACCCAAAAGGAAATTTTAGGTACTGGTTGCACCTACCCGTAATCATTCTCACGGAAATGTTCCTACATCAAGATCATGCTCTGATATGTGATTAAGAATGACTGGGTATGATAAAATGTTCTACTTAGCATTTATGTCATGCACATAAGATGCTACGTTGATACAATGATAGACATGGACTTACCTAAGTAGCTAAGTCAAAGTTGGCTAAGGATTTGATCATAAATTCACTCTTTGAAAGTTGTGAACTTCAAGGAGAATAAACTATGCAAATCTATATTAGAATTGCATATGATGCCAAATTGCTCATCTAAGTACTAACTCAAAGCCTTATGATATCTTAATATGTGACAAATAGGAAAGGGTTATAGCAGAAGTGGGTAAGAAGAGACTTAAAAAGGTCCAATTCTTGCTTTGTGGTGAGTACTAGCACCTGTCTTATCCTACTTTAGTATGTAAGCCCACTTACCACTTAACCACATTAGTGTTAGGGACAGAAGAAACTAACGGCCATGTACCATCTTTAGCAAGCTTATAAAATACTCGAGTCATGGCAAAACCCCAACGTCAATTTAAATGTTTGTTAGCTATGGTAAAAGAGGTAGGCTTAGTGTAAGGTAGTAACATGAGTGGTAAAGGGTTATAGAGAATGTGTTACTATGAATGTTTACATACATACGTGTGGGGATTGTGGAACTAGAGAAGACAAAAAGAATAGTAGCTATTGTGTGACTATGGTGTAAAATACTTAGGTTTGAGAGGAGTCCAAGAGGAAAAAGAGGGCTCGACCTAGAGATTTCGTTCAGGAGCAAGGGAAGAGGAGTGAGTAGACAGGCATGTGTGTGGGTATAAGGAAAATGAGAGTTATGTTTATTTAGGAAAGGAAAGAGGATGATCCAAGAGGGATAGGGCTTTGGTTTATAAGTTAAAAGAGAAAAACAATATGTTGAAATGAGCATGACAAGCAATATACATGTGATCCATGGAGAGGTAAGCACTACGAACCATGATAAGAGGTCAATTATGTGAGTGATGTGGACATAAATGTGAAAACACAGACCACCAAAGACCAGAAAAAAGTAATTTAGGGGTCAATAAAAATGACGTTCGAAAGGAAAACCGGAAAAGATGTTTAGAAGGTGACTTTTTGTTGGAGATTATAGAAAGTGTGTGATTAAATAAGGTAGACAACAATGTCAAAGGCATACTTAAAACGTTGAGAAATTTTAGGTTATGGAAGTAAGGCAAGAATAGGTTCCACAACATGCTTGCTTTAGTGTTCCATGAAGCCATTTTGATCGTGGGTATGGGACAAGGAAGTCCAAGTATAAGGCCCAGCAAGAAAAAAAACATGATAGAATGAAGGCATAGTTATAGTACGGTGTGTGGACGGATTTCTCAGTGTTCGAAAAGCAGTTATAGGAGTCATGCGGCAAAATACATGAGAATATTGGCAGTTAAGGCTTAGGAGCAACAGGGGTCTTCAATGGTCGGAGGAGTCGATGACGAATGTAGGAAACGGGACGGATAGGTTTTCAATGGTCGGAGGAGTCGATAACAAATATTCTCATGGCAGTTATGGCTTAGGAGCAACAAGGGTCTTCAATGGTCGGAGGAGTCGATCACGAGTTATAACTGAGTATGTATTAAATTATAAACGTTAATGTAATATTATTAACTTCTTCGCAGATAATAAGTTAATAATATGTTATACATCAACAAATGCATTAAGCTATAACACTTTTATGTTTTAGTCTTATAAAAAAGCTAACTAAATATAAAAATAAGGCTTCATGAATGTAATTGGTTGGTTCATATATGGATATATTTCTCATGTCATTATTTAGGAAATATAGGTTAATAATGTTTAGTTTAGGTTTATACATTGGTTAGAAAATAAGGGGTAAATTAGTTTTAGTTATTTATTAAACAGAAATTAATAGGTATAGAATTTGCAATGAGCTATGTAATTTAGTGATCACATCTGTAGTTAAACTTAAAAATAGAATAAACTCTTACAACCCAGCCCACAAAATCAAATCTGACGCGAACCTGAAAAATCTTAATACATAAATGTTGGTATATTTATATAAAGGTAATCACATAAACTAAAATAATCTATATATTAGATGTTGATAGTTACATGTAATTAATAAATAAACATATCCGTATTTTAGAGTTTTTTGCTGATTGGTAACATCTAAAGGTAAATGAATAGAGAAACATGTATGTAGCCAATTCACTGCATTTCGAACGAAAAAACGACGATGTCTTTTTTGGCTAAATACCAGTTTCCTCTTCTTTTAGTTCAGTTAACAAATAAAATTTTCAATACCCATGTTTGGGTGTATTTTACAATACAATAATCAATAAAATGAAAATGTTCTCTTCTTAATTGGGTGGTAGCCAAATTGACAAGGATCTTTTCAGGTTTATTTCTAACAAAATAATGTACTAATTTTCATTGAACTTTTAACAGTTTTTTGACTGAGTTGAAAGGTTTGGAAGATGCCATATTTAATCATAATCGAGGCCATGAGTTTTTTTGCTATTAATGCAGCAAATCGTCCACATGTAAATGCAGACAATATATCTCCATATAAATAGTAGCCAATATATCTCCATATAAATTGTAGCCAATATATCTTATACGGATTTTGTTATGCCTGGATATGACAAAATTCTATCCTCTCAAATCGGTCATTAATTGTCAGAATTCAATGGGATTTCGTTAGAATTTTTCTATAGAAATCAACACAAAAGGGGCAGTCCAATTGACCAATACGGAATTAGGAGGAGAGCAGTTTATTTGAATGACTATTATATTCTGATTTCTGAACTAAACCAAAAGACAGGTATCAGTACTTTTATGTCAAGATATTATAGCACACAGGTAGTAACAATCAAGAAGTAACAAAAATATCAGGCTTGTATGTTACTTTAGATGATACTTAGAGTATCATCTGTTTTTTGTAATACCAATGGGCGAACAAGAAATTTCAGCTTGAAAGCCTGCTATAGGAAGAATGTCCCAAAATTAAAAGTATTGCAAGTTACATGGAATCAAATGATTAGCAGACAAATTATCCAAGCAGAAAAACTACTATCTTATTAAGTTAAATCTCATAATTGAAGATAAAGCAAGAACCTGTATCACAAATCTCTGCAATTTTGGACATGCCTTTGCCAAGGAAGTGAACTCAAGAAGACTGTCATCATCCCATGCTCCAACTTTCAATATTAATTGCTTGAGTTTGGGCAGTTCAGGGAAAGTGAGAAACTTTATATTTTCCTATAACAAAAAGAACAAAAATCAAAGGCAAACTCAAAAGATATTTATCGAAAATGATCACAAAACCACTAACCTCTGGACGGTAAATGTCCAGTGTAAGAATCTGAAGGTGAGAAATGCAACAAGATATCTGCCCAAAAACATTGTTTTCAAACCCTGAATACCCTTCACCAATTGAAATCTCTTCGAGCCTTGGAAGATTACTGAGTTTTATAGTAATCCCAGGACCTAAATAGCTAAATGACTCGAGATTTGCATCTGTGATCTCAATGGATTTAACTCCAAAACAAAAAACTATTTCGAAGTATTTCAATTGAAGAGATTGGCCACTAATTTTGATGTTTTCCAAATCTCCTGACCCGTGAATGGATAGTTGTTGAAGAGCCGTACAATTGATTAGAAGTTTTGCTAATGCTTCTTCACTCACATTAACACATTTCAAAAAGAGTGATTTAAGAAACTTTATGTCCATCTCTCTACCAGAAACCGTTTTGGGTAAATTCAAAGAATGTCGTTTGACAGTTGACCCTAAACTTCTATCAAAAATCTTGATGGGGAGAGGATAGTTCCGTGGAGGTTGGCGAAGCATTTCACCATTTTCTAACAAATCCAATTCTAACTTTTGAACTCTTTTGGATATCGCAAACTCGACCCATTTATCAATGGCACCTCTGGAACTCTTATCCAAATCAAAACAAATCCTGAACTCATCAATGGTAGGACCCTTGTGCTGTCGGGTCACACGGTTGACCCAATTAATGTATTTAGGTCTCTCTACAACACGTAACTTCGAATCCACAGCTACTTTATCTAACTTCTCATTGGCATCAAAGTCCAAAGAATCTGTTTGGCACCATAAGTATCTCCATCTTGTTGATAGATTGCTGGTGGTTGCTGCTTCCTTAAGAGGCAGTCTAGATAGTATAGAAACAAGGATATCATCCGGCATTCGGCTGATGAAATCATTCAGATTATAACCATAATGATCCCCCTTGACAAACACAACAATGATCACATTCAGATTAATATTAAAATTAAAAAAGAAAAATCCTCACATACACATGAGTATCACTGAACAGACTGAATTTGCATAATTCAGGACAACAAAACAAATCACTTGAATAATCTCACTCATTAACAAGTAGCTACCACATATAAGAAAGTGAAAAACTGCGACAGATAATTAGGGTCAAACTCCAACAATTGACCAACGACTATCAGAATGGAATTGCAGAAAACATAATCAATTGATTAGGAGTCTAGAAAATCACCTTGTTATGTGCGATGCGAGCCCTTTTCCTCATTTGGTGAAGAACAGGAAAAGGAAAATGGATCGATTAAGATTATGAGGTAATTAGTGATGAATTGATTGAAAGGGGGTGGGGATTTTTGTCTGGACAATTGGGGTGTACGCTGATACTACTACAAAGGAGGAGAGTGAGGATGATAGACTAGACATCCCGTAAAATCAAATCAAATAAAAATAAAAATGAATAAATAAAATCAAGAAAAAGATTACAACCCCCAGATGTAGGAAGGTTTTAATTTCAAAGCTGGTGCTTTTACGTCGGAGGTTGGATTTTAATTTTATGCAATTTGGGAAAAATTTTGTGATAGACTTGATCTTCATATAGCCAAGTATTTTGCCATTGGGCCTAACCTATGCATCCTCATTTTGAATATTTCTTTTTAAAACCAAAGTGAAATACATGCTATATTTTTATAAATTTATAGTCTAAAATGTGTATAAGATAATTTTTTTTTAAATGCATCTAATTGTTGTCTTTATCAAACTTTAAAGCTTAAATTTGAATGTATTCAACTTTTTGATTGATGTTATTGTTTGTATAAAAAATACTCATTCATCAAATGCTTTTTTTATTTTAACGTTGATTTATACCGTATTATAGGTATGGTCCTTATAGTATGCACACGATTTTATACCAAAATATTGAAGAAGTTGTGGGTTTGTAAAATCAGGGGGCTGTTGAGAAACAGTTGTAGACCTTCCAACCATTGGGAGACTTTTCCAGGCTAGTTTAGTTCCCCTAATCGAGTGGGAATTCAAGAACTTGTGGATCTGTCGTTGAGTGTTTCAAACTTTCAAACCGTAGTGTTTGAATGATGGTGGCGAGGGTGCTCACAATAGTTGGAGAAAATGAACATAAATGCTTTCAATTGTAGTTCAGACATAAGGGTGAGAAAGAAAGAGAGACGGGTTAGTCCAGATGATGTAGTGTCAATCGCTAAGGAGAAGGAGGTGGTGATGCGTAGTCGACTGTTGTATAGGAAATAGAGTGTATGTAGAGAAAGAATGAGGTACAAAAAAATGAAATTTGATATAAAGAAGAAAAAACAAAATGATGTGTTTCGAAATGAAAATAAGAGTGGAATAAAAAAAATATCTTTAACAATGTGAAAATCACGCAAGACTTTATAGCGGTATGAGATAACATTTACTAGGACAAATAATGATAATAATTATAATTAATATGTAATAAAATATAAACCTTGGTGACTTTTTATATACTTTTTTATCTCAAGGAATTGGAACTTTTAACTACCTCCGAACCACATAAATTATTACTATTTATTTTACATTTAATAACATATTAACTTCATAGTTATGATGGGAAACATTTTTATCTTTGTCACACACTCAACACCTATTAATATTTTTCTCAGCACAATAGTGAAATAAACCACACATCTTCCCATAGTTGATTATTAAAACATAAATTCTATTTATTCTTACAATATCTTCATATTCACTAAATGATAGTATATAAAATGTATTGCTTATTTTTTGCATCTTCTATTTTAATTTTAGCACTTAGAGGATGTTTGTTTGTTACTTGATAGAACCATTCAAGTTTGAATGCTGAATCTTTCAATATTCAGTACGTTTGATTGCCGTCTTTTAATGAAAACCGTGCTAAATAAAACAGAATAACATTGCTAAATCATTTAATCTTAAAGTACATTATGAGTCATTAAGCACTATGCAGTTTATCCTAATAAATTTTATTTCACACGTTGTCTTGTTAAACAATCATATCTTATATCTTATAATGTAATAAATCAGTATTAACGTTAAAATGGTATTTTGCATCATTCATATTGTTTATTCGTAATCCTTATCAAACAACATGTTACATTCAGAGGTAATTTCATACAGAGACTTTAAATTATTCAAGTCATGAAATCATTTAGTGCTTAACCATTTTTTTTAACAAACAGGCCAAAAGTTTCAAAACACCAAGTAGGTTTGAGAACACACAAATTAGATTATTACAAGAGGAAGATAGAGGAAAACGAAATGAGAGGTGGAAGGGGGAGGACTCGAGGAGTACACATCTTTCCACCCCCCCCCCCCCCCTACCACACTGCATGTCAGTGCAACTTTAACATACACACACACACCCACACTCAACCCCCCCCCCCACACACACACACATATATATATATATATATATATATATATATATATATATATTGAATCAATATAGGTTTTATGTTTAATCATAGATTTTAAAGATCAAATCTGGACCATTAGATTTTTTAAATCAACAGTCAATATATCATAATGGCATTATTATAATTAATTAAACATTTATAAGATGTAATTATAGAAGGAAGGGTATTATGAGAATCCCCAACCCAAAAATCACGCACCTTGTTTTTTTTCCCTCTAAGTCTCATTCAGCAGAAAATGATAACTTTTACAACCGAAAATGATAACATTTCCAGTTGAAAATGATAATTTTTTCAGATAAAAATGATAACAATATACAACATTCAAAATGATAACATTATCCATATGAAAATGATATAAATAGTCTCTTGTCAGCCAAAAATAATATAAATACACATGTTTTCGGATGAAAATGATAACATTATCCAGATAAAAATGATAAAAATAGACTCATTTTCAGCCGAAAATGATATAAATACACATGTCTTTTAGCCGAAAATGATATAAATACACATGTTTCTAACCGAAAATGATATAAATACATTTCTTCCCGTTGAAATTATATAAATAGATATATTTATAGCCGAAAATGATAAAAATTCTCATGATTTAAAATGATAACATTTTGGTATCCTTTTCACATGGTTTCTATTTTCAAAATAAAATTTTTATAAATATGAGAAGAGCGGTCTTGTTTGAAAGAGGATTAAAAATGAGTAGATTGATATAACCAATGATCTCTTGGCCTAGTGGTTAAGAGGGAGGTGGAAGGCAAAGCCTTCCTTGGAGGTCCTGGGTTCAAACCCAGACAAAGGCGTTTAATTACTAACTTGGCGCGTGGCTTGGGGCTCGCATACTGCCTTATATGGATGTCACTGCGGACCCAGCCCACTAACATACTAACATAACTTCGCTGTTCAAAAAAAAATTTAAAGATTTAAGGGTAAAAAATAAAAATAAAAATTGCGGGTTTCTTGAGAAGTGGCATGAGCTTCAAATTGAAATTGTTGATTCCTATTTTACCCTTCTAAATAAATGACTAAGATTTGGCCTTTAGAGACTATGTTTAAGGGTAAGACTATATATAACTTTGCCATATATGTGTGTATATATATATATAGTGAAAAGATCTTTGATAACTATTTTTACTGCGAGTTTCATTTGTAACCGCCATTAATGTTTATTAATAGAGTTATTTTGGTCTTTTATATAATTTCCAACCATGAATTGCGTCCGGGAGAGTTGTCATTAAAAATCAAGCCTTGATTTTTCCAAAATACCCCTCATTAATGCATCATTAATTAGTTATTAATGTGTCATTAATGCATCATTAATGAGACATCATTTTTATTTGTCACTGATTTATTTTAATCAAAGACCAAGATTGATTTTTATAGTACTCGTAATAATAAATAAATAAATATATATATATATATATATATATCCTCCATCTTATAAAAATAATGTAAACTATCTCGCTAAACTGTCTTATTAAAAGAAGAAAAAATTAAAGCGGTAAAATTGAAAACATTTAATTAATAAACTAAATACAAGATTAAGTTATAATTTAATAGTTCATTAAATTTTAAAAAACTACAAGTCTAAATATTTTTTAAATTAGTTTGGTATTAAAATTGTGGGGGATGAAGTTATAGGCGGTAAATTAGTGGATAACTTTATTCCTGTTTGAACACTATACTTTGCCCTTGCACCGGTTTTTGATCCATTCGTGTCAAAATAATGTGAGAATAAGTGAGATATTGATGAGGAAAAGTACAAGGTTAATATTTAAGTACTATTATTATGTTAACGTAATGTTACAGTTATGAAAATGATTTGTGTTGGATAACATATTCAATTCAAGAATTTAGGGTATGGTATTTGTGAAATCGGGTGTAAGAAAATAAAATGTGTTCGACAACATATCATTTTTTCTACTTTTTATGTTTTCTTTATTTCTTTCTTTTCCAATCAACTTTTTATTGGTTATTAAAATAGTTTTTTTAAAATAATAAAATAAAAATATATATTATTATTTTAAATGATTAAAGCAAAATTAGATTAATTAAATTGCTGTTATAATGTTTAATGATTTATTAAAGCAACATGAGTCGCAATAAATTAGTTGAGGTAATTAATCAAATGATTGATTAGGCTATTCCTCTAAATGTATGTATCTTATGCATAAAACATGTACTACTTAACATTAAGTAGTATTAAAAAGTTTTAAAAAAGAGAAAGTTAAAATGCTATATAATGTAGTATAGATATAGATATAGATTTATAAGATAGAAAAAATAAGGGAAAATTCTATATATTTATTGGCGACGGTGAGTGAGGAGAGAAACTCGACTTGGATTTATAGCCATTAGATCAAAGTAACTTTAAATCACAACCATGTTAAATCAAGTTGAAAAAGGCAGCACATATTTCCTATATAACATGTGTAATTCTCACATTTAAAACATGTTTTATATGTTGTTAATAGAAAATTCAACTAATCTGTTATTATCCCATACCAGGTGGATGGTTTGTTATCACTTAAAGATAAATGGGTCAAACAATCTCCTAATTAAGTCCTATATATTTGATGAATATAAGCGGCTCCTTCTCCTTTTTGCTTGAGTTTTCTCTCCCAATTACTATGATTGAATATATTTAAGTCACTCTTTCAATACCTTCCACTCCTCACCTGCATATCTATCTCCATATAATTAAAATGTCTTGTAGAGAAGGTTTAACACGTGATCAATAGCCTTAAAACTACAATTGGTATCACTCTAATGTATATTCGTAGCTTTTAAGATTTATATGTAACTGAATTAATGCAAACGATGATGAATTGAAGTTACACAACGCTATGGTGTGAATCATGGTAGAAGCTATTAGCGCCATCAATGCAACCTCCTAACAAAATCAAGAAAAAGATGCCTATTCTATGAGAGGCTCAACTCAAGATCTAATCTCAAACACAATTGCAAGCTTTGAGGTTAACTTAGACCTGACTTTCTCAATATTTAAAGTACGTTGTGCGCTAAGAGAAGCTAATTGAGATTGTAATGTCCACTGATAATAGTGATATACATAGTTCGAAAATCTTTCATAAACTACCCCATTCTTTTTAGAAAACTATTAATTAATGATATTTAGTTATTTGCTCATTATAAGGTCGCTGCTACTTCACTTTGTTACTAAATTGATCAATATTATGAGTAATACTCCGTTATCGGATTGACTCGTGCTGGAAATGGGTTCTTCCCTCTCATTTCCTTCTAGGTTTTCGCTTCCTTCCTAGTACACCTGCTAGACCCATACTCATTACGAATGTGTTCACCAGACATGTAAAAACCTTCGCCTGGAATGTGAGCAAATATATCATGTCGATTGCTCAACCGTACTTTGGCTATCTTACGTGGAGCTGAATTAGGTTTTTTCGGTGTTCTCCTGGATGCCGAAGGCATCCTTGGGGTAATCTCATAGTTCCTACGGGGTGATGATTCTATTGTTAACTATATTCGAAGAGTGCATGATTAACCAACTTTCCATGACATTAATGAATTATTTGTAGTCAGTCAAAACTATTCTCTCCCGTATTGACTATTACAATAATGTTGATATCTATATAAATATGTTTCTCATAACTTAAATGTTGAAGTCTTATTTACGGTAAAAAATGTTACAACAAATACTTAATCAATTGACAATGACAGCTCTTGGAAACCATATCTTAGAAAGTACTGATTAGGAAAAATTTATTTATAATCTTACTTCCAATAATGTTAGAAGAACTTTATAATTTATATAACTATGTAAGATAAACTATTTATACCACCGACCTTTTTTTAATTATTGATATAACGAATATCTTAGTATTAGTAAAATTTTGCTCATATGTGTGTGTGCGTGCAAGCATGTGTGTATAAAAAGAGCACATTTTTCCTCTCCGCATAGAGCCTCAAAAATTCATAGGACGCCTCTGATGTTTCATTTGCATTATGTTTAGTTAATTTCATCATTAAAGTAATATTTTGAAGTTCATCGTATTTACTGTTTTAGTTAGTTCATAAAGCACAGAGAAAATTTGGCCCGAAAACACTATTGTTCTTTATGCAAGGTACATATATATAATAATAAGATAAATACTTTTTGCAGCTTATGATGTAGACATACATGCTAAACACATTTAACTATATATATGTGCGACATCTGGGCAAGGAACATGAGAAACCTATCAATTAGATGTACTGTTTATTATCAAGTTTATTAGGAGCAAAATATTTATTCATTAAGCATAAAGCTTCTAGCATGTTTGTGAATTGAGTAACTGTTATTAACACCACACATTATATAACTATCGGTGAATAATTAATAAAGTTTGAAATTATCACAATAATAACCTAGAATTTATAATAAGTTAATTTACATGGATTTATATCAAAGTGGCAAGATGGATGAGTAGAGTTGGATAACATCTTGAAATGGGTCAAGTCAAATCATATCAATTTTTGAAACGGTTAACGGGTTAGTTCAACCCTTTTTTTTTACAAGTTTTTTCAATTCACAAGATTCAATTTAAAATTAATTAATGAATAATATTGTTATGTTTTAAACAAATTGATTAGATAACATTGAAATAATTGTTATTTGAATTAGGTGAATTTCTTGTGTTTCTATTTTATCATAAAAACGGTCCCATTTTAACCCATTACCTGACTAACACCGTTATTTTAGCCGTAACACATTGAAGATGAGAATTAGCGTAATAAAGGAGTCCCAATCATCATACGAGAGCATCTTTTGGTAATGTCACATAAACTCTAACAAGGAATAATAATTTAGCACATATGAACATTAACATCGAGCATAAGTTTAGCATAAGCTTATACAAAAGAGGCCTCAAGAAGTTAACTTGCCGATTGGTTTTGAGTTCTAAAAATACATAATAATCATGTGTGTTTCCTTTATAAAACATTAGAATAATATTTATTAAAATAGCGTACCCAGTACTCGCACAAAGCACCGGTATTATACTAGTTAAGGTTGGGTAATGGCTTGACGTTTTTACTTAATTTATGCTTTGTCAACATAATTTGAACACATTATATAACACAAATAACAAAAAAAACAAACAAATACCATCACCCCAAAGTATATGGTCTCACATAGAAATATACCAATAAATCAAATACAAAATTAATTCATAAGTTACTGCTTCAAGTTCAATGAACACATTGGATCCTCACAATTAGGTCATCCGGGTACGGTATCTATCCAATGGATCTTTAAGAGACACCCTTTCATGGTATACCCTCCATGCGTAATCTTCAAATGGAAATGCATTAAATATATTTTCTCTAGACTCTTGATGAGCATCTTTATTTTCGTGGTCTTCGTCACTAATCACCGCCCTCGGAAGGAGGCTAGAGACGGTACTCTCTAGCGGTAATGTTACCAAGAGAGACATTGATACGGATGAGGAATCAGTATTTTCTTCCATGTTTAACATCGGTATTCCTTTTGCTTTCTTCAATTTTCCATTGCTCCATACCTATGACAAAAAATGCGTAGAAAATAACTTTATCAGTGGTTTTCATCACTTATTAATGATTACAAATTAACTTCCTCCACCTTAACAGGTTTGCGGAAACAACCAAGCTATTCTTGGATGTACGTAATGGTTTCCTTAATCCTTACTCTTTCTAGACATCCAAGATATTTATAGAATCAAGCCATCCACTAAATTTTAATAACTTTAGTGAAAGACTTATAAAACTTGTTAATTATTTAATAATAATAATAATAATTCCTTGAGCCAAAACAAGTTGAGATGAAACGACAAAACAAAAATTAAGTCAAGATCAAATCGATGGCTCACCTAGAAATAAACTCTAAAATATATAATAATACGTTTCGTGTCAAATAACAACAATAAAATAGACTTTTAATCATGGCCCGATCAAAGCTAGGATTTCGTATCCCACACACAATACGCGAGCTAACTTAAAATATCTAATCTATCAAACCACATTAATATTTGTTTAACTTAATTAAATCAGGCACTTGGGTCCATCTGTCACTCATCACGGCTGACACAACCCAATTCCATGATTTTCTGTTTATATGAGTATTTATTATTAATTTTGTAAGATTTTCCTGATTTAATAAAATACAAAAAACTAAGAAGTTACATATAACATGTTAGAAATGACGTCTACTACTCTTCTCATTTTCGTTAAAATGATTATTATTATACAACAATCATTAATTATGACATTTATACCATGTTATCACTTTTTCCTATCCGATTTTTATTCTTTAAAAGTAAAATTGTCTAGTCAAACACTTTTTATTGTATGTAGCAAATTGTTAGATGTTTACAAGTCACCAAAAGAAATTGTAACATAGCAATATCAAGATATTGAAGGACTGTTATTACTGATATAAGTCTTGTTATAAACAAAAGCTACATATTTAGATTCAAGTTTGATAAAATGTTAACTTTGTTTTACATACCTAAAATAATATTTTTTTTAGTACATTAATGAATTTTTGGTGGATATCCAATAGCCAAAATGATTTTAACTTGCAAAAGAGAGATACCGAGTTTTAACCTGAGCGATATCTCCAAGGGTGACCAGGATCGAATCCATTTGTGTCGACATGGATACCCGACCCTGATCCGTTAATAAATAACAACTTTGGCTCCGAATCTGATAATGCAACCCGACCACATACGGGTAAAACTTGACAGACCCACCCATTTTATCACCCGAATGATCACTTATCCACATCAACGAACAAACACCAGCCGGATCATCTCGGGTCGGATTTTGTAACCCGATGGCGGACGATAGCGCTTCCACGACAAGTAAACCAATTTTCTCCATTTCTTGAGTGAACTCGCGCAGATAACTCAAAGATAACTCGGACGAATCGGCTGAGCAAGACGAGTCAAGAAACAACGACTCACCACCTTCATCGTCATCGTCATCGTCGAAACCGAGCGGCCAGTTTTTTGGGAAGTGTTGATGTTTCTGGTGGCTAGAGAGGTTAAAAATAGAAGCCGAGTCTGACTCGGCGGCTCGAGCGAGTTCGGAGGGTATAGAGTGGTTAGTGAGTTGGAAGAAGCCGAGTTCGGAAATGGAAGGAAGGGTGGATGATACAGAGGAGTGGAGGTCGGTGAAGGGGATAATCGGAGGAGTAGTGGCGGTGGATAGTAAAGAACGGCGGCGGAGTAATATAGGAGTGTTGGCGGTGTTAGAAAGTGACGGCGGCAGCCGGTGGAGTAGACGGGAAAGAAGATCGTTGGCGGCTGAGTCTGTGTTGGAGGTGAAGTTGGTGGTGGAGGGTGTCGGAGGCGGTGCTGACGTGGTACCGCTCGCCGTCGGGAAGTGGTGTTGGTGATTCTCAGCCGATGAAGCCATCGATATTTTGTCGCCGGCAATGTTTTCGTATTCGATTTTTCGATTGTCTTAAACTGTTGGGGTATTTGCTTTCATTAAATACTAGTAAAATTCCTAGGAGAATCAAAAGTCCACCGGTGACGTTATAAGTTCAACCTATTTTTTAAAAATTAAATTAAATTAAATTAAGATAATACATTTAACCTTTAACTTTCCTCATTTCAAAACTCAAGTGTACAAAGTGTACTCTCTCAATTTATTGTATGTAGTTTAAGTTTATATCTTTTTAAAGGGCCCCTTTTCCCACCATTGTCATTTGCCTTCTTGATTGTGTTCGTCCGATCGATTCTTAGGTTTGTTTAGTTATTTAGATCTAGTTGTGACATTTCTGTGTTAAATTAAATAATTGCCTCGAATTCCAATTCAAATACATGAAACGAACTTTCTTAAATAAAACTCGAAAACACTTCTTTTTTTAGTTTTCTTTTAAATCCTTCACTTTTCTTAGTAATTTTTTTTACTTTAGCTAAAAGATAGAGAAGCTTCATTCAACAAGTGTTTATTAGATGGGAAAGCTTTTTAAATTTTTGAAGCTTCCATGTCCTAAACAATATGGATTTTGTTACCCAAAGATTAAATAATATGAATAAAAAGTAAAAGAAATAAAGCAATATTAAACGTGGATTCTAGCTGCTTATTTAATGTAACTTTATTACCAAATGACTTATAATTTAGCGGTATCAGATTTGTAAAGTGTCGGCAAATCCCGTGGTGAACATTAGATTTAGGAAGTGTGTGTTCATGTTCAAAAAAAATAAAAATTAATGCAACTTTATTAATTAAGTAGAATTCGATAAGGATGTGATAAAAGCTACTGGAATTTCGATCTGCAAATCTTGCCTTGTGATCTCTGATTTTTGTAATAGTAGGACCGGAGATAAGATGCCACTTGTAGGTCTTTCTAAAATTTCGGGATTATTGATCACAACATGATTAGATAAACATATATTTTAATGATAGATTAGTTGCTTAGTTATAAATAATGTACGTTTGTTTGTATAACTTTGGGTCTATGTTATTTTGAGATTTGACTATGGATGTAAACGAACTGAGTCATATACAAACTTAATTGGTATTTATTGAGTCGGGCTTGCTTACTATTTTTTAGTTTCGAGCTCGATCGTGATGTTGTGATTAAGCTGAGCTCATTTAAAATATATGAAGCTCGGGTATGGCACATTTAGACGTGTTTAGGCTCGAGTACTATTTTAGAATTTTCATTGAAAGGATATATATAAATATAATAAGATATAAGTTATATTATATATAAAGCTTTTTTAGACTCAAGAATTTATACGAGACTACTTTTTCGAGTCTCAAGCTCAAACTCGCTTGTTAAGTGAGTTTCAGCCTAGACTCAAACTCATTAAAATTCTGACTCTTTTTGAGCTTTAAGAATCCTATATCGAGTGGCTGACTATAAGTAATTTGAACTTTGAGGACATTGTTAGACAAGTAAAAAGGTGGATGGTATATGATTTGTGGACCCTTAAATTCTGAAAAATAGAAAAATATAAATAGTACAACAACTTTAATTTAGGCAATAGAATGGCAGGCTAGTGGCATGTTGTGAGGAATCTTGTGCCCATGGTGGAGTGGGTGTGTTTACAAACTTCTATGGTGGAATAAAGGGAAAGACATACCACTCTCTTTTCCAAGTTTCAATGAAAGCCCAAACTGATACACAATTAAACCACATTTACATACCACTATACTAGAAATTTTCTCTTCATGAAACTTATATCAATATATGTAACAAAATTAAACAAATGATAAAAAAATAGAATAAGTGGATATCAAATGTCTATTTTTTTACTAAGTATGTTTTATGTATAACAATAATTTATCATATATAATAATACTTTATAAAAAATTATTAAATTTGTATTTAAACGAATATGTTGTTTGATACCCATGTACCTCCATTCCCACTACCACCACCAAAACCACCATAAACACCCGCCTTCATGTCTACCAATGCCACCGCTCCCACGGGACTACGCCTCGTTGATGGTGATGCTCCAACCATCGAGGCTAGCTGGTTGTTCATCCATTCCATTTTGGTGATGGATCTGGTTCAGTGATCTATTCGGTTTACAAATCTGGATTTCGATTTTGCTTGTAAAATCTTGAAGGGGTTTGAAGCCATAACACAAGATTGATTTCATATAGGTCTTGTTTCATATGGCGATTTATTCGGATGGGCTTACATATCTTGTTCATAAAGACTCCCTTTTTTGAAACACTCATATACACATCGATACATATCTTGTTTCTAAAACCCACACACAAGATCATTTTTTGAAACCCTAAATCAATGGCTTTTGTATGAGATTCGAAATGCATCTAATGTTCATATGGCAATTTCCTCATTTTGTTTTTAATGTATATTTTGATCTTTTTTTAATACAATGTGTTTCAAAATTGATTTTATGTGCATATGGCGATTCCCTGTTACTGAGGCGTGAATGATTTTCTCTTCTTCACCTGCGATTTATTCAGATCTTGAATCGATGAACAAGGGGGATACGATGAATAGAAGAATGTGATGAACACCACGAAGATGAATGCCAATATGGGTTTATCCATTGTTCTTTGGGTTGTTGTTTTTCATCTTGAAGATGAAGACAAATATGATTGAATAATAACAATAATAATAATAACGATGATAGTAATAAATAAAATGGTAATAAAAATAAAAAATAGAATAAAATAATAAAAAATCAATAGAGAACTACTTAACATATGATTGTAAGTCCACTTACACACAACATTTTCATTCAAGTAGTAGTTTATTATATTAATCTCAAAATTAAATCAAACATAATTTTTTATATTTTTGTTTACATAACCCTACAATTAAATAGTAAGGAGGATTTGTTATCCGCTACGGCATTTTAAAATATTTACGTTTTGTTATACAAGTTGATCTTTTTATCGATCAAGTTTATTTTCTATTTTTTGTATTCAAAAGCGAACGAGATATCTTATTTTAGTTATATTTACTAAAGTGTAAAAATCTATATAATTTAGGTTAACATGAAAAAATGATATAATACAACAGAGTAACCATAGTAAAACAAAGTAACAATAATGATAAATATTACAAAATTAATAAAAACAGACATAGATGTATATAAAATTTAAACCATAAAAAATGATTTTTTAAGTATTGCGATTTTAGTCTAATCGACTAATTAACATTACTTTTAATAAAGTTTTAATAACCTATTTACACAAATATTTAACTAGATAGGAAAAAAAGAAAAAACAGCAAAAACTGACTACTAAATTCACTTTAATTTTTATTAAAATAGTAATAATCTACTTAAATTAATTTAACTAAAAATGAAAAAACAAAAGAACGCAAAAAATAAAAGTGTAATATATTTAAGAGTTTAGTTCCTCCAAATGTATCCAACTTGTCACCTTTTGCTATTGTATGTACTGAACTTTTAAAGTTACCTTTTAATGTACTGGACTTTCAAAAGTTACCATTTTATGTATCCGGTTACCTATTCTTCAGGTAACCGGTAATTCTCTGATTTTTTTCTTTATTTTTATTGCCACGTCATTAAATCCATAGCCACATCAGACTTACATATTTCTTGAAGAAAAAAATGAAGAACAGGAATATGATGAAACCCAGATCAAGAGAAGATGAAGAAACCAAACCAAGAACAAGAACCCTAATTGATTGTA
This sequence comes from Dittrichia graveolens, assembly GCA_038502395.1. Classification (NCBI taxonomy): domain Eukaryota; kingdom Viridiplantae; phylum Streptophyta; class Magnoliopsida; order Asterales; family Asteraceae; genus Dittrichia; species Dittrichia graveolens. The sequence goes on from JARJIL010000002.1 coordinate 97,129,247, forward strand.
GATATTGTCTTGAAATCGATTGTAGATATGGTCTTTAAATCAGATATGAATCGATTTCTGATGTAGTCTTATTTGTTTCAAAAACCAAACAAGAACCCAAATCTGGCTTTAAACGAACAAGAACAATCAAGAACACATAATCGAAACAATAAATTTCATACCTTTGAAGATGAAGATGAAGCAGATTTGGACTAAGAAATCGATGAAACCTTTTGAACTAAATCCACAGACCTCGTTTCTATGGGAAATCTGCAAATGGACTAAGAAATCGATGAAGCAGATTAAAAAAAACAGAGGTCGATGAAGCAGAATCGGAACCCTAAACGAAATCGTCGTTCGATATGAACAATCAAACATGCAACCAACAAAAGAAGGAAATCGAACCTGCAACCAACAAAATCGGAACCCTAAACAAAATGTTCATTCGATAAAAACCCTAAATTGCAGATGAACCCTAAATCGTCGTTCGATGAATCTGTGATGAACCCTAGATAGTGCAATGTACGAAATCGCCCATGATGAACCCTTAATCGTCGTTCGATGAATCTTTGATGAACTCGTCGAAGATCGGGTTTGAAGAACAAATCTATAAGATCTGGTTTGGGTTTGGTTTTGATGAGATCGTATGTTGAAGATCGAAGATGGTCGAGGATCTGGATGGACAGATCTGAAATTCACTATCACTGATGAAATCTTTGAAGAAATATGGTTGAAGATTTGATGAAACAAAACCGAAGATGGTAGGTTGAAGATCGATGATTTGGGTTTGGGTTTGTATTATTATTATTATTATTATATTTTCTTTATTTTTATAAAAGGTAACATTTGTCACTCGCAACGTCAGATCCACGTAAGCTCCATATCAGCGTAACCTGTGCCACATCATCACATAACCTACTATACCAGGTAGAGTACATTAAGTGGTAATTCTTGTAACTTCAATACATTAAAAGGTAACTTTAAAAGTTCAGTATATACAATAGTAAAAGGTGACAAGTTAGATACATTTGGAGGAACTAAATCCTATATTTAATACATATTTAGGTAAAAAAAAAAAAAAAAGAAAGCAAAAATAAATAAGTTACATCAAAAGTTTAAAATATAGAGAAAAGAAAAGGTACCTTAAAATGAGTAATCCATTCGTAGAACCTGAGTTGAGGGCCTCAAGGAGTCGAGGAGAATGTGTGTATCAATTACGCCAACAACTTCACCTAGTAATTTTAAGGCATAATGGTTAACTGTAGAAATGATACTATTAGTAAATGTTATATAATAATAGTAAAATAAATATTTATTATTAATTTGTTATTGTGTTAAAATCACGAGCATTCATAACTTTTATTTCTTTTGTTATATCATTTTTTTCTTCTATTTCTCTTCTTTTTCTTCTATTTCTCTTCATTTCACTCCTATCATTTTAACCTTTAAACTCTACATTCATCTTCCTAAACTATCTGTATTTCACATATTTTGTTTTTTATTACAACTATTATTAATTTAAATAATTTAATTTTTATAAATAATTTACAAAAAATAATATAAAATATTATTATTCATAAAATCAAACTAATATTTAATATTACATCTACTTATATATAAAAACAACACGTGTTGCTCTAAATAGTTTATAACTTTTCCACCAACAAGTCAAATCTTTGTAGATCTATCACCGGTCTTCACGGCTTTCTTACTACAACAAGTCAACAACAATCCAATCTCCAACAACCCCCAAACCCACAACATCGTACTCAAGTCAGTAATGTTCTCCTTATTCATTACTTTTGTCCTTTTTCTTTATTTTCAGTCCAGTCATGTGAAAGATTCATATCTTTGATTATATGGGATCTTACAAGCCTCTCCTACACGTATCCTTGATTGACCTAGTTTTTTTCATTTTATCGATGAATGCACTCATGGAAGCATCCCTCCATGTCCACATAACGGAGACTCCTCAGTATTCGATTGGATCCGGACTAATTCTAAACATTGGTCTGGGGTAGAAATCCATCCTTTGCCTCTGTTAATTTCTCTATGCTATGTTTTAGGGTTTCTCAGTTAGCGCTAAACCTAATCTAGTGAAAGAACTGATTCAAGCTTCTAAACTTTTGGTGGAGATCTGAATGGTTTATTGAGAGAAGCTTTGACTTGGAATTTTGAAAAAGATGTGTGCGCTCCAAGTGTTTGATTAATTTCAAGAGTAAAAAAAATGAGGTTTATTGTTTTTCTATGTGTGAATTCCGTAATAGACACATGATTTGGGAATAAAAAGGCTTGGTTTGGTGAGTATATTGGAGAGTAAATGTTTTGGGTTTAATTCAAGCATTAATTACATTTATGGTCATCATCTCACCTCATGATAATTTGATCTTGGTCATTCTTAGCTAACGAATTTAAAAAAGCTTTTAAGATGGCATCATCTCTTTCTCTTTTCTAAAAAATACTTGGTAACCTTGTTGTTTTGAGGTTTTATTAGGTTTTTTCTAATGATTTGTCTCAACATAAAATAAAAGAAAATATATTATTTTAAAATTATTTATGTGTGATTTCCTGTGGTTCACAACTAGGATACGATATAGATTTTTCATGATTCCTCTGGGTTAGTATTAAACCTTCTTTTAATGATTTATGTTTATGTAAAGTAGTGTTTAGATTTTATGGACGTAATTGAGATGTCTTAAAGGTATTTGATAATATATAGGCTTTTATTGTTTGCTTCTTTACAGAACTTTATTAAGATATTTGAAATTCAAGCATCTGCTATCCTTGTTTGCATAAAGTTAATATATAATTACAAAATTGTATTCTCTGTTGAATAATTATTAATTTAAAGTTTAAGCAGGATTATAAGACTAGATATTGTTAATTATATGTCTGGATCAATCTTCATATATCTTGATATAGCTTGAGGAATAATGACAAACTCCTCATGGTAAACTTGGAATGATAATTTCATTTTGCATAAAAAATCACCCAACTTTGATTCTAATCGATAGTCAGATTAAAACTGATATAAAGTATGTTGTTTATATGTTTGTGAGAATGCAGACATGCACTAATCATTTTTCTTACGGATGTATGCAATAAAGATCTATAAATATATCTTTTGGCTTCGTTAAATCTATGACCTTAAGTTACATATGAATCATGTTGGTTTTTAATTTCTATTGTCAAGATGTAAAATATATAACAAAGAATCTAAAAATCAGGTTGGGTGGCATGGTTTTGTTTTTCTTTGTTCAAATATTGAACCTCTTTGGCATGCTTCTTGTTTTTTAAATATTTTTGTTTTCCAAATTAGTGGTATATTGTTGTTTGCCATATTTTACCTACTCTATCAAACTATTAATTTTCATATTTCAAAGTTCTCATATGAGAATTACAACAATCAATATTCTTCAAAGTCTAATTTTGTTTATCATTTGATGCTTGAAGTTTTGTTTCACTCAATCAGTGAAACAACTAACATTAATATTTATGGGCCATGCAAATGCATGGCCAAGAACGTAACTGGTATTAATAATAAAAAATACATGATTTCAAATAAAAAATATAACTAATTGTTGTCGTTGTTGTTCCATGTAAGCTTTGAAATGTGTTCGATTAAATTAGCCCGAAGGTTATGATGCGTTTATCGAGTTTCAGACTTCTTGAAGGTTAGCGTTGAATTGTTGCTCGCTCTCTCAACCTCATCCTCCTTATTAACTTGATTAGTGTTTTCATATAAACGGCAAATCGTGTTATCTTCGTCTTCCAATATCATATTGTGTAATATGATACAAGCGTACATTACTCTTCATATTTATCCGGGTGCTACGATCTTGCAAAGTTTTGTATTATGTGTAAACGTTGTTTTAGCACACCAAAACAACATTATACGTTCTCCCATGTCGCTTCTTGCACAACTTTAAATTTATACGTATTTGATCAATAGGGCATGTGAATGGTTTGACAAATGTAGCTCATTCCGGGTATATCTCATCTGTAAGATAGTAGCCGTGTTTGTAGACTACTCTGTTTACTTGAAACGGACACTCGTATGGTTTCCCATTGTATACATCGTTAAATAACGACGACTGGTTAAACACATTAAGGTTATTGTTGGACCCGACAACCTTAAAGTATACATGTCAAACCTAGAGATCCTGTGATGCCATTGTCTCTAGCATAATAGTCAGCCGATTATGGTCACCTATCATGTACTGCCTGTGCCATGAAGTTGGGTATTTCGCCCAATCACAATGTATACAATTTAGGCTTCCTAACATGTTTGAAAACCCGTGCCTAGATTCATGTGTGGCATATAATTGTTGAATATCATCATAAGAAGAGTTACGTAAGTATCGCTTACCGTAAAGTTTGATAATACCTCTGAAGAGGTTTTGTATGCATTCTCGGGCAGTTAATGCCGCCATCTTCAAGTATTCATCGAAAAGGCCAGCGGATACCCCATATGCCATTTGTCGAATTGTCAGGGTATACTTTTACAAAAGAGATAACCTTTTTCTGCCTGTGGCATCATAGCCTTATTGAAAAATGCATACTCCCACTCAAAATCCTCCAATATTAGTAGGAATAGTCTCCAATAAGTCGGTGTGTGCAGCTTCACGGTATCGAATTTGATCAGTTCCTCTCTGTCTTGGTTCCGAACTTTGTGCTTCATCATCAACGAACAACCTCGTTATAGTTGTGTTTAATATTCCATGAAATAAATCGATACTCGTTTTTTGATATACGGCAAGATGTATTCCTCCATTTAAAGACGATCTCAACCATGAAAACAAATCATCCAACGATGAATGAAGACGATGTTTGTTTTTTTATATAAGACGCCAAACTCGAACCAACCGGATGATAGAGGGTGCGATGGTGTCGCATGTATATGCGCTCGGTTTAGAAGTAAGAAATCACAACCATTTTGCAATTATCCTCTATGACGCGATACGTCCAAGACAGTCTCCAACTACTCTGGATTAACCATAGATGATCAAACGCACCCTTCTCATAGAACATTCACACACGCAAGATGCTTAATAGAAAAATTGAAGAATTATGAAGCAATAGGAAGGACGGAGCTCGTCAAATTTCAAGCTTTTTGCTATGTTTGCCAAATTATTTCACAGAACTCCTCAGGAATCTTCTCCACATGAGGTAATTTTTACCCTAGATTTTAGATTGGGTCTATGCGTTGTGATTGAATTTAATTCGGTCACCAATTACGATTTTTTTGCGTCACTTAGTCTATGATCAGCTCAAGATTTAGTGTTTCTTTCATTTTATGGAGCTTGATATTGTTACGATTTGTTCGTTGCCATTGAACAATAAACTTTTTTAACGAAAGCAACGGAATTTGATAATTACCGTTTCTTGGTGCGTATAAGAAGTTTATGAATAACATAGCGGCATGAATTGTAGAATTCAACTCTGCCAGAGTTCAACACTGTTTGTGCACAAACATTGAGGCACATGAACAACAAATGAAGAACCCAAGGATTTAGGAGGAAAATAGCACTGGGCAAAATTGCAAAACCTCCTGCTCCCTCATTCCGGTTAGCAGTAGGAACATGTGTTTATACCTCATAGACTATATTATCTCAGGCCAACGAACGCAAAACATATATCATATCTCCAATGCAACTACAATGAAGGAAAAATACTGGTCTTGTAGTATACAGCCAAACATCAACCACAGAATGTAGTGGTGATCTGGTGACAATGGTTATGAAAATGGAAAAGCCCTATGGTAAATTAGGAACTTTCTTACATTAGTAACATTACATGATTGGATGGACCAGATTTCACTTTCAGAACCACCACCATCACATCACTGGAAATGTGCAGATTTGAATGATGATGGTTTTGCATTGCAGTTCTTTGTTATTTACGTTGTTGAAAGGTGAAAACATGAGTCATGATTGTGAATACTGGGGGATGCATGCCTCATATTCAATACAAGAAATTCCTAGTTTGTAAATTATTTAGGGGATATTGTGTAATCAAGTATAGTTACATAAACCATATTGGGGATTAAAAATCTGTTTTGGTGGAGTAATACCTAATGTATAGTAATAGTTCCTTAGGGTGTCCAACCAACTGGTAGATGTGTTCAAATTCTTATAGGATCAAGTGTGTGAGTATTTGTAATTCACAAACAAGAAAGAACTATGCTCATGTTCTTTTTTCCCTACCATAGTAATAAATTTGGGAAGCGTTTATTACAATATCCCTTGGATACTATTAAGTATTTTGCTAGCTCAAGCATTATCTGACCTGACTATGTTCTGCTAATTTTAAACACATATCTTATATCCCATTGCTTACCATAGAAGAAGAAAAGAACTGCTGTCCGGATTCTTATGCCTGTGAGTCTGTTACCATTGTTGCTTGCAGCACAACACTCCGTGGTCATTTGGATTTATCTGGGTTTACAATATGCCTGTTTTATATGGCACTTGTATTAATATAAAAGAACCTTCTATAGGTTACTGTGGCAAAGTTAGTAAGTTATTTGTAATAATAAGGTTAATCTCCATTTTATCTCTTTCTTTCTTCTTCATTGCATCCTTTCTAAATCTCGGGATCTTTTCTTCTAAGTGGTTGATAGACTGTTCTTTGTTATCTTTAGTAGATCTCTCATTACACTGGCCTATTATGGCGCATGGTTTTGTGTTGTTTATAGAAAAATAGCATATGTTAGATGTTTGTTTTTGCTATACTGCCCCATCAAAGTATCTTCTGTTTCTGTTTGTTCTTCATAACTGTTTTCTATTTGAAAATCCATACATGTTTTTTTTTGCAGGATGTTCTACAATTGAAAGACTTTGAACCACGCGTTGTTGTTCATTATGGGATCCCATCTACTGCATCAATCCTGGCATTTGACCCCCTTCAGCATCTATTAGCTGTGGGCACACTGTGAGTATAGTATCCTTCTTTCCAATAGCTAGACAACACAAGCTATTATTCAACCTGCTTCAAGTGCCGTTGTCAATGGGTTTAGTCATTAAATATGTGGAAAAAAGAACTTCAGAATTTTTTTAATAATGTGTTTCCTTCTTTTGTGCCAGATTTCATTATATTTCTTTAAACCCTCCATTCTTCTTCCCCTCTTTTCTGTATGACGTGCTATTACATCTATGTGATTAGTGCTAAATCTTGTTGCTATTTACTTTATTGTTTTTTTTCTGGTACTCCAGGGATGGCAGGATAAAGGTTATTGGCGGTGATAACATTGAATGCCTTTTAATATCTCCAAAGCCAGTACCCTTGAAACACCTAGAGGTTCTTGAGCTTGACATTCTTGGCTTCCATACACCCATAATATCAATTTCTGATTCTTTATTTGCCGTTACTTTATTATTCGTAAAGAGATTAATCAATCACAGAGTAGCATATTTTGGTACTACACAAGACAATGAAAGATGTCTATTGTCTAGTGCTATATATGTTACTCTTTTGTCTAAATCATAATCTGCTTTCTTTTTCATGTCGTGTTACATGTAATATACCCCTCCGAATAGATAAATCATGCCACCTCTTGTTTAACTAACCTTCTTCTGTTTACTTGCAGTTCATAGAAAACCAAGGCTTTCTAGTCAGTGTCTCAAATGAAAATGCGGTACAGGTATACTATTTCGACATTTGAATGTATGTGAAACTTCATCTCTTGTGCCCTGCAACAAGTCAAAGAGTTACTTCAGCTACTATTTGTGCTTCTGACTTTGACAGGTCTGGGATCTAGAAAAGAGGCTATTGGCTTTTAATTTACAATGGGAATCCAATATAAGTGCATTCTCTGTAGTTTGTGGCACTAATTACATGTAAGTTTCCCCACATTTGACTTTTACATTTCATTCGAAACCATATAAAGAACGTAGCTTTAAAAGAGTTGACTACTGCATGCAGGTATGTTGGAGATGATTATGGGTACTTATCTGTCTTAAAATATGACATTGAAGAAGGAAATATCCAACACATGCCTTATCAGATTCCTGCGGATCTCATAGCTGGTAATGCTGACTTTACTAATTGGTGGTTGGTAAAAATGATATATTATTACTTTTTTGCTGGGAACGTCTGCATCAACTGTTTTAACATTATAAACTACCTCTGATAGAAGTCACTTCTCTGTTGGATCAAGTCTTGTTCAAATTCTTAGGCAGAGTGTTTAGTAGGCCTTCCTGAATTTGTTGTGATATGTTTTCTTGTGCATTTGAGACTGCTTTTACTTTGGAGTACTAGCATCTTTGCTTCTTTAGGGAACCACAATATAATGATTTAGCTTTATCTTTAAATTTCTATTACAACTCAAGTATTCTGGAATGTGACCGTAACAAATATATTTAGGTTAAGAAAAATAGAAGAGAAACATCAAACTGAATCAAAATGCTTGGAAATAAAACCTCTGTGAAGTATTATTTCCTTAGAAATCTAGTTCTTGAAAGACGTGTTATGAAGAATGTGAATTGTAGATGAATGTGTGGCCAAGCAATGAAGGATAAGAAAGTTACAGACCTTGTGCCAAGGTGATGTCCTTTTTGAATGGTGAGTTACTTAAATTAGACTGCTAGTTACTAAAATAATAATTGGAATTGAACTTCCTACCGTTAAAACTGGAAAACAAAGTCGTATATTCGATGATTGTATATTACATAAACCACGTTTACAAGGCAACATATATAAGAAATACATTTACACTTTGAACCCTCTAATATAATAATATATACTAAGTACACTTAATTGTCTAATATTCCCCCACAAGCTAAGGCTGGGGAACGACCTGTAGCTTGGACCGTAAAAGTAGAAATCGTTGTGAGGGCAACGGCTTGGTGAACACATCCGCGACTTGGTCATCAGTGGATATGAATTGAACCGAGAGTTTCCGTTGGGCTATCTTTTGTTGAATGAAATGGAAATCAACCTCTACATGCTTTGTACGTGCATGGAAGACAGGATTAGTTGAAAGATAAGTAGCACCAAGATTGTCACACCACAAGGTAGGAGCCGTCTTAACAGGAACATAAAGCTCACACAATAGATCTTGAAGCCATATAAGTTCGGCAACAGTGTCTACAAGGGCTTTGTATTCGGACTCTGTTGATGACCGGGAGACGGTCTTATGTGTTCGTGCAGACCACGATACAAGATTTGAGCCCAAATAGATAGCATATCCCCCGGTGGATCGACGGTCGTCTGGGCAACCAGCCCAATCTGCATCAGAAAAGCCCGTCAGCGAGTTGTAAGTAGAGTCCGTGTAAGCATGGAGGATGGTGCCAGAGGCATGCATAAGTCATAAACCATGATTAGCTGTGCCCTGCAGGTAACGAAGAATGCGTTTGACTGTAGACCAATGATTGTCTGTGGGAGAGTGCATGAACTGAATCATGACTCATGCGAGAGACCTCAACACCGAGAAAATAGGAGAGAGGACCCATATCCTTGACAGCAAAGGATCGGTTCAGGCTTTGTACCACTTTTTCAATAGCCTATGGATTATTCCCGGTCAAAATAATGTCATCAACATAGACCAACATGTACAAAAGTGTACCCCTGTTGGAGTAAATAAAAAGCGAGGGATCTGTTTTGGATCCCTAAAAACCAAGAGAGGCGAGGGCCACGGACAGCTGGTGGAACCATGCTCTCGGTGCCTGTTTTAACCCGTATAAAGATTTGTGAAGAAGACAAACGTGATCAGGTTTTTCCGGGTCAACAAAGCCAAGTGGTGGTTATAGATAAACCGTCTCGGCAAGGTCACCATGCAAGAATGCATTTTGTACATCAAGCTGTCTCAGAGGCCATTTATGTGTTACTGCTAGAGAAAGAACAACACGAATTGTTGTTGATTTTATCACAGGGCTAAATGTCTCCTGTTAGTCAATACCCGGTTGCTGTCGAAACCCTTTGGCAACCAGATGTGCCTAGTGACGTGTAACAGCCCCTATTTGATCCCTTTTTAATTTGTATACCCATTTGCAATCAACTACATTGGAATTCGGAACACACGGAACTAGTGACCAAGTACCATTCCGCATCAGCGCCGAATACTCTTCAACCGTGGCATTACGCCACTGAGGGTCCCTGTTAGCAATGGTAAAAGTTGTTGGTTCAATGTCTTGAGAAGTAAGACCCTGAATATGTTGGAATGATGCTTCAGAGATAGTAGACATAAGTAGCATTCGTACGTGAGCATCATTAGCAACCCATGTCATGTAATTAGGATTCGGTAGTGGTGGCTGCACTGTAGTGTTCTCACTGGTCTGTTCTTTTTCTGAAGATGCAGATGGAAGAGTCATCGAGGGACAAGGGATTGTGCCATCAATATAGCCAGAAAGGTTATTGGTAACAAGAAAAAGCTGAATCATAGCCTTCCAGTAGCCATAGTTGTTAGGAGATAAGGTAAAACCAAACCTGTGAGAATTGTGAGTAGTTTTCTCAGAGTCGTATATTCGATGATTGTATATTACATAAACCACGTTTACAAGGCAGCATATATAAGAAATACATTTACACTTTGAACCCTCTAATATAATAATATATACTAAGTACACTTAATTGTCTAATACTTACTATGATTATTTGGTTTATTTCTTGTTATGATGCATACGCTCCTGATAAAATTTCTTAAATATGTCACAAATTGGTGACTATCTATGTTGCATCATTTCACTTTTGAAAGATACTATAAAGCCAGCAATTTGCACATATTTCATTAAAGTTTTTCTTATGGTCATTTGTGTTCTATGCAATCTTTTTGTTTGTAAGTTATTGACAGGGATGAATGCAAAATTAGCCCATGCTTCTCTAGTTCTCTTTAACTGAATTTCTTCCAAAGAGAAACATCCTAGTCAAAAGAAGTTGAGATAGTATTAAATGTATTTCCTTTTTTAGTATTCATGTTGATTTTCTGAAAACCAAAATATTTGGCTGATGACTTGGCATACCATGCTACTAGTTAGATATTTTAACTTCCCCATTTTCTTGCCAGTCATATATCTTCCATTTCTTTAATGAAAAAGATCAATGAAGTTATTAAAAATCTTCAGCTTGAAGTTCAAGCAGAGCAGTTTTCTACACTGGCTAATTAGATGTATTACAGGACTGCACATATGTTGAAGCAGAATTACATAATATTATAATTAATGTATCAAGTATAAAAAATATGTATCAATAACTTACAAAATATTTATTTTCATATTATAGATGAAGTGGGGATTGCAGTACCTGATCAACAGTCTGTTGCGGGCCTACTTGCCCAACCTTGTTCCTCGGGAAAGAGGTATTTAAAATTCTTAAACTCTTTCGCACGTTTCTTGTGCAGGTCACCAAATAATTTACGTTGTACATTTCTTTTTTCACAGTAGTTTGCTTAATCTGCAGAGTGTTGATTGCATATCAGAATGGAGTGATAATTTTATGGGATGTTTCTGAAGATAAGGCTGTACTGGTTAGAAGCCATAAAGACGCCCAACTAAAGGATGCAATAATTATAGATTCTACAAGTGATGTCAGACGTGAGAGTCTTGATTATAAATCTGATGAAGAGCAGGCAGAGAAGGAGATAAGTGCTCTCTGTTGGGTTTCTTCTGATGGGTCAATTCTTGCTGTTGGTTATGTAGATGGAGATATAATATTATGGAATTTACCGACTGCAATCTCTACCAAAGATCAGAAAGCAAATAAGGCTGTTAAATTAAGATTATCTTCAGGGGACAGAAGACTCCCAGTCATTGTACTCCAGTGGTCCGCAAATAGTCCACATAGTGGTTCCGCAGGTCAAGTTTTTGTCTATGGAGGTGATAATATTGGATCCGAGGAAGTCCTCACGGTATCATTCAAACAGATTACTATTCGTCCTTATTTTCTTCTGTCAATTATGATCTTTAACCAGGATAATCACGTTAAAAGGCAACCAAGTTTGGTCCAATTTCCCTTTTAGTTTCCACTTTTTAGCCATAAAACAACCAAAGTTTCAACAAATTTAATTTAAAAAGTTTCCTTTTTAAGGTAATCTGATCCTGTAACCAACAGGTCAACATGATGACTTGTTGGTAAACTTTTGACCATGTTCAGTTTACTTTCCGATGTGACTTCTGAGAAATGGTTATCTTATGTTACCTTAATTAAAAGTTTTTGAACTTTGATGGTAATTTCTGGCCAAAAAGCAAGATGGTTACCCAAAAATGGATTTCAGACCAAAGTTTGTTACCTTTTTATACTACTATTTATTCTTAACCTAATGTTACCATGTTTATGGTAGGATATTTTAAACTCTACTAGCATAGTACCCGCGCAATGCTGCGATGGCAAATAGTTTTTGTTTTACAAGATTTTGTTTTCAAGAATGTAATGATATGTTATTCGCGCGATTCAATGTCACAAAAAAGTTTTCTACAATAACATGTCCGTTTTTTTAAATTTTCTTTTATTTGTATCTAAATATGGATGAAATAAAGAGAGAAGTCAATAAGAATTTAAAAATTATGTTAATATAGGTGGATAATTGTGTTTGTATGAGAGAATATATTTTAAATAAATAAAAAGTTAAAGTAAATTAGGAGAGAGAATTAATTGGTTAAAGATTGAGTGGATGAGATTAATTTAAATAAAATGAATGGTCAAGATTTTGTCTTGATTGAATTTTAAGAACTCTTAAAATTAAAGAGGAGAGAGAATGTTAAATGGTTTATATAGTAGTATAGATTAGCGATTTCATCATCTCTATTTGTCTTACTTTTGCTTGATTACTCCTAAAATGGTGCAAACATTAATCATCTGACTTTGAAGAAAATTTAAGACATGCAGTTTTTTGTTTGTGTCTATATCCGTCAACTGTTACCAAAGATTTTATAAGTTAATCATCTGTGTTCTGTTTTTTTTGGCAGATCTTGAATCTTGATCTGTCATCTGGATTAGAAGCTCTGAAATGTGTCAAGCGCTTAGATCTAACACTTAATGGTTCTTATGCGGATATAGAATTGCTAACGAGTGTTGGTGCAGCTGAGAGTAGTGATACTACTACACTTTTTGTGTTGACAAATCCTGGACAATTGCATGTCTATGATGATGATTGCCTGTTGGGATTAAACTCTGCTCCAGACATGAAACATGCTGTAAATGGAGTTTCATACCCTGTAACTTTACCAACTGTTGAACCGTGTATGACCATTGCGAAGCTCTGTTCTGTTGACAAAAATGAAGGTTTGCAAAGAGTTTTTAAGGAGGTTGGTAAAATACCTGCTACTAGGGGTGGGAAAATGGGCAGGTTGAACGGGGTGCTTAATGGTTCATGTTTTGGTGCTGGTTGAAACGAGTCACACTGGGTTGGGTTGACCTGAATCACTTCATGTCCAAAGAATTTGAGTTTTATATAAACACCTAGTGTTAAAATATTACAAAAAGTATATTATTTCATTAAACGATGTAATTTTTTCTGAATAACATGATTTAGGAGGTTTTATGCACAAGTACAACATTTGACCATTTGAACCATTCCCTTTTATAAAATATTATTTTTACCCATTGACCATGAATAAGAAACATAACTCGAATTGACTAATTTGTTAGTAAATGGGTCAGAATTGCCAATAGCATCAGCTTGCTTATCAAAGTTTCTCTTTTTGTTTATTTCATGTTTGAAGACATTTTTGGCTGGAAAACCTCAATCGACATCTCCCACAACCAGATGGAGTGCAAAGTGGCCTGTGACTGGTGGCTTTCCCAGTCAACTATCCTCAGCTGAAAATATTGGAGTTGAGAGAATATATATTGCAGGGTATCAAGATGGTTATGTCCGAATATGGGATGCCACATTTCCAGTTTTCTCACTGATGTACCTTCTAGGATTCCAGGTAGTACTATTAGGGGAGTCTAAAGGTGAAAAATGGGTGAGTTGGGTAACGGGTCAAAACCAGTAATTTTTGGTACGAGTCAGCTTGGGTTGACCCAAAACACGTTTTTATCTTTTTTAAATCTTTTAAAAATAATCAGCATTTCAAATGTGATTACCAAATTCATATAAGTCCAACAACAATCTAATTTGTGAGTAAAATGATTTAGGACTTTGGAGGTTTTATGCATTAAAATATATTTTAGCGACTTTTAGACACGTTTGAAACTTTGACCCGTTTTTGTTTAAGGTAACTTTTACCTTTTTCACCCATTACAGATAAAGTGTAACATGGATCGATCCATTTAATTAAATGTCATCATAATTCATAAATCATTCATCTTTTTAATTAGGGTCTGGTTAACAATGAATAGCAGTAACTTCATTATTATAGCTTAAAATATTTCCTCAGCTAGAAGGTACCGAAGTTCCTGGTACAAGCGAACCAATATCAGCTTTGGATTTTGACTCCACAGCATCAAGCTTAGCAGTCGGCAATGATTGTGGTCTGGTACAAACTTTTTTCTCAAATACTACTTCCTATGATCCATGAAAGTTGCAACCTATAACTTGAGACTTAGTTTAACAGAAGTATTTAATTATTTGTCAACTATTAAAAATAGATCTCGTGTACCTACCTTAATACGACTATTTATTTGTAATGATACTCGGAAAGTAGGTAATTTCGACCTGGAATCTTCCAAAAATAGGAGATTGTTGCAAACTTTATTGGACAAGGAAGCATTATCAGTTTAAAGAATGATAAATGCCTGGCTATATGTAGTTTTCATTTGTTAAGTGTTTTGTATGTATATACAGGTTCATCTACTTAAGCTAGTTGGAGAATCTGAAAAATTGAACGTGCACCTTGTGACAGAAACCACACATGAAGGTGCCTTTTGTTATATACAGTTGCACTATACTTTGAATTATTTGTACTTGAGACTGCAACAAAAACATAATAGCAACACTGCGAAAAAAAACTCTATTCGTGGCTTTCCTTTTGAAATTTCATTTAATTTACGTTATTTACTTAGTAGACACTACATATATTATTTACAGAAATTGATTTGCACCACGGGAACGGATGGCAATCAACAGCTGTCTTTTCTCTAATAAATTCCCCTGTACAAAGCCTAAAATACACATTTTCTGGAGCTAGAATAATTGTTGGGCACGAATGCTGTAAGGTAAGCATCAAAGCTACAATCCTAGATTCTTTATGTTGATTGAAATTTAAATCTTCGAATCATCTTACTAATTTACCAAGTTATTGATATCAGGTTGCTGTGCTAGATGTTCAATCATCATCGGTACTTTTTCTTACAGATTGTTTAGTCAGCTCTAGTTCCCCCATTGCTTCTCTGGCCATGAAAACATACTTACAAACGGATACTGGTGATACTGAGCACCCTGAAGACACATCTCCAAGTGATCCACCAAAGGAAGTGTCTTTCATATTGACCAAAGACATGCATCTCATCCTTCTTGATAGTAATAGTGGTAACAAGATCTGCTCCCAGTCAGTAAACTCAAAGGAATCAACTGCAATCTCAATATACCTTTTAGGCAAGTTGTCCTCCTTGCTCTAAAAAATTTAAATATGTAAATATATGTGTAATGGATTGCGTAGAGAAAGACAATGATGATATGACCACTGTCAGTTCACAAATTTAATCTGAACTGCTAAAATAAATTTTAAATTGGATACAATTGTTTTGCAAGAAAATGGGATAAGCGGTTACAAATTATATCTTTTTTTAAAAACAGAAATTCGTAGTCTTATGACTTGACATGGGATTGATACTGTTGTATCAAATAAAATATATGATTTGTTGATTTTAATCATTTCAGATATTGGTGTAACTTATGTATTAAATAACCAAACATATTTATATATGCATAAATATAGGACTTATTTATGTACTAATATTTTTAGCTTGTATATCAGATCATATGATTTGAATTGAAATTATATTATGTTGTTTGTTATGGTGTTATTCTTACGTAAATTATTAATTAGTTTGGTATTTATATATTACTTTTTTTCTTTATATAAATTTAAAAAGATACATGCTTCTAAAAGTAATAATTTATAATTCATAAGAACATCAGAGCAGCGAAACTTACGGGTATAACAGTAGTTTATTTATGTTTATGTCTAAACAAGTGTGCCATTGTTGTTTCTAATGGAAAACGTTGCATGCAGATGAAAAAATTGCTGTTCCAGAAGTTTTTGAACAGAATCCAGTGAATTCGTCACAGGATTCCACAGATGGAAGAGAGTCTTTACAGTCTGGTACTGAGCCAGAAAGTGATACAACTGAAGCCGAAGTAGATGCCTCAAGTGAAGCCACTGAACTGTGGAAGAATTTTGTTGACTCGCTCATTTTAGTTTGTTGTGAGGATTCAATGCTTTTATACTCAACCAAGTCTCTAATAAAGGTTCACACTTGGTTTTATGTCATCTTCAGTTTTATCATTCATGTTACAGTATTTATTAAAGTATAGTGTTTTAGGGGGAGTCGAACTTCATCAGAAAACTTGATTTAGAGAAACAATGTTGCTGGACTACAATCTTCAAGAAAAATGAAGTGGAGTCTGGGGTGATCATGATATATTCAGATGGAGTTGTTGAGATCAGGTGAAGTGTTTTTTCTCACTTTCGTATGATGTTATACGGTTTTAACATATCAGTTTATCAAATTATCTCGGTGAGATTCCTGTGGCTACTGTCCTAAGAAAATTTATCTAGGCAGGTTGGATAACGGGTCAGGTCGACCCACAACAACTTTTTGGCCCCTTTTTAATTAATCAACGTGTTAATTATGTTGCAGAATTTTTTTATTACAATTATAATCTAAATCTTTGAATAAATCGATTTAAAAGGTTGTATTTGTATGCATTAACTAGATTTTGGTTGGACCCATTGGCTCCTTTTGAGATAAAACCAAGGTTATCAAGCTCGGGATCTTACCTAGGATCGTTTTCGTCTTCGCAAGATCAGATCATAAGATCCTACTGCAAGTCACTAAATTTTTTGTTTCTTTATGTGCTGTAATTTTTATCATAAACAAATTATATACATTTAATGAAAGATAGAAACTTCAAATTTTGATTATCACCATCCAACGGTACAAGTTTTAAATGTTAAGCCATACAAAATAATTTTACCACAATCTATTTGTTCGCACATCATAATAAAGTTTAATATACATGACCCTTTAAACTGTTATACACAATCAATATATATATATGGAGCATCAATATCAGTTCTTTCTCCTGCAATCCAAATCTTCTTCTTATGAACTTTTATCTTCTATAGTGAAAGAAAAATTAAAATGTGACATGAGCATAAAGTAGAAAACTGTCAACAATGGTTAAAGTTGGCCATATCACAAAATGTAAAAAATAATAATAATAAGCGAAAAAAATACCAAAGAACTCATCATCTCCACCACCACCATTACCTTGAGACGAACTTGCACCAACAAAAACACTAATTCATTGCCGTCCAAAAAAACATTAATTTATTCCTTGTCCCTCCTTCGTAATCCACTCAACCGAACTAACCTCATCAAGATTCAACGTTTCAGGCTTTTAGGTTTCATCACTTGAGCTTGAATCTCTTTCCCCCCCTTTTCTTCTCTTTTATTATGCTTTAGATTGTACATCAGATTCACAATACCGTATGTAGGATCATAAGATTGTAGGATCGTATAGCGATCCTGAGTAAGATCCTACCAATTTATGATCCTAAATACGATCTACGCGTTTTTGGCGGGTGGGATCGTAGGATTGTACAATCCTATGGCCAGGATCACGATTTTGATAACCATGGATAAAACACAACCCAAATCAACCTATCCATAAGTAAATGTATGGAAACCGCCACCTCTAATGTTCAGTGTCACTACTCAAAAGGTTGATTTTATCTTATGGGTATGAGTAAAAGCACACCAAACCCTATATACAAATTACTTGATGACCCTATATTATGGGAAGAAATTGCAAAGAATAACGGTATCTTGGGAACACGAAATAGTTGTACATGGAAAAGACAAGATTCTGTATGATCATGTGATATTATTCATTTCATTTTGGTTATACCAGTTTGTCATGTAGACATGTAGCTTATTTTTTCGTATACATTTTATAGAAGTGTGTGGTCTGACTAATGAACTTATCTTGCCACAGGTCCTTGCCAGATCTAAAAGTGCTTGCAGAAACTTCTATAATGTCTATTCTCAGATGGAACTTCAAGACCAATATGGATAACACGATGAGTTCTTTTGGTAATGGGCATATAACAATGGTTAGCTGTTCTCTCACCTATATCTACTTATTATCATGCATATTTAACATCTAATTATTATAATATGATTGTTTATGCAAAATATTAACTTCTCTTTATACAACCCTTATCTTCTTATTGTTTAATCACTTGATGTTTTGATTCCGTGTTAGGTGTATGGGTGTGAATTTGCTGTTATATCTCTTTTCACCTGTGAAAATGACTTTAGGTCTCTCTCTTTCTTTCTCTCTCTCCCTCCCTCCCTCCCTCTCCCCTCACACACACAGTAAAGACACACATGAGCGTGCGTGATCATGTTCTCCTCTGCCACACAGACGTACTGATTGATGACATTTGGCATCATTTAGGATCCCAGAGTCTTTACCTCGGCTTCATGATAAGGATGTTGCCGAAGCTGCAGAGGCTGCTCATAAATTCTCTCTTAGCCAAAAGAATAAACAGGTTACACTATGTTCTAGAAACTTCCTTCTGCTTCCCTGAACTGCTCACAACATGGTTTTCTTTCCACAGACTGCACCAACAGGAATACTTGGTGGTATCATCAAGGGTATAAGGGGGGAAAAAGGAAATGAAAACACAAATATTGAAGAAGCTAGAGATGTTCTAGTTCCTAAGCTAGAAGCGTTGTTTTCAAGGTCCCCGTTTTCAGTTTCAGATTTGGATTTGGATTTGGGAGATGACTTCGATGCCCCAATCAAATTAGGTTCTGCATTTGTTACTCATCTTTCTCCACCTAGAGGTGGCAATTTTGACCCATTTACTTACGAATGGGTTGCTTTTGCTTATGTTATTTTGCTAACGGATTATTTAGGTGAAAACAAAAGATTTAGCTAGAACGGAAATGCGTGAAACGGGTCCGAAACTTTCCAAAGTGATTTTTATTGTATACATTCTCTTAGATCACCTTGTTTTAAGAAATAGATTATCATGGTAACGATACAATATCTGTAAACAAACGTAATGCATTAAGCATTCTTATATTTCTTTAAGATGGCAAAGAAGTGTTTTTGCGCAATACGGCCCGACCCATTTCTATCTGTGCTAAAACATACCTATCACCATTACCAGACCTGCCCTCCCCTCCCCCCTTTCACCACCTCTATCTCCATCCTCTCTTTTTCTTTATCTACTTTTTGACTATTTTTCACTTTCTGTATAGTTGTAGAGAAAATTGAGGTCGAACCGAAGTCCCCTGCGCCGTCATCTCAGAATCAGAGCCAGACGGAGAAAAGTATATTACACTTTGTGAAAGTTTCTACACAATATATTCTGGATTTTATCATATTCTAAGGATTTCTATTGTGCCATGTAGATGAGAAAACAGAGAGGGAGAGATTATTTGAAGGTGGGTCTGCCAATGCAGAACCTAAAGCTAGGACAGCTGATGAAATCAAGGCCAAGTATCGGAAGACGGGGACTGGGGTAATTCAACTCAATAAAGTGAAATACTTTAGTATATTATTATAATGGGCTTTTTCTTTTTGTCCTGTGTGTTTGCATCTGTGTCTAACCCTGTTGAATGTCGACCATTTAGGACGCAGCAGCTGCAGCTCTAGAAGCAAAAGACAAGCTTCTCGAGCGCCAAATGAAACTCGAGGTATTTAGACAGCCCCTTCCTTCCTTCCCTCCCTTCAGTTCGTTTTCAATTCTTCATTTATACGTTCCATCATTTTTTCCTCAATCAAGCAACTAACTTGTTCTCTTATCATATAAATGGATTCAACAAAATGAAAATTTGATAATAAAATCGTATTGTCGCTATTAGATGAATGGTGGAGTATGTTTATTGAGCCAATAATGGAAAACTAAGCATGAACAACTGAGACTAGTCCCACTTGTAGGCTTGTAGCTAATAATTAAACTACTGTTACCACCATCACTAATTTCAGTGCCCGGTGGTGGTAATTGCAGATGTGAGGAATTGATTGTCAATCCACTAAATTTGCTTTACAGTTTTTTCATAACGTTATTGATTATGTTTAATCTGGTAAATAAATTATTGCGGTAACAAAAGCTATCACTTCACTTAATTCATTAGAAATATTTTGTATAAAGACTTCTCTTTAGTTCTTTAGCCAACCCCCTAAATGCCCTCTTGCAAGATCAGTCTATTATTACTTATTTACATTTCTTAGACTTTTCTTAAATAAATAATTAATGCGCTAAATATGATTTTTATGAGGTTGTATGCATAGAAGATGCACTTTAAGCGACTTTTGAATCTTTTGACTCATTTTATTATAACAAATCAACCTATACGTAAGTAAATCAATCAAAATTACCACATTTACTACTTGTCTTCCTTCAATATATTTACTACCGAGTTCTTATTAATTACTATCGACTATTTCATGTTTTTGATATGTTCTTGTTGATCCTAACAATCTAGAAAATTAATGTTCTCGTTTGTTTTTTCTCTTGCTAATATATGACAGAAACTAAAAGAAAACTCAGAAGAACTAGCAATCGGGTCCGAGAACTTTGCATCATTGGCAGGCGAGCTTGCAAAGCAAATGGAGAATCGAAAATGGTGGCAACTATGAATAACGTGCAGTCCGAACTCAGCCATAATTCGAATGATGGGGTTGGTTATTTGGTAGTCCCTTGCAAGCCTAACCAACATTCCCTAATAGTCTTGCAAACTTCATAACGCACATTGATATCACTGACACTTGCATTATTTGTGTACTTTTTCTTTCCTTTTATAGAAAGCTTGGGCCATTTGTTACTTATTTTTCTTCCTATTCTTAAAAAACGGGGACCCACGTGGCCAGCGATTAAATGAATCAAACAAAAGAAGGCGTAATAGTCTTTATACATTGGGCCAGGGTTAATCACGTTTAATAATGTGGTCCAAGTGTTACCTAACAAGTGATAAACGAGTGAACAGATTATGTATCATATCAAACATCACTTTACTAACTCGCAAATTTATCCCATTCTATGATTAGCATGTTATATTCTTATATTAACAAAAAAAAAAAAAATCTTATGATGTTAGGGCTGACAATTCGGTTTGGGTTATCGGGTCAATTTGAATTCCAAATAATGATTTTCATTTTCACGCTTTATATTGTTGGTTTTTAAGTCACGTGTCACCTCGATCCTCATTTGATTTTTTAAGAATTTTACTCTTTGTTTGGTTACTTGGGTCATTATCGGGTTGTCGGTTGATCAAAACATAAACTATTTTTTTTCAAATTGACCTGCTTTTGACCCATTTCAGATTAGGGTTAGTGTCATAATTTCATAGCATGTTAAACATTGCTACCCTTATCTCATGTTGCATTACATTTTTGGTTAATTATTGATGAGATGATATTTTAAAATCTAATATATGCATTTGAGATCCCTAATCATTCCAAATCTATGTTTTGCTTTTTGGATATTGTGTAATGATCGTCTTCTTAAAATATTCTAAAATAATAATAAATTATTATTATTATTAAAATCGGTTAGGCGAAATTTAGTATTTTTATAGGTTATGTTATCAAGTCAGTAGTAATGATCCGGTCTATCCGTGTTTCGGTGTTGGTCCATGCCTTTGGGTTGTTCAAGAGTCAAAAAATAAAATTCTATAAAATTCTTGGTAAATAAACATGACCAAAGTTTATTCAAACTGAATATACTTTATATAGAATTCAGCGTATATCTAATTATTTCTAAAACTGGCAAATTATACAGGTCATGTAACTGGTCAAAGAGGGGAAGGAGATAAATACAAGCAATCTTTAAAATGGACTACGCTAATCTAAATTGATCGCTACAATTTATGTAATTGTATCCCCTTGATCTCTATGTTAAAGTGGGTTCTGAAACGTTATATGTATGCTTATTACTGCGATTTAATATATTTCGGGAATTGTATGTATTCTATGAGAAAAGTGGTGGGTTCTAAAATACCATTAACAACACTTTTATAATTTATGGTCAAGTTTTATAATTAGAAAGGCTATACAATAGAAATAATAAACAAAAATTTGTGTATATTATTGTCACCCTAGCTACAAATTAACCATAAGAAGCATTAATAACATGTATAGGGTTTATGTTGCACAACACTCAGTCACTCGGCTTAACAAGAAATCACAAGTTAGGTCTTAAGGCTGCTCGATCTTTGTGGTTCAAGTGACCGTTACCTCTAGAAGATAAACATGAAGGTCGTTGGGTGGCTGGTCCATGTTTACCTTTCTTACCGATCCATTTTTGGTATTTATATATATATATATATATATATATGTATATATATATATCTATTGGTTAATTTGTCTTCGTAAATTTTATTTTTTTGGTCATGTTTTCGTAATTTTTATTTATTTTAGTATTATACTTTTATTTGATGAATTATTTTTGTCACTAAAATTGTCTAAATCAGTAAAATTATAATTAATGTACTAAATCAAAACCAACTTATTTACTCACTAGTTAGTTTTGTAACGTCCTAAAAATTTTCATTTTTTAATTTAAATCTTTCATTAAATAGTTAATGAGATATATAATTTTGTATGAGTTTATGAAATTAATTAGAGAGTTTATTTAATACGAGCCTTAAGATTTAATGAGTTAAAGGATTGAAATTGTAATCATTAAAATGTTATTATGAGTATGAGATTATTAGTGGCTAAAATAAAAAGGAGAGAACTTGGAGGGCTGGTCTTGCCAATTGCCCAAAGTTTCAAGTATAAAAAGAGAGTTATGACTTTTTAAAGTAAAAAATGCTGGTGTAAACTAGTGAAACAATCGAAATTTAGAGAGCAATGAATATTTGATTATGATCAAAATTTTGAGCCATTTAAGGAGAAATTAAAGTTTAGAGGTGAATTTAATAATTAAAGTAAGTATTCTAACCTAAACTCTCAACAAGAGTTATCAAGAGTATTACTGTTTTTGATTAATTCTAACACTCAAGAAAGTGTAGAGTTAGTTTTTTATTCTTTTAGTAGATGTGTAACGACTTGGGTCTGAATGATATTATAATTATGAAGGGTTCATGAGTAGCAAATAGTTCAAAATGTGTTCTTGAATGTCAAGTGATATTGGTATGATCAATTGATAATGTTTGTTGTTTAAAAAGTGTTTATAAATGTTAGAATAAATCTTGAACAGTCTGCTGTCATTTTGATCAACACAGGGTCGTGTCTATGGAGACAGGCCGTGTAGAGGAACACGGGTTGTGTTTGAAATGATACAGTCCATGTTCAGCCCTTCATGGCACATGCCATGTAATAGAGCTTTAGATAGTGTATAGTGATGCTACAAGGGCTGTGTAGGGTTAAGGTTTAACCGGAATGACATGACGTGTAGCCATGTAGGGTGACCGTATAGTCTAAACACAGGAAGTGTTCTGGGCCGTGTAGGGTACTAATAGAGTTTTAATTGAACAATTTGAGATTTGAATTGGCGTATAAATTCATGTATGTAGATAATTGTTGCTGAGTATTTGCTAATTACTTTTCCATTAATAACATATTAAGGCGCCATTTAGCTTTCAAGACGAGTTACACAATCCCTACTAACGTACTAGACTCATGTTTGTGTTATGTATATGGAGTGTTGATTAATGAAATGATGACAATATGACAAACACTTTTGATATTGATGATGAAATGATCACCTGAGTGACAACTTAGAGCTGAGTGACAATTTAATAGTTTGAATTGTTTGATTAGGGGATAGTAGTATCCTAATGTTGTTGTTTTGATATATACTAATGATTATTTGTATGCAGTATATGATTTGCTACGCTATGTTAGTGTGAATATGTTCATGATGTAAATTATGTAGTGGAGCGAGAATATAAATGTCATGCTTATGGCCTGAGTGGCAATTTACTAGCCTGAGTGGCAATATGATGGTTTGAGTGCCAATATACTAGCATGAGTGACAAAATACTAGCTAGCTTGAGTAGCATTATGATGGTAAGAAGGACAATGTAATAGTTTGAGTGATAGATTTTATGAGACTTGTAACATCTTATGATGATGATTGCATATATGTGCAAGTATTTATTAATTTGTGATTATGTGCTCGCTAAGCTTTATGATTATTAGTGTTGTTGTTTTCTTTTCAGTTTGAGATTGATAGCTCACGTTTTTCACTTGCTATATATTTTTGAACATTAAAGTATTTTTGTGAGTGTAGTTTCTAAAAAAAAGGGTGTCCTTACAAGTTTTGTGTAATCATACTTTTTTCTGATCTGTGCATAAATTTATTTTTTATTTTAATAAAAATATTGATAGATGATCATTGTCTAAAATAGGAAGATAGAAGTGGTAATCTCTACCAAAATTAGGAACAAGTTGTAAAGATGATCATTGTCTAAAATAGTAATGAGAAGATTAATTAAGGTGATCAATACAAATATTGATTAAATAAATTACAAATTTGCGTTTCATACTCATCGTCTTCATCTAATCGATCTAACGATGGTTAATTTTAGAACCAATTTTAAAAACACGAATATATGAACTCTAGAGTTATGTTCAATAAAGTCTATTTAAAAAACATAGTACTAAAATTTTAATATTCAATCACAGATGATTTAGTATACAATTACATGTGATTTGTAAAAGCATCATATATATGTAGATTACGAAAAATTACAAAAATGTCACTCCGCCCAAATTGATCCAAAGACTAAAATTAGTCCCTTAGGACTATGAATTAATTATGAACTATATTGAACATTATTCATGAAGTCTAATATGTAACAACGCACGAATTAATTTTTATCCAAAATGTATAAAATTAATACTTTAACAAGGGACTTAACTTTTTATAACAACTTGAAACAAGAATATATCCATTTAATTGTTTACAACTTTACATAGGTGAGGGTTCAAACGAGAACTGTTTTTCGTACGAGAACTGCGAGAACCAATCTTGACCGTTATTTTGGATAATGGAATTCATAGATGAAGAGCGTGAGGGGATTAAGTGTGGCATGTAAGGAATTTATGAGTGGACAATCCAATTGAAGGAGGGAGAATTGAACGGCTAAGATTGGCTATCGCGGTTCTTGTACGAAAAACAGTTCTCGTTTGAACTTTTGTCTGTTTACATATATCTATGTACGTACGTGTATCTTAATTAAAAATAATTAATAAGATTAATTAATTGTTTAAATGAATATATATATATATATATATATATATATGCATGTGAACGACCAAATTAATTAAGTCTTGAATCCTGTACGTATATACAACGCCGCGCGCTCGATCGTACGTTCCTCTGCATGACTCCCAAAGACGGCTATGGACGGTGAGTGTACGTAAGTGAGTATCTGTACGTAAGTGAGTGGACGGTACGTGATCGAGAGGTCGTCGTGGCGGCTATGGACGGTGATGTTGACGGACGGGAATGGGAAGCCGGAACTCAACTCAGTCAAAGCATACATGCAATTACTAACTTTTGGGTCTCCTTCATTCGGTCATTGACCTTAATTATTTTAGTACGAACTGTATATAAAATTACAAGAGAATAACACGCTTTCTTTCTTAACACAATAAAGTTTGTTGACAATTTTTACGTGTTTAAATTTAAAAAAGGTTTAAAATAAGTTATCAATTTAATTAAGGCAAACTGTATTAAAATGCTATAAATTTTGTCTTAGTTATCATTGTACATAATTAATTTTTTTTCTTAAAAACAATATAATTAATTTTTATAATGCTTTCATTGTATTCAAATAACTTTTTTCTGTGTCTTGTTTTTAGTTACCATTGTATATTATGAACATTGTTATAATTTTCATTATATATATACAACTTATATACAAAGGAAAAATTATGAAAGTTGATTGTATTATTTTTTTAAATAAATAGTTCATTGTATATAATAGTAACTAAGACAAAATTTATTGTATTTTTATACAATTTACCCATTTAATTAGTATCACAATTATTTTATAATTGTTATTACTACCGTAAATAAGTAACTTCAAATTAATTATTACTTAAAAAGAAAATGCTATATTTTTAATTAACATATTATATAAAGGATTGATTTTTTTAATAAAGAGCTGAATATTGCATGTTGACGGAGTATAAAAATATTTGATGAAAATAATTAAAATAGTAGGTTAAGGTCGTCTTTGAGAAAATCAAGTAACTCGTAGTTGGAAGTCGATCGAAACTAAAAGTTGGTAACTCTAAAGGCATGAGTTTTTATTTGTTATAAGTTTTTAACAATGTAGTTATTAGTTACATGAGCTAAAAAATGTAAAGTGACAAAATAAACAATTATATTAAACAAACTTAGATGATAAATCAATTCATTAAGAGTATTTATGTATTTTATTTACAATAATATCTTAGAATAAAACCTTCCGGCTCCGAACTTAAATGAGACTGGCCGGAAGCTTTTATTTTAAAATAAAAAGTTTTCATCTCATAAAAACTTTAAACTGTCAGTACAAAACATACCCTAAAAGTGTAAAATGACATGAAATAACATAAAAATAAATTTCATTATATATGATATTATTGTAAAAGGATGTTTAAATTATTCTTTACTTCTCGTCCTATCAATCAGTTTATCATGGATTTTTTTAACATCAACAAGTTTTATAAAAAAGCTAGCAAGCTGCTAAAGCCTAAATAAAACACTACATAACATCAAATACAATATTCTAGACAAGGATCACTACAACGGTTAACTAATTTAGAGTCCTTTTATACCCTTTCTAGAGTTCACCAAAAAAAAATGTTGCAACTAGCCAAACAAACGAAAAGGATAATCTAATATCGACCCATAAACTCAATCACATATGAATATTCAAAGAATCTAACGGTAGATAAAAATCATAGATAAGAAGATTTCAAGACGATCACCTTTAAGACCGTTTAATCATAGATAATAAATATTGTATAAAGTTTAGTGATGATGGTTTCAGTCCAAACTATTTCCACTAATGTTTATTATATCTAACAGCTTTATTTCTTGTCAGAAAGATATAATTATTTCACTATGTCACACAAGTCAATTAGGGAAGCAAGTTAATCTTCCTTTTTATTGATCTATGTGTGTTGTTGAGTCTTATTTTAACATCATTGATTTTGAATTATGGACATCTCTGACCCTAGAATTCTTGTTGGTGTTAAATATTATGTTATGTTTTTAGACTATTTTTCTGCTACTATTTAGCCCCCTTCTCCTTACAAACCTACATATCATATCAAGAATGTTACATTTTCAATACACATTTTTCACTCACATATGTCAAATCAAGAGGGGCTATATAGAATTACTCTTTCTCATTTTGTTTAGGTATGAGAAAAGTTAACGCATTGTCTAATGACTTTGTTGCTACTAACGGTGCTCAATTTCATTTCTTTTGCCCTCGCACTACCTAGCAAAATGAAAAATCTAAATGTATAATACAAACCCATAATAATTTTGTTTCAGACGTTCTCTTTCAAGCTCCCTTCAACTCAAAGCATTAGGTCAAAACACTAGGCTGCGTTTGGTTGTGAAAGATTATTTTCAGTTTTTTTGGAAAATTTTTCTAAAAAATGGGTGGAGTTTATTATTATTTTTTTGTAAAAAATTTGAAAAACACGTTTTGGTTAAATATAATGATTTTTCCTTTTCTATTTTAGAAAATTAGAAAACATGTTTGAATGTGTTATTTAACTAGTTTTAATTTTCGAGGTTTTGTTATTTGAAATAATACATGCAACACTTAACATATATATATATTAGAACATAAAAATAAACAAAAATGTAATATGAGATCCAACATAATATTAATGTATGATCTCAATAAATGTAAACATAAAAAACCATTCCTACAAAAGAGTTGAATAGTTATTTCTTTTCCTTTACAACATTTAACATATTTGTCCTTATGTAATTATACGATGTACAACGTGCATGTGGAATCAACATTGGCATCTAAATGGTTCGATGTATCTTTCAAAATGTAAAATCTTGCTTTAAGAATATAGAATTCATGCTCTATGACATTCCAAACAAGTCAATATATAAAGTTGAATAGTTCTTTTTTTCTCTTACTTTGCTAACACTATGCCAATTAAAACGATGATACCGTTTACCATGGTATAAAGCTAAAACTTAAAAGCTTCTTTTAGAAAAACAATGAAAATACAAGAATATAAATTCATAATACTTTAATTAAAAAAACATGTTGTTGTTTAATATACGAAAACTTATTTGAGAAAAATAATGAAAATAAAACGATAGAAACAAAAAATTCTTGATATCAAAATACAAATTATGTTGCTATTTTATATAAAATAGTAAGTATTAATACGAACATAAAATTATTCTTTTAACTCATACATGACTTGAAAAACAAAAAAAAAACGAGAAAATAAAAAATATTTGCATGACCGTTTATTACGGAAATAGTTTAATTAAATATATAAATGATATGTTTACTTATATACATCATTTTATTTACAGAAGGTATTAAGAATAATTTGAAAAAGTTTAGAAAACTTGAATTGATAGCTTTCTATTTTTCATAATAATTTGTAAAAATGAAAACTCTCTTTTCTTAAGAAAATTTTAGAAAAGTAACATAAAAAAACAAGTTTTTAAGTTTTTCATTTTTCTTAAAAAAATTCCGAAAAAACGAATGAACTTTTCACTAACCTATATAATCTTGGCCACTCATCTACTTAACCATACCTTTTGTAGAACTCTTTCCTAATTATGACAAGAACAATCTTTATGTTTTGCTTATTTTCTCGCGACTTAGAGTATCTTTCCAAATTATCCAGTTGTAAACGAGGTTGATATATACTAGAATTTGAAAACGTTTAATACGATTTAGGATTTAGGAAGATATGATTATCCAAATTGTCTCTTAATTAATTATTACGTACTCCGTAATATATATTCTCACTCTTAAATTCCAACATATATATAGGATTTGATTCAAATTGGTTGAGATTTTCTTAATTTCTAAACATTTTTTATACACAACTTTTCACTTATATATATATATATATATATATATATATATATATATATTGATAGAACCGCGAGAACCAATCTTAACCGTTCATTTTGGATAATGGAATTCATGGATGAAGAGCGTGGGGGTTGAGTGTGGCAAAGTACATGTAAGAAATTCATGGGTGGACAATCCAATTGAAGGAGGGAGAATTGGACGGCTAAGATTAGTTCCCTCAATAAAAACGGTTCTCAAATGAACTTTTCAATATATATATATCTATACTACTATATAAACCATTTAACATTCTCTCTCTTAAATTTTAAGACTTCTTAAAATTCAATGAATATAAAATCTTGACCTTTCATTTAATTTAAATTAATCTCATCCACTCAATATTTAACTATTTTATTCTCTCCTAATTTATTTTAACTTTTTATTCAAAATATATTTTCTCATATTAAAACAATTATCCACCTACACCAACATGATTTTTAAAATCTTATTAACTATTATCTTTATTTCATCAATATAAATCTTTTGTTCTTTTTTATTGTCTTTTAGAATTTACTTTTAAAATTAATAAAATAGTTAGATGTAAATAAAAGAAAATTTGAAAAAAAAACGGACATGCTGTTGTAGAAAACTTTTTCGTGACATTGAATCACGCGAATAACATAGCATTACATTCTTGAAAGCGACATATTGTAAACAAAAACTATTTGCCGCTACAGCATTGCGCGGGTATGATGCTAGTATATATATATATATATATATATATATATATATAGAAATTGGATTAAGTGTAGCAAAGTGCATGTAAGAAATTCATGGGTGGGCAATCCAATTGAAGGAGAGAGAATTGGACGGCTAAGATTGGTTCTCGCGGTTCTCGCAATAAAAACGGTTCTCAAATGAACTTTTCACTATATATATATATATATATATAAAAATTGGATCAATATAGATCCTATGCTTATATATAGATCCCTAAAGGCCAAATCTGGACCATTAGATTTTTTAAATCAATGGTCAAGATCTAATAATAAAATTTATTGTAATTAATTAAACAGCTATAAAATGTAATTATAAAAGGAAGGGTATTATGAGAATCTCCGTTCCAATAAATCACGCCCCTTCCTTAAAAATGTCACTCCTTCCTTTTTTCCCTCTAAGTCTTGTCCAGCCGAAAATGATAAAAAAAAATTCAGTTGAAAATGATAACAATAAACAACTTTAAAAATGATAATACTATCCAGATGAAAATGATAATACTATCCAGATAAAAATGATAAAAGTAAACTCATTCTAGACGAAAATGATATATATACATATGTTTCTACATGAAAAATAATAACAATTTCAAATTGAAAATAATAATATACAACATTTAAAATGGTAAAATTATCGATATGAAAATGATAAAAATAGACTCATTTTTAGCCGAAAATGATATAAATAAACATTTTTTAGCTGAAAATGATATACACACAAATGTTTCTAGCCGAAAATGATATAAATACACACTTTTTAGCAAAAAATGATATACAGGTTTACAGCCGAAAATGATAAAAATTAACATGATTCAAAATGATAATATTTTGGTATCATTTTCATATGGTTTGTATTTTCAAAATAAAATTTTCAAAAATATGGAAGGAGTGGTCTTGTTTGAAAAATAATTAAAAAATGAGTAGATTGATATGATTTTTTTGCTTAAATTCTTAAAAATGAAATAGTTATGGTCATTTAAATATTTAAAAGTTAAAAAATAAAATAAAAAAAGAAAGTTTGTGGGTTCCTTGAGGGAGACGTGACTTTTGAATTTAGAATTGTCAATTTCTATTTTGTCCTTTTAAATGAATGACTGAGATTTGATCTTTGAGATCTATGTTTAAGGGTGAGACTATGTGGAAACTTATCATCTCTCTCTCTATATATATACATATATATATAGGGGAATGTTCAAACGAGAACTGTTTTTCGTACGAGAACTGCAAGAACCAATATTGGCCATTCATTTTGGATAATGAAATTCATGGATGAAGAGCGTGGGGGATTGAGTGTGGCAGAGTGTATGTAACAAATTAATGGGTGGGCAATCCAATTAAAAAAGGGGAATTAAACGACTAAGATTAGTTCTCACAGTTCTCGTACGAAAAATAGTTCTCATTTAAAAATTTATCTCTCTCTCTATATATATAAAATCATTCTTAATTAATTGGCATGTCACAGCGTAGACATGTAGATTATAAATTTATAGTCTAATTTTTTTATATAACTATTGGATACAAGGGATGCCACCCTTCTAATAGGTAGCTCATATTGGCCCACCCTAAATCTAATCCTTAATTAGATTCAAATATTCTAATCTTCTAATATAAATAAAAGGATAACTTTAATAAATTTTATTAAATAATTTTAGTTATTAGATATTTTAATTATTAAATTTTAATAATTTATTTTGATAAAAATTAAAATTAAATTTTGTCTTTTTTATTAAAACTTAATTTAGTTTTAACTTTAATTTAAATCAAAATTATTTGAGATAATTTTATATAGGGTTTAGTTATTGGAAATGTATTCAAGTTATCGTATTTTTCTATTGTATGTATCGAATTTTAAAAAATTATCATTTAATAGGCTGGACTTTTAAAATTTACCATTTTATGTATTGGGATACCTAGACAACAGGTAACCAATACTTTTTTTTGTTTTTTCGTTTTATTTTCAATTGCCACATCAGTTTTACATTGCCACATCATTATTATATTCAAAACAAAAAAAACAAAACAAAATATTAAGGAAGAACATAAGAACATCTTCATCATCATGAACAAACCTGAGCACAAGGAAGAACACTGATTTTCACCAAGAACAACTAGAAAGAGATATGAAACAGAAATTGCATACAGTCAAACATATCTATTGGAAAATCACATACAGTGAACAGCAATCAAAAACCCGAAATCGGTTCCATAAACACATATTTGGTTTTATAAGTCGTAACCCAAAATCGCATACAATAAAAAAACCCAGATCTTAAAACAATCTAAAAAACCCTAAATTCAAATGTCTAAAACAATCTAATAATATTAACAGAGATTCAAACAATAACTTGGCAGTTTACAATAACAAGAACAAAAACCCTTAATTGTTTTCATATCAAGAAATGTTACAAATGAAGAAGCCCTAAAAACCAAAAAATGACGTTAATAAAAACCCAGATCTTGTTTCAAAAACCAAACAAGAACCCTAGATTCGAACAAGAAGAATTGGGGTGAAGATGGAATCTGTAAAACGGAAGTCGTAAATAGATAGAAAGCGAAGGTGTAAAACGAACAAGAACCAAGATATAAACACATATCTGTTCGAATGAGTAAAACCAAATATGTAAACCAGAAATTGCAACAAAAATCCCTAAAAGCGAAGAAAAAGAACAATAAATCGGTGGAGACGGAATCAAAATCGCTTACCTTTGAATGAATCATAGAACACGAACAAGAACTCTTAATCGCTTACCTTTCAATCGCAGATGGAGATGGAATCATGGCCATGTATATATAACCCTTAATCAGTGGAGATGGAATCAAGTAGATGGAAGATGAACAGATAGATCTTGTTAAAATCTTGATCTGGATATGTTGGTAGTTAAACGGGTCTCATTAGATGGAATAGAGCATATGACATATGTACGGATGAATCTTGAAATCGATGTTAGGTAGCCAATATCTTGAAGATGATGATGATTATTTTTATTTTTATATTAATAAAATAATGATTGTATTTTTTATTTATTTAAAATCATAAAAAATCCAAGTCACATGCTATGTAATCAGTCAAATCAGCAAAACTGACGCCACATCAACTTATAACCTGCAATAGTAGGTTAGATACACAAAATTGTAACTTTTGGGAGTCCAGTACATAAATGGTAACTTTGAAAGTTCGATATACACAATAGCAAAATGTGACAAGTTAGATATATTTTCAGTAACTAAATTTTATATATGTCCTTCTTAAATCCTAAAATATCGTATTTACCTATCTTAAGTTACAAATATCTTATTTACTCTTTATAATAATTTAAAATATCATATTTAACCAAATTTTTAGTTTTATAATTTTAAAATATTATATAATCTTTTTAAATGCTAATTGAATTATAACTAATTCACGCTTTATATTATTGCATGTTATTAAGAACTTGTACAACAAGTACAATCACATCTCTTTGTATCATGATACTACGTTTTTGTCGTCACGTCTTCACTCCCCCTCGCGTTGACATTTTCATTGCTAGTCTGAATGTTGACACCATCTGTCATTATTTTTTTAATTTTTTATTTCATTCGTGTTCTATAATTAACTAATATCTTTTTATTAATGTTTAATATTTATTATTTTTTAAACAACCCGAATATTACACAAACATCTAATTTATATATATATATATATATATGGATGAGATCAAATAAAAAGAAAATTAAAGTAAAAAGTGTAAAAGAGATGATTATTTGATCATTTTTCGGTATATATATCAACTGATAATCGTTAGTTCACCATCTTTATTGATTAAAACTAGTTCTTCATCAATTTCTTTTTGATTTCAAATAAAGATTTTGAAAACAAAATTTTGGAATAATTTGTTGATGAACAAAATGCTTTCATCTAAAAAGTGATGAATATGTTGGATTCATCAAAAAGAAATTGATGAAGAACTAGTTTTAATCAATAAAGATGATGAACTAACGATTATCAGTTGATATATATACCGAAAAATGATCAAATAATTATCCTTTTTACCCTTTTTACTTTAATTTTCTTTTTACTTGATCTCTACCCTATATATATATATATATATATATATATATATATATATATATATATATATATATAAAACTTATACACCTCCTAGTTTTACATTATTAGTTAGAAGTTTGATTTTTTTTTTAAAAACATACCAACATAATGACGCATACGTATAAGCACACCACTAAATTTAATTGGTTTTTCACCTATATTGTAACACCGGCTTTGCATATACTAGATTTTAGCAAAAATTTGCGTTTTTAAACAAACGTGAACTTAATCACGATCATATATCATTTAGCAGCGGAATATTTACAGTAAACTTTGTTTCTGTATCTGGTGTTACACTACAAAATAACCGACCACAATGTAATTATTACAACATCAAGTGATCCCGCAAAATATCCAGAGGCCGGGGACCCGGCTCACCAGGCAATCTATCTTTGATCTGCAAAAGCAGTTAACATGACACCATTAGCTACACTTAGCTAGTGAGCACAAACTTGGCATAAACTTCATTAGAGTAAGAACATGCATTTCAGGAATAAGCATACAATGCTATCCTATCACATTGTGGTGTGCTAACACGATCGGTATAAGTTGTTTCTTGCAGGATAGCTAGTCCCACTCAACACCAATACACCGGGGGATCAGACACAACCCTCCGCGCTGGTGGGGGAACATAAAGCAGTCCACCAAGCATCGTTAACGGAACCAAAGGCTCCTTAGGTAACTCAGCCATTTCTGACTGATTAACCCTCATGATATAAGGCACGACGGTTCTACAGAACCTACGATCCGGAATGTTACCTCGAATCACCGTTAAATCCCGAATCTCCTGATCAAGGGTCCCTGGGATCCAGCTAACCGGCTGACCTTAACCATTCTTGCTGATGTTCGCGAACACATTCACATATCTTCTTCATTTACTTAGCATGCATATTCATTTACTTCTTTTAGCATGCAATTACATTCAGTTACTTCTTTATGGATCCAATCTGGATCCCTAGCATACATATCATTACATCTTTACTTAACTGATTCATTCATAATCAGTATCATACATAGCATCCTTTTAACTAAGCAGTTCCAGTACTGGATCCCGCTGGCATACACTTAACTTACTTACATCAGGTATTTAACATGGCATTGTACTTTAAATAACATGGCAATTCTTACGTATCAACTTGTGAGCACAATCGCACTCAAATCATTTAACACATAATTCCTGCTCTACTAAGGCTTATGGAAGTCGGTACTCACCTGAGTAACTTAACAGGTAGTTATTTAACTTCTTGCCTTGTCTAGGGTTTCAAGTTCACCTAGAACATTAGGATTTACATTAATATCTTAACATACTTAAAATAGCTACAAAGCCAACATAGGAAATCCCCCAAATCCGGATTCCACGCAAATCCGACAGACTGTCGGATTCCATGAAATCCGACACTTCAAAGGGAAATCCGATACTTTATGAAATCCGACACTTATCAGATTTCAACACTTATGAACTTGAAAACTTGGTCACGAAGTTGGAAATCCGACTTTCAATCGGAATCCGACACTTTTGTCGAAGTCCGACTCTTACATAGATATCCGATTCTTTCGGATTTTGACTTGTAACTTACATGGACATTGGGAAATCCGATACTTTCGGATTTAGACCCATAACACGGATTTAAACACGCGGATTTAGAAATGCGGATTCCGACACTCTAAAGTCTCGGAATCCGACACTTTGATTGTAACGACCGAAATTTTAAGAAATATTGTAATATTATTTTATGGAGAAATAAATAATATTATATGAGTTTATTTAATTATAATAATAATTAAGGAATATTATTATTGGTTGAATAAATTTATTAAAGTAGGAAAAGAAAGGAAAAGAGAAGAAAAAAGAAAAATAAAAAAATAAAATGGAAATTCGGATTTTTTTTGGATCGCGACGCGACGTGTTGCATGTGTCAGACCTCGCGTGTGTCAGCCGGATTTCGTGTCTCAGAAGCTATAGGGTACAGATGTCAGGATTTGCATGCAAGGTGATTGGCCGGATTGGAGGCGGTCGCGACGCAACGCGTTTCCTGTCGCGACGCGACGCGTTCCGAGATCTCTATAAATAGGAGAGTTTGGCTGCCATTTTTCACACACAAACCTCAAGATTCGTTACTCTGCCAAATTTACGAGTTTTCCCGAGATTCTTGAGCCTACGATAGTGTCAGGTTTCGTTTGTGAGCGTATCTATAGTTACGGGAGTTCGGAAACACCGTCAAGGGCGTTGTTTTGACCGTAGTTTCGCGTGGGTGAACCCGAGAGGTATATTTCTCTAATCTTATGCTTTCATTTCGGTTATTTAGCATTTTGGACCGCAAGCATGTCGTTTATGTGCGTTTTTATGAAGTTTCTGAGCTCGTGACGTGTAAATCTTTAGTCGGGGTTTATTCGTTGTCGTGTTTTGGTGTTTTGGGCAAGATCCGACTTATTTAAGATTATGAGATCGTGTTTCTCATGTAGTAACCTTCGTAGGTTGTTCGCGGTGTTTCGGTTCACGGTTTGGTTGATTCGTGAGCGTTGTTTGTCGTTTTGAGATCGTGCGTTTCATTGTACATGCTAAGGTGAGTTCAGTTGTTTTACAAAACCGAGCATATAGACAAAATCTGTTTTGATAATATTGACGGTTTTTAAGACGATATATATATATATGATGTTTGTGATAGATTAACGATTGATTGCTATGCATGCTCCTTTATTAACGATGAAATGCGATTGACTTATACGATGTTTGTGACGCATGCATATATGCTTATAGATATATGTTCTGATGTTAAGATTGATATGATGATATGGGAAAGGGTAGTTATACTCAGAGATGAAATACTGATGCCTAGTAGGAAAAGTGTGCCTTCTAGGATATGCTAGCAATGGGATGTATGGTTGTCGGGTTTCTAGATAACTTTGGCAACACATGGTGTATTTATACACTGGAGTGATGTATTGACCA
Organism: Dittrichia graveolens; assembly: GCA_038502395.1. NCBI lineage: Eukaryota > Viridiplantae > Streptophyta > Magnoliopsida > Asterales > Asteraceae > Dittrichia > Dittrichia graveolens. The sequence continues at coordinate 97,166,181 of JARJIL010000002.1, forward strand.
CAGGGATAGGGTCATGTGCAAAACGTCACGTGGGTAAGAGGTGGGCCCAGTGATTGGGGGCACCATTTGTACTTTTGCCTAAACGACTTGTGTCGGAGTAACTATAGCGGACGGATTACGGGAATGTGTGTACAAGTGGGAGTCGCGCCCTTCCTTGTACCATACTTGCTGGACACGCTTAGTGAACTTGTACCAATGCGGACGGACCTAGAACTTAGCAGTTGTTAGGCACGCATATGGTATTATCGCGGACGGACCTTGGAACCTTAGTGGTTGCCGGGCACGCACTTGGCATTTGGGGTAGTGATGATAGCGAAGCCAAAGATAGACCCCAATAAGATGATTTATGATGTATATGATGTTAATGAAGTTAAAAGATTAATGAGATGATTTATGATGTAAATGAAGCTAAAAGTTGATCATGATGATTTAAAAGATGTTATATGATGTTTTATGATGATACTTGACCAGGTGGGGATTTACGATGTTATGCGGGTGGGTCAAGTTACGATTTGGGATTTAATGCCTTAACCTAAATATGTTTGCGAATGTTTTAAATGATGATTTTGTGTTGTTAACTAAGCTGACTCACAAGGCGAAAGCTGACACTTGTTTCTTTGAAATACGTCTTGTGCTCGTGCAGGTTGCTTAGGTGCGTGGCCTTGTGAGATGGGGGCTTATGGGTAGTTTTCTTTTGTTATGATGATACTCAGTATCAACTTGTGGTTGTGTAATGAACAAAGTTAAAACAATGATGTGATTGTGACGTAATGGTGGTTTTGTTTAATTAATATTTAAAATGGTTTATATGTTTTAATCAATATGATGTTTAAAAAGTCTTCCGTTGCAATGAATCTGATTGAGTGGAAAAAGTTTTTTGTAAATCTCAATTTCTGGAAACCACAACTGTTACATTAATCGGATTTGTCAACATGCGGATTCCGACACCTTCTTGTCTCGGAATCCGATTGTTCTAGCATGGAAACCGCCATCTTCAATGGCTTATTTCCAGAGCTTGTTTCTTGTTTGTTTTGACATTTATACATTCTGAAAACACTCATTTTCGTTGGTTTGACTTTGAAAACACATCAAACCCATACAATAACACCAAACAACCAAAACTCACTTGCAAAGTAAGTTTTGAATATTCTAAGTAGTGTTTTGCAAGGATTTGAGTTTCAATCATGCTTTTAATCATAAAAACAGTTTCATATGTATTAAATCTTAACAACAACAAGAATTCACCTTAGAATGGAATCAAAACCACCAAAATCTGGGATTCAAGAAAACCAAGAGAATGTAGAGAGAAAGAAAGAAATTCGAGAACCGCTCGAAGTGTTTGCTTTTGGCAACTTTGACTTTCATATATTTGTATACATATACACAATAACACATAACACACATATACACGTTTAATTAACTTTTCATTTATATAAGTAGTTTACACATAACACACATAACACCAAGAGAAAGTCAACATTTCCATATATATATATATATATATCTTACCAAATCCAGAGGCACCGCCTCTGGATTTCTTTTATTTTCTTTTCTTCCTTTTACTTTCATATATTTGTATACATATACACATTAACACATAACACACATATACACGTTTAATTAACTTTTCATTTATATAAGTAGTTTACAACTTTAATTACACATCTAACAGCTAGGCCAAAATCGAGGATATTACATATATTTTTAGTACAAACTATAAAAAAGATTACCATAAATATCAAAATTTTAGATTGAGAAAATATTATAAAATTTAGTTTGTAATAAAAAAGAACCGCGATCTAAACCACATATTAATAATATAGATACTTGTTGATGTGTCACACATGTAGGTGTCTACTTGACACTCACATTATCATCTCTCACACAAAACCTTTCTACATTCTTCGTTCCTGTTAACGAGTTAGATTGATTTCTGATTCACCTTCAATTATATCTATTTCACCTCCAATTTATGTGGCTGAGGGTTTCTATTTGACCTTCTAGTTGATAGTTTTGCTTCATAGCCAATTGATTTCTTCTTTTACATTCTCGTTGTCAATTCAATTTCTGAAGTTTTGTAGAGTTTCCTTGTTGCTGTTTCTATTTTTGTCTTCATCGATGATGATTCCTCTCGATTTCTTGGTCATTGTTTCTGTTCTCCACCATCAATAATGTGGTAATTACTACATATATTTCATGAAAATGTTAATAGCACTAACCAATGTTTAGCTAAAAGCAAACATACATGGAATGGAACATCAATCCAAAATAATTGATAGTTTATTACCAAACAATGTATAATGCTACAATATATACAAAATGTTGATATAAATAATATAATAATTATCTTTTCTTATAATATTTTCTTGAGCATTAAGAAGATACCGGTAACAAATAACATAAAAATATAATAAATTATTGCAAGTGATGTATAATAAAACTTACTTTTAGTTATACAATATTCTTGATTAATGTCGTGTGTATATATATATTATAAATATTATTATAGATTATTATATTATACTAGCTAGTAATACTATTAACATCATAGAAGAATGTTCAATATAGTTCATACTTAATTCATAGTTTTAAACGACTAATTTTAGCTTTTTGATTAATGACATCAATGGTCCAGATTGCATTTTAAAATTTTGGCCGGAGTGACATTTTCGTAATTCACATGTGATTGTATACTTAATCACATGTGATTGAATATTAAAATTTTAGAACTATGTTTCTTATATAGACTTTATTTAACACAACTCTAACATCATAATCAATACAATTAAGTGATTTAGTTAATACAATGACGGCTAGCCGCACATATATCCCATCAATCAATATCACTATTACGGGTGTATTTTGACGCGAAGTTTTTAAAAATTGGATTTTTTTTGTTTCAATTGACTTTAATTAAAATGGAAGATGATACTTTTACTTATAAAATTGATTAATTAAAAAAAATATATATGTTTTACTAACTTATAATACAGCTTTAAGGGTATTGTATAATTATGTGGATGAAAACAGATCGACTTCAATCCAAATAACTCAAATACCCATGGACCAACTTTGTTTACTATTTTTTGATTTTATTTTAATGTTTTTATGTCATTTTAGCTACATTAATTAATTACAGTTACTTTATCAAATACACATAAAAGTTTCATTTCCAACCCTTAGCTAGTTTTATCAAAGGTATCATATATCAAAAGAAACGTACACCACCCCACTTCAACACGTACGTACGATAAACACGACTAGTATTGATCATGAACTGATGGATTGCAAACCGTAACATTTTGATGAAGTATAAAATAATTTTTTCGCTGCAAATTAAATTAACCAATCATATATCCTAGAAGTATCATTTAATTTGATAAATTGCACACACACATATATATAATATATATTCATTAGTGTTGTTCTCCTTGTTCAAGAAGATATATATATATATATATATATATATATATATATATATATATATATATATATATATATATAGGGGACCGATCTCAATGTTTGTAGCAACAACTATATATACATTGCATTAATTTCCAGCAATCTATTGTCTATTTTATAAATTGTGGGAAGTCACCACAATAAGACTTTTAAAACCCATGCCAGTTTTTAATTAATTAATTACCAGCGGGTACCCGCGAAATGCGGCGACGGTGAATAAAAATGGTTTGTAAGGAGTTGTTTTGGTAGGTATTTGTAACATCCTCAAATATGGCCTATTCGCGTGCTCCATTTGGTATGTCGATTAATTTAAATGAATTAAATATAAATATATTTGTAAGAATTAATAGAAATTAGTTATTGGTCAGATAAATGTGAAATTAAAAATAGTAATAAAAATAGAAAAGAATTATAAAATAATAACTGGTTTCAAACGAGGTTTCCAAAAATATCCTCGTTAGTTGAAACGATTACTCGGGTGTCGTGTTGTATGTTGAAAAGGGGAACAAAATACCCCTTGTGGATAACTTAAAAACCAAAGTCGGTTTTTAAGTCACCAACACACACACAACACACACACATACGGGATTACACACACACCTCACCTCTTGCTTTCTTTGTGTTCTTCAAGCAAAACCAAGTCAAGATCAAGATCAAGGAGCTGGATTGAAGCTTGATTCTTGTCTCTAATTTGTTCTTAATCCTTCTTGCATCATCATATTGCTACTAGTAAGCTTTTTCTCCCTTTGTTCTTCATTTTAGGTTTAGGTCAAGAATTGGGTAAAACGAATTTAGTTAATCAAGTTTACATTTTTTGATTATAATCTGTTCTAGGATCATTTAGGAGTTGATTGGAACTGATATTAGTGATTAAAGTTGCTATCTTGGTTGTGTTTCAAGAATTTGACCAAATGGGTCAAAAATGGAGAATTGATGAATTAATCTTGAATTGATGTTATAGTAGGTTATGTTGATGTTTATAGACTCCCTTTGATGTTATAAAACTATTACAAAAGCTGGACTTAATTAAAGAAGTGTAAAACTTGAAATTGGAATGGCTTGAAACTGTGCAGAAAGCACCAGTCGCTGGGCTGGAAGAATGTCGCGGCGCGACCCATTTAGGGTGTCGCGGCACGACCAGTGCAACAGCAGGCCATGAGTTGTTTTTCAATGGTTTAAGCATAAGAAATGTACTTGTATCACAATTTTGGGGTATTTAGGTTAGTTTATATATTTTTACAAAGTTAAACATAATTAGGAAATTATACATTAGAATTAGCATATTTATAAGTTATGTGGTGATCTAAATGGAGTTATATGTAAACAATAGGTAATTAAGCATCAAGGAAGGACGAATACATATTTGAGATATATTTGAGCACCAAGGTGAGTACCGACTTGTATGAATTCAATAAAGGAAGTTTTGAATGCTATTTGGTTTAAACGAACATGGTATGCTAATTCTTGCATATAGACTTGTTTATTTGTGTATATATGCTTAGAAAACCATTAATGACATGATGAATGATATATTTGACATGTATATAATTACATGTATATTTATGGTGACATTTTGATATATATGATTTCATATGTGAAAGCATGCATGCAATGATCTCTTTTCTGAGATAATGATGAGCTATTTGAAAAGTCCGGACATATGTGCATGAAAGGTCAGCTTTGGCTGGGTCTCAGGGGCCTTCGGGCAATTTTTCGGGACTAATGATACTCGAGTGCCATTCCTTTAACATTTGGGGTGATTGCCTTAACTGGCTGAGCCTAATGAGCCTTTGGCTCCGTAACGAGCAGGTGGAGTCACTTATGTGATGATACCAGCACGGTTGGCAGTGTTTGATTCCCCCTGTGGTTGTTATTGAGCCGGACTAGCTATCTGGCAAGATATAGCACTGCTGGACATGTCAGCATTACCGCTAATTGTTAGGATAGCATTGTATGCTCATATTTGATTCATGACTTGCTATTATTGCACTTATACTTGTCTGTATTCACTAGCTATTTTATATAGCTAATCCTGTTGTTGTTTCCCTTTTTCAGACAAAGTATAAGCAGGCCTGGTGAGACGGGAACCTTATGCGTTTGTACGGGCTTTTGAGGAACACTACTTTTTGGTATATAATATATACAATGGTCGGTTTAGTTTAAAGTAACACCGGTAGTCGTGTTTGGCAAGTTTTGTTTTGTATATTTGTATATACGCCAAACACGTGTTTAAATTGTAATAGTTTAATAGACTTGGGTTTGTTTATTGTTTTTGAAAATTCCGCTGCTTTATTTTTGAAATTCTGTTAGGATAACTAACAGGTAAACATTCAATTTACAAACGGACCCATGCAGTTTGAAAACTCAAATTTTAACTGATTTTAAGGTTTCAAAGACGGTGTTACAGTATTGATTAAGAGGACACGCAAGACAGTACAAACAATAATAATTTTTACACTTTAACTTAAAAAGAGTATAACTTAAAAAATTGAAATATATGTTATCACGAGAACTAACAATTATAATACATTTGGATCTAGATAATTGTTTGTACGAATATGCTAAAATGTATCTGGAAGCGTCCATGTACAAATATATCCTATAAAAAAATATATAATAGTTATTATATATAGATATTGAAAAATGATGTATAATAATAAACTATTAATTTGTACCTTAGTCTTCACGCAAAACTTCTTGATACACCACATTTGATGTGTAAACAACATCATCGCCAAAATGCTTTAGTAGGTTTAACCAATATCTTTGTATTCCCACGTGATGTTCCCCTAGAAAGTTTCACGTAAAGTTGGCCATGTGAAAATACCGGTTGTGGTAGATATACGCCGACATATGGAATAGTCTGACCCTGAGCTTTATTATTTGTCATTGCAAAGCTAAGCCTAACAGGAAATTGTTTTCTCTTCAGTCTAAATGGGAACATGTCGTCTTCAGATGGACAAAGAGGAATTCTCGGCAAAAATACTCTTTTACCAGAATTTTGGCCAATAGCTATCTTTGCATCAATGACGTTTTGTTAAAACCCTCTATATATCAATCTAGTACCATTACATAACCCATTCGAAGGATCAATATTCCGCAACAATATTATCGGACATCCAATTTTAAGACGAAGTGAGTGAGGAGACATACCACTAATAGTTAGGGAGTTTAGAAATTCTATAGGGTAGAAGTTATTCTTATCATTGTGATCTTTTGGGGGGTGGTTTCTTATGATTTTCCCATATACAATCAATTATTGTTATGCTATACTTGATTATTTGATTAGAGAGAATTCAAGAATGGTTAGTACCAAAAGGAAGATTTTATTTTTCATTATAATACAATTGCATTTCTTGTTCGTAGGTGGAACCAAAAAAGTTTGGGATATTGGGAACTGGCAAAGAGAGTACACAACGGAAGACATACTTGTTCGGTTGAAGAAAGAGATGGCATCCCTCATAAACAGAATAACTAAATTAGAAAAGCAAAACTTGCCAATATTAAAAATCAAAGGTATATAGAATCCTTCCAAAAGATAAATACACGTAAAGAACAATTATTGAATGTAATTTCATTGCTCATCATATTTAATAAAATTTTAATTTTTTTGTTACATAAATATTATTTGCTATTTCATGTCTTTTGTTTCTTTGGCAAGTTTTGCTTTTCTACGACACAAATTAGACATAAACAGAATAAACATCATTTAGTATATATAAACTGAAATGTATGTCTACGACCCATTCATAAACAGACTAAACATCATTTAGTATATATAAAATGAAAATATGTATATTATACTATTTACCTCATTTTGGTTGACATAATCGATATTCATTGGAGCTGTGTTGGTGTCCATTTCAGTGTTCATAGCGGGTGGAGTGATGGCATTCTGTTGCTGCAAGTTTAGTTTATGGTGAGTGTTTATCTATACTTATATACTATATCATAAATATAAACTGAATAATATTATTTGATAATCGGTATTACATTTAGTATATAAACTGAAAACTATATACTGTGAAATTTACCTCATTTTGTGTAACAAATCCGGCACTCATTGAAGCTTTGTCGGTGTTCATAATGGTTCCTGCTGTATATTGCAGAATTGGGTGAAGTATTTGAAGAAAAATTGAATGGACTTTATAAGTATATATAGTAGTGGTTTCTGCAAATTTAATTCTGTAAACTTTAGCTGTTATTGATTTCCTTTATTTTTGATGAAATTTCCTTTATTTAGTTAAAGTATTTGGTGAAATTTCTACAATTAAACCAAAGTATTTGGTGAAAGTTTATAGAATATTAAAGTATCCATCGAGGTTGGTCTATTTTTTCAAATGCAAAAAGGAAATGGTATTTTTATAATTATGGAATGTTATAGAGTCCATCGATATATTGAAAAGGGAATATTATATATTTAGCAGGTGATGACTTCGCTTTTATATAGTGAAATTTAGATGTACTTTTATAATTTTTATTTAGAAGGTGAAAAGGGAATGAAATTTAGATGTAATTTTGTAATTTTTATTTAGCAGGTGAAAAGAGAATATTATATATTTTCTCTTTTTGGAATTTATGGAATGTTATTAAGTTTATAAAATATTCTGTTTCGTAAGTTTTGTTATGGAATTTATGGAAAGAGAATATTCTGGAATTTATGAAAAAGGAATGTTATTAAGTTTATTTTATGGAATCATTTTTTGGTAGATGAGGGTAGAATAGTAATCTTAAATGACTTAAAATTTAAAAGTTTTAAGGAAAAAACTTAAATGATTTATACAATAGTATAGATTAGATGAATTGAAAAAAATGTACGTAAATACCTACTTCAAGTGTTTAACCGTTAACATATTTATACATACCAAAAAGGGTTTACTACTTAAAAGTGTACCGAACTTGTCACTTTTTGCTATTGTATATACCCAACTTTCAAAACTACCATTTAGTGTATTGAAGTCTCAAAAACTAACGTTTAATGTATCATTATCTTTGATAGTAGGTTATGGGTGATGTGGCACGGTTATGGGTGACGTGTCTGATGACATGGCTTTTTTTGTTTAAAATAATAATAATAATAATAATAATAATAATAATAATAATAATAATAATAATAATAATAAGAAGAAGAAGAAGAAGAAGAAGAAGAAGAAGAAGAAGAAGAAGAATGCACTTGGGATTCAAGAACTTCCACCACCATGTCGTTTCTCACTCCGGCCGACACCACCACCACCACCGACTTCAACACCATCTGCTACTTCAACAGAACGATTTGATTGGGTTGTTTCATCTTCATCTTTGTTCATCTTAGGGTTTCTATTTGGGGTTTATCTTCACAGATTTGCTTGAGGTTTGATTTGGGGTAAGTTCGATCGGAGTTTCACACTAATCTGTTTGTGAAACCTCAAAAACAATATTCTGATTCCGATTTTGTTTCTTGGTTCTTAGGGTTTCGATTTTGCTTAGGGTTTCGATTTTTCATCTTTTTCATCTTAGGGTTTCGATTTAGCTTCTGGAACGATTGAAACCTCAAAAATAGATGTGTGATTTTAGGGTTTTTGCTTTTAGGGTATCGATCGATACCTCACAAACAAATCCTGGTTCCGATTTTGCTTTTGGAACAATTGATATCTCCCAAATAGAACAATGATTTTAAGGTTTTTGTTTTTAGGTTTCGATTTTTTCAGTTCTTGTTCATCTTGTTGATTACAGATTTTAGGTGTTCTTGTTTATGAGTTATGTTCTTGTTTGTTAGTTCACGAACCTAGATCTTTGTTGAGGTATCGATACAGACAACAGATTTTAGGTGTTTTTCGTGGAAAGATGTTCTTGAAGGAAGAACACATCTTCATGTTCATCTTGTTGAAGATGAGGATGATGTTGAATATTATGAGGTGGCAAATAATTAATGAGGTGGAAAATGAGGTGGCAAATCTTAGCATTAAAAAAATGTAAAAAAAAAAGAAATTACCGGTTACCTGTTCTCCAGGTAACCGGGTACATTAAACGTTAGTTTTGGAGACTTTGATATACTAAATGGGAGTTTTGAAAGTTGGATATATACAATAGCAAAAAGTGACAAGTTCGATATACTTTTAAGTAGTAAACCCTACCAAAAATATATAAAATGTACTTCTTAACCAGAGCATGCATGTCGATCCTTTCAATGTGTACGTACATGTGGGGTTAATTACAACATCTATCAATTAGCCAATTACTAATTGCATGTATATTTAATTTAATTTCACATCAAGCTAAAAATCTTTTAATAAAAAATACATGATAACTTAACTATCTTACAAAAATGTTCCATATATTTAATTAGGTATAGCATGACTTCGGTTTGGAGCTCTAAGCAAATGATTTTTGTGTTGATAATAATATAATATCACCTTAAAAGAAATTTCTATTACAAAGTTTAACATTATTTACATAATAATTTTTAGCTCAATGTAATTAATTTAGAAATTGAAACAAATTTAGTTGATTTTTATCATTTTTTTTAATATAATCAATATATCTAGTATGTTGGAGTCCAAGGATAACATGATATATATATATATATATATATATATATATATATATATATAGGTTCAAACGAGAACTGTTTTTCGTATGAGAACCGCGAGAACTATTTCTGATCAATAATTTAATTTCATGTCGTTTTTATTTAAATTAAAAAGAAAAGGGTAGCATGGACATTTTTACATTACCCCAACTTTTTTAAAACTAATATATCTATCAAACGAAAAAGTGTTAAATTATGAAAAATATACCAAATTAACGAGAAAATTATGCTCTTTAATTTGAAGCCGATCTTGCTATATTTTTTTGAAAAAAAAAGTCGCGTTTGCTGGTTTTTTTTAGTACAACTCGACATGTGCAAATTTTGCACATGTACACATCTACATATGTACTAAAAAAACTAGGTGAATTTATGCATATGCACACGTGTAAAATTTGCACATGTGCACATGTCGAGTTGTGCTGGAGAAAAACCCAGCAAACATAAAAAAAGAATTTTGAAAAAATATATCAAGATCGGTCTCAAATTAAAGAGCATAATTTTTTCGTTAATTTGGTATAATTTTTGTAATTTAACACCTTTGCGATTGATGTATATATTAGTTTAAAAAATATGGGAGTAAGGTAAAAAGGTCCAAATTACCCTTAATTAATTAAGGGTAAGTTTGATTAGTTAAGGTTATTTATTAGCAATCTTTAATCTGGACCCTCCATCTTTTTGATCAATGGCTATAATTGGTTCTCGCAGTTCTCGTACGAAAAACAGTTCTTATTTGAACCATCCCCATATATATGTATATATATATATATGTATATATATATATATATTGGGAGAGTTCATTTGAGAACCAATTTTATTACGAGAACCGCGAGAACCAATCTTAGCCGTTCATTTTGGATAATGGAATTCATGGATGAAGAGCGTGGGGGGATTGAGTATGGCAAGGTGTATGTAAGGAATTCATGGGTGGGTAATCCAATTGAAGGAGAGATAATTGGATGACTAAGATTGTTTCTCGCAATAAAAATGGTTCTCAAAAACTTTTCACTATATATATATATATGTATATATATAAGGAAAGATCATTTGAAAACCAATTTTATTACGAGTACTGCGATAACCAATAACAACCTATTTTTTCAATATATCAATGTGGGTGATTTACTTTTTTTAACAAGTTAGGCAACAAGCTTTGTAACTAGGGATTACAACGGGCCGGTTTCGGGGCGGGGATTGGTCCCCCCGTCCCCGTTTAAAAAAACCGTCCCCGTCCCCGCTTAAAAAACCGCGGGGATTTAAACGGGGATCCCCGTTGGATAACCGGGGAAAACCGCGGGGAAACGGGTATCCCCGTTTAATATGAACGGGTACTTAAACGGGTAATTTTCACCGCGGGGATACCCGTATGAAGTTAAACGGAGATTTTTCACCGCGGGGATTCTCGTCACTATTTAGATAAAGTCACGAGTTTAAAAAAACAATTATACTAAAATTATGCAACATTAATACATTCTCCACAAATACATACAAAATGATCCAAGATAATGATTAAGTGTTCAAATGTATCTTAACAAATGGTTTTAAAACATTAAGTGTTCAAGGACGACCCAAATTATAAATTATATCAATCTTCCAACTTCATATGAATATATAATATATACTTAAAAATAAAATATAAAATATAAAAATAGAATAAAAAAATATATAAAAAATAATATAATCAGGTAATCGGGCCGGTTAATCGGGTAATCGGGGCGGGTATCACCATCTCCGTCCCCGCTTAATTTATTCGGTTTTTCACCATCCCCGTCCCCGTTTAGCATCCCCGAAACCTCCCCGTTTAGCTCGGTTTTCGGTTTTTCTCATCGGGTTCGATTTTTTTTGCCATCCCTATTTGTAACATATCAAATTAGTTAACTAAACCTTGTTTAACTATTCACCTATAAGTTGTGATAAACTAAAGTCAAAATTAAACTTCCATTGATCTAACAAAACCAAAAGTGAAGTTATGTTGAATAGAGGACGGCAATCACCAATAACACAAATCACACTCTAATCATATCCCTAAAATTGTTAAAGTCGGATTTATTCTCATCACCCAAACACACTTAGGTCATAGAGATTCAGCTAAATAAACACTCGATATGATCTAGGTACTAATTATTGAATTAAGCAGGCTATATGGGATAACCGATTGTGGTATTTTACCACTTCTTCAAAACCGCAAAGCTAGAGTTGCTCCAAGTCTTACAAATCTTTCAGGTTCGGTTCCAATTAATAAATCATAAGGAGGTACAATTATCTTGCGGCCGGAAAAATGTAGCTTTAATCTTATTTTTTGTAAAGTGGGTTGTCTGGTGGAGGGATGGATTAGTTAGAATTTAATTTGTGTTCGTTTGTTTAATTAGGATTAGTTAGTGTTTTAATTAGGTTTTAAATTCTAGGTTGAACTTGATGATTGATGTCCTTTGTTTCTTGAAAACCGTGGTTGGTGAATGATAACCACATTAACTAGTCAAACATATTTCAACCGTCCTCATCCACACATTCCAACTAATGCTTACGCCCATCTCCGGTGCAAGACCTACTCCGCTGTCGTCAACGCTTTCTGCCATGTAAATATCCTAGCCCTAATTTGGATATGTCCCTTTTATATAATAACCTAACCGATTAAATAAAACAAAACCTTCCGTTTAATTATGTGGGTCAAGGATTTAAGATAGATTCAATATTGAGGAAGACCATTTACAGATAGATTAGAGGTAGAAACAAACCAAAGAATACTTCTTCGTGATCAAGTGAATCAAAATCAAAATCACCTAGAAATGGAGTTTAAGATTGACATTAATGGGTTATGGTTAATTTGTTAATTGTTACTTGCATAGGCTAATAATGGTTAATTAGGTGTACAATTGCACAATAACAAAAAGTTTCCCATATTTTAGTAATACAAAAAATAAATTATTTATATCTATCACTAGATGTGAAAAAGTAAGTTACTATTTAATTTTTATCTATCTTTTAATCTTAAAGGAACCATGCAACTAGTAAAACTTAATTTAGGTGTTGCTATACTCATAACGTATTTCATGAAAGACATTTATGTCATTTGATTATTTGGTGATTTAAATGAGTTGTAAATACGACACCTAAATTAATTACTGCTAGTTGTATGAATCATTTACCCACTTTAATATATATATATATATATATATAATTATAATTATCAATTTAACTCCAGCTAGAACACCATAATGCCTCTTATGGTTGAGGCTGGTTCGCTACCTGGCTGGTGCGTGAACCAGCGGCGAGTACTTTATTTTATTTCCTTCTTTCTTTTTCTCACCTATTTAATATATATTTTTATTAATATTTAATGTGAGGTTAAAGATGGTTGGATTGGAGGTTTATAGGTTTGATAAGGTTAAAAGTGAAAGATGATGTGAATGCTAACATGATAATGAGGTTGACAAAGTAAGTTCGGTTTAGATGATGATGGTTTAACTAATACCATTTGAAGAGAGTAGGAACGTAAAACTACTTTATTTGATTTATTATTATCATTATTCCACGAATCATGTTTAATATTTCTCCAATTTCACACATAAAAATCACGTTCCCCCTTTTTCACACCAACAACAAAAAGAGAAGTATCAAAAGCAGAACCAATAGCTAGAGCAGGGAAAGTGGGAAGAAAAAGAGACCCAGTCACATATTTCATATACATATACATATATACATACATGCTCATCCGTGTATACATCAAAACATCTTAATTCCAATCAAAGGACAGCCATAGAGCAGGAGAGAGAGAAACTTCCACGACGAAGAATCCTAAAGCATTTGGAGGACGTGGGCGTTTTATCTCCTCATTCTTTGATCATCTTCAAGGAAAACCTTCATAAAGCTTTGAGCTTTCAAAAACACACACAGTTTCTCTCTCTAAAAAAGAGAGACCCATTACTGAAAAACCTCTGATTTTTCATTTTTATCATCAATGGCTACCTGGGTCATATCAGAGTGCGGTTTGAGACCACTTCCTAAACTCTATCCTAATCCTAATCCAAGAATCCCCATTTCAAGATTTCCCAATTCAATCAAAATATCACAATCAAAGACTTTCCGGCCAAAATTTCCGGCGGTCAAAGTGAGCGTACCGGTGGGTGTTCAGATTGTTGATGAAGATGAAAAACTAGTCGACGAGTTTAAAATTGGTGAAAATGGGTTCAACCCTGGTGCGCCCCCACCCTTCACATTGGCTGATATTCGAGCCGCAATCCCAAAACATTGTTGGGTTAAGGACCCATGGCGGTCCATGAGTTATGTATTGAGAGATGTGGTGGCGGTTATTGGGTTGGCGGCGGCGGCAGCGGCTTTTAACAATCCGGTGGTTTGGCCTCTGTATTGGTTTGCTCAAGGAACAATGTTTTGGGCTTTGTTTGTTCTTGGCCATGATTGGTAACTAAACCTTAAAAAACACTTGGGTTTTGGTTATAGATTTCAACTTTTTGTTGTTATGAATTCTAATTATGTATTTTATGATCTGTTTTTAATTGGACAGTGGCCATGGAAGCTTTTCTAATAATGCAACACTCAATAGTGTAGTTGGGCATCTTCTTCATTCTTCCATACTTGTACCTTACCATGGATGGCATGTTCTTTTCTTAAAAAAGAATACAAATAAATTCATATTTAAGCATATTCCTTTTGTGATTATTTTTTTTAATAATTATGGTTGTGATTGTAGGAGAATTAGCCATAGAACTCATCATCAGAACCATGGGCATGTTGAGAAAGATGAATCTTGGCATCCAGTAAGTCTATATCCAGTTGTAGCTATTAATGGTGTTTCATGACATCAATTTCAATTTGTCTAAAGCTTTATTTTACAAGATTTAAATTTCTTTAAATTTATGTTTTCAGTTATCTGAGAAGATTTATAGAAGTTTAGATACGGCTACTCGGATGTTGAGGTTCACTTTACCTTTCCCTATGCTGGCATACCCAGTCTATCTGGTGAGTCTCGTGTAAATATATCATCACAAGATGTGTCACGGGGTTTTGGGTAACGGGTTCGGATCAAAACGGGTCAACTTTTAGAATTTCTTGGTATCCACTAAAAATAGTGTTCGCATCTTTCAACATGTTTGACCGGTTTCACTTCTAGCTATATTGTTTGATTTTGACCTATTTGACCCGTTTGACCATGTTAAACAAAAACCAAACCCCTCGTTCTTAAGTAAATTGATTGAAATTATCACCTGTGTTCAAATGAAAAAGGAAAAAGAAACCTGCGCTACAAGAACACGGTATTTTGGACGAGAAGTGTCAAATAATACGTATTTTTTGCATTTAAGTTACCATGGTGTCCAAAATCAGATTTTGCATTTTCACAACGAAAGTTGTGGGAAAAAAAATGTTTCTTGGATCTCTTTTATCTTACCTTATGTTTGTTTCGGGTTTCAAATTACAGTGGGGTCGAAGTCCAGGAAAGAAAGGCTCTCATTTTCACCCGGGCAGCGATTTGTTTGTGCCTAATGAAAAGAAAGATGTGATCACCTCAACAGTTTGTTGGTCAGCCATGGTTGCTTTACTTGTTGGTTTGTCCTTTGTAATGGGTCCTCTTCAACTTCTTAAACTCTATGGCATCCCCTATATGGTTAGTTATCTTCATTTCTTATACTATATATATCAAAGTTCTATAACTTGTTTTATCTTTTTCGCTAAATTCTTCATTCGGATTCAGGGTTTCGTCATGTGGCTGGATCTAGTAACTTACTTGCATCATCATGGCCATGAGGAGAAACTCCCATGGTACCGTGGAAAGGTTTGAAACTGACCCTATTGAAACTTATCAAATCTGTTTGTTCATTTATTTTTTCATTTTTTAGTTTTACGTTTTGCTGTTTAATATATCGTTTTCAATTGGAAAACAGGAATGGAGTTACCTAAGAGGAGGATTAACGACTCTTGATCGTGATTATGGATGGATTAACAACATCCATCATGACATAGGAACCCATGTTATACATCATCTTTTCCCTCAAATCCCACACTATCACTTGATAGAGGCAGTGAGTATTCTTCATTAAAAACATTATATTTACCTTATTATAACAACTTGAACCGCAAACTAATGATTCCAAATGTCTGATAAATGTAGACTGAAGCTGCTAAGCCAGTGCTCGGGAAATATTACAGGGAACCAAAGAAGTCATGGCCACTTCCTTTTCACTTACTCGGGCTTCTTGCAAGTAGTATGAAAAGGGATCATTATGTGAGTGATGAAGGGGATGTTGTTTACTATCAAACAGATCCGAAGCTCACTGGTGACTCGAAATAGCAAGTACAATAAGAATACGGGTCAAAAGTTTGTATAATAACATTCTTCATACCCCCCCCCCACCAAATTGGTGAGGGTGATTAATTATATAGATATTTTCGGTTACATTGTAACATGGGTAACTAAAAGTTTGTTTTTCTATACAGGCAAAGAAATAACTATAGTTTATGTCCAGATATATCCCATTTTAGGTACCATTAAGAGTTGTCTATCTTTTCATATATGTGTATATAATCATGTTAAATGAGACCATCAGAATTTAGAAACAAACAATATGAACCCTGTTTTTTGTGGCATTTTGAGTAAATGGACTTATGATGATTACTTTTTTATTATATAATCATGATCATGATGATTACTGCAGCCATGAATGAGGATATGTGTGAATGTGTGATATATCTTTTTGAATTCTACCTGAAGCACATATACCACTACTGAATCAACTTCAACTGGTCTCAGCATCGAAAGGGATTCGCTTACATTCTCGGGTTTAACCCTCCAGCCAACAACCATCCATGTTGGCTTTTGATTGGTGATAGGTTGAACCACTTGTTAGTTGAACAGAAGTGGCAATTTAAACCCATGGTACTTACAGTAGTTTAGGTGCTCTTTTGTTTAATCTTGAAATCCTTGCTAATAGAAGTATGCCAGCGAGTGAGAGAACCGTTATCCAAACATGTCTATTTTGCCGCCAAGTACGCTAGCGAGTAAGAGAACTTCACAGGAAAGAATAGCAATCTAGCATATATGATGATCTCTATTCAAATGAGTAAGACACCAACCTCTGTGATTTTCATCTGTTGGACTCCATTTCATGATGTCAAAATCTGTTAACAAGGGAAATATCAACAGTTTAGTGTGTTGTACAAGTTATTGGTTTCTTTTTTCGAAACCTTGGTTGAAAGTATGTAATGTCATGTCCTTCGAACCTAAAAATAAACAAATTAACGAGGCGTATTGTAATTCCTTTCTCGTTCAGGTTTGAGAGGTCGGGTCAGGTTCATAGGTAACAGCCTTAACATGAGGCATTTAACTAACCCTGTCCAAAATTTTGCGCTAACTTTAACACAAGGTTAGCAGTGTCGACCTGTTTACGGTTTAAATTAGAATAAATAGTTACACGATAACTATCAGAAGGTGTCAATATATTTTTAAAAGGTGCATGATAACTATTAGGATATAAACATAATCAAAGGTAAAAAAATACACTTTTGAAGTTTTACGGTATGTATTAAGAGTAAGACATACGTACATAAAGTAACGTGAAATAGTTTGGATTTTTAGAACAATATAATGTAATTTATATCTAACAAGACGTAAACATGAGTAACTGTAAAATAGTTTGGATTTTAAAAAAATAAAATGTAAATTTATATCTAACATATTTAATTATAGTTTTAAACAGGTTAGTGGATTACAAATGGGTCAGGACTCAGGAGTTGTAACCCGAACCTAACTCATTTAGCCTCTAAAACCCATGCCAACTAGTTTAGCCCAAACCATAACTCGTGTTAATGTTGTGCCATACATTTTTTATTTTATTTTTTTAAATCAAGACATTTCATCTGTTAACAAGACATAAGACTAAGTGGGTGTTTGGTTGGAAAGAATTTGTGGGAATTGGAATCCAATTCTAACCAATTCATGTGTTTGGTTTAAAAGTTTGGAAGGAATTGGAATTGTGAAGATGGAAAACTTTCCCTCATTGGAAGGAATTCAGATTCCTTTCACTAACCTATGGAATTTGAATTCCAATCTTCTTCTACCAACTCATTGATCAACATCAACCGGTAATCAGAAGCGATTTAGGGCAACCAGTGATTGACGAGCGACAAGGGAACCGGCATGCGGCGAGCGATGACTGGCGAGCGATGAGCAGCGACCAGGCGCGGAGACGACCTTGCTTGCAGCGGCGACTTCAACCTCCGTCTAGGGTTTCGATTAGGGCTACAACCTTGCTTGGCGGCGACGACCTGAAGTGGTGGTAGAGATAGCGATGGCGGTGGCAGCTCCGATTTGGGAGTTTGTGGTGGGGTGTTGGTAGAAGTAATTCCAATTTAGCACTACCAAACATGTGAGCTAAGGATTTAGATTACAATTCTAAATCCTTCAAATTCCAATTTCTTAATGGATTCCAATTTCATTGGAAAACAATCAGCCAACCAAACACCCCCTAAGACTTAGCCAAATGAATGAATGATACTAGCCTACCCCCACACGATTAGAAAATTTCAACCAAACTTCCTATGATACAGAACCTTTTGAAATACGATTGGAAATCCGAGTGAAAGTATACGTTACAATTGCACTATAGGTGTCTCGATCAAGCATTTTGCGTCATACATTGTCGTCCATAAAAAATTGAATTTTGTTGTGTTTATTTAATGGGTTTTAAAAAGATGAAATACGATTGAAAGTGATGTTAAAACCCTACAAAAAATGAGTTTACACTTTACACCGTTCTTTGATGTCTTCTTGACCCGGTCAACATCGTAAGTTGACTTATAGGCCTCATCGACATCTACATTTTCATCAAATTTATGTTATTTCTTTTTTGTGACATCACAAGATGAACTTTCTTCAAAAAATGGGCTGATCTGATTGTTAGGAAGAACGACTTGAAAATGATACCATTTCTACAAGAATTAACGTACTTATTGACTGACTTCATCTATCAGGTTTTTATTACTCTGATGATTAGAGAGAATTCAAGAGGCAGTTTCTCATTTTGACCGATGAAAATAGTAAAATTACAAGACCAAAATTCACTTGAATGCCATTTTGATCCGAATGAGGATAGGAAATATCCATGCCTATTTCGTCCTAGGTTGTCACTTCCATCCCGAATGAATGTTATGCAGTTCGGGCTATGGTCTATCTTTTTACTAATTCTCAGGTTTTGCCGCATCTTGGTTCGGGTTTGTCCTAGGGGTCTTTAGTATGTGCATGTGATTCGTAAAAATTGAAATTCAAAGCAGACCAAATTCGAGTAATCCAATTTGAATTGATTTGTTTGGTTTTCAAATTGGCTTTGGACTCGATTTGAAAGTTTATTTCGGATTATTGGTTTTCAAATCTATAAAAAAGTTTTTCACCCAACTCAAAATTCAAATATATATATATATATATATGTATAGGTATCATTACTTTATTTCTATTTTCTCTTTTCGGTCATTAAAAAGTATTATGTTATTTTAAGACTACTAAAAACCCTATAAATATTCTCCCAACTCATCATTAGAAGTTCAAACTCTAATTAGATATTCAAAACCAAAAAGTTTTTTAATTAAATTTGGTTTAAACTATAAAAATTAAAACAAATCTACCTATTTAGTTGAATTTAGTTTTATTCGAATTCGAACCGAATTCTATTTGAATTCAAATATCTAAATTCAAATCCGTTTTACGGATAGTAGTAATTGAATTTCGAATTGGGGTAACAAACTCAAACAACCTAATTCGATAAACTCGAAATTCGATTCGATGAACAACCCTATTCGATAGACTCAAAATTCGATTCGATGAACAACCCTATTTTGTCCTAGTGCTCGGCCGTAATAACAGTAATATAGAAGATTGATATGAAACACCAACTATACATATTATGTGACAAATATGTTAAGATTGCCCAAATCTTCGGAATAAGTACCCAATCTTCAAGTTGTAAAGTTTATTAGCCTAGGGAGTTGCAAATTCAAATGTTTGATGCTGCAAATTTGTCTAGCAACTTGTGGCAACTACCTGTGTGCTCCTTGTGTCACTATTTGCTTTCACTTCGCCTTCTCTATGCTTGTAGTTTCTTTCTATGTGATGAGTCTCGTCTAAATAATAAATATAATTTGTATAAAATAATTATAATACTTAATTACAAAAGCAATCGATAATAATACTAAGAATATTCTAAATTGCTAAATAAAATGGTTTGAAATATTAGAACCGTTGAAAAATATTTTTTTTTTGTGATTATCAGCCCATTTGACCTAATTCCTATTCATTAAGTTTTTCATTGAACCAGACTATGACAAAAGAAAAGCTTTCTTTATAATTAAAAAAACGGGTTGAAATTGTCGCTTTCTTCAAACGAAAATGCAAATAAAGAGACAAACACTAAGGGTGTGTTTGGTAGAGAGAAAAGAAATAGGGAAAATTAGTTTCTCTTGTTTGGAAGAAATAATTATAGTTTTGGAAGGAGAAATGGTTTCTCCACCCATTTCCATTTCTCTCATTCCTTTGTATTTTCATTTCTCTACAAATTGTGGAGAAATGGAGAGAAATGACAACCAATATCTACTCATCATTGTCGATGTCCGGTTGCGATGTGTTTCCGGCATTCTAATCATCGTCGTCGACGTCCGACAAGGCGGCCAACGCCGCAACCGCCGTCCGGCAACTTGAGCCACCATCTCTCTGTTTCATTTCTTTTCTGATACCAAACAAGGAAATCAATTCCAATTCTCCACACATTTCTATTTCTGCCCATTTCCATTTCTCCCCTATTTTCATTTCTCTCTACCAAACACTCCTAAAAGGACAAGAATTAGAGAAAAAGTGTCAAAATGAGAAAACCTTTTGCATTTAAGTTTCCATGAAGTGTCCAAAATCAGTTTTTGCTGGAAAGTCCATTTGTTTATAAGTGGAAAAACACATGCTTTTTTGGTTTTTTCGACCTCCCTAAAGTCTGCTTGGGGTATGAATCAACAGTAGGATCGAAGTACAGAAATGAAAGGCTCTCACTTTGCATTTTGTTTGTGCCTAATGAAAAGAAAGATGTGATGATCTCAACAGTTTCTTGGTCAGCCATGGCTGCCCTCCTTGTTGGTTTGTCCTTTATTATTATGGCTTCTCTTCAACTATAATTTTGTGTGTGTGTTCGGCAACATGCTTATGGAGGATGATAAGAGCTTGAGATTCTAGTTTTCATAATCCCCAAACCCTCTAGCCTCGTTCGAGTGTTAAAATCTTGAGAGGATTATTAAAAACATAATCCAACTCTCAAAATAAAAGTCTTTTCAAGTAACTTATGGCTTAGGCTTGAGATTATCAATTAATCAACCCTAGCCACAGCTAGTTTCGCCAAACACACCCTATGGCATCCTCTATTTGGTTAGTTATCTTCCTAATACAACTTTAGCTTCTTATAAAATTTATATCAAAGTTTTCCTCATTGGATTGGATTGGATCTAGTAACAATGTAACAAACTAGTGCCATGAAAAAGAAAATAAAAGGTAGAGCTCATTTTTAAACTTCAAAACGATCATATTTGTCAAGCTTAATTTTACAATACCATTTAGATTCATGATATTTTCAAATATCATATTTACCTAAATTATTATTTTTAATATTTTAAATATATTATAATCATTTATATTCCTTATAATGATAAAAAAAATAGTCGATCGCCTATTTTGCCCCTAAGTTAAACCTCACAAGGGCTTTTACCGACCATCAAGCGGATTACATTCCACACCTCACGGCTCTGCAAGTTCTCAGGAAATATTACAGGGACCCAAAGAAATCATGACCACTTCCATCACACTTGCTCGGGCATCTTGCAAGTAGTATGAAAACATTTCATTATGTGGTGACTCGAAATTGGTTCAAAAGTTCGTCTAATAACAATTCTATGACTTGCCTCCATAAAATCGGAGAGGGCAATTAATTATTTTGATACTTTGGGTTATATTGTAACATGGGTAGCTAAAAGTTTGTTTTCTTGTAGATACAAAGAAATAATTATAATTATTTTATATCCACATATGTCTCTATCTTAGTACAGCTAATAACTGTCTAGCTCTTCATACAGATCTAGGTAGTATACAACTATACATCATGTCAAGGGGACCCATTAGAACCAAAGAATGTGAACCATGTTTTCTGCAACATTTTGAGTAAATGGACATATGATAAACAAAGGTGCAATGGCCATGTTTATCATATGATTGGCTAAGATCAAATTTATACATCATGCTACATATGAATCTAGTTAAATATTAAGCAAAATATAACACCAATTACTTGGAAAATATCAATTATTCATGTTTGATGATGGAAAATGATCAATACCGTACAGAACTTACTGCAGTTATGAAAGAGGATATACGTGATATATCTTTTTGAATGCCGTCTGAAGCACAAATACCACTACTGACATCAACTCCATCTGGTCTTAGTATTGAAAGGGCTTCACTTACATTCTCGGGTTTTATCCCTCCAGCCAACAGCCATCCATGTTTGCTCCTGATTGGTGGTAGCTTGAACTGCGACCAGTTAAATCCTTTACCACTGATAGTATACGCCAAAACCACTTGTTAGTTGAGCAGAAAATAAAAGTGACAATGTATACCCCTTTTACTTATAACTTGCATTTTAAACAAATTTGGCTAAAAGGGAATAGATCAAAAGCGTTAAAAGTCACCAAGAAGCTATTTTTAGTGCATATTGACTTCCAAATCTCTTGATTTTAAAGTTTAAGATTATTATTGTAAGAATATAGTTTTGTGATCACATTTAATATATTAAAAATTACTCATCAATCTAAAATTGGACAAAGAAGTTCTGGACCAACCCCACTCAATCAAGCTGTTTAACCCATACTAACAATTACCCATTAACCCGTTTCAAGACGACCATTATTAGTTTATTACCAAAGAGGAACTGACACTATGAAATTTTCATCTTCAAATAAGGAACTCCTGAACTCCACTTTCTGAGGTCAAAATCTTCTATAATTATTAAATTTTTCAGAAGTTCTGAAAGAATATTCACAAAATGATGGTTATATTATTAAAAGATAGTAGTTATGAAAATATTCTTTAAACTATTGTACTTCTGAATCAAACTATTAACATGAAATGATCATAGAAGATAACAAATGTCACGAAATACAATGCTCATAGCATCATCTAGCAACCAAGTAACCAAAATCCTAACCTGTTTATACATCAATTCATCATCTTCCCAGTAGCCTATCAAGATTATGATATAGCAATTAGCATACATCTTCCAGCGTGTTAAACATTCCAAATTGAGCCTTCTATTTTGGTAAATATTCTTCTAGATTGTATAAATTCTGTTTTCCCTCTCATCATATTCATTTGTTGCTAACTTGGATTCTGGTTTCTGTTTTACTCACAAACAAAAGGACCAACTGAAGTGCAAAAAAAAATTCTAAACAAGATGACTAACTCGAAGGCAGTCAGTATCTCTATGTCAGGCGTAGAGGTGTAACCGTTTACATCTTACCTCCCCCATACCTCACTCAAATGGAATTAAGTATGCTGGTTGTTGTTGTTGTTGTAAAGAATATTCAAAGGAGTAAAAAGTTGTGTAGATAATTTTATATTACTTAATACTATAGAATGATGAATACCTCGCAAGCTATTGTGTATTACTGATCAACTACAAATAAAGACAAGAAAAACCCTATAGGGCCAAGGTCCATCTAAACAATAATACGGCCAAACCCATCTATAAGACTATAACATAAACTGGATCTAAAACTCGACCGTATTCTATCTAATAAGCACAAGCATAAGCTTTGTTCATTTTGAACACCCATTTAAAGTTAAATTTTACAAAGGCCTGTGGCAACAAAGTAGTAAGAGTGAAGTCAACGAAGAGGGCATTAATTGCTGCTAAAGATGTCGACCAAAAGATCAATGCCAGAATCCCAAACTTATAAGTACTTCTATTAATCCTATTGTGTGATCAAAAATAATTTTTTCATTTGCCTTTTAGCTTCTATACAAAATTTACTACATGGTATGTACTTTGGGAAGCACGAACATGTGAGAGTGACATTAGACTCTTTCGCTCAAGGGAATGAGACTTTAGAGAGTTAAAAGTTCTTCGAATATGGTTTGGGTTAGAAAATGGACACTCGATCACTCGACAAGCATTTGCATCCGACTATTTATTATATCACATTTACCAGTCAAATTTCTAGCTTCCACTAATGTACTACATTTAGTATGATTAAATTTTGGTTGATGCGAAGTCCAAGATGCAAATGAAACTAGAGATTTAATACAAATAGGAAGTTTTCCATTACCTGCCCCCTTTTGCACTGTCCACAAGAATCCAATCAACCAAAGAACAATCTCCATCTGATATGTGGTTCAGAAGATCACCATCCTCCTTTGCATGAAGAACATAAATAATTTTTCTCTCCCTCGCTAAAACAGAAAATGCTGATCGCGATCCATCTCCATGAAGCTGTAGAACTACTTGAGTATGTTATAAATTAAATAAAAGTACTTGATGCCAGAGTTGGAAAACTGGGCAGGTCAAAACAGCCAAGGATCAGATGGCCCAGGTTGAGTGACCTGCAAACACTTTCCAGTCCACTTCAAAATTTTCAAGTGACTAACACTGATCATCTAAATCTTTGAATAAAACATTAGGAGGTTCTATGTGTTAATAAGACTTTAGACGACTTTCAGCCCGTCTGACCCGTTTCCCTTATAACAAATTTTTTCATTGGACCCATTTGAGATTAAAACGCAATCTACATAGACTCACTAATAAGCAAATGACTAGATACTGCCACCTCTACTTAATGTACATCTACATGAATCTATTAAAACTCAGCCTTTTACCTGCACAAATTCAAGGTCTGCATCATCAGAAGCCCTCAACATTAAGTTGGAGTCATCATCAACAAAGACCCCCACTGGCTTTGCACCATATTCACGTGCAACTTTTGAAATTTCTTTTGCAGTAGAAATTGAAACCGAGCGTTTAGAATTAGGCCAAATTATCATCCCAATAAAGTCGGCTCCAGCTTCTGCTGCCAAAGCAGCATCTTTAACTGATGTAATTCCACACATCTTAACCAAGGGTCTGTCATCTCCATCTCTTCTACTAACAGGGGTGACTTCAGTTGGTGGTTGTACTATACAAGTTATTGATTTCTTTCTTAGAAACCTTGGCCGTAAAGCATGTAATGTCATGTCCTTTGAAGCTATAAATAAACAAAATAATCGAATTAGTAATGTTATTGGTCAAGCCTTTGTGATATTGAAGGATTTTAAGTCCTGTGAATAAACAAACCACTTGAGGCCAAGGGAACTAAGATAGCCACTATGGCTTCCATATTTTTTTCGAAAAGAAAAGGAATTGAATTAGTAAGTAATGGAAACCTAGAAATCGATTTGAAACATCAACTATATATTATGTGAAAAAAGATGTTAATGAGCACATGACCCTATCTTAGGCACAAGCACCCAAATTCACATGTTGTAGATCAAATTTATTTATATGCTGCAAAATTTCAAGCAAGAATTGGATGTGGTGCATTGCTTTTCTTTTTTAATCTTTTGGCATTTGTACATACTAAGGGAGCATAAAACTTCTAGGTAGAGATCAAAATTCGAAAGTACCAGGATTTTGCCATTTTTGCAGTACAAGCCCCCTGGCCTGATATTGGCATCCCACATTTGAACCTGAAACCAAGAATGGTAATCAGAGACGATTGCTTTTGGAAACACAAGCATTGGTTAAGTACCAAATGATCACATTACACATCAGTACATTACTAAATCAATAGGAGCTCAAAAAACAAAACATAATAAGGGATTACTGTGATGAGCAACCAATGATCTCTGGGGAATTTGATCAAGCACTTTAACTACAACAAAAGAAGCACCCACATCATAGATATATACGCGCACCTGCCATCATGTTGTTGCTTGAATTCCAGATGCACAGATTGAATGAAGGACTGGAGTAAGGTCAAGTTGGTATGTAAGACGGAAGAAGATTGAATAATTTAATTGCAGAGCTTCTGTCCTGACAAAAGGGTAAAATCAGCCATTGGCTTTGTTTTTTTTTTCTTTCCCTTTTCCATATGAATCCAACCTAAATTAAGCTGCTTGCCTGCTTCTTTTTTCCAAAAGGAAGGGACACACACTTTACAGGTTTGTCGGGGGAGGCGGGGGATTGAAACCCATAATAAGTGGTTAGTACAAACTTAAGGTTTTATTGATTGTTTTATATGAAAAATATGTAATATATCGTTTGCTTTTAAGCTACTATTTATCAAATAGTAAGATTTTCTTGTAGCTGGCTCTTTATATCACATGGAAATTAAAATAAAAATGTTACTTTTTTATGTAAAAAACAAAGTAAATTATCCAAAATTACATTAAATAAACTATGGTGCTCTAGTGCCTTAAGAAGTATGCTATGCCATATAATAACAAACCTAAGATCGTGGTTCTGAAAAAAACAGATAGGCTACTGATCCGATAGTCCTACTGGTTCATTAGTTCAAATATGACCTTACAGTTCCGAAATATCTTGTAAATTGGTATAAAAACTATAAAATTACCAAAACTTAAACTGCTATAGAGTATAGAACACACAAAATCAATTCAGCATTTCAATTTTCAATCACATTCACAGATTCACACTCAAAAATTCAAGTTTCCAGCCATTACTGTAAAGTTGTACCAATAGACCAGTATTTGGTGTGATTGGAACTCGGCTTATCGAGAATCAATATCGAAACAAGGATAATGACATGGGCAAGTACATTCTCGAAACCATGTATCAAAGCAAGGATGACATTCAAGTTTCAAATCATTTTATTTTTGTTTTACCCCCATTTGGTCCGCGATTGAATGAAACGATTACTAGCTAATAACCAATCTAAAATCCATAAGCTAGGTGTTGTTAGCACAGATGATTTACCCTTCGAAAATTACCTTTAAATATATAGAATTCGTTGGTAGTAGTGAACTCGACAGCGGACGGTTGATCGGCGGTGAGCTGTGGCGCCTGGTGGGATCGCCGTTGCTTGCAGCTACAACAGCGGTGGGTGTTTCTCGGTTCACGCACAAGTCCTTTTGATGGCGTAATGGAGTGATAGGCTTAAAAAACTTTGTGGGCTGAAAAAACATTGGGCCTGTGAACAAATGGTAGGAGGCCGGCTACTAAAATCTGGGTCACTTTAAAATATAAGTGATACATGCTTGCGGCCTTGCGGGAGTGATTAGACGAAAAATGACCCAAGTGAAACAAAATTCAAATATAGATATTATTTTATAAGAAGAATAAGTTTATACTTAATTCATAGTTTTAATGGACTAACTTTAGTCTTTGGATCAGTGTCATCAATGGTCCAGAATGTATTTTAAAATTTTGGACGGAGTGGTATTTTTCGTAATTCACGGTGATGCTTTTAAAAATTAAATGTGATTGTATACTGAATCACCTGTGATTGAATATTAAAATTTTAGGACTATGTTTTTTACATGATCAAGTTTGTACTATACTATATTAAATTTCTATGTAATACACGCGTGAGTTTATAAAATGATAAATATTAAACATTAATAAAACAATATATAACAATTATAAAGCACGTAAGAAAATTAGAATTAAAAAAATTGTGGTAACCGTCGATGCGAGGGGACAAGCAAACGTAATGACAGAAAGGTGGTATCATGATATAAATAGACATGATTTTATTTTTTATACTAATCATTGATCATTATTATTACAATTAAGAGCAACGAGGTTAAATGATTTCTAGCGACAACACGAACAAATGACTCCGGGAGTGGTAAATCAAGCAAACAAGTGATAAATGAAAGATTTGAAAAGAGGGCATAATGATTCTGACCAAAGCGCTGACGAATGATTTAAAAAAGAAATGTGATATATTCTTTTATTTTTTTTCTTTTACTTATCCTCTTGTTTACAAATTTAACATAATTGTTAAAATTAATTGAGCAAATGAAAATAAAGAATTAGTAAACTTTACATATCATTTTATGGTGAGTGGGAGGATAAAGTAGAAAGAAAAATTATAAAAAAACATCAATTTTCTTTTAAAAAAAAATAGTTGAACACGTGTGATTATGAATATTTATATATTTTCTTAATTATAAAGAATAAAAAAATACCATGTAATAGTACGTTTCTCTAAATCAATTTTATTTGTCTTTTGTATTTTTTCAATACCAAAAAAAATAGTTTCGTACAATAACAGTTTTAATAAAATTTATTATATTTTAAAACATTTTGTACTTCAAATTTTAGCATAAGGACACCGTGAAATGATTATGTACTTGGTGTATACGTACGGTGTTCCTAATCTTCTAGACTTATCCATGGTGACATATGGTTTGGACCATGAGTTTATTAATCACGTGTAAAAATATGTTGACTCTTATGGTAAATAATAAAGATAGTAAACTTTCATCTAAATTTTAATTTTTGAGGTCTTCAAGTACCCACGAAGAAAATATATATCTCAAATGTATTAAATTCTTATGAGTATAACAAATTAACACATTAAGATTTAAGATTATGTTTTCTTTATCTTTTATAAGTTATGTTTAATAAAGTCAATGTAAAAAATATAGTTATAAAATTTTAATATTCAATCATAAGTGATTTAGTATACAAAGATTAAAATTAGTTCCTTAAAACTATAAATTAAGTATATACTATATTGAACATTCTTCTATCTTTTATATCAAACTTGATTTTATTGTTTTTTAAAATAAACAATTTACTATATATTAATAATTAAAGCAAAGCTAACTATATTTACATACAATTTACCCTTTAATAAATACAATCAAAATTATTATGCAAATCATAATCAAAATCTTTTATCTTTTATACTTAATTACTTATTAAAAGGCTAACTCTATAATATCATCAATTCACTAATCAACTAATCATCTTTCAGAATTTTAACAAATTTGTTCCTAATTTACCCTTAATTTTGACTTCTTGATTACCTATCTACCCCTAATTTTGACTTACATGTTATCAAAATACTCCTTCCACGTGCTTAACAGTCTCCCTTCTCTCACTTCCTTGCATTCTCTCTCTTCCTCAATGTAAATCCTAGACCCCGTTCTCTTCTTCCTTGCATTCTCTTTCTTATTCGATGTAAATCCTTCGGCGCGGGTCCTGACTATGCACGATTCAAGAACATGGGTTCCTACGAAATAAGTATCTACCTGTCAAAATTCATTTAACTTTAGATCTCTTTTAAACTTAAAAAGACCAAAATATCCTTTCGCTTATTATATTTATTTTCTTTTAGTTATTAAGTGATTTTTAAATATTAAATAACATTTAAATTTTAAAAAGTTAAAAACTCTCCACTTTTCAGTATCTCCCTATTTCACACTTCTTTCTCTCACCAGCTACGTCGTTGCCTCATTTTCCCCCTGACCATTTACATCGCCGCCTCTTTTGCCCTCCGACCACCTACGCCGCTGCCTCTTTTGCCTTCCGACCACCTACGTCGTCGCCAACTAGTACAACGTCACATCACACTTATCGATGGATTAACATCTCTCAACTGTACCTCCATCTACACACTCACCTCCGATTGTTGATGAACACACTCAAGCACAAACCAATGCCAATACACACTCAAAAGGGTTCTTAGGAATAAGATATAGGACATGAGTGTTTTTATTTTCAAAATTGTTGGGTCGATTTAACTAGTATAATTTAGATCTAGGGCTCATTGTGTTAGATCTAGCCATCTAGGGTTTTTATGTAGACCTCGTTTGATCTAGGTTGTTATTGATGTATAAACGGATGTGTTTGGTGTGTTAGTGTAATATTCTACAATTTTAAGGTGTTAATTAAATATAAAATTAGTTTCTTGAATTATATAAATGTGTATTTATTTTATTAAAGGTGCAAAGGAAGAAGTATAAGGTATAATTACCGTAAGCATGGTAAAAATATCAAATAAAACTTATTTTATTTAGAGTCTAAGAGAGGTGATATATCCTTCTACTTATTCCTTAAGAAGATGAGGTGAGGAAAAAGAGTTAGTAGACTTCACATTTCATCTTGTGATGAGTAGTAGTATGAAATAGAAGAAAAAATAGAAGGATATATCAAATTCTTTTATTATATTATATACTATATATCAATTGGCAAAGTTAATAGACAATTTATCATGGTATTTTAAAGAATAGTTAGGTAATTTCCTATATTATCATGAGAAAGTGGTTTTCTCATAATATTTTGAATGTTATGACAGCTGTCCATTGTCATAGAAAAAATTTATTACCATTTCTATTTTTTCATTATTCATTTATTTTTCCAAAAACTATCTTTCTCTCTCTACCTTCATTATGTTTCTTCTTCTTCCTTTTTTAACTCAACTGCCTTCCACCAAACCTAATTTTATAGGGTGTGTTCGGCAACAAGCTTATAATCCCCTATAATTTTATAAAGACTTAGGTTTCTAGTTTTCATAATCCCTAGCTCTCTAACCTCGTTCGGGTATTAAAAACTTAAGGGGATTATTAAAAACATAATCCCCTATAAGCCTTCAAAATAAAAGCTTTTCCAAGTAACTTATGTCTTGGGCTTGGGATTATCAATTAATCAGCACTAGCCCCAACCTCAGCTCCAGCCCCAGTTAGTTTCGTCAAACACACCCATAATATATCCAAGATGGTTGATGGTTGTTGCTAGCGTTGATCTACTAAAAACAAGATCATGAAATATCATCTACATAAGATATTAACCCTTTTGGGAAAAGGAAACAAAAACTTAATTATATAATCCGGAATCGAAAAAGTAATTTACTCTGTACAAAGGAAAGATCACAAGTATATTCCCATACACAGAGAAAAAGGTTAAGTTTTGGGTCAAATCAAAAATCATAAGCAACATGGGGGTTAATAATGATGGGTGGTGGACTTATGGTGGTGCTTAGCATATCTCTTCAATTCTCTATGTTTATAAATTTCAAAACTCACAAGTAATTTTATAACTATGTAAAAGCCATCCTTTAAATATTACACTTTTAGATTTTTAACTTAAAGAACTAAGTTTCGTTTTATTTAATGAAGAAAATAAGCATAAGAGGAAAAGCTTGTGAAGCCTTCATTTGACAACTGAACTCATATAGAATGTTTAATATATACAAAGATTGTTTAGATCAATTCACGTTAACTTATTCTATTGTTTCTATAAAAAGTTCATCGAATGTAGTTTGCCTAGTAATAATGTTATTTGTAAAATAAATGAGTAACATTGCTCAAACTTGATTATCATTAGATAATATTTTTTTAAAGAAAGTAAGTCGTATGTGTTGAAAGTTGATATATTAATTTACTCTTACCCAGCACATTGCACTAGGCTTTTAAAAACTTGTTTATTATCAATGTGGAGTTACGGTGGTAAAAATTTAAAGATTGAAATGTTGGGGATAACAAAAAAATTTATGTTTTTCGTTTTCTGTTTTTCTATGGAAAACGGTGGATTTTTCATTTTCAGAAAAAAATAGAAAACGCGTTTAGATGAATGAGTGAGTTTTCCTTTTTCAGGAAAAAACGAAAAACATGTTTGGTTGAAGTGTTTTTTATTTGTATAGTTTTATATTAACATGGGGTAAAAAATATATTTCATAAAAATAATTATCTCTCTCCTCTCTCCTTTCTCCTTCACTCTTATACCCATCGACACCCCCATTTACAAGAAAACAAATAAAACCCTACTTCACAACTACACTTCTCCTCTGTTCTCTCCATACCATCGCCGGCAACTACCGCTGCCACCACCCTCTAAGAAGCAATCTTGCATGTGTTCGTTGGTGATACATGCACCATCATCACCACCCCTATGAAGCAACCTTATGTTCGTCAGTATCTGTCCACCACCATCGTCGCCGCCTACGAAGCAACCTTGTGTTCGTCGGTATCTGTCCACCACCATTGCCGCCCCTTATGAAGAAACTCTTCCTGCCGTCGCCGATAACCGCAACGGAGCAACACCTCAACACTTGGTTGATGCGCACCTACAACACTCCGCCAACACCCACAGACCTGCAAATTAGTCGTAACCAGGTTCTCTCCTTCCCGTCATCACCCTCACTTTTTTCAAAACCCTAGATCCATACCCCTTTGTTGTCTATGGCCGCCAAATTTTGAGTCACCAGCTGTAAATCCACCACCACGCCGCCGATCTACTTCACCGCACCACCCCAAATTTTGAGTCGCTAGACCTGCCCCACCGTCACCATCACCACCGCTGGCTCCAACCACAACCGCCACCATTATGAGCCTCCTATCTCACCATTGATACCTAGGGTTGAAGATTTGGTGGATGCCTTTTTATGGAGACGGACCGCCACCATTTTGGGTGATACTGTGTTCACCTTGAATGGTGAACAAGGGGTTTAAATTTTCTATTTTACTTTTCTTAGTCCATGCGTATAGCATGTCCCGAAGACATTCGGGTTCCTTTGGGTTCCTAAGGTTGGTTCGGGAACACCCCTACGGGGGGTTCGGGTTCCTTTCAAAAAATTTCACTTCGGGTCCGCCAACCCGATGAAACCTGCAGCCCTTTTCTTTTCTTTTTTTTTGTTTTTAGTGAGAGTGAGGAGAGAAAAAAATATTTAGGTTGTTTGGGTTGATTTAGGAAGGGTTATACTTGGGTTTTGGGTTGGGAAGGAAAAAGTAAAAAAAGCTGATGTGGAATTTGGGTTGGTTTGGGAAAGGAAAAGGCTTTACGGATGGTCTTATAATAAAGCATTTGATTTTTTTTTAGATTTGGGGTTTTAGATTACATGGTTTTTGAGGTGTTAATTAGTGAACAATGGGTGAATAACTAGAGAAAATTGACTGTGTTTATTATTAAATATTGTAAATTTATAATAAAATACTTATAACATTTGGTCGTGTTCAGTATTGAATATCCTAAAATTATCTTAAAACTAGTATAGTGTTGGTTGTGTTCATTATCGAACACAAATAAACGTAGGTGATTAGAAATTAAGTATGTGGATATTTTTATAATTTTTAGTAAGTATTCATTAATGAATCTCGAAAGACAGGTCAAGAGTGAAAATGAGAAGAGAGAAATTAATAAAATAAAAAAATAAACAATTGAATAAAAATATTAATTGTAATTTTCAATAATAAAAGATAAAAGATTCATAAATTAACAGTTGAGCATATGAAGAAATTTCTGAAAAAAAAGAATCAATTTAAAAAATAATAAACAAAATAAACAAAATCTAGAAAAAAAATTAGTTAGAGAGAGAAAATTTAATTAGAGAGAGGAGAGAGAAAATATTATTGTTTACTAAATTATCCTTTTTAATTAAATAAAAATATTAATTATAATTAATGTGATCCACAAGATCAAAAGCTAATCAACGGCTGAAATTACTTTTCGCACTATTTGTAAATAAAACACTTTTCACTTGAACTCTCTCTCTCTCTCACACACACACATATATAGGGAAGGTTCATTTTAAAACCATTCTTATTGCGAGTACCGCGAAAACCAATCTTGACCCTTGATTAATTTAAATCAATGGCTAATAAAAATGAAGGCTCATTAATGAGTCATTAATGAGGGTTATTTTGAGAAATAAGTCTCGCTCTTTAATGATAGCTCACCCGGACGCAATTCACAGTTGGGAAAATATATAAAAGACCAAAATACATCTATTAATGTGCATTAATGGTTGTTACAAATGGCGCTCGTAATAAAAACGGTTATTAAATGATCTTGTCTCTATGTGTGTGTTGTGTGTATAAATTATGATTCGTGTGTGTCATGCACCGTAGGCATGTGGGTATGGTTGTGTCGTGTGCGGTAGCCGAATCAAAGACAATTGAAAATGGGGGGAAGTCTCTATAGGTGAAGAAAATAAAAGAAAAGAGCCATGGAAATAGGAAATTCTTAAATCTTGAATTTTTAAATAAAAGAAAGGAAAGGGGGAAGAGGGAAGGAATGAAAAAAAAATGTTAGAGAAACTTTCATTTCCAATCATCTTAAAAGTGGGAGGAAAGTTTTAGGGTTTAGTATCTAAAAGTATATCGAAGTTGTCACTTTTTGTTATTGTGTATATCCAACTTTCAAAACTACCATTTTGTGTATTCAACTTTCTAACACTACCATTTAGTGTATCCAACCTGGTATAGGAGGTGACTCGCTGACGTGGCACCGGTTTTGATGACGTGACAATGGACTTGAGTGCTGACATTAAATTTTTTTATTTAAAAATAATAAAAAATATAATAATAAGAATAAAAATAAATAAATAAATATATAAAATTGTTAATTGTATCTGAACATTTTAGGGGAAATGTGTCGATTTAGGCTTTCATGTTCAACAAACACCACCACCGACTGCACCATCGGAAATCATTTTGGGTACAAACACGAAAGGGGTTTTTTGAATCATGTTGAATGAGGTTTTTCGGGGTTTTTCGATTTCAACCGCACCACTCTAATCGAAAGGGGTTTTTCGATTTCTAGGGTTTCTTCGAAGAGCTTTCCGCCACCGACTGCACACCACCACCGACTGCACCTTCGGAAATCATGTTGAACGAGGTTTCCAAATTTGAAAGGGGTTTTTCGATTTCAACCGCACCAAATCTGAATG
Source organism: Dittrichia graveolens (assembly GCA_038502395.1). Lineage (NCBI taxonomy): Eukaryota > Viridiplantae > Streptophyta > Magnoliopsida > Asterales > Asteraceae > Dittrichia > Dittrichia graveolens. Next base: position 97,200,907 of record JARJIL010000002.1, read on the forward strand.
AGGTTTCATGTTCGTTATTTCCAGATCTGAAAGGGGCTTCTTCTAAAAGGGGTTTTTCGATTTTTAGGGTTTCTTCGAAAGCGCTTTTCGGATCTGAGTTCTGACACCATCACCACCATCGATTGGGGTTTCTTTTGATTTTAGGGTTTCTTCCGATTCTGGGTTCATCGAGGGTTTCTAATTCCATGGTAAGTATCGAGTTGTGTTTATGATACCAGATCTGCGTTGTTTTTCGTTTGTTTGTGTTTCGACTTTGATTCATATGCTTTTGTGTTTCGACTTTGTGATTAAACCGATAAGGCTGCGATTTGTTCTTGTGTTGATTAATGTGTTTAATTTCATCGATGATTTTGATTAATGTGTTCATTTTCATCGGCGATTTCATCCTTTTTTCATTGATTTGGGTTCATCAATCATGTGCCTTCATGGAAGGCTTCATGTGTTCTTCATCAGTCTTCTTCATATGTTCATCTATGATCTACCTGGTTTTCTGTTTTTTTAGATTATTACTGATGTGGCATGGAAAATTTAAAAAAAATTAAAAATATGACTGGTTACCTGTTGAAAAGGTTACCAAGTACATAAAATGGTAGTATTTAGAAAGTTCGATACACAAAATGGTAGTTTTGAAAATTTGGTATACACAATAGCAAAAAGTGGCAACTTCAATATACTTTTAGATACTAAACCCAAAGTTTTAATACACAAAAATAGTAAAATTGTTCCTCTTAATCCCTTCAAAACTTTTTTCTCCTTCTTCTCTTCCTTAAAAAACTCAAAAACACAATCCTTCCTATTTTTTGTTAGCAATAATTTCCTTCTCTTTAAAATAACTCGAGAGCAAGCCGTTAAGGAATTCAGAGATTGTGATTCTTAAACTCAATTCAAGGTATGTGGCTCTTGTAAGTTCATGCTCTTGAATTTGGTTATAAACCCCGGTTTAATTCTCCATGGAGGAGAGAGATACTAATTTGGAGTTCTTATTAGCTAACTGGTTTTAAAATTGTAAAGTAAGCTTAGTTGATGATTAGAAAGTAACATGTAATATGTAATTATGAAGAAAGTTGGAAAACAAATCTTTGTGGATTCAATAATAAATTCTCGAATCAAGATGCAATGGCCATTTAAGAATTCGAGAGTTTTGATTCAATTCTATTTATGTGTTAAATATGTTAAAGTACTTGGTGAAATAACCCATCTCACATAACTTTGATTAAAGTTAGTTGAAAATTCTATTGAAGGTAAACTTGAAAGATGTAATCAAACATGTTTAATGACATTATGGTATTAGGATACTTAAAATGTCGAAAGAATGGTTTTGTAACCAAAGCATATGGTTCTTGAGCTTAATTGGCCATATAAAGTAGCATCCTATAATGATTTACGAGCATAGATTTATATGTAATGTATATGATGAATTTTCTGGAAAATAATTATAAATGCACGAGAATTGAAGAGCATATGTATATATCAGTTTTCTTAAAATGAGTCATATGATCCGTTGGGTAAAAACATAGAGAATGTATGAATTTGGTAAAACGATGAGAGTTTGGGCTAAACAATGATCTTAAGAATGTTTATAAATTAAAATATAATAATGCAAGTGATATAAATTAGATTTTGGTCAAAATAGTAAAGAAATGACGAAAGTTCGGTAAGTTTGGCTTTTGTCACCTTTTAGAGTTATGATCTCAAATTTTGAGGTTGATCGAACTCCTCATCATAATGGGAATAAACTGTTTTTAGAAAGTTTTCTTCAAAACGTCGTTTTGGTGTCGTTCCATTAGAGTCAAAATTGCGGATTTTTGACCTAGTGGGTCTTTAAACAACTTTAAGCTTGGCTTTAACCTTTTAGTAGATTTATTGGGAGAACAAATGCATTCCTAAAGTGTTTAGTTAGCCAAATGGGTTGTAAAGTATTGGTGAAAATGAATGGACTCTAAAGGCCTTATGTGTGACATTTCTCTAGCAAGCGTAAAGTATATTTTATTAAAATTCTTTATCTAATGATAGAATCATTATATGTATGTTTGTTTAGATGTTATCAAGCTTTCATTTGATTTAAAGGGAAAGTGAATAGGATGAGCAAAGGACCCAGTTGAGTTACATTACCTTGCTCATTATATTAGTGTTATATGTACATGCTATGTGTATGTAAAGTGTAATTAGTGTTGACATGTTGTGTAAGGTCGTTCTCAATGCGCGACAATGGCATTATATGTACGTGAGATGTAAGATCATTGTTGGTCACCACAATAACATTCATGTGTTATGAAAGACCATTGTCAGTGAGCTACGATGTCATTATATGGATGTGCGATGTAAAACTATTGTTGGTGCGTCATAATAGCTTTCATGTGTTATGTAAGATTATCGTCAGTGCGTTACGAGAACATTTTGAGATTATGGGATGTAAGACTATCGTAAGGGCATTGTGGTAGAATTATGAACTATTGTTAGGGTGCTGCAATAGCATTAAATGTATTATGATATGTGATCATAAGTATGTATAGTATATGTTGTGAACATACCTAATGCTTACTTTGTTTTATCTCTTTTTAGATCAGGACAAAAGAGAAGGCTCCAACATAGTGACGACAACTCAATGCTTTTGTTATTATGCTTTATGAGCCTCATGTTTAGTGATACCATTTTTTATGTTTTAAAATTACCCATTTTTTATTAAAATGAATTTGAACCCTTTTGGAAATGTATGTTTGAGATTGCGACATGATTCGTAGTTCTTGGGGCATTACAATTGAAAATTTTGTTTCAAATGTGTTTGATCGTGTGTTTAGATCTAGAGATGGTGGATGGTTGCTGGAGATGGTGGCTGGAGGGTGATATACAATATCTTGAGGAGATAACTATTTCAACCCAATAATCAAACCTGTCTATTGAAATACATAAGATTTGATGTTAGTAAAACCATACCTTCGGTTATACTTAGAATGAATTTAAACATGTGTTGTTTAGGTTCTAACTAAGAAGTTACCAAGTATAGAATATCAGCTGAAGATTTTTCAAGTACCGAGAATCAGCCAGAGACAACATCTGAGATCAGTTGAAGAAAAGACAAGTGTAGAAGACCATCAGCTGCAACTAATACACCCATCAGCTGAGCAAGTTCAAGGATAAGCTGAGCAATCAGTTTAATCAGCTTAGCATCTTTTTTATCAGCTGAACATCTGAAAGTCATCAACTAAGTAATCTCTTTCAAACACTTAGTATTATTTTGATAAACTCATCACTCTGAATGATCAGTTGAACTACTTTGATCAACTGATTATCTAGGTTGATCAACTTATACTTTTGTCAGCTAAAAGTTTGATCAGTTGTGCAATGTTTTGATCAACTGAGCACTATTTTGATCAGCTGAGCATTACTATGATCAACTGAGCAATCCGTTATTAGCTGAGCACCCCATTTCCAACTGAGCAATCAACACTTAGGCTGAGTAAAACATCTTTGTCAATTTATTACACTTTGATTTGCTGAGTCGTGATTCTAGCCCTAACTGTTCATCAGAATATTCTATTAATGTAATGTAACTCTTTTATGTAAAAGACAGAACATGTGTTATTCTATTATGCCTTAGATCCTTTATTGAAAAAGTAATTGCACGTTTTGTTTCATCAAGTGAGACAAAAAGGATAGATCTTTGTCCTCTAGAAAAGGATAAAGGTATCTTCGAATAAAGAATCTTGAAGATTTGTCAAATGTTAAAGTATGACTGACGACTATATCTTTGGTAAAGTCAAATCAGAAGAATTTTGAATGATTGATAAAAGAACAATCATTAAAAGGAAGTGAAAACTTACAAGGCAAAAGATGTGAAAGATATTATTATTATATTGCTAGTGAGTTACTTTTTTCATAAAAGTACTATTATTTTATTCAAACACTTGATTAAAGTAATGATGCTTTTCACCAACTAACTTTATGATTATAATATTATTTTCTCTCACCACCTTATCTTCATTTACTACTTCAAGTCTACGGGTCAAAAACTTATATATATCCTTACATCTTCAACATGCAAGATACACAATTACACTCATTGTATAATCTATCTTCAAGAACAAGCTTGAAGCTTTTAAGCAAAAACAAGTTTTAAAGTTAGAAAACTTGTCCACGTGTTTGACTTCTTGAACATTATTTGTTCTTGAGAAGTTTGTCTATGTATTAGACATTTTAGTTGCCATATTTTATTGTATTAGAAATTTCTGCTTCCTTGTACATGTAATTCTTGATTCATTTTAATAAGAATTATATTAAAAGTATAGGTGTGTGCATTTAATTTTAAAAAAACTTAAGTTTGTATTCAACCCCCCTTCTACAAACATTTGTTATTGTGTATCCAATGTGGGACTAACAACTGGTATCAGAACAGATTAGACGGTGTGCAATTAAGATGAATTGTTTTATTTTTTTCTTTTTTAAATGATTAAAATAATATAAAATCACTTAATAATTAAAGAAAAGTGAATAAAATAATTAGATAAAGGCATTTTGGTCTTTTTAAGTTTGGAAGGGATCTAAAGTAAAGTAAGTTTTAGTCGGTAGGAATCCATTCCATAACTTATGATACTCATGGACCCATTGCATGGAGACCAAAAATGTAATTTACCCTGTATTATATAGTAAGCCTAAAAATTAAATAAGTGCAAAATAGTTAAGATAAATGTATGTAAAGAAGGAGACGTAGGGTTAAACCCGTGACCTTTCTTTTAGACTTTCTCAGTGGTCTGAATTGAAATGTAAATGAGTCAAGTTATCCGATCTTGAATCATTAAAAGCTCAGAACAAGCTGAGTCTTAACAAGCTCACACTCGAGCCTAGTCTAAAACTCATTTAATAAACGAACATGACATCCATCCTAAAAAATTAGACTCATTTAAGCTTGCGAGGCTAAACAAGCTTTATATATAATGTAACTTAGAAAATCAATCTCGAACTCAAGCTTCATCATCCATATCAATTGACGAGTACATTGAGAAGTAAAACACAATTTTTATTAGGCTGGTGAAAGAAGTGACAACTTAACTTTTAATAACAAAGCAAAATCTTCGAGAAAAATAACGAGGCATAGGAACATAGATAGATGTCAGCTAGCTACATACGAACGCCTTGTGCGAGACTACTTTCCCGATAACCCTGTTTATGACAGAGAAATGTTTAGACGACGATTCCGTATGAGCAAACAACTATTCCAACAAAAAATGTTTGTCTCTAGTTCTTAAGTTTACTTCCGCTATTCGGCAATTGGTTACGGGCTTACAGGGTAACCTCCAACTCACTTGACGAGTACTTGAGAATGTGAGAGAAAACATTACAAGATTGCCTAAACAACTTTATCACATGTATTATTGACCTTTATGATAGAATATATTTACGCAAGCCTACTTGTGATGATATTCAACACTTGTACGCCACATATGAAGCAAAACACGGATTTCCCGACAATCACGACATGTTAGACTGTACTTTTTGGGTGTGGTCAAACTACTCGGTAATATCGTGAGGTCAATTCATGAAAAGTGATCATGAGCGTCCGATAATAAATCAATGGTGCTAAAGGTGGTGGCATCCCATGATCTATGGATCTGGCACACATACTTTAGTGTTGCGGGTTCCAACAACAACGTCAATTTTCTCAATTAGTCAGTCATCTCCAACGATGTCTATAATGAAAAAACACCCAAGTGTCCATGTGAGGTGATTGGAGTCGCCTACAAACATGAATATTATCTAGTGGATGATGTATATTCGGAATGAGTTTCTTTCATCAAATCATTTATGTGCCTACAAGATGAGAAATGAAAAATATTAATCTCCTCGCAAGAATCGACAAAGAAAATGTTGATTGAACATTTGGTGTGCTTAAACAACGTTGACACATACTTCACAATCGAACATGCTTGTGGTCTCCGACAAAATTAGAAAATATTATGTACGCTTGTATCATATTACATAATATAATCCTTTAAACAAAGACTATGCAATTTGTAATTTCAATGAAAACAACCTTTTAGCGATGATATCGAAATAATAATTACTAAGGAACGAGGCGTGGCAAAAGTTCAAGATGTTAAAATTTTGGAGACTCGTAATAACATCGGGTCGGATTATTATTAATGTTATATTTTTTTACTTGACTTGTTTTTATTTTTAAACAATTTATAAATATTTTATTTTGTTAAATGATTAAATATATATTAAAGAACAAAAATAAGTGCGGGAAAGGTTATAAAAGAAATGTTAGTCTATACTAGTTTGGATCGAAAAAAGTAAGAGAAAAAAAAATTGATATAACACCAATTAGGCAAGTTGAAAAAAAAAGCTACATTGATGTCTAAGAACACACTTATTGACTTTCATAATCATAAATATCTACCACTGTTTTTTAAACATATCCTCTTCACTATACCCCCAAAATGACTATTGGAACCCTACACTTGTGAGTTTGATTTAAGTTTATAATTTTGTACATAATAAAACAACGGTATTAATGGCAAATCATAAATAGTTTCATAAATAATTTTTTTTAACAGCAAATAAAGGTTAGCAAGATAAGAGCTTCAGTATAACCATACCCCAGCCCCCCAAAAAAAATAAAAATAAACTCCCACGGACGCGGTTTACTCATAATTAAACTATAAAAATTAATGTCTTTTGGGATGGGCAAACTTGTGTAGTATATATCTAAGTTTATATTATTTCTTATTTGAAACACGTACCTTTTTAAAAAATATTCCAATTTATGAAATTTGCTATGTAGGTGTAGAAATTCATTATACAACCACTTGACTACGTGGTTTGATCAATTTTGCACATGTTGCATCACTGTTTAAAAAATGGTTATATATCCAAAATGTCAAGTTTACTTGGTACTCTTCTTGAATATGATGCGAAATGTTAAAAGCAACATTTTGATGTGACTGCCCATTAACTATTATATCTTTAAAAAATTCCTTGTTAAATATTTTTAATCATTTATAAAAATAAAGTTCATCCAGGTAAAATTTAACTATTTAGTACTGTATTAAGAATTCTTTTTTTAGCATTTTACGATTTAATCATAAAATAATCCAATAAACCAAAAACTTTAAATACCGATTTATTATGATATCAAATATCATAATTAAATCTAAACATTATTATCTTAATATTAGGTTTTCATAAAATTGATTTTTTAGCGGTACCACTCTATCTCATTTTTATTTTGGTCTTGTAGGACGGGATGCTTTTTGATGTTGAAGCTTGATTTAAATACATTTAATTGATTTTATTTTTTTTGTTATAGCTTTGTATATTAGTTTAGATATTTGTGTAAATATATAAATATTAAATTAAAGAATGAGTTAATCTATATTTTCTATAACTTAAAACCATTTTTATCCTATATGACACATCTTATGGTTTGTTAAATTTCAAATTGAAGTGAATTAGTAAGAAAATGTGGATGATATGACAACTTTTTAGGATTTTGGGCTTATAATTAATTTTGAGTAGGCTTGAGGTTTATGTTTTCCCTTGTTTAAGGGCCATAGACGAGTTTTATCCCTTTCAACGTATTTTTAATGAGAACAGGAATAAGTTACATTTTCTTTCATCCCTTCAATTAGTAAGAACGAGTTACTTTTCCTTTCATGTCTTCAATTAATGAGAATGAGTTATATTTTCTTTCATGTCTTCAATTAATGAGAATGAGTTACAAAAATGAGATAAAATTGAAAGTAAATTAGTATACCATGTAAAGGTAGAATGTCTTCAACTTATTATATCCCTATTATTTCTTGAATGCAACTATTTCTTGTATTTATTTATTTATTTATTTTTAGTTTCTATTACTCTCTAACATCGGAAGCATTTTACATTATGACATATGATTAAAACACATATTTTGTTAACATAAGTTCTTTGAATTTATTTTTGCACGTATAGGTTGTCATGATGGGGTAGATGCAAAATGGAAAACATCCATAATGTACAAGCTTTACACCAGAGAAGTTTTATTAACTCTCCCCACTGTTGGTAAATTCCCATAAAACTTTTTTTATGAAAAAATTGATCAAAGTCAAGTCTAAACTCAAAACCAAAGTGTCAATTAGTTACTACAATCTGGTACAGATTGTTCACATGTTTAAAAATGGTTGGGATACATACTGGGTTAATACCACGCACATTTAAATGAGGTTTGCAGTTCATCTTTATGTTAAAACTTAATCGGTTAAGTTTGTGTATTTGTATCTTATGCTTCTGTAACAGCTCATTTCATATTAAATCGTATAAAAATCTTGATAAAGTTTTAAACTTTATAGTTTACTTTTGTTAGCATTTAAATGTTAAGTCTTTTTTTTCTCTCATTCGGGTTTTAAACTAAATAAATCTAATAGTAATTATCATTTCTATCATGGTATTTTTCATCTTCCAAAGAGAATTACCAAATGCAGAAATGTTATTAGCTCTGTTAGAAAATTGGACAAAAAAATTGATATGGATGCTAAATCCGGTAAATTTCTCATTTTGTGATGATCAATATATTCTAATATTTATTTTTACAAACTAGATAAATGAAACCGATGACATTTTTCTTTCCTTTCACTTGTGTTTTTTATTTTTACGCCCTTCAACATTAGCAAAAGCCAAATGGATAAGGTATTATGGATGAGCTCGAGGTTCAAAATGCCACATTAAAGAATTGTATTAAGAAACTTGCATTTGTTGAGCTATCAAGAACAAATCTCATTTCATATATGAGGGACGCTATTCAAGAATAGGTTTGTTGGTAGTCTTCGAATAATGTAATTGTATATTGTGTATTCATACTTTTTGTCCTCCACGTAAAAAAGAGAACTTACATTTTTTTTAATTACGTTTATTTTATTTTATTACAGAAATAAAGCCTAAACTGATATGTAGTTGAACTTCAAGTAGGTCACTTTCACTTCATTTACTTATTTACCTTAATATAAATGGAGTTAATTCAAATATGATTATATATTTTTTAATGTTCATTTCACTTTGTAATTTTAGTTTTTGGGGTTAATCACATAGAAATGCAAGTAGCTTTAATTGATTTTATTGGTGTAACCAACTTATATTAAACTGAAGATAACATGTAGATTAAAAAAGGATTTAAGATAGTTGTATAATTTAACAAGGTCAAAAGTTATTGCCATAACATTATTTTGAGTGGTTATCAGTTTAGATTTTTATAAAATCAAAAGTAAATTTTTTTTGTCAAAGTTTTTAGCTTGACAATTTCTATTTCAAGCATGAGTCTTTTTTACTAATCCGAGTTTTTTTATTGCTTTTCTTGACCATTTGTTTTGTACGGGTAAAAGAAGCTTATATTCTAAAGAAAATTTATTATACGTGAATGGATTATTATTGTTTAATACCAATATATTGGTCAAGTAGTCTTTGGATAATATCATATCTTAATGAGTTTGATATTATATAGATTTTTGTATGATGAAGGAGAGTGTATTTAATTAAAAAGTGACTAAACTTTTAATTTGTAGAACTTGAAGAATCCAATAGTACTTGAATTCATTACTCAATAATCTTTTTTAAGCGTGTAATTTTAGAATATAGATTCTATCCCCATATACATGTTAGATGTTGTGATGAGGATACTTATTTAGGATGAAGGAAATAAACTTGTGGGAAATTGTTGTGTTTATTGTTCATGTACCAAAAACCAATATGTCTACGATGGTTTCTGTTTTCAAGTTTAAAAAGCTTGCACAGGCATATGAGGTACTAAGTAACCCAGATAATTGCAACTCCATGTAAGCTTTGAAATACCTACTTTTGCTTCAAAAAGCATCTTCATGACTCAAATAAAAGTAAATTGATAATTAGCCGACTATATTCTTTATGTGAATTGGAAGTTCTTTATGTGAATTGCTTTTATCTTCTGTGATTTAATTTCTATGTTTGTCATTGTTTATTACCAATTATTATGTTCACAATAAGTGTAGTTGGGTTTATGAGATGAACTACCATAGTTCACGATTCAAAATTTTCAAAGGTTTGGCGATTTATGGTGCTTATTTATGGAGAAGATTAAGATTTTTCATTGTTTTTGAGTCTCAGTTAGAAAATTTTCAAAGAAATGAAAATGTGTCTGTTGGCTAGCAATTTACTTAGTAAGGTGCGCTCTCGATCGCTCGTGTTGTGTTTTCAGTGTTTTTGAAGTAGGGAGAATTTTGAATGGTTGGTTGATGGAATTATATTTTTGTTAAATTCATCAAGATAGTGAAGCTGGAAGAGGATTTAATCTTGCAGATACAAATGGAGTGTCATTAGATTGCTACTTATTTTTTTACAGCACTAGAAATCAATCAAGCAGCGTTTGCCAACAATTAAGGAGAAAGTGAGTATATATTATAATTTATTATTATATTATTATGCATGTATTTTGGGTCACAGAAAATCATTTAAGCAACTATATATCATTATCCATTCTTCATTATTTTTTGTTGTACAAATTAAGTCTCTAAATCGTTCTATTCAAAAAGTTTAATGGCATGCATGCTATTTACATATTGCGTATAGGTAACTTTGGTCATTGATGAAAGTCTGTCATTGCTAGAAAGTCAACATGCAGATGAATGTCAATCTGCGCTCTTGAAGCATTGGGTTAGATAGGATAATGTTGAAGAATGCCATTCCCTCCCCCCTCCCCTTTAACATCAAAACACTTTCATTACTTTGAGATCAGTTTCATAGTACACATTCATAACACCTATTCAAACATAACACATAGTAGTATAGTACAAATTAAAATTTATGATCAAACTTCTACACATTGTTGTAGATACGATAAAAGCAAATACACCTACTCTGACAAGGCATTGTACTCCACATTATAGTTTCATACATTGCTGCTATGTATACATCTAGGCACTCCGAACTGCTACCGTGACCCACGAGATCCTCTTCAGCAGGATACGAAAACAGTCCACTAGATTGTGAAATTGACTAATCAGGGCCATATACCAAAACACTCTGCTAATGAACCCGTTTTCGACCCACTAGTCATGAAATTCATCCTTAACTCTTTACGCATAATTAATTCAACCTGCAACAAAAGAAAACACAGATGGGTCAAGTAATCAATTCGACCCACCGGTCATGAAATTCATCCTTGACTCTTTACGCAGATGACTCTTTACGCAGAATCAATTCATAAAATAAGGGTACTATTCATTTTAATTTTAACCCATTACAAATTTCATTATATACGTACCCTTAAGTTTATATAAGTTATGTTTGATCTAATAAAATTACTTACCATTATTTACAAATCAAATGGTCTTTCATCTAGCGATATCAAGATGTATTAAGCTATCGCTCCCACTTTAAGTTTAAGGGTACGGTTCAATTCATATTATACATCATTTCAACTTTTCAATTTAACCCTTAAACAAATTTTCACTTTTTACCCTTTAATCTGTATATGTTACATTTAATCTCATAACATTACTAGGTAATGTAGCCTCATATACATAATGTGATTAGCAAAAGTAATAGATGCATGTTAACCTAAATTTTGTCTACGTATGTTAACTTTAAACAACCATCTTATATAATATATTATTATATGTAATTAAATTACTAAAAATTTGATTATTTGAATATCACTCCGATGAAACGAACGAGTTTGATGTACCTTGTTTTCTTTAATTATATTCCTTGGGTTTAGTGTCATATTTAAGTTCATAAATGAATATACATTTGTTAGTTCCATACATAAAATTATTTAGGTATGTAAAAATCATCTTACTTTTACCTTTTATATATATATATATATATATTGAAAAGTTCATTTAAAAATCGTTTTTATTGTGAGAACCGCGAGAACCAATCTTAGCCGTCTAATTTCTCCTCCTTTAATTGGATTGCCCACGCTCTTCATCCATGGATTCCATTGTCCAAAATGAACAGTTAAGATTGGTTTTCGCGGTTCTCGCAATAAAACGGTTCTCAAATAAACCTCTCCCTATATATATGTATATGTATATATATATGTGTGTGTATATATATATATATATATATATATATATATATATTGGATGAGGATCCAATGAGAACACCCCTTAAAATGAAAACTCTAGGAACCACTGCATCTAGTCTATAAAATCATTGCATCCAACTTAAAATCATTGCATCCAACTTAAAATCATTGCATAATATCTAAAAACATGGAATTCTCTTAAAACTAGTTCATCGTGCACGAATTAATCGATGGATTCTCATTTAAGAACCAATACATCTTATCTAAAAACCATTACATCTGGCATTTAAAAACCACTGCATATTGCATAAGATCACTGCATCTTGTCTAAAATCATTGCATCTCATCTTTACACACAAATAATGATAATAATAATAATAATAATAAAGCCTACCAAAGTTGACTTTTATATATACAAAATTGGTGTTCGCAAATTGCCTCTAAATTGCGAACGAGATGAGGGGTTCGTAGCTGATCCTCCTTCTATATATATATATATATATATATATATATATATATATATATATATATATATATGATGGGCTCAAATGCATGAATCAAGAAAATTCAAGAGCACTAGCATCTATTCTTGGTCACAAATGCATGAGGGATGGGATGTTCATCCTCCAAGTTGCAGGTAGGGGTACCGGTGAAATGCAGTATTATATTTTTTTTGAACAGCGAAGTTATGTTAGTATGTTAGTGGGCTGGGTCCGCAGTGACATCCATATAAGGCAGTATGCGAGCCCCAAGCCACGCACCAAGTTAGTAATTAAACGCCTTTGCCTGGGTTTGAACCCAGGACCTCCAAGGAAGGTTTTGCCTTCCACCTCTCTCTTAACCACTAGGCCAAGAGATCATTGGTAAATGCAGTATTACTTGATTACGGTTTTGACCAGATGACCATGATCGACCTAGAAAAGTTCTTTCTATATGTACCATTAACTTTGATTTTGTGGACTCTTAGGAATCTTTTTACATATATATTAGCTAGATTTTTTAAATACTCATAAGGTGCTCAAACACATAAGAAAAAGACGCAGTATATAGCCAAACGACGTGTTAATTAATTAATACAAGAATCATTTTTTATTTATGATTGTCTTGATCAAGCCTCTAATGGCTTTTTATTAATCTTTTCTAATTTTCACAATATTTGTAAACCAATGTTAATAGCAAGACCCGTTTTCTGTTTTCACACGGGTTTAAAGCTAGTTCTTCTATATAATTTTTCACTTATCTTTAGATCGATTTTATATAATTTTGTTGGCAAGCTGCTGAAATCAAAATGTTATTGTTTTCACTTATTAAATACGATAATTTTAAAATTTTTAATTACCTAATAATGTTATTAGTTATTTTATCTATCACCAGTCATGTCTATAAAATTTGTAAAATTCGATTAGAGCTCAACTGTTTTAAAATCCACCTTAAGAAGTCAAAGTAGAAATTCTAATTTTAATTATATGAAATATGAATAGTTAAGCTTGGAGCAATTAAATTTATTTTTTAAGTAAATGGTTGAGATAGTGTAATAAAATTTAGGGCCTAAAATTTATGTATGTTAATTTTTTATTTATATTAAAAGATTATTTACATTGTTTCATATTTTTTTAATTGTAAATATTGATAATTTGTCGGATAACTTTATACAAGTAAAAACTCTAACGTACGATTTAAATAAAAAAACAAGCTAAAACTTGTAAGCAAATAATATATTAGGAGTAAAATTATCAATATCATTAGGCTTAATGATGTGTACATAAAAATAGCAATGTACTATCATCTCACATTGAATAAGTGGGCAACTGGTAGCCAATTTGAGGCGTGATTCTCATTCTTCACAATGTGATTGTATAATATCTTCAATGTGGCCATATAATGTGACCTTTTCTGGAAATAATCACGTTGATAATTTGACTATTTTTTTTCTGTGGATGTAATGGTGTGATAGGGTACATATAATCAATAATATGATGGGTGTGTTATTTGAAGTGATTAGGATAAAAAAAAAGACTTGATATGGTGTGATTATTGTGAGGGTGTAAAGGACTCTCTCCCCTCTAATGATTTGCTATTTAAAAATTAAAACCTCTATCAATAAAAACACAAAACTACAAAGAGAATAAGGTCACTTAATGAAAATGTTAATGATACCGGTATAATAAAAAAAAGATTCAAAAATATCTTCAGAGTTAATTTCATAACTAGTCCTTTAATTATCTATAAGCTACGGATTTGGTTATCTTTTGAAAAAGTTATAAACTCTATTCTTAAACTACAATTTTGTTGCATAGATAGTCTCTTTTAGCATTTTCTATTAACTACTGCCATTAAGTCCCGAAGACATGAGTTATTTACAGTTAATGCAATCCTCCACCACCCACCGTCGTACACCACCACCCACAATAAGTCAAAAGCCATGAGCAACTTACAGAACCACCATCGTAGACAATCGCTGTAACCACCACCATTTGATACCACCAACCGCTGCCTACCACCACCAGAAAAAGTGGAAAATCACCAAGAACAATTGGAACCCATACACCTAAATCAACCTTAGATCTAGATAGAGCTGTCTGTGTTGATTGGGGACGGGGATGGCAATGGTAACGGTGGCAGTTTGGAGATGGCGATAACATATCTTTGATCCGCAGAAGTGGTGGTGATAATGTAAGGTAGGTGGTGGATATGTGGCGAGGGGGAGATGGTGTCTTCTTCGACGAGCTAGTTAGGGTAGAGAGAGAAAGAGATTAAGGGAATGAGGGGTTGAGGGTTCGGAGGTGGTGGTTATGCAGCAACGGAGATATGGTGACTCGCAACGGTGGCCTTCTTTGGTGAGGGGGAGGTGAGGCGGTGTCTTCTCCTATAAGGGAAGGAGAGGCGGTGGATTGAGAGAGGGAATGAGATAAAGAGAAACAGGACTGGCTGATAGATAGAAAAGGAGGGATGGGCTAATAATAATGGTATTATTAAGAAAGTAAATAAAAAAAAGAAAATTATATAATAATTAATTAAAAAAGTTAACAAATCTAGTTAACAGGAAATGTTATAAAAAATTATCTCTAAAATAAAACGATAAAATATCATAAAAAAGAACTAACTTTGTAAATTTATAAATAATTAATGGAATATTTATGAAATTACTTGGTATTATAAAAGAATCCAACTCAACTTATAGAAAAAGTTAACACACACACACAAATATATATATATATATATATATATATATATATATATATATATATATATTGGAGAGTTCATTTAAGAACCATTATTATTATGAGAACCGTGAGAACCAATCTTAGCCGTTTAATTGAGAAAAGTTCATTTGAGAACTGTTTTTATTGCGAAAACCGCGAGAACCAATTTTAGTCGTTCATTTAGTAAGTGGAATTCATAAATGAAGAGCGTGGGGGGATTTGAGTGTGACAAAGTGCATGTAAGGAATTCATAGGTGGGCAATCCAACTGAATGAGGGGAAATTGGACGGCTAAAATTGGTTCTCGCGGTTCTCGTAATAAAAACGGTTCTCGAATGAACTTTTCAATATATATATATATATATATATATATATATATATAAGGGATCCGGTGAGAACACATATTAAATAGAGAACGATGAGAACACTTGTATGCCAATCATTTAATTAAATAAATAAGAGATATAAAATTAACATACCTTAATTAAACCAAATCATTAAAATTCAATATACTTTAATTAATCAAGATTAATATCAGTTATTAAATAAAAATTATTCATAAACTAAAAGCTGTTTTTCAAATTCTTATTTATATTAAAATGTGTTCTCATCTTATCATCCCTCTCTCTCTCTCTCTCTCTCTCTCTATATATATATATATATATATATATATAGGGATGAGATCAAATAAAAAAAAAATTAAAGTAAAAAATGTAAAAGGGATGATTATTTGATCATTTTTCGGTATATATATCAACTGATAATCGTTAGTTCATCATCTTTATTGATTAAAACTAGTTCTTCATCAATTTCTTTTTGATTTCAAATACAGATTTTGAAAACAAAATTTTGGAATAATTTGTTGATGAACAAAATGCTTTCATCTAAAAAGTAATGAATATGTTGGATTCATTAAAAAGAAATTAATAAAAAACTAGTTTTAATCAATAAAGATGATGAACTAACGATTATCAGTTGATATATATACCAAAAAAAAATCAAATAATCATCTATTTTATCATTTTTATTTTAATTTTCTTTTTATCTGATCTCTACTATATATATATATTCAATTCGTATAAATCTAGGAAAGGACAAAATATAACGAGGGTGTACGTACACCACAAAACCAAAATGGTCACGGCGCCGCTGTCCCTCACTTTCTATGCTGAGTATGCTTCAACCAAATCTACACGTGCTTTAGTACAATTCTTTTTTATTAAATACTAAAGTAAGAATAATATTTAATATAGTTAATATTTAACTTATAAAGACTAATTTTATCCTTTAAATATATTTTATTTTAAAATTTTAGTTGAAGTGATATTTTCATAGTTTATATGTAATGATTTTATAAATCATATGTGATTATTTTTATAATTATCTGTGATTAAATATTAAAATTTTAAAATTATGTTTTTTACATAAATTTTATTAAATACAACTTATTAAACTAAATATATGATTTGATTTATATACCATATTATTTTATTATATACAAGAAGAATAACTTTTATATCTTTACAAGATAGTTAGACTATTTTAATTTTCTCAACCAATGTTTAATAGTATTGTGTTAAAAAAAATACCTTCATAAAATAATTACATTTGAAATCTATTAAATTTCTTTAATTATTTCATCCCTAATTTAAATATTTGTTTTGATATAGTAAGTAGCACGATATTATATAAAAATACATAACATATCAATAATTAATTTATCTATTTGATTGATGAAAAATGGAAATACTATTAAATAATATTATCACTATTGAAACTATTTTTAGTACTAAATAGTTTATTAGTTTAAGTTAAGGATGCTTTTAAAATAACACCTCTAAAAAACACCCTAAATTCAAAATGAAAAATAAAGATATTGTTACCATAATTTGTCTAATTATACCTTTTGTTTAATAATTCTTTTTGCAAAGAATGTTTTCTTTTAAATATGTATTTTATTTTAAAAAGTTTTTTTATTTAATAAAGCTACTTTTAACATATTTAAAAAATGATATTTATCTGTGAAATTTATATCATACATTTTTACCTTTTTGATAATTTAAGTTTATATTTTGAGAATGATAACAATTGTAACTTATAGTTCATTACCAACTTTTCATGTTTGTAAAAAATCCACATTAATCACCTTTTAATTGGTATTTAAACTTTCTATACATAACATACGGTTACTATTTTTAAAAATTATAACCTTATTTTATTACTCTTATTCACAACTCTAAAGGTTGTGATTATCATTTTCCTTTATTTTTTTACTTCATAAGTAATTATTTTTCATCTTAATTTGTATTGTTAATATAAAATATGTCGAGTGAAGCCAATAAGATCTCTAATTCACTATCACTATTTTTTAGTGATCGGGTTTAATATTTATGATTATTTTAATATTGTTTTATCTTCGTAACATTTTACTTCTTTTTTATTTTATAAATAATTGAAACCTAACAATTCGAAAACATCTGTTATAGATATAGAGGAGTATTTTTGAATAATACTTTTTTTATATTTTAATAATTATTTTATATGCACCTTTTTATACTTGAAGAAATTTGTTGAGAAATCTAATTTGAAAGGTAATTGTATTAATTATTATATCTAAAACTATCATTTTTATTTGGAAGGTAAAAAAATCCTAATTTGTTTGACATCCTCTTTAAGGTGGGTGCATGGACTTCCGGCATCGCCGTGGTGCCACTACACCTTCGTGGTCGGCATAAGCTTTGCATCGCAAACGGGGTGAGCCTTTTTTAGTTTCAACACTCGATGTAAGAGATAAACTGGTTCGGAGTAATTAACAGCCAGGAATATTTTTAGTATAGTATTGTAAGAGATAAGCTGGTTGAGAGTAACAATTAGATATATTTTTGGTATGGTATTGGTGGGGAAAAAGAAATGATATAAGACCGAGATAACATCAATATTGATACGGAATACGTAAATAACTACATTTAACTCTAAATATCAGTAAGTTGATTTTATCTATAATGGTACAGTCCTTATATTTTTTTGACACATCAAAACATTATATAGTACTAAAACATTCATCCTACTTGATATTATTTAACAAATTACTTTTTATCTACGGATTTTAAACTTTTTTTTGCCCAAAACATGTGTGGCTTTCTTGCAGTGATATTTATTTCACTTCATTTTCTTCCATAAACCTCAAATCTTTTTTATGTTGTAAGCTAACATTGTTTTTTTTATATAATTCTGCGTGATTAAAATAAATATTTATTTATTCCAACTTTAGGTCCGTATGTTGTATCATTTTCTTCCATAAAAAATGTCACTTTTTAATTTCAATGTAGACCGTAGACGTTTCAACGTACTTTTGATTAAATGTTATTCACGTGTTTTTTTCTTCAAATAACGGCATTTGTTTGATGAATTTTTTAGACAAAACACTTTTTTTTACCATCAATCTCACATACACCCCTTATTTTTTACATCTTTGTCTCAAAATAACTCGAACAATCAACGAGTGGATGCACCATCACATCCTATTATTCTCACCATACCGTCACGTCAGTTTTTTATATCACAATTCAACTAGGAAGGGCAATTGTGATGTGTTTGGGTTGGTGTAAATTTATATTTTGTAATTTGTCTATATTACTTTGCTCCTTATTTGTGTAACTTTGTGTAATTTGTATATTAATAATGATAAATTTGATATATAAATTATAGAATATATATATAAAATCGTCGTCTTAAAAAGCGTTATGGCTTCGCCAATGCTCCTAAAGAACAACAACCTTTATTTAAAGAACTTGATGATGCAATATAAATTAAATATGCATATATATATATATATATATATATATATGTATACGTATATACAGAAATATGATCAATATATAATCTAGTCTTAATCATAGAACCTAAAAAACAAATCTAGACCATTGGACCATCTAAATTAAGGGTTGAGATTTTAAGGTGGTAATTTTGTAAATTATATAAAAATTATATGAAGTAACTGCATAATTGAGGGCAAATATGGAAATCCCCTTTTTGGCTCCACCTCCCGAAAATGCAAAATGATAACCAAAATGCAAATCATTGGGTTTTGTATGTTAATGAATTAATATTATTTGCATTTTTGGTTATTTGCATTTTTGTTATCTTCTTTTATGTCGGTTACATTTTGCATTTTTGTTATCTGTTCTTTTTTTTTATTTTCGGCGGCATTTGCATTTTCGTAAAAAAAAATAGAAAACTTTTCAATCCTGATCTTGAATTAAAGAGGATAAAAAACTGAATCTAATGATATATTTTTTTACTAAAATTCTTAAGTATGAATATATTATAACCATTTGAATATTAATAGAAGTTTGGAGGTTAAATGAGGGAGAGGGGCGTGACTATTAATTTGTAATTTTTTTTCAGTTTTGTCCTTACTCTTAATGCCACGTGTCATCACCAGATTTATTATTTAGGAATAAATAAGTAAGTTTCTATGTATAATCTCATCCTGTATATATATATGTATGTATGTATATACATATATATGTATGTATATATATAACACTATATATATGTGTGTGTATCATACTCTATATATATAGGGTATAAGTATATATTTTATAAATGAAATATGTATTTTCCAACCGAAAATACAATTTCAGCTGAAACTGTGAATTATGTAAATAAAGTAATATAAATTATTAATCATGTTGATCAAAAATACTAAAATTACTTATTCAAATAAGCAATATTCTTTATTGATCTTTTTTTTCTATATAAAAAAAAATTAAAGTTGTGTGCGCACAGATCGATAGATGCATCATCTATACATCTCAACAATACTACCGCAATATATTAACTTTTTTTAATACAGATCGAATAAATAATTACGAACAATAAACGTACCATTTTTTAAACTTAATTAGTTATGTGGTAAATCCTTTTTATCATTAATTTTAGAATTTATCTCACTTCGTCATAAAACACTAGCAAAATACCCGCGTAATGTTGCGGCGGTAAATAGTTCATGTTTTACAATATGTTATTTTCAAGAATGTAATGATATGTTATTCGTGCAATTCAATGTTATGAAAAAAAATTCTACACTAACATGTCCGGTTTTTTTTTAATTTTCTTTTATTTGCATAAGCTATTTTATTAATTTTAAAAATAAATTCTAAGGAGAGATAAGTTAATAAGATTTTGGAAATTATGTTGATGTGGTAGATAATTGTTTTTGTGTGAGAGTGTGTTAATGTGAGCGAGTATATTTTAAATAAATAAAAAGTTAAAGTAAATTATGAGAGAGAGTGAAATAGTTATAAATTGAGTGTATGAGACTAATTTAAATAAAATGGAAGGCTAGGATTTTGTCTTGATTGAATTTTAAGAACTTTTAAAATTAAGAAGGAGAAAGAATGTTAAATAGTTTATATACTAGTATAGATAGTGAATATATATATTCTAGTCATAACACAATATTTTTTATTAAAGACGATGATTTCAACATCCATATATTATTTATGAGGACACATGCATGCAAACAAAGACAGGTCAAGAAACATTAATACGAAGTAAATGTATTTCTCAAACGATATATTGCTTTCAATAAATAATACGTACGTACAATATCAAAAAGAAGTACCGAAATGTATTATTGTTTCTCATAAATATATAATACAATATTTTGATTCTAAAGAAAATAACAAATAAATCCTTTTAATCAAAAAATAAGTTTTTCTAATATTTATTGTTTAAATAGGAAAAGTAATTAGAAGCACCGAAATGTGTTTGTGGTAATAAAGTTGTTTTTTTAAGGAGTAGTTTTTGGTGAGGACTCCTTCCGGAGACGTCAAGTGTTTAATTCAAAGGGCAAATTACATTAAAATATAATTAACTTTGTCTTAATTATCATTACATATAATCAATTTTATTTTTTTAAAAATAATACAACCAACTTTCATAATTCTCAAATTGTATGCAACTTGTTGTATACTATGGAAATTATGACAAAGTTTATTGTATACAATGGTAACTAAAAAACAGACACATAAAAAAGTTGTTTGTATACAATGAGAGAATTATGAAAGTTAATTATATTATTTTTAAAATTTTAAAGTTGGTTGTATACAATGATAACTAAGACAAAATTTATTGTATTTTCATACAATTTGTCCTAATTCAAATATACAAGATTTAAGTGTTTATATTTTCATGTGACTGTTTTCAAAACATCCTTCTGAGGCCGAAACCCCGATATGACTCGAAACTTAGTTGGCGTTTGGTTCGCAGAAT
The DNA here is from genome assembly GCA_038502395.1 of Dittrichia graveolens. Taxonomy (NCBI): domain Eukaryota; kingdom Viridiplantae; phylum Streptophyta; class Magnoliopsida; order Asterales; family Asteraceae; genus Dittrichia; species Dittrichia graveolens. The sequence goes on from JARJIL010000002.1 coordinate 97,222,419, forward strand.
GTTTTAGAAGGAATTGGAATCTATGAAGGAATTGGAATGTGTCAGGAATTGGAATTTGAATCTGTGATCTGTTTGGTTGGCAGGAAATGGAAATGGAATTGGAATTTGGTTTCAATAATATAAAATGACAGAATTGCCCTTCTTGTTTTTTACTTATTTTTAGTTTGTTTTATAACTTTTATGTAAAAATATATTATATAAATTATAAAAATATTAAAATTTTATTTTATTGATTGAGCATTCATATCAATAAATTATGAAAATCACGCTAATAAAAATCATAAGTTAATAGCATTATAATACACATCTGCATAAATTCAAGTATCATCGGTCTCAAATCATCAGTTTCACATTGTAAGTCGAAAAGATTCAACATTGTGGAGAAAAGTAGAGAGAGGGAGAAGGGAGACTCATATGAGGCTAAGGCAGAAGGCGGCGACGGAATGGCAAAATCTGGCGATTGCGACTGCAACTGATGAAGAGATATTGCAGCGGAGGGTCCGGAGGCGGCGGCGGAGGAAGGCTGTGGCATAGGGTCGGGGGGGCTGCGATGGAGGAAGGCTGCAGCGGAGGGTCCGGAGACTGCAATGGAAGAAGGTTGCGACGGAGGGTCTAGAGGCGGCGAAGGAGGAAGGCTACAACGGAGGGTCCATAAGCGACGGCGGAGGAAGGCGGCGATGGAGGAAGGCTACGGCAGTGGGTCGGGAGGTGGCGATGGAGGAAGGTGGCGACGGAGGAAGGCTGCTGCGAAGGATTTGAAGGCGCCGATGGAGGAAGGCTGCGGTGAAAGGTCTTGAGGTGGCGACGGGGGAAGGCTGCGGTGGAGGGTCTAGAGGCGGAGGCGGAGCAAGTGAACAACCAGGATGGTTGAGGAAATCCATGAATAATAAGTCGCTATCAATTTTAAATAATTATAATATAATGATTACGGAAGTGAAGATGTGAATGCAATTTAATAATTAGTAGAAATTAATCATATATGCTTTATAATAAAAAAATAAACTAGAATAAAATAAAATATTGTGGAATATAAGAAAAGTTAACATCCGCAAATAAATGGAGTAGGACAAGATATGTTAAATATGACTATATATTGTCGGCCTCGTTGTTAAATGGTGTATCTCTACTTCAAACTCCCTACCCCCACCCACAAATGGGTGTAAAGAACTAGCCCCTACCAAATACCAATACCTCCTCCCTTTTTAAAGGCCAACCACCCTTCTCAAAAATATACATACATACTCTCAACGTTTTTTCCTTATGTCTCCTTTATCCACCAACCTCGTTTCAGATATGAATTGCCCTAATGATTGGCCCGAACCAGTTGTTCGGGTCCAATCCTTGTCAGAAACTAAAAGCGCGATAATACCAAACCGGTATGTCAAACCATTTCCTGAACGACCGGTGTTTAACATAAGAGCAGATGACCTAAACATCCCTATAATCGATCTTTCTGGGTTGATAAACGGTGATACTACCACTCAGAAGTTCATCATGGACCAACTCTCAATTGCATGTGGCGAGTGGGGTTTCTTTCAAGTAGTAAATCACGGTATTAGTGATGAACTCGTTGATGGTGCTCGAGAAGTTTGGAGGGAGTTCTTTCATCAACCGATGGAAGTCAAGCAAGATTATGCAAACGCGCCAAAGACTTATGAAGGATATGGAAGTCGATTAGGGCTCCAAAAGGGTGCGGTTCTTGATTGGAGTGATTACTATTTTCTTCACTATCTTCCCTTGAATCTAAAGGACCATAACAAATGGCCTAAACAACCACATGTCCTAAGGTATATAGATATTCCTCTTCTTTTTATCACGTGGTTGATTAAAGATATGATATTACTATAATTGTTTTTATATATATATAACATCTTTTTATATTCTTTGGTAGATAGAACATCTTTTAATTAATATTCTTTGGCTCTTGTAAGACAAGTACTTACACTATGTACCTTTCTTGAATTAATCTAGGGATGTGACCGAAGACTACTCAAAAGAGATTGTGAGACTAGGCAAGGTTTTGTTGAAGACATTCTCAATAAACCTAGGACTAGAAGAAGATTATCTTCAAGATGCATTTGGTGGTAGTGACATAGGAGCATGCTTGAGAGTGAATTTCTACCCGAAATGCCCACAACCCGACTTGACCCTCGGGCTATCCTCTCATTCGGACCCGGGTGGTATGACTTTCCTACTTCCCGATGAGCATGTTAGTGGGCTCCAGGTTCGAAAGGGTAACGAGTGGATCACTGTTAAACCAGCCCGACATGCAATAATTGTCAACATCGGAGACCAAATCCAGGTACGTATATATATAACTTATATTTTTGGTTGAGTATCAATTAATATTTGTTCAACAGTATTTGTTTGAAATAAAGTAACACGTTTTTTTATTTAAACAAAAAAAATCTTTATTGTATCTAAAATATCTTTGAAATTTGAATAGTCTAAAAAACATGTTTATTACATGAGTTTTAATTACATATATATATATATATATATATATATATGCATCATGTCACATGGATCTGTCGGTTTCATGTTATATATGCATGACCAATCGCCTATATCTTGGGTCGATCATGACAACATATTAAATATTTGATAGATAAAGAATCAATATGAACCTCTTGTTTGTCCAGAGAAATACAATTTGATAATAAGCACGAGTTGGTCGTCAGTGTAAGCATAATAATAAAATATAATATAATAAAAATAAGTACTCGTAACAGAAAACAAACAAAATAAATTTATTCTTTGAAGAAAGATAAAATATAATATAATATATATTTTATCTTAAATTAAATGTCGGATTAATCCGAAGATGGCTAGTGGTTCCACTTGACCACTTCTACATATGTGAACGCGAATAAATTAGTAAATAATGTGGCTTTGACTGGTTTGAACGGATGAAATTATTACAAAAGTCTTGATTAATTAATTAATTAATTATTGGTTAAACTTCATGGATAAGAGAAAGCTATTACCTCAAAGTCCTATGTTTGACAAATAACTCCAAAACAGTATATTAGTTGTATCTTTTTTTAATAATAACTGTAAGATCACACGTAGTGATGGTTTTAGATGACCGATGATGGAGCCATTTGACGAGCCTAAAATGGTCCAGTCATCTCCATTATCAGTTCGTCATTTATCACAGCGGTGTGTTCCTTGTTTGGTTCATCATCTGTCATCTCGTTATCGTGGCGATGAGATCTGTAATTCGTCATCTATATTTTTAACCAATCAAAAATAATTTAAAGTAATATTATATGAGTTCGGTAATGATAATAATTATGATGTGAGAGTTAATCATGACAGTAATAATTAAGACTGTATGTGATGGGATAGTTATTGTTAGTAAATTTAATATGACATGCGGTCACTACTAATGTGTGGTCTATGATATTAATGATAAAGATTTTTTGTTAATATAAGCCATCTAATTTAATAATGGCAGTGATTATTAATAAATAATAATAATAAATATCAGTTGAGTCTATAGTAATAAATGGTAGTATTAATTATATAAAAGGTACTACTAATATATAATATTAATAATTATTATAATAATAAATATAAGTTTAGTCTTTATTAATAATTTGTTTATTATTATTATTGAGTTTTCATTAATAAACAATAATAGTAAATATAAGTTGAGTCTTTAGTAATAAATGGTAGTATTTAAATATATTTTTAAAAATTAAATAAACTACGTTTTGTCTATTAAAATTGAGTCGTGTGCATTTAGTGATTAAATATAATTTCAAACAATTAAAGTGACTAAAAAACTTTTATGAAATTAAAAAAAAAAACTAATGGGTCAATTTGGTCTCAGCCGCTTTGCCTCAAGCCCATTTAACTCGGTTCAACATATTACCGAAGGGTACATGCTAATTGCTATAACCAAAAGGTTATGACTTCAGATCTTATTTAATATACGTTAAATTGTAGTGTAGATACACAAAAGTACGAGATAAACTTGCTTTTAAAAAACACAAAACGTGTATCACACTGAGCAATTTGACTAGTAATGATCAAATTCATGCATATATAAACTTTTTTTTTTTGCAGGTTTTAACAAATGGAATATACAAAAGTGTGGAGCATAGGGTGATAGTAAACCCAGATAAAGAGAGATTGTCATTAGCCTACTTTTTCAATCCAAAGAGCGATATTCCTATCAAGCCAGCAGAAGAACTTGTTACGTCGAACAAACCTGCACTTTACCAACCAATGACTTTTGATGAATATAGACTTTTCATACGAACTAAAGGTCTAAAAGGAAAATCCCATGTCGAGTCCTTGAAATCTCCAAGATGATTTAGCTTGACTTAAATCCTGCTTATGTATGTTCCAACATGAAGGATGTGTGTGTGAAGTCAAGAAGTGAATAGAATTTAGATCAAGAAATTCTTACAACTATAGACAACATATCCTTTTCGTTTAATTATTAGTATATTTTTTTACATTTGTATGTGATTAGGAATCTTAATTATCAATAAGTTGGTCATATGAATTGGTTTACAAAGCAATATCGTTTTATGTAATCATTATTATTTAGAAGAAATACTTATTTAAGTATCAAAAATCAAGTTTTTTGGTTCAAGGGGTTGCCTATTACGAAAACTGTCACACCCCGCCTTGGCGGAAACACGAGGTGCGACGGAGAGGATCGTTATTGTACATTGATAAACATAATAGAGACTTACTAAATGAAAAGAAACCACACAGCATGTCATAACACTCCTCGACACAAATGGAATCGTGTGCCATGGTTAATCAATTTCACGACTAAACATAGACAAATAATTAGTTCATCAAGTTAAATTCCCACAACCCAAGATGAGTAATCGAGACAACATGCCCAATGAAGTAAAAGATAGAATTGTACTAAAAAAATCCAAAGTTTAATAATAGTATCTTCATGCAATCAATTCCAAGGTCTTGCTAAGGCCAGACTAGAAGACTCTAGACTCCTCTAGCATTGTTATTGTCGTTACCTGAAAATTAACACTCGAAAAGGTTAAAATAATGTTGGTGAGCTCGTAGGTGTAAAAGTAAAACATAGTTGCCGTGTATAATATTTAAGTAGGACCACTAGATATGTATAAACGTTTCAGGTAAATTAAGAATATATAGGTATCCGAACCACAAGATTTAATAGGTATTTGCACTTAGATATCCGATCTATCGCCTACCAGCTAGAGCTAAACAGTTGACTCAATAGTATTATAGGCATCAATAGTCCTAACCCACAACAGAATCACAAACGTGTACACATCACATAGTTGGTCCAAAACAAACATGTAATCAATCATCACGGCATAAAAGAAACTTAGAAATTGTTAGTGTCATTTTCCCCGAGAAAATATATAAGAAAAGAGGCCATGATAGCTTTAAGACGGAATTGGCATGTTGGTTTATGATACCGGTTTGGCTTTTAATGCTGCCAACTATGATAGCTTTAAGACGGCTATGGAAATGGTTGCACGGTGTGGGAGTGGTTTCAAACCATCAAGTTACCATGAGATTCGAGTTTCTTTCTTAACTGAAGCACTGAAGTCAACTAAGCAAATGGTGAATGATTACATAATCAACTTTCTTGTTAATTCTCCAAAAGGATCCGTCTTTGTCAAGTCAATTGATGCTTTTGATATTGTGAAGAATGGCGAGCAACTATTTATGATGCTCGATGAGATGGTTGAAGAAGTTGGAGAGGAAAATGTCGTTCAAGTTATGACCGACAATGCTTCTACACACGTGGAAGCGGGTAAGGACTAAGGAATATGATGTTTTTAAATTATTTAATCTAATAGTTGATGTATTGTTGAATTATAGGAAGTTATCTAATGTGATTATGAATGTGTAATTGTATAGGACGTCTATTGATGGCAAAAACGTCCACATTTGTATTGGACTCCTTGTGCTGCACACTATATTGACTTGATGCTCAAAGATATTGGAAAAATGCCGAGAGCCCGTACCACATTGTAGAGGGCTATGGCTCTACATGGTTATATATATAACCGTGTAGGAATAGTTAACATGATGAGGAAATTCACTGGGAAAAGAGAGTTGCTGAGACCTTCAGTCACCTGATTTGCTACAACCTACTTCACTCTTCGATCAATTCAAGTTCAAAAAGAAAACTTAAGAAAGATGTTTACATCTGATGATTGTAGATTGAGCAGATATTCACAAGAACAAAGTGCTAAGCGAGTTGCCTCTTTCGTATTGATGTCTACCTTCTGGAGTTCTATTGTAGGGATCCTTAAGATGACCGGTCCTCTTGTGAGAGTTATTATATTGGTCAATGGTGAGAAGAAGCCGGCCATGGGCTATATATACGAAGCCATGGATAGAGCAAAAGAAGCAATTGCAAAATCTTTCAATAACATAGAGGACAAGTACAAAGATGTATATGCTATTATTGATAAGAGGTGGGAGTGTCAACTTCATTAACCCTTACATGCGACTGGGAATTATTTAAATCCTCAACTATTCTACTCAAATCCACAAATTCAAGAAGATTCTGAGCTGGGGTCAGGACTTTTTAAATGTATTCAGAGATTGGTGTCGGACAAACAAGAACGAAGTAAAATTATAGACCAGCTATCGGTTTATGGAAATGCTGAAGGGATCTTTGGTATAGACATGCATAGAAGATAGAGATACAAAGTGACCAGGTTACTTCCATTCTTTATGCATATAACCTTATAAATAAGAATTAAGGTTAGCATACACTAACTTTTAATGAAATACTAAAATGCAGCGGATTGGTGCGGTTCTTTTGGTAATGATGCTCCAGAGTTGAAAAAGTTTGCTATTAAAGTCCTTAGTCTTACTTGTAGTGCAACTGGCTGCAAGCGTAATTGGAGTACCTTTAGCCACGTAAGTTGTTTACAAGTTATGATTTATGAATAAGTAGAATAATACAAAAGTTTATCTTTTGACTCTATCCATTTCTTTTGAACTGAGACAGCTTCATAGCAAAAGGAGAAATCGACTTGAGCAAGGTAGACTAAATATTTTAGTTTATGTGAAGTATAACCGAGCTTAAAAGCGGCGCTATGATCATCGTGATGTCATTGATACAATTTCTTTGAATGACATCGATGATAGCAATGAGTGGTTGGTTGGAAAGATGGATGAAGATGAGCAAGAAGATGAGGATTATGTGCTTAATGATGACGAGTTGACATGGAATGATGTGGCTATGGCTTCAGAAGCATATGAGCGTAATCATAATACTAGAGGGAAAAATGTGAATGCTAGCTCAAGTGGAAAGAAAAAAGCAAAAGGAAAAGCAAGGGGATGGTCCACACCACATTTCATAGCAAGGGGAGGATGACTTTGCACTGAGCGATGACGAGGATGATGAATTTGATGTTTGATGTTTGAACTTTAAGTTTGACGTTTAAAACTATATTTGATGTTTGTTTGAACTTTGAATTATGTTTGATGTTTAAGTCTTTTAACTAGGATGTTTAACTATGAAGTTTAAAATTATGTTTAATGTTTATGATATAAATTTTATAATCATTTTGATATTTAGATTCTATTTTATTTATATAATATCATTACATATATTTTTTTAATTTTTTTAATATTGTGCACTTTACTTTCATGAAACCCGCACTGTGTCGTGCGTTTTGGTGCGCTTTTCGCTTACTATTACTATGCATGTACTCTTAATTCAATTATTAGTTCAACTTGCTTTTCGCATTGGTCCTGAGTTTCGTGAATTCGACTTGATTTTTTGACTGTTTTAGCTTATTCTTTTTGCGTGCTTTCATAGGGTTCGAGTATACCTTTCTACTGTTAAATAATTCTTGAATCATACAAGTCCCATAATCATTGTTGATCAATTCAACACATTAAAATTAGAAAACTTACTTGGTTGTCCAAGTTTGATTGTTGAAGGATTTGTAGATGATGATCCAACCATGATTCTTGTTCTTCAATTGTAAATCTTTGATTGCATCATACCCTAATGGAAGGGTTTTAACCATATTTCTTCTCTGTTATTGATGGTGTTTCACGTTAGAGAGAGAAACCATAAAACCAATCCCTCTTATATATATTCACGTGAGTAAGAGGGAGTTGGTTATATAATTGATTTATTTAATAGATGCATAAGGAAATTACCATCTTGCCCTTAATTTGTTATTTCCATCAAACAACAATATATATACATGTGTAAGATACATTAGGGTAAACCATAAACACCCTTATAAATTAGAACACATTACATAAATGGTCCTTAGGCCATTACCATTAACATATTCTAATATTCTCCCACTTGGCCAAATGACCATTTATCATTAATTGGCCAAATTGTGTTCTATATATTTCCATTATGTACTCATACCATAGTAGAAAGATACAATCACACGTATCAAAATTGATACAGGACCCCCATCAATCATACTAAGGTATTTGTATAAAGATTTAATATCATTAAGATTAAAATGATAATTATCATAATGTGGTAATATAAATAAAGTTTGTCCATAAGTTCAACATAAGTGTGCACAAGTCATAATTATAGACAAACGCATGAAAGTTATGAGGTAATAAAAAATTTAATACTTGTTCTAATAACAATAAGGCACGATGCTAGTATAGGTCTCGTTTAAAGCCCATTTTCGTCACAAGTTCTTGAAAAACTTTTGGCGGTAGACCTTTCGTCATCGGATCCGCTAGCAAGTCGTGAGTGCTAATATACTCAATACAAAGATTGTTTTCCTCTACACGTTCTCGTATGAACAAGTACTTTGTATCAAGATACAATCCAGCCCCGCTCGAACTATTACTGTTCGAGAAGCTTACGGCAGCGGAGTTGTCACAATAAATCTTCAACGGTCTTGAAATGGAGTTAACTATCTTGAGTCCACTAATAAGATTCCTCAAAAGCATTCCATGACATGTTGCATTATAGACTGCAACATATTCCGCCATCATAGTTGAGGTTATCGTTAGTTGTTGCTTGTGACTCCTCCATGAAATTGGACCGCCTGACATCATAAAAATATATCCCGAGGTCGACTTCTTATCATCTTTGCATTTAGCAAAGTCAGAGTCAGAATATCCATTCACTTCCAAACAGTCTGTTCTTTTATAAATAAGCTTGTAATCCTTAGTCCCTTGAAGATATCGTAAGACTTTCTTAGCGGCCTTCCAATGATCTAAGCCAGGATTAGACTGATATCTGCCTAGCATGCCCGCTATATATGCGATATCGGGACGTGTACAAACTTGAGCATACATTAAGCTCCCTACTACAGAAGCATAAGGAATTAGTCTCATTTGATCTTTTTCTACCTCTGTTTTCGGACATTGGAAAGACCCGAAAACATCTCCCTTTACTACAAGAGCAACTGAGGGTGAGCAATGTTGCATGTTATAACGTGTAAGGACACGCTCTATATATGCCTTCTGAGACAATCCTAGTGTCCCGTTGGCTCGATCTCGTTGAATTTCAATACCAATCACGTATGAGGCTTCCCCAAGATCTTTCATGTCAAAGTTGCGCGAAAGTAAATGCTTTGACTCATGCAACATATCAACATTATTACTTGCCAATAGGATATCATCTACATAAAGGACAAGTATGACAAATTTGCTTCCACTCATCTTGAGGTATATACACTGATCCACTTGGTTTTTAATGAAGTTATTCTTCTTCATAACTTCATGAAACTTTAAATACCATTGTCGTGAGGCCTGTTTTAGCCCATATATTGATTTCTTAGGTTTGCAAACTAAGTGTTCTTGACCCTTAGATTCAAAACCTTCCGGTTGGGTCATGTACACATCTTCATGCAAATCTCCATTAAGAAATGCAGTCTTGACGTCCATTTGATGTAGTTCAAAATCAAAATGAGCTACGAGTGCCATAACTATCCTTAGGGAATCTTTTCTGGAAACAGGAGAAAATGTTTCCTGATAATCTATACCCTCCATTTGTGTATAGCCCTTTGCAACCAACCTTGCTTTATACCTCTCAATGTTTCCGTTTGGGTCTAGCTTGGTCTTAAAAATCCACTTGCATCCAACGGGTTTCGCACCCTTAGGTAATTCAGCAAGTTCCCAAACTTTGTTCTTACTCATGGAATCAAAGCTTCATTCGAATGAGAGGATTGGCTGTTATTTATGGCCTCGTTGTAGGACATAGGATCATTAAGTTTCCCTAAGTCAAGATCGGCCTCATTTAAATATACTACATAGTCGTCAAAGTTAGTGGGCCGTTGAGATCTTTGAGATCTTCGTAAAGGCTGATCGGGTTCTTGAAGTTCAGTGTTGACTATTGAGATCTCCTCATTTTGAGGTTCTTCATTAATTGCCTCAAGATTTGATATACCTTCATCATGCGGTACAGCTTGGGCAATAGGTTCCTCGAGAGACACATTAAGAGTAAAACGTACTGTAATAATTGGACTCTCCTCATGCATCTCATGGAGATCAAAGCCAATATTTGGATCACTCCCACTAATATTTGAGTTCTCAAGAAATTCAGCATGTCGAGTACTATGACACGGACAATAAAATCGGTATCCCTTTGAACGTTTAGGATATCCGATGAAAGAGCAACTAATCATTTTCATGTCAAGTTTTCTTTGTTGAGGATTATAGAGTTTAGCTTCAGCCGGATAGCCCCATATTTTTATATACTTTATGCTAGGCTTCCTTCCTGTCCAAATTTCGTAAGGGGTTTTTGGAACGGATTTTGAAGGGACCCAATTAAGTATATGGACTGCCGTCTTTAATGCTTCGGTCCATAAGAATTGGGGTAGACTAGTGTTTGCCAACATACTACGTACCATATCCATAAGGGTTCGATTTCGCCTTTCAGCAACACCGTTTTGTTGAGGTGTACCCGGCATGGTATATTGATTTACAATTCCATGTTCTTTACAAAATTCAAAGAAAGAACCAGGAGATTGACCTACATCAGTATGTCGACCATAATATTCGCCTCCCCGATCCGATCTTATCACCTTTATCTTTCGGTCGAGTTGATTTTCAACTTCGGCCTTAAAGGCTTTAAACATTTCTAAAGATTCGGATTTCTCATTAATTAAGTACAAGTACATATAGCGTGAATAGTCATCGATAAAGGTAATAAATGATTTATGTCCGGTTATTCCCGCGGGAAAAGGTCCACAAATATCGGTATGTATCAATTCCAATAAACCGGAACTCCTAGTGGAACCCTTCTTATTTCCCTTTATCATTTTCCCCTTAATACATTTAATACACGTATTAAAATCACTAAAGTCAAGAGTTGGTAATACCCCATCTTTCACGAGCCTTAACATTCGGTCTCTTGAAATATGGCCTAAGCGTTGATGCCATAATATAGATGAAGTTTCTAGATCTCGCTTTCTTTTATTTATATTCTCATCAACATTATATGATAAAAGGGATTTCGAGAATTCATTATCCAAACATAATTTATAGAGGTCACCCTCCAAATAGCCAAAACCAACAACTTCGGAATTTGAACTAATAGTTGCTATACCATTATCATCAAACATTAGTGTGTAACCACACTTATTTAGTTTAGGTACAGATACTAAATTCCGAGTTATGCTCGGTACATATAGAGTGTCATATAAGTACATAATGAAACCACCTTCCAATACTAAAGGTAAGGTTCCTACGGCTTCAACACTTAAATCCTCTCCATTCCCGACTTTAATGCTCCTTTGGTTTCTTGGCAATGTCTGGGTTGTACGGAATCCCTGTAAAGAATTTGTAACGTGTACCATGGAAGCAGAATCAATCCACCATGTATTAGAGGGAACAATTATATTAAGGGATTCATAAATCATAAAAGAAAAACTATTACCTTTTTTGGCTAACCACTCCTTGAACTTAGAGCATTCTCGCTAGAAGTGTCATTTCTTATGACAAAACTTGCAACGAGGGGGACCCTTCTTATTACTTGAACTTGGAGTGGAGTTAGTACTTGATTTATGAGCCTTAGAACTCTCCCCATCTTGACTTTTACCCTTTCTTTTGGTTGCGTTTGAAGTGGTCACATGAGCAACATCGGGCTTCTCTATCTTAAGACGCTCCTCTTCCTGCACACACATGGCAATTAGCTCGCTCATCTTCCATTTATCCCTTTGCGTGTTATAGTTGATCTTGAAAGGACCAAATTGTGCAGGCAGGGAAGTCATAATGAAGTGAACTAGAAAGCCTTCGCTAATCTCCATGTCCATGCCTTTGAGCTTGTTAGCCATATCGCTCATCATCATGATATGCTCACGTACACCGCTTTGACCATCATACTTATTTGTCAACGTGCATGATCTAAGTCCATAACTCCAAGGGTTAGTTTGACATTATCCCTCCAAGATGAGAAATTATTCCCGGTCAATAGTTCTATTCCATAATTATGTGACAAAATTGTAGCAGGAGTTACTGAAACAGAAGTGATTAAAGATAACGGGAATATATTAATAAATAAAAAATTAGAATGTCAGTTATATAAGTAACCTATTATTAACACCAAAATAATAGGTCATAAGTGTGTCTAGTTTGATTATTGGCTTCGCGTTGGCTAACCGATAAACAAACATAATGACACAATAATTATAATTCTATGCCATATAAATACAACATATCACCTTTGGGCACACATGAAATATCTATGCAAATTAGGCCAAAATATCATAATGTATATTGTCAAACAACTAGCCGTTGGGTTCGTTACTTGGCAATATACAATCACACATAATTATATAAAATAGTTTCATTAAACTTCAATGACAAATTAAATGATATACCGTTGGGTCCATCATTCAATTTTTCATTGAGTTTACCACTCTTTATGCCAAGTTTTGTTTCGAGTCAATTATTAAAAATCTGAAGCATGTAATATAAGATTTCCAAAACAAATAGAATGTTAAAATCCTTACTGTACTACTTATACTTAAACAGGACATAATGGTGCTATTAGTTTTTGCCATCTTCAGATACTTTAATAATTGTCGAAGAAAGTGTATATATAATTTAGTGGGGTTTAAAACTTGGCATCATGAATAACACATATGCAGAAACCAATTAAGACTGACTAAATCAAATTCATATCGTAGTTTCATACATTGACCATAATCTGTTATATAATCCTTTTTTTTTCTTAATAATTAAAATTTATACTCGATTATCGTTTTTCCAGAATCATCTCAAGACTTATCTGGAACAATATTGAGTCAAATTTATTCTCAAAATCAAAAAAAGGATATGGTTTATGAAATTAAATTATGGTCAATTTTATCGTTGGTTACGTTCGGATTGAAGAAACGATAAGAACCAATTACAATATTATCATCGTTTCATATCCCAATAAAAGAAAACAGAAATCGATAAACACCGTCATTGAAATTCACTGCCATTAAATTCCATGATTTAATTGAAACCATGTTATGTTAAATTTCATAGTCAAAATAACCCACAACAATTAGGCATATTCCAAAACACATGTTAAAACTGATTACTTTTGTTTTATCAATTTTCGTAAGCAGTTTTTCAAGACGGTGCAAACCCTTGTAATGAATTCATGATCAGATCGATATTATCAACCGTGGCTCTTATGTTTCCAGAAGAACGTTCGTGGATAATTTCTTCGTACGTTCTTGATTTCAATTTTCTACTATATGTTTTTATGATGATTTTCAAGAACGAAAATTAGGGTTTGTTCATAATATGATCAAATTAATCAAGAGAAACCTGGCTCTTGGTTGTCCAAGTTTGATTGTTGAAGGATTTGTAGATGATGATCCAACCATGATTCTTGTTCTTCAATTGTAAATCCTTGATTGCATCATACCCTGATGTAAGGGTTTTAACCAGATTTCTTCTCTGTTATTGATGGTGTTTCACGTTAGAGAAAGAAACCATAAAACCAATCCCTCTTATATATATTCACGTGAGTAAGAGGGAGTTGGTTATATAAAACCATAAGACTCGATTGTTTTAATACGTACCTACCAAAAACTAACCACAATTTCCACAACGGTTTTTTTGCTTGTTTTCGTTTGTTTAATGATGGGTTTCATTCGTTTTTCTTGCATAGAAACATGGGAAACGTTTTAATCTTTCCACTGGCGTATAGGTTACAAATTATCATGGATCAACTATATATATATATATATATATATATATATATATATATATATATATATGTGTGTGTGTGTGTGTGATGAATGTTTTGATATAATTATCTAGCAAACTAGTGGAATTAATGGCACCTGAAGACCAATAATTAATTTAACACTCCAACTCAAATCTTAAAGATTGGTCCTATATTGTGTTTGTTGTTGTTTTTGAAATTGATTAATTAATCTTTGTTGTTTATTTTGTTTTTTCTTTTCAAGAGTTTCTTTAGTAGTCAAGTCAGTCTTTTTTCTACAAAATTACCCGGTTTGACCTAAGCTAGTTCCGACCCGCTACCCAACCCATCCGTATATCACCTCTAGGATTATGTTTCTTGTGCTTGGTCGCATACATACATACATACATACATACATACATATCTATATATATATTAATATATAAAACATTTAACACTCTCTTCTAAATGTCTTAATCTCTTAAATTTTAAGTCATTTGATATTACTAACTTACCCCTTATTTAAATCTTAAAACGAAACCATTGAATATCATTTTAATAACTAAACTTTCTGTAAAAATAATGTTTAAAAATGTCAACTCAATACAAATTAAATTTCAACCTATAAGATATTACACAAATTAAAAATTAAATAAAAAATCTCCATAGAAATATTATTTTAAATATCATATCATATACCAAATAATTTAATTGAAGTATTAGAAAATTCGTATAACTAAAACTCATAAACTTGATAACATGTAACCGAATTTATAAACACTCATATAAGTAAAATAAAAGGTTTAATTTATAATATATTTAATATTATTTTACTTGAACTCTTAAATTTTAAGTAATAGAAAATTACCAATATAGTCTTAAATATCTTTACATTTTTTAAAATACACCAACACGTCCACTAAAATATTATCTCATACCTACACGATTTCTCATTCAAATTAACACAATTCACCAAGTCATTGATATGTTTTTATCATCTTATTTTATAAGCAGAGATTATTTTTTTTCTTATTTTATTGTTTTTCAAAGGTTATTTTAGAAATTAAAGAAATAGTTGATAGATAATAAAGAAATAAGTAAAATGGAAAAGAAGGAAACAAAATGGACATTAGTTACCGAAAATGAACATGTTATCGAGAATGAATTAGACAATTAGTTATCGTCACCACATTGCGCGGGTAACATTCTAGTGTGTATATATATATATATATATATAATAGAATTAAGAAATGATGATTTCCTTTAGAACAATGAAATAATATTTTACTTGTTCATTAAAGCAATATATATATATATATATATATATATATGTGGAAAAGTTCAAACGAGAACTGTTTTTCGTACGAGAACTGCGAGAACCAATATTTAGCCGTCCAATTCCTCCTCCTTCAATTGGATTGCCCACCCATGAATTCCTTACATGCATCTTGTCACACTCAATCCCCCACGCTCTTCATTCATGAATTCCACTTACCACTTGAATGGCCAAAATTGGTTCTCGTAGTTCTCATACGAATAACAGTTCTCATTTGAACCCTCCCTATATAGGTGTCCTCAATAGTGCTATTCAATTAATCCAATTATTCTGATGGCCGGTGTCCTTAATTTGAAGTACCAAAAAGTCTCGTTTTCACATAATTCATATTATATGGCATATGTAGAATGCATTAGTTTTGTACATGAAGATCGAAATGATCACATGCATGCATGTAGCTAGAATTGAAAATATAAACATGGTGCAGGCATGTTCGTAAATAGACAATTCAAGCTAGCTAGGAATTCCATCTTGAAATAGCATGTATGCACCACCAATTTGGGTCTATATCCATCGGTCCACATGCATGATGAGACAAACATTTTCGTGCAATGCGTTTTTGAATTATCGCCGGACGTACGTGCCTGTCAATATCGTAATTAATTCTTTCTATGAACAACATACCAACTAAATATGTGGCTAAATGAACTGCGTTTTGCTCCTTTTTAAGAGCAACTTGTTTGGCATCATGCATGCATATATGGTTTAACATGATTTTGGGAGAAGCAATTACTTATTCCCGTATACTAGTGGTATCAAATTGTTAGAATGTGTTTTTCATGACCTATGTTCATAGGTTCAAGTCTCACTGTAAATAAAAAAATATAGATTTAGGAGTGAATTAATGTATACGTGTATTCTGCTATTCAAAAAAATTATTAATGTACAAGAACAAGTAATTATTTTAGAAGCAATTACTTATTAGTCTTGCTTTTAATCATGTACAAGAATAAGTAATTGCTCCTTTTTAAGACCATGAGAATCCATCTTTCTTTTTTCTCATGCCATATTATTTTTTCCTTTCATCTCTCTTCATCCCACTAACCCTAACATTTATCCCCCTTAACCATTTTCTATTTTTTTTAAATAAATATAGAGAGAAGAGAGAGATAAAGAGAAAAAAGAGAATTAAGTGTGACATTGAACTAGCTAGGCAACTAAACTGTCTAAACCTATCACTTTAGAGTGAATGGGGAGAAGGTGACAATGTGACACCAGGTCTTGCTCTATCCAGCTAGATGGGTGTGTCCGGCCTAAGAGCAAATTGTTTGGTTGTATGTTTAAACTTTGTTCTTGTTAGTCTCAAACTTTAAGTTATTATAATTATCCTTTATAATCAAGGGTAAATTGTATTAAAACACAATGAATTTTGTCTTAGATACCATTATATACAATCAATTTTATTTTTTTTAAATGATACAGCTAACTTTCATAATCCTCACATTGTATACGACTAATATACTATGGAAGTTATGGCAAAATTCATAGTATACAATGATAATTAAACAATAGACATATAAAAAAGTTGTTTGCATATAATGAGAGGATTATGAAAGTTAATTGTATTATTTTTAAAATTTTAAAGTTAGTAACTAAGACAAAGTTCATCGCATTTTAATACAATTTTTACCGTAATCAATTGACAAAGAATTTGAAGTGAATAGTTATAATGGTATACTTGTCATTTCTTTTTATCTTGAAAGGTATATTGGTCTTCTCACCTTACTAAAATAAGATGAGGTTAGTTTGCAAGTCTTCTTCTTTCATTGTGCTCCTTAGTCCTTACTCCTTAGGCTTCCATGCTCTCAAAGCCATATATACTTCATCCTCAAGCCATTCATTCGCAATCAAGATGGTAGTAAAATAATACATATGATTTACACATTTAACTCAAAGTCAAATGTCAGATGTTTAAACCCAGTCAAATAACGGTTTATTCAATTACATCACATCATATCATACACTTTAATAAAATAATAATCAAAATAAAGTAAATATATAAATACGTAATGGAAAATCTATTTTGTAACGAGATGAAAATAATTCGTACCAAAATCTACCAATATATTTTTATGTTTAATGATCATATCATAAAATTTATACAAAAAATTATATAAAAATAAAAGTTATTTGCAAAAAAAAATCATGTATTAAAAGTTATTAGAAAAAAAAAAAGAAATAACGTTTAAATTAAATGAATACATTTGTAATAGGATTGCACGATACATTTACATGTAAGAAAAGTATTGTTGGAGGAAAGGGCTTTGTAGGAAGTAAGAATAACAATATAACTTAGATAATTTCGAGGATCGTGTTCAATACACTTTCTGTAATCTGTAATTCGACCCTATTGCCTGGGGTATCACGAATTCAGATATAGGATAATCCAAGAAACTCGATTTGAATTACAGGTTTGATTCAAATCCAAACACATAATGTCTTTGCTTTATCTTTCGTTTATCAAAGACTATTTCGACAGAATAACGACTTGTAATCGTATTCTTCTCTCGTATATCGTTTATATACTTTGCGTTCCGTCAGTTTTCCGTATTTCGTCTTAGAAACACAATGGTCGAAATGGACTTTAAATAGACCACGAAAAATGGCGGTTACACGGCGGTTAAATAACCGCCGGCGGTTGAATAACCGCCACCTAGCGGTTATTTTTGTGGGAAATAACCGCCACCAACCGTCACCTCTTAGACCGTCGTATTCCCGATACCAACTTAGCTTATCCGAGTGTGCACTACGCACCTCTAAACCCGAATTATAACCAAGTCTAGAATCGGCTAGTCTCAAAGTCAATCCCGATTATACTAAATGGCTTGATGACACTAAAATCACCAACATTCCTTCCCCATTTTAGTGTAATCCATGATTAACTAAATTCAAACGAAAAATACAAACTCATGCGTAAATGAAAATGTCACGAAGATTGAATTTCCATATTAGTATAATACACATTCCAAATACTCGAGAATCAGGGTGTCCTAAGGATTGAACCCATCAACTAATTTGAGTAACTGAAGATATTATACACATAAGTCTAACACAAAATTCTAGTGTTTATACTTGACACTATTACATAGCCATGTGTCCTTATCCATTCGTAAGTGTATAGAAACCAAGCCCCGGCTTCCTGAAGCGGCTGTACTTCACACTTAGATAGGTAGTCCTTTTCATTCATGCACCTGCAAATGCATTTTTCCAAAAGAACCATTAAGAAATCTCAGATTTCAACCTCACATTAATCTGCAGGTCTAAGCACATACCTTGGGATGTTCAATACATGTGCTTCTATCTCCAAACGTAAGCTTTCCACATTGAATTCAACTCCTAACGTTGTATTAGGAGGGAATTGGGTATCTTACCCTTAGAGATATTTAAATGGGCTTTAATCCCATCCCTATAGCTGACTTATTTACTAAGTCCCTTGCTAATCCCTTCGTCAAGTGATCAGCCAAGTTTTGTTGAGATCTAACAAACTCAACAGAAATCTCCCCATGAGTTATAAGCTCACGTACCATACTGTGCCTAACCCCCAAATGTCGCGACTTTCCATTATACACTTGATTATATGCTCTTGCTAAAGTAGCAGCACTATCACAGTGTATAAAAATGGGTGATATAGGTTTAGGCCACAATGGAATCTCGTAAATCAAATTTCTTAGCCATTCAGCTTCTTTACCAGCAGATGCAAGGGCTACAAATTCATATTCCATGGTTGAGTTGGTAATGTAAGTTTGCTTCTTGGAGGCCCATGATATTGCCCCACCTCCAAGCAGGAATACCCAACCACTTGTAGACGAGTGATCTTCTATATTGGTAATCCAACTTGCATCAGTATATCCTTCTATAACAGAAGGAAACCCAACGTAAGTCAAACCATAGTCCATGGTTTTCTTAAGGTACTTCAGCACCCGCCTTATTGCTTGCCAGTGATGTGTACTAGGATTACTAGTAAATCTACTAAGCTTTCCAATAGCAAATGCTATATCAGGCCTTGTGCTAGTTATGGCATACATTAAACAGCCAATTAGTTTTGAGTATTCAAGTTGTGATACTGCTTGACCAGTGTTAGGCATAAGTTTCATATTTGGATCCATAGGAGTACTAACAGGCGAACGATCTAAAGAATTAAATTTCTTAAGCACTTTCTCAATATAATGAGACTGTGTAATAGAAATTCCCTTGTTTTTACGCCTAATCCTTATTCCAAGTATAACTTCTGCCTCCCCTATATCCTTCATAGAGAATTTAGATGATAAAAATTCGTTGGTCATATCAACTTGTTTTTTATCAGTACCAAAGATTAACATATCATCTACATACAGGCATATGATTACACCTTTACCAGACATATCAAACTTACTATATACGCACTTGTCCGATTGATTTAAACTAAAACCATTATTCAAGACAACTTCATCAAACTTTTGATGCCACTGTTTAGGTGCTTGCTTCAGCCCATACAAAGACTTAATTAGTTTGCACACCTTATGCTCGTTACCAGGCATGATGAAACCTTCAGGTTGTTTCATATATACCTCTTCTTCTAGATCGCCATTTAGGAATGTCGTTTTAACATCCATTTGATGAATAACAAGATTATGGATAGCAGCTAGGGCAATCAATAATCTTATAGTCGTAATACGAGCTACCAGAGCATAAGTATCAAAGTAGTCTATTCCAGGTTTCTGTCTAAAACCTTTAATAACCAATCGAGCCTTAAATTTGTCGATTGTTCCATCTACTTTCATTTTCCTTTTGAAAATCCACTTGCAACCTAATGGTTTGCAACCAGGTGGGAGATCAGTTAAGACCCATGTATTATTTCCCATGATAGAGTCTATCTCATCATTTATTGCTTCTTTCCAGAATGCAACATCCTGAGATCTCATTGCATCATCAAATGTTTTAGGATCTTCTTCAAGACTAAAACAATATGAATATTGAGATGCAACTTCATTCCTTGTGCCTTCAACTAAATAGAGTTGAAAATCAGGACCGAAAGATTTGCTCTTTCTATCTCTTTTGCTTCTTCGAAGCTCAAGTGATTCATTTGAATTAGGTACAATTTCCTTTTGTTGATCTGTTCTACTTGAACTAGGAACCATATCCTTTGGTCTAGGTATTGATGAGAATCGTGACTCATCAAATATTGCATCTCTTGATTCTATAACAGTATTAACTGAAACAGAATCATTAGGTTCTATGAAAAAGAACCTATATGCCTTGGAATGCTCAGCATATCCAATAAAGATACAATCAATACCTCTTTCACCCAAAGTCTTTATTTTGGATTCGGTTAGTCCTACGACTGCTCGACATCCCCAAACCTTAAGATAACTTAAGTTTGGTTTCTTCTTGTACCAAAGTTCATAGGGAGTTATCTTGTTCCTTTTATTAGGAACCCTATTCAATAAATAGCAAGCCGTCAATAAGGCTTCTCCCCAGAACCCATCACTTAGTCCTGAATACGATAACGTGGAATTAATCATTTCTTTTAATACTCTATTCTTCCTCTCCGATATACCATTTTGTTGTGGAGTATATGAAACAGTAGTCTCATGTATAATTCCAATAGACTGGAAATAAGTAGGATCATAATATTCACCACCTCTATCAGTGCGCAATCTTTTAATTAAGTTACTTTGTTGCAACTCTACTTCCGTTTTATAAATTTTAAATTTATCTAACGCTTCATCTTTAGAGTGTAATAAAAATACATAGCAAAATCGTGTGCTATCATCTATAAACGTAACAAAATATTTTTTATTACCTAAAGAGAAGTTGCATGTAAATCACATAAGTCACTATGTATAAGCTCAAGCACAACAGTATTTCGTTTTACACTAGGAAACGATTGTCTAGTAATCTTATTTAACATGCAGGTTTTATACTTCTCTATATTTATATCAAAAGCAGGAATTAAACCGTTTTTAGACATTTCAAGCATGCGTTTAGAATGTACATGTCCTAAACGAGCATGCCATAGAGAAGAATCATCATATTTCGAACAAGTCATATATACTGAATCTGCAATATCTTTATTTATGTTAAGCATAAACATGTCATTACAATAATACCCAAATCCTACAAATGTACCACACTTTGATAAGATATACTTATCGGACTCATACACTTGTTTATAACCACATTTATTTAAAACACCACCAGACACCAATTTCTTCCTAATCTCCGGAACATGTATAACATTTCCAATATGAAGACTTTTTCCAGAACTAAACTCTAAAGACACTGAACCACGACCAATGATGGGGGCTTTATTATGGTTTCCCATATAAAGTACCGATCCATCATTTACTTCTTCATACTGTCTTGAACCAACGGTGATCGTTGCACACATGACTCGTCGCCCCCGAGTCTATCCACCATGCATAATTATCATCCTGCATATAAAGTGTTTCATGAATTAGTGATACATGATGTATATCAGAAGTAATGCCAGAAATTAGATTCTGACCTCGTGGTTTTGGACCCTGAACATCAGTTCCTTGTCCAGAAGCACTTGCTCCATTTTTGTCTTTTCCCAGACGACAATCACGTTTCAAATGGCCTGGTTTGTTGCAATTCCAACACACCAGTTTTGCCTTTTTATTGAAACCTTTCTTGTTGTCATCTTTCTTCCGTTTGTTCCATTTGTGATGTTTCTGGTTCTTGCCATCTTCCACCATGTTAACAGATGATGGGCCAGCAACTTTCTTTTCTTTTCCTTTGCCACTTTCTTGAACCCGTAGGGATTCTTCAATCCGAAAGTGGCTACCAAGTTGCACAAGTGACAATTCCTCCTTTTTGTGTTTTAACATGTGTTTAAAATCTTTCCATGAGGGTGGTAATTTGTCAATAACACTAGATACAGCAATGGATTCATCCATTTGCATCTTGTGTTGTTCAAATTGACCCAGTATACGAAGAAGTTCGTTATACTGTTTCATTACAGGCCTTGAATCCACCATTTTATAATTGTTAAAATTGCTCACGAGGAACTTCTTACTAGAAGCATCCTCAGCCATGTATTTGGATTCCAGGACATCCCATAAATCTTTTGCAGATTCGCAGTTTTGATATATATCAAAGAGGGAGTCTGCCATACCGTTCAGAATGTGTCCACGGCATATATAGTCATCGTTTTCCCATTTGCTGCGACGTCTGGTTTGTTCAATCGTCTCATCCTCTTGGGCTTCCAGCGCAGGGGTACTCAAAACATAGACTACTTTCAAAGTAGTCAACAGGAAGTGCATCTTCTTTTGCCAATGACGAAAGTCGTTTTCTTCAAACTTTTCCAATTTGCCAAACTTGGAACTCATGTCTCTCACCGATTCTGCAGCCATTGTTATTCTCCTTTCTTTCCAATAATTACAAATTACGAATGTTGGAGGAAAGGGCTTTGTACAAAGTAAGAATAACAATATAACTTGGATAATTTCGAGGATCGTGTTTAATACACTTTCTGTAATCTGTAATTAGACCCTATTGCCTGGGGTATCACGAATTCAGATATAGGATAATCCAAGAAACTCGATTTGAATTACAGGCTTGATTCAAATCCAAACACAGAATGTCTTTGCTTTATCTTTCGTTTATCAAAGACTATTTCGACAGAATAACGACTTGTAATCGTATTCTTCTCTCGTATATCGTTTATATACTTTGCGTTCCGTCAGTTTTCCGTATTTCGTCTTAGAAACACAATGGCCGAAATGGCCTTTATATAGGCCACGAAAAATGGTGGTTACTGGCGGTTACACGGCGGTTAAATAACCGTCGGCGGTTAAATAACTGCCAGCGGTTGAATAACCGCCACCTAGCAGTTATTTTTGTGGGAAATAACCGCCACCAACCGTCACCTCTTAGACCGTCGTATTCCTAATACCAACTTAGCTTATCCGAGTGTGCACTCCGCACCTCCAAACCCGAATTATAACCAAGTCTAGAATCGGCTAGTGTCAAAGCAATCCCGATTATACTAAATGGCTTGATGACACTAAAATCACTAACAAGTATAATATTAAAACTACATTTAAATTAATTTATATGTGTATGTGGTGCGTATTCTACCTTTAAACAATCTTCCTATATATGATATTATATGTAAATTAAATTAATGAGAATATGATTTCGGTAATATTATCCCGACGTAACGTGCAGGTATGATATACCTTGTATATAACATTTTGTATGAGTAACCTTCTCCTTATATATATATATATATATATATATATATATATATATATATATATATATATATATATATATATATATATATAGTAACCTGCAATGGTATACAAATGTGATGTGCTGGGTTGGTATTGTTTAAGGCAATGAAGGTTAGAGACCTGCTGATACTTCTAATTTGTTTGGTTTTGTTGTGTCCTGTCAACCACTTAGAAATCTAAGGCTCTCATTTTATTAGTGATTGGATTGGATTTTATTATTAATAAAAGTAAAAAATCTAACTTTTAATTTCATAAAGTTGGTAATAAAAATACTCTTTTTATATTTTCTTTTCCATATAAAATAGTCTGATTAAAAAAATTATAAACGAAACTTTTTAATTTTGTTTTTTAAAACTCATTAAATCTTTCTTTTAATTTTATTTCATTTTGTTTTTTAAAACCCATTAAATCTTTCTTTTAAGTTTATTTCATAAATAATTTTATACGTCATTCTTATTCTTCAATCTTAGTGTTTATGTTTTTAGATGTAAAAAATAATGGAACTAAAAGAGTTTTTTTTCGTTGATTTAAAAATTAATAATGTTAAATATTATGTTATTCGTAATACGAATAAATTAAATTTAATTCATCAAAGTTTAATTTTACTATATCGAATTCCAATTGTTTATGTTTTTATTTTTTTTCAAATATTTGTATTTTTACACTAGTTTTAACAACATTTTATCTTTATGTTTTGGTTCCCGCGGGTCATAGTTTGCTCGTTTTATATAAAACCCAGGCAGGGATCGTACCTAATTTTCACTATCTATGCTTATGTACTTTAAACATCCAAAACATAAAAATTAATTTGGAAATCACGTATTATTTAGAATCGTCTCATTATACCACTCTCGCCACACATATATTATTAAATACTAGTTTAAATGCTCGTATAAATATACGGATAATCATAAAATTATTATTTTATATTTGTTTATTTAAATATATAATTATTTTTAAATTTTAACATAAGATAAATAATTTATATATTAATGTGCGAGTTTAAATTTAAATAAATATTAATAAATATCTATATTTATCTAATATTTAGGCGTTGTTATATATTAATGTGCGATTTTAATTTTTTTAATTTGTAAGTAAATATTTTAACTTCAATTTTAAAATTAAAATAATATTTTTTTAACTAACTATCTTACCTCCTATGAAAATTAAATTTTAAAAATTGAGTTTTTAACTTTGACTACTGAAAATCAAAATTAGACTTTCAATTTTAATAAAATAAATAAATAAGATTTAATTTTGATTAAATGAATGATCAAGATCTTCTAATTAAGTTGACGAAGGTTAGTCTTTTATTTATATTATATATTATTATTATTATTATTATTATTATTATTATTATAAAATAGAATATAGATAGAAGATATATAGAAGATAATGAAAACGTGCAATGTATATAATATCAAATATAATCTCCAAGGATAATCTCATAATTTACTTTTACATTGAATAAAATTTATTAAACAATATAGCTATTGTTTTAGATAATCATCAAATCTAAAAATCAATTTTGGTAAAATATGAAATCCAATCTTAACTTTTCTTTGGTCAAAGTTGAATTCAATTTTGACTTTAATTTATATATGTCTTTTAAATATTAAAATATCGTATTTGCTCACTTTTTATTTACAAATATTATATGTACCATTTATAACATTTTAAAATTTCATATTTAATTAATTTTTAAGGGTTTAATTCACTAAAATATATTCAACTTTTCACGTTTTGCTATTATGTGTATCGGATTTTAAAATTTTCAATTGTGTGTATTGAACATTTAATTTGTTATTATTGTGTGTATTAAACGTTCTGATTATATGTATTAAACTTATACATTTTTTTCCTTTTCTATGTAACCAAAATATATACAATAGCAACAAATTAATAGTTCAATACACACATTAGAAACTTTTAAAGTTCAATAAACATAATAGCGAAACATGACAAGTTAGTTATTTTTTTAAAAAACTTATCATTTTAAAATATTTTGTAATAAGTTTAAATTCTTTTTAATTATAACCAATGAACACCTGAGTACTTGACCATATTTTTTTCTAATTGTAACATTAATATATTTCCATTAATAATAATATAATTGATTGATGGCTTGCATAAGAAATATCACGCCTCTTCGTATCATGATATCACATTTCTGCCGTCCTACACTCCGTTCGTATCGGCGCTTCCACCGCTGGTCTGAGTGTTGATGACGTTTATCCCCATTAATTTTAAATTCTCTTTTTCATATTTTATGATTACTTAATAAATTTTTATTAATTTTTAATATTTATCATTTTTTAAACTAAATCGTGTATCACACTGATATCTAACCTAGTTTTGTAATATTACATAAACTATAAAAAATATAGTGCCCCATTTTTATATTTTATAAAGTTTCATGCAAATCAAGAAATTTTAAATACTTGTACATAACTTAAAATATTGGTTAAATTAAGAAAATTTCCGGCTTTGCCTACCGGTAGAGGTGCACAAGACCGGTTTTTTAACCGAACCGGATCGGATAAAAACCGGTCCGGTTTTTTTCGGTTTTTTTTTAGATCGGATTTTTTTCAAATCGGATCAGATCATAACTGGTTTTTTGAGGATAAAGTGTTAACCGGTGTAACCGGATTCGGATCGGTCGTAACCGGATTTTTTAATATCCGGTTTTTGTTTTATCCGATTTTTTAAAAAAAAATTCAGATTTTTATAAATTAAAATACTTAAAACATTACAAAGTTACTTAAAATTCTTAAAATTACAAGGTTCAAATTAAAATACTAAAAATACTTCTAGTACAAATAGTTAAAGTTCAAATACTTAAAATATAAATAGTTAATCTTCGTCGTTTTCGTCTAGCTTCGTCTTCGTCGTCGTTGTCGTCGTCTTCGTTTGTTGGTGATATTCCAAGTTAATACAAATCACCCATCTAATTCGGGTTCGCCTTCGTCGTCGTCGTCTTCGTTTGGAGGTGATATTCCAAGTTCGACTTCTTCATTACGTATAGTTGCTTCCAAATTGTGGTCAATTGCATCTTCAAGCGTGGTCAAATGTTGCGTCCGTGCCGCTCCATCCAAATAATCCTTTAAACAAATGCATACTTTCACCGACTCGGGACTTAATCTTGATTTCCTTTGCGATATAACCCTGCCACTAACAGAAAAAACGGATTCCGAAGCTACCGTAGAAGCTTGGACGGTTAGTAGATCACGGGCCATGGCGGCTAGAACCGGAAATTGTGGTCCCTTTTCTTTCCACCAAGCCAAAATATTGAAACTTTTAAACTCTTCAAATGTCATTTTTGATATAAAATCGTTTGACATATAATTTCCCAACTCGCTACTTGGGGTGCTAGTAAAAACGGGTGGAAAGCGGTGGCACAAGTAAAAACGGGTGGAATCTCCTTAAAATATTTTAAAAGCTTTTCTTTCATTGCCTTTCCCGCTAGTTAGAAAATTTCACTTTCAAATTCAAAATCATTTAGTTTAGTAGCCAACAAAAATATTTGATTAAGAACCAATGGGCTAGTCGGGTAATAAATACCGGATAAAATAGTTGTTGCATCTTTAAAAACCCTAAGCATATCGGTTATTTTGGCTATAACATCCCACTCCAAAATCGAAAACGTGTCGGATACATAACCCCTCTCATGTAAGCGATTGTAAAATGCTTGCAATGTATCTTTTTGCTTTAAGGCGGAATGCATCATCATCCAAGTTGAGTTCCAACGAGTTGGACAATCCAAATTAGGACCCAAATATATTTTGTTAACCGACTTGCAATATTTTTTATAATCATTGAGTCGTTTGTTGTTGTTGCAAAGAACCGATTTTATCATTGTTTTAAATTTTATTCTAATCGGCTCAATGACTTCCAAACCGGCTTGCACGGTTAAATTAATTATGTGTGCAACGCAACGAGTATGGAAAAATTTTCCGTCTAAAATCGGTGATAGCAATAACTTCAATCTTTGAACCGCGTTTGTATTATTCGATGCATTATCAAATGACATAGAAAAGACTTTACTTTCTAATTTGTAAAGACAAATTACCCTTTTTAAAAGATGAAATAAGTTAGCACCGGTATGTGGTTCACCGAATAATTCAAACGCGATGGTTCTTTTCATCATTTGCCAAAATTTCTTGGTTTAACCAATGTGAGCTAACCGCTAAAAAAGAATTCCCGGTATTATGAGGGGAACTCCAAATATCACATGTAAGCGAGACACCGTAATTGTGTTCTTGAAATCCCAAAATCATTTTTTTCTCGCTTCATGCCACATTTTTATTGCGTCTCGTCTAAGGGTTGTACGACTTACTTGAGTATAACCGGGTTGCATCCTTTGTTAAAGTATTGCCGTGAATTCTTCATCATCAAAATGGTCGAACGGTAATGCTTTTTTAATTACCATTCTTGTAAAATCGGCCCGTAGTGCATCGTTGTCGTAAACAAAAACACCACCTTGCGGAGTAATATTCGTTTGACTTGGATCCGATCTTGATCGAAGAGCCTTGCATGATTTTGAAATATGGTTCCTCAACGTTGTGTTCCCCTCCGGTACAAAAAACTTTCGGCAAAGTTTACAACGCGCCCTTTTCGAGCCATTTCACATCTCACACAATTCAAAATGTTCCCAAATTTCTTTGTTTCGATTGTGTTCGATTACCCTCACCACGTCGACATTCCCCCCAACGGAAGATTCAACCGTGTTACTAGCACTAGCCATGAAAAAATAAAAAAGATGGAGATTTGAGAGAGTTTTTTAGAGATATAAGATTGTGTGAATCATCCTATACCATTCCCAAACTATTTATAGAGAAAAAATGTGAAAAAAAGCCAAAAAAATGGTAATGTAACGGCTAGTTTTTGAATCTCGAGGACCGGTTTTTTTACCGGTTTTTTATCCGGGTTTTTTCCAAACCGGTTTTTTATCCGACTAAAAATCCGGTCTAGCCCAAATCCGAGAAACCGGTTACACTATCCGGTTAAAAAAAACCGGTTTCCCAAAAACCGGTTACGGATAGTTTTTGCGCCAAATCGGATATTCGGATTTTTTGTGCACCTCGACCTCCCGGGCCCACTTGCCCAGTGCCACGATGCACACGGATCCAGCCCAGAATAGTAACCAATGACCAACCCAACTACCAAACCCCCGGCCCAATACTCGTTGAAACTGGACCAAAGGCCTTTTAGCAACTTTATCGCACATCTTTCGGGAAATTAAATAAATAGGACCAGTTCTCGACTGTTTTAACTCGTTCTTTTTGCATATGTTCATTTGCAACAGCCAACAACAACCATGATTTTTAATCGCTTGCTCATCAAGAATTTCAAAGCCAGAGTTTTGCTTTTTATACCCAAAATCGAAAAATGCACCTTCCTTCTACTTGTTTTCGCAAAATTGACTTGAGCTTTCGTCGGTTGGTGTTCGTTTCTTTTTATATATTCTCATAGGCAATGTTATTATCTTTCCAGTGACACCAAAATCATGAATTGTGGTTGAGTATGCGTCTTGAAATGCTCAATTAAAGTTTTGGTTTTTTTTCAAGTGAAACCAAAACAGAAACTCTCATACAAATGTGTGCTTAAAGAATCTTTTAGACTACTGCAAATCGATTCCAATATAAAAACAAAGCTAACAACATAAATTCACAAAGAGAAACCATATAAATTTGAAATTTCAATATTATTGGTTACTTCCTTCCCTCGTTGTTTTCACACTCTAAAGTGAACGATTATCAAAATTACTTTGATGTTATTTTATCGACTATGGATCTCGGTTGTTTTCTGGAGTGAAAAGTCAAGTAGAAGCCCGTGTTCGACTATTTGCATCATACCAACAGTTACAGCGCAAGCGAATGGATCTTTTATTGAGCTACGAACACTTTCGATCCAATCTTAAATACTCCTCAAACCTAATCTAAACTTACATCATGAATGCTAGTTGAGCCGAACTCAAGCCTTTTGGGCTCGAGTTCAACTCGACTCATTTGCAGCCTTCTAATGATTTTCATGCCTGGGCAAAGTGGGCTTGTAATGCCTAAAATTCAAACCATTACACAAAAACCTTGGAAACTACCTAAAATTGCGTCTATGTGCAATTGAACAAAGTAATCACACTTAGATGAATAGTACCTAATCGAAATAATCAAATAGATTCAACAATGATTGCTTCAAGCTATGTCTGATTTTTGCTTTTAAAAATGGGTTCAAGCAACTAGTTTTTTAAAATGGATAGTCTTAAACACACGCACATGGGCGGGCAGTGCACCCACGAATGTAATATGTTTTTAGCAAAACCAAAGTATCAAATCTCGTGAGAAACAACAACCAGTAATACTTAACTTTCACCATTGTTTGGTCAAATATTTTAATGATCATGAAAAACATGCAATAAATCTAAAATAACTAAATACGGTGTCAACTTTCACAATCAAGTAATAAAAATGTTCACTCAAATCTCAAATCATCTAACATAGCTATGGAAAGTGCAAATCATAAGTTTATGGACACACCATTATAACATTGATCAAGTGGATTTCATTAAACATGCCAAAATAATCAAATCAACATGTAAAAAGTTATGAAAATGATGTTTCAACCCGTGTTCATACAAATCTAGGCAAAGCGCAGGTAAAATCGCATAAAGAACATGTATGCATTAGAGTATATCAAACAATAAATTTTTTGAGGCAAGCAATGAAGTTTGGGTTAAATTTATTATCTCAAGTTCTCGACAAATTGTTTAATGCTTCCCTACAAGTAAGCGACTTACTTTTTTTTTTTGGGTGGGGGAGGGGGAGGGGTAGGGGTATCTGACTAACCTTATTATAGACTTATTTTTTCGAATTATTTTTAATAAGCTTATTTTTTCGGCTTTTGTTTTTACTTATGAACTTATTATGACTTGAAATAAGAAAATTAGCTAAGCATATGAAAATAAGTCGGAAAATAGACTTATAAAAAATAAGCGAGAAAACAAGCTCATAATAAGCTAAAACAAACACCCCCTTAAAATCGAAACAATGATAACACCCAAAAACTTTCGGAACAATTATAAACCATTTATATAATTCACAATAGCATTGAAGTACATACACTCGAATATGATAGAATATATAATTACTCTTAAAAATAACTTTTGAACCGTAGAACATACACACACAAACCTTATTCCTATTTTTAAATATACACTTCTGTCTACCACCGAAGACTTGAACCTCCAAGCAACATCTAATCTAATACTCCTAATATTCTTAAAATTCTATTTTCTAACTTTTGTATTGATCTATCTTGTCAACTATTAAATAAACTCTTAATGACACATGTGACGATGAAGCTTCATATAATTACAAATGAGGACCCCCAAAATAATTAACCATTCTGATTATTAAAGGTTTTTTTAAAAAAAAAGCAATGGCCCCAAATCTAGTCTTTATTTGGTGCCCCTACACTTTTCACTAGACACAATAACACCCCATGAGCCTCTATCATCATCTCTTGAGTATTTCTTCCTACCCTACACAGCTACCAATGTAACCTCAACTTAATCACCAAACATTATTAACCAAGAAAAACAAACAAAGACAAGTCTGTGCTTGATTCCACTTACTAAATAAACTAACAAAGTGGTTATGGGACCATTTTGGCATTTAGCTTAATATAGAAGGGGTTAGATTAAAAATTAATTACGTTTGGTGTCGTTAGGTTATTCGATTAATTATTTCTTTATATACCATGAATTTGTGTTATCGATAGTTGTGGTTGATGTTTGGCAAAAATGTGAAAATGTTTTTTTAAATAAAAGTTATCATCTCACCGTTTAAGACAAAATTTTAGAATATTAAAAACTTAGCATTTGTATTACGTGACTACTTCAGCCGAGCTTTAGCCTTTAGGTTTGTTTAGGCTCATGAAGCAACTGAGCTTTAGCGAACAAAGCTCGAGTCACAAAGTAAATGCTCTTACAAGCTCGAGCTTCTATAATTTTATATGAGTTTTTCTCAATTAGCGTAATGCTGACTCCTTTATATTTCTACGGGCATCAAAATAAGAGTAAAATCAAGAAAAGAAACTTAGAAATCTTTCTACCTCCGTGTTTATAAACTTATCTCAAGTTTATACAAACCCCTATATGAAATCAAGTTTTCTCATTTTAGTCTTCAATTTTAAAAGCTTGACTTTAAGAGCCGATATGCTTTTCACACTAGTTATTTTTTAGACGGATCGTTTTGTAACTCTTTTAATTTCCACCCTAATAACTCCACTTTCATTCTAAAATTAAAGTTTCAATTTCATTTCCTGCTCCTGCCAATTTCCCAAACATATGAAGTATGAAGGTGCCTTATAAGCTCCCTACCCAGGAAATAATGTGATCCTAATTTGATGACCAACCCAATTATTAAACATTAAAAAAAGCAAGAGTGTGCTTTTATAGGCCTACAATCGACATAATTTACGCAACTTTTTCTCGTGGTCAGGGGACCATTTGGGCATGTAACTTGAGATTGGACGGGTTACATTTTAAATTTATTAGGATTGGTGTCATTAGGTTATCCAATTATTAGCTCGATCGTTGTAATAATAATAATAAATACCATGAATTTGTCCTCATTGATTGTTTATTTTGTCCAACTCACGAGTTATTTAACTAATAACGAATGTTTTTAATAATAATTACAACAAAAAGACTGCGTTTACAACAATAGTCAGATCTTGATAATTAAATTATAAAGATATTTAAGCAGAATTTACAATTGTACTATGTAATTTTGTTGAAAATTATCATGCATATTGTCTTTACCTAGTGGTTCTTTTCCATTTCCTATTATTAGCAATTAACAAATTAACAATATGCTGTTTATATTTAGGAAAAATGACCGTGTGTTGTAGTATCTAAATTAGGTATTCCTATACACACATGTTTTATAAAAGGTAATTCTGTTATTTTAGTATTTACTCATTAAATAGGTATGTTAGTATAGCGATATCTAATTTAGATGTTGCTAGTAGTATATATTCTTTTTTCTTATACTTATAAACCTAAAAGACAGAATTTTCAAATCATTATTCCTACTTTGAAGTCGGGAGGGGGGGGGGGGGGCTCCAAGAGGTTAACCAATTAGGTTATTGATCTAGTAGTCGATTATAGGGCTCTAAATGAACCGAACGAATTGAATATGAACGAGACTTGTTTTATGATCGTTTGTTTCGCTTTAGCCAAACAAATAAATAAACACAAACAAATAAATAAACAAACAAAGTTCCGTGTTTATAAAATTGGTTAGTTCATGTATATTTATGTTATTTCGTTTAAATGATAAATGAACGTAAATGAAGGAATACTCACATAAATACACACACAAAGACACACACACACACTATAATGCAAATCCAACATTATTAAGCACAAACAAACAGGAAAAGTTTAAATGAGAACTATTTTTCGTACAAAAACTATTTGTAGCATCATTAATGTCTTATTAATAGAGATATTTTGGTCATATATATAAAACTCAACCGTGAATTGTGTTCTGGTGGACCGTCATTAATGAGCGGGATTTGATTTTTCTAAAACATCCTTCATTAATGACTTATTAATAAGCGCATTAATGAGCCTATGGACGGGTTACTTAGTGACTTAGTGTAATATCTTCTAATATTCTAATATATATAAAAGACTAACATGCATAAGATTTTTTGTAACATCTTAGCCGTTCATTTTAAAAAATAAATCTAATTGTACAATCTTGACAATTCATTTAATCCAAATTAAAATTCCAATTTTGACTTTTGTTAGTTTGACTTCATGTAGGGATAAATAGTTATTTGGATATATGTTTAAAGTTGAATTTCAATGATACTTATATCCAAATATTTTGAATAGTACGTCTTGTGCATTACGTTAAAAATATGCCAATTTTTTAAAAATTATATATATTAATCAATACATAAAAATAGTGTTCATAATTTCTTATTTTAAGTTAAAAATAAATTGTAAAAAACAAAATTTTTAATTTTAATAAAAAAATAAAATACATAAAATTTATTGCAACATCGTAGCTATTCATTTAAAAAACTAAACTAAATTGCTACCACTAATTTAATCAAAATTGAAGTTTCAATTGCTTTTGTGAGTTTTGGTCAAAAACTGGAACTCAATTTTTGATTTTAAATCAATCTAATTTGTGTTACTTTTAAATTTAAAGTAACAAATATTCAAAAGAGTATTAATTTAAGAACACTTTCATTTCGTTAATGTAATCCACCAAATAAATGAAGTATCTTTTATCTTTAATCTTTAATATTAATAAAAAGACTAATCTTTTTATTTAGTTAAAATAAACTTATTCTTCTATAAATTAGCTATCCATATGTTTACACGAACATCTAAACTAGTAAAATAATATACAATTAACAATTGTTATAATAACATAATGGGACTGGGAGGTCAAAATTTATAGATCTGCTAGATGATGATTGATGATGAACTATTTGCTTAAATATTAAGTTAAAAATATAAAAATATTGATACGTGAGTTTACTACGGGTCTACGGCAATGATATTATACATCTAAAAGTCTAAAAGAATTACGTATCCTATATTATGGGGTCTGGAGGAAGGCTGCGGCGGAGGAGGTGACGGTGACGGTGACGGAGGAAGGTTGCGGCAAAGGGTCTGGAGGCCGTGGTGGAGGAAGGTTGCGGCGGAGCCACCGTCGGGTGAATGAAGCCCTAATCACGGGTCGTCGGGATGAAGAAAATGAAGCCACTGTCGAGAGTCGAAGCCCTAATCGAAACCACCGGCAGCCACTCGTCACTCGCCGGTCTCCGTCGCCGGTCTTTGGGCGTCGCCGATGGGGAGAGTGACGGGGATGAGATACGAAAAGGAATCTGAAATCCCTCAGATGAAGGAATCTGAATTCCATCCAATCTTGGAAGGAATCTGAATTCCCTCAGATGAAGGAATCTGAATTCCATTTAAAAATCAAATTCCCTTGACTAAGTTGAACCAAACATGGGATTTCCTAGGAATTGGATTTCAATTCCCACAGAATCCTATGAATTCCATTCAACCAAACGCCCCCTAAAAGTTAATATTCGTATACATAAGAGCACACAGAGTAGTAGGGGTGTTCACTGATAGGATAAAACCAAATTGCCGAACCAAAAATTTTGGATCGGATTATTTGGTTCGTATATTTTAGATTTTTGGATCGGATTGGATCAAAACCGAATAATTACTATGGATTTTGGTTTGGTTCCGGGTACTATTATCTAAACTGAATAAACCGAATACGAATATATATATATATATATATATATATATATATATATATATATATATATATAGTGAAATGTTCATTTGAGAACCCTTTTTATTGCGAGAACCGCGAAAACTAGTTTTAGCCGTCGAATCCCCTCTTCTTCAATTGGATTGCCCACCCATGAATTCCTTACATGCACCTTGCCACACTCAATCCCCCACGCTCTTCATCCATGAATTCCACTTACCAATTTAACGGTTAAGATTGGTTCTCGCGGTTTTCACAAAGTAATCCATACGTGTCATGTCTATGTTTATTTACAACTAGTTATTTTTAATTATATATTTATGCAAAAGCAACTAGTCCCACTAATTATTATAACTTGGACTGTATGTACCAAATCTTGTTTTTAAAATATCTCGACTCTTTAAACATGTATTTATGTAAGAAAGAAAACCGAATTGTAAAAACAAATCCAACCAAATTGTATTTTGTATGGTTTGGTTTGGATCTTAAAATTGTTTGGATGGATTTGATCTCACTTTTCAAAACCGAAATCCAATTGGATTTACTTAATCAGATCGGATTAAACCGATTCATCCGAACGTACACCCCTACAGAGTAGTTGTTGATCGGGAGAGAGAGAGAGAGATCCCTCATTACATGATGACGGGCCTTGTCAATTACTCCACCTCCCTTCATCATCATAGCCTTCTGTGGTCGCCATGACATCTACGACGAGATTTTTTTAAATTTGCAATTTAGACACAAATATACCACAATATATTCCAAATAGTAATAATTTTCATATATTAAGAAATGTTATTGTGCAATTTTGGTTGGAAGAACTAAGAAGGCGATCTCGTGTGATTGATGTTACGACAAAGAATGTTTCTCTTCTCGCGAAATGGGTGTGGAGATTTTTAACTAAAAAATGCAGTGGGAAAAAAGTTCATTTTGGATTTTCATGGGATAGAGGTAGATTAGATGTGTCACATAGTCAAATTGTTTTGTCTAAGGTTGGCGATTGTTGGAGGCCGTAAACACCTAGAACAGTTGGAGTTTGAATCTCCTATATATTTTCTTTTTCGGGAATGCTTCAAATGGTTCTAGAGTTAAATTGTGGAAAGATGAGGCTTTGAGTGTGGGTAAAAAAACTAATGGGGATGCTGCTTCCTAAATCGTATGCCCTCGACAAAAATAAGGAAGTTTCATTTAAATATAGACGGATGTTGATAAATAATAGAATGAAAAGCACTGGAGATCTTCATTGAGAGATCGAAATAGGAGTTCGGGAATTCCAAAACATCTTCTTTCAAGATGTCGGGAGTGGAACAATGGATTTAGGCATGAGATTCAAAATGAATCTTTACAGTTAAACAGACGACAAAGATCATCCAATCAAAGCAGGTAAAGGAATTGAACTATGCAGTTTTTGAAGTCAATTTATTCCTAAAAGAATCAATATTAATTTTACTTGGCGATTTATTAATGATGTGTTAGCAATGAGGGTTAACCCTTTTAAAAAGGATTGGAGCTACAAACATTAGTTTGTGTATTATGTTTTTTTTAACAGCTTCACCTCAGCGGTAATGGCACACGATCGAAACCGGTTGATCTAATCCGGGTCCCGGTTTTGAACCACTCAAACTACACCCCCTAATTAATTCGGTAGAGCTGCCTTCACCAACGAGGGAGTGACCCTCAGCTACTCCTAGGAATAAACTCTCCAGAGAAACTCAAATCCAAGACCTCTCATTCACTGGAAAAACTCCCTTACCACCAGGCCAAACCCCTTTGGTGGTAAGGGAGTTTGTGTATTATGTGAAGAAGGAATCGAATCCTTAAATTACTGTTTTTTCTGGCGTTCATTCAAACTATTAATTTTGCACATGAGCTCAAATCACAATAGGGATTGTTTTTCCTGGTGGTATGTGTTATAATTTTGTGACTAATCTGGAAGTAGGGGAATCACATATCACGTTGAAAGGGAGGAGATTAATAACATCTAATTGGAGGACCAATCTCTATAACATCTTGTTTCTAGAAAATTATGACAATTTTGGTCACTAATTCATTTTATCGCATGTTGGAATTTGATTCCAGGAATTAACGCGTATAGTCATATTTATAAGAAAATACTTTTAAATGGTTACTAGAGGTAATTTTGATTATTATTAGGTTGTAAGTGGGTATTGGATAATTTACACCCAAGTTTATATAGGTAAGTATTTAAAGGGACAAAATTAGAGGTGTAAACGAATCAAGCTTTTATTAAGTAACTCGAGCTCGGCTTGTTCGAGTCGAACTTTATCGAGCTTGGGCTTGAGTTAGAGCCCAAAAAACGAGCTTGAATTATTTAACGAGTCGAGTTCCAGCTTCTAAGAGCTCGGCTCAAGTCCTTATCAAGCTTTTCGAGCCTTGTATATATGTAATATTTATATATGATGGGTTAATATTAAAACATATTCAAAAAGAAGTACTTTTTGAAGAAAAAATCTACATTATATACGTACTATTTATAATAAGTAGTTACTAAAAAATCATTAATTTTAAATTTTATCTATATTTTGAATAATTTGGTTTTTTAATTTAATTTTTTTATATTATTTTAAGCTTTTCGAGCTGAGCTCAAGCTAAATGTACCCTGTCAAGCCAAGCTCGAGTTTAACATAAAATTTCGAGCCAAGCTCGAGCTTTATGTGACTAGTTTACACCCCTAGACAAAACCCACATAAACACCATTTAGTCAAATAAATCATGTTTCTATGTTTGAGAATTTGATGTTTTGCCGACCATCGCTTTTCAAGATTTATGAACTTCTTTAATTCGAATATCCAAAATTATGTTATCTGAAGTATTGTTAAATAAAATCGGGAAATTAAGATCGAGGATACAATTCCTTGTTAAATTCACTTGGCATTACCAAATATTTATACTAATATATAAATGATTTAAATGTCACTCAAACTTATTAAAAGTACTTAATGTTAAGTATTATATATTTTTATGAAAATGATACAAATACTTAAAGTAAAAGTTCAATCAATCATTTTCTTAATTACTCTAACTAATTTACGGTAACTGTTATTTAACAACTCATTAAATATTATTATATATATTTTTCTATATGTTATCGTTTTAAAAAATTATGATAAGACTAATAAAAGAGTTTATTAGGAAAAAATAGAAATAAAGAAAATTGAAAAAGAAGAAAGAAACGGACATGTTGCCAAAAGAAGCTATCTGCTGACATTATGAATACCATACACTTATATTCTAGAATCCGAACATATTGTCAAACATGAAATATTCGTCATCACCGCATTACGCGGATACTACACTAGTAACTTATAGAACATATTAAAAACTTTGCAATTGAAATAATGTATTCTCCTTTCTTTCAAGTGTTTGTAGGATATATTAAAACATAAGCAACTTAATATTAACTTCTCACAATCTTTGTTAATGACTTAATTAATGTTGACAAAAGTTGACTCCTACGAAGTGATGTTAAAAAAGAACAATATTTACCCCTCTTGTTTCTACAAAGGATATTATTAGAAACTTACTGCCAATCTTGGTTTATTTTTCCCCTTTCCTGGTGTCTTTTATCTATCTTCTAGTAAATATAAAAATTAACCATGAAAAAGCACCAAAAAAGTTGAAAAGGTAAAAGGAGGAAACTAGTTTTAAAAAGCGGGCGCACAAGTAAAAAAAGGGAAAGTTGAGGGGGTGAAAAGGACATGATGCCAAATGAAACGTTGGACATCATAATGACCGGCAGTGGGTCTTAATTACTTACCCATGTCATTATTCTTCACCCTCTCTGAAAGGCAGGTTACACCTTTTAACAAAAAAACATAAATTACACTTTATTATCTTTAATTATTTATTTATATTAACCACAGTTTATAGCTTAAATTTTGATATAAAACCCCAAATTAAATACTTATTCATGTTTAAAATAATTATTTACAAAACAAAAGTAATATGATTTTTAAGTACGTAAATATATAATATTGACTACTTTTATACCAGTTCATTATTCAAAAATCAAAATACACACAACTCTAAAAAAGTATAATTAATTTAGTTTTGTGACTTGATGTAATCAAGAGTTGACCAGGGGCTATTTTAGAAAACGGATAATACTAGTTTTTAGATAATGTTATTATTTATATGATATACTAATAATCGGTTTAAGCTTATCATATTACAAATCTAAATCCACAATGACTCTTGCAATCATGCTTGATTTATCACCTCAAATACTCAATAAACGTGTTCCGTATTTTTGTTTCACAAAGGTTAAAAATTTGATAAAGGGCGTTTTTTACCGGAAGTAGTTGGAATTGAAGCTGTATCTTTTATTTGTATGCGTTTGACAAAATAGCTGGTAGCTTGAGCTGAATAATGTAAAATGACTAAAAAAGATAAATTATAAAAATAGCATGAATTGTATAACAATTATAGATGATATTCACGTAATTTTGTATATAAAAAGTTTCCGACTAGTTTTAAAAGTTAACTCAAGAAGATTTTCGTTTTAGGGTTTTTTGTTAAAAAAATCTTTCAGTTTTTTATTCGAACAAAACTTATAGTTTTTCTTTCAAAATAAAAGGCTATTAGCTCCAAAAAAACTATGTACCGATCACACCTGAAATCAATGTTTATAGTGCTTTAAATATCGAATACTTTTAGATCTTTAATGTTTAATAAGTAAGACTGTAAGAGCATTATATAGAGTGAGTCGGTAAAGGGCATTTGTAAATGTTTGAATAAACACATAATATAATAAAATTAAAGAGAATGTTAACCACAGTCTTTTGAATTGTTGATAAAAGTAAAAAAATGATTATAATTTCTAAAATAATAATCATAACTCATGTTTTATGATCAACCTTTCATGTTTGCGAAGAAATTCATCTTAATCATCTTGTAATTAGTATTCAAACATTCTATATATGACATATAGTTACTATTTTTAAAAATTAAAATCATATTTTATTACTTTTAAGAGTTGTAGTTAGCATTTTTCTAAAAGTAATTCGATATCTAGTCAAGTAGACGGCTTTTTTATAATATATTTTAATGATACAGAATGCAAATAAGTATTATTTACTCGAGATTTAGACATAGTATTTGATTGCAAAACTAGAATTCAAAGAATGGATGGATACTTAAATAAAATATTTTTAGAGAAACAATGTTGACTATTGCATTTATTCATGTTATTTCTATTACGTCAATCAAAATAAAACTAACATTTAATTGTAGAAAAACAACAAAAGGCTATTGATTTTAATAAAAACATTTAAGCATATTGTGCGGAACAAAATAGAAAGTGATTCATACATAATAAAAGTGGTCATACACAATAATTATATTCATTATCAACTTATACCATGTGCATTAACTCTTTGTATCTTGTTGTGTATGGCTAAAAATTATTATGTACGGATTAGTTCCATACGAAAAATATCATAAGTGGAATTTTAAAACTAGTGAAACTGGTTGAAGCAATAGGTTACTTGTGATATCTGAAGAGTTTGGAAACGAAGAAGTAAGGTTATCACGCTGATCTTACTCGTTACAAACAATTTTAAATGAAGATCCATTCTACAGATATATCAGTTGCTTATCTTTGGCTACACTTGAGAAGCAAAGATCTAACACTAAATCGGGAAGCTTGGGTGGTAAACTCGTTTTGAATTGTTCCTGTATAGTTAATAACTTAGTGACTATGAGTTACAATCACGTTTAAGACTCTGAAAGTTTCAGAGTCTTCTTCCCTATAGACTTCTTTTGGGGCTTTTTATATAAACTTGCATTTTTCTTTTTCTTTTTTTATAAACATGGCACTTTTACCTTAAAAATGTTATGTGAAGTGTTTTTGTAGTTTTATATTTTAAAGAAAAAGATTGATTTTATAGGGTGAAAAGCTCTAAGAGCCACCATTACTCCATAACTTTTTATAAAGAAAAATAATATATCGTTCTACTTTTTTCTCTTATTTCATTTTGTTACTTATTATAAGATACATGTGAATTCTATTAATTCTTTTTCCTGATCTTCTTTATTGATTTTGACACTTATGTTGATACTATAAAATACTATCCAACTAAAAATCACTTATCTTTGATATTTGCAACCAAAAAATTAATAATTCATAACTGACATTAAATTCATCGAGAGCTTCTTGTTGTTTAGAAATCTAGCAAGTAATACTAATTGTTGAATTCATAATTTAATTTGCCTTTTTCCAGAAAAGGGTGATGTATTCCGTATTCGGATGTGATATTAACATATTTTTTTAATTTTTATCTTAATATAATATTCATTTTCGTTTAAATGCAATCATCAAGATACCAAAAGATGCTTTGTTATGGTTAATATGTCAACATATCGACAATGATAAAACGTTGTTTAAAATTATAATGATGGATAAAGATAACCATTCTAAAATATTGGGTAAATTGCATGAAAATACAATAAACTTTGTCTTAATTACCATTGTATACAATCAACTTTAAAATTTTAAAAATAATACAATTAACTTTAATAATTCTCTCATTGTATGCAAATAATTTTTTCATATGTCTGTTGTTTAGTTATCATTGTATACAATGAACTTTGTCAAAACTTTCATAGTATACAACAAGTTGCATACAATGTGAGAATTATTAAAGTTAATACATAAGAAAATAAAGTTGATTGTATATAATGGTAACTAATACAAAATTTATTATATTTTAATGTAATTTGTCATAAAATGTTAGGTGTTATTAATGGTATCTTAATTCATGACAATTTTAAATTTGTTAAAGGTTTAAAGCGAGCCTTAAAAAATGAAACCTTTTGATTAATAAATTTACATATCCATATTTTGGCTTTATGTAAAGTCTACCCTTTTAGCTTGTTCTTTATGCAAAGTCTTCTATTACAATTTTTAAATTGGTATTGTGTAATAAATTTGTAGTTTTACTTCAAGTTTTTTTCTTTTTTTAAGACAAATTACATTAAAATAGAATGAACTTTGTATTAGTTATTATTGTATATAATCAACTTTAAATTTTTAAAAATAATACAATTAACTTTCATAATTCTCTCATTGTATGCAAACAACTTTTTACGTGTTTGTTGTTTAGTTACCATTGTATACAACGAACTTTGCCATAACTTCCATAGTATACAACAAGTTGCATACAATGTGAGGATTATGAAAGTTTGTTGTATTATTTTTAAGAAAATAAAGTTGATTGCATATAATGATAACTAAGACAAAATTCATTGTGTTTTAATACAATTTACCCTTTTACATAACCAGATTCATACTTTCAATTTGACATTTACATGCACATGATTAAACATGACAAAAATAATCGATATACAATATAATGAACTTAAATTAGAAAAAGAGCATAAACAATATATATAAGCAGATATAAAGTTATATTAAAGCAAATCGCCCTTGAATTGATACCATATATAACTCAAATGTAAATCTTCTACCTTGATCTAGAACCTAGTGAGAAGCAAATAAACAATAGAATGTCAAACCACATTTCATGAAAAATGAACCATATATATGCAAATGTAAACAAATGTGAAACTCAGCGATTTCAATTGAAGGATTAAATTAACAACGATATATGTTAATTAAAATGTTAGTTTAATGTGTATTGATTAGAAAAATACGTACAAAGAAGAATAAAAATTCTTGTAGAAATTAACTCAAGAATGGCGAAGGGTTATAGGATAATGCGCGTTAAATAAACTAAATTCATGAAAAATATGGAAACATTAATCAATAGAAATCAAAGCATTGTTTTATGCTTGGAAATAGTTTTAATGGAACAACTTAACAATTAAAATGGTTAAAATAGTTATTTGCGTTTTGTATTTATATATATATATATATAAACACACATATACGGGATTTTCAAAATATTGAGGCTTAAAACTTTAGCTTTGGGTTTGTTTATTTTTTATTATTAAGTGTTGACTGGATAAAGTTTCTATCTGGATATATGAGGTATGTATATGATAAGTAGTATTATTGTTTGTTTTATGTGAAAAGTATCATACCGTTAACTTATTATGTTAAATCTTTTTGGATTAAATAAAATAAAACAATACGATTATAACTTACTGAAATAAGTTTTTTTCCCGAGAGTTCATTAAGTCAAAATCAAACACCACCTTAGTAGTTTTACCCTTAAAACACTCATGTCTTAGTCTTAATTATTTTCTTACAAATTGTAATTTCTAAAACACCGAGTCATTAAGATGTATTCTTTCCCTAATATGCTTTGTTTGAAATGTTTTAATAATTATATTTAAACAAGAAAAAGTATCATATAACCACCTAAACCATTTAAATATTTCGTCCGGTATCGGATTAACATAATAATCGTATGAACACAGTATTTCAAAATTTAAATACCATTATCATTTTTCTTTTATTATAATAAATATCACGTACGAATATAATGTTAAATTATAAATAAATAAATAAATAAAACATTATTATTTTTATGTATTTGTTGCCAGTTTATTGATTTTTAGACAAACTTTGTCATCATTATATAAATTCCTATTTTATACATTAAATTTTAAATTTTTTTATTATAAGTATCAAAATTTTATATTGTGAAATTAACATTTTATAATTTTAATTAATATTTTAATGGATTTTCCATTGGTACCTCACTAGCTTCTTCTCACTTGTTGGATTAAAAAGAGAAAAAGATGATTCCATCTGCACTGTAATAAAACACACCACAACACACTTTTCTCTCTGCTCTAATTTTTTCTTTACTTTTCAAAGTTGTTGCAAGAATTCTTCCCGTTTACCTTCCTTCCTTCCTTCCAACCCCTCTCTCTCTCTCTCTCTCTATAACTCGCACCCAAGTCCGAATCCATAAACGAATCATGCAAAATTCCATCCCCAAATTCACTTTTACTTTCCTCAATTTCTTTCTAATAATTCCACTCCCTCCCCTTCCTCTTTCAAATTCTCTCTCTCTCTCTCTCTCTCTCTCTCTCTCTCTCTCTCTCTTCCGCCATGGAAGAACAACTCTCCGACATTGAACAAGTGCTTCACTTCTTCAGGCAAAACGGCCTTACAGACTCCGAATCCGCACTCATGGATGATATTATCGAGAAATCACAACTGGGTTCTTTCGATTTTCAGAGATTCTTGTTCCCTATCGTACCCCCGTCTCTTCCGTCACTCAAAATTCCGGCAGCTCATTCTCCTTCTCCTCCGTCGTCTCCGCCGCGGAAGACGGCTGAGGAGGTTGAAGGTTCGTCAGATGACGAGTTTGTCAGCTTGGGTTCTTCTACTACCGATTTGTGCTCCTCTGGTACCCCTTTTTGCTGATCTTTATTTTTCTTAATTGATTTAGTGATTAAAGGGTTTGATTTCATCAAACTAAATGATCAAATTTCAAGGATTTACTTTGATTAAACAAAAAGATCAATAAGAATGTTGTTCTTAAGCTTAATTCACTTGTGGGGTGAGTTGATTACAACTTGTCTGTTTGTTCTATATGAATTTAGTTTCATTCTTCAGTGGT
Organism: Dittrichia graveolens; assembly: GCA_038502395.1. NCBI lineage: Eukaryota > Viridiplantae > Streptophyta > Magnoliopsida > Asterales > Asteraceae > Dittrichia > Dittrichia graveolens. The sequence goes on from JARJIL010000002.1 coordinate 97,266,992, forward strand.
TTTGGGACCACATTCTGTTTTGTTTCCTTCTTGTCTTTGATTTAAAAATTCGTCGTTTTTCAGGCGATGCAAATGCAGTGAGCATCAATAGTTTCTTTAGTTACTTCCCTGATTTCACTCCCTATATATGAACAATGGTTTGAATCATATTCGGGTCTCCTACTTGTTAAGAAAATGGTCATGATAGGTAATTCATGAGTAGTATCCAGAAGTCCAAAGTACTAGAGTGTCCCTTGTTATATCCCATTTTGCCGATCTTTCTTAATTGATTAGTGATTCAAGGGTCTACTTTGGTTCAAGAAAAATATCAATTGTTTGTGCTTTACTTTAATTAAACTAAAAGATCAATAAAGTATTGTTTTTCTCAACAAGTTAAACCTAATCCATAGATGGGGGTGCTTTGATTACAAATTGTTTATTAGTTCCATGTGAATTTTATTAATTCATTCTTAATTCAGTGATTTTACTTTGGATTTGGGACCACATTTGTCTTGTTTCTTTCTTTTTTTTGTCTTTGATTTAAATTTCATTGTTTTTCCTGCGATAATGCCATCAAGATCAAGAGTTTCTTTAGTCGCTTCCATGAGTTCCCTTCACAATATTTGAATCATGGTTTGAAATGAAATCTGGTCTCCTAACTCCTAAGTCTGTAAAAGTTGGTCATGATAGTTAATTCATATGTAGATGCCATTATGCCAAAGCCCGAAGTAGTAGATTGTCTCGTTACCCTTGAAATTAAGTCACGGGAATTATTAGTAACCTGCAACCTAAGACTTATAAGGGGATCACAATTGTAACTTTGTAGGTTGCTCTGAATTATATTATGACTTTATGAGAGTTTAGCAACAACCATGTATGAAGGGAAATTATGCAAGATTATGTAGTTTTCTAATTTTAGCTGCAATGATCTCGCCATTCATACTACTGAGGCTTTTGCCTAGTGGTATAGTCCCCTAGCGCAAATGCTTGGTGGTACAGGGAGGAGGACTTTGGAAAAAATAGGTTGGTGTTCGACCCTAGCTCCCCTCACAGGTGGCCAAAACAGTTGAACATTGCATGTGGGTTGGTCCTTGGGGAAGGGTCGGTTCGGATCAAAAGGATCCCGGGCACAAGGTTGGCCCGACGTAAACAACCTTTTGGAAGAAATCAAACATGTCTTGACTTTTGTGGTCAAACAAGTCTTTTAGAACCCAAGACTGATTTGTTATCCTTTAAAATGGCGTGAAGAGTACTACAGACAATGAAGGTTTTATTTTTTGAAATGATAAAACCAATGAAACACATCAATTTGGATTCTAGAAAACACTTGTTTGACTGCACAAGGTAAAATGTTAATTTAGTCATTGGTTGCATCCATAAAACAAGCTTGGGGGGTGTTTGGGTTTGCTTTTTGGAGCTTCTTATCAGTTTCTAAATTTTGGAAATTATTTTCTGATTATTTAAAGTTGAAGCAATCATTTTTGGGTAATCAGTTTCATTCATGCTGCAACAAAACTGACTTATCTTTGAGTAAAATAAAAATTTCTTACTTATCCTTCTTTTTAACCTAATTAGAAAGACTTTTCTTCTCATTTAACAAACTCTCTATTTTCTCATAAAAAATGTCAATTATATCTGAATTTGTTAAATAATCGAAAATTGCCAAATACTCAAATATTTAGTTTATCTACTTATAACTTCAAACAGCAAATGCAGTACCAACTACCAAGTATTACTTTCCAACCCCTATAAATAATCACTTTCCAAATGTAAATTCAAACACACACATAGAGATTGTTGGTTACTGACTATTTTGGGTGATAATGGTTTGTGCAGAATTCACAAATCCATATGGAATAAGAACCACGAGAGGGGTTAGTTCACATGCTTCATCAGATAGGTTATCCCAATTTGGTACGGCTCGCGATTACCATGATTTTGACTTGCAAAATGACCTGAATTGGTACACAGAGAGAGATGAAGACTATGCTATGCCGCCTTTATTTGACAACTCGGATCCCTTCAGTGGTCCAACCGAGGACAAGTTTGTAATGACTTCAGAAAAAGAGAATCAAGATGAGAATTGTCAACCATATCTTGATCCTATATTAGACCCTTTTGGTCAAACTAACTATTTGGATACAACGTGGCCTTTGACTTTGACTTCCATTGGGTATGTAAAAGATGGTGTTAAAGTCACTGATTATTATGATATTGATGGAAAGCATATTGAGCAGGACCTAAATGGTGCCATTGTATATAGCGCTTTCGATGGAATTAACTTAAAAGATTTTCAAGAAAGTAACACAGGGCATATGTCAGATCTATGTAGTTCATGTCTTAAAGAAAATAAACAAAATTGCGCTTGTAATCTTGTTGGGGGATCCAAGAACACCCATGAATTGGAAAATCAAATGGGTGAAAAAGATGTTGACTTTAATGTGAATAGTGATTATGAGGGTAGCTATGAAAGAAATCTTCATGAACATGGCAAGCAGGATATTGCTAAAGTCAAAGAAGGCGATCGCGATGTCACCAATGACGAGCTTTTGATGTATGCAAATGAAGAAGAATATGAAGTATTTGATTTGAGAATCATACACAGGAAAAACCGGTTAGTAACTGCTACCAAGGATGGTTATCAGGTGAAGGTGGCAAAACAGAATATTAAATGGGTTCGGGTTGAAAAGGTCTTACATGTGTCGGTCAAAACAGTTTGTCTCGGGTTGGGCCAATCTCCAACAATGTCTTAAATTTTCTAAATAATTATTGTATTAAATATGACCTCATTTTAGCTATTTTTTATATTTTTCCCCCACTTGATCCATTGTCAAACAAATACAATATGAATCAACCCGTTGCATTTGCCACCTCTAGTAATTGAGTACTTCAATTTACGTTTTTTAAGTTCATATTTGGGAATAAGTATGTAGCTTGGTTTTATGTCGTATGTAGGACGGGTTTTGAAGAGAATAAGGATCTACCAATTGTTTTAAACAGTGTGATTGGCTCCCGATATTGTGTTACCGAGTATCTTGGTTCAGCTGCATTTAGTAAAGTTGTTCAGGCATATGATCTCCAGATGGGAATTGATGTTTGTTTAAAGATCATAAAGAATGACAAAGATTTCTTTGACCAAAGCTTAGATGAAATCAAGCTTTTAAAGTTTGTAAACAAGTATGATCCCGAAGATGAGCATCACATTTTACGCCTTTATGATTATTTCTATTTTCAGGTAAGAATTTGATAGTAATTTGATGCAAGCCACTTTCATTTCATTAACTTTTCTTATCCTTTTTTTTTTTTGAAATTTTACAGGAACATCTTATAATTGTGTGTGAACTTCTACATGCAAACTTATATGAATATCAAAAATACAACAGAGAATGTGGAGGAGAGCCTTACTTTACATTGAGCAGGCTACAGGTATGGTAAATGTTTCTTTATGTATAATTATTGCGATTTTCGGAAAATGTTTGACATATGAAAGTCAAAATTAGGTGATAACAAGGCAATGTTTGGAAGCACTGGAGTACTTACATGAGTTGGGTATCATTCATTGTGATTTAAAACCTGAAAACATTCTTATCAAAAGCTATAGCAGATGTGAGATCAAGGTCATCGATCTTGGAAGCAGCTGCTTTCAAAATGACAACTTGTCACTATACGTGCAATCTCGATCTTATAGGGCTCCCGAGGTCATCATTGGACTTCCCTATGACCAAAAGATCGACCTTTGGTCTCTTGGTTGCATCTTAGCCGAGCTATCTTCGGGTGATGTAAGTTCATCATTCTCTGTTAGTTGTTCCACTTTGACTCTCTATGTCAAACAAACTACTTGTGGTTTTTGAAATCGGTATCAAACTATTTCATTCATAAGGAGAATTTAACAATTGCATCCAACAGTTTGACAGACAATTATCACATATTTAAAAAAAATTAGTGCTGCACCCATAGAGGAATAAATAATAATCTTAATTTCATTGAATAAAAGTTTGACATCCGAAGTCAAAGGTAGACAAGCAGTAGTTAATTTAATCATGTTACCTTTATGGGAAAACAGGTTCTATTTCCGAATGATGCACTTGTCATTTTGCTTGCACGAGTGATCGGAATGCTCGGGCCATTTGATATTGAGATGTTGGAGAATGGCCAAGAAACAGACAAGTATTTCACAAAGGATTTCAATCTTTATTACGTAAATGAGGTTTGCCTGCTACATAATCTTCTTAAAACATATAATATCTTTTTCTCTACATATAGGTTTGACCCATACTCTAAGTTCAATTTCTGAAATGTCTTTTAAACCAGAGAATCTTGATGATGACAAAAGCAAATGCGTATTTTTAGCACTAAAATTTGCTATGGACAGAAACATTGCGGTCTAGAAATGAAACAGTTTGGTTTTGCATGAAGTTTAACTAAATTTATCCTTTGGAAAAACATGGCGGATCTTGATGATAACAATTGGAAAATAGGTGATTTCTAAATGTAGAAAAATGGTTTGGGTTGGGCAACTGGTCAGGATGGGTGTAGGTCCAAACAAGTATTGCAAGCATTTTTTGTCCATTTGATTGAGTTTTATAAACAATTAGTGTATTGACATGGGGGATCTTGATGGTAACAATTGGAAAATAGGTGATTTCTAAAGGTAGCAAAACGGTGAATTGGGTTGGGTAATCGGTGGTGTAGGTCAAAACATGTAATTATATGTGCACATCCAAATGGGTCGGTCTAGTTGACATGCAAGCATTTTTGACCATTAGTTTATACTTTTTTTTCATCAAGGACACCCGTTATTGAAATCACTATCTAGTCCACCGAAGTATGTATCTAGTTTCGCTTATGCCTAACTCGGCCAAAAACATTCCAGGTGAGGAAAATGAAAAAGAAAAAAAAAACTCTTGTATTGAGCTGTCAAAAAACACATCTGAAGTGAAGAAGACGTAGGGCATTTTTATCATTTTACTGTTTCAGAATTTTTATTTTGTTGGATTTGGTATAAACGAAACCAGAAACATACTCGAGTGTCCCTATGATGGAAAAGTTGAATACTTGGGTGGCGTCAACATACATTGTCCTAGTTATTGAAAATAGTAATAATAATTTAAATAAAATAGTTTAGGAGTTTGTAAGTAATTGAATACAATTGTTACAATTATCAACCTGTTTCATCTATAGCTAGTTTATAAAGAAATACCAATACCAATTTGACCTTTTGACAATAAATAGGTTAAATTGTGTAAAATAAATATAAAAAATTTACCAATAAAGGTACTGTGTAATTTTTGGCCAAGAGAGGATTGTAAATTTCAATTAAGGTAATGGGTAATTTTTTTGGCCAAGTAATTCCAATAAATTGTTGCAGTTTTCATGAGAATGGAGGAGGGTCCGTACATAATTAGATCACTATAACTCTTGTGACTTGCCCGAAGTCAACTTTGCTTGATCTAAGGCAAGATCAAACACAAGGGGTAAAACATGCCAAGGAAAATGAAATTTGTTTCCACATATAAGATGTAAAAGATGTTTTGTGGTTTATGTCATCAAGCTCGTTTCATATGGCTGGGTGTGATGTACACAGGAAACTGGTCAGCTGGAAGACATAATCCCACAAGAAACATCACTCGAAGAACAGCTTCAAGTTTCTGATGCATTGTTTCTTGATTTTGTGAGAAGCTTGCTAGAGATTAATCCCCAAAAACGGCCAACGGCTAGTGAAGCCTTGCAGCACCCATGGCTATCATCACTGGTCAGCTAGCACAAGGTTAGCAAATTTTAATCTTGACCCATGCCATGATGAGCAACTTGTTGTAGTTGGGTTAATTGTCAGTCTGCACCAACATGGTTACATGTAATCTTGATCTCGGTTCATTGATCCGCCTGCCCCTGTTGGGTTCTCATGAGCCAATTGGACTTGTCATGGGTAGGTTCACATGCCTGCATGCACCTACATAGTCATGCAAATCTTGATCCGAACCAGGTCAGCCGACAGATGGTTATTCTCCTCCTGTTTTTGTTTATTAGTTTAGTTACTCATATTCAAGGTTTCTTTTTGCACATAAGATAGTTTAGTAACGATTTTGTTTTGCTTTTCATTTTTCACATATCATGTAAATTCCATAGCGTTCATGTATACACATTTCAAAATCTTAATTAATACATACATATATATATATATATACATACATACATACATATATATATATACATACATACATACATACATATTTATATATATATATATATATATATATATATATATATTGAAAAGTTCATTTAAGAACCGTTTTTATTGCGAGAACCGCGAGAACCAATCTTAGCCGTCCAATTCCCCCTCCTTCTATTGGATTGCCCACCCATGAATTTTATATATATATATATATATATATATGTACACAAGTTTCTCAATTTCACAATTCCACCATTAATTCTTTAACTACTACGCGAATTCATATCTTATTAATGATCTTTATTGCTTGAAGTAAATTTTATTGAAATAAATGGCTTCAATGAAATGATTTGTTTATTAAGCATTAAATTGTAGAATATGTTAGATTTGATCACTTATAAGTTTTAACATTAAAATGGTGTGTAAATTTTGTAGAATATTGTTGCAAAGCATAGTGATAGTATACTACATACCTAAGTTGACACTTTTTTCTACAGGGTTTATGTTACCTAAGTTTACTTACAAAAATGAAATGTTACTAGTTCAATTTCATATTGCATTATTTGAAAAACAATGTATGGTGTAATGATATGATTAAAAAATCACGTAAACTAGAAAAGAATGGAAAATACTTAACCGACATTTGAAATAGTTCACAAAATGTTATTCAACAGAACTGGAATGTTAAGGATTTGAAATAGTTCTATATAATTTCCGTATGTTAAGGATTTGGCTTTACTTTTACCGTATCTCCTCGTATCTTTATTTTAACGTAGGACTTGATAAGAAAATCACATTCATTTATTAATCAATTTGACCGTTTAATATATAATTTCTGTTTCTTAATCAAGCATCAATATTAGAGATGAGTTGTTTAAAAAGTGACAAGTATTTAACATTAATAAATATTAAATCATTTTATAAGATATAAAAGAAATAAGAATTTGAAAACATATATCTTCTAATATAATATAAATAAAAGACTAACATTCATCAATTTAATTAGAAGATCTTAACCCTTTATTTAATCAAAATTAAATCTCATTCATTTATTTTATTAAAATTAAAAGTCTAATTTTGACTTTTAGTAGTCAAAGTTGAAAACTCAATTTTTAATTTAATTTTAATAGTATATAAGATAGTAAAAAAATATTATTTAAATTTTAATATAATAATATTTTAATAAATATTAGTTACGTTATTATATATCAACTTAAGTTTCCAAATCAAAATTTTAACTTAGTTTTGTTTTTAAATTCAATATTAATTTAAAATAAATTTAATTTGTATTAGAATTATTATCTAATTTAAACTTTTAATCCACTACATTAATTTAAGAATAAATATTTAAGTTTTTATCATCATCTACGGTTATCATATGATACAAATCATCAATTATTTTTATATGTTAACTAACTTTAATATAAAACTCTTTTAGTTTTCAAAAAATCTCATATTGAGTTTTTCTTTCGTATAAAACAATTATATATTTAAATTAACAGATATATTGTAATAATTTTATAATTACCAGTGTATTTACACGGGCATTTAAACTAGTATAATAATAAATAATAAAAGTTTAAGAAATAACGTTTAAACAATAAATAAATAAATATTAATATAGGTCAACCATAATTGTGTTCATAATTGTCTCCGCTATAATTTGATAAGGAATTCTATTTATCATATTTTATTCCTGCTTTCAGCTCCTGCCCCTTGATGCTAGAGTTTTATTTCTGCATTCGATTTATATATGCTAAGGTTTGATATCTTTAGTTGACTTCTTTCTATGGTCTTTGTTTATGTAAATAACTACTGCTATGGTTCAATTTCTACAGTTGATTAATGCTATGGTGCGAGTTCTTCTTGTTTACAACATACGTTTGTGTGATTGACTCTGTTAGGGTTCAGTTTTTGCAGTCGATTGATGCTAGGGTTTGATTTCATCTTGTTAATGTTTTATGTTACAACATTCTCGCAATTTATGCTAACAGATTTCTTGTTAATGGTTTCTACCATTGGTTTTTTGTTTCTTCTTTCTTGTTAATGGTTTCTTGTTGGTCCAATTTTTTTGACCGAGAAAGAATTATAAATTTCAATTTGTAATAAAAAATGGTATAATGCGTGAAATTTATACCTTTTTTTGTTAAAAATTAAAATTTTTAATCCTTTTTTTATTAGATCTAAGAGGTCATTATACTTTTTTTGGTTACAAATTGGAATTTATAATCTTTTCTCGGCCAAAAAAATTGGACGTTACCTTTATTGACAATTTTCGATATTTAGTTACCTTTCTTAGCAATTTTCCAAAAAAAAGTATAATAACATTGATGGCCTTCACATACATTGTCCCTGGAATATTTGTAGTCATATTAATTCACTAATTGAAACTTAAACTAATTGTAAAAAATGCTTATAAGTCAACTAGACCAACCTGTTTGGACATGCACATATAATTACATGTTTTAACCTACACCACCTCTTACCCAACCCGATTCACCGTTTTGCTACCTTTAAAGATCACCTATTTTTCAACTGTTATCATCAAGATCCCCCATGTCAATACCCTAATTGTTTAAAAAACTCAATCAAATGAACAAAAAATGCTTGCAAGTCAGTTAGACCCGACCTGTTTAGACCTACACTTCTAATTACTTGTTTTGACCTACACCCATTTTGACCAGTTGCCCAACCCAATTCACCATTTTGCTAGAAATCACTTATTTTCCAATTCTTATCATCAAGATCCTCAATGATTTTTTTCCAAAGGATGTGTCTTGTTAAACTTCATGTAAAACCAAACTGTTTCGTTTCTAGATCGCAATGTTTCTGTTCATAGCAAAATTTAATGCTAAAAATACGCATTTGCTTTTGTCATCGTCAAGATTCTCTGGTTTAAAAGACATTTCAGAAATTTAACTTAGAGTATGGTCAAACCTATATGTAGAGAAAAAGATATTATATGTTTTAAGAAGATTATGTAGCAGGCAAACCTCATTTACGTAATAAAGATCAAAATCCTTTGTGAAATACTTGTCTGTTCCTTGGCCATTCTCCATCATCTCAATATCAAATGGCCCGAGCTTTCCGATCACTCGTGCAAGCAAAATGACAAGTGCATCATTCGGAAATATAACCTGTGTTCCCAAAAAGGTAATATGATTAAATTAAATTAGTGCTTGTCTACCTTTGACTTTGGATGTCAAACTTTTATTCAATGAAATTAAGATCATTATTTATTCCTTTATGGGTGCATCACTAATTCTTTTTTTAATTATGTGATAATTGTCAAACTGTTGGATGCAATTGTAAAAATTTTCTTATGAATGAAATAGTTTGATACCAATTTCAAAAAACAAAAGTAGTTTGTTTGACACAGAAAGTCAAAGGGAAACAACTAACAGCAAATGACGAACTTAATTACATAACCCGAAGATAGCTCGGCTAAGATGCAACCAAGAGACCAAAGGTCAAACTTTTGGTCACAGTGAAGTCTAGTGATAACCTCGGGATCCCTATAAGATCGAGATTGCACGTATAGTGACAAATTGTCATTTTGAAAGTAGCCGCTTCCAAGATCGATGACCTTGATCACACATCTGCTATAGCTTTTAATAAGAATGTTTTCACGTTTTAAATCAAAATGAATGATACCCAACTCATGTAAGTACTCCAGTGCTTCCAAACATTGCCTTGTTATCATCTGATTTTGACTTCCATTTCTCAAACATTTTCTGAAAATCACAATAATTATACATAAAGAAATACTAATTTATCATACTTGTAGCATGTTCAATGTAAAGTAAGGCTATCCTCCACATTCTCTGTTGTATTTTTGATATTCATATAAGTTTGCATGTAGAAGTTCACACACAATTATAAGATGTTCTTGTAAATTAAAAAAACAGGATAAGAAAAGTTAATGAAATGAAAGTGGCTTGCATCAAATTACTATCAAATTCTCACATGAAAATTTAAATAATCATAATGGCATTTGCTCATCTTCTGGATCATACTTGTTTACAAACTTTAAAAGCTTGATTTCATCTAAAGCTTTCGTGTTTTTTCCGAAGAGATGGTTTACTCACAAAGATGAATAAGAATCTAAGTGCGGAATGAGTACTTTTAAATACACATAGAGCTATCAAAGTTTGCTTAAATTAATGAATAAACTTACAAAATTACTCATGAACAGACTTAAGCAATATGAACACACAATTGACTACTAAACATAAAGAGTTGATACTCTTCTTAAACACACGAGAAGAGTATTTATACATACAGGTAAATTTATCCTAGCCCTATATAACAATGATACGTGTAATCATCTAGTTGAAAGTAAGAAGGATACTCTAACTAACTTTACAACCAATAAAAAGGCTAGATATTGAACCGCTAGCTTTAGACGATCTTGCAATGATAGTGACAGTGGTGACGTCAATAACCGTTGAGGGGACTAGTTGTTCATGGAAGACTTACTTCAGCATAACTCAATCTTCAGGTTCATCAAAGCTCCTTCAGATTGTCAGATGAGATCCTCTTCAGCAGATAGTTTTCAACAGCTTATTGTAGAGAATAAGATTCTTCAGATGACTTATTCGAAATATATGTTGACTGATCGAATGTAAACAAATCTGAGACTTACATTTGGTCAAAGAAATCTTTGTCATTCTTTATGATCTTTAAACAAACATCAATTCCCATCTGGAGATCATATGCCAGATCTAACAACTTTACTAAATGTAGTTGAACCAAGATACTCGGTAACACAATATCGGGAGCCAATCAAATTTCATTTTACATCTTATGTGTAAACAAATTACTATCAAATTCTTACCTGAAAACATTTTTACATCTTATGTGTAAACAAATTTCATTTTCTTTTGCATGTTTTACCCATTGTGTTTAATCTTGTCTTAAATCAAGCAAAGTTGGCTTTAAGGGCAAGTCGCGAGAGTTATAGTGATCTAATTATGTATGCACCCTCCTCCATTCTCATGAAAACTGCAACAATTTATGAAAAACTTATAAACTCTTAAATGTCTTATTTAAATTTTTATTACTATTTTAAATAACTAGTACAACGTATTTTGATGCCACCCAAGTATTAAACTTTTCTATTAGGGCTACTTATGTATGTATTTGGTTTCGTTTATAACAAGATAAAAAATACTGAAACTGTAAAATGATAAAACCCCGTCTTTTTTTTACTTCAGATGATTGTTTTTTTACAGCTCAATACAAGAGTATTCAACTTTTCCATTAGGGCTACTTAAATATGTATTTGGTTTCGTTGATAACAAATAAAAACTGCAAAATGATAAAATGTCCCTATGTCTTTTTTTTTAACTTCGGATGGTTGTTTTTTTACAACTCAATACAAGATTAGTTTGTCTTTTTAGTGAAAATTTTCCGCGTCTGAAATGTTTTTGGCTGAGTTACTTGGATTTAAATTACCTAATACTCACTTACACCTCAAAAATAATCAAAATTACCTATAAAAACCCTTGAAAAATATTTTCTTATGAATTTGACTATACGGCTCAATTCAAGGAATCAAATCTCAACACATGATAAAGAGAATAAGTCATCAAAATTTTCATACATTAATAATTAAATAGGGACGATACTACTAGATAACTAGGGGAAGTTTTCTAAAAACAAGATATTACACTTAGTTCTATGATCACTTCCGAGTTGTTTTATATAAATACTTTTTTTTAACTCTTAATTTTTGATATCACGTTTGGTTTTTAAGAATATTATCCGTATAAATCTACAGAACTTATAGGGTGTATTTCTTGTTACCTAGCATAAGAGTGTTTATTGGTCAAATAAATACAGATACATTGTACTAGTAATTGAAAAACATTGTTTAAATGAAGTTTGATGGAAACATTGGTGTTGCTTACCTTCATATTTTTTTTCCCAATGTAATTTTGTTTTATGTTTTTGTACTTTTTTTTAACAGCTTTTCCTCAGCGGTAGTGACACAGGATCGAAACCGGTTGATTTAATCCGGGCCCCGGTTTCAAACCACTCCAACTACACCTCCTAATTCATTCGATAGGGCTGCTTTCACCAACAAGTGAGTGACTCTCAGCTACTCCTAGGAAGAAACTCTTCAGAGAGACTTGAACCCAAGACCTTTTCTTTACTAGAAAAACTTCCTTACTATCAGGGTAAACCCATTTGATTTTATGTTTTTGTACTGCTAGCTCCTGGCTAGATTTTCCTCATTTATAAAAATCTTTTCTGTTGCCATTAAAAAAATGATGAATTGATTTTATGTTAATTATATATTTACCATATGTATGTATTTATTTGGTCAAACTCACAATTACTCGCCTCGCCCTGCTTTCCTCTTTTATGTCGACTCTATCGTTAACAGTCTTACACCCTCAATTGATTGGGCGCGTCCATCGAGTTAGCGCCTCCTCATATTCTACTTTCATAAATATGTTTTCACCACAAAAGTTTTACTATTTTTTCAATTCCACCACGATTGTTTTAATTCTCGGCAAAGAAGACACTTTTTTCATTTTATATTACTTCATGTATATCTAAATATAAATAGATATAGAAGTAATCTCATTTTTGGTGTTAAACTACCATTACTATGTATTTCATTTTGATATAATCCAAATTCCCTTATCAATTTTTTCTACTATCCACAAATCATTTGTTCATTTTAATAACATCTCCAAAGTATAAATAGAAAAATACACTAAAACTCCATAGTAATAAATATTTTGATGTAAATATAAAAAATCCTATACGTGTAAATTTTTATTTAATAATTGAAGATTCCTATAAAAAGAGTGTCGAAGTACATTGTTTACTTAGTCCACCTGTAACCGGTGCTTGTTACCTTCCATCATGAAAAAAAAACAAGAACGCCTCATCATCTTTATTATGTCCGCCTCGTGGTAATGTTGTCTTCTGCTGGCTCATGGTTGGGGAAATGAGGCATACCCCTAGCTCGTTGTCCATTATTTTTAACCAATATAATATGAGATAAATAATTTTGTGTGGGTCAAGTGATGATATTGATAGGTTACAATGACTTGTTAGTAGTAATGTTTATGTGACGAATAGTGATGCTAGTTATCACTGTGAGCGCTCCTATTATATTTGATGACACCAATTCTACTTATCTCTCAGCTCACATTTAAATATGCTAAACCGTAAAGACGTGATTTGGGCAGATAGAATGACATAAGTTTGAATTTGTTCTTTAGTACTTTCAAGTGTATCATGAAATGTACGTCAAGTCGTCGACATTACTGTTGTCAAGATAAAAAATCACAGGAAAAGTCTTATGCATACACGTAATTTTATGTAAGGTTATAAAAAAGTCGATACAACTTATGATACTTAAAATTGACTCAGTAAATATTCGAAATCGATTCTCATTAAGTGGTATACAACCTAAACTACTCTCGTTAACTTTCAAGATGAATCCTAGTGTTACAATACTTGACAAGTAAATTTCAAGCATTTCTATTAGATATGTGTTAATTTATACTTCCCCTTCTTATACACAATTATTCATATTAAATTAACAAGTCATCAAGCAAGTATAAAGTTAGTTTTAAAATCATGTTGTAAACACCACGTCTCCATATATCAAACCTCAAGAACCATCATAAGGGATATCAATGAAACCTAAGCAAGTAAAAGCATGTCATTTGTGGTCTTAATTAAAACAATCTAAACTTCAAGGACCTGTTTAGGAAAATGAAAAAGATAGGTATCCGCCCTACTCTTAAACAAATGACCAACTGGCGAAAACGAGCCATTCCCAACCCCATCTTCACGGCAACGTTGGAAATTCCGTACGCGTCCCCACAAACGCGTGGCCCACACTCGCCCCCTCTGCGCCACCCCATCGTCTTCCATACGACACACAACCCGAATCATCATCACCCTCAATCTATAAGAAAACGACTAAGACTAACTGTTTGTGCGTTTCTGTGTGTCTTTTTGCCGGTAGCCGGCGATGGTGGAGCTTGGTCAAACAGATACCGAAGTATACGCGCCGAAGAAAACCTTACAAGTATGGCGGACACTTCTGAACTGGTTAGCTTTCTTATTTCAGATCTTCGTTCAGATCATCAGAGCAACTCCTTCCTTAATCAATTACTCTTCTTCGTCTTCGTCACCGTCGTTTGAGCCTTTGCCGGTTGTTGAATTGTCTGAATCTCCCGAAACTCCGCCGCCGTATGCCTCCTCCGCCGTTCATATTCCGCCGCCTGGTGCTAAATATGATTGTTTGCAAAAGCTCACGGTATGTTTGATTTTAATTTGATATTGTTTTTGTAAGAATGCTTATTGGTTTGGAGAATTGTACTTAGTCACTACTATGATCGTTCCATACCTCCGTTCGTTTGTATTGTTGCTTTCATTGGATGAACTTTTAGGGATATCACTAATACCTGTGACGTTTCCAGTTTTTTGGAATTTTAATAATTTGTCCAAAAACTAAAAAAATTAGTACCTCATACTACTGCAGTATAACTGTATAAGAGGCTTTTCTACACCGGTAGACCTAAGTTTTGGATTCTTTCTGGAGTCATGGAATTGATTGTTTTGCATCGAGTATTAAGAGTCAGGGATGAGATCAAATAAAAAGAAAATTAAAGTAAAAAGTGTAAAAGAGATGATTATTTGATATTTTTTGGTATATATATCAACTGATAATCGTTAGTTCATCATCTTTATTGATCAAAACTAGTTCTTCACCAATTTCTTTTTGATTTCAAATTCAGATTTTGAAAACAAAATTTTGAAATAATTTGTTGATGAACAAAATGATTTCATCTAAAAAGTGATGAATATGTTGGATTCATCAAAAAGAAATTGATGAATAAATAGTTTTAATCAATAAAGATGATGAACTAACGATTATTAGTTGATATATATACCTAAAAATGATCAAATAATCATCCCTTTTACCCTTTTTACTTTAATTTTCTTTTTACTTGATCTCTACCCGAAAGAGTCAAACAGGTTGTGTGCAGGAACTAGTGTTCAACAGGATTGTAGCTTGAGGCAGGTCAATCTCTTCCAGGACAGAATTGCTAAAAAGATTGTTCTTTTTTTTTCTTGAATTGCAGTTTCAACTGTGATTGCTTTTGAGTTTTGTATAATCAACTATGAGATTGCCTTGCTCTTTACATGTTCTAAAAATTGATCTGATGACTGTTTTGCAATTCATTATGTCTAGATTCAATAAACATATATATAGAGCATATCAAGATAGAATCTTTATTTAAATTTGGTGTGGATTGAAATGATACTTCTTGTAAATCTTAAATATGGATTTTTAGACCATATCAGAAAGAGAAATTCTTTCAATTAGATTTACACGGAAACAAAATAACTGAGTGGAGGGAATTAAATTGGAGAAGCCACATGGTTACAGTTAAAGACTTAAAGGATATTAATGATGCTCATGGTGTTAGTGTTTAGATTGATTTATGATATTGATATGGATAACTCCAAGGGGTTAGCTTAGCTGTCAAAATGCAAAGTAGGCAAATGTTGCAACTTTTAATATTGCAGAATAGGCAACGTTGAATGAGTAAATGTACATCTTTTAATATGCTTTATTTTTATTTCTATTTATTATGGATATGGCTTGTCTTCTTTTTTTTAATCAGAGAGTTGATTAACAAGATTTTTTGAACTCTAATAATGACGCAAGCATCTCTGGTTGCAGGTGGTTCTTGACTTGGATGAAACTCTAGTATGTGCCTATGAGACTTCTAGTTTACCTGCCATTGTTCGTAGTCAAGCCATAGAGGCTGGATTAAAGTGGTTTGAGCTAGAATGCATATCTTTGGAGAAGGTGACAATGTTTATGTTCGTCTTCTAATTTTCTCATCGTTTATTGTAAAGTAAGTAATTAAATTAACATCTAAACTTCTGTACTGAAGGAATGTGAGGGAAAACCCAAAGTCAACTATGTGACTGTATTTGAACGTCCTGGATTGAATGAGTTTCTAACCCAACTCAGTAAATTTGCTGATCTTGTTCTATTTACTGCTGGCCTTGAAGGTCCGCTTTACTCTCTATTTTCTGTTGAATTTTTCAGATGTTGGATTCTCAATAATTCTTTTATGGTGTCATTATCCCACCATTGCAGGTTATGCTAAACCGCTTGTTGACAGAATCGATACTGGAAACAGGTTTAGTCGTAGGCTTTATCGGCCTTCAACAAGTTCCACGTAAGTTGGTTCTGCTCTTCACATCTTTTTTTATTTTACTCGAGACTCTAAAGCATAGGTCTTGATATTTCAAGCTATGATTGCCATAAGACCTTAAATGTATCAGAAAGTGCTTTATTTGAGGATCTCTTTTTTAGATTCTCCATTTAACCACAGTAGTTCACAACTTCATATTATATGGCAAACATTATACAATCATATATTCATATGTATATTATACAAATTGGTAGAATCCGGATATCTGTTCCATTTTCCAATGTGATGTCAGCCTGTTTATAATTTATATATTAGTGTTTAAATGCATATTCGTTAGAAGTTTGATAAAATCAGTTAGGTGATGTGGTTAGTTGTTAGTTTACTAAATTCTATATTTATGTATAGCCCCATGTCCTAACCAACTAGATGAATTCACAATATGCAGAGAATAAGCAATTCTCCAAAACTTTCTGTTTATCTAAAATCGATTTCAATTCTTAGTCAAGTAATATGGTATCAGACATCTTCGATCCTCTACTTTAATTTCTTCGATCAGTTTTTCAATTCTTCATCTCTGATTTGAGTGATTCCATCACATTCCAATCTGCAATCATGCCACATATTATTCTTAATTCAATTGATTATACAACTCTTTTGTTCCTCCATGCATCTGAATGTCCTGGTATCTGACCGGTTTCTAAGGATTTTGATGGTCTAGTTTTGGAACTTGGAAGAGATTACCTATGCATCATTTTATAAACTACAAACAAATTAGTTTTTATCAATCACAGTTGTAATAAACCTCCAGCAGCATCACCCCATTTTGACAACATTTTAATGCTATGATCATATCATGGATCTTAAACACTTTTCAAAGTGTCTCGTACAACGACGATGCTCGTTAACTTACGATTGAACTTAATCACTATGGCCAAGTTAATTACTGCACTATTTTACTAAGCCCTAATGTTGTACTGGTTCCCTAATTTAAATAAAATCCGGTTGTGCATGGCTTGCAGGGAATATAGGGAACATGTGAAGGATCTTTCTTGTATATCAAGTAACTTTTGCAGAATTGTCATTGTCGACAATAATCCATTCAGCTTCTTATTACAACCAGTCAATGGAATCCCATGTATACCCTTTTCTGCTGGACAACCACAGGATGACCAGGTACAACAAATAAACATTTTAAGAGTTCATAACTTGCCATCACTATCTTATGAGTTTGATGATGTTCATGTTCAACTAGGAAGCTAATGATTTATGTTATAGGTACATTTTTGTCTTAATGATGTAATGTACAGCTGGTAATTTTGATCTATATTTGTTAGGTATTAGATTGCCAATATAACCACTAAAGCTACCCTGTAAGAATAGAACCCTTAGGCGGCTAGGCTACTCAATATATAAGAAAAAGGTAGCGCCTTGACTACCAGGAATTTCTTTTGGCCTAGTAGTAAGCGCCTTAAACCTAACAATTGGTATCAGAGCATGTCATGGATTCGACCCCTGGCATGTGCGTAAATTGCTAGGTATGGGCTAAAAGCATTTGCGGCATATGTTTGGGGAGGGGGGGGGGATTGTTGGATGTTGGATTGCCAACATAACCGCTAAAGCTACCCCGTAAAAATCAATGTTGTAGAAGCCGCAAGGCGGGAGCCGGGCGGTAGGCGGGGAGTAGTGAGTACTCGGCCTAGGCGGGGAGTACTCGGATTGGATTTTTTAATGTAAAATTTTCAAAATTATACATACTACATGTTCATAAATAGTTAAATATATATATATATATATATATAATTGTTCATAGACCCTCAACATACGTTTAGAAAATAGAAACACTAATATAATTGTTCAAGACATTAAATATTAGTTCAAGGCCGACGAGAGGATGAGACGAGAAGAAGGCAGTCGATGGTTCAAGGCTTCAAGCTTCACAGTCGACGAGAGAGAGGAGAGGAACAGCCGAACAGGGAGGAAAAAAGAAATGGCCCAGTTGTTGACGGGCCCTATTTTTTATGAAGCTTTAAAATATAAAAAAAAAGCTTTCTTTTGACCATTGACCCGCCTAAGGCCCGACTTTGACCAGGACCTTGGAATTAGACCGACTAGCATATATACTGCAAGGTCAAGGACCGCTGAGCGACTAGGTGGCCGCCTAGCCCGACTTCTACAACACTGGTAAAAATAGAACCCTTAGGCGGCTAGGCTACTTAATATATAAGAAAAAAGTAGCACCTTGACCACCAAGAATTCCTTTTTGGTCTGGTGGTAAGCGCCTTGATCCTAACAATATTCTTATCAAAGGGCTGATATTGTTGTGCTTTATTTCAATATCTCGTATAAAGAATTTAGCTAAAGAAGAAATGGGTCGAAAGTCACCCAAATTTTATTTTAGTGCTTGCAGCCTCCTATGTTTTATTAAAAAATTTGGACATTAAGGGCAAATTGCAAGAAAATATAATGTTCTTTTCACTTTTTATTGTTGTATGTGAGTGAGGTGGATTAGTTGGTAAAAATGGAAAAGTATGTTGCAAGTAATGGTTACAAATTGCATATTTTGGTGACAAATAGTAATTATGTTCCATAAACATTTAAAGAAAGTTCTTGCATATAGCTAAAGTGACTAGTGCATTGCAAGGTCTTCCTTAATGTATTACAAGATTCCACAAATGCTCATTTTGCTGAACCTACCTGGCCACCCGACCTTGCAATGCACTAGTCACTTTAGCTAAAGTGACTAGTGCATTGCAAGGTCTTCCACTGTTACAACCCCCCCCCCCCCCCCCCTCTCCTTTTTCCCCCAAAAAAAACTTCCATTATATGCCCATCTTTTTCCCTTTCCTTTTCTTTTTTTTCTGACATTCTATGTGATAAGAATGTGTGGTACATGATGAATATTTCATTAGTTCACTAGATTCTTGTTCCATTTCCACCTTTTAAATTATGATTTTATTCTAGTTATTGCTTAATTACTCACCATTATCCTTGTAAAATGTACTGTGATCAGCTTCTTGAGGTCCTTCTTCCCCTTCTGAAGCAACTTTCCGAGCAAGCCGACGTTAGGCCTATGCTGTATGAAAAGTTCCACATGCCTGAATGGTTTCATAAACACGGAATCCCTACTTCTAGCTGGGCAACGCATGGGTAAAAAGTTAAACAAACATCTGTACAGAGTAGTAGCATTTTGTTCTTGATATTTGAGGCATCTAAACACAGGTAATCCTCACTGTCAAGAGCTTTCCAAAGATGGTGAATTGGTGATCGGTATTCTGGATTTCACCAGCAGATTCATTAAAAAGCCATTGGTAGGCATAATTTCTTAGAAGTTCCACAATTTGTATAGTTTTATCTGTTTGCTGGCTAGGATTGGATCTGCTATTTATGTTACACTCATTTTCAAGGTTATTTCTTGTGGAGTAATTTGGTATAGAGTTGCAACATTGGGTCTCTTGTAGGCTGTTCATTATGATATCAATTTCTGAATTCTGTAAGCCTGTTTTAGATCAAGTAATATTTGATGTCATTTCTTTTCATTGTTTTTTGCTCTAAGGTGACTGCTGATTGTTTCATTTGGTTTGTTATGTGTCTCGGTGTTGTTGACCTCATATACGACCAGTTTTTTTTGGAAAGTTTTCAACAATTTCCTCCATGCTTTCGTTGCGTTTTTTATGTTTCTCCCTTTTTAAGATAGAGAGTTAAAAGTCTCATTTGAGACAAAGTTGTAGAATTTAAGGCCTATGAGTTTGCTACAAAAGTTACAATCTATATACTCTTCAACTCGTGAACGTTTCCTTATACTCCATTGACCATCCAAGATGTTTATCTAAAAAAGAACGACCTCGCCAACCTGGGTCTCTTTTGAAAATTTGCAGATTATTATTACTATATAAATTATATTCTTTATGTAAGTTGTTAACATTGAGAGATGAATCTCTTTTAGGGTTTTAAATGCTATTCATGCCTGAAACCAAGCTTCAAAAGTCCTCATTAACAAAGCCATGGCACGTGAGTTGGTGGAAATCGCCCGTTGCTTCCTCTGTTTCCATGTCTTGACTTTTACTTATCATTTTCTTTGAATTGAGATGTACAAATGGACAAGGAACTCGAAGGCCCCCGTCTCATCGAGACCCTATCTACCGATCATTTGGTCAACATGAAAGTCACAAATCAAGCTATTCAAACCCTTTGCCTCTGCTTGATATCTCTAACCGCTAAGCTATACGTTGCTCGGAAAATATAAAAGAAAAGTGGGGAAATTAGAAAGCAACTGCAAAATATATGACAAGTAAAAGAACCAAAATGATAAGTTATCATATTAGTTTTAATTACTTTCGGTTGTTTTTTCTGTTTAAATAATCTGATTACTTATATTACAATATATTTTAATCAAAAAGAAAACGATTTCCACAATTTCTAAGAAGAAAAACGAAGTATGGTCCTTAAATTGACTTTACTGTGTAAAGTATGCAGAAGACTTGAGACTTTTGTTGCAAATTTCTGTTACATTTATGTGAAGGTGCGGAAATAATATATAGTGAGGGAACTAGAAGAGAAGGTGAACTTAATCAAACAAAAAGTGCCTTTTGAAACATGTATAAAATCACCACCATTGAAGGGAATATTTTTATTAGACGATGCTAAATCTCCGTTTAATAAAATAAATTTAATTACTTTGTTTCGACCGTCTATTTAATTAAATTTTGAATTTCAATTTTGGTTTTCTAGTTAAAATTGAATCAAAATTATTAGGGAAATTTTATATATACTCTTTTTAAACTTTAAAATGTCATATTCGATTATTTTAATTTACAAATATTATATTTATTCTCTATAAAAGATTAATATATCATATTTAATCAAATTATTAGTTTTATCATTTTAAATTTTTTTATAATCATTTAAAACTTTTTTAACTACTATGATGAATGGATAATGGATTGTACGAGAAACACAACCATGTCTCTTCATATGATGATTAATAAAATTTTATTTCTTTGAATTATACGAAATAAACGAGACCTAACAAAGGATACAATAAAGTATATAAAGTATAAATGAATGATTAATCGATCGCTTAAGATGTGTTTTTATCCTTAATAACATTTAAACTTCTTTTTGTTACTGTGGCTTATTCCTTTAACTTAATAATAATAGTATTAGTATTGCTATTATTGCTTTCGTTGTTATTATTATGAAATAAATAAATTATAAGTTTGATGATAGTGGTTTGCACTTATTCATCTTTGGTCATTAAACCTCGTTAACATCCAAGGTCCCTCACTCTATTAAAAATGACAGAAACCTGTTAATTCTTTTAAAGACTATTTTACCCTTGAAACATCTTTTAACACATATGGTCTCTCATGTTTGCTTTTGTGAGAAGTCGCTTTCATAATTATAACTTTCCTTGTTGCTTTTTTCTCTAGCCATAAACCTAATTAACGTCATGATTCATGAAATAAAGCTTTGAGGCTCAAATGTGTTGTAATCGGAATTTGTTATGAAAAATTGGCATACTTTAGATCGTAGTTGCATGTGTCAAATTCTGGGAGTTTTTTTGTAACCAAAACCCAAAAGTATGGGAGAGATTTGTAGTAAATGAAGGTAAAAGGCCAAATTTAAAGAGTTTAATATATTACAGGGACTATTTTGCAATTTTGTGTAAATCCTTAATACTTACATACAAATAAAGAAAACTCATAAAAGTTTGACAACCCATTTTTAGATGTATGTATCATCTTCTATTAATTAATCTGCCATATTGTCAACCAAACTATTTTTTTAAACAAAAATTATTTTCTTTTATGAACCTTTTCTATAATAGTTGTTAGTTCCTGGCATGTTCTTCTACTTTATATACACTTCAAAATTATAAGAAACCATCCATGTTTCCCCACCATTTTGTCTTCTTTTTATGTTTTTTGTTCTTTATCTATTTGCACATTTTATCTAGGGAATAATCAGGTTCCTTCCACATGTTTGAGGAAAAAAAACCAATTATGAGATCTTAACATGACGATATTTTTTAGGGATAAGTATGATGCAAGCCCAGTACCGACTGGTACCGGTACCGACTTTACCGAATACTGAATTATGGTCAAAATGTGGTACTGAATACCTTACAAAGTATTCATATTATGTGGTACCGGTACTTAGAGGTGCACAAGACCGGTTTTTTAACCGAACCGGATCGGATAAAAACCGGTCCGGTTTTTTTCGATTTTTTTGTGATCGGATTTTTTTCAAACCGGATCGGATCATAACCGGTTTTTTGAGGATAAAGTGATAACCGGTGAAACCGGATTCGGATCGGATCGTAACCGGTTTTTTTAATATCCGGTTTTTTTTTATCCGATTTTTTTTTTAAAATTCAGATTTTTATAAATTAAAATACTTAAAACATTACAAAGTTACTTAAAATTCTTAAACATTACAAGGTTCAAATTAAAATACTAAAAATACTTCAAGTACAAATAGTTAAAGTTCAAATACTTAAAATACAAATAGTTAATCTTCGTCGTTTTCGTCTAGCTTCTTCTTCGTTGTCGTCGTCTTCGTTTGTTGGTGATATTCCAAGTTAATACAAATCACCCATCTAATTCGGGTTCGCCTTCGTCGTCGTCGTCGTCTTCGTTTGGAGGTGATATTCCAAGTTCGACTTCTTCATTACGTATAGTTGCTTCCAAATTGTGGTCAATTGCATCTTCAAGCGTGGTCAAATGTTGCTTCCAATAGTCGGGTAATAAATACCGGATAAAATAGTTGTTGCATTTTTAAAAACCCCAAGCAAATCGGTTATTTTGGCTATAACATCCCACTCCAAAATCGAAAACGTGTCGGATACATAACCCCTCTCATGTAAGCGATTGTAAAATGCTTGCAATGTATCTTTTTGCCTTAAGGCGGAATGCATCATCATCCAAGTTGAGTTCCAACGAGTAGGACAATCCAAATTAGGACCCAAATATATTTTGTTAACCGACTTGCAATATTTTTTATAATCATTGAGTCGTTTGTTGTTGTTGCAAAGAACCGATTTTATCATTGTTTTAAATTTTATTCTAATCGGCTCAATGACTTCCAAACCGGCTTGCACGGTTAAATTAATTATGTGTGCAACGCAACGAGTATGGAAAAATTTTCCGTCTAAAATCGGTGATAGCAATAACTTCAATCTTGGAACCGCATTTGTATTATTCGATGCATTATCAAATGACATAGAAAAGACTTTACTTTCTAATTTGTAAAGACAAATTACCCTTTTTAAAAGATGAAATAAGTTAGCACCGGTATGTGGTTCACCGAATAATTCAAACGCGATGGTTCTTTTCATCATTTGCCAATTTTCTTTGTTTAGCCAATGTGCGGTAACCGCTAAAAAAGAATTCCCGGTATTATGAGGGGAACTCCAAACATCACATGTAAGCGAGACACCGTAATTGTGTTCTTGAAATCCCAAAATCATTTTTTTTCTCGCTTCATGCCACATTTTTATTGCGTCTCGTCTAAGAGTTGTACGACTTACTTGAGTATAACCGGGTTGCATCCTTTGTTGAAGTATTGCCGTGAATTCTTCATCATCAAAGTGGTCGAACGGTAATGCTTTTTTAATTACCATTCTTGTAAAATCGGCCCGTAGTGCATCGTTGTCGTAAACAAAAACACCACCTTGCGGAGTAATATTTGTTTGACTTGGATCCGATCTTGATCGAAGAGCCCTGCATGATTTTGAAATATGGTTCCTCAACGTTGTGTTCCCCTCCGGTGCAAAAAACTTTCGGCAAAGTTTACAACGCGCCCTTTTCGAGCCATTTGACATCTCACACAATTCAAAATGTTCCCAAACTTCTTTGTTTCGATTGTGTTCGATTACCCTTACCACGTCGACATTCCCCCCAACGGAAGATTCAACCGTGTTACTAGCACTAGCCATGAAGAAAATAAAAAAGATAGAGATTTGAGAGAGTTTTTTAGAGGTAGTATTTGGTGTGAATCATCCTATAACATCCCCAACCTATTTATAAAGAAAAAATGTGAAAAAAAGACAAAAAAAAACGGGCAAAAAATTCCCCAACGGTCAAAAAAACGGCTAGTTTTTTAAACTCGCCGACCGGTTTTTATCCGGTTTTTTAACCGGTTTTTTTTAAACCGGTTTTTAATCCGGTAAAAAAACCGGTTCAACCAAAAGATCCATATCCGGTTATCCTATCCGGTTTCAAAATATCCGGACCGGATAAAAAAAACCGGTTTTCCAATAACCGGTTTCGGATAGTTTTTGCGCGAAATCGGATATTCGGATTTTCCGTGCACCTCTACCGGTACTGCGTACCTATTTTACTTAGTCAATTTGGTATCAGTCCCAAATACAGAGTGCAATATTCCAAGTACTGGGTACCGAACGAAAAAGTCTAACTCAGTACCGGTACTTGTACCGGTTCCGATATGTTTTAGAGTGCAAGGAGTGAAAGGGGGGTGGGGTGTGTGATGGGGTGACCACTTGGGTGGTAGATGTGGTGCCACACCATGAAGGTGTGGTGGAAGGGAGTATGTGGTATCTACCACATACAAAAAGTAGTATGGTTGATAAATGGTGGGTCCAAATTAGTTTATCATTTTTTTCTTTTTTCTTTTTTTAATTTTTGATTGATTAATGAGTATGTAAGTGGGTCCCAGAATTTGATGTGGTAGAGAGTGACCATTACAAAACTGAGTGGTGAACTGAGTGGTATTAATAAAAAGCTGATGTGGCGATGTGGTGTGTGTGATGGAGTGTTACCACTCCTTGCACTCTTAGTATTTTCAATAACCATGATCACCCCTAATATTTTCTATATATAGGAGCATTGATATTATTTTTTCTTGAAAAAAAAACATTTCTTTTTTACTTGTCATTTTAACAACAAAATAAAATCGATATATAATTTTAATAAAATTTAAACGTAACTATTTTACTGTTAAAAAGAATGTCGTAAGATTATATATAATTTTTTTATGAATTTCTTATATTAAAGTATTACTGATAGATAACGTTTTAACAGAAACAAGCTATTTCGGTAGCTTTTGCATAAAAGTTGGCTTTAGTCAACAAAAACATGCTTAAATCGTACACTGGTCGACAGACACTCTGAATGGATCTTATATTTAATGAAAGGGAAATATAAATATAATTAATCTCACTTTTTGTTTTTAATTAATTAGCTTAATAAATAATAATAATAATAATAATAATAATAATAAGGTTGTGACACATACAAAAAAAGAGATAAGATGATTGATATGAGTATGGACGGATACAAGTTATCTTTCTTCTAATAAAAATTAAAATAAAAGGAGTAAAGCTATATATTATTGTTGATCATTAGAACATACAAAGTAATAACTGTTATAATTGTCTGTCATATCAGTTTTACTAAAATAAGACTATTCTATGACAACGACTGTCATGACCGATTGTCACATCACCATCATTATCATTACTGAACCCACATAATATTAATTTAAATTAAGTTTAATTGGTTCAAAAAAATAGACGACAAGCTACGGAGCTTGTCACCATAATAATGAGACAACTGATAACGGGCCAAACGATGAATACACCGTAGTAGATGACGTATTGACAGTGGAGATGACCGAGCTGTTTTAGGCTTGTTATCGTCATCCAAACCACCATTACGTGTAGTCTTACTAATTATGAACCCAAAACGAAATAATATAGTTATGAAGAAAAAAACTAGCATATGTATGGGTAGGTTGTTCATCTATGTATTTTGCCATTTTCCATTCAAATTGTATAACATCCAATGTACAATATTTTACTATGTTTTGCGTTGGTTAATGGACAAATTGTACCAAATTACAACGAATTTTGGTTAAGCTACCATTGTATAAAACGAATATTTTTTTAAATTAATACAACAAACTTACAAAATACTATCATTGTATGCAATCGGTAACCTCGACTACAGGTTAACCAATCAGTTTTTATTTTTTGTATATTTTCTTATTTTTAATGTGTATGTTCTTTGAGATGTTCATGTGTGTTCTTCAACTTTATGATCACATATAAGATATTCAAGCATAAACAAACCTAATTTAAGTATAAATCAACTATTCTTTATGAAAATTCCTGTAACGCCAGATTTTCTAAAAAATCATGATTAGCTTCTTTTTTTTAGTCACAACAGAAATCATAATTAATATCATGACGGTCAAAGCCGATTAAACCGTTAAAAGAAAACTCGATATTACAACGTCATAAAAATCATTTTCATAGTAATAACAAGTCGGTAACGATCTAAACCAGTCCTTCTAACTACCCAGCAAGCTTCATGCCTTGCCAAGCAAACTCCAAGCACCTACACGAGTACTAGACACCATTTCAAAAGATACAGGTGTCAGCTAATGTCTCGTGAGTCAACAATAAGTTTACAAAATATAAAAATAATATTAAAACACCATTTAAATCGTAATTAGAATTATACACAATATCCAACCCGACCTGCTCGTGTACTTGACCCAAACCCGAAACCGTAATCACATAACACCGAACAATCAAGTACACCAAATCAAATAATTGTTACAAACCATATCAACCATATAAATCAAATAATCATCCAAATAGAGTCGAGTGTAATAAACCATCATACATCATAATCACATCTTCATGTTCATGTGATTCAATCGTATCAACCGTTATTTAACAACCGCATTTGTCAACCATGTGTAATCGTTTGTCCTTAGAGTTCACCTAAATGATGTGTAATCCCTCTAAAGGAAAACTCTATTCACTACTCGCATGCATTAGTTGACTCATGCACAAAATGGGTAGCAACTCCCTTATGTACGCAAACCCCTAAGTACCCGTACGCTTTCGCTACTCCGACTGCTCCACAAACCATTTGCAACTTTGGTGTCATTTAGGTGAAGGTAACCACAATGCCCGCATAACACCTCCCAACACCTTACGTGATGTTCTGCATATGACCCCAACCATTAGGCCACACATAACTCTAGTACAAGTCTATCAAAACCCATACCACTTGCCACCAAAGTTATCTAGAAAACTCGGTAACCCTTCTGGCTAGCACTTTATTCCTAAAAGGCATCAATTACCTACTAGGGCCGTATCGTATCATCAAGTAGGAACTACCCCGCCCTCTATCATATACAATATCATAACATAAATCATATTCATAACCATATGACATTATCATGATTCATGTCCATAAGTAAAGCATACAATCTCATATCATATTCACATAATCATATCATATTTCATGTCAATCATACACCACACAAGTCAGTCATAAAATCATGTAAACATCATATATATATATATATATATATATCACTTTCCCACATAATGAGTAAGTTAAGTAGATTATTCGTAGATATTCATAAAAATATATTTTGTCTTGGCACTTAGTTTTGAAAACCTAATGAACTCACCTGAAGTCACATAAGTAGAAGCCGAGTGATTTCGTCAAGAGATTATCGAGCAACCTAAATGATAAATGAGTCCTAATAAGTAACCAAGTTAAAAGAATCCGAAAACAAAGATAACCTAAGTATTAAATCACAAAATTCTATTCTAGGAAAGGAGAAATCGCAATTCATCTAAGCACAAGGAAATTGCAAATTATAACCCGACACTCGAATCATAAATCGCATCATGTCACTACAAATTGCAATTCAAGTAGTCTATCATGAAGGAATCGCAAATCTAGCCCTTCCTTGAATCGCAAATCGAATACTTGTTGCCTACAGTCATGAATCAGTTCCAAGTCTACCTGAATCATGATTCCTATTCACGCTATCATGTCTCGCAATCCCTATCTTGTCCTCACCATCTTTGATCGCAGAGCAATACTCACACATGGTGAATCGTAAATTAGTTCTCCAAGGGCAGGATTGCAAATTGATTTCTCTAAGGGGAACCGTATAACACCATCACAATCACAAATACATTATCACCACCTACAAATAGTGAATCACATAGCATGGCCAAAATCGCAAATTCTCAGTTCATTAACAGTTGATGGACAGATTTACTACTTTCACTCAATTACATTCCAATTCTTAACCAAAATTGAAGGTTTCAAGGTCCATTGATATTAGATTTCATCCCAGATAAAAACCTCAACAACAATTTCTTGTTAAACTATCAAAAATCCAATTTGATTTAAAGCCCAAGTTGAAACTATTGAACCTTTTTTGGGTCTCTCATTTCAATTCGGTTACATCACAGAAGTACACAAACCCCATTCACAAACAATATCAATGATTCAAGTTCTATAGTTCTTAGGATTCATCATAGATCAAACCTTAACCATCAATTTTGAGATTAACACACATTAAGACCATTAATATAGGGTTCACATGGTTCGACTGTTGCTTCCATAATCCTTACTGTCGATCGATTTCTACCTCAATAACATCATGAAACTCACAATTAAAGATACATAGAGGTATCAAATACTTACCTGTTGATTTAATCCACGAAACCTCGATTCTTAATTCCTTCTTCTTCCTTTGTCGACCATGATCACAAGAAACACACACACTGTAATACCGTATTTTCACCCATAAAATTTTCATTTAAATTAACACCGCGGAAGCGTTTACCAAAACATAAAAGTGTTTACAACTGAAGTTAAACCACTGTTTAACAAAACCAATCAGTTTAAAATACAGTATTACAAAAACTACGGCTCATCACAATTCCAATCAGAGTGCCTGTCAATTACTCCCCAGGCTACACCCCCTCCTAACTACACCGCAGAACTCACCAGCCACCTGTAAAAGTAGTGAGAGGTGGGGGATTAGCACAAAGCTAAGTGAATGGAAGTAAACCAACACAGATATACTAGCAAATAACTACATGATATCAACAACAGTAAACACATAATCACCCTTTGCCTCACGAGAAGACCGGCGGTTCTGTAGGAACCTACAACCAATGCCGGCCAAGCAAAGGTTTACCGATAGTCTATTTGCTATTCTCACACAGTATTATCTTAAGTTGCAACGCATGCATCAAAAGACCACAATACTGATTAGCCGATAGCAAACAAACCCAACCCAATATGCCCAGCCGATAGCTGACTTCATAATAGGCGCAACAATTAATTAACATATCACAGTTAATCAATTAATAGACAACAGTCTATCTATGCATCAATCTGATAACAGTTGCAACCCAAGTCAGTTACAACTAATAACACCCGTGAGTAACACATCCACTCACCTTGAGTTATCGAACTCCCACTCGGTGGTCTAATATTACTAAGCCTCGTCCTTTCCTGAGATCAGAATAAACTGAAATCAGTAACCAATTCATAAATATATATATCAACATATATTTTAAATCAACATAAATATATAGCAACACTTAGTCGGATTTCAAGGAAATCCGACACTTCCCTCGGATTTCACCCTTCGAACTACAATTATTGGATTTCACTCGTGGAACCCACCATCGGATTTCAACAATCGGATTTTCCAGAGTTCCGGATTTCGTCATCCTCTTCACTAAGAATCCGCCAACTTCATACTTTCACAATCCGATAACTTCAAAAACTCCATGAATCATATTACCAATTCATATAAACACTATCAAAACAACCACAAACATGTTTAAACATGCAAACATGTATCATAAACACGTTAACACCCAAGAACACCAAATCCGCCAAACCCATAAAGCAATTTCACATGTTCATAAACAAAACCCAGCATGCTCATCATGTTTCAAGAAGCATGGCAATAATCAAACAAGAATCAACAAACCTTATACTTGAGTTCACGAATTCAAATCACCAAATCCGCTTGATTCCTTCTTCCTTTCCTCTCGGCAGACACACAGCACACACACACAAGAACTTCAAAGTGAAGAAGGTTTAATGAAACCCACGTATTAATGTGTTGAAAACACAAGCAGGAGGTGTCACTCCTCAAAACTCGCAATAGCATGCGCGCACACACACACAACCGCACATGTATATATATATAAACCAATATATATATATATATATATTTTAAACCAACATATAATTAAATTAGTTAATCATTTGATTAAATATCAATTAAACAATTAATCAAATACTAATCATGTATAAACGTACCCAAGCCTACGAAACTGCTAGGCCCAAAATCAGGCTGTTACACACACGCACAAACTCTTTGAAACTACCGTATACTAAAGAGGCTTAACGGTCTAATTAGATATTAACCTTAACTTAATTTACCTTTAATCACCTTTAGTTTTCCTTTTAGTCATCCTTGGCCCTTAGGTTTTCATTTATTAAAAATCTTATGAAATAAGTATTACAAAACCCCAAACACGATCAACAACCATCTTTATTATTTACATCAATGATCTAACGTGTAAACGGATTATATCTATCTTATTAAATGTGTGTGAGTGTATATAATAATTTCTTTATTCACCGTGGTTGTTAATATATAATAAAAAATGCTCGAAGTGTGGTCGTTACAGTTCAGAAGATAAACTAAAGAACCCTAATGTTCTTGTTGTTCAATTGAAATCAAACACTCATTCAATCATAAACAAAACCCATTCAAGTAGATACAAAATCCATTCAAGCTGAAATCAAGATCCACAAAATTTAGAACACACCATGAACCCTAAATCAAGTAGGTACAAAAGCCAAGAATCATCAAACACACCATGAAACATAATCCATTCAACCAAAAACAAAACCCATTCAAGTAGATGCAAAACCCAAGAATCATCAAACACACCATGAACCCTTAATCGAGATCTAAAACACGAACACGATCGATTGTAACCCTAGATAGATTTCTAAAATCAAGATGAAATTGGACAAAATCGGACCTTGAGAGACAAATCAATATGAAGAATTGGTTGTAAATTGTAAACCCAAAACAAGATGAAGAATAGACTTGAAGGCGATTGTAGTTGGCTTCAAATCTTCACACCCCGAACCTGCTTCATCAAACCTTTGAGTACTTCAAATCGTCACACCCTAAACATGCTTTTAACATTTGTGTTTTGGGGTTAGATATGGAGAATGGGTTCTTAAAGGCGGTAGGGATGGTGGTCGACCTATAGTGCAAGGGGTGGTGGCCGGAAACACACAAATCGCACAAGGTGGTGGTCAGATCGAAATTGTTCTTAAAGGCGCGCTTCAGATTTCTTCATGTTTTTTGTAAGGTTTAAAATGACACTAGGGTTCTATGGTTCAACCCAATTTGATGATA
Source organism: Dittrichia graveolens (assembly GCA_038502395.1). Classification (NCBI taxonomy): domain Eukaryota; kingdom Viridiplantae; phylum Streptophyta; class Magnoliopsida; order Asterales; family Asteraceae; genus Dittrichia; species Dittrichia graveolens. Next base: position 97,298,597 of record JARJIL010000002.1, read on the forward strand.
TGAGCTCCAAACCCAGAACTTCATGTTTTTGAAAAATAAAAAAAATTCAAAATTCAAGTTAACTGGTTGATAACTAGTTTAAAAGGTAAATTTGTATACAATAATAAAATTTTGTAAGTTCGTTGTATTAATTTAAAAATATATATATATTGTATGCAATTATAGTTTAGCCAAAGTTCGTTACATTTTGTTATAGTTTGTATTTAGTTAAAACCTAGCTAAATCGTTTAAAAAAATAACAAAAACGAAATGAAGAGAATAAAACAAGATCAGAGGAATATAAGAAAAAAATAATAATTATAAAGTCATAAAATGAAAATAAAACTTAACGTTTCACCATTTACTTCATCTTGTTATTTGTAAGTCTACTTTTAAGATAAAACCATTGGGATTCTTAAAACTTGTATTATATTATTTCTTTTCCTCCAAAAGAATAATAAAATATTGATTTTTTTATTTTTAGATTCTTAACAACTTTTCCTTCGGCATTTATTTACTACAAGTTTGTATTTATATTACTATTTTAAACGATAGGATCGATCATTATTTTATTCGATTAATAAAAATAGATATCAAACTTATCGTTCTTCTTTGGGTATTTAATTATAAATCATCAGGAAAATGAAAAATTAAAAAAGAAAAAGACTGTCGGATATTTTAACAACAGAAGTTATATTAAGTTGGCTCTTATTATAATCTCGGGTAGTTGTTAGTCAAATATTTGAACTTAATTAAGGATAGTATATTTGCATTTAGTGCTACCTAAATATATCATTTGATTGTAATATGTTGGGACTTTTTTTTTTTTTTTTGAAGCAGAAAGGAGACTAATATATAAAAACCAAAATGTATACAAACCACGTCCTATACTCGATCTTTTCCTGTAAAACACCAAAAAAAGGATGGGGACGGGGATGAGGATTTCCCGAGTGACCAACGATAGGGACAGGACGGGACGGAGATTCCTCAAACTTAGAAACAGTGATGGGGATACATAAATACGAAAAAAATTCTTGTTTGAGCTTTTCCATACATATATATATATATATATACACACACATAATTTTTTAAAATCAAAATTTTCATATGAATATGCATTTTTATCAAATTTAAATTTCTTTCATTAATAAACATATCAATAAGATTGTTTTTTGTTTGAGCATATATGATCGTTTCATACGATTATTAAACATCGAGAACCTAAAATAAACTAATACAATTAAATGAATAGTATAATTTTTACAGAATCATCTATGAATGTATTATATTTGAAGCATTTTTTATAAACAAATATCATCTCTTTGAATGATAACATTATGTATATTTTAGACCGATTTAGTAAATATTTTATGTCTTTAATCTAGAAGATTATTAGTTTTTTGAAATGATTAAAATACTTGATTTTTTTTATGGTGGAATGATTTAAAGGAGTAAGTTGAATTTGTAATTTATAGTTTTGTATGAAAATTCTCATGTAAATTTTTTTTTTGGTAGCTGGAGAAAAATCCCCGATACCCAACAGGGATGAGGATGCAAGTCAATTCTCTGATAAGGATGGGGATTGACGGTGAGGTACAAGATGAGGATGAGGAGAGCGGTTAACGATACCCAGACCCCATTAACATCCGTAGATGGGATTGGAGATCTAGGGCTTGTGGGTAGAAGTTGAGATGATTTGGAGGAGCTTTCTTCAATGATCGCAAATCTTAATCTTTTTTCGGATAAGGTTGATTCTTGGAGGTGGAAACATCACGACTCTGCTTCACCGGAATTCGAGTGGAATAAGTGGGTGCCTATTAAAGTAAAGTATGTGCTCCGATGATACTTCTTGATAAACTTGCAACAAAAGGCCGGTAACATTGATTCTGTCAAGTGCTCTTCTTGCTCTGATCATAGGTCAGAATTTTCAACATTGTTTGTTGGATTGCATGTTATAAAAGATTTATTTGGCTCGGTGGGATTTTTAATGATACGTTAGTCCAAGATTTTCAATGGAGTTACATTACATATATGCCTCATCTCGATCTCTTTGGGTTATTTGGAATGGAGGGAGGTATCGTAGGATTCAGAATCCAAGAGGTGTTGTGTTTTCTATTTAATGTTGTAATGTTTCATTAGTATGTTTGGACAGACTTCTTCCTAGAGGTGTAAACGAGTCCTAGAGGTATAAACGAGTCGAGCTTTTATTAAGTAACTTGAGTTTGAGCTCGAGCTCAGCTCGTTTGAGTCGAACTTTATTGAGCTCGAGTTTAAGCCCACAAAACGCACTTGAATTATATAACGGATCGAGCTCAAATTTCATAGAGCTCGGCTTGAGTTCTTATCGAGTTTTTCAAGCCGTGTATAGTATATGTATACATGAGAGACTAATATTAAAATACATTAAAAATGAGTACTTATTGAATTAATTGTACATTCTATATGTACTATATAAAAACTAATTACTAAAAAATCATTAATTTTGGATGTATCTATATTTTGAATACAAGAGAGCCTTTGGCCTAAATGTATCAAGAAGTGTTAAGATATTTCTCCCTCTATAAAGTTGAGAGTTCAACTCTCGTTGTGAACATAGGTATTAGGTGAGTGCGTGTTTTTGTGATTTAAAAAAATCTATATTTTAAATGATTTGGTTTTTGAATTTAATTATTTTATATTATTTCAAGCTTTTCAAGCTAAGCTCGAGCTAATAATATAGTTTGTCGAGCCGAATTCAAGCTTCAAGTATAAAAGCTTATCGAGCTATAAAGCCAAGCTAAAACTTAACATAAATTTCTTAAATCAAGTTTGAGTTCAATTAGACTCGTTTGTATCCATGCTTCCTGTTTGTAGTTGGGATTTGTTTTTTTTATTTGCTGGTGCTTCTGCTTGAAGCTTTTTTACTTTTTAATATATAATTGATTTGATATTTTAAAATATTTTTTTCCATCATGTAAAATGATATTTTTTTGTAAGTAAATGACATGTTCCGATATGAATAATTGGATAATTACTGATAGAACCATAAATTCTGCCTAAAAATACATCTAAGAAATGATTAGACGCTTGACAAAAGAAAATTTAAGAATTTGCAAGAAAGAAAAAAAAACATATACGCGAGTCATGTGTGTAAAAAAAAAAAAAAGAATTAGTCATATCTTTATTATATTTTCTAGTCGTCTTCCTTTTTTTTTTTTTTTTTTTTGGGGGTAGGATACCGGTCTACGTTCAAATGTATAAAATAATAGTCAAGTCTACAAGGAAAATAGTATTCGGGCAAGTTTATAATATCATCCCTAGACTTGTCATAATCTTCAACTTTAGTGCAATGCCTTGGCTCTTTTTTTCAACAATTTTGATTCTAAATTATTTTAGAACTACACAAAACATTGATATAATAACAAATGTATTATTAATAATGTTTTTCTCTATTTTGAGGTTTCCTTAATAATGAATATTTTTTTATTTTTAATTTCATTGACCACCCAATATTGCTACCCTTCCAAATCAAGATGGGGGTGCTTGTCACCAATGGCACCATGCTTCTTATCCTTATTGAAAATCAAATTCAAATCCTTATCATAAACCTCTTATAAATTTGTATTGTAGAATAATACAAATCTTTATCATATTTTATATTACATTAATCGCTATTATGAGTATGAGAAATTTAAAAGGAACCCCTAATTAATCCTATCTCATTCATACAATCAAGTCAAGTAATCTAGTGGTGTTTCTTGTTTCTTCTTCAGTTAACTCTTTTTACTTCTTATAAATGTGGAAGTTATAACATAAGAGGAAGAGACTATTTGTTTTCTAAAACAAATAACGGGAATTAAAAGATATTTTTCTCTCTGCCTTTGGAAGAGGTGAGATTACCTCTAAATCTAATATTGAGGTTCCCAAAACTCAATCCCCACAACACATTGACTAACATGTAGTGAACAATCTACTACGACCATCGAATGTCGACATCATCGACCCTCCCCTCCAACATTGACCCCCCTTCAACATTATCCCTTTCTGACCATCATCCATCTCGTCCGTTCATCAAACTACGACTAGCTCACATCGAAGATCGCCTTTGACCATCAAACTTCAAGTCGTCGACATCGTCACTCTTGACCCACGGGAGATCAACGATCACCAACAATGACTAGGGTCTCGATTGATAAACTCCTCTAAAGTTGTTCTTGTTGATGTTTTGTTAAAGGGCAAATTACATGAAAATACAATAAACTTTGTCTTAGTTCCCATTGTATACAACCAACTTTAAAATTTTAAAAATAATACAATTAACTTTTATAGTCCTCTCATTGTATGCAAACAACTTTTTTATGTGCCTGTTGTTTAGTTACCATCGTATACAATGAACTTCCACATAACTTCCATACTATACAACAAGTTGCATACAACGTGCGGATTATGAAAGTTGCGTGTATTATTTTTAAGAAAATAAAGTTGATTGTATATAATGGTAACTAAGACAAAGTTCATTGTGTTTTAATACAATTTCCCCTTTGTTAAACTAATGTTGGGTTTATGGGGCTCATCGTTCCCTCAAGCCGGTCAAATCCGCGACTCTTAAACCCACCGCTCTTGTAACGGTACAGGAGCATCCCACATGGTGAGGCAAGAGGGATTCTTCCTCTTTATAAGGAGGGGGAATCTTACTCCTACCATATAACGTATTTTAAAACTGTGAGGAGCAACCCAAAGCGGACAATATCGTTGGTCGGTTCCCTAGTTGCGATCCTAACACTAGGTTTTTGATCTTAATGTGTTAAACTAAGGTTTCTAATTCTTCAACATGTTAAACTAGGGTTTCTATCTCTTCAATCTATTAAATTTCTACTAAATTTGTTCAAGGTGGTAACCTTGATTTCTTCAATCTGCTAGATTTTGTTCTAATTCTTCAATATTTGATCATATGTTCTTCTTTCTTTACAATTGGCAATGACACATACAATTAGGAAAAAGGGTCCTTTTTTTATCGACACAAAGTCACAAACTATCTTCTTTGCACGTTAAAAAGACTTTAGGACAACCTCTTTGATCACATATGAGATGGGGTAACAGATAAGATCGATATTTTTTTTTATCTAAAACAATGAATACCGCCTTATACTAAACCCTAATATATACTCTATTTAATAATATTAACATGCTTACAAAGTAAAAACCCCATGAATATATCTGTAAATTCACATTCGATTCCCTTATGTCGAATTTTCAGCCATGCCATGAAGTCATGAACCATAACTCATCCTACTCTTCCGTCACCAACTTTCTAATTGGTTAATTAGCTAGTAGGATAATAATTAATCTCATAAAATATCAAGATCATTTCTCTCCTAATTAATACTTGGGTGTTTTTGCTTCAACGAGGAGCCATTTCGTAGATTTTCAAGAACCAAACTTTAATTACTAACTCAAGAATGAAATATGAATGTGTTGGTAAAGAATTAAGTTAATTAAGGAATTGATTTGTAAGATTCTATTGTGACCTAATTAAACGATGTCACTTGTTTCTATTAGTTGTGATGGTGCTGAAACTTTAACTACAACTTATAGTTAATTGTATAATGATAACAAATCTATACACTTTAGGTGTTAGACATATATAGCACAATTAATGTGAATTAACCATATTTCTGATCTTTAAAAAAAACCACGTCGAGACTTTAATTAACACTTGTCATATGATGATAGTTTTACAGATTAACAAAACCTACCAATCTTAGCCGTTCAATTCCCCTTCCTTCAATTGGATTGCCCACCCATGAATTCCTTACATGCACCCTGTCACACTCAATCCCCCCACGTTCTTCATCCATGAATTCCATTATCCAAAATGAACGACTAAGATTAGTTCTCGCGAGTCTCGCAATAAAAACGGTTCTCAAATAAACCTTCCCCTATATATATATGTATGTATGTATGTATGGAGAGAGAGGGGGGATCTGGTAAGAACACATTTTAAGTAGAGAACGGTGAAAACACTTTAACACATTTTACATAAAAAGGGAAAGGTTAAGGACCTTTAAACTACCTACCCCAATCCCCCATTATCCTTATCCACATTTTCTTTTTTTTTACACTAGAGCTGCCCCAAAAGAAATCCTTTTGATATACTTCCAAAGTCTTAATAATCTTCTCAGGACCTTTACAAAGAGAGAAGAAATAGGAACCTAGACTCCTAGGGACCGATTTGCGTAGTGTTAGCCTCCCACCTGCAAATAGGGTATTAGCCTTTCGATTGGGTAATTTGATTGGAGTTTGCTGATGATAAGCAACTAACTATCACATTTATAAAGAAAGGATCCAAATGGTACTCCAAGATATGTGAACGGAAGTGTGGCAATCTTACAGTTATGTAAAGAGGCCATTGATTCTATTTCTAAAGTAGAAACACCAAAGCCTATAACGTCGTTTTTCCCAAAATTCACCTTAAGTTCGGAAGCTAGATGAAGACATCACAAAATTCAAATGAAGTTCCTTGCATTCATTTGAGACCATTCACCAATGAAATAGTATCATCGGCATATTGTAAATGTGAGAGTAAGGGGCCGAAGGAGGGAAGAGACACACAGTGGAACACACCTTTGTCAATAGCCTCATGCATCATGACATTTAGGAATTTAGTAGCTAATATGAACAGGTAAAGGACTAGGGGGTCACCTTGACGAATGCCCCGCTCAAGTTTAAATTCACTAAAGGGGGATCCGTTTATGAGGACCTATGATTTGGCCGAAAAAAAACAACCTTTGATCCATAATCGCTATTTGATTTCAAACCCTGTTTAATCCAAGAATGACCAATTAAGATTATCAAAGGCTTTTTCTATGTCAAATTTGAACACCATAACTTCTTTTATATATTTTTTTACCCATGAGATTACTTCACTAATAATGAGAGGCATATCTAAAATGTTCTGCTCTTTAATATAGACAGATTATTCTCTTCAATTACCGATCCAATCACAAATTTTAATTTGTTAACAAAAATGATTTTGTAGAGAGAATTAATTAAGCTAATGGGTCGAAAGTATGAAGAGAATTAATTAAGTTTGGCTAGTGAGTAGTTAAACATAACCTTTGGACCTTTTTTATAATTTCTATATTGCATTGCATATCGTTGGTCAAATTTGCCAACTATATTAATAGTAAAAGCTCTGCTTACGTGTCATGATTGACACGTGTCATCTACTAACTCGCCAGACGCCACTTTCTTAAGTAACAGTATGTTCCTCTAGCATCACCCAGCCCTATACATTCTACTACCCCAACGGTTTTTCCACGTTTCAAAATCCTCGACTCTTTCGCTCCCTAAATTTTTTCCGGTCAAATATCACCGATGGAAATCATCACCGCCGGCGATCTTCATATAAGATGACGACACTCTTCTCCGCCGTCATCTTTGTCGGAGTACTAATATCCTCCGTCATTCCATCACTCAATGCGCTCGGCGGCTCCGCCACCACCGTCTCTGTAAGCTACGGCGCCACTCCGACCGTCTGTGGCATCGTCGCCGGTCAACCTAGTCAACGAATCCAATGCTGGCGCAACGGAGAGGTATATTCTGTTTTCTCTAACATCTCCTTCGAGTCCATCGCCGGTGGCCGTGATGTATTTTGCGGCGTTAGGTCCGGCGGATCCACGCTCGTATGCTGGAATTCCACCTTAATTCCAAAAAGGCTCTACTACAACGAAACGGTACTGTTACGAAATTTAACAATAGGAGATTCTCAAATTTGTGCTACTACAAACAGTAGTAATCGGAATGTTTATTGTTGGAGGAACACTGATGGATTTGGGACTCAAAATCGCGAGTTTAGATCGATTTCATCAGGATTAGGGCTTACTTGTGGTATATTGTCAAACAACACCAGCGGAATAATCTGTTCTGGGACCAATTCAGCTCTGGCGAATTCTATTCAAGGTCACTTTAGTAATTTCCGATTGTTAACTATTGCTGTTGGTGGTTACCACGCCTGTGGAGTAAACTCTACTGGCTTTTTGATTTGTGGAGGTAATAACGATCATGGACAGCTTAACGTGCCAGATCATTCTCCATTTGAATTTAATGCACTCGCCCTTGGTGCGAATCATACTTGTGCACTGCGAAGATTAAATAACTCTGTAGTTTGTTGGGGCGATTCGGGAGCAGTTATGAATAATTACACAGGTAGGATTTCTTTTGAAAATATTGTTGCTGGTTTGGATTTTACATGTGGATTAACAACTAATGATTTCTCCCTAATTTGCTGGGGAGAAGGATGGCTTAGAAATAACTCGAATCCCCTAGGTTTTGAGCTCCCACTCGAAAAAATTCTTCCAGGTCCTTGTGTTCGATCTGATTGCAATTGTGGTATATATCCTGCATCTGGTTCGCTTTGTTCTGGTTATGGATCTATATGTAGACCTTGTGATATATATACCTTGGCTCCCCCGATTCCAGAATCGATACCACCAACAGGTAGTAATGCGCCACGGGCTTCACGATCAAAACGGTTAACAAGGGGTTTACTGGCATTTGCCATTGTTGGATCAGTAGGGGCAGTTGCTGGTATTTGTACTATAATTTACTGCTTGTGGACTGGCGTTTGTTTTGGCAACAAGAAGATACACAACTCTGTGCAACCCAGAATCAATGGCTCGAGTCAAAATGTTCCCCAACATACCAATGGTAGTCCAGTTTCAAGATCAGCCACTATCAGGAGGCAATTATCAAAAGGTTTTAGGCGACAAAGAAGCGGGACATCCTCAAAACCAGCTGAAAAAGAAGAGGAATTCACGTTTGCTGATCTTGCTCTAGCCACCAACAACTTTTCCCTCGAAAACAAGATTGGTGCAGGGAGTTTTGGTGTTGTTTATAAAGGCAAACTGTTAGATGGTCGTGATGTCGCCATTAAAAGAGGTGAGACGACTGATAAAACCAAGAAATTTCAAGAGAAAGAAAGCGCGTTTGATTCAGAATTGGCGTTCTTATCTCGACTTAACCACAAACACTTGGTCAGACTCGTGGGGTATTGTCAAGAAAGGGACGAGAGGCTCTTAGTGTATGACTACATGAAAAATGGAGCTCTCTTTGATCATTTACACGACAAAAACAACACCGAAAAGAGTAGCAGCTTGTTAAATTCTTGGAAAATGAGGATCAAGATTGCGTTAGATGCAGCTAGGGGTATCGAATACCTCCACAACTATGCAGTGCCCCCTATAATACATCGAGATATTAAATCATCCAACATTTTACTAGACGTGAATTGGGTTGCTCGAGTTTCTGATTTCGGTTTATCTCTAAGGGGTCCCGAGTCAGATCGTGAATACAGACCAACAAAGGCAGTAGGGACCGTTGGGTACATTGATCCAGAATACTATGGACTCAATGTACTAACCGCAAAAAGTGATGTCTATGGTCTTGGAGTTGTGCTGCTAGAGCTTTTAACAGGAAGAAGAGCAATATTTAGAAGCAACGACGTTAATGGTGGTGCACCGATTAGCTTGGTGGACTACGCGGTACCGATAATTATGGCTGGAGAATTGGAAAAGATACTAGATAAACGGGTGGGGCTGCCGGAGGTGAATGAGGCGGAGGCGGTGGAGTTGATGGCATACACAGCTTTACATTGTGTGAATTCAGAGGGTAGTTATAGACCAACGATGACAGATATCGTTGCTAACTTGGAGAGAGCTTTGGGACTATGCAGTGACAGCCATGGTAGCATTTCTAGTGGTATGTCAGTACCTTCAGATTAAAATTTTCTTTATTTATTTCATTTTATGGGTTTGATTTTTTGTTGTTAGTAATTTGCAATTGGATATATTTGTAAAGGCGTATATATGTTGGATGCAACAATTTGCAAGTTCCATTCTTTGAAGATCCTCACATGGTTAACTGTCAATAATGTTAATATTTTTTAATATCTAATAATGTGACATGAATTGGCAAATTCATCAATAAGCAGTACCTCTTTTTGTTATATTAATGATAAGTTTTATAACACGACTATTACCGAATTGAATTTTTATTGTCTGTCTGTTAAGATTATTCTCAGATATTTTTTTCAATTACGTATTATATGATTTTAATACTAAATTAGAAAAAGAAACAAAACCCAGCAAATCAAATTGAAGTCGAGTATTAGGTGAAAACCAATTCAGATCCAAAGTCTTCTTACCAGTAACCGACAGGTAGCAGTATTAGGTGTTATTAACTAAAGATTATGGATTCATTGCTTGTTAGAGACAAAAAGGTATAGAGCAGGTGGGTGATCCATCCATCCATATCCATATATATAATAAAAGATCCAAAGTGTCGTCGAATCCATATTTTTTTTATATAGTAGAATAATAAATAGAAAGAAGATATACATTTTTATAATAGATTTTATTTTAAGTTTTTATAACTCGTTGCAACTAAATACAAACTCATAACGAAGGCGTCTCATTTCCATCCATGTGATGTGACAAACTTTGACACGCTCCATCAATTTGACCGAAATTGCCGTGCTTAATTAAATTAGTATTTTAGCTATCTTGAAAAATATTTGTCACAGTTGCATATGATATAAATATACAATTAAAATGGTTCTTTACGCAAAAATTCCAGCATGTTCAGATCTTGTTATGCCAGGGATCAAAAGTAACTTTCAAAAAACATATTTTCTCATTCTCATAGGGTTTGTACCAACACATCTCACAAATATCCACATGTAAATCAGCTCCAACAAGTAACATATACATATACACACAACAACAAGGCTTCACCAACATGCCGAACAAACACAACAAACGCACAAGGAAACCCCAGTTTCATGCCCGAATTGCTATTGAAAACGAACTAAACAAAGTCGAAATGCATGAGTAGCTTTACCGAGTTGTACTTTTCTCCTTTATGGCTGTACAATGGAACGGATCGAATGCCTTTACGCAACTCTGAAATGGGTAAGCATGCTTGGCCACCAAAATCGTCCTTTTCTGACATGTCATACTCGTGAACTTCGATCCGAAGGATAGCCAGTTCAGGAACTGTTAACGGGAATTCAAATTCCTCGTTCCATGCTGGGATCCAATTATCCTCGATCGCCTTTGTTCTCTTCATTATAGTATCAGCAGGCACTCCAGCAATTCCAACCTACAGAGCCACATGTAGTGGTGAGCATGGGGTGGTTTTAAGCCCAAACCGAACCCAAATCATTAACTTCGGTTTTACAATTTTGAAAGCCAATGCTTTTGGCTTCTATTGGGTTCAGTTTTGGCAGGTTCGTTTCTCGGCCCAACAGGTCTATTTACTTTATCCAAATCTGTTTTGGGCCTTAAAATTGCTATTTTGGGCTATTAAATTTGCCATTTCTGGCACTTATACACTTTTCTAGCAACATTTTTCACATTTCAGCACTAAAACAAATTAAAGCAACATATTTCAGCATTTATTCAAAAGTTCCAGCAGTAAAATTACAATTTCCATTTTTCCAGCATTAAATACAATTTCCAGCAACAATGACCACTTTTCAAGCATCAAGTACAGTTTGTAACCAAACTTTCCAAGTTTCCATCACTAAATATAATTTCCAGCCCAAAAAATTAAAATATAAACATAACTTCTAGCGTATCAATATAATATATACCATAATTCTACTTAAAAGCAAATGTGTAAGGAATTTGGAAATTGCAATTTGGATAATGGGCCTGAACATGGGGCCGGCCCAAATGTCATAAGTTTGAATTAGATGTGTCAATTTCAACTCGTTACTTATAAGTTGGTGGTGTTAGGTTAAGTTTATCCTTAATGGGTCAAAAGAGTAAAAGTCCAAAAGTTAGCTTAAAAGGAAAAAGATTCAAGGGTTAAGAATCGCCCATAGTGTATGGTTAATGCATAAAGCCTCTTTAACTCGTTTTATTAAAAAAATTAGATAATTACTAAGATAACATATCTCTTTCCTCATATTTGAGATGCCAGCTATTTATTAAAAAGCTTATAAATTTCAGATAAAAAAAAATGTTTTGGGTCAACCCAATCCCACCCGTACTGTTTTGACTGGTTACCCAACTGCCCGAGTTTGCTACCTCTAGTTTGTAAGGTAGACACACTTTCTATTTGTGCAAAGTGTTCAAGTTACCATCACTTATTTGTCTATTGTCACTATTAAACATAGCATATAATATCAATTCTTATACTCGAGGTTTCTTACTACTCATTACTAAATGCCCTGTTTAGGTACTTTAACAAATAGTCAAAACACTTTCGTGAACCTATGTTTTCGGCAAAAAGATAAGGTTGTAACTAATACAGACAGCAAAAAGTTAGGAGTCACTGCATAAATATTTAGCAGCAATATCGGTGGCGTAGAACTAAAAGTCTATCAAATGATTGTTTTTGATTTATTTAGACCAACTTACGTATCAATTAAGCAGAATATGACGAGTATAAGGTCAACAAATGACTTTTATATAAGGTGTCTTACCCTAGTGTAGAAATCTGGAGGCGAGTATACATCGAAATGTGTATGTGAGAAATCATAATACCATCCTTCACCCATAAAAACAGTTACCTAAGAAGCACAAGATTGGATTAATTAGTTAAATTGTAACGAAGAGATTAATCGTTTCTGTTTCCTGGTCCCATTTACATGGTGTAAAGGAGAACCACATAAAACGAACGGAGGAAGTAGATATGAAAGAATTGATAGTAAAATTTCCATGAAAACCAAGTAAGTTGCTTATTTACCTTCAGTGTGATTTTGACAGGTAATGTAACTCTAGGATCAAAAATGGCGTCATTTTTCATCAAGATTTCAGGTTTTTTAACATATCCACAACCGCCATTGGCCTTGAACATTCCTTGCATTACCCAAAGCGATCTTCCATAGCCCTGACAATTAAAACATTGCTATTGTTTAGGACAACAAATTTGTTTTAGGAAAATGTCTCCAAACTCTAAAGAAACATGGATTCAGAATTTACAACATAAGGACGGATCAAATGGAGATCAAGAACCATGAGATGTCCTTTTACTAGAAAAAGAAATACACATCTACACCATCAAGAAGCACAACGATGATGTTCTGCACTGCTTGCAACTCGAAGGTACAGATGATGGCTTCAGTTAACTAGGAAAAATATCAACCATACATATATTTAGTTTTCTTTTTGATTCTTTAAGTTCAAAACATTAGTTAGGACTAATAAAATACAAAATCCTCTTCTAGTCTTTTCTATATGCAACGCAAAAACAATTGAAATGTGTGACAAGTCGACAACATCAGCAGCTACGGACATGTTTCAAATCCATGATTATGCCACATCAACTTTTCTCTCTCCTACACATTAAAACCCAAATTCATCCCAATCATGGACCTATTTAAGGTTTATAAACGGGTGCCACATGTTTATATACATACATTAGTGTGTGTTTATAATGCATTCAAATATATTCGCTTTTTAGACCAAACGTTCAATCGGCATCAATGTAGGACGTGTTAGACTAAAGTCCAAAAGCTATGCAACAACTAGAGCTGGCAAAACTCACCCATTCATCCAATTTTGGGTCCAATTGGACCAATTAATATAAATATTTGGATTAAATGGGCCTTGACTTTTTTTTCACGTGGGTTAAAATGGGCAATAAACAGAACCAAGTGCTGAACATATGGGTGATTTTGGGCTGCAAAGAAAAAAAGAAACGGGTCATAATGGGCAGGAAGAAAAAGGAGGACAGGTGTTATCGAGCGGTTGCAGTCTTCACGTAGACGGAATACGCCATATTCACCAAATCACCTCTTTCGTTCTTTCAATCTCTCATCGGTCGATTGAAGCCCAAAACTTGATTCATACAGCCTCAATTAGCTGATTGAGCCTCCGCCCTCACTGGATTGCAGATTTGAAGCCCTCGATTGAAGCTGATTTAGCCTCTGCCCTCGATAGATAGTCACTAGATTGAAGATTTGAAGCCGATTGAGCCTCTGGCCTCGACAGATATTCACTCGATTGAAGGTAACATTAATTTCATCTAAAATAGATAGAACTAAAATAGTAAAATTCTTTAGTTAGCGATTGAAATATGTTCCGATAATTCATGTATAAGTTACTGTAAGCATTGTAATCTGTTAGTGTAAGCAACAAAAAGGTATCACTCAAACAGGTTGTTTCCAAATCCTTGGCATATTATTCTTGCACACCATTATTCGATAGAATGTCCCAATGAATTTAGAAGTTAACATCTCATTATTGTTCTTGTCAATCTTATGATCTTATTCATATAAATCTGCTCATTATGTTTTCATATAAGTTAACTCTGCTGATTAAACTTTGCTCATTATGTTTTCATATAAGTCGTTTTGAGGATGTATGGGATTGCTTATACAAATTATGGAAGTGTTATTTTACCTACCCATAATTTGAAAAATGTTTTTATTCCTTTTATGTTTATATGTTATTAATCATTGAGTTTTTGTTTTTGTTTTTTTACATTTTTAGGTGAGGATGGAATGGAGGAAGAAGAAAAGAATGGGTTTGTATTTGATCTTATTTTATGGTATTTGAACTATATTTTTCATGGGTTATGTCTTGAGTGAGTTTTAGTATGCTTATAATTGGCTATTTATGGGATTTATTATGATATCTTCTTAATTGTAGTGAAAATCTAGTTAGTGTTAACTTTTCTTTTAAAACGGCCCATTTCGCCCCCAACCCAATTGATACCCTTTTCAAAATTACCCGATTTGACCCGGACCGATTTCGACCCGCTACCCAACCCGACCGTATTGCCACCTCTAGCCACAACCAATATTCTAGACATAAGGGTTCCTGCAAGTATTTGGCCTCTAGATTGCCACATTCTTCATATTATGATGTTTCATACTCCATAGATGTTATATTGGTTCTTGTGATACCTGATATGTTACTTTAACATAAATATTCTCTATGATCTATATCAATGCATATTTGAATATATGGCTCTAATGAAAACGTTCCTCAACATACGAGTCGTAGTCCGGTTTCACAGCCAACTACTACTATGTGCCAATTGTTGGGAGGTTTGAGGCGACAAAGAAGGGAGACTTCCTTAAAATAAATAGGTACATTAGTTATCCTAGCCACGAACGGTGTTCTTGAACCATATGCACATTAATTGCTTTATCTCTTGTCTCCCCTCTTTTAAGATTGGTGCACGTCAATGTCATGTATAAATCCAAAATATGAAACGGTAGTGAGGTCACCATCAAAAGAGCATAAACGAACTATAAACCAAAGAACTTTTGGAGAAAAAGAAACCCATTTGATTCAAAATTTAACTACAATAATATTATGTAAGGAAAAGTTGTTTGTCAATAGATAAAGATCATCTAATATGATATCCACTTCTTTGTCCAATTGTTTTGAAGATGTCTAGCTTCTTTGTTGCAGAAACCTTTTGACAATTGGTGAGTAATAGTAGCCGACCTTGACACAGACTACTTGTATGTTCAGGAGCATTTAGATTAGAGACAAGTATTATTCACATATGCCTTGATATAAATCATAAAAATATACATGTTAAATATAATGAATCACGTATGACGTATCACATCAACTAATATCTCTCACCATCACCATCGCTCTCTCACCTGCCCCCCGTCTTTCATCATATCTATCACATCTCAAACTGTCTCTCTCTCTCCTCTGTAAGACCACCACCACCAATGAAGATGAACACCCTTCTTGCTTT
This sequence comes from Dittrichia graveolens, assembly GCA_038502395.1. Classification (NCBI taxonomy): domain Eukaryota; kingdom Viridiplantae; phylum Streptophyta; class Magnoliopsida; order Asterales; family Asteraceae; genus Dittrichia; species Dittrichia graveolens. Next base: position 97,314,287 of record JARJIL010000002.1, read on the forward strand.
GGACTTGAAATCTCCATCATTGCCTGACCTTTGAAGATAGCATATCTGTGTTCAGCTTCAATTTTGTGTTCATCTTCGATGGCTATGGTTATGGTCTAGTTTCTAGAAACCTTTGAGCTCAGTTACTATTTGTCTTGACTCGGTTCGTTTAGGGTAGTGGTGGACTTTTCGGATGGTTGTGGTGGTGGTGGAGTTTTTAGACGGTGGTGGTGATGGGTCTTATAGTTATAGAGATAAAGAGAGAGTAGAGAGAGTGTAGGAGATAGAGAGAGAGAGAGTAGGAGATAGAGAGAGAGAGACTGGGAGATAGAGAGAGAACAGAGAGAGGCTAACAAATAGAAAGAGAGTTTGGGTATGGTGAAGGGGAGTGTAAAGGACTAAAGGCTACTTAATAAATATTATTAAAAATTGTTTTTTTGTGAAAAGACAAAAATACCCTATATAAAGACAAAACTAACGCCAATTTAAACTGCAAGTTAGTTAAAGGACTAACATTGTGACAAATTGGCAAATTCAAGGACCATCTCAATAATTTTTTAAAATAAAGGACTAAATCGGTGACTTTTAGCAAACCACAGGACCAAATCAGTAATTTACTCTTTTCAAAATTCTATAACCTTAACAAGAAACATAGGTTTCCTAATCTGATACAACATCCTTACCTGCCATCTAGTCAATAGACTTTCTACATATAGCATGATAAAATAATCTTATATCTAATGGTTACCATAAACTAATTTGCAAAGATATCATAGTGCAAAAGGTAATACTCATTGTCACTTAACAAACAAGGAGATCAGGTCAAAAGTTCAAATCATATGACATTCTAATTGATACAATTCATCAAGCAATCAATTCAACTCCTCTCTCAATCTTGTGTACTGCACGATTTTTATACATTTTGGGCACTTAGTATTAAAATCACTAATGACTAAAATTTTCTTTTTTAAATCACAAGTATAGCCCCCTTTATATAGGTCCTTTATTTTATAACCGTATGATCAATATTAAAATAATCTAATGGTTACCATCTATACTTTGAAATTCTTTACTTTAATGTTCCACACTTCAAGTTTTTCATGTTTAAGATCTTTCTAGTGTTTTTCTAAAAGCCTTGAATTGTCTTGAAGAAGCTTGAATTGTGTAGCAGCATAGAATCATGGCTTAACTATAAAGAACATTGCCTTAAACTTGATGGGTTATAACAAGTCGGTATTTTATTACAAGGAAAAAAAAGAAGAAAGTCGCTATAGAAACTTAACATGACAAAATAAAAATTTAGACCAAACTTTTAAATGATACAAGACTTGAATAATTATTTGGGGAAATAAATAATATATGATACAGACTTTAGGAGAATAATCCATTGATTTTTAGAGACGCTTGACACCAGAATCTACAATGGGGATACCAAAAGCCTAAAACACTTGATAAAATAAAAATAAGACATGATAATTATGGGTGGTTAGAACAAGGAAGGCCCTAACTAGTACATAGATTTTATTTTCTAATTTTCTAAGTATAATCTATATATGTGGAGGTCGATAAACAAGAAGCTCCTACTTCTAAATTTTATAAACATCTAATGACCCATTTACTTATGTATTGTGTCAATTAGGGTTGTGTTTCATCTCTCAAAAACTTTATATAAAAAGAGAATGGGGTCAAACAAGCCAAACGGGTCAAATCTCAGCCATAGTCATACGACCTCCTAAATTGATCTTATTAAAAGATTTGGTTTGTTATTCTAATAAATATTTTTTTTGTAGTCATTAACTAATGCATTAGTTATATATTAAAAAATTTAATAATAATGGACAAAAAGTGTTTGCAAGTCAATTCAACCTAACCCTTCCATATAAACCGTACTTAAAAATGACTTGTTTCGACAAAATCCTTCACACAACCCGATCGACCAGCCAATTTAGCCAACTCTAATCTAATGTAAAACGGACAACACTCATGACTCAACAGTAGGGGTGAAGCCACTGTGATTGCACAATAAGTAGAGAAAATCAAGTGCAAATGAACCCACAAGCATAAGCAAACAAAGAAACACAACTTAACTTAAGAAATCCATTAAAAGATTTTAGAAGACGAACAAACTTTAATGAACTAGATGTCTAACCTGCATATTAAATGCTACCATCTGAGCTCCATGCATCCACCCAATCAGTGGGTTATAGTTAGACGAGTCAAACCGTACTCCCTTAGGATACACTCTCAGAATATTCCTCTGAGTAAACCTAAAGCCAAGTTGCTTCTTAGCACATTTTTGTAAATAAAAACAATTGTTCATGAAAATTTTAGTATACCTGACAATCTGTGGCCCATGAGTTTTTGCTGCTTTCTCAAGCTCTTGCTCACTCAAACTCAGACGTCTGACTTTATCAGGGTCAACTCTCAGCCAATCATCTAAACCACCCTTCCCCTTTCCAGCATGAATAGCAATCAAATTTCTATATTCAGGGGCACAATTGTCATCTTGAAGATCTTCCTCTTCATCATCTTCTTCAAAATCATCCTGCAAGAAGACAGTCAGATGGCAAGGAACCCAGTTTTCATAAAGCATATTGTAATTAAGTACCTTATATTCAGCAGTACTCCTGGATTTAAAGTTAGGAATTTCACCACCCCAAGCTTCTGCAGATGGATCACTCTCATGTTGTGAACCATTTCCACTTACCTTAGTTTCTTTCGCTTTAAGGTATTCTTTAGGAGGTTTAGTAGATATTAGAATTCTTCTTTTCAGAGATTCTGGAGATCGAAATTCCGAAAAACCTTCTTCTTCAGGAACAAACAGCATCGGCCCAAATGTTTCAGTAACCATCTGCAATTTAATCACAGTGGAAAAAATTAAATCATGAATGTTTACCTGTTAGGAGAAAAATATGATTCCTTAATAGATTATTAATATTAAAAACAAAGGCGAAATTACTAACCTTAGCCACTTTAGCCTGAAGATCTGTGGTAAGGTGGTCTTCTAGGGTAATAACTACAGGATACTCAGATACATCGAAAGCATGTTTCTTGATAGACGTTAAACATTTGATCAGTTCAACCGGGGTGGTCAATGTCCTATAGAACACAACCAAGAGTCAATGACAATGTCTCATACGTCAAACAATTTTTTGTTCGGTGTAACAACATAATTGCTTTATAATATCAAAACAAAGAACCACACTCAGCCCCCTCATAAAAGTAACAAATATTTAGACGCCAATCAATCACACTACTGTCTGTTCGATTTGACTGCAGAAACTACAAGATAAACTAAATGTGGCTTCATTGAATACTAAGCTAGGGATTGCAAAAGCCAAAAACATTCTCAAACACACTAATTGACAAAAAGGAGACATGGAAAACATGAATTAATAATTCTCAACATCAAGTTTTAGCTACTGAAAAATATATGCACTTTGTCAGTGTAACCTGAATGCATTAATATATGGAAATAAATCCAGTTGGGCTTATTTCTAACAGCAGTACAAAGGTGCATGTGTATCCGACATTTGTTAGAAAACGAGTTTAACAAACACCCATCATACCTTCCATGAAGAACATGCACATCATCCTTGGTCGAGTTAGGCCATATGTCCAACTCAATGACTCTCACACCTCTCCCCAATGCTTTAACTATTGGAACATCACTACAGTCGCTGCTCAGTTGGTTCCCAGTTAGATAAGAATTGTGACCAGTGAATATAAAATAGTGAGACATTGGAAGAGTCATATCATGATGAACCTGAAATATTACAACATATTATTACAATACAGATTGGGGGAAAACATCATCTGGAATTTAGGATTTACTTACTCAAAATGAAACTTTATCCATTGGCAAGCATTCAAGCAAGTAACAGTGTGTTTTACAACTTATGTCAACATAATTCCTAGAAATTCTCCACTCAATCATTCTTACTTACCGTATTCATTCGTCAGTGCCAATCAAGTATGCTAATCTGATCGATCTCCCTTATTTTCTCCCTAAACACAATACATTACTCTATCATTTCGACATTGAAGTCGTCAATTGTTTTTTGGGAAGTTCGTATGAGTTGTGAAAGGGAAGAATCAGAAAGCGAAAAGTATATATTTCTAATTTTAGAAACAAGACTAGAATCTGGGACTAAATCTAGGGTAAGCTAAGTTTGGAATCAAAATTAACAGCAATGAAATTACGAATTACCTTACTATCAGGATCATGTGCAGGATTAGAATCGCCAAACAGGTACTTGAAGAACGTCTCAAGATTAAAACCCTTGCGATGGAAGATATGAGCAGTAGTATTCATAATCGCGTGAGCATCTTCCACTGTAGCTTTCTCTTGTTTCTGAACCTCAACTAGGAACCGCTGAAGGTGATCAGCGGTCATGATGCCTTTATCGGAGTACTTGTCGAACAGAACCTTGATCGGCTCTGGAGCTTCAGCGGCGGCCAGCCGGAACCTCCGTCGGAAGCAGCAACACACTTTATAGGTCTGCTTAGACATTTTGGTTAATCGTTAAAGAAAAATTGAGAAAAATAATGAAGATTTATAGCAGGATTTTCAATTTTGCTTCAACGGATGGGAAGGTATGGATTGTGATCATTTGTATTATTCAATCAGGTTTAAAACAGCGAGGCAGTGGATATGCATATGGCGGGCCCCGGTGTGTATTACCATTACTGTTGTGGACTTGTGGCTGACTGGCTGATGTTGGATCCATTGACGCTCACGGGACGCGAATGGAACGCGGCACACATCAACATATCCGTTTTTTCGTCTAAAACTTAGGGGGTGTTTGTTACTTACAATAATCATTCATCCGTCTCCACTTTAGTGACATAATTATTGTATATATTTACATCATGGTAGAGATTAAGAAAATTAAAGTAAAAAAGGTAAAAGAGATTATTATTTGATCATTTTTCGGTATATATATCAACTGATAATTGTTAGTTCATCATCTTTATTGATTAAAACTAGTTCTTCATCAATTTCTTTTTAATGAATCCAACATATTCATCACCTTTTAGATGAAAGCATTTTGTTCATCAACAAATTATTTCAAAATTTTGTTTTCAAAATCTGTATTTGAAATAAAAAAGAAATTGATGAAGAACTAGTTTTAATCAATAAAGATGATGAACTAACGATTATCAGTTGATATATATACCGAAAATGATCAAATAATCATCCATTTTACACTTTTTACTTTAATTTTTTTTTTATTTGATCTCATCCCTTTATATCCATTAGTTATACGTTATCCACTCGGATAGGAGAATGTTTAATATAGTTTATATTTAATTTATAGTTTTAAAGGACTAATTTTAGCCTTTGAATTAATGACATCGATGGTTCAGATTGCATTTTAAAAATTTGAGCGTGTGACATTTTCATAATTCACATGTAATGCTTTTACAAATCACATGTGATTGTATACCGAATCACCTACGATTGAATATTAAAATTTTAGGAGTATGTTTTTTACATGGATTTTATTGAAAATAACTCTTCGATGATTAATATAATATGTCAATTCGTTTTTTATTTTTTCTCTTGATTTTAACACTTGTGTTAGTATAATGAATATAAGATTCAATAGAAAAATATAATAAAACATCTCTAACTAATACATGTATGAGGAAATGAGTCGAATCAATATCAAGCGCTCGAGCTTAGCTTGATCGTTTTTGGTTAAATTAGAACTTAACTTGATAGCTAGACAAGCTTCAAAGTTAATTCAAGATCATCTTAAAGTCAAAATGTCGTAAATGTTTTTAGAAAAATATAAAAATAATAAAATTCAATAATAATACCATTCATAAATTCTAGCTAATATATAGTTATGTACGGATATATAACTTAACTTTCAAATAGGAGCTCGAGTTGGACTCTTATAAACTCGAGTTTGACTTATTATGTAATTTCTGCTCATTATTAGGCTCGAACTTGATTAAATTTAATCTGAGCAAGCTTTTATGAACTCAAGTATAATTTGTCATATATCTCCAAATCATGCTATTTTTCTATTTGGCTTATACATAAGGGGAGATGAACAGAGTGAGTACAGGCCCTCATCCTAAGACATCCTTAGGTAGATAATGAGAAAGCCATTGTGGTAAATAGGAGCAAAGCAAGGGAAAGAGAGGCAAGTGATGCCAAGGGTAATTTCATACCTATACATGCAAAGGTTATATAAGTATGTCTTTGTTACTCTTACATAAAAGCATAAAATTTAACTAACAATGTAGAGTATTATAAAAGGTAACGTGAATTAAAATACAATTGAATTTATGTAAATTCTTATTGTATTCAACAAACTATGATTTTTCAATATTAATATTATAAAATTTCTAAATATATAATTTAATTAAAAACCCAAAAACTTACATGTTCTTGTAGGTATCAAATGTTCTTGAAAGTATTATGTGTTCTTGAAGCTTTGTTACTATCGACAATCAACTATGACCATTGGACATCATCATAACATTACGTTCTTGAATAATTTTTTGAAGAAAAGTAAAAGAAAAAAAAAAGGGCAAAGATAGATTTTACAAGTCGTCTAGTTTTCTTTAGAAGGGATGGAGGGAATATATTACCCAAAAACTCCCTCTTCATAAATGAAATGTTTACGAAGGAAAGAAGAATACCTTCATTTTCTTAATTAGTATTTTCTTTTAACTCAAGAACATAAATTAGATATTTCCTTCTTATTTTTTTTTCTTTCCCTTAACATTCCTTCTCTTCCCTAACCATCATAAAAAAATATGAGAACATAAAGTAAGCCTTAAACTCGGCACCATTACCACTCCCTTCGTCACCCCAGAATCATGTCTTGTCTTCAACAATAAATTGTATTCAGAACAAATCAACACAAATCTCTACCCACTAAACCAAGACATCGCCACCCAAATCAAATCACCGTAGCCTTGATCAAATATCTATACTACTATATAAAATATTTAACATTCTCTCTCCTCTTAAATTTTAAGAATTCTTAAAATTCAATTAATATAAAATCTTGACCCTTCATTTAATCTAAATTAATCTCATACACTCAATCTTTAACTATTTTATTATCTCCTAATTTACTTTAACTTTATTCAAAATATATACTCTCTTACTAACACAATTATCCACTCACATCAACATAATTTTTAAAATCTTATTAACTCTTCTTTTTATTTCATCAATATAAATCTTTTTTCTTATTTTATTGTCTTTTAGAATTTATTTCTAAAATTAATAAAATAGTTAAATGTAAATAAAAGAAAATTTGAAAAAAACCGAACATGTTGCTGTAGAGAACTTTTTCGTAACATTGACTCGCGCGAATAACATATCATTGCATTCTTGAAAGCGAAATATTGCAAACCAAAAACTATTTACCGCCGCAGCATTGCGCGGATATGATGCTAGTTTAAATTAAAGCATCATCACCCGAAATCCCTAACAAAAGATCTAACCATTAATGCAACCCAAATATAAAACCACACTTATAAAAATCTAATGCCTACACATACCTTACATGGGACCTATGGAAGAAACCTAAATCAAACTTTTACTAGTTTGAAAATAACCATAACCGGAGATCTAACTAGAGAATCAGAGAGGGTGTGTGTGTAAGTGAGCACGTATAAAGAGAGAAATGGAGGATTCATGGTTGTAGTGTTTTGGCCTCAAGGGTTTGGAGTAGGTGCGGTTTGTGCTTGGAATCAAGGTCACATGATTATGGAGTTGGAAGAGTGTTAACGTGTGCGCTATTTTTAAACTCTTTACATATAGAAATTGTTTTTTTACACTTATGGAGTGTTTGTTTTAGATTATTTTATGTGCTTTTTAGCTTATTAGCTTATTTTATGAATTTATAAAAAATTGGTGTTCGACTTAGCTTATAAGCTTATTTTTAGTAAAAATAAGTAAATTTTGATAAGCCAAATGCAAATAACTTTTTTTTCTCCACATGAGTTTATCTTTGTACATTTACATATATACCCTTGTCTTTCATCATTTTCCCAACACCTTCTCTTCCTCAAATGTAAGTATGTCTTTTTTAGTCATTTTACAATAATAAGCTAAGTTAAACACTTTTTTAAAAGAAATTTATTAGCTTATAAGTTATAAGTTAATCTAAACACTTTTTTCATTAATAAGCTTAAGCTAAAAAAAATAAGCTTACTCAAACGCCGCCTAAGAACCATAAGAAACACAAAAACTGAAAAAAAAATACAATAGTAGGTTTTAGCAAATTTGTTGTATTTAAGGATAAACAAATATTATACCGTCTACAATGATAATTTAAATATAGGTTATTAGTTTTTGGTAAAATTTGCCATCTTTTAATACTAATAAAAGACTAACATTAATCAAATCTATTAGACAATCCTAACCATTGATTTAGATGGAAAAAATTTAACTATCAAATTTGAATCATCTATTTTGTTAAAAATTAAAATTCAATTTTAATTTTTCTTGGTCAACAACTAATTACATTATTTCTATCTTTTAAACTTTTAAAATATTTATCTATATTGGTGTGACGGTGCAACTGCCGCCTGCCAAGTGTGAGTATAGTGGTGAAGGTCGGAAAGTATGAGTACGATAGTGAGGGTCAAGGGATGTGAGTAAGGTGACGACACTTCAGAACAAACAGTCAGAAACTTTGAGTAAGGTGGAGACAGTTAGGGAAATTGAGGTTGGTGACATTTATGAGTTTAAGGTCGCCGGTAATTCTGCTTGAAGATTAAGGTTTGTTAACGATAATTTCTTTGGAGTTTGATATTTTATAGTTTTAAGATGCTTTCGAATGTATATTGATCCCTTATTTGTTTAGAGATTTTAAAATGTTTTCCGATTTTAATGAAAAAACACCATCTATATCTGAAAAGCTATTACTAAATTAGATTAAGATGTAATAAGATATTTTCAAACAAAAAAACAAACAAACACTAGTATTTATAGGAAGAGGATTCAACTATCAGACCTTCTTAGCTAGACTGAGATTGTTTGGACGAAGTAACGAGTGATAGTGATCACATTATCACATAATATTATGTTAACATAACACTAAACCTCTACAAAATAACACCATCACACCAACTTTATAAAAGACAACAATATTAATAGGTAACAACAATTTTAATTTGAAAGTAAAAATTACTACAGTAAAGATATAAAAAAATAGAAAATACAACAATCCAAATATTAAATAATCAATAATTAAGGTAACTATAGAAAATCTAACGTAGAAAAATGTTTTCATGGGAAAAAAAGGTTATTGGTAATCGTCAAATACATCAGGTACATAATGAAGGTTTCGAGCACCAAAAGGCTTTGGTATAGTAGTATCTAATGTTTAATATAATCTTAAGATTCTGGTTTAAGCTCATAGTGATTAGTGGATAAGGTGTATATTTGAGAGTAAGATTAGAAAGTATGTGTTTATAGCTTTACAAAAAAGAATAAATGATGACTAACACCTTCACAATTTCTTGTAAGTCATGAGATTGAGACCGCTTACGTACCTTGTGTCGAAAAGAAGTAGTCGTACTTGATACGAAGAACCTCTCTCACAAGTTGAAAATCTAGAATGTGGTGTTAATCGGTGAAGCCAAACTAAGACGACGAAAAAACGGTTTAGTTTTAGGGTAAATTATATTGATGGAGTGTTGTCAACTCATGAATTTTTACATACATAAACTTAGTTATAAATATCTATATTAGAAATTTGATTATCCAATCAATTGCAAACGACAATTACTCACATGAATTATTTTTAGAAGATAACAAATTTGAATTATATAATTTAAAAGTCAAAATAAAATTTCAATTTGACTATTTAAAGTTAAAATTGAGTTTTAGTTTTTTTAAAAAAATGATTAGAATTTAATTCTAACTAAATAAATTGTTAGGATTCTATAGCTAAATTGATGAAGATTAGTCTTTTATTAACATTAGAAGATTAGTTTAAGGTTACTTATTTACTTGGTGATTCTTTTATTTATGAAATTGATTCATCTACGGAAGATATAATCTCTTGAAGATATGCTACAAATTAATAAAACATATATATTCTTTCGATAAATCAATTTTATAAGTAAAAAAAACCATCTTTTTTATTATAAACGTTTTTAAAAAAATTATAAATTTCGAGCTTAAAAGTTAAAACCTCATCGAATGAAATGTGAAAAGGTATATAATGTACATCTTATGTAGCGGTTCATAACACCCGTGTGATATTACACGTACGTAACTTCTTCAAAAAAATTAGAGAAAATAGATAAATAAATAAAAAGATTTAACAAAGACTAAGAAGACACCAAAGTCAATTTTATCAAAAAATAAAAATAAAAGATAATAATAAAAATAAAGCAAACCATTATTGTAAAGTGACAACTGTCCTTTTCGTATACCATCCATGCTCACGTTCAAAAGCTTATACTATAAAAAATTATAATTTTAAAATAAATCATAAATACAAAAAAACACATTCGTCGACAAAGAACTAAAGAAGCTTATTTTTTTACCACAATAATAAAGTTGAATATCCCTCAAGACACTTGCATCAGTTTGGATTATGACGAATTTAACTAGTCAAGTTTAGACCGAGTCCGGTTCAGTTAGGTTTATTAAGGTCGAGTTCGACAAATTTCAAGCTCAACTCGTTTAAGATTTATTAAGTTTAGTCATAACACTTATAGACTTGGATGATATAATTCTGATCAAAACTCATCTAGGCTAAAGTTTGTGCTTGCTCGTTAATGAGCTCATTTTCCATAAATGAGTCACACAAGTTATATTTGTAGCCATAGAAATAACCTTTTTGGGGTGTAATACAAACGGAATAACAACACACCATATATATAATTTTAGAGCTTAATAATTTAAGTGATCTTTAAGTGTAAAAAAAATTAAATTGAGTGTTGTTAATAACATAGATGATTTATCCCTATTATGTGGAATGTATAAATTGTAAGATACATTTGTTGTGGGGAGTGTATTGCCAAAGGGGTAAGAATTCACTTTCTAGGATGGAAATCACTTTCTAGGATGTTTTTGGATTGCGTATGGAAATCACTTTCTAGGATTAATTATCTGACCCATATTTCAGTATCATAAATATTAACAGGGATAATCCTAAGATCTTTGTTTGGTAACTTATATCAAAATTCGAGTTAATTTATTCTATTTATAGTCACCCAAAAACGTGGTTGTTTTGGTATGAATAACCGTCAAAGTTGATTACAATTATTCAACAGGTACCTATTGTTAGACAAATATTATGAAATTGGTTAGCATTATCAGAAAGTGCTAAATAGATTCAACATGATCTGATCAAATAGAGTTAGTTGCAACCCTGATGCTCATTGATAAGTTTTAGAGCGCTGAAGTCAACTTAGCTTCCGCAGCAATGTTGAAGCCCACTTGGAGTGCAACCCTCTTTGACGCTAATTGATTTAAGTTTAGGACTGCGGGCTGCAGCTAAGATCTAAAAGAGTATGTTCTCCGTATTACCTAACTCATTTACCAGGTTTAACGAAATCTTTTACATTTCCCTTATAAAAAATACTAACACCATTTATCAATTGGGTTTAACAATATAATTAGTTATTAAATATTATTACAACAATCATTAGAAAATAATAAAGTTGGAATTTCATTATATTTATTTCTCCATGTGAAAAGTAGAAAATGATATTCCAACCATACATTTGAAAATAAAGTGAATATACATTATGAAATATTATAAATAAATATACTTTGACTTTATAATGCTAAGAAAGTAATTATTTAAGAACCTATCAAAATAATTGCTCCGTTGGCATATGGAATATGCGCTCTATGCCAGCTATGCTTTTTCTAAATATTTTTTTAATCAAACGAAAATGAACTAACTACTTTATTCTATGCTTCATATAATTTTTATAATTTGGGTTAAGATGAATGTTCTAAAACCCGGAACGATCTGGCCAGTTTGACCGGTTGATGCGTGACCCGATAAGGAGACCTGGTCAATATACACTGGGTTTTTTGTGATTTCTAGCCCGCATCAACCCGCTCGGGTTTATGATTGAACTGGTTGACCCGGGTTGATTGGACCGCTTTGACCCGTTTTCATTTTTTTATTTTTTTAAAACATAAAAGCCCAGCGATCCACTTACCTCGACAGTCGACACTTTGAAACCCCCACTTGACAGAAACCCTAAAAACAAGTTGTGAACCCCTCTTGACAATTGACAGCAGCTCCGTCCTCTGTTATCTCCAAACGGCGTGAAACGGCAATTCATATCCGACATACGACTATCCTTCGAACAGAAACCTCCATTGAGTTTACGTAACTCTCAATAGAATTTTCATTTTAGTTAAACCCTCTTGACAGAATTTTCAATTTAATTAACTTCTTAAATGCTTGATAGATTATTTAATTTCTTGATATATTAGTAGTTCTTTCCAAGTTTATATACACACATATATATATACACACATGCAATATATATTGTCAAAAATTAAACTTCTAGAAACTGAGTTGACCCGCGACCCGGTAAGTAGATCGGGTCAATTAAAACTCGGTTTTTAAAACATTGGTTAAGATTCTCTTATGTTGTGGTCAAACATGACCCATCATGTTCTCTCACATACATGAGAACGAGTCCCTTATTTTAAGTCAATAACGGGTCCCTTCGTAAGTCCCACGCTAATGTTTGTGAGAGAGCATGATGGATCATGTTTAACCAAGCATTAGAGGATCTTAACTCCTCTTGATACATTCTAAAATTGGCTATTGTTTTTAAATCTACCAACATCCTTTCAGATTTCAATCTAAGGGGGTGTTTGGTAGAGAGAAAAGAAATAGGAAGAATTGGTTTCTCTTGTTTGAAAGAAATGGTTATAGTTTTGGGAGGAGAAATGGTTTCTCCACCATTTCCATTTCTCCCTTTCATTTGTATTTTCATTTCTCTTCAAATTGTGGAGAAATGGAGAGAAATAACAACCAATGTCTACTCATCATTGTCGATGTCCGGTTGCGATGTGTTTTCGACATTTTTAATCATCATCGTCGACGTCCGGCAAGGCAGCCAACGCCGCAACCGCCGTCCGGCAACTTGAGCCACCATTTCTCTGTTTCATTTCTTTCCTGATACCAAACAATGAAATCAATTCCAATTCTCCACACATTTCTATTTCTCCCAATTTCCAATTCTCCGCTATTTCCATTTCCATTTCTCCTAATTTCTTTTCTCTCTACCAAACACACCCTAATGATAATCTAAATTTCAAGAAATGATCTCAACAACAATCCTAAAAGATTTCCAACTTTGCATTTATACAAATCTTGTGACTCAAATTCTGTTCTGTACAATGATAAATTTTTGAAAAAGTTTCCATTTTTGCCAAGAAGATAGCAACCTCTATACAAAAACAAGATCCACAAAGATCACTGTGATTTGTGTTTATACAAAGAGAAACCGCATAAGAAGCTTTACAGATTTAAATTTCTCTCCCTTCTTGTTATGAAGTGGAACGACACGAATCCCGGGTCTCAATTCCGAGACAGGCAAACATGTTTGACCAGCAAAGTCATCTTTGTCTACATCGTATTCTTGTACAACGATCTCAAGTAAAGCTAGCTCGGGGACTCTCAACGGGAATGTGAACTCTTCATTCCATACGGGTGTCCAGTCATCTCCGATTACTCTGGTTCTCTTCTTGGCTACATCAGCCGACACTCCGGCCATATAAATCTATTGATCCCACTCTACTGTTAGATATTGTGGAGCTTGTTTAGATGACTTCAGTCCTATTTCAGTATTTCATATCGGAAATCCCTGCTCAACGGGTGCTTGGATATACGTTGTGAAATTAATTATCTGATTATTGCAACTTCAGTTCTTAATGTTTGGACACATAATGAATTATCTTATTGATTTCAACTTGAAGCAAAAAAAATAAAATAAAATAAACCGTGATTATTTAACAGTAAATGGAGCTAACTGTTACCCTTTCTTTTAACCATACACTGAGATTTTTATTCCCATTTTGGAAAGTGTCTTTTTTTCGTCATTTTACTTATTAATTTCATTAAATAATAAGAATTTGTCAAACAATCAAACATCTCATTATTTGATTATAACAACTTTAAACAGCAAAACCACATTAAAACACTATTTCTCTATGGTCCATATTATCACAACTAATTATCGAATAACTATTCAGCGTCACATAATCATTTCAAAACGCACATCCAAACACTACTTCAAAGATAGGGCCCTCTACTTAAGAGGACCGATACTCTTTTGGAGGTGGGGGATAAGAGCCCTCACCCGTTTCCAAGCTCGATATTTAAAACTTCTTATCTGAATTTGAATTTGAACTCGACTTAATAGATATGACCTTAAAGGTTATAGCCTTATAGGTCGGTCCCCCCCTCCCTCCCCCAAACCGCAACCCCAAAAAGAAAAAAAAAGTTATTGTTTTAGGTGTTTTCCAGTTACTAACCTTTGTGTAGAAATCTGGTGGTGAGAATGCATCAAAGTGAGTCTGGCTAAAATCCAAACGCCAGCCATCGCCCATATACACTTTCACCTGATAAATCAAAACATGTAATTATGAGGGGTGGGTAAGGAGGTGGTCATGAGATCCAAGAGAACAAACAGAATGACTTATTTGACCTTCAAAGTTTTCTTCACTGGTAATGTTGCTTTCAGGTCAAATACTTCGCCATTAGGACCCTTGCTCATAAGAAACTCGGGCTTTTTAACATAACCACACCCTCCATTCGACTTGAACATCCCATGCATCATCCAAAGTGATCTCCCATACCCCTAATTACAATATAAATATTAGCTAAGAACAAAACAAGATAGTGAAAAATGAAAAACCACTCACCTGCATATTGAAGGCAACCATTTGAGCGCCATGCATCCATGCAGTAAGCGGTCTAAAGTTTGTAGAGGTGACCCGTGTTCCCTTTGGGAACACCCGAAGAATATACTTTTGAGTGAATCTAGATGCAAATGAACCCTTGTTTAGTCTCAAAGAGAAGAACTGATCCCTTGCTTTCACTTTAAATGTCAAATTTCTATTTAACAAAAAGGCTAATTGTCCTTAGAGAAAAATCAACATGTAATGACATTATGAACTTATAACGCGATTTCTTAAATGTTGATCTAGAAAGTAAGTTCCCTAAAGTAGAATTTGACTCAAATTATGCTGCTTTTACATGCGATTAGCCCTTAAAAATCCATAATTATTATTTATCCTTTTAGAGTTTTGACATCAATTCTATTTACCTTTATCATGTTATTATCGCTTTCTATCAGATATAACTGAAAATTGTTATAGTTAAAGCAAGACAACTTACTGGTTTACCTGACTATATCAGCTCCATATAGACTTGCAGCTTTCTGAAGGGCTTGTTCGCTCAAACTAAGACGTTTCGCTTTCCCTGGCTCATCCCTTAACGCATTTCTTGTTCCATTTTTTGGTTTAGAAGCCTGAATTGCAATGAGGTGTTTGTACTCGAGAGCTGTTTGCTGCCCGAATTTTTCATCTTCAAGATCATCATCTTCATAGTCAACACCAAGGATTTCTGCCAACGGTTGACTTATGCTAGAGCTAGCCTCACTTGCACAGTATCTTTTACTTGCATTGTATCTCTCATCATCATCATCATCCTGATCACTGTTGCTCTGCTATTAAGAAACCAAATTGGAACAAACCATTCCACTTTAGAAAGAGTGATTAACTTTTCCAACCATCTTACTTGCCTTTTTTTTTCTTAATCGCAAACACACCATCGACTTTGGCAAATATGCGGAAAAGAAGAGGGAAAAAACCTACACTTTGCAAGAAAGGGCAACTTTCCACAAGTTATGGGAAGTAAATGCCAAAAATACAGTTGTGTTGGCATACTTTATACAAAATTAGTGGTGGCAATTCGACCCATTTACTTATAAATGGGACGATTTGGGTGGTGTTATATCTCAATCAGGTCCAATGGGTTGTCGCCAAAAAGTCCATTTTTCAACATCTTAAACCATTTTATTCAAAAATCTAAACTGTATTAGAAATATTGTTTTTGAAACATTTATTAATGTATTAATTATTTATTATTTATACAAAAACTTAAAAACGGACAATAAAAAAGCATTCGTGAACCTCGTTTTTTACCTGAACACGTTCTGATCTCTTTACCCCAATATGCCCAACCTGCTATCTTGCCACCTCTATACAAAATCACTCTTCTTGCAAAGTGTCTCGTTTTTTATTTTTAAATTATCATGAGAGTGATGGTTTCTTTGCAATCATAAGTAGTCAATTACAATGGTTTACAAAATTAATCACTCGCTTAAAGATGATAAAACGATAAAAACTTCTTGTTTGCTCACCCTATGATCTTCCAACTCATCATCAGATGAATCTTTATCCATTGATGAACGTTCTTTGCCCACATTCTTGGATTGAAGGTATTCTTTTGGGGGTTTTGTTGAAAGAATGATCTGGTGTTTTAATGCATCTGGTGAAGGGAATTCATATTTGTCACTCGGCTTTGGGAAGTATAGCATATCCCCAAAAGTGTTTGTGACCATCTAAAATCAACAAGCGATGGTTTAATCTATAACATATAATATAAGTTTCAATATTTCTCACATCAAAGGAAACTATGAATTTAACCTCTGCAACTTTAGCTTGAAGATTAGGTGTCAGATGATCTTCCAAAGTGATAATAACAGGATATGGAGATCTTACAAAAGCATGCTCTTTGATTGACTTTAGACATTTATGAAGTGTTACCGGAGTAGTCAATGTCCTATTTTCATTACAAAATTTAAAATAAATTCTTGTAAATCATATAGTAAACGCTTGTTGGTTAAAAAGAACAGAAAAGGGTATAAATACCTGCCATGAAGTACATTTATTCCATCCTTTGCATTATTTGGCCATAAATCAAGTTCAATTGCGCGGACACCTCTTTGAAGAGCCTTTATAATTGGTACTTCACTGGAATCGCTGCTGAGTTGATTTCCGGTAAGGTATGAGTTGTGACCTGTGTATATAAAGTAATGCTGCAATGGCGCGGTCATATCATGATGTACCTGAAATTTATACAAACTGTTACAAAAATAAACACCAAACACAGAAAAACAAAAATAGAAAAAAGCTAAAAGATTTAACAAAATAGACAAGTAAAGACAAAAAGATAGTAATTTGAGGGTAAAATTGAATTTTGTGGAAGCCAAAGGAAAGACAAAAGAGTTTAACACTGCAAAAAAACATATTTCATTCTGTCAACTTTGAATAAACTTATAAACCTTTTACAAATTTATGGAATAACAGACAAGGAGACTGTCACTTACTACAATGATCAGGTGGTTTTTCTATAATTGCTTAAATTGTCAATAGTCAGGAAGCTTAAGTATTTCTTCTAAACAAATTACGATACCCTAGAAGGGAAATGATCCTTAATGTTAACATCACCAAACTTAAGTGATATTGCACTCAGAAATCATGTTAAACAAGGAATAATTTAGTCATTTCAATGTTTATCATTTAAATGATATGTGAGTTCAACATCACGGATCATTTCCTAATTCTAAAATGCTTAAAACCTTTTTACCTAGTAGTTAAATCATTGTAATGTACTTGTGCGAAAATCTAATACTAGTCGCAACTTCTTATTAGTTCATCAAATATAACGATATTAGTTATTTTTTTTAGCTTATGAGCTTATTAGAATTTTGAGATAAGCACATGAGACACCTTTTTCGGGCTCTTCAATTTAATCCTTGACTTCTATTTAAAATTCTAATAAGCTAATCCAAACACCCTTTTCATAAGTATTTGTTTCTGAATTACGGACATTAAAATATCCATCTTAGAGAATGCGAACTGCGAAGTACCCCATATCAATGCTTCATGCTTCACCTGTCACTTTAGTAATACCCCTCCTTACTTATTCATACTTAAACCCATGAATTACCTACGTTTCACATGCTTCAAACCTCTCTCCTCTTTTCTCTCTCTCTCACTCCTCTCTCCTCTCTCATACTTTAGGTAACGGAACACCAAGACACAGTCAAAATTCTCGGTACCAAGTAAGCCGGGGTGGTATTTGGCTTCGGTACCGAGTTTCACATATGAATGTCGAGCTTTCACCTATGGTACTCCTTTTGCTCTTAGTAATTTGGTAAAGACCAATCTTTTTCATGTGGGTAATTCAACCTCATGCTGCACCATTCCCCAAGAACCTTTTTTGGCTTTCTAGGTCAAATAATTCTAAGAAAATGGCTTTCTAGGTCAAATAATTCTAAGAAAATGTAATTAAACTCAATGCTAGATGATAATAGCATCAAATTGGGGTATTTAACAACATAATTATCATCAAGAAAATCAAAATGCAACTCTATAATACAAATTTGAAACAAAGAAAAAGTCAAAGGGAATTAAAAACAAACAAACAAAACAAAACCCACCTGAGCTTTTATGGGTCCATTGATGTCATCAAGAAATAGATAATGAAAAAATTCGTTCACTGTGAAAACGTATCGGGTCAAATGAGACCGCGAAAGATTTAGGACCCGATCCATAATCCTCTCGGCATCCTCAATGGTGATCCCCTGTTCTCCTTGGAACTCAATCAAAAACCGTAAAAATTTATCTGGCGACATCTCCGGTTCACCCATGGAAAACAATTTAAAAACGTCGATCACGTCCGGCGGTGGACCCAGATCGCTGATTTTGAACTTGCGATTAAAACACCCAAACATTTTGTAATAATTATAGCTTCCCATGACATTTTTTCTTCTTCGATCTCTACCCTCATCATCCTGGTACATGTGTGGGTTGTGGGTGTGAATGTACGTATAAATCTTTCTTGAAAAAAGTTTGAATTTGGGATGCTTTGTGTTCAAATTTGCTGAAAGAGAATGATGATGGAGGGAATGGTTCTACAGTTTTGGGATTTCTTTTTGAGGGATCATTTGTGTAGTTAGTTAGTTGGTTTTGAATTGTTTTTGTTAACTTATCATATGTACAAAGTTTGCACATTTCTTATTTTTTCTATCTTAAAATAATAATGTGAAAATCTATTGATGGTTATTGAAATTTTGGATTTACTTATTTTCTAAGTAGCTTATTAAAATTTTAATAAGGTCATAATCCACTTTGTTTTAGTTTATAAACTTATAAGCTTTAAGTATGACATTATATATGTTCATACACCAGAAAAATTTATCAAATGTGTAAGTTATAAAAATAATTCATAAGCCATGTAATCAATCAATTAAAGTTGAAAGATTAATCAAAAGTTTCATATAACGTTGTAAATTGTTTAACTATAAAAAGCTTTAGATTATGTCGTATAGTTATGCAATCATATTTATTACGTTAATTGTTTTAAAAATGCTTTGGGTTTAAGGATTAACGTGTCAAGAAGTAAGTCGTATGGCATCGCCTTTCACATAGTGTAAGGTTTCATGAGAGTTGTTTCGTGTAGGTATGAATGATAGCAGGGTGGACAGATGAAAACCAATTGCTCATAAATTTAATAACGTACTAATAAATAAAAAAGCTAGACAAATTACATTGATGGAAGGCTCGCCTTGTTGTGGTAGTGCTTCATATGTTGCCTTCCTCGCCTTTATTTGTGCTTCAGCGAGTATGATTTTTACTCTCACATAGTAATAAAAACACTTTAAAGTGAATAAATATGAAATGTCTTAGGTTAAATAGAAGTTGTTCTTATACTTTTTAGGTTCGGGGGATTAAATGTTAGGAGCTCTTTGGCTTGTGACTGAGGTTTATGGCAAAGTGGTTGGTGGAGGTTGGTCGAGGGTGAGGTGACGAGGGTAAGGGTGGTTAAAAAAAGTGTGCATGGGGAGGAGAGTAGGCTAAGGAAGCATGCGAGGCATGGTTAAGGACATTTAGGATTTGGGAAGGTATTTGAGAAATTAGAACGTTGTTTTGTACAAACGGCAGTTGTCTTTCGTGATTCTTTTGAAAATAGGGTGGGAGTGGAGAACAAACTTGCTTATAGACCTATTAATGGAGGGGATGGGATGGGATGGGAGACTTTAAGATAGATTCCCCATGCTTTTCGATCTTGAAGAAAATAAAAGAGCCTTAGTTAGAGGTGGGTGTGAGAGTGGTGGTGGAGAAGTCTACCATCGAGACGATATTTTGAGATAGTTAAAAGAATTAGTAAATACAATTCTAGGACTTCCCTCCCATTATCACTCGAAGGGTACTTGGCGTTGGGATCTTTAAGTTTATGGGGAGATTGTCTAGTTAAAAATTGACTGTGAAACGTTCATACTTTAGATCGGAGGATACTTTAGAATCGCAAAGAAGGAAAACACGGGTGAAATAGAAAAAAAGTGATGGTGAGTTGCATGTATGATTTATTGGTTGGAGAAGAAAGTGAGTGGCTATGGGTATTATAGTAAATTGCAAATAAATTGTTATATGGACTTTATTTTTCTTCTAGCATTGAAATCAAAAGCCAATTAATAGCGGCTCAAATAAATGGTTTTCCTTTGATTGTCAAATTGTCAGCTGACATTTTCAATTCAAACCCTAGGTGGCCTTGTTGGTTACCACCAAAGAATTCCCATACAACAAAGGTCTATTGTTGATTTTTTTTCTTCTTTTTATTTGTCTCTGTTCTCGGTTTATTTACGAAGTTTCAACCCACGTTAAACATTCAGCCATCCATATAATTACAGCGCTTTTAATATAGCTTTTGTAGCCGCTTGAATCAATTCGATCCAACTCCATATGGGTGAGATATATCTAAAATAGTAAGGATACATCAAAGCTGGACTTTTATCGCTTTGTCTAGTTTCTTCACAATTTCTCACCAGTTTCTCATTTTCTCACCAGTTTCTCATTTTCTTCTCCTCAAAACCCTAAAACACCTAATATAATAAATTAAGTGAACCACAATTTATTGTAAATATGTATTAAAAGAACAGGATACCGGATATAAATTATATGTATATTTTAGCCATATCACACCAAAATTTCAACACCAAAATAAGTAGATAAATGCATATTTGTGACTTGTTACCTAATCGTGATAACACCAAAACAAATCTAGAACAAAACGTGGAACTTGTTCATAAACTTTATTGATCACAAGAACAAGTGGAAAAACCCTAATCGATTTCACTAACATATCGAAAACCCTAATTGGATTAAGAACCAAAATCGATATCATTGAGGACTTTTGTGATTTCACTAACAAAAACAATCAAATTCAAACCCTATTTCATTGCATGCAACTCGATGAAGCCCTAAATAGTAACATACATTTGATTGAAAATGAACTTCGAAGAAACCTGTGGTGGAAGAACAATAACCTAGAAATCAAAATAAATTGTTAGATGTCGTTCATGTCGAAATTGAAACCAAGATGATAAAGTCAATCATGACGATCAAAGATGATGAAGCCGGTCATCGACCTACCATTTTCGAGAGATCTGAAACCCTCACTTGTAAATTGATTTTAAGATTTAAAAACCCTCATTTGTAAGTCGATCTTAGGTCTTATCCATATTTGAGTTCAACCTTCATCATCTTGAATTTTCATAATAATAATAACAAAAACAATACTAATAATAAACAAATGGTAATAAAATAATTAAAAAAAATGAAAGTGTCCAGACTATTTGTGATTGCAGGCGATCATTGCATAAAACGTGGATTTTAACAATATTAAATATTAATGTTTTTCTCCATAACGTTTTTCATTATTACATAGATTATGAAAATAGAAATAGTTTGTAACTGTTTGTTACATTTTCGGATGAAGAACTCGTACCAAAGGCTAGCAATAAAAGTCTTTAGACATCTTTATGTGCACATCATAATGTGAGAAAAATACAGCCAAACGACCAAAACTATTAAGAAAATAAAAAGTAGAGTTAATTACAATTTTTGGTTCTTGTGGTTTGGTGTTTTTACCCTTTTGGTTCTTAACTTTTTATTTTTATAGTTTTGGTTTCTAAACGAACAAAACTATTACGAATTTGGTCCCTGGTCAAAGGTAAACGATCAAACTACCCTTCTCACATGTTTTTAATTTATAATTCATTTTTTAATTTAAAAAGAAACAAAATGGTAACTCTCTCTTCTCCCTCTTTTACATCATAGTACATCTCTCTCTTCATACTCTCTCCAATAGATCTCTCTCCCCCTCTCAAACACACACCACTCTCTAGTTTTCTCTATGTGCCATACACCACCACCACAACCCCCACCATCATGAATCCTCTCTCATCTTTGTGGATTCTCTCTTTCTCTTATATCTTATCTATCTCCTAACTCTCTCTCTCTCTTTCTCTTATATCTTATCTATCTCCTAACTCTCTCTCTCTCTTTCTCTACGATCTCTTTGCCATCTTTTCTAGTGGCGAAGTAGAAGCTCGCATGCGTGAGTATCAAGACCTAAAAATGTTGTCTCCACGTTGTGAGTATCACTGCAGTCTCTCTCTTATATGGCAACTTCTAACAACACCATCACCATAAATCGTGATTTGGACTTTTTTTTATTTATGATGAGCATGTTTGGGTTTATGATGAAATGAGGGGTTGTTCGTGTGAAGATGAAAAGATGGTGTATTTGTGTGTGTGTGTGTGTGAAGATGACAACAACAAAGGGTGAAGACAGGTGTTTGTGTGTTCCTCTAAAATTAGGGCTTTGATTAGGGTAGAGAAAGTAAGGCAGAGAAGGATGATGTTTAGGGGTAGCCGAGAGTTGGTGGAGGTGATGGTAGGTGTTCCTCCAAAATTAGGGCGTTGGTGCGATGGTGGTGGTGTGGCGGCGGTGTTGGAGGTGTGGCGGTAGTGTTGGAGGGGTGGTCGGAATTTGTGGAGGTGATGGTGGGTGGCGGTAGTGTTTGAGGGGTAGCCGGAGTTAGTGGAGGTGACGGTGGGTGGAGATGGTAATGGTTTTTAGCTAAAAGAGAGGGGGGTGATAGAGGTGGAAGAGAGAGATTTAAAGAGAAGATCTATGTGATTCCATTTTACTTTTTTAAAACAATTTAGGAATTAATTAATAATGTAAAAAATAAATAAAAATAAGACAGGGGTAGTTTGATCATCTAACTTTGGTCAGGGATTAAATCCGTGATAGATTTGATCGTTTAGAGATTAAAACCGTAAAAACTGCAAAACCACATTGACTAAATACGTAATTAACTCTAAAAGGTAAGGTTGTGTTCACTTCTAGAAAAATCCTCTATTTTTTCAGATTTTTTTTAAGAAAACTGAAAATTAGAAAATATGTTCACTTGCATATTTTTCAAAAAAACAAAAAAACTCACTTTTTCACATTTTCCCAAACTTAATTTTTTTCAAACTCTCATGCTTTATCAAACAACTTTTTTAAGAAAACACTTCAACTAAACATGTTTTCCATTTTTCTCTGAAAAAGAAATACTTCACCCTCTATTTTTTTCAGAAAATAAAAACCCAATATTTTTTACAGAAAACGAAAAACTAGAATATTTTCTCCTACTATCAGTTTTGAAAATTTTAGCTATATACTCTCTTTTATAAAACAAAGAATAAAATTATAAATGCTTCACAGGAACCAAATTCCAAGTAAAGCTTTAGTATATTACTTTTGTTTTTGTTTTTCCCTTTTAAGATAAGTCATGCCTTGCAGTAGCTACTTTAAAAGGTGACTTTGACTATACGCTCATGAAATATTAATAAACGCATATTAGGTTAACTTTTATTAAACAAATCGACCTGAGTGTGGAATAAATATAATATCATCAAATATATTTAAAGTTTTAAATTTAGTTTTAATATATCGTAAGTCATATTCTATTGACCAGCAATTTCAAATCAAATTTAGTGGGTGGTTGTGATATACTTCGGTATTAAGAATTAACAACTTACCCTATTTTGCGGCCAACTTTGTTCCAAAGTTGATTTAGACGATCACAATTTTTGGGGATTTTGAACTTAAAAGAAGGAATATATATATATATATATATACATATATACACTAGGGGTACCCACGCAATACGACGGCGGCGAATAAAGAGGAGGTTGTGATGAGTTTTGTGCAGAATAATCACAAAGTGCTAATATGAGTTTGTGAAGATTCCTTGCGAGATGAAGATAATATGAGTTTGTGAAGATTCTTTGCGAGAGCCACTTTGAAATTAAGAATTAAATTGATAAGTCTGAGTTATTTGTCTTTCAGTTTGTGAGAAGAATTTTGTCGCATGACTAAAATCATGAAGCTGTTGATTATATATATGTATGTATGTGTATGTAATGTTTCATAGTTCCAATTATTATGTAATTGAGTTCAAATGTAATGTTTATAAATTTCAACTCTTTGACTCTTTCATTTGTTTGGTGTTTGTGAAATCTCCTGAACTTGATTTATTAAAAATAAGAATTTAGGTGATCTCATGAATCAAAAGTTAATATTAAAAATATATGATTAGACTTAATTCAGTTATAAGTATGGTAATCTCATAAATTAAAATTTAATATTAAAAATATATGGTTAGAAATAATTCATTTATAAGTATTAGTTTAAATTCATTAATTGTCGATTATGTTTTCAATATTTATTTTTTTAAATTCATTAATTGTGGACTTAAAGGAGGAGTAAAGGAGAGTTATAAAGGAGTGGTATTATAGTAAATTTACTTTTCTTAAAATTAAGAGTTTTTTAGGTGGTAAATGCATTATATAGGAGTAAGATATATATATATATATATATATATATATATATATATATATATGGGTTTTGTTCAATATAGTCCTTAGTAAAAGCATAATCCTGAGTGACAATTTTTAGCCATTAGATTTCAAGATCAATGGTCTAGATTTAATCTTAGATAATAATTAAAATTGATTTAAGGAAGGACAATTCTGACTTTTTGCATATTAGTCCTCACTTTCTCTTTCCTCTAATTTATTTAAAATTAATTATCTCACAAACCGGTAATCGTTAGACGAAACCAATTATACCGTTACGATCTTAATGTTCCCCTCTTTTATTAGATAGGTCACTTGATATATACTTTTGACAAACTTTTTTTTCATTTTGTTAGGTTGAACTTAAATTTTATTAATGTATAATCACATGTGATTCATAACAATATTACATGTGTTGTTTTACTAAATTTTTTATCTTCTTAAATTGTATATCATTTAACATTTATTAATTTTAAATGTTTGCTTAAAAATTCAACGTTTGCTTAAAACCGTTTATACATGTATGTACATATTCAATTTCACCCAATCCAATTGCATTGTCTACCTATGAATGTATATATTGTGTACTAGCAACACCATATCTCCTCTATCAAAGGTCCAAATGTGTTCTCCTTCGAATTCGATGTCTTTTATATTGGTTCTCGTAATAAGAATTGTTCTCGTTTGAACAATCCCCTATGCAATCATATATGATTGAATACCAAATCTCATGTTTTTTGATATTCAATCACAGGTGAATCTGTATAAACTCTCCTATGATTTTGTACAAAATCACATGTGATTAAATATGCAATCATATGTGATTGAATACCAAATCTTATGTTTTTGGTATTCAATCACATGTGATTCTGTACAAAATCACATGTGATTGAATACGCAATCACATGTGATTGAATACGCAATCGCATGTGATTGAATACACAATCACATGTGATTCATTCTGTCAAATATATGACATAAAAATGCTACATTTAATCAAATCATCTGTAATTATGTGAATGTATAAGAGATAGATAACCACATGTGTTATGAAACAACTAATAACTTATAATCACTTTCAATTGTTGATTTTTTTGTTACTAAACCATAGAACTTCGCCGGATTATCAAACACCAAACTATAATTTTATAAAGACTATATTAATCACACCTTTGTGAATCACATGTGATTATACTTAAATAAAATTTAAATCCAATCTAACAAAATGAGAAAAAAAAATTTTGTCGAAAGTTATCAAGCAACCTCTCTAATAAAAGAGGGGAACACGAGGATCGCAACGGTATAATTCGTTTCGTCTAATGATTAACGGTTTGTAAGATAATTGATTTTAAATAAATTAGAGGAGAGAGAGAAAGTGGGGACCAATAGTTAAAAAGTCATAAATGCCTTTTTTCATACAAATATATCAATTTTTAATTATAATATAAGATTGAATCTGGACCATTGAATCTTAAAATCTAATGACTATAAATTGTCCTAATAAACTTTATATATAACCATTTCAATGATAAAATGATATAGTTAGTTACTGTTACACTCATATTATATTATATATAATAAATAAATGATAATTTAGTTATTTTATTATTTGCTTATTCATAAATGCTAGTATATAATATGGCAGCACTTAAGTTAGATATCGTAAGAGTTAAAGTTGTTAAACAAAAAGAAGTTTTTTCACTATTCTATTATGATACATGAATTTTTTTTTTGTTCACATATACCCATTAATATTTACAAAATTGTTTCGTGTGTGTAAAAATCTGAAACTAAAAATAAACTAGAAATTTAACCTTTACCATAAATAAACTAGAAATTTTCTAACTTTTAGATTTCTTTGGTATTATATACGTGTTTTTAGTTTGAAATTATTTATGACATTATTTGGTTTTTTAAACTACATAGTTGGAATAGTCAAACCGCTAAGACAACTAGTTTGGTGGTTGATCGTCCACCAACTAGCTCAACACGAGTGCAGGCTGGGGTGGTAATCGTGTCATATTTAGGACATGACCCGACCCCGACCTATCTATTTATCCGTGTCAGGATTTAAAACAATAATTCATATATGTGACACCCGTGTAACCCTTTTAATTAAACAGGTTTGCACGCTTGTGGATCATTTTTAGGTTGATGGGTCATTAGAGGGTTGACGAGTTGTAAACATGTCAAAGAGTTGGAAGGTTAGCGGGCTTAAAAATTACGTGAGCTGACAAAAATCATTATTTTGAACATCATGAGCTTTCTTGTTTAATATTTTACAAACTAAACCAATTAAGAATGTGCACCGTAGGAGTCTAGATGATAATTAATATAAATATTAAACGGCTTCATGTGTCAAACTGTGAAATTTTATGTATAACCTTGACCTGACCCAATGATTATACGTGTGTCAATCCAAACCTGTTTCTTTTCTTGTCAGGTTTGTATCGTGTCGAGCACTACCATCCCTGTGCAGCTATGGTGTTTGAAGAGATCAAATCTACAAAACAATAGGTAAGAAGGTCATGGGGAGGATCTCCTTGTAATCCCCTCCGATGATCAAGTTAATTCTCATCTTCATATTTTGAGAGTATTGAACGGTATATGTTTTAGAGAGTAAAGGTGCTTATTATTAAAGGTTAGTCAGAGACAAGCATCTCCGCATCAAACCATTATATGCGTTCGTGGATAATCTAGGGCCAACCTTGGTGTTGTTCGTGGGGTTAAGTTGAATATTTAGGCATACTTCAGCCAATTACGAATACAAATTTGCACCACCATACGCGATAACATATATCATTTTAAATTTTTTTGTCCTAGTGATAAGATATTATCCTTTTGAATAGAGTGAATTATTAAAAGGTACATGTGTTTTGTCAAAAATAGTTGGTCTAATTATTTAAAATTAAAAATTATACTATATGTTTCTATGACTTGATTGTTATTTTGATTAACAAATATTGCATTTTTGTTCAAATGCCCTCTTTAGCGTCCACAATCATCCACTCCCTTCTCCCCTTTCAAAATTAATGTTTTTAGATATTTTTTACTAAAAGATAAATTAACTTTTAAATTTAACATCTTAAGTCATAATTTCCAAATAAGAAACAAAAAGCAACTTAAGATAATGTAGCGTAATTTTTAATGTGAATAAACCAAAACTTTTGACCGATCATCTAGTATTTCACTGTTTAGAATATTAAAAAAAAAATTATTAATAATAAAAAAGTTATAAAACGTTTTCATACTGTTCTACGCCGCCGCACCATCATATTCGATTCTTATTTAATGCGCATTGCCACTCGTCGATTACTCACTGTAACGCTTAAGTCGGTCCTCTTCATTTTGTTCCGGTCATTCAGTTTCGCCGCCGGCCTCGATTCCACTCAACGGAACAGGTATATATCACACATTCCTTCATGCGTTTTAATCAACCTTCGATTTTGCTTTGCTAATTAACCGCAGATCTGATTTTTCAATTCACTCCTTTAATTTTGTTTGAAATGCACCGACTGCATGTGCGCTTCTTATTCGTTTGATCACGAGAAGATGTTTGTAATAGTTTCGAGTTCCTTTTTTTTTTGTTTTTTTGCAATGCGTTTGTGACTTCGATTGTCATGGAGAAATAAAAAAGTGTGATCATAGCAGGAAACATTTAAGAAGTTTCGATGTTAAACCCTAATTTTGGTGTACGTATCAATTTGCAAGTTGCTCTGTTTTGAATTACGACACGTGTAGATTTATATGGCAAACCAGAACCCGACATACCCGACCTGATTAACCCGAAAATGATTCGGGTTATCCTTGTTCAGGTATTTTCGACACCCTGCGTCATCGACTAGCAAAAACTTTGGGGGGTCCTAAATGTGTGTATCGGTGCATGTGATGTAAGTTTTAACGAAAAAAAAAACTTTTATTAAATATTAATTTTTGTAAACACTTCTAAGATATGCAGTTGAAAGTTTTCAATAACGTCTTGATGTAACATGATGTGACGTCGTGACGCGTGAAAATTCAAATTGTTTTTTTAAAGATTTTGTGTACTCTAAATGAGGTTAGACACCAGACTTATTACAACGTTATGTTAGTTTTTTTTTACTACTTAGTCACGTAATAATCACTCTACACCACACTAAAGTTTGGGAACCACATAATACCCACTAATTAATTTAAATGAAAATATGAGAGAGAATAGTTGTAGGACCTACCAAAATTACACCACGTGGCTTTATTATCGTGAAGATTGCCACGCGAAAGCCAACTTCACGGCGCCATAGAGTGGCATTTAACTCCAATATGTCTCACCACGTGGGAGGAATACACCCCTCGGTTTGCTCTTACAACCTAGTTTGTATTGTACAACATGCTAATTATTAGTATGCTCGGCCCATGCAACTTTATGGCTTTATGCAATATATAGTATGATAGTTGGAGTTTTTTTGTTTTTGTATTTAAAAAAATACTTGATTTTTATGAAAACTTATTAACATTTATTGTTGTATGACTATTGTACTTGATTTTTATAAAACAAAAAATCACTCATTTTTAATAACCATTAATACAAAATTAAGTTTTTTTATAAAAATAATCACGATAGTTAGTAAGAAGTGTGCAATACTAATCGTGTACATTTGAGGATACTTTCTTTCTTTCTTTTGTAGTTAAATATATTTATTTATTTGTCTTGTTAGATTAGCATTTTCTAGTTCTTTATGGATACCATGGCGTCTTAGATTCTGCTACTAATAATCTCACTGCACAGCTAATTAGTTCTTTCTAGTTCAATTAGTGATGTATCTCTTATTTTGAAACTGATTAATATATTAATTACTCTGTTATTTGTGGGTTTTTGAAACTGATATCAGGAACAAAAATGGTGAGTTTTGATGGAGATGGTGCTGGTGGACAAGATAACAACATCACAAAACCAAAAAAAAGATCCTGTGGATGTGTGAAAGATGATTTCTTACCAGAAGAATCATTCAAGAGCTGGTCAAACTACGGTAAAGCCTTACTGGAAACTAAAACACGTCTGAAAGACCGTTTACTGGCACGGTCATCGGACGAACTTGAGCTCCATGATATGCGGGCCAGAAGCCAGAATGAAATGCGAAAGACCCTTAACTGGTTCGATCTCATATGGTTCGGTATTGGAGCTGTGATAGGTGCTGGTGTTTTTGTCCTCAGTGGGGAAGCAGCCCGGGATTTAGCTGGCCCGGCTGTTCTGTTATCTTATCTCATTTCAGGCTTTGCTGCTATACTTTCGGTCCTCTGCTACACCGAATTTGCAGTTGAACTTCCGGTGGCTGGTGGCTCGTTTGCCTACCTGAGAGTCGAACTTGGAGATTTCATCGCTTATATTGCCGCTGGAAATATACTTTTTGAATATGTTGTAGCTGGAGCCAGTGTGGCTCGTTCTTGGACCTCATATTTTGCAACCTTATGCAACCATAATCCTAATGATTTCCGCATAAATGTCACATCTTTGGCAGATGGTTTTAACCACTTAGACCCGATAGCAGTGGGTATCTCGATACTCATTTGTCTTCTTGCATCGTTTAGCATCAAGGGTTCCTCGAGGTTCAATTCGGTTGCAACTATAATTTACATGACTCTCATGGTTTTTATGCTGGTGGCAGGGGCAACAAAAGCAAACACATCCAATTTCCAACCTTTTACACCTTTCGGGATTCGAGGCATTTTAAAGGCTTCATCTGTGCTTTTCTTCGCGTATGTTGGGTTTGATGGAGTAGCTACATTGGGTGAAGAGACAAAGAACCCGGCTAGAGATATACCGGTTGGTCTTGTTGGATCCATGATGATTGTCATCACGATTTATTCGCTTCTAGCAACCATGTTATGCCTACTGCAACCTTACAACCAAATTGACCGAGACGCACCCTTCACGATCGCTTTCCAAGCTGTGGGTATGAATTGGGCCAAGTATATAGTCGCCCTAGGTGCATTAAAAGGAATGACAACGGTTCTACTAGCTAATATAATTGGTCAAGCTCGTTACTTCACTCACATTGCTCGCACCCACCTGGCTCCACCCATCCTAGCTGTGATTCATAAGAAACGCGGAACACCCATGAACGCCACCATCATCATGACCTCAGCAAACTGCCTAGTCGCGTTCTTCACAAGTCTAGACATCCTGGCTAGCCTTCTCTCAATCTCCACACTTTTCATTTTCTCACTTGTGGCTATCGGTTTGTTAGTGAGACGATACTACTCAACAGGAGAAACAACGGTTTCAGACAGAAACAAGCTGATTGTGTTACTTAGTTTGATCATATCTTCGGCTATTGGACTCTCGATTCTATGGGCAATGAATTCACATCTTTGGGCAGGGTATGTGATTATGGCAGGGGTTTGGTTTTTATCGACACTTGGTCTTCAGTTGTTGGTGAAGCAAGCGAGGACACCGAAGCTGTGGGGAGTGCCGTTGGTTCCATGGTTGCCGTCAGCTAGTGTGGGTGTAAATGTGTTCATTATGGGCTCGATTGACGGTCCATCTTTCTTGAGGTTCTTGGGGTGGACCGGGTTTCTGCTTGTGTACTACTTTCTTGTTGGATTGCATGCTTCTTATGATGCATCAAAGAGTGATGTGAAGACGGAGGCAGTGACTTCTGAACCTGTGTAAACGTAGCAAAATAACTACTAGCGGTTTATTTACACGGTTTTGGTAGTTAAGCTTTATTTCCTTTTGAAGTCGTAAAAAAGCAGGGCAGCGATGCACTATTGCTATCACTGTTAACTGTAATTGCTAGTATCAACTAGCCTTTTTTTGATACATTTTCCTTGTTTGAAACATAGAATTATGGTTACGTATAGCTTGATTTTGTACATTGACATTTCAATCTTTTGAGACATTTAATAATAATATGATCTTTTGTTTTTCAAAATAAAAAATAAAAAATAAAAGCTTCACACAAAGTAAAACGAACAAGGGAAGGAAAAAAACATAAACAGACGGCAAGCATCGCGAGTCTAACACTTCACTTGAAGATTTGTATGTAACAATTTTATTTATAGTCAAGATTGATTCTCGCGGGTTCTCAAATAAACCATCATATATGTAGAGAAGAGTTTATTTGAAAACCACTTTTATTGCGGGAACCGATCACGGTCATTGATATTGAAAATCAACGGCTAAAATAATAGGGGGGCTATTTGAACAAAACATAAGTTAGGGGTAATGTTTGTAATTACCTTATAACATCTATCTAATTGACTAATTCTATACATTCTTTTTCAAAATACAACATATACCTGACTAATTGAGTAACTACAACATCATTACGAAAGTTTTATAAGACTGACTATTATAATCTACATGCAATAATTCAAAGAAATTAAATTCAACACACACAAAAAACATTAATTTGGCTACTTACGCTTGAAATCAAATATAGCAATTGAAAAGAATATGTATGCAGACTTGTATACGTTCAAATAACAATTAATAAACCAAGTCCGACACATATAGGTAGCTACAAAGCAAAACTACATGCTATAGTGATATAATTGAATTAATTTATATAACTTCTTTCGTGATCAAGTCGAAGGCATCAACCGTTTCACTTATTTTGATATTAAAAAAAAGGAAAAGCACAACCGACCCCCAATCTGAGATTCAAGCTTAAGATACTGGGAAATTATCAAATCATCATAAACAAATATCAGAAAATCATCAAATAGTAAAAACGAATCATGTAATAAAAACAAAACTCTCATATTCTAGCTTAAAAATCTCAGTAAAACAACGAAAAAAGCGATGATAAACAGAATCATAACTGAAAACTGTTGGAAGAAAACTTTATGGTGGAAGAATGGATGAAAGAGCTGAAACGATAGCTACGTACCATCGTCGTTGTTGGCTGCCGGAGATTAGAAGCGGTGGCTAGAGTAAAAACCGTCGTCCTTGGGTGCTGGAGGAAGTGACTGGAGTAAGAAGTTGAATCAGCTACAGCACAAGTTGGTTAAGATCCTCATTTAACTAACTTAGGGGCATCTGGGTTTTGTTAGAGGAAAAAGTCTCTAATATCCTTCCTTATTGTATCCAAAAGTTTAAGGATAATAATTAATTGATTGTTTCATACCGGTGTTTGCGGTTCTTGCACTAATATTGGTTCTTAAATGAACTTTTCCATATAGGGCGAGAATCCAATAGAAACAGTTCTTAAAATAGAAATGCTAGGAACACTGCATTTAGACTATAAAATCATTGTATCCTACTTACAATCATTGCATCTCGGCTAATAAACATTTCATCTTGTCTAAAAAAATATTGCATCTTGTCTATATATGTGTTGCACGTCGTGCACTTGCACTTGCACGCTTCATTAATGAGTTATTAATGAGCCGCCAAAATTATTAGTCATTGATTAATTTTAATCAAGGGCTAAGATTGGTTCTCATAATTCTCATATAAAAAACAGTTCTCGTTTGAACCTTCCCCTATATATATATATATATATATATATATATATATATATATATGAGGGTTCATTTGGCAACCGTTCTTATTGTGAATACTGCGAGTACCATTTGTAACCACTATTAATATTTATTAATAGGGGTATTTTGGTTTTTTATATATTTGCGCAACTGTGAATTGCGTTCAGGTGGACCGCAAAAAGAGCGAGACTTAATTTTTTCAAAATAACCTCATTAATGAATCATTAATGAGCTGTCATTTTATTTGCCATTGATTTAAATTAATCAAGGGACACGATTGGTTCTCGCGATACTCGCAATAAGAATGATTCTGAAATGAAACTTCCCCTATATATATGAGAGGGTTCATTTGAAAACGGTTTTATTTGAGAAAAACACAATAACTAATATTAATTCTTGATTAAAATAAATCAATGGCTAATTGTGTAAGTAGTTAAACGTGTTTAGAAAAGGATTTGTCTACCTTTAGTTTAGATGAGTAATAACTTGATGATTTGAAAGATGGGGTAGATTACCGGTTAGAATCATTATTCAAATAATTCATGTTTTATAATAGATCGAGACTAGGTGTTGGAATCTAGGTAAATACCTTCTTTTAATTTGGTTACTTGAGTGTGATTTGAACTTAGTTTTTTTAATTTCTTTACCTAGTTGTTTTACAAAATCTTAGTAATAGTTAGTTGCTACAATCAAAACCCCCTTTCTTAAGTAAATTGTTTATGTTAGTAAATTCTAGTCAATATATCTTATCTTTTCTCATGAATACGAGACCTGTATACTATTCGATGATCAAGTTATATTTGTTGATAGTGTTGTGAAACTTAACTAATTTGGGCCTTAAATTGTTATAGCCTGATTTCGCACATCACATAACAACATAAATCAATTAAACATACATCCAAACAAATATACAAATATGAACCATATGTGTTTTCATAATTTCACACATACACATATAATAAATCTTGTATGATATGTGTTTTCATCTTATAAAATCTTTAATCTTTAATATATATCAAAAAAATAGGTTTATGACATCATCACTATTTTTAGAATATCTTTTATCAATTAAAATCCACCACTTCAAAATAATTTCAAATTATTTTTAGAATTTTTTTCACTCACTAATCATCTTTATTTATTTTTTAAAATGATTAACAAATTAATCTACGAGTATATCAATTTTTTTTATCTTTTAATTTTAATAAATATTTCTTGATTTATTATAGATATATAAATTTATTATATGTTTAAATTAAATAAGATTCACACAATAAATATTTAAAGTTTATATAAACAATCCTCCTGTGTATTGAAGGGCAACGGCCAACATAACCACCGTAGAATCTTGTCCGGAAAAGAATCTATTACGGGGGATCCATATCTACACAACGTAACCTAACCCAACCCAACCAAATCCCCGACCCAACAGATTTCGTCTTCGAATCGATGCCCCCCAGAAGCAGAATTACTCCCGTCGTCGTACTATGGGCTCTACTTCTCTTTGGAACCCTAATTCTTGTTCTGGTTTATTTCATTCCCTCCCTCTTCTCTCCCCCATTTTTCCATTTTATGGTTATCAATTTATGATCTGGATTGGATACCTGATGGATTATATTTGTGATTACAGAATCGGATTAGCGATAGCGGAATTGCTTCAGATAAAAAATCTGCAAGCAATCAGGTCAATCGTAAGGTAAGGCAACAGCCTATAGATTCTGTTTTTCTTCTTTACGTTGGGTGGATAATTGTAATTCTGTAGGTTTGATTTTGTCTGCAACTAATTGTCGTATTTGGTTCATTACAATTCAGGATTATGGATATTATCTATCAGAGATTGATTAGGGTTTATAGCTTAGTAATTCATGTGCATTGATTGATTGTTTATTAGGTAAAGGGAGCAGAAGGGGATCTAGATGAAGTTACTCACAGGGTTTATTTTGATGTTGAGGTTGATGGAAAGCCCATGGGTATGTTTCATGGTCTGCACCCTTTATACATTTTCCTACACCAGAATGTTAAGAGCATTGTGATATTTATTAAAAGATAGCTGAATAATAAAATGCCCCTTGGTTCATGTTTGATCATACCTATTTGATCATCCAAGTAGTCTTACACAACAACTTTATTCATCATCAACTTGTACATTTGCAATAAATATTTAAACCTTATTGTGTATGACTAAAAACGGTTGTATAAGAATTAGCTCCCTTAATTTTGTCATGTGTCATCATCTACTTTTTAGACACATTTAGGCACATATTGTAGGCCTATAAATCATTTTCCTTTTATCAATAAAAACTTATAAAATGTTTCTTTCCTTTCCCTCATTTTCTCTCAAATATAGGTGGAAAGTTTTGGAAGAAATACAACTCAAATTTCTCCTGCATTTCTCTTCATTTCCTTTCCTTAAAAAAACCCAGGAACACACCTTTTCTCTATTTCCTTCACTTTCATTTCCTTTCTCATCTAAAATGAAACTAGAGAAAACAATGTTAAATTTGTCTCGCTTGCAGTAAATGAGGAAAAAGACTGAAACAATAACATATCAAAACATTCGTTTGTTCTTGTTTTAATGTTAATCCACCCTAGTTATGCTAAAATATCGAGGAAAAAGACTTTGTTGCACTTCCTTGCTTTGCTCCTGACGAAAAGTATAATAGATTTGTAGATTAGAATATGTCAATATGGTTGGTTTGACATGCAGGTGAAAAGTTCATCTGATGTTGTGTTATGATTATGTTAACTTCTAGTTAAGATTTATCATCTATTCATGAAAACTTTGGTTTCAGGACGCATAGTCATGGGCCTCTTTGGGAAGACAGTGCCAAAGACTGCAGGTAAGAGAGCCAAGTAGATTAAAATTGTCCTATTTAGTTATTTTTTGTATGTTGATGTTCGTTAATGTAAAAAAAAACTTGACGGATACTTCTTTATGCAGAAAATTTTCGAGCTCTCTGCACAGGTAACACTGCAACTTTTGATCGCATTACTATGTTTTCCAGTCTACAGTTTATGATATTGAAGCAAATTACTTTCATTCTTGTAGGGGAGAAAGGAATTGGGAAGAGTGGAAAACCTCTACACTACAAAGGGAGCAAATTCCATAGAATTATTCCAAGCTTTATGATTCAGGGAGGTGACTTTACTCGTGGTGATGGGCGTGGTGGAGAATCAATATATGGTGAAAAGTTTGCTGATGAGAACTTCAAATTGAAACATACTGATCCTGGTAAAAGTAGCTTTCATCCAGTACTCGGTAGAAAATAAGAGTATTAATTCCTCCTAGCAAGATTGGGTTCGAATGTGATGTTATTGATTCGTTGAACCATTATATTTTGTTCACATAAACCATTCTTCTTGCTAAAGGTGAATGGGTAATCAGTAATCACTTGGTCTAAAAGTTGATCTTCCTTTCCTGGAACAGGAGTTCTGTCTATGGCGAACGCTGGACCAGACACAAATGGTTCTCAGTTTTTCATCACCACAGTTATAACAAGTTGGTAAGCTTACTTCTAGTGTTTTGATTTGACCTTTGAGGTCAAACCTATCATCTTTCAATTTCAAAATCCAGATGGTATATTATATGAATCACCAACCCAATTATAATCTCTACTTGTTATAAGGTTCCACATGGGTTTCATCTTAAATGAAACCATATCTATTTGAAGCTGAGATGAGAATCATTTTCACATCTCAAAAGTCAAAAGTGTGCCTTTTTTCTCTTTGAGGATTAATATTTAGTTATTACTTTTTGAAGGTTGGATGGAAGACATGTTGTGTTTGGTAAAGTGGTATCAGGAATGGATATAGTACACAAGATTGAAGCTGAAGGGAGACAAAACGGTACACCTAAAACCAGTGTCATTGTTGTTGATAGTGGTGAACTACCCTTGTGATTTCTAATTGCATTCTGTCAGTTTCATATATTTCAAACATCCAACTCTCTTAATTTGCACCAAGTTCAGCATGAAACAAGCAAGAATCTCATGAATTTGCCTCCAATAGATTTATAAATTTGCGCACTTCCAGTAACTCATCCGATCTATAAAAATCGAACACCAATTTCATTTCGTGATAATAAACTTCCAAAAAAAGAAAAATCTAAAATAACATCAGAATCCACTCGGAAACTTCGGAATTACAGAAAAATCTTACTATACAATCCGATTAGCTCTTACTCACGTTGCTGCATCAGTCTCCGATTTGCGTTGATGAAACACGCTTGAGAAGTTAGTAGAAAGATCGGAGTAAAGAGAGACTATTTTCGAAACATTGTCGTTGATCTCTTGAATTAGGGCAACGTTTTTGACCATGTTCTCGTGAATTCTGGAACGGTGATTCTCGTTAACCTGCTGGATCAAAGCTCGGTTTCGGTCCAGCACGGATTGGACTTCATGGAAGCTATCGGTGAAGCTACTCCACACCACCTGAGATTCTTCGCTGTTCTGTTCTTCATCGGAGAAATCACCGTGACGGTCGTTGACGGCGGAAGGAGGTTGTTGTTCTGGTTGAGATGATTCGTCCATGCTCGATTCAGCAGCGGAAGAAGAATCGAGGGTTGTCATTCAATCAAACCATTTATCCGATTTGATGAATGGTGGCTCCTTGTTTTGTTTTTTCCAGCTTTTAAGTCCACATAAACTTCTGTTGTTCGGGTCGGACTACGGGGTTTTAGAAGGATACAAAGGGAAAGCCCGGTCGCACTTTTTGGTCATGGTAAAAGAACTCGAGTTGGTTACATTTTTTTGTTACTGGTGTTTGGTTGCTAAATAGACACTTTAAATTAAATTATATAAAAGACACCCTTAATCAATTGTTAATTTTTTATTTTAATCGGGTAAGATGTTTCTATATTTATTTAAAACAAATAACATCTTTGCCGAATTAAGGTAAAAAGTTTGTTACGTTCTCCTATTAATTTAATTTAGATTATTTTTGTTATTATATTCTTTGAATTAATTTTATATAGTTATTTACCTTTTTTCTTATAACGTCTAATACATGATGTTTGGTGTAAATATAATTATATATTTGTGATGCTTTTTCTTTATCTATATTTCAATATAAATTTTATCGCATTCCCTCAATTATTAAAAAAATACATTTAGTTATATAAACATTCTACTAAAGCTCTATATTCTCTTATATATATATTCTTACTTATTATGTTACTCACTTAACTATTATTTATAATTTTTAAGATTTTGAGATGTGATCATCATCGTTTTGTTAAGACATTCAGTAAACAATACTCTACAAGTTTACTTGTTTGAGAGTTAAAAGTCTTTCGTAGTTGTGATTTTTATTAAAGATTGAATTTTTATTATTATTATTTAGTAAAGATCGAATAGGGATTTGAGTAAGAAAATATATTATGAGTGACAGACTGACAGAGTGAGAGAGTGTGGGCAAATGAGTTGGACCGATTTATTTTCTGTTTTGTTAATAATTTAATTTTTTTATTTGATTTTTTTTGCAAATAATATATTATAGAATATGTTTTTATGTAACGTCGTCAAAATTGAGAAGCTTATTTTTTAAAATCCATTTCGAGTTTTAAAACTGCATGGATACAGCCGTAAATATAATATTTTCAAAACCTACTTTTAACAAAATATATACAGCTGACACAGCGAAAATATTTAATAACTAATTTAATATTTACAACTCATAACACAAGTTGCAACAAACGGACAACACCGGCTTTACCGATAACGGCCAACCATTACATAATTTATACAAATAAACAAAGCATGCAAATGTCTGTTCCCAAAATAACCAGCATGTAATCTATAGCAAGTACTCGTCCTCGCCAGCCAAACTATTTACCTACGTATACAAATGTACATGAGAGGGTTAACTATAAATAGCTAGTGAATAATGGTTAAACAAAAGCATCATAACAAAAATATCATATATCTCATATCAACAATCAACAAGCAAGTCTGGCCTAGCACATTGTGAAGCACCGGTTAGTCTGCAGGAATCCCGTCTTGCGAGGTAGCGAACCCAGCTCAATGATCCTGACTAGGGAAACCGAATACTTCCACCGCGCCGGTGGAAAAGCGGGTAGCGGACCATCATTGAGTTTACGGGGAAACTCACCCCAATCGAGACCAGTGGGAACTGAGAGCCCATCATAGTGTTGAGGGAAAGAGGTTCTACAGGAACCAAGATTCACGATCGTCGAATCACCACACATCATAGCTGATGGCACAAGGCCCCAACTAGATCCAGACAAGCTGACCTCAAACATCTAACAAAGTACTGGTACTAATACACATTGGCCTACTCAAGCCATAGCATAACATGGTTGGCTTACAAAATCCATATCATATCACAATTGGCCTACAAAAGCCATAGCATATCACATTGGCCTACAAAAGCCATATCATATCAAATTGGCCTACAAAAGTCATATCATATCATAGTTGGCCTACAAAAAGCCATAACATATTAAGATTGGCCTACAAAAGCCATATCATATCAAATTGACCCACAAAAGTCATATCATATCATAGTTGGCCTACAAAAAGTCATAGCATATCAAGATTGGCCTACAAAAGCCTTTAACATGCATACATATCAAATCATAACACAATTGGCCTTCAAAAGCCATTAACATGCATAAATAACGAATATTTGGTTTTTAATACTCATTCATCTATATCACATTCTTATTATCATGCTTAGGTTAACCGGTACTCACCTGTTGAGCTATTACAGACAAATATAGTATTCCGGCTCTTCTTGATCGTCGGGTTCACCTATAACACATTATTTACATTTAGACAATCAAACGCAAAAAGAACAACTAAGGTACTTGAAACAATGTTCTAATGGTGCCCTTAATCTATTTACTAACTTATAACAATAGCCCAAACATCAATGCGCGAAAGAACACAAAACAACATTTGGACATTTTTGATCGGACGCATTGCGTCCAG
Organism: Dittrichia graveolens; assembly: GCA_038502395.1. Lineage (NCBI taxonomy): Eukaryota > Viridiplantae > Streptophyta > Magnoliopsida > Asterales > Asteraceae > Dittrichia > Dittrichia graveolens. The sequence goes on from JARJIL010000002.1 coordinate 97,354,418, forward strand.
TAAGCCTGACGCGGCACGTTCTGTGCTGCAAGGGCTGTTTTCAGTTTTTGCACAGGCAGTGCCAAATCAATACCCATTTAACTTTAACTAATTTTTAGTGTTTCTTAGCATCATTTAACACTTGTAGGAGATTTAACATCCCTAACACTTACTCAATTAATTCGCACAAAAATCAAACTTCAATTAACAAAGAAGTGTCCGTTTTGGCCAATTCTTGGAATACATCAATTCTAACACTTCTAATGCATCATTCCTACTTAATATGATTTATAGAAGCTATAGGAACTGAGAGAATCAATAAAAATCGGTGTTTCATAGTTTTTTCCATTTTTTTGATCATTTTTGCCTTTTTTTGAGCTATTTTAACCAATTCAATCAAAACCACCATTCTAATCTATAATTTGTGTTCCAATCAATCCATATGAGTTTTTGCCATTTTGACCCATTTGGACTATTTCTTGAGTTTGAGAAAATTGAACACTTTCAATCCATAAATTGTGTTCCTAACTATCTATATGAGTTATAGGAACAATTAGAAGCATATAAATCAGTTCTTGTTGGTCAATTCAAGCTTAACCCATTTTTGACCTAAATAACCCAAAAACAAGAACAAGGAGAAGAACACAAGAAAGAGCATACAAATTGGATGGAGTAGATGATGAAGAACAAATTTCAGACTTGAATTTGAGGCTGGAATGATAGCTAGATAACTTCCCTTTGAATTCCCCTTCCAAAGCTTCAAGAACAAAGAACAAAGTGTGTGTAGTTGTGCGTGTTTGTGAGTTACAAGAGGCAAAGACCGACTTGTGGATTATAATTATTCACAAGTGGGTATTTTGTTCCCTTTATCAAACAGCATGTCACATTCAGACGCAGTTTCATATAAAGTTTTTAAATCATTCGGGTCATAAAATCATTTGGTGCTTAATAATTTAACAAACAACCCCTGGTTTCTTGATTTTAATGGTTTGGGTCGTTGAATCTGAAAACTTTACGAATTCGGTACCTCTTAATCTAATTTTTTTATGGTTTTGGTCCATCCCAAACTAGAATGAATCAATTGCCTTTACCATATTTATTTATTTATTTATTTTTAAATTTTTACTAATTTTATATTTTTTAATAATATTAAAATTTCTTTTTTTATATTCCCTAAAACATTCACTATCTCTCCCTCTCTCTCTCTCTCAAACATAAAACTCTCTCTTCAACACATAAAGACAGAGCACCACATGCCACAAAAAATCCGGACACCGCAACAGGTTAAAACCAGCCACCGCCTCTTCAACAATCACCACCGCCTCCTCCATCTTTAAAAACCACCGCCGCCTTCATCATCTTCAACAACCACCACCGCATCCTCCATTTTCAAGAGCAACCGCCGCCTTCTTCGTCTTCAACAACCACCCCTGCCCTTTCATCTTCAACAACCACCGCCACCCCCTTCATCTTCAACAACCACCACTGCCTCATCCATCTTTAAATGAAAGCAAAAATGTTTATACAAAATGCCTTCATTTAGCTCTTGATTTTTGATTTGTGTATGTGTTAATGTGCTTGAATTGCTTTTGTTCTTGAAATCTTGAATCCTTGTTTTGTGTTCTTGAATTTGATAGTTTTTGTATTGAAATGTTGGTTAGTTGGTTGTTTGAGGCTTGTGGGCATGTTATGTTCTTGATTTCAATCCGGTTTATTCTAATTGTTTAGGGCTTGATTTTTAAGTTTATACATTATATTGACATCTTTGTTAGTCGATTATGAAATTTCTTTCACTTTTACTATAATTTAATTATTTAAAGAATCAATTACTATAGAAAAATACCTTTCAATAAAAAACTACTATAGGAAAATTTTATTAAACTTATGCTAATTTCTGAGTATTGTTTTCTAACAATTCAAATTCGAAATCTAGTTTGAAATTGGATTCAAATTTTGTTTAAGGTTTTGTTTGATTCATAAAGAAATATGGGGTACTCGTTTTTGGTTTGACTTATTGAGACAAAGTAAACCCATTAAACTAGAAGAATTAAAACCCGGATTGGAGAACATTTTTAACTTTGCTCTTCCTTGGCATTTTTTCTAGCTTCCCCCCTGGGTGGTGCAAAGATTTCTTGTGGACGGTGAAGAGAGAGAGAACTTGAACTGACATGAGCAATGGGTGTTAGGAGAGTAGAGAAAGAGAAATAAATGATAATTCTAAAAAAATTAAAATATTATTAAATAATATAAAAACAGTTAATAGTTAAAAGAAAATCAATAAATTAATAGGGTAAGGACAATTTGGTCAACTTAAGTTTGGGTTGGACCAAAAGCGTAATAAAATCAGGTCGAGATGAATTGGATCTCAAAGTTTTCAGGTCCAAAGATTAAAATCATTAAATTGGCAAACTACAAAGACTAAAATGTAAATAGTTTAAAAATGAAAATATCCGTGAGTAGTTCTTTTTAAGAATTTTCTTATAAAATTATCGGTTTGTAATTTTTTTTTAGTAAATAAACCACCTTAATTATCTTAATAATCAATTCACAAAACTACTTCACACTAAACCATTATTCATTTTTTTTTTCATTTTTAACCCTAATAAACATTTCACTTTTCATCTTTAATTTATATGTTATATAGACCTAATAATAATAATAAAAGGTATCTTAACTATCATTTTGTTCGTAGCTTTTTTTTAAAAAAAAGTTATAACTAAGAAATCTAAAAAAAATTAAAAATTTTAAACAATAATAGAATAATAATAAAAATGGAGTGTATAAAAAAGTATTTCACCATAAGTTTTGCGAATAATAATTAGGGTTTAGTATCCAAAAGTGTAATGGAGTTGTCAATTTTTGCTATTGTGTATAAGCATCTTTCAAAACTACCATTTAGTGTATTCAACTTTCTGAAACTACCACTTTGTGTATCCTAAAACCTATTGATCAGGTAACAAGTTATTTTTTACTTTTTCATTTATTTTTTATTTCATATCATTTGCCATATCATTAATTGTTGCCACATCAGTGTTAATTTTAAAAAACTAAAATCCATATTTCATACAAGCACTGGAAACATATTCACAAGATGAAACCCAGAACAAGAAACCTTCAATTGACCCAGAACAAAACAAGAACAAGAAAACGTTCAATCGTTTACACCCTTAAATCAGTTACATACTTGAATCACGATTTAAAACCCTAATCACGCATACAATAGAAATCAAATCACACATAAAAAAAATTAAACAAAATGAAGAATGGATGTTGTGAAAATCCAGTAAATTTAGGTTTGTTAAATCGACAAAATCAAACAAACACACAAGACTCATGAACCCAAATCTAGAACTTTGTTCAATCGGTGAAGTCAATGCTCCAGATTGAACGGGATCTGTCAAACAAACTTGATCTATCGAAAATCGCCATTCAAGATGAAACTGGTGAAAACCCTAAAATTTGTTCATAGATGTGGGTTTTCTTTGAAGAAGTCATTGATTGAAAACCCTAAAATTGATGAAGAAGCCATTGATTGCAAATCGTAAAGATGAACACTCAGATCGAACCTCAAGCAGATCTATGAATATGAACCCCAAATCGAATCATGAAGATGAACACTTAAGCAGATCTTTGGAGATTAACCCCAAATCGATCTGTGAAGATGTACCCCAAATCGACCTATGAAGAACTCGAATCAAACTTACCACAATTGATGGTGTTCTTGAATGGTTCAAACGAAGATTAAGATGAAGCAACACAATCAGTTCAAACCTTAATAAGTTGAAATCGAATGAAATTGATGAAGCAACAATGAAGATGAAGCAGCGGTTGAAGCAGCAGTTGAAAAGGATGAAGATGAAGCAACGATGGAAGATGGGGAGTGGAAATGGATGAAGATGAAGCAACGATGGAAGATGAAGATCTAATCTTAAATCCTATTATTATTATTATTATTATTATTATTATTATTATTATTATTATTATTATTTGTTATATTTTTATTTATTTTTAAACAAAGATATTATATGTCAGGATCCAAGTAAGATGTCACGACACCCATAACCGTGTCACGTCATCTATAACCTGCTATTAAATGTCACAATACATTAAATGGTAGATTTTAAAATTTCAATATATTAAATGATAGTTTTGAAAAAATAAGTATATACAATAGTAAAAAGTAACAATTTTAATACATATTTAGATATTAAATCCTAATAATTATTATAGACAAAGATGAAAGTATTTTAAACCTTTAAATAGAAAAGATTAGAAAAAGAAACCAAAAGTAAAAAGATAGGACATTTACAACTTCAAAATCGAGAAAAATAGGAAATAAAACTTGAAGGAAAAACCTAAAGAGAAAAAAAAGTAAAGGAGTCAACGGTCAACGTTTGAACGTTGGCTGACAGCTTCTATAAATATGTCGACTTGATGAAGAAAAATTTCATAATTTAGTTAATATCCATGTTAAAATCTTTTATTATTGTGTTACATATTACGTAAAATAACTACATTTATATATAATTTATTAGTTTACGTTATATGTAATTTATTTACTTATATATGTGATTACATATTTTTTTAATATTACTTATTATGCACACGTACGTACATATTTATTTATGAGAGGTCAAAATCAAATATTGAAGTTTGTTCTTTGAGTAAATTATTAAAAAAATATAATTTAAATATCAAAATTTATCAATAAAAGTAACATCTAATTTTGTTGGCCGAGAAAAAATTATAAATTTTAATTTGTAACAAAAAAATGTATAATGCGTGAAATTTATACCTTTTTTGTTACAAACTGAAATTTATAATCTTTTTTTGGTTAGGTGTAAGAGGTCATTATACCCTTTTTTATTATAAATTGAAATTTATAATCCTTTCTCGGCCAAAAAAATTGAACGTCACCTTTATTGACAATTTTTGATATTTAGGTTATTTTTCTCGGCAATTTTTCCTCGTTCTTTCTATGCATTTGCATGCCGAATGTGAATCACTAGTTTTTAATTACTCAATATTTATTATTTGTATCAAAGACTTTGAACTAACTTTACTGATTCTCTTAAAAAATATAGTGTTATCATATAATTGTTGTTTGTTACAATATTTAGGTAGCGATTGATTTTGACTAAAGGAAGTTAATTGGAAAAACACTTATTCTGGTAAGTTATAATCGTATTGTTTGTTTTTAACTTAATTCAAATAATGACTTAAAGAATAAATTATGAGTATGATACTTTTTACATTAATTTAATAACTTTATTATTTTTCTTATTCAGATAATATATTTAACACATAGAACAAACAATAGTAATACTTCTCCGACACACTAGACATCATTTATCCGGATACACATTTTATCCGAACATTACTTAGCAAGAAAGAAAAACAAGAATAACATATTATATGATAACATTTCAAAACCTAAAAAAAAAAATTTAAAAATGGAGCCCATAACAATTAGAAATACAAGAACATTGCACTACTTTTTGTATATGTCTATTATTTGCATATTTGAGTAGAAATACTTGCAATTTTCAGTTCGTACCATTTGTAATAATTAATGTTTAACTGGAATTCAATGCGATACCGTATTTATTATATATTAATTAATAATGATATCTTTTTTTCAAAAAAAGAAAAAAAAAATTCTTATGAATATAAAGATCAAATTTACCAACTAAAAACCAATATTGCATGTATGTATGTATCATAAATCATGGGTTTCACAAGTAAACAGTTTCTTGAGATGATTGTAACATTCAGCCTCTTGATGGTGTTGTTAGCATGGAGCGCAAATGGTTTTCCTAAGGTTGATAATCGTAAAAAGTTCTTCTTGTTTGATCCTTACGAAGTATTCGTCACAGATGGAGACGTTTATAACTTGAGGGTTCATTGCTGGTCTCACGACGACGATCTTGGTGATCAGCAAATGGTACCCAACCAATATATTCATTGGAAATTTCGACAAAATTTCTTGTTCACTACAGAATTCACGTGTACCTTTCGATCGATGTCAGACGATGATCAAGTGCTTAAATCTGTGAGTTTTCCGGTTTTTGACTTGATGATATCAACTAAATGCGGGACTGGGAAGCCGAAACCTTGCTACTGGTTAGCCAGGGATGATGGTTTTTATTTTTCTAAGGATAATACGGCGCCGTTTCCGGATGGTTGGATGTTCAAACATAAATGGTAATGTAATGCGCATTCGCTTTTAATCTAATGAATCTTATTTAATAAAGAAAGTATGATTCATTTTTATGCATAATGCATTGTGTTATATATCTGTTCTTTCTTTTAATTATAGTAGAATCATATTTGTTTATTTTTATTTTAACTAGTTTAATATCTCGTGTATAAACACGGAGAATGATTAAAGTAAATTTTAAATATTTTACATTTTACCACAAGCCCTCTGTCCCACACATCTATCCAGCACAAGCCCTCTGTCCCACACATCTATCCAGAAGCAAGTGTAGTTCACCGGTTCAAGGTTACTAATATGTATATAAAGCTGTAAACAGTAGATGGTGATATAAAATCACCCGAAAGAAACGTAAATTTGTTATAAATAAGAAATTTATACATATGATCATCATCATATTTTTGTAGAACCTCTTTATAGAAAACATTCATCATTTTATTTATAGGCTTACCTTCTTCATCACGAACAAGAACATTTGGATTTGAAATGAAAAAATAACGACGATGAGATTGAACTTGTAAATATCCGAGTACAATCAAGGCTACTGCTAATGGATTTTGGAAACACCGGCGGTGAGGAGTGTATAATATTTATGGTTTAGTTGTAGGGGAAACTTGAGAAGGAAAGGAGTTTGAAGGTCGGGTGGTAACAAATTGAAGTTGGGTAACCTGTTTGTACTAAGGATTCGTGCCCAAAGCTAGTTTTTTATGGAATAAGTCTTGCAATGTCATTCATAAGCTTATGAAAGTCATTTGAGAAGATAAGGGGTTATGATCGGTAGAATAACATTTTTTTTAAAATGACATCATAATTCATTTCTTTTAATATATATTAAAGATTAAAGATTAGCCGATGAATAAATATGTAAATTCATCATTGTTCATCTACCATATTAAAACATAACTATATTATATATTAAAAACAACTAAACATCAACATATAATGTGGAACGCCTCGTTAAAGGCTCATCGTTCCCAATATCCATTAGACCACCCGTAGTATGACTTGCATGATTGCCACGAGGCCCATGACCGATCGCAATATCAGTTTTTTCAGTCTATGAATATCCTATTTAGCTCGTCATTTGGATGACGAACAACACCACGATGAATACAATGACGAGGGGGCGTAGTAGACAAGGAGCAAAATTGATGGTGATGAAGCTCCCATGACGAGCTCATCATCACCCACAACTACAACTGGTATTATGCTTGTCAAGTTCGTCAATCACAATGATTGTTAATGTGATTTTGAAAATTAAATAACGAAAACTAAAATCTAACCATAAAGACAAAAGTTGTAATTTACTCAACAAGAATTGAAGAGTGTATTTACAATTTGGTTGGCTAATCATGTTTCTAGACATATATATTAGACATGTATATATCTTTTTTTTAAGTAGTAGCATGGTACACACAATAGCGTAACGGTTAATAGTTTCTACCCGATAACATTTATTTCTCTTTTTCCTCTCAACTCTTTGTTCATTATTAAAACAAATTTTAAAAAATAATAAAACAAGAAAAAAATATTAATTTATAAAATTAGAATAGAGAAAATCTTGAACATTGTGCTAATGTAGGTGAGAAAATGTATTAGAGCATGGGGTATACTCATGCTAGGACATCTCATGCTTCGCGCCATGTCAGCATAATACACTCTATGCTTTAGCTTTGCTTAAACCCTCGCACTACCTATATTTCACACACTTAAAAAAAATTATTTTAAAAATACACTATTTCCTCTCTCCTCTCTCTTCGGTAGTACCGAAGAGAGGGGTGGTGTGCCCCTCGGTACCACAATTCCAAGTAAGCAAACCGAAGGTATGTCACCTCCCACACCTGATGCTCTTACGATAGGAGAATGTTTTAGTAGGTTGGTTAGGTTTTTAAGGAATATATTAGTCATTTTTCAATGTTGAAATTCGAAGTAATTAAATAAAGTAAAATAAAATATTAAATGTATTATAATATAGATAATTGCCGAATCGGACCAACCAACAAGACGCTCCTATTTGTCCTTGATGATCCGGAAAAGTCACTCGCGAACTTGAGTTGAATACATTCTAAACATTTTTAAAAATAACATCTATTTGTAGGATTTTCCATTCAAGTTATGGAATCAAATCTGTCTTTAACAATTTTATTGTCGCCATTAAGACTTTACAGATGGGTCCCACTAGAAAATTTTTGGGGAGCAATTTTTTTATCCGTTGAAGTCACCGCCGAACTAGTTCTTACCGGTCACTCAAGCAGTCCAACACGATGAACTTAATCGTTGACGCTAATGCTTAAAAGGCTGATGGAAAAAAAGTTGTGAAGTTATTTTGGCTTGTGGGCAAGACCCGTTGTCAAGATTATGTCAAACTTACTTGGTCTATAAAAAGATCTCTATGTATCATTGAAACCCTAATGTAGACGAGAGAAAGCCTACGATAAAAAATCTCTCTAGTTCTTCATGGACATACCACAATTACTCCAATCATATGAACCACGTAAATTCGCTCTTAATCGTTTTCGTGCATTCCAATTATTGTTCTTAATACCTAGCATTTTCAAGTCTTGACTTAATGTTTTTAGATAATCATCAAAATACTAATTCAAGGTAATTTTATTGTAAATCAACACCCACACACACCTTCTAAACTTACTACTAAAGCTGTTGAAAAATACGATTTTCAGATTAACAATAAATATAAATAAGCTGATATGAACAAACGTATTATATCAAATATAATATTAACAACAACCCGTTTGTTCGTATCTCAATAATAAGTCCGATTTTATTTAATAGTTACAAAATGATTGCCAACTACTGATTGATCCTACTCGATCAAAGCAGTAAAAGAAAGGTAGAAAGAGAGTGTCCTGTTATCGGACTATTTAAAGCAATACACAGAAATTAACACCAACCTGATTCGTAGAACAAGAAGAAATCGAAACTTCAAAAAATTGCACGGAAGAAACTCCTGTCCTTAAAGGTGTTTACGTTGCGCTTCTCGCTGTAAGCCTCAAACGTAAATAAACCCAGGATTTATGCAGCCTCAAACAAGAACTCGACAGCCCGGGATCTTGTTTCTTCAGAAGAACGATGGCAGAAAGAAGCAAAAAACGCAGAGAGAGGGAGGAGCAGCCTTCGTTTTTTCGCAGGGCACAACTGAGGAGACTGCAGGCAGATTAAATAGCCAACCTGCAGTCAATCTGGTTGAGGAGAACGTGGAGGGTGGGCTGCGATTTCGGGGGAGCAGCTCCACATTTCGTGGGGCTGACTCAATCCCACGAATTTGAATTCCGGTCGGGTCAAATCCGAACAAACCGACCCGTCTCACACGGATCAAGTAACCACAACCGAACCACGACCCCCGGTCGGGTCAAACCCGAACAAACCGACCCGTCTCACACGGATCAAGTAACCACAACCGAACCACGACCCCTTCCTGTAAAAATGAAAGCTCCTAGCGACGATGCGAAGTGCAAAGTGCGCCTACACGCGGCTCACGGCTAGGCGCGCGTGTGGGGAGTCCCCTTCTAGACCCCCACCATTTAGTTTGAATGATAAGGAAGTGAAACCCCTTATAAACACACCCAAATCCTTTCCCTCCTCCTATGTGGGACACTAAACTTGACAAAATTCAAGTTAAGTAATTTGCTATCAAATTCCAACAATTCCTCACCATGTTGGAAAGTTTTCTGTCATTCACATATATGATATCACATAGGTGTCATGAAGATTAAACCCAGTTTGATGCACGTGAACAAAGAGAAATCGATTCAATGGTATCCTATGGATTTAAACCAAGAACCTGATGATATCTCCGGCTCACATGCACATATCAGATAATACCTTCCTGTTTTCACTGAGCGCTATTATGGCCATGCGCTATAAATCCTTTTCATGACCCTCTAGAAGATAAACCACTAATCTTCATTCAAGGCGGCACCACCTTTAGGTCATATAGGCAAAGTTTTACAACACCTTCGTTGCTTAGATGCCTCCAAAACTTTGTTAAGAGATTGAACTCAACCTAATTCACGGCAACGACGTACTATCTTTACCACACATGAGTCTATCGAAATGATAGTACCTTCTATCGGTTAATTGACTCGTTGTTACCCTTTAAACTTGAAAGATAGGAGCACTAAATTCAAGTTGGGTTTCCATCACTAACCGATTCTACTATGGTTTTAGACCCATGTCTCTCGTGGTAGTTCCAACCAAATCTCTCGTCAGAGGTTTGGTGAGGGGATCTGCCAAGTTCTTACTCGACTTGACAAAGACAACTTTGATGGTACCATTATCAAGAAGTTGTCTCACAAAATTGATTCGGAGACCTACGTGTCTCGACTTCCCATTATACACAGCATTGTATACTTTAGACAGTGTGGCCTCACTGTCACAGAACATGGGAATATAAGGCATTGGAACATCCCACAGACGGATGTCCAAAAGTAGATCTCTAATCCACTCTACCTCTTTGCCAGCCGCAGCTAAAGCAATTAACTCGGCTTCCATAGTCGAGTGAGCTATACACGTCTGTTTCTTGCTCGCCCAAGAAATAGCTCCTCCAGCTAAAGTAAAAATCCAACCACTTGTGGATTTTGAATCACTAGTCTGATCAATCCAGCTAGCATTGGAATACCCTTCTAATATACCTGAAGATGACGTGTATGTCAGTTCCAAAGCACAGGTCCTTTTCAGGTACCCCAACACTCTGCTCACTGCTTTCCAGTGTTCTACACCAGGGTTGACAGTATACTGACTTAATTTGCTTACAGCGAATGCAATGTCAGGTCGAGTGCAATGTATAGCATACATCATGCTACCAATTGCACTCGCATATTCCAGCTGAGCCACCGCTCTACCAGAGTTCACATTAAGTTTCACACTTGAGTCAAAAGGAGTGTTAAATTCCTTTATATTCAGATGCTGAAACTTTGCCAGAATTTTCTCTATGTAGTGAGACTGACTTAGAGAAATCTGATTGCCTGTTCGTTTCACCTTAATACCAAGAATGGTATCCACTTCTCCAAGATCTTTCATTTTAAAGTTCGAGGATAGATATTTCTTCGTCTCAGAAATACCTTCTAGGTGATTGCTAATGATCAACATATCATCAACATATAGGCAAATGACGACTATGTAGTCAGATGTGCACTTAGTATAAATGCATCTATCAGCACCGTTGTGCTGAAATCCGAAAACAGTCACAGTGGTATCAAATCTCTCATGCCACTGTTTAGGAGCTTGCTTAAGCCCGTACAAGGATTTAATAAGTCTACACACTTTATTTTCCTGTTCGGGAATCACAAACCCTTCGGGTTGCTCCAAATAAATCTCCTCATTTAAGTATCCGTTAAGAAAGGCTATCTTCACATCCATTTGATGAATGTACAATCCTTTCAAAGCAGAAATTGCTATAAGAGTTCTAATAGAACTGATCCTAGCAACTGGAGCATAGGTATCAAAATAATCGATACCTTCTCTCTGCCTATATCCCTTAGCAACTAATCTTGCTTTATAGGCAGATATGGATCCATCTGGGTGGTATTTCTTCTTAAATATCCACTTGGATCCAATAAGTTTCTTTCCCTTAAGAAGATCAGCTAACTCCCAAGTTCCATTACCTAAGATTGAATCCATCTCATCATTGATTGCTTCCTTCCATAAAGGAGCATTTCTAGATGACATGGCTTTAGTAAAGGTCTTAGGGTCATCTTCCAAATTAATGGCGAAAATGACCTGTCTCATCACTTTCTTTTGTGTCCCTTCAACCAGATAAGACAAGAAATCATCTCCAAGATTTCTTTCTTTTCTAACTCTAGTACTCCTCCTTGGCTCTTCTACATATCTAGAAGATTCGGGAATATCTCGAGAAGTACTTGGAGTTAAAGTGGGGTTCGAGTTTTCATCATCTCTTGAAAACTTGTCTTCGAAGAATTCCACATCTCTGGATTCCACTACGACACCTGATTCTTTATCCAAAAGTCTGTAGGCTTTGCTATTAATTGCATAACCAACAAATATGCTCTTAATAGCTCTGTCTCCCAGTTTGGATCTCTTAGGATCAGGAGTTCTGTAGTAAGCCAAACACCCCCAGACTCTCATGTAGTCGATGTTTGGTTTTCTTCCTTTCCACAACTCATATGGACTAGTAGGAATCACACGACTAGTGATCCTATTGTGGACATGGCATGCCGTTAGAAGTGCCTCACCCCACAGATTAGTTGGCAAACCCGATTAGTTCAACATACAGTTGACCATCTCAACAAGGGTTCTATTCTTTCTTTCAGCCAAACCATTCTGTTGGGGAGTGAACGGTGAGGTTCGTTCATGTTTAATGCCATTCTCTTCGCAGAAAGCATCAAATTCTCTCGTGAAGTATTCTCCACCTCTATGTGAACGAAGAATTTTAATTCGTTTCTCCTTTTGATTCTCGACTTCTGCCTTATATATTTTAAATCCATCAAAAGCCTCATCTTTTGATCTCAGCAAATAAACATATAAATATCGGCTCGAGTCGTCACAAAATGTGATGAAATATCTTCTTCCTCCTCAAGTAAGTATTCCATTAAGTTCACATATGTCTGTATGAATCAATTTAAGTAATGATGTATTTCTTTTAACAGAAGGAAATGGTTTCTTTGTAAATTTTGATTTAACACAAGTTTCACATTTCCCAAAATCCTCTTTGTCAAATTTTAACAATCCTTTAGTTTGCATTTTTTCAATATTTTTGATATTTGTGTGTGCTAAACGTTTATGCCATAAAGAAATAGAACAAATAATATAACCAGAATAATCAACTTCATTAGCAAACGGGAAAGTTACATCATTGCTTCCAACACTGGAAGTTACATCATTACTACCAACACCAGAAACGATTACATTATTAACCTCACTATCACTAGCTAGACTCAAACGATACATGCCCCCCACAGACACTGCCTTCCCAACATACATTCCACTCTTGCTGATCTCAATGCGGCCATTTTCAAGCACCATCTTGAAACGCCCTGGTCAAACTTGTGTGCAGAAACAAGCCCTTTGGGGATAGTAGGAACATGAAGAACCTTGCTGAGAGTAACCGTGCGACCCCTTTTAAACCTCATCGTTATGACGCCGAAACCCAACACCTCAGCCCGATGACCATCCGCGCAAACCACGTAGGTTCCCGGAGGTGCCGGAGTGTAGGTGTGGAAGTCACCCCTCTGTCCGCTAACATGAATTGTGGCCCCAGAGTCCACGAACCAACCCCGAGCCGCTCTTGCCCGGGTCATTGAGGAAATCATGATGATTTGTCCAAAGTTCACATTAGCTACCAGATTTTCCCCACCATCAACCGAATTCGCAGCAGGCCTGGCGCTACTTCAATTCAAGCGCAAGCCCCCTTCTATTGCATAACCTAAAAAAGCTATAAACAAAGGACTTTCGATCTTTGCACTCCCTTGCATAGTGGCCAGTCTCTCCACAGACATGACACGGTCCAGTCTTCTTCGGTTGTTTGGCGAAGTTGGTCTTGTTCTACTGATTGGCCGGTTTCTTGAAGTTAGGCTTGTTAGGCCCAAGATTTTTTCCCTTATTCTGTCCCCACGGCTGCTTGTTCTTAGCCCCAGACCCTCCAGCAACATGATGCACACTTGAACTAGCCTTATTACGCTTGTCCCTGTTGCGCGTTTCCTCCTCAATACGGAGGTGCTTCAACAGGTCATCCAAGCTGTAATCCTCAGACTTGTGCATCATGCGTTTGGAAAAATCTTTCCAAGAAGGTGGCAATTTCGCAATGATTGCTCCAACTTGGAAGAGCTCTGGGAGGGCAATTGAAAGCGCATTCATCTTGTTGACTAGAACTTGAAGCTCATGCACTTGCTCCAAGATCGGTTTGTCGTCAACCATATGAAAGTCTAGGTATTTGGACACAGGATACTTGTTAGTACCTTCTTCATGTGCCTTATACTTCAACTCTAGCGCTTTCCACAAGTCCCTCGGATCTGTAACCTGCGCGTACAGATCGAACAAGCGGTCAGAGAGTGAGTTCTTGATGTGCCCCAGGCACAGATCCTCATCCTCCTTCCTCCTCATCCTCTGCTTTTCCAGATCAGAAATCACTTTTTGATCCAGTTCACTCCCCTGCGCGGGAGTGGGATTCCCAGGAATGGGAGGCAGAGTTGGGTCCAGAATGTAGTAAAGTTTCAAGACCATCAGCATGAACTTGACCTTCTCCACCCAACGGGTGTAGTTTTGCCCATCAAAGCGGTCAAGTTTGACGAATTCTTGATTCATCAAGCGGAAGTTGGCAGACGTCAATTCAGAGTCCATTTGTGGTTGTTAATCTGATTCAACAAAGAAAAAATAGTTTTACTAATAAAACTATTGAAATAAAAACCTTTAAGATTGTTGAAAAATACGATTTTCAGATTAACAATAAATATAAATAAGCTGATATGAACAAACGTATTATATCAAATATAATATTAACAACAACCCGTTTGTTCGTATCTCAATAATAAGTCCGATTTTATTTAATAGTTACCAAATGATTGCCAACTACTGATTGATCCTACTCGATCAAAGCAGTAAAAGAAAGGTAGAAAGAGAGTGTCCTGTTATCGGACTATTTAAAGCAATACACAGAAATGAACACCAACCTGATTTGTAGAACAAGAGGAAATCGAAACCTCAAAAAATTGCACGGAAGAAACTCCTGTCCTTAAAGGTGTTTACGTTGCCCTTCTCGCTGTAAGCCTCAAACGTAAATAAACCCAGGATTTATGCAGCCTCAAACAAGAACTCGACAGCCCGGGATCTTGTTTCTTCAGAAGAACGATGGCAGAAAGAAGCAAAGTGCACGGCTACACGCGCCACTCGCGGGCAAGCGGCTCACGGCTAGGCGCGCGTGTAGGGAGTCCCCTTCTAGACCCCCACCATTTAGTTTGAATGATAAGGAAGTGAAACCCCTTATAAACACACCCAAATCCTTTCCCTCCTATGTGGGACACTAAACTTGACAACATTCAAGTTAAGTAATTTGCTATCAAATTCCAACAAAAGCTACATATTGTTCACGACCAGACTTAAACGCAATACCTTACAACAGATATCACTGGGCCAAAGACACTTTGGTGTCTAGCACTATATATAAATCTCACAAACATATGATACAAGCTTTTTGCCATAGAAACATCATACATAACAAGGAATCCGATTGGCAATGCTACTTGTGGATGTTGCATTAAAAGGTTGTAACATAAGCATAAAAAGTAGTACAATGAAACAGTTTAGAGATCGATGGTACAAAATCTCGGTTATTGCAATATAAAGTGTTGCACTACTTACAGTCAAATGCGTGGCTTTTGCAGCAACGAATCACCACATGTCTTTGAGCAAATCAAATTATCTTATTTAGTCCCATTGAATATCTCTGTGAAAGGTCCAATCAGACGGGTTTAGGGTCGTTTTGCCATCCGAATACACTAAATCGTAGGGTGAATCTTCTGAGAACTCTGTTGGCATAGATTTCCAGTGTAGACTCGGTTTCCATTCTGCTTCTTTAACCACCTTTAAAATCTCCTCAACTACTATCTTGCTGCCCTCACCTGCTAAATGCACCCCATCCCTGCAAAACAGTTGATCAATCAGTTTATGTTTTATCTTGAACATGTTAAAGCATTTTATATGCAAAAAAATATATCTTTTTAAACAAATAAGTCAAACAGGTCGCAACTCGTCCAAGTTCACCCAAGATATCTTTACAACATCAGTATAAAACCTTCTAAAAGCTCGAAATTATTGATTATATATAATTTTTCTAATCATATTTTGCAAAGTAGTTATTTATACAAAATAATAATAGTACTAATAACTTTTAGGACCAAAAAATGTTTTATGTCAGCGGTCAGCCCGACTCAATTTGACCTGTTATCTATCCCATTTGACCAGCCCTTTTTTCGCCTCTAGGGCATTTCTACTACTTGACAGTATACTGTAGACTTATTCTTCCTTAATTCATTGGCATGTTCATAAAGTATACTTCAATGAAATATGAGTTGATAAGGATTAAAAGCAAGAATGCTTACGTAAAGCAAGTAGTTAACCAATCATCTCGTTGCTGAAATGCAGTCCAAAGATCAATGACTTTGATCCCCATCTCATTGCACAACTCCACGCAAGCTTCTGAGTATGTCCGGCATAACTCATTTGTTCGAACAAGTTCACTAAAAATTGAGCTGTTTATACAAGACAGGTCATTAGTTTACATATAATGCATTGAATAAGAAAATTGGAGCGGGAAAAAACACTAGTGAAGGTACCTTGTGTTGTCACGAAGTTTGACCTCATCTACCGGAGGGCAACTGAGGAAAATTAAACGGGTTGTGTCTGAAAGCCCCTGATTTTCATATTTGTGTAAGTGATAAGACTAACAGGGTTTTTGGATTTGCATTTTGAAATGATTGTGTGAAACTGAATTTTGATATCAGATAATCAGCTATGATAAAACAACTTGTAGAAGATAGTCTCTGGATGTCTTTCTGCTATTTGGATTTGTAATAACTAAGTAACTAGATATTTGACTGTTTCATAAAGTCTGATAATTTAAGAGTTAACTTCCGCTATTTTCTATGCTTAAATTATTATACTTTAACTTCCACCCAAGATCCACTAACACCTTCAAGTGGCTATGTATTGTACTTCAAACTGCAAAATCCCCTTTAACCATAGTCCTAACTCCTATGGACTATGTTTATCATTTATATGAAAGAAGAAATGCTTTTGGAAACTGGAGTAAACTAAATAGGTTAAAAGAATGGGTAAATGGGTTATTTAGTTTATCATTAGATAATCAGATATGTTGCAGGTGCCAGGTGGTATGAACCTCTTAAAATAATTTTATAATCCAAAGCAAAGATATGTTTTTTTCACATATTAAAAACTGAATATTATGACTTTTAAGTCCGCAGTTTTCAGATATCGGTTCCGAATTGTAAATCCACAACCCCATGAAACTGTTCTAACAAAAAGATAAAATAGGGAACATGCATTCTGTGTTCAACATTTTAGTTCTTAAGATTTAGTTGAATGCATGGATTGGAAACAATCCAAAACGTCAAATCTATCTATGGTGCTCTACTAAACAGGTGAATTATCATATTCTTTACAGAAAACATGTTATGAAGAAAATGGTACCTGGAGATGAGTAGCAATTTTTCTCATGTTTTCAATATATTCAGGAAGGGGGACATGGGGACCTAGACCAGATGAGTGAGGTCCCATTGAATCATTACCACCAAAGTAGACAATGATTAATGAAGGCTGGCTAGCAGCATTCTACATGATAATAATAACAAAAATAAGTTAAAAAAACATTGTATATAGCACAGCATAATGTCTAAGATGCAGATTAGCAAAGAGACTCTGATTTCAACATCTGTTTCCCCAACATAAAGAAAATGATTTAATTGGTAATGTAACTGTGTCACCTATTAGAAAGATTAAAAAAATTCAAGTGGCTGTCATATAATTTACCTTTGGAAAAATCTGATCAAGGACCTTGACTGCACGTCGGGAATTCCAGCCATAGTACCCTCGCAACACTATATCCGCCTGCAGTAGAAAACTCGTGTTTTCACATGTTTTATATGGCCGACTGGCCACTGGCCAGGGCATAACTCGTGTTTTTTCTTTGAAAAAAAACTTGGGTTATAATATTTCTGTTTATTCTTGATAGCTTTTAAGTTGAAACTTTTAGGTTGTAACTACTGACCTTGGTAAATTTGCATTCCTACTTCTAGATTGAAGTAAGTACTTGATATTTTGAGCACTCTTATGATAACAGAATGTTGTTTAGCATTGATATTTAAATTGTGCTTTTTTTATGTTTAAAATAGAATGAGTTCACTTAAATACAATGTAATTCCATTTCATAATATATGAGAAATTAGAAGCACGTTCCCTTCCTATTGCACAACCATACAGTTCTCTTTCCACCATAACCAAGTATAGAAACAACTATAGATCATAAAACCTAAGATCCCTTGATCCCTTTTAACCTGCAATCGAATTGAGTCTATCTAGCGAAATAAGCCCACTAATCCCCAAAGAAATACATCCGCACACATATTAACCCACAGTCATATACATAATCTACCAAAACACTTGGCGATCATGATCCTCTGAATAAATACCAAATAAGACCAATGATGCAATTATATTTGGAAATCGTAAATCTTTCTATTCTAATTTGCTAAGATAACTGTTAATCTCGAAAATAATTTGTCTAATTTCCATTCTACCTGGATTATATCCATTCATAAAACTACATTAATAATTTTGAACTGACAAAACTAGGCGAACAGTTATTTTGATACGGTAATACTTAATAGGTACAGTACGCAAAACTTTCTCCGTAAATGAAATCGGAGCAACTTTGACGATAGTAAGTGAAACAAAGGAATACCTTACGAGCGTAGACATCGGCGAGAATGGCACCCCAACCATCGTTGCTGAAACTTAGCTGAACTATCGACGATCCAAACAGTACTATCTGCGGCCTCTCCGGTCCGACCATCGGTAAATATTCAAAAATACCGACGGCTGAATCACGTAATTTGTGTTGTTGATCGGAGTTGAATGTATATGAAGATTAGGTGATGGGTGCAGACCGTGCAGTCGTGCAGAGGAGGGAGGGAGAGAGGAAGGATGCTATGGTTTTAATGGGATTTTTCTCAGTGGGGTCGTATTTATTTATTTTGAACAACCTCTTTTATTAATTAATTCATTGAAATATTTCTTTGAATATTTATGTAGATTAAATGCATTTAAAACACCTTAGGTCTAACGAACTGTTATGAGTGTCAATCTTGTAATTTTCAACTTGGTTGGAACGGGTTGACAGGTTAGGCTAAGCGCAACCATCTTAAGTTTTTTTTTTAACAGATTCGTCTCAGCGGTAGTGACACAAGATCGAAACCGGTTGATCTAATCCGGGCCCCGGTTTCAAACCACTCCAACTACACCCCCCTAATTAATTCAGTAGAGCTGCTTTCACCAACGAGAGAGTGACCCTCAGCTACTCCTAGGAAGAAACCCTCTAGAGAGACTCGAACTCAAGACCTCTTCTTTACTTGAAAAACTCCCTTACCACCAGGGCAAACCTCTTTGGTTATCCATCTTCAGTGATGGAGCGTTAGCCACACTCACATCCCAAAATTTCATCGCACCCACCTCTTATAATTAAAAGTGGCGGACTTTGTTGGTTCTCATAGAGCGAGTATCTTTCTCTCTCTCTTCTCTTTACATTTATTTATTTTATTTTTTAAAATAGAAAATGGTTAATGGGGATGAAGGGGGTTGAAACTTGAAAAGAAAAAATAATGTGTTGTTGATGTAGCAAAGGGAATAAAGGAGATGAATGCTCATGGTCTTAAAAAAGTGGTATAAAAACAAGCACTTTTATTTATTTATATCAGAATTTAAAACACTAACTTCTGTATGAGATATATGACTATATGAGCGCGACTCACATACAGGCCCGGCCCTATGCTATGTTCACTTGCACAGGGCCCAACAAAAACTAGGGCCTCGTTTCTTTTTTATGTCCATATATATGTAATGAAAAGTTTATTTGAGAACCGTTTTTATTACGAGAACTAATCTTAGTCATCAAATTCCCTCTCCTTCAATTAGATTGTTCACCCATGAACCCCTTACATTCACCTTGCCACACTCAATTCCCCCACGCTATATATATATATATATATATATATATATATATATATATATATATATGCATGATCAAATGATAACACCTTTTAATGTGAAAACTTGGTGAACAGTTTATAGCCCTTTGATAATCTTTATTTAATAACTGATATTAATTTTGGTTAATTAAGTTATGTTGAATTTTAATGATTTGGTTTAACTAAAGTAGGTTGATTTTAGATCTTTTATTTATTTAATTAAATGATTGGCCTATAAGTGTTCTCACCATTTTTTATATACACCATAGCATGTTATCTTCAAGCCTTAAAGGCCCAACCCAGTTACCTAAATTAGGTTTAGGCGTTTAGCTTTGTTCAATAATCGGTATTTAGTAAACCGACGATTCACCTGCGCACCTTCGACACTTCCATAAACAAGAGAGCGACCAACGCCGACGGTTCCATTGTTCTATAAACAAATTCCCAAGATATTCATCTCGATACTCGGCTGAAGATGAAAGGGTTGAAGCCTATTTCGATTCTCTATGAATTGAATGCCAACAACGAAGAGTACTACTACTTTTGCTTCTGGATTTCATCAATTAGAAGTTTAGAAATTCGAACTTTGAACAAACAAACACTCTAGATATCACAACAAGTTGACACACCATCGATTCTGGTCTCTGTTCTCTGTAGTCTGTACACGAAAATTCGACACACCATTGTGCCGTACACCCATGATTCTGGTCTCTAGATATTGAACGGTAACAACACAGTCAACACCCATCGAATCATCGATTCTGCCATTTTTGTCAGCAAGGTCACAAGAGTCACGAGTAATCGAAGGATCGAACAATGAGGTCAGTATGTCACAAATTCACAATCTTGCTTGTTCTCTGTTTATAAGTTATAACTTAATATAAATATATAATTATATGTTTACTGCCTAACATCGACTCTGCCATTTTGATTCTAAATTTTAGTTTACTGCCTAATTTTCGTTAATCGTTACAGAGGCTCAATTTCTGTTTAAGATATGGACTCTATTTTGATTATCTGAATTTCTATTTGAGAATTGAGGAATCGAGGTTAGTCACTAAATGACTATGAAGTATGAATTATGCTTATGAATCTGTTCTAGTGTAGTAGTGTTCTAATAATATGAATTTTTTTTACCTTAATTAAGGTTATTGTACAGGACCTTCAAAATTTCGAAGCCAACCCTGCTCACATAACCCGTGTAATTATATAGATAATAGATTGGCCAGTCATTTTTGGGTTAACATGTTATAAACAGGTTGATAAGTCGATTAAAATCTATATCAAAACTAAAGTGGTTGGCATGCTATTGACGGGTCGACGGGTCAATCAGACAAATTTATATATATAACCCAAACATAACCAAGTTTATTATATAAATTATACAAGTTAACCTGTACATGTTTTATTTATTAGAGGTTAACCGAAAACTATTCTATGTGTGAGAATTGTCATTCCTATAAATTATTGGAGAGATATTATGATTTTAATTTTTTATCGATAACGTCCATATTTTAAAAAAAAGATAAATGGTATGATATATTATTCTTCTTTTATTTTATTTGTTATTAAATTTAATTAAATATTAAACATGATAAGGGCAACTTGGGCGGCAACAACATTCACCACTTTTAATAGCTTCTGTTTTCTAGAATTATGAGCTCATTCAAAAGAAAATCATCTTTTAAATAGAGCCTCACTTTATTTTTTTATTCTTTTTTTGGGCTACCACTTACAAGTCAGTTTACGAAGTCTAGCCTACGATCATTTAAGCCCCGTGAGCTAAGAAAATAGGCATTATCACCTTATATAAATTCTCGAAATAAAACATTATTTATTTTAATTTTTCACTTGTAACTCTTATAAATATTTTTAATTTTTACTCTTTGGTTTATAAAATTTATATTTGATCTTATAAAATTACTTATTTTTATTTTCAAATCAAATGATTTTTAGCCTAGCGATATTAAGGGGTATGAAACTGTCCCTCTCGTATTAAGATTAAGGGTTCTCATCATATTATACACCTAGGTGTATATTAGAGAGTTTGTAATTATCATTAAAAAAACTTATTATTATTTACAAACTTATTTGCTAATATAAAACTATTATCCTTTTAAGTTTTAATTTTAACCCCTAATCGATATTTGCTTTTAACCCATACCAAAGTTTATTTACCTAGCAATGTCGGCTTCTATTAAGGTGTATTCCCTTTTAAAAGTTAAGGTTTCAAGTTCTACTGTTTCATTACTGAAATATCAAAGAAAAAAGTGAAGCGATGACTATTATTTCTTTAGAATTTCAGTCATGAAACAGTAGTATTTCATGACTAATATATCAAAGAAAAAAGTGAATTCTTTGATATTTCAATCATGAAACAGTAGTATTTCAGTTATGAAATATCAAAGAAAAAAGTGAAGCGGTGGAGCAGAAGCATACATACGGTGATATTTCATATATGAAACATGACAGGGGGAATAAAAATCAAACATATGTCATTTCAAATATGAAAAATGTTAAACATTATAAAGTTGCAATTAGTTACAAAAATGTCACTATGTTTTTTTTAGATCTGGACGTCGATCGAACAGCTGAGATTGAGTCTATATATATATATATATATATATATATATATATATATATATATAGTGAAAAGATCATTTGAGAACTGTTTTTATTGCGAGTACCGCGATAACCAATTTGAGTCATCCAATCCTCCCTCCTTCAATGTCATCAGCCACTCATGAATTCATCTCATGTACCTTGTCACATTCAATCCACTCATGCTCTCCATCCATGCATTTCACTTATCAAATGAATGGTTAAGATTGATCTCACGGTACTCACAATAAGATTGGTTCTCAAATGAACCCTCCCTCATATATATATATATATATGTGTGTGTGTACATATATATATAGAGAGAGAGGTAGGATCAAATGAGAACACTTTTTAAGGCGAGAACCTAAAAAATAGTTTATAGCCCGATGATCTTTTTTGAAAATCAAGTCTCACAAATTAATGACGGCTTACCCGGACACAATTCACGGTTGAGTAAATATATAAAAGACAAATACCTCTATTAATGAGTCATTAACCGTGTTACAAATAATTTTCGCAGTTGTCGTATGAAAGACAATTCTCGATTGAACTTTTCCGTATATATATATAACTAAGTCATAGACATATAAGAATAAATCGTATTTTGTAAAAGGATTTCCAAAACTTATGGTAACTTAATGACTAGATCGAAGATGATTAATTTTGTAATTGTTTGGTTAAAAAGAGTATTGAATTATGGGTGAGTATGCGACCCGATAGATCAAAAAAATCAACTACCGAACCAAACTGGATTGATACCGGTCTAACATGGTCGATTTAATTTTTGATTCTAATTTTTATAGATTTCGGATTTCGATCTGATGTAGATTTTGAGCAAATCTCAACCTTGTATTGAATAGAGAAGGGTGGTTCATCAAATAAGGCATGCGAAGACATTGATGCATTAATTTGTTTACCCACTTTTGTATTCATTCCAACACCACACTCCACATCTTCATAAAGTTATGTATCCGTCGCCTAGAAAAAGAAAATAGTTAAATCTTTTTAGTTTTTTATATTTATATTTATATTCTATTTTGTTGAGACAAAAAACTATTCGTATAAGGAGAAAATTATATATGCTTTAAATAGTACCTAAGCACGCACGTCACTTTTATTATTATATTATTTTAGCACTTAAATTATCAAAACATCTCCCGCTTAACTATAATATAACTTAGGTAATGTTTATAGCATATATCATTACCTAGTACTTAATTTTATTGTTATTTTGGTCCCTGAATCCATTAATTTCTTAGGTCCAGTTTGTTACGTAAAATTCGAAGTAATAAAATTGATTTTAATTCCAATCAGTTCACCTATTTAATGACCTTTTCATTACTTGAGGGAATATGAACATTCTGACAAATGAGATTTCATTCAAAAATAAGTTTGCCAAACGCACTACAACACGAAATTTGATTTTAATTCCATTTCATTTATTCAAATTCTGTGAAACAAACCGAACCTTAATTTTATAAAACGGGTTTAGTATTCCAAAATGTATTTAACTTGTCTTGTTTTAGTATTGTTGTTCGTATCGAACTTCAATTCAATAATTTCTATTACGTGTATCTAACATTTAATTTGTCGCTATTATGTGTATTAAACTTTCTATTGTATGTGCCAAACTTATACATTATTTTTCCATTTTCATGTAGCCAAAACATATAGAATAGCAACAAACTAAAAAATCGATACACACAATAGAAAGTTTAAAAATTCGATACACACAATAACAAAACATGACAAGTTCAACCCTATAAATGATTGTACTTTAAAAATGAAATGTGATGTAAAGATCTATCATAAAATCTTCATTTACACATATAATAACTCCTAAGCATAACTTAAGGTTGTTAACATTGTGCTCTCTCGCGTGTTTTAAAGAGAGAAATGAAGAAATTTGAAAGTAAACGAAAGGAAAATATAAACAGTGCGTAATCTAATTGAGATATGAGAATACCGGATCCACCACCGGGTTTTGGTTCACCTAATTCCACAGGTTTCCAGGGTGTTCGTGGAGCCCTGTGTTTGGTTCTCACGTCAATAATATTAATTTAAGGGTAATGACCATATCGAAGCTCCTTTCATTTGTATCTTTTTACTGCTCAAGAAAAAAATAATATTAGTTCAAGTCAGATTTCCTTGTTACCAATAACATTATAATTAGAAATAAACCCAAACCTCCTGTGAACCAAAACTTAAACTTCAACCATGGATGCATACGTACAAGACAATAAACTACGGATGGCGACTATAAATTATCCATAAATGCAACAAAAAAAAAACCACATATTTCCTATATCACGTCTTTACCATCTTAAAAAGAAATGACCATACATGTCCCCTTGACTATACTTTTCACTCTTCTCTTTTCCACTTAAAGAGGTAGATCAAATAACATATTTCCATACCGAATATAGCCTCATGTTTACTTACTACATACTAGCATCATAGTGTGGGGAGTGGTCTCTACTCATCACTCCTCATCATCATCACTTTGGTTTTTCACTCTAACCACTCAAATCATAGTATGGTCACTAAGGCTGTAAACGAACCGAACGAAAACGATCGGGCTTGTTCTTGTTCGTTTGTTTAACTTTAGCCGAACAAATAAACGAATACGAACGGATTTCTGTGTTCATGTTTGTTCGTTTAGCTTTAGCCGAACAAATAAACGAACACGAACGATAAACGAACAAGCTTTTATTTCGATTGTTTAAAAGATTGGTTAGTTCTTATACATTTTTTGTTCCTTCATTAATATGACAAACAAACGTAAACGAATGAACACACACTAGATTACAAATCCAACATTGCTAAAAACAAATAAACACTATATAAAGACACACACATAATATATATATATATATAAAATATAAACGAGCGGATAGCCAAACGTTCACAAACATAAATAAACAAACGAGAGCTCTGTTCATGTTCGTTCATTTAATTAAACGAACAGAAAATCTTGTTCATGTTCATTCGTTTATTAAACAAACTAACATAAACGAACTTCCCACCAACGATTTTACGAACAGTTCATAAACATTATATTTATTCCGTTCATTTACAACCCTAATGGCCACTTCTCACCCCTAGCATCAACGTCCGCGTTCCATTCAAACATTGTGTTTAAAAAAATCAAAAAAAAATTTATTTAAAAAAGGTCACTTCTCCTCAAAACACTAAACTCATACCTATCTAGTATCTACTACACATCTAATCAATGTAAAAAACAAAAACAAAAAAGGAAAAGAAATGCTGCTAGTCCACCTCCTTTGTCACTATACAGCTCCTTCTATCATGGATTTCTACACACCAAGCCACCACCACACAGTGGTAGGGTAGCCGGCTCCCCTCATCACGCCATCCTCCCTTACACCACGCATCCAATTACCCCTCCCCTCCCCCCAAACTCCCTTCACTCTTTAGTCATACATATTGGCGATTGCGTTACACCACCGGTTTACTAACAGGCAAGTACACAAAATCAATCTCAGCGATCAATTTATACGGGTACACAAGCATTAATCTTGATATATCATTAAAACCATTAATATATGAACTATATTTACGTTCTTGCTTCTAAAGAAAATGACAATAACAATATACAACATGTATAGAAATTGAGATCATGGGTGCAGAACATACAGATGTCTTGCTTCATGGAAAAAGTTTCAATGAATTCGTCACAAACTCACAAATCATCAGGGTTTCCTTTTCCCCAGTAGTAATGTCCAGAAAATACAGTTGAAATCTCGTTTGATGTACTAATCTCGATCTATTTCCTGAAACTATTAGGAAATCCAGAACAAAAAACCTCAATACCCAGCATCAGTGTAAGATACATTTATCTAGTTAACACAAAATCCCTCGTAGTAGGGAAAAAGTATTCGAAACTAAATTTAGGTTATTTTAGTATATGATACTCCCTTCACAAGTTCAAAGATTTCTTGAATTGTAGGATTGACAAGGCCAGTCGCATTATAATAAACCGGGCTTCTAGTGAGATCTCTTCTAACCAGACACTTATTAAGCTAAATAAGGATTTGGCATGTGATAACTTCTCCTCAATAACTGCCTCAGATGCAACTCTGCCAATAATCAAGAATGACTCCAGAGAAGGTTTTTGCAACTGTTGATAAAAAAATCATTTGCAAGTTTAAAGGCATATGAGAAGACCATATTTAAGACGAGCAAAATTCATTAAAAAAATGTGCTTTTTATGAGAATTTGGAAAAATGTAGTACCAATGCATTGTTGACTGCACGTAAACAGTCGTTTGTTTTCATCATTAGAAGTATGACACGAGGTAATCTACGCAGAAGCTCAGTGACTTGAGAAAAATACTCGGGACCATATATCTGCAATTAAAATTATCGTTAAGCCACAAAAAAAGATTCTACCTTACAGCCACTACGCGTATTTCGGCTAATTGCTTTGAAATATACCAACTTTGGTCAGTCTTTATTATGGATAAGTAACTAACCAACATTCAAAAAGTGTGATTTTAAGTAATCAGACTCGGTCACCCGGTCCAGTTATAAATTGGCAGCTGATGTAAAACCAGTTAACTTAGACGATTACCTTAAATTGAAAATTTTGAAACTTTGATGATTTTTTTCCTGGGGAAAAAAATTGGTTAATTCAAATATATTAATTTGAACAGAGTTAGTCACCTTTTTATGCAATTTGCCCTAAGGACATCCGTATGGCCTTCAGGCTGAGCTTCGGGCTCCTGGGGTTCCAAGCGCACATCGGTGAACACCCCCCCCCCCCCCCCCCCAAAAAAAAAAAAACCAAGCAACCCAATCGGGTGAGGTTTGCGAGTCCCCCAACCCGATAGCTTCCTCTTCCCTCTATCTCTCTCTTCCCTCTTATCTCTTATTAAGATATCATTAAAATAAAATAAGAAGTGGGGTAAGATTGGATTAAGCTATACTAACTTTTTGGTTGGAAAGGAGAAGGGAAGAGGAAGGTGATGTGCTAGTTGGGTTGGTGAACCCAAAACATAAGCTATACAGATGGTCTAAATGTCTAATGCATTGGGGAATAAGAAGCTTTTAACAATGGAAGCTCACCTGAAGTTCTGATGGATCGTGTATTGCCAAATGATCAACAGCCGGATCAATAACTCTCTCCCATGGTTTCATAGTAAGAATACTTGAGAAAAATGTATACAAATCCTCTCCAGCACCAAATTTCATGCAATTTTCCTTAATTCCATTGGCATCAGCCAATACCAAAGCCTATAAAAAAAAATCTCTTTTCAGCACTTTTTATATTTTTGCAATTTTCTTCTCTTTATGAATCTCATTTCCGTTTTTATTTTTTTAATTGTCAAAGCAGTAAAGGTGGCAATATATACCCATTTACTTATGGATGCATTGATTCAAGTTATGTATATCTAAAAGGTCAAATGGGTAAAGTCAATAAGATAATTTATAAGGTATATGTCAAACGGGTCTAAAGTTGCCCAAAGTGTATTTTATTTTTGTGCTCTTGCTAGCTGTTCTACTAACAATATTATATTAATACTATAAAAATTTTAAATCATATTTAACACACTTATTACTTTAGAAAAAGTAAAAACTACAAAAAAAATGTTTCAGGTCAATCTTACCGGTCCGCCCAGTTTCAACCCATACAAAAATTGCTTGTTTGAAGAGTTACCCAACCCGCCCGACCTGCCCATTTAGCTACCTCTACAAAGGAGCAAAGGAATAAAGAAATCACAAGGTGCACCTTCCATAGTGCAGCATAGTTGGTCCTCGTGTAATTGTCAAGTTCTTTGTAGAGACCATGGTCAAGGAGTACCAGTTGTGGTTTCGGTCTTCCTTCACAAAGAGAAAAGAAAAAAAATCATTTAAAACAATGTGATTTACATACGAGATTCGTTTGTAACATCATGATAAATTAATTGTTTATAAGATTATAAGAAAGTAAAAAAAAAAGGGCTGGCAAGTCAACCCAGCCTGGGCCCGTTTTGAAACATAATACAAAATTACCTGTTTGAGTGGAAGAGAACTCAAGATGTTACAAACACCTCTCTTTTGAATACAGAAAGTTCTAAACAGAAGAACGTGATAGAGGTGAACATTTCAGTACTCGTATAATTAGAAGAGAGATTTAATTATTGTACTTGTTTTCTGTAATTATACCAACTTATTGTGTTAAAGACACCTATCCTACAAGATAAACTAGCAAATAGAGCATGTGAAAATCACATAAGGAATATAATGACTTACCAAACATGCTACTTCTACCCGAAGGTAAAGCACGAACTAGCAAGTTAGCAGCATGTGGATCACAGTGCACAAATCCATGTTTGAACATCATTTCAGCAAAAGTTTGACTAACCTGCATCAAGTCAAACCAAATACTTATAAACGTTCAATAATCAAGTCGGCATACCCTTCCACTAGAAGTCTAGAATTCAGAAAAGAACATTGAAGTGGGCCTACCAATTTTGAAATGTCATGAGGTCGAATTCCAAGTTTTTTTATGCTCTTTAAATCATTGACTTGTGGACCTTCAATAAACTCCATGGTCAACAATTTTGAGGTACTTAGACTCCAATAGATTCTAGGGGCATACACATAGTCTGCAATATGAGGAGATAATCTCCGAAAGTTATCCATACATTTTACGTTGTTCTTGGCTTCAATTAAGAAATCAAGCTCCTGATAAGTGATAACCATCATTATAACTTATTAGCAACAAAATGAAAAGACCATAAATAGATTACCGTACATATTGTGCATATACCTTAATAATTAGGAAAACAAACAATGAAAATTTTCAAATCTAACCTTCGGTGACGTTTCTCGTACTTCATCTACCAACCACCTACATAAAGACCAAGTGAAATTCGTATACATAAAATGTAAGTTTCAACACCAAATTTAGACATTCAAACAGGTAAACTTAATTGGCATCTTTATATTAGATATGCTTAAATACATCGACTTTATGCATATAGAACATAGCTATAGCGATGGAATTAAATATAAACCTGTAATCAAATGAAGGAAAGAAGCGGTGCAAAGTGTTCACAATCAGTTCCACTGTGGCAAAATCAGCAGCTGCAGTATCCGTCATGTGTGTATGTTGTACCTGAAAAGAACATAACATCAAACCATGACTTTGAGATTTCAATCAAATATATCGTTCTTCAAGGGGAAAAAACCAGAAAATTGGCCAGTGGAATGACTTTGAAACCTTAACAGCAACTTTTTGTCCCTCATAAGTACGAGCAACATGAACTTGTGCAAGAGAAGCACTTGCAATTGGAACAGGATCAAACTCATCAAACATCTGAGAAAGAAAAAGTATAACTAAATGTCAAGATTTAAAGAAAGAGAAAAATATGGAAAAGGATATGTTATATGTTAAAGCACCTCTTCAGGGGCCCCACCAAGTTCTTTCTTCACAACATGACACACTTGATCATATGTAGAAGTTGGACATCTATTCAACATTGACTCCCTCATTGTTTTCGCATATTCTAGCGGTACCAAGTACTCCTAAATTGAAACAACTAATAATAATTATTACCTTATCTAAATTTTCATAAAGCAGTTGAATCTTGAAATCACAAACTAAGCTTCTTGAGATTTAATCTGTGTATTCAGGAATAAGGGCCAGCTCATACCAGTTGACCAACATGTTGACCAAGTTTGATATAAATTCCACCATTTTTGAAACATAGGTCTTCAAGCCTACGTGCACTCCTGGTGTGAACTTCATGTTTAACTTTTTCCCTCTCGTCACTATCTTCTGGCAGTCCCAGTAGTGAATACTCATAATCTAAAAGATTAAAACATAATTATGGTCAACTACATTGGATAGAAAATGCCATACATGGTACATTCATAGGATCCTTATTTGATTTGTGTTTATTCACTTCAAGAAGACAACAAGAAGTTGTATGCTTCCGAAATCAGGAAGCATACTATAACCTTATCCTCAAAAGTTAAGATAAACTGGATCATCTTTTAGAAAGAGATAATGCAGAATTGCAAATTGGTAAGCTGAACTTTAAAACTTAGCAATAATAAGACTCTGCAAATTTCATTCAAGAACAAAATCTGAAAATGAGAAAACAGTCCATTTGACAGCAATGGTGGAAACTTGTGCCAGAATCAAAAGCACATATGAGGGTAGATAAAAATGAATTATATAAGGGGGTGTTTGGGATTGCTTATTTGAAGAACTTTTGAGTGTTTGGACAAAGAAAAGTGCATACGTTTTTCTGCTTATTTTAGATGAAATAAGATGTTTTTCTGATAAGCCCTGTGATACTGATTGGACAAAGAAACGTGTTTATTACCCTTAAGGGGGAGTAAAAGTTGTTTTCTAAACGGTTGTTTTTCAATAAGCTGATCCATCCCAAATTCCCAATTGAGTTATTTGGACTTCAGGAATGTAATACTAGAATCCATAAATTAGATTAAAATCACAACTAACATTGCTAATCTGAAATGTATAAATGAGATTAAGTAAATTTACCAAAGGCAATGGTGGCAGCGGTGACTGAGAGGCGAAAGAGGCGGAGAGGGACGGTGGTACAGAGCTTGAGGGAGGTGGCAGGATCGTCGGAGTTGGCAATTTTAGCGGCACCAACTCCACAGCCCAAGGCGGTGGCAGCAAAGGCAAGCTTCCATTTTGAACGCCAAAAAGATCGCGACACCGCCATGTTTGTCAGCCGGTAATTTTCTTCCGATAGTGGGTGTAATCAGTTTTTTTACCCAAAAAATACGCTGTGATCAAATGAAAACTAAGGAAGCATATCTTTTACGATGCAAGATTTTGACTTTAAGCTTATGGCTATTGATTTAACCAAAGCCAATAAGCCATGAACGAATCAAGTAGGAGCTTGACAGTTAATACCCATAAAAATTGCCGTTTGCCTGGTGCAATTTCAAGGCTAGGGTTTTCTATTTCAGTTTGCCTTTTGTTTCCTTTCCATTTGGGCTTGGATGGCTTCTTTCTTTCTTGTTCATTCTTTGCACCCGTTTTCCCCGCGTAAATCTGAAAATTAATCCTTTACGTTGCGTTTTGAGTTTTACGGCCCGTTCTTGGGAAGGAAATGATTGCCAGAGTATTTTTATGTGCCAGAGTATTTTTATGTTTTGTTTCCAAGATACGGTAAAAAAAGAAAAGAAAAGAAAATTAATGGGGTAAAGAAGAGATAATGATTTTAAATTTTTATGTTTTTGAGTTGGAAAGAAATAAAATTAGAAAAAAAAGACATTAATTTGTGTTCCCGAATTAGAGAAGAAAGAAAAATAGTCATTTTACAGTAATTTTCTTACTTTTTAAAATTATCTATTGTGATTAAGGGTAATTCAGTTATTTACAAAAAATTATAAAGATTTTCATTTACTTTTCTTTCAAATCCTCCCACTTCTAAAAAGAAAGTTTAGTAGAAAAAGTTAATCAAACTTTCCTTACAAATCTTTTCTCTTCTTCCCTTAAAATATTTTTGGAACACAAATTTTTTATTTATTTATTTTCTAATCAATTCTTAAAACTTCAAATTAAACTTCGGAAACACAGTGTTAATGAGGATTGGAAAGGGTTGACGGATATTGGGAGAGACTATTTTACTATTTTTATGTTATAAAACTTTTATTTTACTTTTAGGATGACTGTAGGGAAAATTTATCTATCATTCTCTTTCGTCTTCTTCTTTTCTCATCCATTCTCTTTCTTACCCTTTATTTAAAAATTTAAGAACAAGGCGTTAGAATACGATGGAAAAGAGTACAAAAGAAATTTTTAAAAAATGATAATTGTTTTAGACTTTTAGTTGTTTGTGTTTCTAAGTTTGAAAAAAAATGAGAAAGTGTTATTTTTATTTTGTGTCCTGTAGTTGCATAGAAAGAAAAAAATAAATTATATTATAATAATATTTTTATTATCTAAAATCATTTGTTTTATTTTATATCATTGTACTTGTTTAATTGTTTATTCTTGTTTTCAAACAAGATTTCCTTTTTAACCCAGCTTATTTTCTTATCAAACACCAATTTTCTTTTAACTATGCTTATTCATGTTACCAAACGCCAACTTATTCTTGTTTGGCCCAAATCGGACCAATTTACATATTTTCGGGTCATTTATCAGTTCCTATATTTCTCTTATTTGGTTTTTGGTTCCACCTTTGGTTTCTTACTCGGAGCCAAACTAAAACTTATTGGGAACAAACGGTTCGTTCATCGGTTCTCATGTTAGACCATTTTCGGTTTCGCTTTTTTCAGGTTCGGTCTCTTTCTCTCCCTCTGATTACCATTGTAGTCAAGGGTTCCATTGCAATCATTTTTTATTACCATTCATCTTCAATTTCATTTTTATTCCCATTGATGTTCATCTTTGATTGATCAAACGCACATGTATCAAACACGTATTTAACAGATATGTTGAGTTCTTCAAATCGATTAACAAAAATGAAAACCCACCCGAAATGTAGCAAAAACAAAAACCCTAACAGGTCTGTTGAGCTCTTCAAATCTATATAAACATATCTCTATGATAAGTTACTCCTACATTTCTCATATTTTCCTTTGATTTGAAACCAAAGCGTTCAAAGGAATAAAGTATTCAATCAAATGTACACCATCTTTGCAAATTTTCTAGACCTAAATTATGACACTTCCTAATTTTCAAAATCAGGGTTCTTTTTTTTCGTTTTGGATCTTTTTACTGTCTAAATCACTCTAGTATATTACGACGTTGTACGATGATAGGATACCGCTTCTGTGTCCTTGTCGTCGGGAAAAACACCAATTTATCTTCTTCTGCAGGTTTCCATCTGAAACAAAAACACGATTTTGAGTGATCAGATCTAGTACTTGTAAACAAGGTGTGAGTGTGTACGGTTAGCATAAAGTTATCTAGTCTTTTTTTGGAGTTACACAAGTTACCTGTAACGAGTAATGAGATGGTGAAGAAAAACAGATAGCTCAACTCTTGCTAGCTCATAACCTGGACATCTTCTTGGCCCTCCTCCAAATGGCATAAAGTTCGCTGGATCCGATGTTTTCTAGTTTTAAATTTATATAAAATAGATCAATCTTTTACAATTCTCATGAATGCATATAGCATGATTAACAATCATATTAATCAAAGTTTTTAATAGATATATATACAGAGTGAATAGAAACCTGCCATCTCCAAGGGTCGAAAACACGAGCATCCTCGAAATTATCTTGACCAAGATGAACAGCTCGAAGCGAGGTAAAGACTTTCGATCCTTTTGGAATTACATAATCTACGCCAAAAAAAATATAAAATAATCAATAATCCTTGTATTTGAATTTCATATCATGTATGTTAAGCAATATTTCTACAAAAAAGATAGCGTGCCTTTAATCTTGACGTCAGTTATTGCTCTCCTAAAGACACCACTAATTATGTTAGAGAGTCTCAATGTCTCGTTGACCACCTGAGAAAACAACACATAATTAAGGTCTTTTGAGTGAACCACGTACGACACTACAAGTATTATTATTGTTGTTGCGATTGTATGTATGTTATTGTAGTGTGATGAACCCCGAAACTACAAGTATTCAAGCTTTGTAAATAAACAACAACTAAAATGAACAACGAAATCACACAACTTACACATTGTGTAAAAGGCATAGCTTTGTAATCGTCCCATTCAAGACCCACCGTCGTGCCTTTTTTTGTTCGAATTTCATCGTGTTCTTCCTGTACTTATTTGATCAGTAAATAAGTCTTTAAGCAAAATGCTATTATTTAATGGATAAAAAGATTTAGTGGAAGGAAATAACATTTTCTAATAAAACTATATATGTTACCTTTTAAAAAAAAAAAAAAAAAAAAGAACAACAACAATGTTACTTTGTGAAGGAGGGCGTGCGGACTTTGCATCATAAATCATAATGTTTGGGTTACCTAACTTTAACCAATGCCATCTACGCTCTGTTTTCCGACTTTTCTCCGTTAGACTTTTGACTTTTTGTTTTCTTTTCTTTTTTTAAGGGCTAGGATCTCTAATGTTTGGGTCAAACATAATTGATCATGTTTTCTAACAAGCATGAGAGTGGACCCTATAAAGAGGACTCGTTCTCGATTAAAATAAGGGACTCACTTTGATGTTTGTGAGAAAATATGATCAGTCATATTTAACCCAAACATGAGAATATCTTAACTTGTTTTTTAACACTTTTGCACGCCACCTTACGCAGTCGGATTTCAGAATAAGGTTTGAAATTTACAAAACTTTGGTTTTTTCGGTAACATACTCGAATTGAAAAGAAAACTGTAAGTAGGGAACTATACTAGTTAACTAACACTTAAAACATGTACTAATGAAAATGTAAAAGTAGGATTGGATACAAACCTTAAGTTGAGCAAGAGCCGATGGTGTGTCCGTAAGGAATTTGACAGCAAGAGTCATTGTGGTTGACGTGGTGTCGTAACCTGCAACCAGCAACGACACTAAGAAATCCACGATCTCGTCGTCAGAAAAGACGACATCATCAGTGTCACTATCAAGCAACGCTGCCAGCATGTCGCTCTTCTTCACCCCTCTTTCCCTTTCCACCCTTCGCTCCCTCACCACCAAATGTAGCGCCTCTGTCACCCGTTTTCTTGCCTTCAGAAACACGCATTATCACAAACACTTTGCATTTATTTATTTATCTAATAAAAGAATTACCTTTTCTTCGATACTCTAAAATAGCCTACAGTTAATGTAGCTTTAAAAGGAACATGAAATTGGTAGATGGCTAGCTACCTACATGTGCTCTTAAAGTATACATTTTATGTATGAGACCACTAGACATATGTAGTTAAAGAGTTCTTTAGATGATTGTTCTAACTTTTGTATAGTGATTTAGTTGTGTATTGTACTAAATTTGATATTAAATTTTAAAAATAAATATATACCTGAATCGCGCGACGATAAGTCAGTGAAAAGAAGGGTAAAGGAATGCAGAAGAAGCCTTCGATAACAAGCATGTACTCTTTCCTTAATTTTTCCGACCACTTGCACGGATCAATGCTCAAGATTTGTTTCAAAGTCAACTCAAACGTTATCTGCACAAATTATTGAAGAAAAATAAGATGTTAATAACACCGAAAACAAATCAAACGTTTTCTAGCTAGGATGAATGTGTAATTATCTAAATTCTAATAATAATTCGGAATTTATTTTAGAATATAGTTAGATGTTTTTTATGATTCCCACTTTGGCACTTTTGGGGATTTACCCATGGAAATGATGAATGGACAAACACAATAATTCCTCTTCCATTACTTTAATACGAAGTAGTTTTAACTTATAAGTAGATTTGGTTTGGGCACATGATCAAAAATAACACTGTCATTTTCAATTATGTATCTTTTAACATAAATAAAAGATTAATTAAGATAAAATTTATTATACGATTCTAAAACTTAATTTAACAAATTACTATTAATTATATAATCTTTATCCTTTATTTATTTAATATTGAAGAATTAATTTTGACTTTTGAAGGTTAAACCAATATAAATATATTTTAAATTTAAATATAATAACTCAATTAATTTGATATTTTGATTTATTATTATTTTTAACAGAGTATTTTGATTTATTATATTAAAATATTATGCGATATATTTATAAGTTATAAAATATTAAATAAAGTTTTTATATAATATGTTAAATTAATTTTATATAATTTATAATATTAAATTATGTAATATGGATTTTGATAAATGTATTATAATATGTATATAAGATTAATACTAAAATATAAAAAAAACTGTTATATTAGAAATCAAATTTTGAAATATATTTTATAATTTATAAAATATTTTATATATTAATGATTATACATAATTTTGGTGTTATTATCTTCTTAAACCTTAAAATATCATTTTTACACACTTTAATTTACAAATATCATATTTACACTTTATAACATTTCAAAATATCACATTGACCAAATTTTTAGTTTTATCATTTTAGAATATTTTATAAACATTTTAATTTTTTTTAATTATACCCAATAAATACTTAATTTTTGGTAATTGTAACAAATTAATAATAATGATCGATAGCTCTACAAGAAATATAATCACGTTAATTTGTAGCATGATATCACGTTTCTTCCGGCATGTCTCTCATCCTCCTCGCATGGATTCTTCCACCGCAAGCATTGGTGTTGACGCTGTATGTCACCATTTTTTTAATTCTCACTTCTTTCGTATTTTATAATTATTTGATATTCTTTTTACATTAATACTCATTATTTTTTAAAAGTAACTCGTGTATCACACGAACATTTAATCTAGTATAAATAATAAGTGAATAACTTAGTTATATCATCATATAGCCAGTTAGCTATATGATGCACACACAAACACTTGGTGGACTCTACTTATACACTATACACTATGGTGACCCCATCAAATATTTGTGTGCATCATGTAGCTAACTGGCTACATGATAGTGTAGCTATGTTATTCCAAAATAATAATAGCTTATATACTATATTAATCAGGATAACTATTGTTTAAAACAATATCTTCATAAAAAATTATGCCAAAAGCGACAATAATTCAGCTGGTCTTTTAATATTTCTACAAATTTATTTACAAAATCAAATGATTATCTTCGTCCCGGAAAAAATATTAAATTTCCAGAATAATAATTTGCATAAAATAGTATTACATCAGTAGATCTAACTTAAATAATATTACACAGTTAAACTATATAATTTTTAAACAGTTTTTTAATATTATTGGTTAATTAAATGTTTTGTAAAATAATTTCCTTTTAAAAAATTGTTTTGCCACCTTGTAGAAGGATCTGTATAAAAAAGTATTATAAAAAACATAAAATTAAAATAGTTAGTTATTTATACGTAATAAAATTTAAGATACGAAAGGCATTATATATCAAGTTGTAACATACTCTATTAATCACTTATATATATGTTACGTATATAGAAATTCTGTTGGGCGCGAAATGCAAGTTGTTACTGACTCGGACTACTTGTCAAAAACCCACTGATTTCAGACCGAGTCAACTCGGAATCTCAAAGTCCAGAAAGGAAAACTTATCGACACGAATGATATAAAACAGCGACATGTTATTACCTTTTTGGCCTCGTCCATCAGCAGGATCCGACCGGTCCATGAATCCAAGTTAAGCCGGACCAACCGGTCTATATCCACTAGCAAATGGTCCTTGATGATGGTGGAGTTCGCAAAACTCATGGTCAAAGAATGCATTCTCCGATGAAGGTTTCCTCTCATAAGCAACAACGAGTGTTTACCAACCAGATTCGCAATCGAACCAGGGTAACTCGACTCGAACAACCGTCCTTCGTTCTGCAAAATAAACCGGTTCGTTTCCGCATCAGCTGAGAACACCGTCCGCTCGCCAAACACGTGTGTCGTGAAAACGGTGCCGTATTTCAACACGCGTGCGTCGATGAACGGTTCTGGATTTTCCGTCTTGTATGCGGATATGAGCTGGAATGTTTCGCCGATCAGCGGCAGACCCGTGTTTCCCGGCGGCATGCGGCTTTTGCGTTGCCGCGTGGCGGTGGTGTTGCGGCGGAGGAAGAATATGATTGTAGATAGAGAAAGAGTGAGGAGCAGAGAAAGAGTAAAGAGTTCTATTGTAGTGATAATCATACCTTTAATTGAATCAATTGATTGATTAAGTGAACAATTGATGATCAATATATGATCCGTGTATGGTGTGGATTGTAAGTAGATGATGTTGGTGATTTTCTCTCTCTCACAGTTAGGTTGTGTGTAAGGTAGAGAGAGAAAGAGAAAGGACGGAGGAGGCCATTAATGGAGGAATGGAAGCACACGAATGGGTTACACTTATGAAAAGCAAGGAAACGAATGCAAAAAGGAGACAGGTAAAAGAGAGGAATTTATTGTCTGTATAAGTTTAGAGTGAAAATTATATTTAAATCCTAATCGATTTATTTTCAATTTTGATTTTAACACATGTTCTTAATTTGGAGACATACCCATATCATAAACATCACTGACCGTCTGTAATAATAAAATGCATCACTTTCATCTTTAATCATACGTCAACACCAATTTATCTAACTTCTATTTGTTACCATTTGAAGAAAAAATTAAATAAAAACATTCACGAGCCACTTGGCTCATTACCAACTTCACGAGGATGCTAATAACATGACTACCACCGACCACGAGCCACTTACAATGGAGGTCGCGAGCTTTGCGCCTCATGATGGAGCTAGTTTTCCAGATAACGAGCTCGTTACCTTACCATTGCATGCGCTCTAATAAATCCAACAAATACAAGAGTACAAGGGGTTGTAGGGTTAGGGAGTCGTCATTCGGTGTGAGGGTACACAAACGATAAATGAACAAACGAAAGAACACACATTATAATGCAAATCCAACATTATTAAACACAAATAAATATTATATATAAACACACATAAACAAATGAATGACACAAACATAAATAAATGAACGAGAGTTCTATTCATGAACATTCGTTTAATTAAGTAAACGAAAAATCCGCTTCATATACATTCGTTTATTAAAACGAAAACCCCCAAAACGATTTAACGAATATTTGGTTTGTTATCGGTCCCAGCAATTATAGTGAACTAACATGTAATAGTAGTGGAGGATGTTGATTGATGTGGATCTCCGCTCTCACGTGTTATTAGAGTTGATGCCGTGACCAATAATAATAATAATAAATATATAATATAATAGTATATTTTATTTATTATTAAAAATGTTTGAATAGTTATTCATTAATGGTTAAGAATGTTTTTTAATTTTAAAGAATGTACTTTATGATTTAAAAGGTGTTCCATAAAACGTTGTTGGTTACAACATTATCATTTTCTAAATATGAAAAAAATACTTTAATCACGACTTTAAGGACTTGACAAAAAATAATTTGTTTGGTGTCTAAAGATAGCTAGAGATATCAAAACGTATGGTGAGATCAATAATACAATCCTTAAAATAAGAACGCTAGAAACACTGAATCTAGTCTATAAAATCACTGTATTCAACTTAAAATCATTGCATCATATCTAAAAAAACATAGAGTTCTATTAAAACTAGTTCATTATGCGCGAATTAATCGATGGATTTTCATTTAAGAACCAATACATCTTATCTAAAAAGCACCGCATCTTGTCTAAAACACAGTAATAATAATGATAATGATAATAAAATACACACACACACACACACATATATATATATATATATTAATTCAGCCAACAAATGTTAACTTTGGTAGCACAGGAATTGCCGTTCGTAATTTGCGAATGATTTGTGTGTTCGCATGTGATCTCCCTTATATATATGTGTGTGTGCGAGCGCGAGCGCGCTAAATTAGGAGAATGGAGTATACACACGTTACTCTTTCATTTGTCATCATTTTAATAAACTATATATGTTGTATCGCTATTTAAAAATACTAATTAACATGTTTGAAACTTGATTTATATTATGCCTGCGTGCCTGGTTACATACTAGCCTCATTCATTCAATTCCAACATCTAATACCATTATACCGACTTTTAACAATTAAACTAATTTGAACTTTAAAAAATCATTTTGAATTAAATAATTATAATTAAGTTAATATGTATAATACAAATGTAATACACACATATATGATTGATGGAAATTAATCTATTTGAACAAAACATTAGTAAAGGATAGTGTTTGTAAATATGAAAAAGTGCAATTTCAACCTTTTAAGATTCACCTTAGATACTTTCGGGTTTTTCGGTTTCAATATTTCTCATGTTCGGTCCACTTTTGAAACCGAGCTCATCCCTAATTTTACTCTCACCTTTTGATTTATAAAAACCTCACACTCACATTTTAATCTTTGTATTAAAAAATGAATTGTGATGTTTTTTAGATGTCTTTTCACCAACCATAGCCGCTTATTTCTCAAAAGCTTTTCGCATAAACTCATCAAATGGGTTACTTGACAAATATAAATGGACCCTGTAATACACAATTAGACTTACATATGTTCAAAATGGGAGTCCTATGATAACCCTAATTAATTCCGCGATCCTTCATCTCTGTCATCTCTTATAGTCCTGTCTACATCTCTTTTTTTAGTAAAATAGAGAAGAGAAGTTTATAAATATTTCAGCAAGATAAGTATAGAAAAAACAGTATATGTCTACCTTTATGTTTCTGTTTGCTTTACCAAACATCCAAATTCGGTTAGAGATTTATCAGTTTTTATTATATTATAATTGTGTTAAAAATGGTTATAATATCTCACGGATACAAACTTGTTATTTTTTTCTCATGAATAGTTGTGTGTTATGGTTTCTCGGGTTAAAAGCAAGAATGGTTAAAAAGTTATTATGAAAAAGAAGGCAAATCTTCAAATAAAACCATAAATGTAGTATATAAATAAGTTCGGCAAAAAATATGATCATATTGTTATGTATGAATCTTAAACTTCTAATAAGTTTACATTTGCATTTATTTATAAAGTAGATGTTGAAAGGTTGCATTGTGCATCCCCCAAAGTAAAATCGATTCGTCAAAGGCTTTGCATGAATAATCTTCTTTGGAGTTTGATTTAGTTTATTGTTTCCAATTTTTGTTTTTTATTCATGTTTGTAGTCTTTTATATTGTACATGTCTATAAAAAAATTTTCTACAAAAAATATGGTGATGATCTTATGTGTACATTTTTTTATCTCTAATATATTTACAAATTTTAAATAGATTTTATATCACTGTGTATGATTTACGATTGTTTTACCATACATGTTAGTAATTTGTCACACCATAACAACCACGGGTGGTGGACCGAAGTAATCACGATTGGGAAACTCGACATCTAATGCATCATTGCATCAGCAACCATTGCTTAAAGGGTGCCGGTCCTCTAATAACATAACATTTAGCACGTTTATTAAAGCTACATCTGAAATCAAAGACATCAACACTTCAGTAATCCTAACATTAAAACTTTCCGTTAAGATGATCTAAAAGAATTAACAATATTTTTAATTAGGTATAAAATGAAAAAGAAAATTAAGTTTAAAAATAAATGTTTCATGACTTATTTTAAAAAAAAAATAAAATAAATCAAATTCGATCTTTATTAATATATAATAAAATAATATCAAACGACCAAAATAAATGTGATTGTTTTCCTTTTTGGTATAAAGTTGCTAGTGTTTTGATGTGGTAGCATGTTCTGTCACATGGCCGCATGAGGTACGCATTAATATGTATACCCACTAGATTAAACCTTCAAGGCATCAAACCAAAGTTGTGCCCACAAGCCAAATTCCATTTTCCTTTTAGTCAAATACCAAATTACAAAAATGCCCACAAACCCTTATTCAATACTATATCTTTCTTATTTTTTTTTTAATCCTTAGAATCATCTTTATCTATAACTATATGGTAGAAGCCTGAAAATATACATATCCAGATGAGATGAGAATGATTGCATCACGATGTTTAAGAACACAATCTATTAGATCATTGTATCTATTATTTTTTGTTAGTAGTTTAAGTCTTGATAAATAATGATATAACCGACTCTTAAACTATTAAATGATAAGTGGATCTTACTTAAATTATGTATTGGATCATAAGAAATATTTTAATTATTAGATGATATTAGTAATGATAGAATTATAGAGTATTTTTTATAATGTAAAACACGTCAAGGTTAAATGTAAACTTGTTAGTAGTTTTGAATCTATGTTTTATTTTCGGGTATATGTGGTACTCTTGCTTCATATGATATTAACAATAATCCCACGACCCAATCAGTAACGAAAAGTAATTTTTTTTAACCTTATCTAAACTGTTGACTCATTTGCCACGTTAGCTAAAGTAGGCTCCGTCAATTATAAATTGGATTCACTATTGTTTTAGCTTGAAATACGTTTTGTTTTAGTATGTGTGTGCCGGATCAAAGGAAAACACTTTATCGAAATAAATAAAGAGACGAAATGTGAGGCCCTTTAGTGGTTAGTCTAACAAATACAAAAAATAGATGAGTATGTTATTTACTATTGATGCCTTGGGCCAGTGGTATAGTCCTCCAAGGCAAATGCTTGGTGGGTCCAGCGATGGAGGACTTTTGGTTAAGACATGTCTAGGGTTTGAGCCCAACTCCTTGCACAGGCGGCCAAGACAGCTGAATATTGCTTGTAAATCTGTCCTTGGGAAAAGGTCGGTTCAGATCCAAAGGATCCCGGGCACAGTGTTGACCAAACAAACACAACTTTTTGGTTAATATTCATTTGTTATTTATTTGATGCATTTGATAAATGAAATATTAACGCATCTAGCATATGCATCTAGTTTTTATTTCCGTCTATTGATATAAAATTTTGATTCAAAGTTTATGTTTTAAATTTAAAATAGGGTCAATTTTGATGTTTTTCGTATTCTTTGTTCTTCCAAAGATCCAGCCATCGAGGTCTTATGTCTAAAACATTACCCATTCATTAATAACGTACATATGTTTGGGTGTGTATATGTATGTGTATTGAAAGAGAGACTTTTATAAAGAAGCTTAAGACGTACACTAAAAGGGGGACACTAAACTAACATAAACAAAATACAATAAAAATCAGTCATTATTGGCAGCCAAGTGACTACGAACCAAGTCTCCCCAATTTAAAGTTACCCTCCCATGTCTTGGTTTCAACTAGAGGAGAGCCCTTTAATGGAGTAAAGAAAATTCATCTTTGTATTGATAAGACATCCTTTAGTGAAGCGAAAGCGGCAAAACCAATATACTTCACCAATCCTATAAGCAAAAGTATATATATTGTAACTAACCTAGCTCGCTTTAAAGTCGACATTGAATGAATTTTGAGAGAGAGATCGAAGAGAGAAGTTCCTATATGTTCGTATTATGGAATTCGGTCTATATGATTTATGCTTTATATTTTTAGCCGATAATTATGAGTTACCGGTACATATCTAATGGTTGAAATGTATATAATTAACCATCATTTTGTATAATTTACAAATATTGGGTAAACTTGTCATTTTAAAACCTCGTATTTTTCTTTCATAATTATGACTTTGTGTTTAATTTGTCAATCAATTTAAACATGATAAAAAAGAAATTCAACCGGTTTTGAAAAATAAATCAAAACAAAATATTCCTAGTATTAATTTGCGATATAAG
Source organism: Dittrichia graveolens (assembly GCA_038502395.1). Classification (NCBI taxonomy): domain Eukaryota; kingdom Viridiplantae; phylum Streptophyta; class Magnoliopsida; order Asterales; family Asteraceae; genus Dittrichia; species Dittrichia graveolens. The sequence goes on from JARJIL010000002.1 coordinate 97,398,144, forward strand.
TCAAAATCATAACCAACATCCAATAATCACCATGTTAGGGATGGTATCATCACTTAGCACAATCACCCCATATTATGTCAACTTTTCTTTCAACATTGTCTATCACACACACATATATCAAATCTCTTGTATCAGTATATGTTTGTATCAAAACTAAAGTTCATATATGAATATGCATATGTATAACTCGAACATACATGATAGCCGTATTAGATGAAGAAAATGTTAAATGTTTTAAATGAATGAATGTTTATTGTATTTTTTTTCAGAATCACACACAAATGTATTATGAAACTTCTTTTATTATAGTTTCATGCATATGTAATTATGTATGGTAGAAGAATATGTGTATGATTCATAGATTATCTATATCATATAATAAATAATAGATATTATAACTTTATTGACAAGACTATATATATCTTAAGGAATAATTAGATATTCAATTTATCAATTTTTGACGTGAAAACATAAAAAATATTGGGTTTTAATTTCTAGTTTTATACGAATACTATCATGTGTAAGTAGAAAAGAAACATATTTATAGATGAAGAAAAATCCATTCCTTAAGAGGATAGAGAATTAGGGATAGAGATGTGGATGTAATTTTTTTGCCCGAGAACAAAAATGAGAATAATTGAGTGTGATCCTTAATTTCTTAACGGCTTGACAATGTTGCCATCTATAACTAAGTATTTTAATGACGTCATCATGACTAGTCTAACTATGGCCTAAACATAAAATATTAAGGTAAATGATTTATACACAAACTGATCTGACATACTTAACAATCAGTGTTTATTTGAACTATAAAACTTTTAAATATATAAATTGGAAAAATAGATAAAAGATTTATAGAGATATAAAAGTTATATATAAAAATATATACACATCACCTCCCAAACATTAATGTTTGATTAAAAAAAATTATATTTATTTCTATTAATTCTCCTTTTTAATCTTGTCTCTTATTTTAATACTCGTAAATAACTAGAAGGATGGTCGCAAAATTTATGAGAATATAACTTATTTCTCTACTTCAATTTGAAAAGTACCTTTGCAAATTGCAATCACTGGCACCATGAGTCAACTTTGACCGATGTACCCAAGTGGAGAATTCTGACAACATCGCTGCTACATTTAGCCAAAAGACTTTGCCTAAAAAAGCTAGCTACCTATTTCTTAATCATAAATTATTTAGCCTCGTGGTATCACATATTTAAGTTGTTGTTTAAGGTTTGAATTCAAATATTCTTACGAATTAGGTGTAGATTACGAGTAAGTTAATGGATGTGTAAGTTCTATTATACAAAAAAAACTATTTCTTAATCATATTTTTGGGTAAATTGAATCGAAATATAATATATGGTGTCTTATTTATTATTTATGTTCAATGAACTTTTTATTTTAAAAAACCATATAATCTTAACTTCTATAATCATCCTATTACATGAAAGTTGTTGTATTATGACAATGTTTATTATATATATATAATGGTAAATAAAATATCACTAAAAAATTGTTTGTATATTATATTTTGAAAGTTGATTGTATTAATATTTTAAATTATTATATATAAGAACAACTAAAACAAAATTGATTGTATTTTTCATACAATTTACCTTATTATTATTATTATAATTTTGGTAAATATCTGAAATGATCACATCTTCTAAGTCCACACGTTTGGTTTTTGAACATATAAACTACAAGGATAACCAGTTACTTCATATTCCATTGTATTTTACGGTGGTTACTTAATTAATATATTTAATTCTTATAATTTAAAACTTGTTACATTTGTATAATTTTACTAATTATTTTTTTTTTGAATTCTATATTGTTCTTTAAAGGTATAAATTTCAAAAAATCTTTGTTTATGTATATTTCAAATACATACATGTACTACTACAAAGACAAAAAAAATTTTGAAAGGCAAAATTTTATTAACAACAAAATATAATTATCAAAAGGTTTGAAACCCAGTTATACCAAAGTATTGCAAAAATGTTTCTCATGATTATAGATTATAGCTCAGCATAGATAAAAAGGTACAATAAATTTATCATTTATGAGAACGTAGTTTAGGATGTGGTGTGTGTTCTTCTATTAAAAAACGAAAGCAACGCATAAATATTACATCACCCTAACTAATAAACAATTAGAGTGGTAGGACATGTCAGTTTTTTTCCACTACCCAGTCTATTACTTAGTGTTATAATGATCATTTTTCATCACATCAATAGAATTTAACTAATTAATTATAAAATATACAAAAAAGAAAAAAAAAGAGACAATTTACAAAAAAGAAAAAGAAAAAAAAAACACCTTATAGCACACCAACTGCTCCCTCATGCTGTGCCACCCCTTAAAACTATCACCAATTCACCATGGTGTGGTGGTGTGGAAAGTTAGTTGACCACGACCCCGTCAATCCAAGACACCGCCACCCTAAGACACACTCCGAGCTCTCTTTCCTCACAAGCTAAACTTGTAGTTTTAGATTTTACTAGTTGTATAGCTGATTATGTTTGTGGTGGAATTAGTGATTAATTCTAGACATCACATTGGAGGAAAGAAAATAAACAATTGATTTTTTATATTGATTTAAATCTTGTAATTTTAATATTAATTATACACTTGTATGCAGTTAGCAGATTTTTTCTTTTTGTTTTTTTTTTCACATTTGTCTTTTCACAAATAGTATATAGGGTCGATAATAGTTTAACTATCAAAGTTTTAGTTTTGTTTTAGTTTAATCATCATAATTTTTTTTCTAAATGATTTTACCATAAAGTTTGAGTTTATTATGATTTAATTCTCAAGATTACACTTTTTTTTGTTTAAAACTTAAAGTTTTTTCTAAATAATTTAACCTTTAAATTTTTATTAAAAAATGGTTTAAACCTTTAAGTTTTGTTAAGTTTAAAAAATCTAATATACATAATCAAGTTGAGAGATCGAGTAAAATAAAGAGTCATACAAAATTTAAGAGGTTAATCAATTTTTTAATAAAACTTTAAGATTTTAACTGTTTGAAAAAAACCTTAGGTTGTTGTAACACCGTGATTTTGAGAACCAAATTTTTCTTTTTAAAATACAATTTGAGAATTCAAACTGCGTGGGTTTGACTATAAATAGAACAATCAAACCTGTCTTATAATTTAAAATTGCAGCGAAAGTAAAAACACGTGGCAAACTATATAAACATTCAAAATGATGCCACAAATGACATTTGGTGTTACGGAATACATAACCGGCTGACCATTATCTTAAACATACATAAACATAGTTTAAACATAAAAGCAGTGTTTCTCCCAAGGCAATAACTACCCGCAGGTTCCCGAGCTCACTGAGGATTACCTGCACATATGGAGTGTAGCAACTGTTAGCTATAATAGCTAGTGAGTACCAAATAGCATGCAATCAATATAAGTACATCACATATCATTAATCATGCTCAGATAGTTCTATCCTAGCATCTCGCGATGAGTTGGCGTAGTCAGGAGGTAACATATCTTGCAGGGGAGCTAACCCGGCTCAATGCACCAAACTGGGGTACCAAACACATCAACCGCCCCGGTGGGAGAGCTATACAGCGTCCACCGTTGCGTTTTGGAATCCGCAGATTCCTCTGTTGTACAGCCGCAGCTATACCCAAAGAGGACAAACCTTGTCCGGGGCAAACCTTGCCCAATAAGTAGGACAACTTGGTCCGGGGCAAACCTTGCCCAATAGATCCGTACCGATCACAAACAGATAGTATGATTCAACCGAATCATCAATTAATCAATCATCAATGCGCGCATATATTCATTTATCATCATAGCATACACCTAAACAAGTGCATACTACATTGTGTCAACATGGTAAGTTCTAGCATTATCATGCAATCCTACACTTAAACAAATGCGTGTACAAATCATGGTTTACAATTCTGTAATCATTGTTAATATGTATTATAGGTATATTAATTAGGATAAGCAACGACCTTGCTTTGGCACACACGGATTGACAATTCAACCTATAATATCAAAACCTACGCATCAATCATTTGAATACGCGAGGAACGTCTAGGATACTTGAAACAATACCCGAATGATGCTATTTTACCATTTAATAACTAACTATAGCAGCCCAAGCAACAACACGCGAACATGTAGCACAAAACAGCAAAGAAAGCTATGTGCAGGGGTGTCGCGCCGCGACACATCCTTGTCGTGCCACGACCAGCGTGCAGCAGCTGCAGCTGTGTCTATTTTGTGCACAGCAAGCCCATTTTGGCTCATTTCAACTCCAAATCAATTTTGGTAAAAATCTAGTGTTTCATAGGACCATTTGACACTTGTGGAAGCTTTCTAACATCAAAAACTCCTATCCAATTAATTCATACGAAAATCACAATTAAATGGACAAAAACGTGCGCATAATGGCCAAAACTTGGTGTAGACCAAATTCAACACTTGCAACACACCATATACACCTAATATGATGTATTGAAGGTGTTGCAACTGACCAAAACCTTTAAACTCTTGGTTTGGTATCATTTTCCAATTTCTTGCCTATTTATGGCCTATTTTTCACTATTTTTGCCAATTCAAGCAAAACAACCATTCCAATTCAAAACCAATGTTCTAATCAATTCATACAAGTCATATGAACCTATTAGAACCTTAAAAATCAGTTCTTGATGTGTAAAAACAGATTTAGGCCATTTTGACCCATTTAGGCTAAATATTGGATTTGTGCATAAACACCACTTCTAATGCACCAATTGAGTTCTAATCAATCCTAGCAAGTTATAAGATCAATTAGAACACTAAATTTCAGTTCTTGAAGGTCAAAATCAGTTTGACCCGTATTTGACCAATTTTGACCCATTAGAGCCAAAATTCAAAACTCATCAAGAACACTACTTTAATTCATGGAATTGGTTCCTATACACTTATAAATCATATTAGAACCTATTTCAATCATAAATTTCAGTTCTTGATTGCTAAATCAAAGAACCCACTTGAAACCTAGAATTTTAAGTCTTGAAAGGCATAATCAAGAACAAGGATGAATTGGAACTTACAATGATCAAAAGATGTTTAGGAATTGATCTTGGAGTGATTCTAAGCCTTAATTCACTGCTGGAACAAAGCTTAGTGAGTTTTCTTTCAAAAACCCAAAATCAAGAACATGAAAAACAAGCATGGAGATGAAGCTTACTAGGTTAGAGATGAAGAAGATGATGATTGTGGACTGATTTCACTCTTAATTTGTTGTTGGAATTTGTTGTTTGCTAAGCTCCTTTGATCTTCTTCTTCAACCTTTGCAAGAACAGAAGAAGTCTTGAGTGTGTGTGTGTTACGTGTGTGTGTAGAGAAATCTGTGTTTTCAAAAGGGTTGGACCGACTTGTGGGTAGTTATTATCCACAAGTGGGTATTTTGTTCCCCTTTTTAACTTACAACTCATCTCTCGTTTAACCGTTTCAACTAACGAGGATATTTTTGGAATCCTCGTTTGAAACCGTTCGATATTTTATAATCTTTATCTATATTTATTAATATTTTTAATAACCATTTTATTTATTATTTTCCACATTTTATATCCTTTCCTAGAATATATATATTATTTAATTAAATTAAATAATTGACGTACCATAATCGGACACGTCTAGGCCCGTTTTGAGGATGTTACAGTTGTGTTTGGTACGGATGATTGAGAGAGGGAATGGAATAAGTCATTCCGTCATAATAAAAAAAACTTGTTAGTTAACCATGCAGGAATGGAATGAACCATTGCATAAGGAATGTGATTCCTTCCATTTCATTACATGGGGGAGAGGTGTTTTTTTCTCATTCCATCATGGAATGAAATGAAATTTAATAATTAATCTAATTTTTTAAAGTTTTTTTACTAACATTAACAAAAATACTTTTAGATATTTATAAATTTTACTAAAAGGATATTTCTTATAATGATCTTAACTAATTTTTAAAATCTTTTATGTTTAAAGACAATTTAATTGAATGACTCATTCCAGTCCATATGTAAAACAAACATGATAATAGAATTCAATGGATCATTCAATTTCATCACCTATTTCATTACCTTGTTCGTTCCATTCATTCATCATTACATTACATCCAACCAAACATACCCTTAAGATATAAAGCATAACAAATTCAAATATTTATAGTAAAATTAATAAATGCCTGATTTAAAATCAAAAGTTTACTATTTCACAGTGGTAGGTACTAGGTAGTACCGTAGTAGTGAGTTTTCTTAATAACCCTGTTGGCCTGAGTTCGAAACTCCCTGTACCTTTTTTTTTCTTTTGCTTTTAAACCTTATTAAATCTCTTTTTCTTTTTCGATACCTGTTTTTCTTTTTCTTTCTTTCTAAGGTGTATTGTTGTTTTCCTGCTTCAATTTTTTTATAGTTATTGTCATGAAAAAATATTTATTTTATATTTATTTAATTAAATTACTTTTTATGCTACGAACATATTATTTCATAAAATGCTTTCTTCACATTTTTTGTTGTAATTTTCTATTTCTTTCTATAGAATGTATTAGTTTAGTATCAGTATAAACACACGGATAGCCATAATTATTTATGTGAACTTATATATATTTGTTTAGTTAAATATATGTGTGTATTGTATAAACGAAACAAGAGCTCGATCCGATGATAATTTTAAAAAATGATGTAAAAAATTTAATTACAATAAAATTTATAGTATATATGTTTATATATATATATATATATATATATATATATATATATATATATATATAATAACCCATGATAAGGATAAGGAATTTGAATGTGTATAATATTTGATTATTGATATAGTTTATGATACATAATTTTAGTAGGACTTGAATTAATTATGTATACTAATTTAAAAAGTATAAATAAGTAAAATCTATACACATACGTATAAATTATCATAAGGATTAAATTAGTGGTATAAGATTTAAAATACTGACTCTAAAAAATCAAAATTGAGTTTTTGATTCGAAACAAACGAATGATCACGATTAAATCTTTTATAAAATAAAGGGTTTGGATTGTTTTATAATTTTTTTCTAGTTAGTCTTTTATTTATATTGAAAGGTTGGAAGATTCTTTTCGCTCTTATTATTATATATAAATAAGTTAGTCTAATACTAACAAAAAATATGTTATTTCATAAGATACTAACAAGAATATGTTATTTCATAAGATATCTTTATATGATATCAAATTATATTCGTTTTTTCTTTTTTTTTTGAATAATATTGTAGTTATTATCACTATTGATACTATTAAACTATTTAAAATTTTATAGATATAGTATATTGATAAAACAATCACCTAAATCTACACTTTAGCCTACTAATAATAAAAATATCATTTTTTAACCTTTGACGTAAATACTTATGTAAAATACGTGTATAGTGGAAGGTTTAAATGAGAACAAATATTTAGAAGAGAATGAGAGACTAAATCCCGACCATTCTTTCGATTTAATCGAAAGATCTACATTTAGCCCCTTCATTTTATTTATTAACCAATCTTGAATTGCGACAGTCATGAATTACAACAGACGAATTACGACCGTTTTAACAAATTCTATAAACTTTTGTCACAATAAATATACAATCTTGAATTGCGACAGTCATTTTATTCTCACCTAAATATACATTCTCACAATAACTCTCGCTGTATTTAGGATTTATTTATTTATTTATTGTAAAAATGTATTCTATAAATCTCATATCAGCGCGCCGGATAAAAATTCCTTGTTAGAAAACATAATAATAATAACAGAGTGTTACATAAAAAAATAAAAATTAAAAGTAAAAATAGGCGGGGATAATTGACCTTTGGAAGGAAGGTGTTGGCTTTTGTAATGATTTGTATGAGTGTGTTTCACTTTGTTGTGCACACTCTGCCCACATGAATTTCGCTTCTTGCTTTCCCCACCTCACGACAATCGCCCGACATCATAACTATCATTCATTATTCACCATTTGATTGAGATTAAACACTATTAACATTGTTATTGTAACTTTCTATTTAAACTATCTGCTCGTTAAATTAAAATAACTAGTATTATACTCGCGTAATATTGTGGTGATAATAATAGTTTGTACTCGACAATATTTTTAATTCAAGAATCTAAGGCATGGTATTTGTGAAATCCAGTATGAGAAAATGAAATCTGTTCGACAACGTATTCATTTGTTCTCCTTTTCATGTTTTCTTTATTTATTTCTTTTCCAATCAACCATTTCATTAGTTATTAAAATGGTTTTTCAAAAACAATAAAATAAAAATATATATTTTTAAATGAGTAGAGAAGAAAATTTTCTAGTCTTAAAAATTATATTGATATAAATTATTTAACCAGAATTAGATTAACTAATTTGTTGTTATCATGTTATTGATTTATTAAAGCAACACGAGTTGTCATAAATTAGTTGAGGTAATAAGGACATGATTAATTATGCTATTGCTCTATGTATATTATGCATAAAAACATGTACTACTTAAAATTAAGTAGTCTTAAAAAGTTTTAAGGGTAAAAAAGTTAAATGTTTTATAATATAGTATAGATATTAAAAATTAAGACAAATAAGAAGAGAATTAATTGATTTATCATGTCAGTCATTTAATTAATAAGAGAAAAAATTAAATAAATTCAAATGATTGTTACAACCTTTTGTTTGCTAACTGTGTCTAGGTCATATTTTCAACGATTGCTTTTTACACGCGTATTGTGGCGGAGTTTTAGTATAACGAAATATAAACAAATATTAAAATAAAATGGGAAAAAAGTTAAACACAGTATCCGACGTAATTCTCTCTTTATTACATTTTAATATATAATGTTTGGTGCAAGTTTAAATATAAATATTTGTAACCGAGTAATTTTCATATATATTTCAATGTAAATAATAACGTAGTATAACAATGACTGAATGAAATATATCTTTTTTAGTGTTAAATCACTAAAAATACAAATATCATTCTACAATAAAACTTATATCAAAATATAGATAAAAATAATACGGTGACAAATATATATTTATATTTTTAGTTATAACACAAAGGCAAAAAAATATAAAATTAATTATTTGAATAAAATAATAATACAATTGTAATACTACTGCCAAAAAAAGGACACGCATTTAGCAAGAATCGAACTTGGAATCTAAGACTTAAAAAATAACACATTTACCAACCCGCCAAATACAGTTATAGTTATCGTTTGCTACTAAAAATATATAATATTTAATAGGAAAGTTACTGTTCATTGAACAGTAACTCTTCCTGATAAATGTTATATATATAATTAGATCATATTTATTATATATATTCAGTTAAAAACTCGTACATTATTATGATGTATATAAACGCGTGATAAAAGAATAGTTATTTAAATATTCTATAAAGTTTGTTCAAATAAAGCTATATATTATATATATAATATACATATCAATTATATGTTTAAAAGTATTGAGTATTGAAATTTCAAAATTATTATTCTATAAAGTGTTTATTGAAAATATATTACAAACGACATTAAAGTAGAATGGCACGTAAAAAATAATAAAAGTTGCCATAATTGACTATTATATGATCCTTACTAACTAATCACTAAACTCCCACAGTAATACTTGTCATCACTACTATGACTGCACTCTAAGGGGGTGTTTGGTTCGCTGGAATTAAATGGAATTGGATGAATTGGAATTGAGCATTCCTAAATTTTGTTTGTGTTTGGTTCGCGGAATTTATGGAATGAAATTTGACTATTCTAATGAATTCCTTAAATCAAGGAATTGGGAATTCCTTCCCTAAATGGATGGAATTATAAGGATTTCTTCAAATCCATAAGAATTCTCAAAACATAATTGTTGTCTTGTATCCTACCTCACCCCAACCCTACCCCACCCTACTCCTACTCTACGTCATCCCACCCTACTCTACCCTACCCAGCCCTACTCTACACCCTCCCACCACCACCGCCGCCACCACCAACACCACCACACCGCCACTGCCACCCTAGGTAGACTGTAGGGTGGGGGTGGGGTATGGGGTGGGAGGGGGTGGGGTGGGGGTAGGAGGTGGTGGACGGTTGATTGTATAATTTATTTTGGTTTATACATATTGAATTAATTTATTTTTGCTAGATTCCAATTCCGGTCTTTTCCAACCAAACAAGATATAGTTTTTCACAAATTCTAATTCCTATGAATTCAAATTCCCATGAATTCCAATTCTTTGGTCAAATTCCAATTCCTTCATATTAATTCCGCGAACCAAACGGACCCTTAACTCTTTTTATTCAGTCAGAAAACGTTAGAAAATAAAGAAAATTGATGACACCGTCATGGAGGCAACGAGCATTACGAACAACAAGGCATCACACACTCGTCAGACTAGTTTTGATGGATAACTAGCGTATCACGGAGCACCTCACGTAAGTGTGAGATTAATTTGCAATTATTTTGTGAATACCGAGTGCCTCACGTAAGTGATGCTAGCCACTTTGCCTTGTGCTTTGCATCGACTAATCTTCTTCTAATAACCAAGACATCTTAGAAAGATAATCGGTGAAACCGCTTATAGGTATATATATATATATATATATATATATATATATATATATATATATATATATATATATATATATATATGGTAGAGATCAAGTAAAAAGAAAATTAAAGTAAAAAGGGTAAAAGGGATGATTATTTGATCATTTTTCGGTATATATATCAACCGATAATCGTTAGTTCATCATCTTTATTGATTAAAACTAGTTCTTCATCAATTTCTTTTTGATGAATCAAACATATTCATCACTTTTTATATGAAAGCATTTTGTTCATCAACAAATTATTCCAAAATTTTGTTTTCAAAATCTATATTTGAAATAAAAAAGAAATTAATGAAGAACTAGTTTTAATCAATAAAGATGATGAACTAACGATTATCAGTTGATATATATACCGAAAAATGATCAAATAATCATTCTTTTTACACTTTTTACTTTAATTTTCTTTTTATTTGATCTCATCCCTATATATATATATATATACACATGTGTATATATGTTTGTATAAAATAATTTAAAAAAAATTAAAAGTATAGCATATAAAAAAAGTTTTAAAAAATAAAATCGTTGAACCGTAAAACTTGATTGGTTTGTATCAACAGTAACTGTTTAAGATGTATGTGGTATAGGTTTATAAGGCCCAAGGGTATTGGATGCGATTTTAGTGTTTGGGGTAAATCATATATGTGCTCAATATTGTTGGGCTTAACTTATACTAGTCTAGGCTCTCATCCTTCTTTAACAACGCCCGATGCCCATTTTTTAATTTCACACAAGGAATCCAAAACACTTTATTATTTAGTTTATCAAATTATTCTAATAAATAATATATTAGCTTTATAGAATGTTTTGGATTATGCTCATACATATTGAATTATCTATATGTATATATCAAATCTTGAATTTAATTTTTCATGTTCAATTAGATTTTAAGGGTTCAAGTTTTAAAGATTCGGTTTATTTTTGTAGTTAAGAGAGTGTCACACTTTGCTAGAGTATAAAGTTATATTTTGAAAGCTTATTTGAAATTTCACGTATAGTTTTGAAGTCGAAGCAAGAATAAAAAAATTAAAATAGGATAAAAAATATCATTTGTTTATTATTTAAAAAAAGAAAACAATTAAGTAATACAGTAGTAAAGGAAAGTAAAACAGGAAAAAAGAAGAAGAAAAAAAAGAAGAAGAAAAAAAAGAAGGAAAGATATTTCTTAAAAACAAAGAAGAATAAATAAAAGAAAAAAATAAGATAACATAATAATTAAAGGAAGTATAAAAAAACGAAGTAGAAGATAAGGGGGAAACAAATTGTGGGGTTGAAAGTAAATGGCATATTTAAAAAGGTAAAATACGCAAAAATACAATAAACTTTATTAAAATTGTCATTGTATACAACTATCTTTATTTTGTACATAAAAATACAACCAAGTAACAATTTTAAGTCATTGTATGCATTTAACCCGCGTTTACAGGTAAACATCCGGTTTTTTAGTTTTTTTATTTTTATTATTCTTTGTCTTACTTTTTGCAGGTCTTCAAACATATATGTGAACACATGCTTCCTGACACTTCTTGTGGGGATGAACGTGAATCAAAAATCTTCCATTTGCACATAATCGCGTAGTCACACATGAAGATACTTCTATTTGCATATAATCTCACATGATGATGCTTCTGTTTGCATATAATCTCACATGAAGATGATTCCACTTGTAGGTCCTTAGACGTAGATATTTCTATTCGAGGTTCCTCCATTCATACAGTTTTTTGAGTTGCGGTTAATGGAGTGGTTATTATTTGCATATCCTTGCAATTATTGCTAAAACTTCCGTAAATTCAAGTTTGAATGCAAGTTAGGATTTGAATCATTTGTATGGTTCAATCATTTAGGAATTTTTTAAGATTTGTTTAAGGATTTGCTTCTGATTCAAAGGGCAAAACTGTTTAGGGCTTTTTTCAGGTTCCAATTTTTATTTGTTTTGATTTTGACCGATTTATTCCTTTGTGGGTATGTTCCAATATTGCAATTAGGGTTTCAAATATTAGGGTTTTGATTCGAGATTCATGTTTACGGTTAGAAACTCTTCATTTGTATATTTGCATATTGATTGTAGTTCGCTATCGCATTTAGTTGTTTAATTTTAGATTCTGGTTCTTGTTGAATTTTGTTTGAAAAATTGGGGCTTCTTGATGAATTTGGAGGGTTCTGATTTTGGATCTACATATCACATATTTTGATTTTGTTCTTGTTGTGTTAGATTCATGATGTGTTAGATTTTGGATTTGCAAATGATTCATATTATGTGTGATCTATAGTTTTAGATTCATGATGTGTTTGATTTTTTTTGGATCTATAAATGTTTCTTGAATGATGAAGATATCAAAAAGATTTCAAGTACACAAAAATGAAAAAGAGTAAAAAAAAATTAACTTGGAACCTGCTATGCAGGTAACATATTGCATACAATGTATCAAAAATGAAAGTAAGTGGTATTTTTAGGTACAAAATAAAGGTGATTGCATACATTGTAATCTAGGCATATTTTGTTATATTTTCGTGTAATGAGAGTGGTGGTCAGTTTTCCTTCTCACAAAACCACAGCTAAACAGTTGCACTAACCGAACCTGCAAAAATAGGTTAACAATGGAGAATTAGCACAAAGCAACGTGAATGAAAGCTAAGCCACAACAACAAACATCAACAATTAATACAAAAACATGTAATCACATAAATCCGGAAGACCGGTGGTTCGACGCAAAACCTTTCAACCATTTGCGGGCCAAGGCAAAGGATTACCGATAGCCTTTTGCTACTTGGCAAAGTTAAATCCCTTCCGTTACAACACATGCATCAGAAGGTCTACAACTGTTCAACTAATAGCAAACGAGCCCAACCCAATTTCACGCATGTTGACTTCCATTGTATCACGATACTCGTTATCATACCACGAGCACATATCGACCAAATAACAAAAAAAACAGTTATTCAATCATCAATCATCAGACTAAACAGTCTATCAATCATCAATCACATGCATCACATCAGTCATATCAATCATAACCTTTACCATCCGTGAGTTAACATCCGCTCACCTCGTTTCTTAATTGCATCACTCATATATCTTATCTTACCGAGTCTTTGTGTTTCCTGATAACACAATAACAACGAAATCCGTCTTCAATTCATAAATTTATACGCATATATATTTATATCAATCATAACCATAAATAACAGGTTAGAATCACATATGAAGCAAACATATAACATGCAACACGATCGAACAACAACAAAAGTTCCCATGCTGAAAAATCATCAAACGCGTCGCGGTCCAATAACTTCACGCGTCGTGTCGAGCTATAAGTCGGACCAACAAGGTCGGACCATCAAAGTCGGACCAACAAGGTCGATTAGGCCCAAAGTCGGACTAGCATGGAACGCGTCGTGTTCCTCCCTTTGAACGCGTTGCGTCGCGCGATGAACAGTTTTGTTTGTTCTTGCTTTTGCCTTCTTCCAGCCTCATACCACCACTCCAAAACACAACTATAAATCCGGAAATTGATTTCTAGTAGTTCTAAAGCAATAGAAACTTCATATAACATGTTAACAATCAACACAAACATATCAAAACCTCAGATTCTACAAAACCTACTTGCCAAGTTTTCTTCAAAAACTTCATAACTTCTTCAATGGAGTTCAAGCTCTTAAACATTCAAATCTCAATATATGAATATGAAAAACTAACAAGAATCATACTAAAATCATAACCAACCTTTGGTTTGCAATAAGGATCACCAAATCTCAACTTTAATAATTCAAGTAAGTTGTTCTTTGAGCTTTCTTCAAGTTTAAGAAAAACACACACATACACACTCAAAAGATATGTCTCACAAATGAGGAGGTGCTCATGTATATCCACATACACACACACACACACTCAATACACGCATGCAATAATTGTTTAACCAATTTGAGCATATCAAACATGAGGTGGCAAACATAAGCATAATTACAATCACCGGTGTACTATACTGTTTATTAGCATATAGTTTGTCAATCAAGCAATCAAATTCAATGAATTAACATGCAACGAGGTATTATCTACGATCCTCGTTCAAAAACGAATTCGTCTATTTCATAACTTCATGCAATATAAAATATTCATTTTAATCACATAATTTAATAAATACATAACACATAAACAATTATAATACTCACCGCAAACCTGCGAACGACTAGCCCAAGTTTACGGATATTACATTATATAAGCATATATATCTACAACAAATTAGTGAGATACAATACCTTTATATGAGATAGTTTATGTTTGTAAATCTCTAAATCAGTTATCTTTTCGTTGACAATAGTACAACTTTAAACTCTCGATATGTTTTTCAATGTCAATGATTTCATTATAAAACATTGGTTAAACTGTGATGGTTTTAATAAATACACTATATGTAAGTGATTAACCGCCCAGAGGTTTGCATATCAAAAAAGAAAGTTATGAGTACGACATCAAAATTTCGAGACAAAGTTACTATAAGCTAATGAGTTGATTTATGTATTTGTTATGATTTATAATTTGGGTATTATGTAATAACAATAAGAAATTTTGGTTAAATTATATTTTAAAATAATCCTTAAGATTTTAACATTAAGAAGCATTAATTATGTATATTTAGATGCTTGACTTTCATTTTTGATATACTATGTTTTTTATAATTATACTTTGATAAAAATAATAATGACTAATCGTGTATCACATGAGCGTCTAACAAATGAAGAGATTAAATACATAAACGATTGCATGATATCAAAGAATATCTTTGATCAAAATTAATTTTAAGAGAGTATATGTTTCAACAAATGAAGAGGTTGAACACATAAATGATTATATGATCTCAATGTTAAACACTATGGAGGTATCATATTTCACTTCAGATAATATATGTTAAGGTGAGCTTTCATATCAATTTTAAGAACCATTGTACATACCGAATATACTTAGTTCCCTCAAGGTTTTATTTTTGTGACAATGATAATAACCTAACAAATAAAACTATAAATGTAGTATACATAGAAATATGACTGCAAATATAAAAGTCCTTAATTCAATCTTCGAACATTTAATAAATATGTTGTTTTATTAGTTATTTTTTCTATGTATATAATTCTGTTTGTTTAAATTGTTTTATATATTTTATCATGTTTTATTACATATTAAATGTTTTAGACTTTTCAACGCTTACCTCATACGTACATGAATAATTCAACTAGTAAACCAAAAAAGATGCACGTTTGGCGCGGACAATTATGTATAGTATATAACATATTTTCAATAATCATATTTTATAAAATAATACGTTTACATCATTAAGATAATAAGATCTGATATGGTACATTATAATGAGTCTAAAACACTCTCTCATCTAATTAAGGGTTGCATAACACAATGAACAAGAATTCTAGAATAATGGTATAACTGTATGTGGCTCTTTCCTTTAAAACAAGCTCTGATCTCTAAGCTACGATGCTAATATTACTAGTTGGCTGCTATTAAAATGAAAAAAAAAATCATGTTAGTTACCAAGACATTCTAAACTTTTGTCTTCCCCTATTAACTGTTAGATTTTTAATATTTTTGTTTATCAAAAATGTGTGTAAACAACTACACATGTAACACCATAACATTTCCTATTCATAGATCTGCACCCGCCTTTATACAGTTAGATACAAAATTATCTACATGCAAACACACACACACACGCACACATATATCGACGAGTTGTGTACTCAGTATGCATACTTGCCGAGTTCTGCATTATATTATATACGTAGACGAACATTTTTGTCTATAGAAATTAGATTGATCTAATAAATCTCATGTAAGTCGCTTGTCTTACATGGTTGGTTATATGTTGTCACTTGTCAGCCTGTTATGGGTAGACTCTAAGAAGGTTTGGGTGGACGATCACATATGTTTAGGCCATCTGTTATACCCTCCCTTTTTCTTTCTCTTACCCAATGTCACATCATTCCATCTTTCATTTCCTTTACTCTACCCAAAATAAGTGTTATACCTTCCCTTACTCAAACATTTTTCATATTTTTTATTTATATATATATATATATATATGTGTGTGTGTGTGTGTGTGTGTGTGTGTTGGGGGGGGGGGGTGGGGGTTGGGTTTGCTTCCTCCGAGTTCCAATACCCGCTTTCCCTACTCGAATTCGCGTAATGGTGTTCCCGATGGGTACTCGATGGTACCCGATGCCTTCGAGTCGACCGTAACGGACAGTCTTAGCAGGGGGGGGTCCACAAAACTTTACATACACGTATAATCGTGTGTGTATATATATATATATATATATATATATATATATATATATATATATATATATATATATATATATATGGTTGGTTATATGTTGTCACTTGTCAGCTTGTTATGGGTAGACTCTAAGGAGATTTGGGTGGGCGATCACATATGTTTAACAGAAGGTCCACAAAACTTTACATACACGTATAATCGTGTGTGTATATATATATAAGTTTAATGTTATGTCTTTCAAAAAAATATATTTAATGTCATAAGTTTTCTAGCACATACAACAAGAAAACACTAAAAAAACCTATTTTTAACACGTAACTGGTGGCTTCTATACCACGTTACAACAAAAATAAAGCCCACTAGTAACAAAAAATAGCCCACTAGCTAGGAAAACCTCATGCATGACCATGTAATATATAAAATAAACTAAATTTGCTATAGTTTTTTTGTTGTAAGAATTAAAGCCTATTTTTTTATTTTTGGTTTCAAAATTAAAAGACTTGCTTATTGTATGGCTCCACGAATTCGTTATGGCAAAACTCTTTTTAACTTTTAGGTGTATGAATATCTTGTGCTTACAACTGTAATTCTATATATTTACTAAATCTCTTTCTTTTTTTTAAGAAATATGAGCTATGATAATACCAGATCAAAAAAAAAAGAGCTATGATAATAGCAAATCATTTTTTTATCTGATGTTGGATTTTAATCAGTTTTAAGGAACAAACCTTTGACCTTGTGTGTGTGTGCTTTTTTTTTTTGACAACAAACTCAACCTTGTTTTATATTTTAAAGATGGCATTTTAAGAAAAAGTAGGGGACTCACTAAGTCACTAATATAATACTTAGCTCCAGTTTGTTTCACAAGATTTAAAGGAAATGAATAATACTGTAATCGGATTTCATGTTGTATTGCGGTTAATAAACTTATTTTACATTTATCAAATAATGGAAAGTTCATGCTATAGGTGAAATGAATGAAATTAAAATCAATTTCATTATTTCGTATTCCACAAAATAAACTGAACGTTAAGGTAAGATTCTAATTAACGGTCAATGTATGATTTTGTTTTTCATAAACAGAGGTTTGGCTTATCAAATTGCAATGATGATTAATCATAGGTAGTAGCAAATTGGGAAATGATTTGTGTTGTTAAAGATCAACTAAATAAGTCTTATTTATTCAGTGTTTACTTATTTAATGAAAATATAACAATACCTAAATTAGAGTTCTTTTAATTGTAAAAGTATAAATCATTGAGCACCGCATGTTGAACCGTATTCTCACTCCTTTGAATAAAGACGGTTCCGAACAAGAAAAAAAAGTTAAGCTTAAAACAACATCCTAAATTTAATATATATATATATATATATATATATATTGTTCAGAGCAGTGAGAAAATGATGATGTGATTGATGACATGTAAATATGAGGTGGACAAATAATAATATGTGATTGGTAGAAACTAATGAAAACCGTAACATCATGTTCAAATTCAAATGAATTGGAGGGGGTTTGGATGTAAATTGTGAAGGGTTTAAATAAAACATACGAGGGGTTTTATGAAAATTGCATATTAATGTAATTAATTATAAGTTATTTGTAAATTATCTATATCTATACTACTATATAAACTATTTAACATTCTCTCTCCTCTTAAATTTTAAGACTTCTTAAAATTCAATCAATATAAAATCTTGACCATTTATTTAATCTAAATTAATCTCATCCACTCAATCTTTAACTATTTTATTCTCTCCTAATTTTACATTAACTTTTTATACAAAATATATTCTCTCATACTAACACAATTATCCACCCACATCAACATAATTTTTAAAATCTTATTAACTCTTCTCTTTATTTCATGAATATAAATCTTTTTTCTTATTTTATTGTCTTTTAGAATTTATTTTTAAAATTAATAAAATAGTTAGATGTAAATAAAAGAAAATTTGAAAAAAAACTGACATGTTGTAAAAAAAATTTCGTGACATTGAATCGCGCGAATAACATATCATTACATCCTTGAAAACGACATATTGTAAACCAAAAACTATTTGTCGCCGCAGCATTGCACGGGTATGATGCTAGTGTTTAATAATTTGTGATATATTTTATTTAGAGAAAAAATAATTATATATTTGTAATCGTCTCATTTTTATCTACATTTTGATATAAAATTTATCGCAATATGACATTATTTCAAAATTAGTATATTTTTAACATTTTTTATCCATTGAGGGTAGTGAGTATTCATGGACGTTTTATCTACACTTGATATTACATTAAAAACTTTTAAACATGAAATATAATAAACACATTGATATTGTATTAAAACTTCTAGACGCAAAAAAAAATTATATTTAAAAAATATATATATATACATACATATATATAGAAAGTGTTAATATAAAAGTTTTATTTATATACCCGTACACCGAACGGGTATAACACTATTGTATTTTACTGGAATACCCCTTTTTACACGCCGAAATATTTAACTAAATATTACTTTTAAGCAACGTAGTCCACGTTAGCATCTTATCTTCCAAAAATTAATAACATAAATACATAAGAAGTAAAGAAGACGTATAATCTAGGGACACATTTTGTAAAGTCAAGGAATGCATGTGTATCAACAAAACTATTCCAATCGGCGACACACTTTATCTATGTATTCTCTGTAAGACAAGTTGTACATCCTGCACTAGAAATTGTACTTTCTGCTCAGATAACTTGCATTTTATGCAAGAACTGATGAGTAAATACTTTCGAGGAAAAAAATGTAACTCAGAAAATGTTGAAGGTGGGGTCCACGACTCTCAGCAAAAAGATTACTGGGGTCAGATTGCGTGAATTTGTTGTTGATTGATTGAGTTCTTTCAAAATTGTCTTTCTTTCCTTTCTTTTCACATCATCTTCTTTCAATCCAACATCCAAGAGCAAATGGGTCGATTGTTTCTAGTAACCTTAGAGGGGAAGATTTACAGTTGTAAGCACTGTAAGACCCATCTTGCTCTCAGCGACGACATTGTTTCCAAGGTTTGTTTTTTGGTTTTCTTTTGTACCTTAATCTTCTATGTTTTGATTAAATATGCTGATCGATATTCTGGGTTTTGAAGATAATTGTTTAATTCTTCAGTCCCATGTTTAAATTTTGATTTTGTTATGTTAGTTACATCTTTATTCATGATCTTCTTGAAGTTCATATGAATTGAAGTTGAAAATGTTATAGTTAAGAATTGAAACGGTGTCTACATTGATTTGACACCCAAAACCTTGAGAAATAAGATAGATTTTCAGTTAATTTGATTGATTGCACCGACTGTATTTGTTGTGGTCTCAAGAAATGATATGACATCATGTTAATCGGGGATGAAATTGGTTATTTATATTTTAAAAGAAGACTAGGTGTGTTTTTAGGGCAAGTTATTGGTGTTTTTAGTGTGTTGATTTTTTCAATTTGGGGAAATTTGCTGACTGGTATTTACTCTGTGCCTTTTCTATTTAGTCCTTCCATTGCAGGCATGGGAAAGCATATCTCTTCAGTAAGGTGTAAGTTTTCATTGCCCCTGTGTGTTCATGTTGCTTAGTTAGAATGCTTTCTTGAAAATGTCACTTTGCATCTTTTATGAAATTTCAGGAAACAGAAACCATTGAACATATATTTACATGTTATCCCAAGTATACAGTGTGTCTGTGTGTGTAAATTATTTGCTTGGTTAACATCTTCTTCAAAACTTCCTTATGAATGTGAATCTGGAACCCTTTTTAGTCATTAGCTTGTGGATCACCCGAAAAATTTCATCTTGATTTTATTAGTTTAAATATCATGTGAATTAGCTTGTCCTGTACAAATGGCATGAGAATTACGGATCCGTGCATCTTTTGAGGATAATGATGACGAGATTTTGATTTGGTTTTTGGTGACGCATAGTAAGAATATCAGGAATTTAAGTGAGGTTTGGAACATCGCGTTTCACATTGGGTTATGGATCTGAAGAACCAAAAGGGGACTGTTTTGGTTTGCTTACTGAAACAGCTTATGTGCTTATTGCATCTTTTAAATTCAGACAAGTACTTCTGAGTTTTTTGATGAAGCAAGTGCTTGTGCTGGTATGCTTCTTGGGGGTGAAATAAGTTGTTTGCGGATTACCATAATCTGTTTGAGATCGCTTATTTTAAGTTATATATTCTTGGTGAATTTTACTCTTATAGTGAAATAGGTTGTTTTCAGTAAGCTAATTATCTTAAGCAGGTTGAATATGCAATCCCAAACAGCCTCAAGTCATTTGTAGTACCTTCGGGTCAACTTACTCCTTTGGGCTTCGGGTCATTTACAAAGAACCTTTAATTCAATTTGTTAATTTGGACAGGAATTGCTATAATATGATGTTATGGTATGGTGTGAGAATCATAATATGTGATTGATAGCACTTGATGTTAATTTCGAATGCAATTGCTATAATATGATGTCAATGGTTAGTTCATCTAATTTGCCTTTTATAGTTTTATCCTTTGAGATTTTTATGTTGAGGGTCACAATAATGTGGCGTGATAGTTGGTATTAAAACAAAAGAAGACGAGACCTAGATATTGAAGATCAGAAAATAGAAGAAATTGGTAGATAACCTAATGAAACCTTAGAAATTGTATCTTGATGTCAATCTCTAAGTGTGATCAAAGACGTTAAGCCTCCTTTCTTCATGATTTTTTATTCAAATTTGTTGTTATATTTCACAACGTTCCATGTTTTTATAGAGCAAATGTCACAGTTGGAGTCAAGGAAGATAGAATGATGATGACAGGATTACACACTGTAGCCGACATTTTCTGTGTCAAATGTGGATCAATTGTTGGATGGACATATGTAAGATCTCAAACGCCTTTCGCTTTCACCATTATTAAAATTTTCCTTTATGGGTCACATTTATATGTTGTTTCAAGTAATAAGATGTGTGATTTTAGATTCATTAACTCATGAGATCCATAAAATGTATATAAACAAACAGAAATGCAAGTTCAAGATTTACAAGACAATCATACCCAAAAACGCGTCCACTTCAATCTGTTTCTTTTCTGGATTGAGATACTCTCATTGAGTAGTTGTCAAACATCTCTCACAAACATGAAAGTGAGACATTATCTTAAATCAAAATTGAGTCACTTTGTATGACCCACTCTCATGTTTGTGAGTGAACGTAACCGGTCATGTTTGACCATAACACGGGAAGATTTCGATCCTTTTTTAGATAGAACCCTTGAATATAAAGTTTGATGATGATCCATGACTTTCAGGAAACCGCCCATGAAAAGAACCAAAAGTACAAGGAGGGAAAATCTGTCCTCGAGCGGTTAGTGTGCAACTAAAATTACATTATTTAGGAACTTTTTACAGCTCAAAATAACTTTAACTGGTCTTGAATTGTGCAGGTTTAAGCTTTCAGGGCCAGATGGAAGCAATTACTGGGTCAGTCATGAAGCACATATCATTCGAAGTGAACAAGAAGAAGCTTAATGCTTAATTGACATTTGCAAAATTGTAAATTCTTTCAACCCCTTTCATTCTATGTTATCAGTTAAGAAGTGGATTGGTGCTCTCTTTGATGTATGAAGTTATGAACTCATAGTCCTTGTCAATGAAATTCAAATTTGATTTCTGGATAAATGATGGTTTATTAAGGTTGAAGATGATGTTGGTATTGTTTTACAAGTTTCACTTGGAATATATCTAATTGTTTGCAACTCTAACCTAGTTAGTTTTATTTGATCATTGTATCTTGTCTTTTGGAAAACAATCTCTCTACCTACGGGTAGATGTATAACTGTCTACATCTTACCTTCCCCGTACCTCGATTTAATATGATTGAGTAATGTTATTGATCATGGCATCTTATGTAGTTATGTTTCCCGGTCGCCTTTTGCCCACTAATCTTATTTGTTGTCCAAAGACGAACAAATTTTGCAAAAATTTGCCCTTAATACTAAATTTGTTACATGATCGATCGTTATATGTTATCTTTCTAGATCATCTTTTGATCTTACTTATCAAAAGACAAGGACTTGGGACAAATTTGACCTTAATAAGCATCAGCGATATTACTTTCATAACAAGTTTGACAAGTAATCTTATATTAAAAACGAAAACAATAACTATCTATGCCTTGCCAAAAATATAGTGTTTTTAATTACATTTAGACCCCTTACACTTTAGCTAAAGTACACATTCATTCCTTGTGGTTTGTGGATATGGTGTAATCAAGCCGAGATGATTGGCGAGCTACTCAAAATCAACTTAAAAATAATCGAAATCAGTTTGATTTAAGTCGAGTGGGGCTCAAGTAGTAAAATACTCAGCCAACTCACGAGCCTTATGTAGCATATGTCATTTACATTTCTACCCTGTTTTTATATGTATATTACTATATGTACATAGTTGTTAAAAATTATACTTGAGTCGAGTTGAGTCGAGCTCAAAAGTATCAAGTCAATTTGAGAGTGATGAGTCGAGTAATACTAAATAAATTAAAATCATTATGTAATATATTAATCCTGGCAATGAGCCGAGCTAAGCTCGACATTGTCAGCTAGCTCATTGAGTTAGATCTTGAAATTAAAGGCTCGATCGAGCTTCAGTCAAGTTTTGAGCTTCAAGTTTTCTAATAGAAAAAAAATCATGCAGAAATGATACACTTTGGACACCCCGAAAACACTATGAGGTGTTAGGGTCGAGCTTGGCATTGTATCAACTCGACTTGGCTTGATTAACCCTACTTGTGGGGGGCTTTTTGTTAGTTGGACCGTGGACCAACATAGCAAGGCTATTGTAATATCCGGAATTAAATAATAAAGTTTGGAGTATTTTATATTTTTGAATGGACCTTAAAGTTATATAAAAACAAAATGGCGGACTATAAGTGTTACTTTGAAAGAAAGAAGGGTATTTAAACCCAATTAGGGCACAAAGCTTAAGATTAGAATGTTCAACCATTTTGCACCTTGAGTGTGTGTATGTGTGTGTTAGCCGAAAGCTTGAAGAAGGAAGATGACAAAGTTTGTGCATCAAAACCGTTAGGAATCTATTCTATGATCGTCAGGTATGAACCTTGACCCTTTGTGATCAATTAGATGTTGATTTTACAGTTTTTGGTAGAGGATTTATGGGGTTTTGGATCGGTTTTGTGGGCGTTTGTGAGGTACATTCAAGACCGAGAAGAAATGCATCTTTGAGTCTTTAAAACTTGATAAAAACGAAATTAATTTGGTAAGGTTTGGCTTAATGATGTTTAGAGTGTGTAGTAATTTGATTCGGGTGATTTGGTCGAGTTTTGTTTGACATTAATTAAGCAACCTGTCTACTGATGTTCTTGAATGGCAAACCGTGAGATGGTTGAATCGCAAATTATGAAACTTACACCAACCGTAAAGTAAGGGATTCTCTTAATAGAGTCTATAGTTTTGATTAGTAACTGACTATGTACCAGTAGCCATATAAATCTAGAATACTTGTTAGTAAGTTGTTGGTTATCTATTAACTGCAAATCAGACGAGTTCACATTAACTTACTCATTATATTAAGATATGTACTCGCAGTGTGTGTGAAAGTGATGTGTTCGTATTTAGATGATAAATGTGGATAGCTACTTGTTATAGTGTTAACTGTTATTGACCTATGAATTGTGTGGACCAACCAAGCCCTGTGTGGCTAGTTGGGAGGAGATGCCATCATTTGAAGGTGGAACCTATGATGTGTCATAGCGGGCGGGACACGAGATGCGGCAGCAAGGGCGGGGCCCAACTAAAAATTGAGTTTTATTTGCGGTGTGTGGTATCCGCTATAAAGTGTGAGTGTGGTATTAACCAACTAAGCTTTGTGCTTACCCGTTGTTAGTTTATGTTTTCAAGATCATTGGGTAAAGATAAAAGCAAGGCTCCGACGTGAAGGAAGCGACAATAGTGTCAAGAGATTTTAATTGAATGTTTTAAGCAATCATGTTTTATCCGGCTTCAGTTGTTTACAAAGAATTTAATTACTCTGACTTAATACTATATATTTGAATGATTGCATTTACAAATTTTTATGGTTGGATTATATTAATTTGAGTAATGATTATAATATTTTAAAAAAGGAACGTTGCATAGGTGGAGTTTGAAGAGCAAATGACTAAAAACCCTTTAACTGTATGAGACAAGATGATTAAAGAGAATATTGAATCAAACAGATGATTAAATCTAAACCATAGATTGAACCAATTTGATGAAAACATCCATTGAATCAAGCAAATGATTGGATCTAATCACAAAACGGGTATCAAGTAAATTTGTATGCCATGTTAGATGATGTTTATGTAGTAGAAAGCAGGTAACAAGTAACTTGATATATAATTTGGTAAATTTAGTAGGTTTAGTACATTAAATTGTAGAAATTTAAGTTTCATACACAAAAACAAAATGTGACAATTTAGATATATTTTTATAAACTAAACCTATTTTACGATTGTCAAGGCATTTTCAATATAAGAGGTATTATGAAAAGGGTAATGATGTATCATTTTAGAATTTTGCCTAAAAGTTTCTACAGTAGACATTTTATATGTATCTATCCAATTAAAAAAGGGCAAACTGCATCAAAATACATTCAACTTTGGCTAAACTACTATCGTATACAACGAACTTTATTTTTTTAAAATTAATAAATCCAACTTTCTAAAAACTACCATTGTATACATGTGACCTTTAATCACAGGTCACTCAACCGGTCATGCACTTTTATATTTTTTATTATTTATTTTTATTTTCTAAATGTATAGTGTTTTTTGAATCTTCATAGTGTTCTAACTATTGCCGGTGCATTGAATCTTCAAGATATAATAATTTCGAATTATAACTCAAATTGTTTGCCTTTGATTCAAAAAATGCAGAACAAGAACATGAATTTGAAAACATTGACAAAAATTATAGATGAATATAAAAACCCAAATCATTTGCCCTAATATTACACAAATCAAACAAGAACTGAAATCGGAAGATATGATTTTTGAAGAAGAAATATATAACAAGAACATGAATCTGAAAACATTGACAAGAATTAAAGATGAATACAAAAAACCCAAATCATTTATCCCAAAATTATACAAAATCGAACAAGAACTGAAATCAGAAGATATGATTTTTTAACAGGATTTAAAATCGCAATAAACCCAAGAAAGAAATCCAAATTGAACAACATCAGCTGAACTAACCGTCAACATTGAAGGCAGTGGTCGGCTTCGAAGGTGACAGTGATGGTCGGATTTGAAGGCGATAGCTGTGGCCAGCTTCAAAGGCGACGACGATTGTCGGCTTTGAAGGAGATGGCGGTGGTCGGCTTCAAAGGCGACGACAATGGTTGGATTTGAAGGGGATGGCGGTAGTCGGCTTCGAAGGCGGCGACGATAGTTGGCTTTGAAGGGGATGGTGGTGGTCTACTTCAAAACGGTGATGGTCGGATTTGAAGGGGATGGTGGTGGTCTGCTTCGAAATGGCGGTGGTTGGTTTTGGCGAAGGAGATGGTTGGCTTTGAAGCCTAAACAACAACGATTGTAGTGTAGCTACCAAAGAACATAACCCATTAAACCCTAATAGTACATAATCAGTGTGAGATAGGTTTAGGAGCTATGAATATTTGTTTGAATGGTGAAGATGGCAAAACTAAAAAACCCAGAAAAAAACCAATAAAAAAACAAAAAATTATTTTTAGAAAAAAACCGGCTAGGTAACCTGTTATAGTAGGTAAATTGTATACAACGTCAAGGTTATACGAGTTGCTTGTATTAATTTTAAAAAAATAAAGTTCGTTGTATACAATGGTAACTTAGCCAAAGTTGAATGTATTTTGATACAGTTTGCCCATTAAAAAAAGAGTGCGTAATATATTTTAAAAAGTAAAATTATTTTTAAATTTTTAGAAAAAAATAATAAATCATATGAGAATTTAATGTGAAACATCATAAGTTAGTATCTTTCGAAAATGGATGTGCCACCAAGAGAAGTTGGTGAGGGTATCTCTAATTGGTGAGACTAATATTTTCTAATCCAACATATCACCAAATAGTAGATGGTTTACTTATGTTTTTTAGTTATTTTTAATTATTTTACTTGTACTTTTTTAAAATGAAAATAAAAAATATTCAACGAACGTTATGTCGTTGAAATATAAAAATTATTTACCTGATTTCATAATTGATTTTCATATAATCATATTAATGCTTTTATTACTGAAAAAAGGTGTATTATTATTATTATTATTATTATTATTATTATTATTATTATTATTTTTTAAATGTGATGAAGTTGGCTCTTAATTTGAACTAAATTTCTAATTTTAATTTTAATTTCTCTATCTCTAGAAAAAAACAGAGGTTTACCAAATAAATTTGAATTTCATTTTGAATAAAAAATCATGGTTTTGTTATTATTAAACTTTGGGTTGGATAAAACTGTCAAACTGATATGACACGTCAAGACTCAAGACATATTGTTATATACATAGCATAGTCAAAATGCACATGGATATCTACATAACGGCCTATGAGAACGTTGAGGTTCGAGCATGATAATGATAGCATAGTGCGAAAGGATAATATACATAACCTACCATTAGACTCTTTAATCTAACATGTGTACCTCTCTATAGATAAAAAAAACCCGTATGCATTGATTTCATAATGCGTTGATGATATAAAACCTAGAGTTGAATGGATACTCGATCTTGGCTATATTTTCATATGTGGTTACAACTTACGAGATAAGTTGGTTTTATAATTTGAAAAATGATTGTCTAACATTCGTTGTCACGATTATTGCCATGATGATCTAGGTCACCTCCTCTGGCTACCAAATTTTCTGAAAGAGTTACCATAAGTACCACACATAGAGTTGGTCATAGTAATTTGTAATCCTAGAGATCTTATAGTTTAGGTAAATGATTCAATTGCACAATACTAAAATGTGGTAGATTAGGAAGATTCAGGAGCGTTAGCATGTTGAGAAGGAAGCATACTTCTAATTTTGACCAAGACAACTTCATGAGCAATTAGAAGGTTGTAGAGGTCATGATACAACCCTGGTTTAACGTGTCATGAGATTAGTACAGAGATTAAAAAACTCATTACAAAGTTGTAACACCGTATTTTCAACCCAAAATTTTCCTTTTAAAAACACTGCGGAAGCGAACAATTATATACAATATAATACAATGGATTATACAAAACCGTTTTCTAAGTCAAAATACTAGTATTACAAAAAAAAACACGGCTAGTCACAATTCAAATCAGAGTGCCCGCCAATTATTCCCCAAGGTACACCCCCTCACAACCAAACCGCAGAACTTACCAGCCACCTGTAAAAGGAGTGAGAGGTGGAGGATTAGCACAAAGCTAAGTGAATGAAAGTAAAACTACCACAATCCAGTATCAATCACAACCGCAGGATATAAACAATTAATTGTGCCCGCAGAATACCATCACATAATTGTGTCCCGGGAAGAACGGTGGATCTGCAAATCCTTCAACCAATGCCGGCCAAAGCAAAGGTTTACCGTTAGTTTATTTGCTATTCTCACACAGTATTACCTTAAGTTGCAACGAATGCATCAAAAGATCCCAATACTGATTAGCCGATAGCAAACCAACCCAGCCTTTAGCCTTGCCAAGCTGACCCCCCAAACAAACATGTATACATATCACTGACGCGGCAATCAATTAACAAACAACCAGTTAATCAATTATCAAACAATAAAGTCTATCCATGCGTCAATCCACAAACAGTTATAACTAAACAAGTTACAACTAGCACTAGTTGTGAGTTAAACATCCACTCACCTCGAGTTCTCGAACTCCCACTCAGTGGTCAAATATTACTGAGCCTTGTCCATTCCTGAGAACACAACAAATTGAAATCAGTATCCAACTCATAAATATATATCAAAACATATATTTATATCTCCTTTAATCAAACATAACATGTTAGATTCACATATGTACATACATGTAACATATAACATCAAGGAATGCAAACAAACATCAAAATCCACAAAAACCGCGGACGCGTCGCGTCCACCAAACTGACGTGTCGCGTCGAGGCAAAGTGTCGGATTTCCACAATCCGAATCCCAACTTGTCGGATTTAGGTGTTTCTCAGATTTCAGGGTCGGATTCTTGTTGTCGGATTCATACTATCGGATTAAAGACCCCGGATTTCACCTTCAGATTCACAAGAGTCCGCCAATTAGTCGGGGACGCGTCGCGTCCGATGAATACCTGCATCATCTTCTTCAACATTCCAGCCGACTCAACTTGCCAAAATCCAATAATTTCATCTAATAATTACCATAAACACTTCTAAAGCATATGTAGACCTCATGTGACATGGAAACAATATCAAGAACACATGAATACCTTTTAAAACACCAAATCACACAAAACCCATTTGTCAAGTTTACATATAAGCTTATCCATGGTGTTTACACAAAACCCAACATATTATTATCATCATTTATAACATGCTAAACAAGAATCATGATTCAATCATATAAAAGAATTCACCAAGCATAACTTGAATCCAACCTCTTCAAGAAAATCAAAATTTGATTCTTTGTTCTTTCTCTCTCAAACACACACAACACACACTTAGCAGATTTCAAGAAGTGAGAAAGTATTTGCATAACTTATCCACCATATATTCCCACGTATGCATATCCCACCATTCCAAGCATGAGGTGTATTGCATATAAGAATCCATGCTTAGTCACATATACATATTCACAAATACAGACATGCATACGTACATACATTTATATTTTCAACTCTACTTAAATTAATTATCAATAATTAATTTAAGTAACTTGATATCAAAGGGTAAGTTAAACATTTATCAAATAATAATCACGTATAGATATACCGAAACCTACGTAACAACTAGGCACAAACTCAGGATGTTACAAAAGTTCAAGAGAATGGCGGTAAGCCGGCAACTAGGTGACTAGGTCTAGGGGATTCAACATATCACTCACTAGTATAAGAATCGACAACATCTTTTATATTTCAAAAATTGGACTCTAATGTCACATCATGTGATTGAGTAACATTATGAACAAAAGTCGACAATGTAATGACTCTATTAAAAGACTTTGATGCACATAAGTCAATAACCGATAACAGATTCTCTTTGAT
The DNA here is from genome assembly GCA_038502395.1 of Dittrichia graveolens. Classification (NCBI taxonomy): domain Eukaryota; kingdom Viridiplantae; phylum Streptophyta; class Magnoliopsida; order Asterales; family Asteraceae; genus Dittrichia; species Dittrichia graveolens. The sequence goes on from JARJIL010000002.1 coordinate 97,428,289, forward strand.
GTAGACTATGCAGCAAGAATACATAGACGAAGATAAATATGAAATAAAAATAGACTATACGCAATAGTCATTGTCCATCCAAACAAAATGATGTGAATATTTTTTTATGTCAAGTAATGAACATGAGTAATAAACTATGATGGACAAAGAATGATGTAGCCAACATATCCAACCCAATTCTTTGATTTCAATTTTAGAATTTCAAAACCATATGTCCATGTGGTTTCAACCAGTTTCGGTTTAGATTATTCATGTCATTAATGGTTTCAAATTTTCTTTATAAACCGAACCCAACTCTTCTTGGTCTAAATCTATTTTTATGTTTAAATTTGTTGTTTTGGACCTATAAAATGCTATTGTTGGGCTAAATACTCAGCGAAATGCATGTATGAAAGATATTTTAATACTCAACAAAATAACTATATGAATCATATACAAATAAATAGTTATACTATTATAAAAAATATATAATGTATTAAATATTTGATGGGTTGGTTTCTTAACGAGACGGTTTTTTTGTTAAAGCCAAAACCAAACCCATCGAATTTTTCAAAATTTAAAACTAATTGTCTATTTCGAAATGGATATACACACCCTTATAGCGTGGCTCTAAATTGATGCTAAATACCTGAGAGATACATGATTGAGACTAGTAGTATTAATTATTGATTTAATGTATATCTATTCTATTCTGTTTGATTAAAAAAATAAAAAAGTGTAAATTAGCTTCAACTTATTTGGTAACAAAAAAATACATTTTATTTGATAGATAACTGTAATATTAGTTGATTTATACATAACATAATTTATCCATTTATATATAATATAAGACCTTTATACCCTTATATATTCATCGATTTTATTTTCCATTCATGTATTTAAAAACATAAAAGTTCAAAAGCAATTAATTGTTATATATAACTAAAAAGTGTTACATACATATCACTTTCTAATATTTAATGTTTTTTTTGTTATAAGTTTGTGTTATTATAAACAAAAAATAATAATCTAAAAAAAATCTACAATTGTTTATTAGTTTTGGTTGATTGATTTGGCAAATCCTATTTATGATGAAACTTTTTAGAACAAATGAAATCGTATATTTATTATTTATAAAAAAAGTAAAATTTGTAAGTATATAATTAAGGTAAAAAATATATAATTTAGCCATATAATTAAAAATACAAATTAAAAGGGAAAAAAATTTAATGTAAGGTGTACGTATTTAACAAAACTAGATAAAACTATGACTGGAATGAGATTGAAGCTGGGATTATAACAGAAGGTTAGAATGCTGTATTAAAATTATGTTGGTTAATTCCGTTGATAAAGATTATCGTAAATGTTAATTCCAAATAATTCAAGGCTACTAAATCCAATTAAGTGAATGTGGTGGGAACGATTTACGTGTTTTTTCAAGGTTCTGAGAAATTATGATTTTAATAATTCGATAAATATTACCCATAAAATCCTCTATAATCCCGTTGTTAAACACTACACTCGTAAATTTATTTGAGCTACGCGTGAGATATTAAGGTGTTGTTTGTTTTTTAAGACATAAATGTCTTATGTTTTATTTCATTTCTACGGGATAAGACGTGGTTTATAAGGTCTTAAGTCTGAGAAATTCTACGGAAAAAAAGATGTATTTTTTAGCTTCTTAAAATAAGCAAAAATAAAGACAGAATAAGGTCTTATGTCTGCGAAAAAACAAACAAGCTTATTAAAAACGTCTGCGGCACGCAAACGTTTCTTTAAAAAACAAACAAGCTTATCAGAAACGTCTGCGGGCGTGCAGACGTTTCTTTAAAATAAGACCTTATTTTAAAAAACAAACAAAGTCTAGAACAATAAAATAAGCAAGAAGATAAGATATTTGATAAAAATAAATAAATAAATAAATAAGAAATGAGTAGATAAACTACTTATTTATAGATTATTTGAAGACATTAATCCATTGATCATAAAAAATATATATACAAACAGCAAGACTGCAAGAGCATATGTTGGCAGTTGGCATGTTGGTTTTCTCATAATAAATAAATAATTAGGAAGTTATTATTGTAATTATGCGTCCAATTTATCAAACCATTTTTTAAGTTCGAATCTTAAAGTAATTTTTAACTGACATGACCTCTAAATATAAAGTTAGCTCTAAGTAAGCAAGCCACTGTGATTATATTTGATCAGTGTAATACTCGAATGGTACTTGGATACTTTGTTTAAAATCAAATATTTATATAGAAACACATATACAATATATATTTGTTTAACTAACATACAAAGTTTTCGAACCGTCGAAAACTTTTGAAAACTTATAGGGCCTGTTTGGTTCGTGGGATTTTGATAGATTTCGCAGTATTTTCATTTCAAATCTTTTGAAATCCCATGTTTGGTTGAAAATAAAAAAGAATTGATTGAGATTTTAAATCCTATACGTGTAGGATTTCAAAATCCTTGGGGGAGAGGTGGTATTTCTAAATCCCTCATATATGTGGGTTTCAAAATCAGGACTTACTAACCAATAATTCACAGTTCGCCTTCACCATATCAACCGACACTTCACTCTCGTCGTCGATACCATAATCGGTCACCACCATAACCGTCACCGGTATCACCATTGTCGGCCACCACCACCGCCGTAACCTTCCCCGACTCCGTCGTCACCCCCATAGTTAAAATAAATAGTTGCAATTAAAGATAAATAACAGAAAATAGACAAATTTGGTCATCACAATAAATATTAAACATGTTATGACTTATGAGTAGATAAGATAGTATATAAAAGCATGAAAAAAAAGAGTTTGTCCTTATTAAAAACGGTATGTAAATAACATGCATGAAAAAAAAAGTTCTTTATTTTGAAAAACATAAACATAAAACCTTGTATTTAATTTTTGTCACCTTTAGGTTTCTTGGTTAAAAAATGCTTTGATAAATCAGTAGCAATCAAAATATTAAAAAAATCAAAAAACAATTATAAGAATTATCTTATGACATTGTAAATGTATAAAATATATAGTAACTTATTATATATTTATATTAGCTTATAATACGTATATGAAATATTTTTTTAAAAATATATTATTCGATGGTAACTTTATTTCAATATCATTACACGAAGGTTTGAAAAAAATTAACAACGTAAATAAAAATGATTTGTTACTCAACAAATATGGTCCGAAAAATACACAATTGAATTTAAAATATCAAAATATTGTTTCCAAATTTATAAACACTAGATTAAAAAAATATATGAAAAGTTAAAATGCGTTGATTGTGCGTCTACAAACCTAAATTCCCATTTTTACATTTTTATTAGTATAGTTATTTTAAAATAAAAAAATATCACCATCATATTTATATATTTATTCTTAATTAAATGTATCTCATGTAAACTGTAAATTAATTAATATTATATTAAATTAAAATTAATATATATATATATATATATGTAAATATGTTTATATAGTAAGTTTATATTGTAAAATCTATTACTAACGATTATATTATTATTTTGTAAATTAAAAATAACATGAAGATGGATATTAAAGTTTATGGGTATTAGTATTATTTAACCAAACCTGTAACATAATCATCTTGTAAATGTTAAAATGTTGTACCCAAGCCCAACTATTTACCTTAAATAATCTTTTAAAACCATAGAACCAACAAACCCCAAAACATCAAAACCCTAGCTGCTCCCCGTCATCCATCTGCAACCGACTATCCCCCACTTTCAAAAGTCACCAACCATGTAACACCCCAAAAACTTGTGAGTGCTCTAGTTAAATTAAAGAGCTTTATTAATTTATAAATTTTAATTGATGCATGAGATTATTTGTTTAATATAGAAAATATACACGCATATATATATATATTTGATTATAATATATAATATGAAGAGAGATGAGAATAATATATATATATATATAATATATATAATTATAATATATTTGTGATTATTTATTATATAATATATAATTAGAAGAGAAATTGAGTTTGTTAATTACTAAAATGGATATGGAAGTGAAAATATTTATATTGTGGCTGAAATAAAAGAAATGAGAATAAAGGGTCAGATTTTCCAAATCTACCAAACTTATGTGTGTGTGTATATATATGTATGTAGTCTTAGTTAAAATAGTCAAAATTGTGTGTGTAGTGTGTGTGGGGCCAAGAGAGCACCAACTTGTGTGTGTGTGTATATATATGTATGTAGTCTTAGTTAAAATAGTCAAAATTGTGTGTGTAGTGTGTGTGGCGCCAAGAGAGCACCAACTTCAAGCTGTGAATTATTGAATCTTGTCAATTTTGGAAGAACATTTGAAGATTTATCAAGATTAAGCATTAAAGGTATGTTAGTTGACCTATTTAGGTTGCATGCACATGATTTCAGGTCGTTCATGTTTAGAAGTTGTAGATGGTTGAGTTTTAATCGTCTTGATGATGAATTAGAAGGGTTCTAATTACTGAAACATGAATTGTATGGAGTTATATACTGATTTTTATAAGTACATGCATTGTTATTTGAAGCAAATGGGTCAAAATTAGGTTTAACGATGATATGATCAAGGGATGATCAAAATTGATGTTTTTATAGTTTTGAAAGTGTATTTAGGTGTACTTTGTTCTTGTAAAGTGTTAGAAAACACTTTGGTGCGTCAATTTGAGTTTGGTAGTGTTCTTACTCGAGTTTGCAGCTATTCTAGCTACCCGACCCCAAGGGAGGTACTTATTACTACTCCTCAGGGGAGGAGCATGAACGAGATAATATTGACTGAATGTGTATTTCTATAATATGGAGCTGAGAATTTATTTATTAAATATTTATAGGTGGATAATATCATCAATAAACTATCATCAGAGATTAAATTGAGATTGTATCAACTGAACTGTGAGTATACTTGACTTTCTCTTACAATAATCATGTTGTATGAATGACATGCATATGTGATTGCGCTATTTGAGCATTTGAGAAAATTTGCTCTTTAGAGCATTTGAGTATTTACCTTTGTATCAAGTACATAGATGGGATTCCAGTATTTGTTATTTGATTCTTTGAGATTATTTATAATGTGAATCATTATACTTATGTGTTATTGTATCTGTTTGTTAGGTAGGCTCACTATGCAAATTGCTTATCAGAGTTTTTATCATATTATTTTCAGGTGGTAATGAAAGGTAAAAACAAGGCCCCGGTTCCATGATAGAGAAAGATGGATGCAACTTTTTGGAAACCGTTTTATGAAATACTTTATGAAATGTTTATATAAATACTTCTGTTGTTTTGTAACTAAAGTATCATACTACTCTAGTCAAACATTTTGTGTCTATTATTCGAGTAATGCTAAATTCATTATTAAAAAAATGTGTCCTTACACTCCACTCCACCTTCATGTCGGTCTTAAGCATAATCGGCCATCTCCAAGCCTCGTTACTCCCCTACCATGTCCAAAACCCTAGTTGCTAACACCATAGATAATCAACCATCACTATTATCACCCTCTAACTAGATCCTCTGATCCTTGAAGCCATCTCCCTGGCGACTATCGCCTAGTCGTTTGGAACCCATCCTAGTCTAATTAATGTCTCGATTTGAAAGTGATGCAACTTTTTCATTCCACATCTCAAAAGGCGTTTTCTTAACCTTCTTTGTCGGTACCAGGTTAAGGATTCTAACGGCCATTTCTAATGCATATCCCCAAAAGCTAATGGGTACATCCGTATGACTCATCATACTCCGGACCATATCAAATAATGTCTGATTCCTCCTCTCGGCAACACCATTTAATTGTGGCCTCCTAGGAGAGGACAATTGCAAGACAATCCCACAATCTTTAAGATGGTTTCCGGACATAGATACTCACCACCATGATCCAATCCGAGTATCTTAATCCTTTTATCTATTGGTTCTGAACTTTGTTTTGGAAATTCTTAAATAACTCAAAGGTATCCGACTTATGTCTCACCAACTAAACATACCCAAACCTACTAAAATCATCAGTAAAGGTCACGAAGTATTTAGAGTTGACTCTAATGGCATGCTTGACGGATCATACACATCCGTGTGAACGATATCCAAGAAGTCTTTGCCCCTCTCACAAATGATTGTGAATGGTGCTTTAGTCATTTTGCCTAACAAGCAAGACTCGCATACATCATTCGACCCATGGTCAAATGATTACAAGATCTCATCCGCTTGGAGCTTGGCGATGCGTTTTTTGTTCATATGACCTAATCGACCATGTCATAAAGATAACTTGTCCAAACTATCTTTGGACTTAGAACCAACATTCATGATTGATCTATCGCTTCCTCTTAGCACCTACCTCGTGGATGGCTAGGACGGGAGTAGAGGTGGATGGATTTGCCTTGGCCATGTTAGACTCGGCGGTCTTCAACAAGCCATGCAATTCCATCAATGGCTTGTTCATGTTGTGCATGTCGTAGTTCACAATGAGCAGACCATATGCGGCGGGCAAGAATTGGTGGATAATATCCATAGCCAACTCCTTCCCCACAGGAAAACCCAACCTCTCTAACTTGTCCACAAATGCTTTCATACGAAGGACGTGGAAGCTCACATTTCCGCCCTCCTACATCCTAAAACCGATGAAGGCCTTGACACACTTGTAGAGCTCTTGCCTAGCTTGCTGTTGGAACAATTCCTTCAGCTGCATACAATTTATTTCATGGCATAAGACAATTCACAATTGCCTATACCAATCCATAAAATTTACTCCAACGAGTTTCTCCTTTTCCAAAAATAGATGGAGTGACATGTGTGTCGCGGTGTTGCTTGTGTCTTGTAGATGCCATTTAAAAGAAGACAAAGTACGAAATGGTTAGTATGACATACTTTAATCCTCGTTAAATAATTACCCATAATTTAACTAAAACTAATTTTTTAACAAGGGCTAAGAACCTTATTTCATTTCAATACATGACAAGTTTACCGTGGATCACATAATGGAGCTATTTAAGCCGGTAAACGCTTTACCAATTGCAATCCAAGATTACAACTTTTAGACACTTGTGGGATTAGTCGATACTCATAACATTGGTTTGGCATGTTTAATCCCTTCCCACACCGATTCCTCTTTAAACCGCTTTGGTAACTCGGTATAGGCACAACAATTAATGATTCCTCTTTAAACCGCTTTTGTAACGCGGTGGTACTCTATCCCAATGGTTGTCTCGGTTTATGCTCGACAACCAACCTTGCGAGTTGCCGCACAGCTACGCAAGAATTAGCTCGGCTAAGTTCAAAAACCAATCCTTGGTTTGATATATTCGGGCGACGTCATCTTACGGATGGTGTGTTATTTACTTTTAAGAAAAACGGGACTTTTGTTTTTCCGTTTAAAAAAACCCCTTTTCATTTTGATTAACAAATAAGTGACAAAAACGCATTTTCCACTTTTGAACATAAACAATTTACATTCTTGTTAATCATGTGAGCGCGCGGAGTTTGTTAACCGATAAGGAAAACTATAAGTTTTATTATTTTGAAAGATTTTCTAGCATGCGAAGATCCTAACAACCACGCAAGAAAATATATCAAAACAAATAAACAACCAAGCATGCAAAATCCGGTAATGAGCCCATAAAACCTAAGTGTTCCCCCGTGAGCCTACGGAGGGAACAAAGTCTACTAAGGACACAACCAAAGACTTTGTCGTGTGCTCCCACTTGATCCCTTGCCTCCAAATGGCCTCCGTACCCGTGATCGCCGAGACGTCTCTCATGACTCCCGATGGTTGCCTCCGGTCTTCTCTTCATAAATACATACAAATATGAAAAGAAATGGCATGCAAGCCACAATTGCTATTCTAAGCTAATAAAACATTACAATGAATAAAAATGGCATGCAAGCACAATAAAATAAATTTAGATACAAAATGAATTAATTATTACAAACCATTGTGGTAAACCACCAAATGAATGAAATAAATAAACACAAACAAACACCACACAAAGGTCTATGGGCTCAAAATACCAGTGCTCATAAATCAACCACAAACAAGCTAGCTAGCATGGTGTGCCACACCAAACCATGCAAAAATGAAACAATATATATGTATGTATGCATGCATTTTATACCAAAACCACCCAATACATACACATACATGAATATAGGACACATATAGTAGTAGATGCTTCCCATTTGATGTTAGTATAGAGGTAGAGTCATCATGGTGATGACTTGAGTGGGTTTTGAAACTAAAATTGATAGTCTATTAGTGTTTTAGTTATTGATTTGTGGATTGAATTGATGAATTGGTTGATTAAAGTGTGCTAATGTTCAAATGGGTCAAATTTATGGTGTTTTTTAGTTTTGATCAAAGGATGATCAGAGTTGGTTAATTTGTTCATGTAGATCTACACGGAACGTGTAGGTGGCTGTGTAGGGGTCGTGTAGTTATTGTTCACAGTAAGCAAGAAACAAATTTAATATCTAAAATATGGATTATTGATTGTAGGGATTGGTGTATTGTGTGAAAACGACCCTACTAGAATTAATACTTAAATTAGCAACGGAAAGAGGTGAGTTACATGATCTTTACTATTAAGTTACATATAATTGTATTATGTGATGTGTGTTGATAATAATAATGTGTGGAAGCCTGTGTGGCTCATGTGGCTATTCAATGCATACTAGCAAGATGTTGTGGTAGCATCCAGAGATCGTGGTGATCTCAAAAGTCATGGTGACTTCTGGTGACCACTAGTGTTAAAGATGCTCCCATTTAAATATGAAATGTGCTGGTATTCAATTTATAGTTTAATTATGCACTCACTAAGCTTTGTGCTTATTTTAGTGTTTTAAATTCGTGCATGAGATATTCAAAGGAAAAGGGAAGGCTCTAGTTCGTGAGTGACAATACATGCTTCCATGTATGCTACCTTTTGAAAGCAATACACTTTTAACAATATATTTGGTAAAACAATGTAATGACTATCACCTGGTGCCTTTGTGTAATATAATTTAAATATTTTAAGAAAAACTAGTCTTACATAGGGGCGTTACGGAAATGACTTAAGACGGATACAAAGAGAATAAAGGGGTATAGCCTCGACAGGGCGTGATTCATTATCGCGGGCGTTTGGTGTTACCGCAAACTTCAGAATGGATACCCCGGCTATTCGCCGACTTCCATGGTGGTGCGATGGGGGATACGAGGGTACTAAAAAAAACTTACTAGTGAATGGCCAGGGAGCTCTTTTGGATTGGGATGTGGAGAGATTTGGCGAAATTTGTTGCCGAGTGTGGGGTGTGTCATGAGCATAAGTATTCGAATTTATTGTCAGCGGGACTCCTACAGCCATTAGAATTACCGTTTCGGGTGTGGGAATATTTAACAATGGATTTTGTGAAGGGGTTGCCTAAATTGTCAATGTTCGGTGTCATTCTGGTGGTGGTGGATCGACTAAGTAAATCTGCACATTTCGTTCGGTTGAAACACCCGTTACAGTAGCCTGAGTGGCCACAGTTTATGTACGGGAGATTGTAAGGCTCCATGGTATTCCTAACTCCATTGTTTTTTACCATGACAAAATATTTGGGAGTAACTTTTGGTGAGAACTTTTTAAATACTAGGGTACGACCTTGAAGCGTAGTACGGTGTACCATCCCCAAACCGACGGACAGTCAGAGGTGGTCAACCTTAGTTTGGAAATGTACCTTTGCTATTTTGCATCTAAGAGGCTAAAAGAGTGGGTTAAGTGGCTACCGTGGGCAGAGTACAAGTACAACACTTATTTCCCCTCCGGTATCAGTACAACACCATTTAAAGTGTTGTACGACTGAGACCCTCCAATTCTAGCGAGCTACGATCATGGTACAACGGTTACCGCCAAAGTAGACCAATACTTGCGGCAAAGGGATCAAACACTATCTGAGCTATGGGCTCAATACACCCGGGCACAGTAGGTAATGAAGGCGCGACGGGATGTGGAGTTTGTTATAGGAGATTTGGTGTATCTGAAGCTAAGACCTTATTGCCAGGGAACGGTCGCGAAACAGGTTAGTCAAAAGCTAGCACAACAGTTTTATGGTCCTTTTGAGGTGGAGTAGATTGGGCAGGTGGCATGCAGATTGAAGTTACCTGCAGATTCTTCTATCCATCCGGTGTTCCATGTGTTGCAACTAAAACATCTTATCGAGACGCATAAGGTGGTTTCTAATTAGTTGGGTGGATTGGGGGAGGAGTCGTTGCTTGCTTATGACACTATGCAAGGCACACGATTGAATAGGGAGCAACGTGAGGTGTTAATTGCTTGGAAGGATATGCCAGCCTTAGAAGCTAATTGGGAAACTTTTTACTAGGTTTGCAGTAGTTTCCTGATTTCACCTTGAGGACACGGTGAGTTTTTGGGCCGGGGTGATGATGCGGATCAAAAGCATTAGGGCTTTGTTTACCGCCGCAAAAACGGAACTCAAGGGGGCTAAGTGTCAAAACTCAGTAATTAGTAGCTAATTACGTATTAATTATCATTAATTATTATATTTCCTTTTGGGAGGGATCGGCTCTAGCTTATCAGCCGATTCCCTTAGGTGGTGTTTTGTCACACCCCGCCTTGGCGGAAACACGAGGTGCGACGGAGAGGATCGTCATAACACATTGATATATGAATAGAAAATTTTACTAAATGAGTTCACACCCAGTGATATCTGTTGTAAGGTATTGCGTTTAAGTCTGGTTGTGAACAATATGTAGCTTTTGTTGGAATTTGATAGCAAATTACTTAACTTGAATGTTGTCAAGTTTAGTGTCCCACATAGGAGGGAAAGGATTTGGGTGTGTTTATAAGGGGTTTCACTTCCTTATCATTCAAACTAAATGGTGGGGGTCTAGAAGGGGACTCCCTACACGCGCGCCTAGCCGTGAGCCGCGTGCCCGCGAGTGGCGCGTGTAGCCGTGCACTTTGCTTCTTTCTGCCATCGTTCTTCTGAAGAAACAAGATCCCGGGCTGTCGAGTTCTTGTTTGAGGCTGCATAAATCCTGGGTTTATTTACGTTTGAGGCTTACAGCGAGAAGGGCAACGTAAACACCTTTAAGGACAGGAGTTTTTTCCGTATAGTTTTTTGAGGTTTCGATTTCCTCTTGTTCTACAAATCAGGTTGGTGTTCATTTCTGTGTATTGCTTTAAATAGTCCGATAACTGGACACTCTCCTTCTATCTTTCTTTTACTGCTTTGATCGAGTAGGATCAATCAGTAGTTGGCAATCATTTGGTAACTATTAAATAAAATCGGACTTATTATTGAGATACGAACAAACGGGTTGTTGTTAATATTATATTTGATATAATACGTTTGTTCATATCAGCTTATTTATATTTATTGTTAATCTGAAAATCGTATTTTTCAACAATCTTAAAGGTTTTTATTTCAATAGTTTTATTAGTAAAACTATTTTTTCTTTGTTGAATCAGATTAACAACCACAAATGGACTCTGAATTGACGTCTGCCAACTTCCGCTTGATGAATCAAGAATTCGTCAAACTTGACCGCTTTGATGGGCCGTTGGGTGGAGAAGGTCAAGTTCATGCTGATGGTCTTGAAACTTTACTACATTCTGGACCCAACTCTGCCTCCCATTCCTGGGAATCCCACTCCCGCGCAGGGGAGTGAACTGGATCAGAAAGTGATTTCTGATCTGGAAAAGCAGAGGATGAGGAGGAAGGAGGATGAGGATCTGTGCCTGGGGCACATCAAGAACTCACTCTCTGACCGCTTGTTCGATCTGTACGCGCAGGTTACAGATCCGAGGGACTTGTGGAAAGCGCTAGAGTTGAAGTATAAGGCACATGAAGAAGGTACTAACAAGTATCTTGTGTCCAAATACCTAGACTTTCATATGGTTGACGACAAACCGATCTTGGAGCAAGTGCATGAGCTTCAAGTTCTAGTCAACAAGATGAATGCGCTTTCAATTGCCCTCCCAGAGCTCTTCCAAGTTGGAGCAATCATTGCGAAATTGCCACCTTCTTGGAAAGATTTTTCCAAACGCATGATGCACAAGTCTGAGGATTACAGCTTGGATGACCTGTTGAAGCACCTCCGTATTGAGGAGGAAACGCGCAACAGGGACAAGCGTAATAAGGCTAGTTCAAGTGGCGACGGAGGAAGAAGTCGTCGATGTTTGGAGGGTAGAGTCGGCTCACGTGTTATGTCGATGGAATGAGATAGATATAATAGGGCTATAAAGATGTTTAAGGGTAACAAGGTAATATTTCACATTCCCTCATTCAAAGGATTTTAAAATCCCTCTATCTAGTGATGAAATTCACTTTCCCTCATTTGATGGATTCCAATTCCTTCAAATTCCCTCGTTAAAGTGAACCAAACACAGGAATCCTTAAGAATTAGATTCAAATTCTTTGATAATCCCAAGGATTCCTGCGAACCAAACGCTACCTTAGGTCCTTTTGATTATTCAAATATTGAGTTTGCTTTACTGGGAAATTGCTTGGGTCTCAAAGGCCAAGTGTTGGTTTATCCTAAATACACATCCGATTTTGGTTGCATTTTCTTATACTTTCGGTTATCTATTTGATCCATATCATTTTCACAAAAGAAGATTTGACATTGCAAGATTCTAATTAGAACCCATTATGACGATTTCCTAAAGTCAAGGGATGTTGAGATTGACGGTGATGCATTCAGGATATACATGGCTGAGGAATCCATGTACAACCTTCCATATCCTTTTAACTATTAAATGCCCACGGATGGGCCGGGTGAAGGGGTGAAAGGCGAACCAGTCACTAGTAGATGGAGACGCCAAGAAGAGAGAATTGAGAAATGGAGAAATTTGAATTCGACCAACTTCACAGTAAGTACCTAGAGAAGCTTCCCCTTCTCATTAACAATGCAAAAATCAAGGTGTTGAAATCGAAGTCATAGGAATAATGTAGCAAAATGTAAATAAGGACACCCATGGGCTACTTGAATGGATAATTTAGTTGGAAATTCTTTTAAACAAAAAACACAAGTTTTGAGTTTTTTTCTATTTTTGAAAATAACGATGAGAGAAAGATTTTATAACAAATGACTTATGGAAATTTTTATAAAAAACTTATTAAAAGTTCACTTTATTAAAAATAGTTAACGAAATTTGTTTGAAATTTTTATGAAAACACAAAAAAGTTAACCTTTTTAACGTGAATGTATTAAATCAGAGGATAAAATTTAATAAAAAGTAAGTGTATGAAATTGGTTTTAATTATTTTTTGAAAATTTATCAAAAGTTGCGTTTCAAAAAATGAGGAATGGTGGATTCAAAAAGAAGTAAACAAATTTTGTTTAAAAACTTTATGAAAATGACAAGTCAAATGTTACATTTTTTTTATACTGTGGTGAACGTGATCTGTCAAAAAAAAAATTAAAAAATAGTTTGGAAAAAAGAATACAATGAAAGATGAATATATGAAATCTATTTGAACTAATGAATTTACTTAGAAAAATATTTTATACAAAGGATTCCAATATTGACTTCTTATAAATGAGCATGAGAAGCGTTTGATAAGTTTTTGTTTGAAAATTTTTATGAAAAAAGTAACTTAAACAATTTTTCAAGATCGAAATTTTTTTATGCTAAATGGAATGGATGATTAATTTGAAAATTTTTAAAGAAAAAGTACAAGTCCGGAATTACTTTATTGAAAATAAGGATGAGGAAATTCGTTAAGGAACTTTTTAGAATAAACTTGTGGGAAACTGCCTTTTTTTAAAATGTTAACGAATTTTATTTGAAATCTTTAGGAAAATATCAAGTCAAAGTGAACCTTTTTTAAATATGAAAGGAGAGTTATTGAAAAATTGAATTAAAATTTAGTTTGAAAATGAAAAAAAAATGATTTAGATGAAAATTTTAATAAATGAATTTAAACTTTTTATTATAAAAAGTAAGTCTATTGTTTAAAATAAGCCATTATTGTCTTATGTTTAAAAAGAGCATTAGAAACATTAGATAAATTTGAATGAATAAAATTAATTTTAAAATATTTATAAAAAAACATGAATCAAAAACATTTCTGAAAATGAGGATGGGAAAAGATTTGATGAAAAATGAAAGGGTTTATTTCACCAAAATGTATCCACTTGTTTCATTTTGCTATTGTATGCATTGGACTTTAGAAGTTTCTATTGTGAGTATTGAACATTTAATTTGACGATATTGTATGTATTAAACTTTCTATTGTATGTACTAAACTTATATATTTTTTTTGTGTATCCAAAATATATACAATAGCAACAAATTAGAAGTTTGGTACATACAATAGAAACTTTTCAAGTTCGATACCCACAATAGCAAAATATGACAAGTTAGATATATTTTAATGAACTAAACCCTAAATGAAATGAATAATTTAGTCTGGAATTCTTTTTTAAGAAAAAACACAAGTTTTAAGTTTTTTATAATAAGGACGAGGAATAGATTTTAGAAAAAAAATAATTTTTTAAAATTTTTATAAAAAACTTAATAATGTGAATGTATTAAATTAGAGGAAAGCATTTAATAAAAAGTAAGTGAAAGTTGTGTTTTCAAAATACGAGGATTGGTGGATTCAAAAAAAAGTTTAACAAACTTTGTTTAAAAACATTAGGAAATTGTAAGTCAAATTTAACATTTTTTGAAACTGTGGCGAGTGTGATTGAAAAAAAAATAGTTTTTAAAATAAGAATATGATTATAATGAAAATATGAATGAAATGAATAGATTATTTAGTTGGGAATTTTTTTAAAATAAGGATGAGGAAAAGATTTTATAAACAATGAATTTATGAAATCAATTTGATGTCTTTAATGAAAAATTTATTGAAAGTCGACTTTAATAAAATTTGAATGAATGATGATGATTTTAATGAAAATAAGAATGTATGAATCTAATTTGAAATAATATTTATAAAAAGAATGCCAATATTGACTATTTTATAAATGAGCATGGGAAGTATTAGATAAATTCGGAATGAATGAATTTAGTTTGAAATTTTTTATGAAATGAAAAAAAGTAACTCAAAAACATTTTTATAGACGGAATGATTTAGTATGAATTTTTTTAAAGAAAAAGCAGAAATCCGGAAATAAGGATGAGCAAATCTATTAACGAACTTTGTAAGAAAAGATTATTGAAAATTGCTTTTTTAAAAAATGTTAAAGAACATTATTTGAAAACTCTAGGAAAAAAGGTAAGTTAAAGTGAACCTTTTTTAAAAGGTTTAGTTCACTAAAATGTATCTAAGTTTTCATGTTTTGTTATTTTATGTATTAGATTTAAAAATTTTCTGTTGCGTGTATCTATCTTTTAATTTGTTTCTATTGTTTGTATTAAACTTTCCATTGTATGTACTAAACTTGTAAAGTTTTTTACTTTTTTATGTAACAAAAATACATACAATATCAACAAATTAAAAGTGTAATACACACAATAGACACTTTTAAAGTTCGATACACATAATAGCAAAACGTGATAACTTGGATACATTTTAGTGAACTAAACCTTTTTAAAATATGAAAGAGGGAGATTTGTTGAAGATTTGAATTAATAAATTTAGTTTGAAAATTAAAACAAGTATGACTTAGATGAAAATATGAATGAATGAATATAGTTTTAAATTTTTTTATTATAAAAAATAAGTCAATATTGACTTGTAAAAATTGAGAATGAGGAAAATTTGATAAATTTTGAATGTGTGCAAAAGTGAGAATGAGGGGGAATTGTTGAAAAATTAAATAAACTATTTAGATTGAAATTGAGAATAATGATCATTTTGATGAATAAATGAATGGATGAATTTAGTTTGAAAAGTTTTTATTATAAAAGTAAGCCACTTTGTCTTTTGTCAAAACAAAAAAAGAGAATTAGAAACACTAGATAAAATGTGAATGAATAATTTCAATTTTAAAATATTTATGATAAAAATGGAAGTGAAAAACATTTCCGAAAATGAGGATGGGAAAGATTTGAAGATTAATGAAATGGATTTAGTTGAAACTCTTTTTTAAGAAAAAATACAAGTTCTGAGGGTTTTTTTCTAATATGGATGAGGAAATATTTTATAAAAAATGAATAATGAAGGCTGTTTGAATATTTTATGAAAAAAATAAAAAAAGTAAACTTTTTAATGTGAAAGTATTCGATTAGAGGACAACATTTAGTAAAAAGTGAATGCATGAAATTGGTTTGAATTTATTGAAAGTTGTGTTTTCAAAATTGAGGATTGGTGGATTCAAAAAAAAAGTATTAAACTTAGTTTAAAAACTTTATGAAACTTGTAAGTCAAATTTAACAGTTTTTTGAGACTGGAGTGAGCTTGATTTTGTAAAAAAAAGTTATAAAAAATATTTTGTCAAAAAATTATAAAGAATAGTTTGGAATAAGAATACGGTGAATTTAATAAAACATGAATGAAAAGAATAGATGACTTAGTTGGGAATCTTTTAAAAAACACAAGGAAGAATTGAGTTTTTTAAACGGTTTAGTTCACCAAAATGTATCCAACTTGTCACATTTTGCTATTGTGTCCATCGAACTTCATGTTTAAACTTTGGATACACACAATAGAAATTTTTAAAGCTCGATACACACAATAGAAAAAGTGACAAGTTGGATACATTTTGGTGAACTAAACCTTTTTTTTAAATAGGGATGACAAAAAGTTTTATAAACAATGAATGTATGAACTCTATTGGAAAAATTTTATGAAAAACTTATTGAAAGTATACTTTATTAAAATATGAATGAATATGATGATTTTGATGAAAATAAGGAAGAACAAATTTAATTTTAAATATTTTTATAAATAGGATGCTAATATTGACTTTTTTTTATAAATGAGCATGAGAACCTTTGATAAATTTTGAATGAATAAAATTTATTTTAAACTTTTTTATAAAAAAAGGAACTCAAAAACATTTATATTTTAATATAAATGGAATGGATTATTTAATTTGAAAATTTTTATTGAAAAAACAAAAGCCCGGAATTACCTTCTCAAAAACAAGGATAAGGAAATTTGTTAACGAACTTTTTATGAAAATTTATTTATAGTTATTTTTTTAAAAAAATAACAAACTTTGTTTGAAAACTCTAAGAAAAAGGTAATTCAAAGTGAACCTTCGTTAAATATGGAAGAGGGAGATTTGTTGAAAAATTAAATTAATAAATATAACTTGAAAATAAAAATAAAGATAATGTAGATTAAAATATGATTGAATGAATATAGTTTTAAACTTATTATAAAAAGTAAGCCGATAGTGAATTTATGGAAAATGAGAATGAGAGAAATTTTATAAATTTTGAATGCATGTAAAAATGAGAACGATGGAAATTTGTTAAAAACTGGATAACTTATTTTAGATTGAAATTGAGAACAATGATGATTTTGATGAAAAAATAAGTCGATAAATTTAGTTTGAAAATGAAAATAAGAATGATTTAGATTAAAATATGAATGAATAAATATAATTATAAATATTTTATTATAAAAACTAAGCTGCTAAGGACTTTATAAAAATGAGAATAGGGGAGATTTAACAAAATTTGAATGCATGTAAAAATGAGTATGAGGATGATTTGTTAAAAATTTTGAATAAATTATTTTAGATTGAAATTGAGAATAATGATGATTTTGTTGAAAAAATAAAGTGATAAATTTAGAATGAAAAGTTATATAAAAAGTGAGCCACTATTGTCTTTTGTTTAAAATTCGAATTAGAAACTTTTAATAACATATGGAAAATTTAGTTTATTTTTAATATTTATAATAAAAGTAAAGATAAAAATAAATATAATGTAGATTAAAATATGATTGAATGAATATAGTTTTAAACTTATTATAAAAAGTAAGCCGATGGTGAATTTATGAAAAATGAGAATGAGAGAAATTTTATAAATTTTGAATGCATGTAAAAATGAGAACGATGGAAATTTGTTAAAAACTGGATAACTTATTTTAGATTGAAATTGAGAACAATGATGATTTTGATGAAAAAATAAGTCGATAAATTTAGTTTGAAAATGAAAATAAGAATGATTTAGATTAAAATATGAATGAATAAATACAATTATAAATATTTTATTATAAAAACTAAGCTGCTAAGGACTTTATAAAAATGAGAATAGGGGAGATTTAACAAAATTTGAATGCATGTAAAAATGAGTATGAGGATGATTTGTTAAAAATTTGAATAAATTATTTTAGATTGAAATTGAGAATAATGATGATTTTGTTGAAAAAATAAAGTGATAAATTTAGAATGAAAAGTTATATAAAAAGTGAGCCACTATTGTCTTTTGTTTAAAATTCGAATTAGAAACTTTTAATAACATATGGAAAATTTAGTTTATTTTTAATATTTATAATAAAAGTAAGTCATAAACACTTTTGAAAATAAGGATGCCGAAAGATTTGATGATAAATGTAGTGGATAATCTAGTTTAAACTATTCTTTAAACAAAAATCACATGTTAATAAGGGTGATGAAAAGATTTTATAAGAAAATATGTTTTTTTTGAAATTTTTTATGAAAAACATATTAAATGTGAACGAAAAACATATTATTTGAAATTTTATGAAAAAATAAAATAGTCAACTTTTTAAATGTGAATGTATTAAATCAGAGAAAATTTTTAATTAAAAATAAAGGTATGAATTAGGTTTGAATTTTTTGCTGAAAATTTATTAAGAGTTGTATTTTGAAAAAATGAGAAATGGCAGATTAAAAAAAAGTTAGCAAACTTATTTTAAAAACTCTATGAAAATTATAAGTCAAATTTAAAAAAAAAATTGAGACTATGGTAAGCGTGTTTTTTTAAAAATTTTAAATTTAGTTTGAAAAGTTTTTAATGAAAATAGATAAGTCCGGAATTACTCTTTTGAAATGAGCACGAGGGGGATTTTTTTTTTAAATGAGTATTTTTTTTAGATTGAAACTGAGAATAATTATGATTTTATGATAAATAGACGGATGAATTAAGTTTGAAAAAGTTTTTATTATAAAAAGTAAGTCAATAGTGTCTTTTGTTTAAAATGAGCATTAGAAACATTAGATAAAATTTGAAAGAATAAATTTAATTTTAAAAAGTTTATGAAAAAAACGTAAGTCAAAAGCATTATTGAAAATGAGGATAGGGAAAGACTTGATGAAAAATGGAATAAATAATTTATTTGGAAATTATGTTTTTAAGAAAAATATATATAAGTATAGTTTTTTCTTTAAATAAGGATGTGGAAAATAATTGGTAATAATCCGAGTTTTGAAATTTTTTATGAAAAGTTCATAAGGGTAGAGATCAAGTAAAAAGAAAATTAAAGTAAAAAGGGTAAAAGGGATGATTATTTGATCATTTTTCGGTATATATATCAACTGATAATCATTAGTTCATCATCTTTATCGATTAAAACTAGTTCTTCATCAATTTCTTTTTGATGAATCCAACATATTTATCACTTTTTAGATGAAAGTATTTTGTTCATCAACAAATTATTCCAAAATTTTGTTTTCAAAATCTGTATTTGAAATCAAAAAGAAATTGATGAAGAACTAGTTTTAATCAATAAAGATGATGAACTAACGATTATCAGTTGATATATATACCGAAAAATAATCAAATAATCATCCTTTTTACACTTTTTACTTTAATTTTCTTTTTATTTGATCTCATCCCAAGTTCATAAAAGGTAAAGTTTGTTAAAAATACGTTAACGAAGGTTGTTTGAAAATTTTACGAAAAAACAAAAAAGTTAACTTTTTAATGTTTAAGTATTAAATCAAAGGAAAATTTTTTATAAAAAATAAAGATACGAAGTTAATTGGTTTGAATTTTTTTTCTAAAACTTATTGTAAGTTGTGTTTTTAACATATGATGATTGTAGAATTCAATAACAAAAAGTTAACAAACTTTGATTGAAAACATGAATGAAAATAAGAATATATGACTTAGTTGGGAATCTTTTAAAAATCACAAGGGAAAAGTAAGTTTTTTAAAAGAGTTTAGTTCACAAAAATATATCCAACTTGTCACAAATTACTATTGTGTGCATCGAACTTTAAAAGTTTCTATTGTGAGTATCGAACATTTAAATTGTCGATATTGTATGTATTAAACTTTCTATTGTATGTACTAAATTTATAAATTCTTTCCTTTTTTGTGTATCCAAAATATATACAATAGCAACAAATTAAAAGTTTGATACATACAATAGAAACTTTTAAAGTTCGATACACACAATAGCAAAAGTTACAAGTTTGATACATTTTGGTGAACTAAACCTTTATTTTTAAAATAAGGATAACAAAAAGTTTTATAAACAATTAATGTATGAAATCTATTGGAATTTTTTTATGAAAAACTTATTGAAAGTCGACTTTATTAAAATATGAATGAATATGATGATTTTGATAAAAATAAGAAAGAACGGATGTAATTTTAAATATTTTTATAAATAGGATACCAATATTGACTTTTTTTTATAAATGAGCATGAGAACCTTTGATAAATTTTAAATGAATAAAATTTATTTTAAACTTTTTTATAAAAAAAAGTAACTCAAAAACATTTATTTTTTAATATAAATGGAATAGATTATTTAATTTGAAAATTTTTATTGAAAAAATAAAAGTCCGGAATTACTTTCTCAAAAATAAGGATAAGAAAATTTGTTTACGAACTTTTTATGAAAATTTATTTATAGTTGTTTTTTTTAATAACGAACTTTGTTTGAAAACTCTAAGAAAAAGAACCTTCGTTAACTATGGAAGAGGGAGATTTGTTGAAAAATTAAATTAATAAATATAACTTGAAAATAAAAATAAAGATAATGTAGATTAAAATATGATTGAATGAATATAGTTTTAAACTTATTATAAAAAGTAAGCCGATAGTGAATTTATGAAAAATGAGAATGAGAGAAATTTGATAAAAAATGAATGCATGTAAAAATGAGATCGATGGGAATTTGTTAAAAACTGAATAACTTAATTTAGATTGAAATTGAGAACAATGTTGATTTTGATGAAAAAATGAGTCGATAAATTTAGTTTGAAAATAAAAATAAGAATGATTTAGATTAAAATAGAATGAATAAATACAATTATACATATTTTATTATAAAAACAAAGCTGCTAGAGACTTTATAAAAATGAGAATAGGGGAGATTTAATAAAATTTGAATGCATGTAAAAATGAGTATGAGGATGATTTGTTAAAAATTTGAATAAATTATTTTAGATTGAAATTGAGAATAATGATGATTTTGTTGAAAAAATAAATTTATAAATTTAGAATGAAAAGTTTTATTATAAAAAGTGAGCCACTATTGTCTTTTGTTTAAAATTAGAATTAGAAACTTTTAATAGAATATGAAAAAACTAGTTTAATTTTTAATACTTATAATAAAAGTAAGTCATAAACACTTCTGAAAATAAGGATGCCGAAAGATTTGATGATAAATGTAGTGGATAATCTAGTTAAAATTATTCTTTAAACAAAAATCACATGTTAATAAGGGTGAAGAAAAGATTTTATAAGAAAATATGTTTTTTTTTGAAATTTTTTATGAAAAACATATTAAATGTGAACAAAAAACATATTGTTTGAAAATTTTATGAAAAAATAAAATAGTCAACTTTTTAAATGTGAATATATTAAATCAGAGGAAAATTTTAATTAAAAATAAAGGTATGAATTGATTTGAATTTTTTGCTGAAAATTATTAAAAGTTGTGTTTTGAAAAAATGAGAAATGGCGGATTCAAAACAAAAGTTAGCAAGCTCATTTTAAAAACGGAATGAAAATTATAAGTCAAATTAAAAAAAATTAAGCCTATGGTAAGCGTGGTTTTTCAAAAAATTTAAATTTAGTTTGAAAATTTTTTAATGAAAAAGATAAGTCCGGAATTACTCTTTTGAATTAAGTATAAGGAGGATTTTTTTAAAAAAAATTGAATATTTTTTTAGATTGAAATTCAGAATAATGATGATTTTATGATAAATGTACGGATGAATTAAGTTTGAAAAGTTTTTCTTATAAAAAGTAAGTCAATACTGTCTTTTGTTTAAAATGAGCATTAGAAACATTAGATAAAATTTGAAGGAATAAATTTAATTTTAAAAATTTTATGAAAAAACGTAAGTCAAAAACATTACTTAAAATGAGGGGCAAATTGCATGAAAATACAATGAACTTTGTCTTAATTATCATTGTATACAACCAACTTTATTTTTTTTAAAATAATACAATCAACTTTTATAATCCTTCCATTGTATGCAAGTTGTTGTATACTATGGAAATTATGAAAAAGTTTATTGTATACAATGGTAGCTAAAGACTAGACACAGAAAAAAGTTGTTTGCATACAATGAATTTTTTTTAAAAGTTAGTTGTATTATTTTTAAGAATTTAAAATTAGTTGTATACAATGACAATTAAGACAAAGTTAATTGTATTTTCATGCATTTTGCCCTAAAATAAGGATAGGGAAAGATTTAATGATAAATGGAATAAATAATTTTTTAAGAAATAAAAAAAAATACAAGTATGGGTTTTTCTTTAAATAAGGATGAGGAAAATAATTGGTAATAATCCGAGTTTTGAAATTCTTTATGAAAAGTCATAAAAAGTCAACTTTTTTAAAAATACGTTAACGAAGGTTGTTTGAAAATTTTATGAAAAAACGAAAAGTTAACCTTTTAATGTTTAAGTATTAAATCAAAGGAAAAAATTTAATAAAAAAATAAAGATATGAAGTTGGTTTGAATTTTTTTTATAAAACTTATTGAAAGTTGTGTTTTTAACATATGAAGATTGCTTTTAATAAAAAAATTTAACAAACTTTGATTGAAAACATTATGAAAAGTGTAAGTCAAATTTAAAAGTTACTAAAACTGTGTGAGTAGGACTTTTTTAAAAAGTGAAAAATAAAACTAGTTTGAAAATATGAGTACGACGAATTTAATGAAAATATGAATTAAAGGAATAGACGATTTAGTTCGGAGTTTGTTTTATAAGAGACACAAGGAAGAGTTGAGTTTTTTAAAATAAGGATGAGTAAAAGATTTTATAAAAAAATGAATGTATAAAATTTATTTGAAATTTTTTATGAGCGTATTGAAGCATTATGAAAAGTGTAAGTCAAATTTAAAATTTACTGAAACTGTGGTGAGTAGGATTTTTTTTGAAAATTTGAAAAATAAAACGAGTTTGAACATATGAATGTGATGAACTTAATGAAAATATGAATTAAAGGAATAGATGATTTAGTTGGTAGTTTTTTTTATAAAAGATACAAGGGAGAGTTAAGTATTTTAAAAATAAGGATGAGTAAAAGATTTTATAAAAAATGAATGTATAAAATTTATTTGAAATTTTTTATGAACTTATTGAAACTAGACTTTAAAATTTGAATAAATGATGATTATTTTAATGAAAATAAGAATGAATGAATGAATTTAAATGGTCATGAGAAGCATTTGATAAAATTTAAACGAATGAATTCCATTAGAAAACTTTTATGAAAAAATGCAAGTCATAACATTTTTGATACTAAATGAAATGGATGATTTAGTTTGAAATTTTTTAATGAAAAAACATAATTCTGGAATTACTTTGTTGCAAAAATATAATAAAAAATAAAGGTTTGAAGTTGGTTTGAAGTTTTTTTTCTGAAATTTATTGAAAGTCGTGTTTTTAAAATATGATGATTGGTGAATTTAGAAAAAAACAAAATAAGAAGCAGTGATGAGCGGGAATTTTTAAAAAATAAAACTTGTTTGAAAACGGTGAATTTAATGAAAATATGAATTAAAGGTAGAGATGATTTAGTTGGGAGTTTTTTTTATAGAAGACACAAGGGAGAGTTGAGTTTTTTTTAAATAAGGATGAGTAAAAGATTTTATAAAAAAATGAATGTATAAAATTTATTTGAAATTTTTTATGAACTTATTGAAAATAGACTTTATTAAAAATTGAATGAATGATGATGATTGTGATAATATTAAGAATGAGTGAATTTCGTTTGAAATCTCTTATGATAAAAAGCAAGTCCGAAACATTTTTGAAGGAAAAATTTGATGCTTAATGGATTGGATGATTTAGCTTGAAAGCTTTTAATGAAAAAACACAACTCTGGAATTACTTTGTTGAAAATAAGGTTGAGGAAATCTATTAACGAATTTTTTTTAAATACTTATATAAAGTTGCTTTTTTAAAAAATGTTAACAAACTTTATTTGAAATCTCTAGAAAAAACGTAAGTCAAAGTGAACCTTTTTTCAAAATGAGGAGGGAATTTTGTTGCAAAATTGAATTTATAAATTTAGCTTGAAAATCAATTTAAAAATGATTTAGATGAAAATATGATTGAATGAATATAGTTTTAATTTTTTTATTATAAAAAATAAGCCGATATCGACCATATAAAAAATGAGAATGGGGGAAATTTAGTACATTTTCAATGCATGTAAAAAAGAGTATAGGGGGATTTGTTAAGAATTGAATAAATTTTTTTAGATTGAAATTGAGGAAAATAATGATTTTGATGAAAAAATGAATGCATGGATTTAGTTTGAAAAGTTTTTATTATAAAAACTAAGCCAACATTATCTTTTAATGAGTATTAAAAACATTAAAATATTTATGAAAAAACGTAGGTCAAAAACATTTTTGAAGATGAGATTGGATGAAGTCTTGAGTTTTTTTTAAAAAGTCGACTTTATTAAAAAAGAGGTTTAGTTCATCAAAATATATCCATCTTGTCTTGTTTTGTTATTGTATGTATTGAACATTAAAAGTTTCTATTGTGTTTACCAAACTTTTAATTTGTTACTATTTTATGTATTTTGGATACTGAAAAAAGGAAAAAATGAATAAGTTTAGTACATACAATAGAAAGTTTAATATATAAAATGATGACAAATTAAATGTTTGATACACACAATAGAAAATTTTAAAGTTTGATACACACAATAGCACAAATTGAATGCATTTTGGTGAACTAAACGAACTAAAAAATGTTAACGAATGTTGTTTAAAATTTTTATTAAATAACAAAAAAGTTGACTTTTTAAATGTGAATGTATTAAATCAGACAAAAATTTTAATAAAAAATAAAGGTATGAATTTGGTTTGAATTTTTTTTTTCAAAAATTTACTAACAATTGTGTTTTCATAAAATGAGGATTGGTGGATTAAAAAAAGTTAACAATCTTTTAAAACTTTATGAAAATTGTATGTCAAATTTAAAAGTTTTTGAAATTGTGGTGAGCGTGATATTTTAAAAAACTAAAAGAATAGTTTAAAATAGAATACAATGAATTTAATGAAAACACGAATGAAAGGAATAGGTTATTTAGATGGAATTTTTTATAAAAAACACAAGGGAGAATTGAGTTTTTTTTTAATAAGGATGAGGAAAGATTTTATAATAAATGAATGTATGAAATCTATTTGAATTTTTTATGAAAAACTTATTGAAAATCGATTTTATTAAAATTTGAATGAATGACGATGATTTTGATGAAAATGAGAACGATTGAATTTAATTTGAAACATTTTTTATAAAAAGAATGCAAATATTGACCTTTTTATAAATGAGCATGAGAAGCATTTGATAAATTTTGAATTAGTGACTTTAGTTTGAAATTTTTTATGAAAAAAAGTATCTCAAAAACATTTTTGAAAATAAGGATGGGAAAATTTGATGGTACATTGAATGGGTGATTTAAATTGAAACTCTTATTGAAAAAAAAAAAAGTCCGAAATTACTATTTTACTATTTTGAAAATAAGGATGAGGAAATCTGTTAACAAACTTCTTATGAAACACTTATTTGAAACCTTCCTTTTTCAAAAGATGTTAACAAACTTTATTTGAAAAGTCTAGGAAAAATGTAAGTCTAAGTGAACCTTTTTTAAAATGGATGAGGGAGATTTGTTAAAAAACTGAATTAATAAATTTAGTTTGCTGATGAAAATATGGATGAATTAATATAGTTTTAAATTTTTTATTATAAAAAGTAAGCCGATATTAATTTTATTAAAAATGAGAATGAGAAAATTTTGATAAATTTTGAATGTCATGTAAACTTGAGATTGATGGGAATTTGTTAAAAAATTGAATAAATTTTTTAGATTGAAATCGAGAATAATGATGATTTTGATGATAAAATAGTTTAAAAAGTTTTTATTATAAAAAGTAAACGAATTTGTCTTTTCTGTAAAATAAGCATTAGAAAGACTAGATAAAATATTTATGAAAAAACATAGGCCAAAACATGTCTGAAAGTAAGGATGGGGAATATTTGATGATAAATGGAGTGGATACTTTTGTTGGAAATTCTTTTTTAAGTAAAAAAACATAACTTTTGAGTTTTTTTTTAAATAAGGATAAGGAAAATATTTTATTAAAATGTAGTTTGAAATTTTTTATGAAAAATTTATTGGAAGTCGACATTTTTTAAAAATGTTAAGGAATGTTGTTTGAAATTTTTATGAAAAACAAAAAAAGCTAACTTTTTTAATGTGAATGTATTAAATCACTTGAAAAGATATTATAAAAAACATAATTTCAGAATTACTATGTTAAAAAATATAATAAAAAAATAAAGGTTTGAAGTTGGTCTAAATTTTTTTTCTGAAATCTATTGAAAGTTGTGTTAAAAACATGATGAATGGTGAATTTAGGAAAAAAGCTAACAAACTTTTTGAAAACATTATGAAAAGTGTAAGTCAAATTTAAAAGTGCTTGAAACAGTAACGAGTGGGATTTTTTGAAAAATTAAAAAATAAAACTAGTTTAAAATTAAGAATACAATGAATTTAATGAAAATATGAATTAAAGGTATAGATGATTTAGTTGGGAGTTTTTTTTATAGAAGACACAAGGGAGAGTTGAGTTTTTTTTTAAATAAGGATGAGTAAAAGATTTAATAAAAAATAAATGTATAAAATTTATTTAAAATTTTTTATGAACTTATTGAAAATAGACTTTATTAAAAATTGAATGAATGAATTAAATGACCATGAGAAGCAATTGATAAAATGTGAATAAGGAATTCGTTTGAAATCTCTTATGATAAAAAGCAAGTCCGAAACATTTTTGAAGAAAAAATTTGATGCTAAATGGATTGGATGATTTAGTCTGAAAACTTTTAATGAAAAAACATAAGTCCGGAATTACTTTGTTAAAAATATGGTTGAGGAAATCTATTAACGAAATTTTATGAAATACTTATATAAAGTTGGTTTTTTTTTTATGTTAACAAACTTTATTTGAAATCTCTAGGGAAAAATGTAAGTCAAAGTGAACCTTTTTCAAAATGGAAGAGGGAGATTTATTGAAAAATTGAATTTATAAATTTAGCTTGAAAATCTTTAAGAATGATTTAGATGAAAATATGATAAATGAATATAGTTTTAACTTTTTTTATTATAAAAAGTAAGCCAATATTGACCATATAAAAGATGAGAATGGAGGAAATTTAGTAAATTTTCAGTGCATGTAAAAATGAGTATTAGGGGGAAATTGAGGATTATGATTATTTTGATGAAAAAATGAATGCATGGATTTAGCTTAAAAAGTTTTTATTATAAAAAGTAAGGAAGTATTATATTTTAATGAGTATTAAAAACATTAAAATATTAATGAGAAAACGTAGGTCAAAAACATTTTTGAAATCGAGATCGGAGGAAGTTTTGAGTTTTTTTAAACAAGGATGAGGAAAAAGATTTCATAAAAATATTAATTTTGAATTTTTTAATGAAAAACTTATTAAAAAGTTGACTTTATTAAAGAGGGGTTTAGTTCATCAAAATGTATTCAACTTGTCATATTTTGCTATTGTATGTATTGAACATTAAAAGTTTCTATGGTGTTTACCAAACTTTTAATTTGTTGCTATTTTATGTATTTTTGATACATAAAAAAGGAAAAAATGTATAAGTTTAGTACATACAATAGAAAGTTTAATACACAAAATAATGACAAATTAAATGTTCGATATACATAATAGAAAATTTTAAAGTTTGATACACATAATAGCAAAATCTGAAAAATTAGATACATTTTGATGAACTAAACGAATTAAAAAATATTAACGAATGTTGTTTGAAACTTTTATTAAACAACAAAAAAGTTAACTTTTTTAATGTGAATGTATTAAATCCGACAAAAATTTTAATAAAAAAAATAAAGGTATGAATTTGGTTTGAATTTTTTTTACAAAAATTTACTAACAATTATGTTTTCATAAATGAAGATTGGTGGATTAAAAAAAAGTTAACAAACTATCTTTTAAAACTTTATGAAAGATGTATGTCAAAAAATTTAAAAGTTTTTGAAATTGTGGTGAGCGTGATTTTTTGAAAAACTAAAAAAATAGTTTAAAATAGAATACAATGAATTTAATGAAAGTACGAATGAAAGGAATAGATTATTTAGATGGGATTTTTTTAATAAAAAAACACAAGGGAGAATTGAGTATTTTTTAAATAAGGATGAGGAAAGATTTTATAATAAATGAATGTATGAAATCTATTTGTAATTTTTTATGAAAAACTTATTGAAGGTCGATTTTATTAAAATTTGAATAAATGATGATGATTTTGATGAAAATGAGAATGATTGAATTTAATTTGAAACATTTTTTATACAAAGAATGCAAATATTGACCTTTTTATAAATGAGCATGAGATGCATTTGATAAATTTTGAATTAGTGGATTTAGTTTGAAAATTTTTATGAAAAAAAGTATCTCCCAAACATTTTTTAAAATAAGGATGGGAAAATTTGATGGTAAATGGAATGGGTGATTTAAATTGAAACTTTTAATGAAAAAACACAAATCCGAAATTACTATTTTGAAAATAAAGATGAGGAGATCTATTAACAAACTTCGTCTATAAGGATGATTTTAATAAAATATGAATGAATGAATATAGTTTTAAATTTTTTATTATAAAAGTAAGCCGATATTGATTTTGTTAAAAATGAGAATGAGGAAAATTTGATAAATTTTGAATGTCATGTAAAATTGAGAATGATGGGGATTTTTTAAAAAATTAAATAAATTTTTTAGATTGAAATTGAGAATAATGATGATTTTGATGATAAAATAGTTTGAAAAGTTTTTATTATAAAAAGGTAAACGAATTTATCTTTTGTTTAAAATGAGCATCTGAAAGACAAGATAAAATTTGAATGAATAAATATAATTTTAAAATATTTATGAAAAAACATAGGCCAAAACATGTCTGAAAGTGAGGATGGGA
Organism: Dittrichia graveolens; assembly: GCA_038502395.1. Lineage (NCBI taxonomy): Eukaryota > Viridiplantae > Streptophyta > Magnoliopsida > Asterales > Asteraceae > Dittrichia > Dittrichia graveolens. The sequence goes on from JARJIL010000002.1 coordinate 97,457,570, forward strand.
AATATTTGATGATAAATGGAGTGGATACTTTTTTTGAAAATTCTTTTTTTAAGAAAAAAAACATAAGTTTTGAGTTTTTTTTAAATGAGGATAAGGAAAATATTTTATTAAAATGTAGTTTGAAATTTTTTATGAAAAATTTATTAGATGTCGACATTTTTAAAAAATGTTAAGGAATGTTGTTTGAAATTCTTATGAAAAACAAAAAAAGCTAACTTTTTAAATGTGAATGTATTAAATCAGAGGAAAAAATATTATAAAAAAATATAATTCCGGAATTACTTTGTTGAAAAAATATAATAAAAAAAATAAAGGTTTGAAGTTGGTTTGAATTTTTTTTCTGAAATTATTGAAAGTCGTGTTTTAAAAACATGATGATGGGTGAATTTAGAAAAAAAGCTAACAAAATTTTTTGAAAACATTATGAAAAATGTAAGTTAAATTTAAAAGTTCTTGAAACAGTAATGAGTGGGATTTTATGAAAAATTGAAAAATAAAACTAGTTAAAAATAGGAATATGATGAATTTAATGAAAATATGAATTAAAGGTATAGATGATTTAGTTGGGAGTTTTTTTATAGAATAAACAAGGGATTGTTGAGTTTTTTTAAAATAAGGATGAGTAAAAGATTTTATAAAAAAAATGAATGTATAAAAACTATTTGAAATTTTTTATGAACTTATTGAAAATAGACTTTATTAAAAATTGAATGAATGATGAAGATTGTGATAATAATAAGAATGAATGAATTTAAATGATCATGAGAAGCAATTGATATAAATGTGAATGAGTGAATTTCGTTTGAAACTTTTTATGTTAAAAAGCAAGTCCGAAACATTTTTGAAGGGAAAATTTGATGCTAAATAGATTGGATGATTTAGTTTGAAAAATTTTAAATCAATTTAAGAATGATTTAGATGAAAATAGTATTGAATTAATATTGAATTAATATTGTTTTACTTTTTTTATTATAAAAAGTAAGCCAAATTGACCAAATAAAAAATGAGAATTTAGTAAATTTTCAATGCATGTAAAAATGAGTATTAGAAAAAGTAAGCCGATTTTGATTTTATTAGAAATGAGAATGAGAAAATTTTGATAAACATTGAATGGCATGTAAAAATGAGAATGATGGGGATTTGTTAAAAAAAAACTGAATAAATTTTTTATATTGAAATTGAGAATAATGATGATTTTGATGATAAAATGAATTGATGAATTTAGTTTGAAAAGTATTTATTATAAAAAGTAAATGAATTTGTCTTTTGTTTAAAACGAGCATTAGAAAGACTAGATAAAATTTGAATGAATAAATATAATTTTAAAATATTTATTAAAAAACATAGGCCAAAACATGTCTGAATGTGAGGATGGAGAATTATTTGATGATAAATGGAGTGGATAATTTTGTTGAAAATTCTTTTTTAAGAAAAAAAACATAAGTTTTGAGTTTTTTTAAAATAAGAATAAGGAAAATATTTTATTAAAATGTAGTTTGAAAATTTTTATGAAAAATTTATTGGAAGTCGAAATTTTTTGAAAAAAGTTAAGGAATGTTGTTTGAAATTTCTATGAAAAACAAAAAAAAAGCTAACTTTTTTAATGTGAATCTATTAAATGAGAGGAAAAGATATAATAAAAAATAAAGGTATGAATTTGGTTTAAATAAAATAAAAATTTATTGAAAGTTGTGTTTCAAAAAATATGAGGATTGGTGGACTAAAAAAAAGTTAACAAACTTTGTTGAAAATATGAATGAATTTAAAAATTAAGAATAATGATTGTTTTGTTGAAAATATGAATGAATTTAATTTGATTTTTTTAAATGAGCATGAGAAAGATTTGATAAAAGGAATTTACTTTGAAAATATTTACGTAAGCTAATTTTTTGAAAATAAGGATGGGGAAGGTTTGATGATAAATGAACGAGATGATTTAATTTAAATTTTGTTTATAAAAAAAGCACATGTCAGCATTAACTTTTCTAAAGATAAGCATGAGAAAAATGGAATGGATGATTTAATTTGAAATTTGTGGTGAAGTTCTTATCAAAAAGTGTTGGGCACACTTGAGTTCTTGTATAGAGTAGAGGTTTTTTGAAGATATGGAAAAGCATGACAATCACTTTTTTAAAGGAATTGTGATGAAGTTCTTATTAGGAATGTGTAGGACACACTTGAATTGTTTTTCAAGAGTAAAAATCTTTTAAGGATATAGAGAACGAGGACATTCTTTTCTTTTATAGGCATTATGGTGAGATCATATTAGGAATGTGAAGGTTCGTACTGAACACTTGAGTTCTTTAATGTAGAATAGAGATATATGGGGAACGAGGACATTCCCTTTTTAAAGGAATTGTGATGAAGTTCTTGTTGGGAAGTGCAAGGGTACAATTGCGTTCTTATTGTAGAGTAAAGATTTTTTGAAGACATGGGGAACGAGGACATTCCCTTCTTTTAACTGCATTGTGGTGAAGTTCTTATTTGGAAGTGTAAGGGTACATTTGATGAGTTCTTATTGTAAAGTAGAGTTCTTTTAGAGACATAGGAAACGAGGACATTCCCTCTTTTTGAAAGCATTGCTGGGAAGTTCTTATTATGAAGTGCAAGGGTACACTTGAGTTCTTGTTGTAGAGTAGAGATCTTTTAAAGACAAAGGGAATGAGGACATTCCCTTTTTAAAAGGCATTATGGTGAACTTGTTATTTGGAATGTAGGGGTACAATTGTGTTCTTATTGTATAGTTAAGATCTTTTGAAGGATACGAGGAACAAGGATATTCCCTCCTTTTTAAAAGCATTGTGGTAAAGTTCTTAGTAGGAGTGTAAGAGTACACTTGAGTTTTTATTATTGAGTAGAGATCTTTTGAAAACATGGGAAATGAGGACACTCCCCTTTTTAAAGGCATTGTGGCAAAGTTCTTATTAAGAAGAAGTTTTTATTGTAGGGTAGAGATTTTTTAAAGATATAAAGAATGAGGACATTCCATCCTTTTAAAGGCATTGTGGTGAAATTCTTATTAGGAGTGCTGGAGCACACTTGAGTTTGTGTTTTGAAGGCATTTAACTTGTGTTATATTCTTGGCTCTTGTTACTCCATAGGGTACTAATTAATAAATCATATCTTAGTTTAGTATAAACATATATACATATATCTAATCAATATCTCAAATAACTAGCTAGAGGCCTCATATAAACGTAACTACATGTAACTTGCTAATCAAATTAAGGCATGAATGAAAATAGATAGTGTACCTTATCGAAGGGGAGTGTGTAGCATATGTAGCTAAGTTTCCACAAATTAACTTCAGCCATTAGCATGAAAAGGGGAGTGTGTAGCATATGTAGCTAAGTTTCCACAAAAAGCATGAAAAATAATCAAAAAGATGACCAAAGAACCATATATATACGGTTGAAATTTTAAAGGCATATATGCAGTGATCAAACACTAAAAGCTATGAGGCACTTTCATAAAGCACGTAGTTAAGTTTAGACAAATCATCATGTAACATCAAAAATCTGAGTAACACACACACATACATAGGAGGAGGAGGAAATCATGTTCGGATGAACATATAGGAAACAGTTGTGTACGTAAACAGAGACTACTATTGTACCCAAGAAATACAAGTCTGACTCTATAAACATGGACGAGAGAGCATGAATGAGATCCAAAGTGTTTCTTATTGTAAAACAAACAAACAAACAAAACAAAATGCGTGAATCTTTAATTAAGTTGTAAACAAATAATAAACTAGAGAGGCCATAGACACATAATTAAAGGTAAATATAGGTGATGATGAAAACAGAGCATATAGCAGACTCCGACATCAAAAAAAGTAACGACGTGTTTAAGCAGATCGAAACCTCGACTTGGCTTAATTACCTCATGAATTTTCAAAACCAAATATATCATCGATCCATCGATTCGTACGTACGTTTTATAACAGTATAAAACAAACAAATTATTGAATCCAATTGATGGAAACAAGTTAATTAATGGATGGATCTTGAAACATTTAACAGAATCATATATATGTAGTCATTAACTAGCTTCTACAAGGAAATACGTACTCTTAGAACAGATCGAAGAAGGCAGGCGACCTACTGTCAACGTGACCGGCGTGGTGGAAGCTAGGAACACGTACTACTAGAGAGAAGATCGAGATGAAGCAGCCGGCGGTGGTGGATGGTCTGGCGGAGATCGAGACGAATTGAAGTGGTGCATGGCGGTGGTGATGGTGGGTGGCCGGCGGCTTAAGGAGGGTTCGGCGATGGTTTTGGTGTCACCACCGTACGTACGTAAACTGATAATTACTCGATCTGTCTGTCTGAACGACGTCACTGGCGGGTAGGGAGGAAGTAAGGAACACGTACTAGAGAGGAGAGATTGAAGTTGCCAGCGGAGAGACGACGATCCGCTAGTCTGCGGCTGTAAATGTTAATAGATTAGGTTGGGTGGTGGCCGGCTATAGATGGCGACAGGGTGACAAATGGCGGTGGTCGGTGATACAACGTACGTACGATATTTGGTGGTTGTCTGATGGCCGGCCTGGAATCGGAGATCGAGTGAGACGACGGTCAGGTTTGGCGGTGGCCGGTGATAGAACGTCGATGGTGTTTCATGTTTGACGGTGGTTGTAAATCGATCGGAAGGGTTTGGGAATTTTGAGACGACGAGGAACGAACGGGTTGATTGATGAATCGAATTAAGGAAGGGTTTGAATGATCGGAATGGAGACGTACGTACGTATAAGACCGACTGGACCAAGATTCGTATCTCTTCGTATCTTCAGGCCGTTAGACTTTGATCTCCTTTCTTAATTCAATAGGCACATTCATTAATTACTTTAACCCACCGTTTGATCATTCTCCACCGTTTTATAATAATAATAATAATAATAATAATAATAATAATAATAATAATAATAATAACAATAGTAATAATAATTATTAATATTAATATTAATATTATTATCTAATAAGTGAAGAAATAATCTAATAATTACTATGTTTTTTTAAAGAATAATATTTCATATTTATTAAAGCCACAAACCGCTTGTCAGTCAAACCTCTCACAGTCCCTTAACACATGTCAATGCCATAACATTAAGGGTCTTTTTGGTTCGTGAGATTTTGATAGATTTCGCAGTAATTTCATTTCAAATCTTTTGAAATTCCATGTTTGGTTGAAAATAAAAAAAAAAGGGATTGAGATTTCAAATCCTATACGTGTAGGATTTCAAAATCCTTGGGGGAGGGGTGGTATTTCTAAATCCCTTATATGTGGGTTTCAAAATCAGGACTTACTAACCAATAATTCACAGTTCGCCTTCACTATATCAACCGACGCTTCACTCTCGTCGTCAATACTGTAATCGGTCACCACCATAACCGTCACCGGTATCACCATTGTCGGCCACCACCACCGCCATAACCTTCCCCGACTCCGTCATCACCCCCATAGTTAAAATAAATAGTTGCAATTAAAGATAAATAACAGAAAATAGACAAATTTGGTCATCACAATAAATATAAAACATGTTATGACTTATGAGTAGATAAGATAGTATATAAGAGCATGAAAAAAATAAAGAGTTTGTCCTTATTAAAAACGGTATGTAAATAACATGCATGAAAAAAAAAAGTTCTTTATTTTGAAAAACATAAACATAAAACCTTGTATTTAATTTTGGCCACCTTTAGGTTTCTTGGTTTAAAAATGCTTTGTAAATCAGTAGCAATCAAAATATTCACTGTAAAAAAATCAAAAAACAATTATAAGAATTATCTTATGACATTGTAAATGTATAAAACATATAGTAACTTATTATATATTTATATTATATTAGCTTATAATACGGATATGAAATATTTTTTTAAAAATATATTATTCGATGGTAACTTTATTTCAATATCATTACACGAAGGTTTGAAAAAAATTAACAACGTAAATAAAAATGATTTTTTACTCAACAAATATGGTCCGAAAAATACACAATTGAATTTAAAATATCAAAATATTGTTACCAAATTTATAAACACTAGATTAAAAAAATATATGAAAAGTTAAAATGCGTTGATTGTGCGTCTACAAACCTAAATTCCCATTTTTACATTTTTATTAGTATAGTTATTTTAAAATAAAAAAAATATCACCATCATATTTATATATTTATTCTTAATTAAATGTATCTCATGTAAACTGTAAATTAATTAATATTGTATTAAATTAAAATTAATATATATATGTAAATATGTTTATATAATAAGTTTATATTGTAAAATCTATTACTAACGATTATATTATTATTTTGTAAATTAAAAATAACATGAAGATGGATATTAAAGTTTATGGGTATTAGTATTATTTAACCAAACCTGTAACATAATCATCTTGTAAATGTTAAAATGTTGTACCCAAGCCCAACTATTTACCTTAAATAATCTCTTACAACCATAGAACCAACAAACCCCGTAACATCAAAACCCTAGCTGCTCCCCGTCATCCATCTGCAACCGACCATCCCCCACTTTCAAAAGTCACCGACCAAACCTCCGATCTCGCAACTCCATGTAACACCCTAAAAACTTGTGAGTATTCTAGTTAAATTAAAGAGCTTTATTAATTTATAAATTTTAATTGATGCATGAGATTATTTATTTAATATAGAAAATATACACGCATATATATGATTATAATATATAATATGAAGAGAGATGAGAATAATATATATATATAGTATGATATATATAATTATAATATATTTGTGATTATTTATTATATAATATATAATTAGAAGAGAAATTGAGTTTGTTAATTACTAAAGGGGGTGTTTGTTTTAGTTTATTTAAGGCTTATTTTTCATAAGCTCGTTTTTTCTGGCTTATTTTTTATGAGTCCGGCTTATTTTCTTCTTGTAACTCATAATAGGCTCAAAAGTCAGAAAATAAGCCAGAAAAAACTAGCTTATAAAAAATAAGCCCGAAAAATAAGCCGTAAATAAGCTAAAACAAACACCCCCAAAATGGATATGGAAGTGAAAATATTTATATTGTGGCTGAAATAAAAGAAATGAGAATAAAGGGTCAGATTTGCCAAATCTACCAAACTTATGTGTGTGTATATATATGTATGTAGTCTTAGTTAAAATAGTCAAAATTGTGTGTGTAGTGTGTGTGGAGCCAAGAGAGCACCAACTTATGTGTGTGTATATATATGTATGTAGTCTTAGTTAAAATAGTCAAAATCGTGTGTGTAGTGTGTGTGGAGCCAAGAGAGCACCAACTTCAAGTTGTGAATTATTGAATCTTGTCAATTTTGGAAGAACATTTGAAGATTTATCAAGATTAAGCATTAAAGGTATGTTAGTTGACCTATTTAGGTTGCATGCACATGATTTCATGTCGTTCATGTTTAGAAGTTGTAGATGGTTGAGTTTTAATCGTCTTGATGATGAATTAGAAGGGTTCTAATTACTGAAACATGAATTGTATGGAGTTATATACTGATTTTTACATGTACATGCGTTGTTATTTGAAGCAAATGGGTCAAAATTAGGTTTAACGATGATATGATCAAGGGATGATCAAAATTGATGTTTTTATAGTTTTGAAAGTGTATTTAGGTGTACTTTGTTCTTGTAAAGTGTTAGAAAACACTTTGGTGCGTCAATTTGAGTTTGGTAGTGTTCTTACTCGAGTTTGCAGCTGTTCTAGCTACCCGACCCCAAGGGAAGTACTTGTTACTACTCCTCAGGTGAGGAGCATGAACGAGATAATATTGATTGAATCATAAGATTATTTATATTGGCTTAATTAGAATCTCTAATAACTATTCAAAATTGATGGTATTTCAACCACTATAATCTTGGTTGGTACCAAACCAGATAGTGGTCAAACACTGCTGATGGGTCGTAGGTTACACGGGCTGTATACCTTGGTGCCAACAGTGTATTGCCTCGTGTAGGGGTACGCGGGCCATGTTCAACTCTTCTTATTCCACATGCCATATAGGGCTTCTGTGGACTGTGTACGTTTGAACTACACGGGCCGTGTAGCGTTAAGTCACAACACCGTCCTTGCTTGGCCAGTGTGGTTGTGTAGTGTTGGTCGTGTGGTAGTACACGGGCCATGTATACTTTGATCAGAATGTGTATTTCTATAATATGGAGCTAAGAATTTATTTATTAAATATTTGTAGGTGGATAATATCATCAGTAAACTATCATCAGAGATTAAATTGAGATTGTATCAACTGAACTGTGAGTATACTTGACTTTCTCTTACAATGATCATGTTGTATGAATGACATGCATATGTGATTGCGCTATTTGAGCATTTGAGAAAATGTGCTCTTTAGAGCATTTGAGTATTTACCTTTGTACCAAGTACATAGATGGGATTCCAGTATTTGTTATTTGATTCTTTGAGATTATTTATTATGTGAATCATTATACTTATGTGTTATTGTATATGTTTGTTAGGTATGCTCACTATGCAAATTGCTTATTAGAGTTTTTATCATGTTATTTTCAGGTGGTAATGAAAGGTAAAAACAAGGCCCCGATTCCATGATAGAGAAAGATGGCTCCAACTTTTTGGGAACGTGTTATGAAATACTTTATGAAATGTTTATATAAATACTTCTGTTGTTTTGTAACTAAAGTATCATACTACTCTAGTCAAACATTTTGTGTCTAATATTCGAGTAATGCTAAATTCATTATTAAAAAAATGTGTCCTTACACTCCACTCCACCTTCACGTCGGTCTTAAGCATAATCGGCCATCTCCAAGCCTCGTTACTCCCCTACCCTATCCAAAACCCTAGTTGCTAACACCATAGATAATCAACCATCATTGTTATCACCCTCTAACTAGAACCTCTGATTCTTGAAGCCATCTCCCTGGCGACTATCGCCTAGTCGTTTTGAACCCATCCTAGTTTAATTAATGTATCGATTTGAAGTCCTTTTTACCGCTGCTTTCCGATTAGATCCGTGCATTGCCGACAGACTGCTTACCACCACCGTACCTAGAAGAAGTCGTTGCCGACTCAACGTCTAAGTAGCTGGGATGTCCCTTCCTTCCCGTACGTCTCCATATATTAACCCTGAAAATTAGATTTACGCTCTCATGTTCATTCGAGACCACATTTGGATGGTTTTTTTGGGTCAAAGGTTTTTAGATCACGGCTTCGAATTAACAGATCTAGCGAGAGCCACATATTAATGGGTTTTTTTGTGACAAAGGTATTGGTATCGAGGCTTTTATTTTGCAAATCCCCACCCCATTTTTTCTAAAAGACGCTTTTTAAAAGTTTTTAAGCAGTTTTATTTCCATCATCAATGGCCCAGTTTGTAAATATGTTTGATCAAACGACTGTAAATATATTTTCTCTAACTCGTCACTTGAAGTTAAAACTCTAATTAGATATTCAAAAAATTAGATTCATTAATCATTACAAAAGTAAATATGCGCAATTAGCTGAATTTAGTTTTATTCAAATCCAAATTAGTTTTATGAGTAATATTTTGAATTTTAATCAGGTTTTGAATCGTGATAGAAGGTCATCAAACCTAGGAGTGTTCATTTTCGGATATCCAAAATTTTCGGATAGTGCATTTCGCTATCGATGAAATTTCGGATATGGATATCGGATAATCCGAAATATCCGAATTAGCAAAAAAATACATCATTCTTCATGAGTATTGCAGCTTTCCCCTTTAAGCAAACACCAACAACATATTCACAAATTAGAGACATGGAAATTCAAGCTTCTAAAAAATTTGCACTAAAATAATTTACATAAATAGTTCAACAAATTGGAACCCATGTCTTAAACTGACATATAATATGATAACAATACACAATCAAAATGGAATTTTGTTTGAGACAAGTGCCAAACTTCCAATCGAAAACAATGTTTATAAACTGTAGATTATTATTGTTTCTGTTATTGACTAAACTAAATTGTAGAACAATGTTTAGAAATTGTGACAATTAATTATTATTGTTTATGTTATTGACTAAACTAAAAGTATACGTATCAGAAATTTAGATTAGAAATTCTTGAATGGTTGAAGGAATAGAAAAGAATGAAAAGGTTTGAGTCTAACCCTATAATCGGAGCTTTCCCCTTTCGGTAGGAGGCGGCCGCCGAGTCGCTGACGGACTGTCACGCTGACGGACTGTCACGCTGACTGATCGGACTCGCACTCGCTGGTCGCTATTGTTATGGCAGGTGTACATCGGATTGTCGGTGAGAGGGTTGTGGGTCGTCGACTGTCAACTCGAAGACGGAAGCCTGGACTTTGGAACGAAGAATGAAGATGGAAGTCTCGCCGTCTCGATGACGATCTGGATTCTGGAACAAAGAATGAAAATGGAGGCAGGTAGGCGGGGTAACTAAATGACTAGGGTTGGGGTTATAAGTTATTAGGAATATTATATAATATATAAATTATTTTTTTTAAAAAATAGTTCGGATATTTGAATATCCGAATTTTGGGAAAAATGCTATCCGAATCCGAAAATTCGGATATCAAAATTTTCGGATAATTTCAAATTATCAGATCGGATACGGATATTTTTCAACACCCCTAATCAAACCCAAATAACTTGATTGGAAGAACTCGAAGATCCTCGTATAAACTACCTTACTTGGTACAGCATACTGCGTATCTTTGTTAAAAGAACTAAAAGAAAAATTAAATGAAATACATTTGTTAAAAAGGAAATAAGTTATTCAATTAAATTAATATTAAATAATTCGCAGAACAATTCAAAACATTTTTTTTGAAATCTAGAGGAGAGACTATTTTATCAAACTTCCCCCAAATAAAAGCCATTTTGTCCTGTTGTCTCTCAGGTTAAAACTTTAAAGCCTTCTAACAGCCATTATTTACCTTTATTGCCACCACCCTGCTGCTATCTTTCAAATTGACTCTACTCCTTCTTTCTCTAACCTCTGTCTTGTTTTCTCTCTCTAAAGATTTCCATCTTCATCACACTTCCAAACCTCAAAGCTGTCATCTTCGCATTAATGTTGCTCTGAAAACCCCATTTTCATCTTCATTACACCAACTTTTGCTTGTGTTCTTTCTAATACGCGCAGATGAGTTTCTGTTCTTTCTAAAAATTTGAACGCGACAGTTTGTTTTCCCTGCATTTGAAGCGTTTCAGCTCGGTTTTCAGATCTGGAGCTCAACATTTCAGGATTCCTTGTATGCAATAATTTCTACCGCAAATTCGGAAGTTAGGGTTTAGGCAGTTGCTTTGGTTTCCGTGAATTTGATGCGTCCTTTTAGGGTTTAGGGTTCATACTTGCAAAATCGTGGATATTGTTTGGTGTGGCGATGAATCGGAGTTTCAGGGCGCCGGAAAAGGTAATGCTGGGATCAGCGGAGGTGAAGCGACGGCAGCAGCAAATGATGGGGAGTTTTAGCAAGTCTATGATGAAAGAGAAGGAAGAAGAATTAGGTTTATTTTTGGAAATGAGAAAACGAGAAAAAGAGCGTGATCTTCTTCAAAACGCGGAAGATTATTTCGATTCATCACTTGGTAATTCATTAATTTTATTTGTTTTATCATATATTCAGATTATATTCGTCAATTTGTACAAAAAAGTTCGTGATTTTTCTAGTATATATGAATATTACCCTAAAAGAAGGTGCAATAAATAAATGGCTGGAAAACCAGCTAGGATTAAAATAGATTCCAATTGAAGACGAGAAAAATTTATTACAATAATAACTTGAGAAGATTAGGTTGAAGATGAACCTTTCGTGTTATGTATGTCACAAGTGCTTAATTTATAGCCACTAGCTGGTTGGGTGGGAATATTAGAAACTCTGACAGATGAATATCCAATTTTTATGACTGTTGCTAGAGGGCAAAGGGGAGAGAGCTAACCAGTTACTTTTATACTGTTCTCGGTATTCAGATACCCCTGTAGTGATGCTCAAAATGGCCAACTTCATTTGCCTTTGTTTCTTGATAATGACCCATTTTTTTTTGTGTATGTCTAAACTTTCTTTGATATTGTATTTCTTTTTGCAGGATCGATTGAAGGAGGTTCACAGATGTTCAGCATGCCCTCAGTAACACCTGCTAGAAAGACTGGTGCTGATGAGTTTCTCAACTCTGAAAATGATAAGAACGATTATGATTGGTAATTTGTGTTGTATTTGTTTATATTTCATAGTCAACTTGTTATGATTATTTAATTATTGGCATTAGTTTGTGAGGTTGCTGCCATTTAGTATACACACAAATTCTGTTATTCAGTTCTTGTATGCACTCTTGGAGGAATGTCATTGTTTGTTATATCCATGTCATATGGGTGGTTTCTTTTGTTACTGTTTAGTGACGATTGTTATGTTTTCAGGCTTTTGACTCCCCCTGGTACGCCTCTTTTCCCTTCGCTAGAAATGGAATCACAGAAGACCACCAAGACTCAAACTGGAACACCTAAAGCTCGTCCTACTGCACTGAAATCTCGAGTAAGATTAATTCTTAATTCGGTTCTATACATGGTAGCTTTATATAACTTTTCTGTTTCACTGATATCAGTTTTGACATATTGTATAGCTATCAAATACTCAAGTGGAGGCTACTGGTAGGAACAATTTGGTATCTAGGCAGCCAACACCATCTCCTGGATTAAATACTTCAAGTACCGGACTCCGTAGGCCATCCTCTTCAGGAGGCCCAGGTTCGAGGCCTGCTACTCCAACCGGAAGACCCACATTGGGCTCGTCAGCTAGACCCATATCGAACACGGCAACCAAATCAAATTCTAATACAGCCTCTAGACCCACTTCAAGTACAACATCTAGACCCACTTCAACTGCAACATCTAGACCCACTTCAACTGCAACATCTAGACCTTCAAGATCTTCAACGCCTACTTCTCGTCCCACCGTGGGTTCGACTAAGCCCACACTTCCCGCTAGATCTTCAACACCTACACCAAGGTCTACTGCAAGATCTTCAACTCCTACAAGTAGACCATCTTTACCTGCAAGCAAACCTGCATCACGGGCCCCAACACCAACCCGTAGGCAACCCACACTGACAGCTGTAACAAAAACATCCACCCTTACGATTAAATCTCCTACAGTCACAAAACAGGTGCCAAACACAACAAGAAGTGCAGCACCTCCACCACGGGCTAGTTCTCCTAGTGTTAGACCAAGACCATGGAAACCTCAAGAGATGCCTGGTTACTCTCTTGATGCACCACCAAATTTACGGACCTCACTTTCTGATAGGCCCCCTTCGGCTACACGGGGAAGGCCTGGTGCACCCAGTAGCCGGTCTTCATCTGTTGAGCCTGTGGCTAATGGAAGGGTTAGAAGGCAATCTTGTTCACCTTCAAGGGGACGGCTTCCCAATGGCATGGTTCATAATAGTGGAAGCTCCGTGCCTGTTCCGGCACTGAACCGTGCATATGCTAAAGCTAATGAGAGTCTGAGCCCTGGTCTGTATGGAACAAAGATGGTTGAAAGGGTTATAAACATGCGGAAATTGGCGCCACCAAAGCAAGATGACAAGCATTCACCCCATAGTAACTTATCTGCAAAGTCATCTCCTGATAGCTCTGGCTTTGGTAGATCACTTTCAAAGAAATCGTTGGATATGGCTATACGACACATGGTATCTTTCTTCTCATCTCACATGAAAACCATTAACAAGTTATATGACTTTTAGGTGTGGTAAGACTTTTTAGCTTCTTATTAGACTTTTCGTTGCAAACTAACCAAGTTCTTGTGTGAATGCCAAATAAATGCTATATTGTGCAAGACTGAGAAACTTTGGATAGTTATGGAAGCACTCTAGTCCACGTTTGCAACTAAAATGCATTGTTCTGCTTCTTGTGAAAATGTAGAGGTGGTGGTTTTGACCCATTTGTTATAATTTTATAATAGGGATGATTCAGGTTATTTGCGATCTGTAACACGTCAAAGGTTTTAAAAAATTAGCTTAATAGGAAACCTGTGTCAAATGAGTCAAACATGTTAAAAGTCGTCCAAAGAGATATATGGTGCACAACTGCATAAAACCTCTTGATTTATTTCATTTGAATAATTATATTATTATTGAAATAATATAATCTCTATACTCATATTTGATGCAATACTATTTGTAAAAAAGTAGTGCAAAATGGGTTCGGATTAATTCAACCCGACCCGTACAACACTGTTGGTTTTGATCCTCTAGTCCCTTACCCAACCTGCCTGACCTTATTTCGCCACCTTTACAAATCTGCTAATGCATTGTTCAGTTTGCAACAAAAGCTAATCACTTGATATTTTGATGAGGATATGGTTATATGATCAAGCCTAAATTGTGTCTTCTGAACAGGATATAAGGCGAACAGTACCAGGTAACCTGAGGCCATTGATGACTAATATTCCAGCATCATCAATGTACAGTGTAAGAACTGGTCCTGCAAGAAGTCGAACAATCAGCGTATCAGATTCACCTCTTGCAACAAGCAGCAATGCGAGCTCAGAAATGAGTGTGAATAACAATGGTCTGTGTTTGGATGGAAACATAGACGATGAAATCAACAGCGAGAGGGGTTTGATTAACATTCGTGGAAGGTGAGAGAGGGTTGTGAGAGGATGATATATTAACTTTTATATCTGATTTTTACTTAATTGCATGTTAATTAATCTGTCTGACCTGCTTAACCCATGAATGATAGAACTGGTATCATCTGATTTAGTTATTAGTTTGAAGCAAAGACTGCCTCGTGAAGAACCGGCTCAATTAGGCTTGCTAAAATTGGGCAGTCTTCTCTTTTCTTGTATGGCCTCCTTTTTTTTGCTCGTTTTGGTTTAGGATTATATATCGGTTCAATGTGATTGTATAAAGTTAGAATGAAACCCTTGAAGTCACGAATGAACCACTTTCAAAAACTTGCTATTGTATTATTATTATTATTATTGTTGTTGTTATTGTTATTGCATAACAAGTTTACTAGTACATATTTAAGGATGCCATAGTTTATGGATTTATTAGGACTATAATGTTATCATGACCAGCCTACCACTATGTGGAAACGTTTGACTTATAAAATTGAATATATGATTACATCGTTTTCAAATTGCAGATGATTTGTTCAAAATCTTCCTCGCAAGTAACAATACTTAAGTTAGATGTTAAATGTGGGGTGTTTTGATCTGTTGGTGTTTTAATGATTAAGTGGTATGTGATTGTTATAAAGCATAGACTATTATCTCTTGAAATTATCTACTTTATTTAGAGTAAACAATTGGTTTTAGAGTAACATAACTCAATATCAATTATCCTTGTATCCAATGAGGTTGGATTGCGTATTGTTGTGTAATTCAATATTGATTATCTGGTAGCCCATCGCTCAGAAAACAAGTTATAATCAATTTGTAATAGAAAAGTCCTATTCATTCCTCCTAATTTCTCATACTTTATCCTCATATCCGGTATATTACATGTGTTTTTCATTAAGTCTTTTTTTTTAATCTTCTTTTTTAATTTTGACACATGTCATGATCTAGTAAGTAAAGGATGGTGAAAGGATTTTGTAAAAAGATATATAATCTTTCTTATTCGTATTTATAGATTTTTTTCCTAGCTTGATAGCAATCAATAAGACAATGAGAGTGTAGTCTTACGATTAGTCGTTGTTGAAGTAAATTGTCGGGTCTCTTGGACTCATATGAGGTCCTGTGACATCTGTTTGTCGATTGGAAATAATTCTTAAAAAGAATTCAATGAAGATGGCCCTAGACTACCAAAATCCAAAAGGCATAGATATAGAGATAAAAAGTTACCTCTCGTTCCCTGAATATCTTTAACTCGTTTTCGCTAGTATATACGACACTTTCTATCCAACCCAAGTAAAGATAAACAAAAACTAAAAAAAGTAATAGAGATGAAAAGAAAAGAGAGAAGGAATACAAAACAAGAAAAATTATGTTCAATAAACAGGAAAAAGGAAGATGAGAAAAAACATGGGGTGGTCTCTGGCTGTGTATTAAAAGGTCGCCATCCGTGCCCCACAAGGTTCAAACCCATTGTCACATAAGCTTGAATCGGGTAAAAAGAAGGGACCGACATAACCACAAAAGACTTGTTTTTTTCTTTTCTATTCACATGATGCATTCACTAGGCATATACAGGATTTCAACGAAATGGGTTGTCGTCTTAACGTTCCAATGAGTATGGAACGGAATTATACCCTACAAATGCACCACAATCCTTCCATCTAAACCACATCCATGGCATTGTTATATGCATCTTCGACAAGACGAGCTGCAACCCCGATATAGTTGTAGGGTGTTAATTTCAAGAGTTCGGTCTTGGCTTCTATTGGTATTTCTAGACGATTGATGAATTCGGTTATGCGTTTTTTGGTAACTGCTTTCCTTCTTGTGAGTTCCTTCAGTTTCTCATAAGGCTCTTCAACACCATACCTCCTCATCACCTACATACACATGAAATCATGTCAGTGCCTCTCTTCAAAGTTTCAGCTAGAAGATATCTATTTGTCCTATTTTCGACTTTAAACATCCTTGCACTATATTTCATCAGTACGTTTTTAAGGGTATTTAAGACTTTTTAACTAATGCGAGATAGAGCAAGTAACAGAACACGACAGTAAGAAAATAAATAAAGATTAGGAGTTTCTTTTGATCCCTTTTAAGCTAAAAACACAACCTACTGGTCCACTCACCACCTAAGATCATCGTCGTTATATATGTTATTATTATAAAGGTATTTAAGACATCCGATAATTCTTTTACCGTGACAGTGGAAAATAAGCTAGTCATTAAAGAACTAAAGATTTTGTTACTTTTGAAAGTCAAATACGTACCGTTTGTATAGGTTCAGCAAGCACCTCCCATGAGTTGTCTAGGTCCTTGTTCAAGGCAGCCTCGTTAACCTACAAAAAAAGAAAAAAAAATAAAGAACACTATTAGACAACACAAAACTCTTCTTTTCCAGAAAGGGAGATTAATGAAATCGATTCCACTATTAAACAGACAAATTGAATGATGCTACAACCCAAGAACTAAGTGGTTATGGCTAAGAAAAGTAGCAAGGGAGATGAATAGAACTCTGGAAAGCAAAATTGATAATAAAAAGAAATTAACATTAGGTATGTTCACAACCAATTGCTTTGCATTTTGTAAAGAGGTCCTTGATGATTCCAACCCATGATTACAAATATAGTAAACTTATTTATTAATTTTTTAGAAGCACTATGCAAATTTAGTTATCTTATTGGTTAGTTGGTTTCTTTAAAGACTTTAATTTTCATAAAAGCATAAAAAGATTGTTAACTTCTTACCTGAAGCTTCCCAATTCCGGCTAGTGCACTCTTGTAAGCAAGAAGTGAATAGCCCAACCCAACACCAATATTTCTCAGAACTGTAGAATCCGTCAAGTCACGCTGCAAATGATGTATATCAAGCACATGTAAATCAACTTATTACATACCAAGAGTTAATCATGATGTTTACATACATACCAAGAGTTAATCATAAGGTTTATATAAATACCAATTGTCGGGCATGTTGTGTAACAGGTCAAAATGGGTTTGGGTTAAAGGGTCGTCTTTTTGCGTGGGTCGAATTGCCCAGGTTGACACTTTTTTGTCCATTTTTTAGAATCTTTTATAAATAATAAGATTGCGGTTTATGATTACAGAAATGATAAAATTGCAATAATAATATAACTTTGAATAAAACAATTTGGGAGGTTATATGCAAAAAAAAAAAAATGGATGAAAATTTTATCCCATGGCCTGTTTGACCTGATCCCTTTTCGGGTAATTTTATTTGATCCATTTGACCCGATTGAGATAAAACAAAGCTCAAATCAATCGATTTAAATTGACACCTCTAAGACTGTCAAAAGCTTGTAGAAGGAACATAAAAATAAAATATACATATACAAGTATATTACAAATGTAGCTACCTGCCAACGTGAAACAGGCAATTTTATGCTTAAATGGTCTAAAATTGCATTAGCTATCCCAAGGTTGCCTTCACTATTCTCAAAGTCAATGGGATTCACTTTATGAGGCATTGTTGATGACCCAATTTCACCAGCCTTGGTAACCTACACAACTATTAACAGTGTCAAACATCTAGTTTTTATAATTGTCAGAGAAATCACTATATCACACACAAACAAACACAAAAGCTCACCTGCTTGAAGTAGCCTAGAGAGATATAACCCCATATGTCTTTATCAAAATCAAGCAAGATGTTATTAAAGCGAATGAATGAATGAATGAAAGAGTTGAGCCATGTAGTCATGAGGTTCAATCTGCATTGCAAGCATAGTTCCACATGTCTTGTAAGTTGTTACAGTCACTTAAGATAGCTGGTTCTAATATACAGTTTTATATAGCCCTTTTCAATCTTTTAAAGAGTCTAAAGTTGCATCTTAAATGATGTCTAAATTAATAAGAGGGTCTACAGTCGACAACAATAAATATTGAGGATGATAAAGCTTGCTTAATTTACATTGACTAAATGAAAAAAGAATTGAAGAAAAACGCAAGTGCCATTTCATGCCTGGGTCACATATGGATTGAAGCTTAACCGGAGAGACGTTACAAATTGCTCTGAAACCTGTGGCCAGTTTACATCAGGATAAGCCATAACATGTGCATTGTAGTTGCCAACTGCACCTGCAAACTTCCCAAATATTTCTACTTGATTGATAGCTTGCTTTTCTCTTTTCAACCTTTCAACTAAGATAAGCATTTCTTTCCCCAAGGTTGTAGGTGAAGCTGGCTACATAACAACATAGAAAAACGAATGATCCATTTACACATTCAAGATCATAAACTAAAAGGAAAATCATTCTCTTCATTAGTTTGAATCTTAAATATGAGGTAAACTACAGACATCAACAAGTGGATTTTTGTGTTTGGAGTACAATAATATACATATGAAATTATGATGAAAAAGATATCTTGGTAAGTAACCCTTCTCAGTTCTTTCTATTTGGTGTGTAATCACTGGCCTGCCAACAAAAAGAAACCGTACTAGAATAATTTCTCACCTGCCCATGAGTCCGAGAAAGCATAGGAACATGAGCATTAGCTTTAGCCATAGCATATATTGCGTTAACCAATTCGTTCATGATTGGGAGAATGACCGAGTCAATTGCTTCTTTCAACATTAATCCATGAGCAAGATTATTTTTGTCTTCTGAAGTACATCCAAAATGGAAAAATTCAAGCACCTGTAAATAATTTTGTTGACGATCATAAAGACAGAGAGGGATCATTAACTGATGAAAAGTATTCAATATAAATTCTCATGAGGCATCCCTTTTGCAGATTAGATTTGCACCTTCGAAATCTCCGAATCTTCTTGACATTTTGTTTTAAGAAAATATTCAACAGCTTTCACATCATGGTTAGTTGTTCTCTCTATTTTCTTCACTTCTATGGCATCACCAATGTTGAATCCGTCGATTAAGCCTTGCAACTTCATTGCTAAAGCACGGTACCTCGACTACTTCAGGTAGTTGCAAAAGCTTTAACAGCCATTTGATCTGGAAGTTTCAAGAAACAATAAGAACAGCCAATGACAACAAAAAGAAGCATCCTTTAGTTATAAACAAAACAGGCATAAAGCCATGTTGTTCCACATGAATGGATTATCATCCTTTCTACTTTTTAATTAGTGTTTTAACTTAGTAAATTACCGAGCAACAACTCTGAAACATGAAAATGGCTATGACTACCCTATTTACTTTAAGTTTGCAAGTCCATCATGTATGGGAGCTTTAAACACAAAAGATGGCAAAGATTTGCCAGAAAAAAAGGATGAATGGATGATACAAAGATACCTCAACCAGATTTCGGTAGTATATGAGGCCATACTAACTCAAATAGTGAGCTAGATCCTTGACCTTATTCCAGTAACGACCATCTAGAGGACTAATTGCTGTTAAACTTGAAAGCTCCATGTCACAAGAACGGTCAGAGCGAATTCCTTTTACCTGAAATCAGATATAATCTTTCACGCAATAAAACAAACACGTATTCAATGAAATGTAAAATATTCAAATCCAAATATTATTCATGTAAAGAGGAACTTGACAATATTTTCCACATCCTGTTCTCCAGGTAATCACTTGCAAATGTTTTCCTTTGTCCGAAGTTATGAAAAATATCATAGTGCTCATCAAGGGAAAAAACAAAATCAGAAATATACAGATGTTAACAGAGCATACAACCAGTAAAATGGTAAAATACGAGCAAATATCTAAACACGAAAGATAAAGAAAACCACTGCTAACAGAGCAATGCTCAACAGCAATATAACAATGGTGAAAACTGAAAATTTTTGGGTAGCTAGCATTGTGCTTTCAAGGATGTGCGTGTTTTTTGTGTAAGAGAGAGATAGCAAAACAATGGATTTTTCTGCAAAATAAAACTGCTGTCGAGCAGAGACTTCTACCCAATACTAGTTAGTACTCCCTCTACATGGAAATAAGAATCGTAATTTCATTTTTAAGTTTTAACCTTATTAGAAGAAAAAACATCATTAAGCAAGGTATGATGTAACCAAACAACTTAAACAGCTAAACAGTAAAGCTAATATACATCAGTAACATCACGATTGTAGTTTTGAAAAGTAGTAACTTTGAATTTATGAAATCAAGAGTGGAATCAAACATCAATTAATTATAAAACAACAATAACCAATATTAATAAGACATGTGCTAACCTTATCTACTGCTTCAATATTTCTATTGCCTTCCTTCAAAGTGGCTTTGCAAGTCGAATATTTAATAGGAAGTGCAACAAAGGTATGAGATGAAGCAGTTAGGTGATGGTGTTGAGTTGGAACACATGTAGATTGTTCACAGAAGAAACTTCTATGAGTTAAGTTTGGTGTTAAATGACTGCCACTCGGAACTCTAACAGAAGCCCCGAATTCCATGAATGGGAGAAAAGCTTCAAGAAGATGATCTGCAATCAGAATGAGGCCTACAAATTCTTGACATGAAATTTAGTCAGAGTGAGATCGACGCAGTTTTTTGTTTCCCGAAAATAAAAGCAACACAAAGTGATAATCTAATTCAGCCAATCCTTTCCGTACTATGTACAATAGGCGTATTCTCACATGAAGAATTCAAATGTGAAGGATATTCATTTGAACCCCTCATAAATTCGGTTCCTACAATTCGATGCTAAATGCAAAATCAATGAATACGAATTTTGCTGTAAAATTAACGCCAATCACATCATATTCGTAGTAATTAACAGATTAAGTTAGCATTTGGTTTCCTCCAAAATCTCAAAACCGATATAAGTTATGACATCTAACAATCCGATTGACATGCAGAGTTCAAGTGAGTCGTGACTACAACATTTGAGAGTGAACAATATCGTAGTTTACACAGTCATAGAACTGCAGGCTACATAAAGTAAGAAACAAAATAACCAAAAAAAAGAAGAAAAAAACATTCACAATTTCAGAAAAGAGTAGTTGAATCCATAATGTGCAGACGAGCGTACTCACGAATTCGACAGATGAGAAGGCAGATGAGTTAATGCTGGAGAGTTCAGCGTCGTCGGAGTAGAAGCGTAGCACTTTGATGGCGGCCTCACTGTTACGCTACTTGAAGGTGGTGTGGTGTTTCCGTTAATAAGCATCCATACTGGACAATCGAGAAAAATAACCTAGCCTCGTATTTCTACTGTGAGGTGAAATTTTCAAAATATTTACAAATTTCATATCATATTTACTAATATTATTTAAAATATCATATTAATCCAAATTTTTATTTTAAAATATTTTCTAATCATTTTAAATTCTATTTAATTATAACCATAAGGACGTGTCCTTATTGCTCTAATTGTAATAGTGATCAATGGTTTGTATAAAAAATACAATCGTGTTCTTTCGTATCTTGATACCATGTTTTTCCATTACGTCCGCTCTCCCACTCATATCGACGCTTTCATTATTGATCTTATTTTTAAATTATCATTTCTTTCTCATTTTATATTTATTCAATATATTTAATTAATGTTTAATATTTATCACTTTTTAAACCAACACGTGTATTACACGAGGATTGAGTCTAGTAAGGTTATAAAAGGGTGTATATAGGTAAATGTTATATTATCCTACTTCTTCCTTCGATCCGCCATATAATCGAATTTGCAATTCACTAATTCTCTACGTATTCTATTTGGTTTCTATCTGTTATATAATTGCATTTGGAATTCATTAATTCTCTTTGGTCATCAACTCTATTAAGTTTCGTGTATGTAATCTTTTGAGTAGAAAAATAAATTTGAGAATTTAGGGCTTCATATATTGCGATTAGAGTTGAGCTCCATGTTACCATAATTAAGGACTCCTTGACCTCCAAGTAACCATAATTAAGGAATCCTGAGAAGATAATAATGTAATTATATTGTGTAACATCGAAGAACATTATAATATAGGGACTACCTCAACTAAGTAACCATTGCGTACAAAGGATTGTAACCAATCCTTGAACTTATCAACTAATGATATCCAATCATATATTTCAAGAAACATGCCAACCAGCTTACATTAATTCCTAGGTTAATTTGGTAAAATCTATGAATTCTCCTAAACAAAACTATATATGTATTTAGCTTTCTAAAAATTATTAACTTTGTCCAAAAATCCCAACAATTATTAGCAAGAATCCAGGAAGGTTCACACATGCTATGTATATATTCAATTATTTAACCATTTTTCAGGTTAGATCAATCTTGGATTAACTGTTCAATGTTTATCTCTTGTGTGTTAAAAGGAAAATATGTACGCAAACCAGTGGCGAGGCTCAGTTGGAGGCGTAGTTGATGCGCCTATCGAAAAGGTATGGTCTTTGGTGTCTCAAACCAACCGACTACCCGAATGGATGCCTATGGTTGAAACGTGCACACACCTAAAAGGACTTGAGGGTGAGCTTGGCTATGTTCGATTAGTCTCAGGTTTCATGTTTCCTCAAGAGGATGGGGACCGATCTTGGATCAAGGAACGACTAATTTCCATGCACCCATTATCGCATAGCTATGTGTATAAAATGGAGGCTAGCAATGTGGGCTTGGATGGATCCGTAAATTCACTCAAACTCATAGATTATGGGGATGATTCAACTCTAGTAGATTGGTCCTTTGAAATAAGTCCGGTTGAGGGTGCTTCCGAAGAGAATTTGATAGATTATCTTGGGTTTTTGTATAAATCATGTATTAACAAGATCGCGGGTGCTATAAACTCATCATAGGAAATATATTGACTATATGTGTATAATTTTTAGACTAATATATTCAGTACCTTAAGAAACACACACAGTACCCTTCTTAACCCGATTTACCCGAGCCTCTTGGCTCCAACTATCCGAGCTTTCCCTCACTCTACCTACTTTTTTTTTTCTCTATCTTCTTTCTCTCTTCCTTCCCTTCTCCCTTCTCTTTCTGACTTTCTCTCTCTTAATATATATAATATAATAAAATAAAAAGTAGGGATAGAATTGTGAATGATTCTATTAACCTTTGGGTTGTGAAAGAAAAAAGAAAGTAATGAAACGCTAACAAGAGAAAATGATAATTTGATATAGAAGCTATATGGATGGCCTTATACCAACGGATGATAGAGTACCACTAAAAGATTAGCTTAATCTATCACTGAAAAATAAACATCTATAGCCGAATATCTACATATAATTATTTATTGTTGAATATTGAATTATTTAACATTTAATCATTAGGTGTGATTTTTGTATCTAAATGAGCATTGTTGGCAAGTGACTACTATAATCCTCCATAGTCTTAGTTTCATTTTATAGTAATTTTAAGTGTTAGTTGTTCTAGTTTTTCACAAAATAACTTTATTTTTTAGTATTTTTTTGTGTAAATCAAAATACACATCAAAATGTGGGTAACTGTAGAACGGAACCACGGGCTCCCTCCTTTTTCAATTTAGTTTGTGAGAGTACTCGTCCCACACTGTTCGGTTTCATGTAGTTAAACTAGATACCGAGCCATACATGCAGTTCTCAAAATTTTCTCTCTCCTTCCCGCCCTCCTCGCGAACACCCCTACCGAAGGAAGAGTTAGAGTTATTGGAAATAATGGCTCATGCTAACAGTAATTTGGTTTTGCATAATGTAAGAGGTTGATATTTTAATGTTTAACATCAGTAAAATTTTAGGGTTTAATCACAGATGAAATTTTTGGTAATGAAATAGCCCCAAAATCCATCATTTTATAGGCCCATAAGGATTAGCTCCTAAATGGTTACGTCATTTAAACTTGGTCTTACTAAATAGATTGGTTCATAAATCCACGAGTTTTATAAATTGTAAGTCCACTAAAAAAAACCTAACTGTTTTTTTGCCCAAAATGGATGTGAGGAAATTGAAACAAAGCAATACCCGTAGATAACTGCAATATGAACTAAATGTATGAAAAAAAGTAAATTCATATAAGTATTCTATAATTAGGTGTTAATCTATTAGATCTAATAGTCGCAATTGACTTGTTGTAATTTATGGTCGTCGCAATTCATGGTTGAGTAATAAATAAAATGAATGGTCAATTGTAGATCATCAAATCAAATCATATGAAGTGTTAGGATTAAGTCTCTCATTCTCAACTAAATATTCATTCTCATACTCTAGATATACATAGTTATACTTATAGGAGGTTCATGCGAGAAGTATTGTTTTTGCGAGATGTGCAAGAAGTCTTTCATTCTTACGTGCCGAAGAAACACGTCCGCCGACCACTGTCGATCCTTCTCTTTTTTCGGTTTTCATTGATAATCTCTCTCAAAATGGAGATGCCCCCTTCTATCTTTTCAAAATTGTCTGGCGGCGACGAGCATATTTCTCCGACGAAGAAATAGAGATGAACAGCCGACGAAGACGACCGCTACAACCCAAGACTGTCAAACCGATGAAATGGCCAACGAAGAGATTTCCTCATCACCACCTAATAGATGAACGCTGCAACACACTCCCATCAACAACCCCGAATCTTACGCCTCCATCAACAATGGATCAAGACCGCCGACCGCTGCAACACACTGCCGACGCCGCTGCTGCTACCCACCAATCACCATCCCCCTTTCTTTCTTTTCTTGAAGACCTGATTGGCTGATTTCTCCTTTTTGTTATATGCTATAGGTTCAGCGACCGTCAATTAGGAATCACCATCCTTTCTTATTTTTGTTTATGGAATTGCAAGTTTGTAAAAGGTTTCAGCACTATTCACCAACGAAAAGTCCAGGTGTGTAAAAAATCTCTATGAAATAGAAGTTATTATTTCTTAATCTTTCAGTATTCTGTTGTGGTTGAAGAAAATGAACAAGGTTTCTTTAATTTTTTAGAAAAGAGATTTCTCAGTATGACTTAGATTAATTATGTTTTGCTTTGCTACCTGTTCACTATTAAACATCGTCCAAAGAGATATATATTTACTATCTAGGAAATGGGGTTTATTTGTTCCTTTTTTTGTATTTGAGTTTACATTTGTCTTGTTAACGGTGGCCGGTGGGGGGAGGATTGTTGTGAGAATAGGTATTTAGGTGATGATGAAAGAACAAATCATGGTCATCAATTAGATGTTGATCTATTAAATCTAAGAGTCATAATTCATCCGTTGCATTTCATGGTTGGGTAATGAATAAAATGAATGACCAAATGTAAATTGTCCGATCAAATCAAATGAAGGGCCAAATATAGATTATCCAATCAAATCAAATGAAGGACCATGATTAGATCTTCCATTCTCACCTAAATATCCATTCTCACTTGAACCTCCCATGTTAATGGTGAATGTACGTATATAGATAAACATATGTTCTTCCATCATGCATCTTCACCTGTATTATACCACTGCCTTTGACACTCCGAATCTCATCGTCCCCCAGCTTCACTTTTCCATTCCACTTTTTAAAAGTAACAAACAGATCTCGTGAATACGCCATGTGATGAGATGCTCCTATGTCTAAGATCCAGTTATTAGCAGGACTATCAGTGCATATGGTCAATACCTTGCCTATGTCACCATCTCTATGAACCAAGCTCGCATCTCCCTTCCGTTGTGGATAGTTTCTCTTGATGTGACCAACCTCCTTACAGTGACTAACACTTTATCTTTCCCGTGGATTTTGATTTAGAATGCGATCCACCCACACCACATTCTCTTTCATGTGTCCTTCCTCTACCTGCATACAGATTAGAACCGGATTCCTCCTCATTAACAGAAACTTTACGCTTGAGTTCCTTCGATAACAAGGCATCCTTCACCTCTGTAACTGAAATTTTTGACCTACCATACAACATGGTATCAACAAAATTCTCGTATGAACTCGGCAGTGAACACACCAGAATCAAGGTAAGATCTTCATCTTCAATCTTCACATCTACCGCCTTCAGATCAAGGATGATGCGATTGAAGTTATCCAGATGATCTTGTACCTGGGCGCCTTCTGACATCCGGAGGGTATACAACATTTGCTTCTGATAAAGTCTGTTCGTGAGAGTATTTTTCTAATACTTCTCACACAGCTTTTCCCACAGACCAGCAGCCGTTGTTTGATCCAACACCTCATCCGTTAAACACAGCAAAATCGCAGAATGCGCTTTTGCTAGAACATCTCGCTTCACGTCCTCCTTCATATCTTTCGACAACTTGTCTTTACCTTCTAACGCCGCGCAACCCTGCTGAACCAAAAGAGCCCTCATCTTTACCTTCCACGGCGTGAAGTCATTTGAACCATTGAACTTCTCCAAATCAAACTTCAAAGATGACATCTTCAATCGGAAGATACGCGAGCCAAGTCAGAACCTTGGCTCTGATACCACTTGTTAGGAATTGGGACACCCCAAACAAGAGTTAGAATAT
This sequence comes from Dittrichia graveolens, assembly GCA_038502395.1. Classification (NCBI taxonomy): domain Eukaryota; kingdom Viridiplantae; phylum Streptophyta; class Magnoliopsida; order Asterales; family Asteraceae; genus Dittrichia; species Dittrichia graveolens. Next base: position 97,484,488 of record JARJIL010000002.1, read on the forward strand.
GCGGATAACAATAAAGACAAGAAAACACGACAAAAGATATAACGTGGTTTGGTCGTCGGGGTCACGACCTACGTCCACGGGCAGTAACATAGACTTCTTTCGTATTAACTGAGAGTGTTTTGATGTACATATGACTGATCCTAGGCTCACTATTTATAACCAAAACCAATACACATAATAATGCCCTAAACTAATTAAAAAATAATTAATTCCTTAATTATATAAACTTCCGCCGCCACATGCAAAGCAAAAGACCTCACATTGTGTTCTACCATACCCCACGCCGTGGACCTGCGCAGGGTGCATGCCGAGAGACAGAGGAGCACGCCGAGCAACATTAAATTGGTGGTTTCCATATTATGCCATTTATCAAGTCATTTTTCAACATGATTATATGTGTATGTTATCATGTGTAAACATATATTGTGTTCCCCACACAAATATGATATAAACATGATCAAATAAAAACTTAATATTCAGAATAATCGTAAAAAGTAAAGAATAAACTCCCGTGTATCTACGATTCATTGGATGAGTGATTCATATTTTTGTTATCACGTTTTCTGAGTTTTTATAAAAATTTGGATTGAAATTATCAAGAATTATCAAATACTTAAAATTATGGGTGACAATTTCAACTTAAACCAATGGAATTGGGTCAAATCGGGCAACCTTTTAGAGTAATTGGGATAATATGGTTCGTAATTTTTACTTAAAAGAAGTCCAAATTGGCAAACTTCCAAAGGTTACAAAATCATTTTAAAAACTTAATAGTTGAAAAGGTGCCCAGTACCAACATATACACCTCCATCATTACACAAATCCTTGCCAACACCAATTGACACCAAAAACTGGAACGGACCAAGAATTTTTGGTGACTGGTGGTATTAAATAATGAGAAAAATAAAATTAATTAAGATTATGGACGTTCTTCGGGGTTTTTTCGGGTTTTCGGTTTATCGGATCAGGTTAATGAGGTTTTAGTTGTTATTCTAGTATTTTAAGATCAAAATCTAAAATAAAACACAATTTATATGAAACTCTATTAATTCAATTGTTATTTTTAAGGTAAACTAAAGTATTTTAAATGTATAATTCAAATATTTAACTATAATATATCTTTTTTTTTCTAAATTCATTGTACATTGGGTTTTGATGACATAAAAAAATCATTGGTGACACTCAAAATTTTGACCGATAACATTAGCTCGAAAAATCAGAATATTTTACTACGTCTGCAAAATTGATCAGTGACGTATGCCACTACCAGACCCTTAGTAGGTCCGCCCGCAGCCCTTTGCCACCATCCCATTCATCAGTGACCGACGTCACCGCTAACAATACGACCTCCTTTGCCTTCCCTAATTAAACACCACTGAGCACCACCACTGCCCGTGGCAACCTCGGCCATCGTCAAATCCGCCGCTTGTCACCACCTCGATCCACCACGAACCCGCAACGCCATATTTATCACTACTACCTCCTGATCCATAGTTATCTCCACCGACCACCACTCTCACTGGCACCTTCATCAATCCCCACCTATACAACCGTCATCATCACCGACGACATCGTTACCACCACTGACCATTATCATTACCATTACCATTACCATCAGCACCACCACTAACCATCATGCCACCAACCTCCACCACTTGTTTATAAGGATATTACTGACAACGATTTTTAACAATATATTTTGGTTCAACTTTGAAACAACAACTGTCATGTTTTTATTACTTTCAAGAACAATGTAGCATACATTAATTTCGAAGCAATTATATTGATCTAGAAAGTCAAAATACGAGTCAAACGAACAAGATGAAGAATGCCTATCAAAAATGAACCTTTACTGTTAATGAAAACCATTTCCCACCTCAAAATGAAAAATTAATCCAATAACATTCAAACGACCAAACTCCTCCACTAACCGCTACGAATCACCACTGCTAGCATTAATGGCCACATGCTCGATTTCTGTAGATGAAAACCATTTCCCATCTAAATAATTAACACTTGATCACCAGCATCCAAACACCACTTGACCTTATGCAACAAGATTTCTTAAAGACAATTGAGTTATTATAATGAGATGCATGGACTATGAAACTTGATCCTGTTAAGGTGGCAAGTATGTTTCACTGATACTTTTGGTTCAACATCAAATGAAAATGAGAGTACGGATTGATCGAAATCACAGGAGACGCCTAGATATAGCTAGCTACCTTCAAATTCAAGAAATCTTGATCAAAAGTACGTTCTCGAAACCATGTTGTGTACAGCATGTCCATCTGTACCTTTTGCTTACCTAACATGGTAAAACGACACTACATCACTAACCTCGTCTATATCCTCGATCTATAAAACCTTAATTATATATATTATAACTCTACAAAGAATAAGAAGAAAAAATAATAATAACCTCTGGCCCGAACCCAAGACGTACACAAAGAATGGCGAATTGGGTTCAATATTTAGTCGTGGTGGTTCTAGCCACGGTCCTGTTTCCGACTCTGATTGAGCCGAAGGTTTGGCATTACAAATTCAACGTAAGCTAGCCCGTTTCCTTTTAATAAATGGTTTATATATGGAGCCTTAATTGGTGCATCAGATGTGGTTAGATTTTACTGATTTGCTAATTAATTTGCAGGTCGTGATGAAGAACTTTACTAGGTTATGTGAAAGTAAACCTATTGTTACTGTAAATGGAAAGTTTCCGGGGCCGACTTTGTATGCTAGGGAAGACGATCAAGTCATGGTTCGACTAGTGAACAATGTGCCACACAACATTACAATCCATTGGTATAAATCTAGCTTGATCTTATACACAAATTTGAGATCTTGTCAAATCTTAAGAATCCCAAATTTTAACCTTGACTTGAAATATCAGAATGTGTATTAAGGTTTTAATATATGATAACTTGGGCTGGATGTATAGAACCCATCAGGTTATAACATTATGGTCTCTATAGCATCCCTCTATCAATATAACATTTAATATCTACCAGGTTTTAATTTTCAGGCATGGAGTCCGGCAACTACGAACAGGGTGGTCAGACGGGCCAGCATACATAACACAATGCCCGATACAAACGGGAGAAAGCTATCTCTACAAGTTTAACGTCACGGGACAAAGGGGTACGCTTCTTTGGCATGCACATATCACCTGGCTAAGGGCAACTGTGCACGGAGCCATCGTCATTTTACCAAAACACGGTGTTCCTTACCCGTTCCCAAAACCCGATCACGAAAAAATCATCGTTCTCGGTAAATCATGATCTCAATATATTCTACAAATTTGTACCGATTGCGAAACTATTACGATGATTTCTTTCAAATTTTTGGTAGGTGAATGGTGGAAATCAGATGTTGACGCTGTCATGAACCAGTGGATGCAAACTGGTATGCCACCTAATGTATCTGATGCACACACCATCAATGGCTATCCGGGTCCCGTTCCCAATTGCAGTAATTCTAGAGGTAAGATTTTTTAATTAATAAGCTCAATTTTGCTGCTTATAGAGTTATTAATCATTTAATCTTGTGAAAAATAAGCCGGAAAAATCATAAAACTAATGTCCCCGAAGAATTGAAGATGCATGAGGTGCTAATTTATAAGTTTTGCAGGATTCACGTTACATGTTGACGCCGGAAAAACGTACCTGCTGCGAATAATCAACGCTGCGCTGAATGAAGATTTGTTTTTCAAGATCGCAAAGCATCAATTCACGGTTGTTGAAGTTGATGCTTGTTATGTGAAGCCGTTTAAAACGGACACGATTTATATTGCTCCAGGTCAGACTACAAACATCCTTTTAACCGCTGATCAAAACTCCGGCAAATACTTAATGGCGATTTCGCCGTTTATGGACACCGTTGTGGCGGTCGACAACCAAACCGCGATATCCACCCTACGCTACAAAACCACTAAACCCTACGCACCGACAACCCTCACTACCCTTCCAGCGACAAACAATACACCGGCGACGAATGCCTTCATTGGTTCTCTAAGAAGCTTGAATTCTGTGAAGTACCCTGCTTTAGTCCCTTTAAAAATTGACCATTCTTTAGTTTTTGTCATCGGTGTTGGAGTGAACCCATGTTCTACTTGTTTTAATGGTAGCAGAGTTGTGGCCGGCATAAATAATTTTACATTTGTAATGCCGACCACAGCTTTGCTTCAAGCAGATTATTATAATATCAGTGGTGTTTTCACCAAGGATTTTCCTGGAAATCCGGTGACACCTTACAACTACACGGGTAGTAATCCGCTAACGAACTTGCAAATTAACAACGGGACTAAAGTCTACCCGCTAGCGTATAATTCTACCGTTCAAGTTGTGTTGCAAGGTAACGGGGTTATAGCACCAGAGAGTCATCCGATACATCTTCACGGGTTCAATTTTTTTGTGGTCGGCATGGGGAAAGGGAATTATGATCCGGTTAATGACCCAAAGAAGTTTAATCTCGTTGATCCTGTGGAGAGAAACACACTTAATGTACCTACTTCAGGATGGGCTGCTATTCGGTTCCGAGCTGATAATCCAGGTAAATACTATAACTATCTATATCTTACAATTAACTCGTTTACTTATGAATAGATATCATATGATTATCTATATCTGATAATTTTGACTCGTTTACTTAGGATGGATATCATATGATATTTTATAATCAAACACCTCAAATCCTAAACAATTTTGTGTATAGGCGTGTGGTTTTTACATTGTCATTTGGAAGTACACACAACGTGGGGGCTTAAAATGGCGTTTTTGGTGGAGAATGGTATTGGACCAAACGAATCGATAATACCGCCACCAAAAGATCTTCCGACTTGCTAGTTCTTTGTACAGACAAACCGTGTTCACCGATAAAAAATTCATTGAAGTGTGGATATGAACAAGAATTCTGCTTAGAATTTGAAAGAGAAATAAAGTCAGAATCGGTAATTTTGTGGACATATAATTTGTCAAAATTTGTTATGGTTGTGAGAATTGTATTGTAGATGCGAGGAGTAATTGATTTGAAGTACTTATGTAATTTAATAAATTTTATAAGGATTTAATTGCAATAAAGAAAAAACTTTTGCTGCAAAAAATTAATTCATACGCGCCAGGTAGGGGTCGAACCTACGACTTTCTGCTTAGGAAACAGACGCTCTATCCACTGAGCTACAGGCGCTTCTGCTTGAATGTTTGCTTTCAGATAGATATTTAATTCCTATTAACTTTGTTTTTTGTGAGCTGCAGATATCAAGGTATAAAACTCGATTTATGGGTGGTATCCCTTTACACTCCACGATTTGTACACAATAAGATTGTCATACATAATAATTTTAACTTTTATACTCTTAGAATTTCTTTATCTTTTATTCTCATCCACATATTCAAGGGTATGATGGTCTAACCAAAAAGTATTTGTTGTATATGACCAAAATCTGTTATGTTCATATCATCTCCCACCGTATTGTGTCATATTAGTCTTTTTCTCTATTATATACCACATAATCATCTCCATTTTTTCCAGCATGAGTTGCTTCACGGCAACGCCATTACATCGGAGGTGGCCTAGCTTCACGACCCGATGATGCTGATCACGCCACAAACAGCCATGCTCTCCACCTCCTTAGCGTGATTAAAATTCTTTTCAATAATAAAATAATTATTAAATTATCAAGAAACTAATAACAAATGCACAATAGTAAAATTACTTGATGTGCGAAGGGCAAAGCAATCTGGGCAACAACAGAATGTCACAATTACTATTATTAACAGTATTTACAAATAACAATATCGATCCTTCCCAACATTGCCTTCTTATATCCATTACGCAACCTGCAATCTCATCTTGGTCACACCATTTAATAACACTCGGTAATTACATCTTCATTTCTTCTCACACCATATTAATTAACAGAACAAAAAAATGTTGAATGACTGGCTACAACGAAAACAGTTCACAGTTCATTCATCTCGTTTTTCTTCTGATCTTCATTTTGTGTGTCGAGTCTTCGATTCATTTGGTTTCAGCTCAAATAATCTGGAGGTGGTATCTAAGTGGTATAACAGAAGGAGGGAAATCTGTTCTTGATTCAGTAAGTGAATAATACGCAAGTACATGTGCAGGATGCTCGACATCTTTACCTTCTCCAACACTAACCTTTCTTGAAGGAATTATTTCAATTTTCCAAAAAGGTCTAGCCATGGTCAAAAAGTCAAACCCACCTGCAGACCCTCTATACCCTTGTACCCAAAGGTACCTAAGTGACCTCAACTGCAAAACAGCATTAGCAAGTGCATGTTCACTAAAACAACAACCTCTTACTTCAAGTTTTTGTAAACTAGGGCACCCTCTAGAGAAACCTAAAAGACCCTCGTCAGATTCTCCAACATAACCTAACAACATCCATCTAATGTTTTGACTGTATTGACCAATATAAGTCAAACCCACATCAGTCAACCCTCCTGGTCTAAGATAAAGAGCAAATCTTCTGAGTTTGTGGCAACCACTTAGTAGGGATCGGACACCGTTATCAAGGGGTAGATCGGTAATTACCTCTTGACCGTCTAGTAAGACTATACGGAAGTCGTGGAGGTTTTTCAAGTGTAGGCCCATGCACTCTAAGGCTGCGTTTGTGATATCGGATACGTAAACAGCAATGTATTCAAGCTCTAGACAGCCTTGTGCTAAGGCTGTTAATCCTCTTTGAGAAACAATGCCTTCTTCGTATTCCATTTCTAGTTCATCTGCCCCTCGCTCGATCCTCAAGCGTTTCATTCTCTTGCAAGAGTTGGCAAGAACTTCCAATCCTCGGTCTCCGATCACATTTCGTGCCTGTCCATCAAGATAAACACAAGAGAATTTACTCGTTTTGTGGAATAAAATGAGCTACAACATTGGAGATCATCATATTTGTGGATGTAATTTCACTAATACAGAAACTAGAGGTGGCAAATAAGACTCGTTTACTTATAAATGGGTTGACACTTGACACGGTTATAGCTAAATGTAAACAAAACATATTTTTAATACATCACGCCTCCTAAAAATTGGATTATTACCTGAGGTAAAGGAAAATATATATAATACTATTTGACATATCAACTACTTATCCAAATTTTAAATTTTTGGATCAAAAGTATCTACGCCAACCATCACTTTGACATTTTATCCAACACATCCAGTTTGCCTACCTCTAAATAAAAACAAAAAAAAGTATAAGTACTTCCCTTTTAGAACATCCCATAAGAATTACAGTATATTCTTTTCAAGAAGTTTCTAGTTAAAAATGACAAATTTGCCCAATTTCATTGTTCACACAAACTCGGGTAATTCATTTTAGTCTACAAGATTGCTTTAATTTATGTCTATGCTTAAAATGTAATTTAAATTTATGACAACATATAACAAAAAAACAAAAAGAAAAAAAAAGATTCCATAAAGTTGCTATAAATTTGATGCAGCCATAAACTCATCTTGAGAAGTTACAGTCCATTTAACAGATCATTTCGCAACAAAACCAAAAACTTTAAAAGATTCTACCTCAAGAACTTCAAGATTGGGACACCTTTGGAGCAATAGACAGTGATCTTCGGTGTCAAGAAGAGCATAAAGGAGATCCAGTTTCTTGAGCCGTGATGCAACAGGAAACACAATTGGCATCCCATGCGTTCCCATGTAATTTAGACTTAATCCACACAATTTTGGGGGATACACAACATCACCATAGTGTTGGGCTTTATCTTGAAACCAACTTCCACCAAATTCTTGTAGCGAATTAGCAGCACGAAAGAAGGCAACTAAATCCAAACTGTCACATTCGCTTATTTTGACAGAAATTAAAGATTTGCATTTTGTGGCTATGAGTTCAAGATCTTTTGAACTCGCTAGCGAAATATCAGTCATGTAAAAGTTCAATGTTTCAAGCACAGTGTTGTTCAAAGCAAGCTCGTGTAGCCACTCTCCATCCTTTTCGGTTACTTGGCTCTCTTCAAGAAACAAGGTTTTTAAATTCCTGCAATGGCATAAAGATAGGGGTGATTTGTTGTACATAACAAGCATTAATTCATACACAACAACAAATTTGATTTTGACATCGCTCTTAAATACATGGATGAAAAAATTGATGATAATTATGTAAGGATGTATATGTCAAATCTGTTATGTATGGACAAACTTTGCTGTGTATAGATCACCTCCTACTTGATACAGAGAAGTACCACTAAATTTTTTACTCTTTCCAGTTTTATCTTTATGAACAAGAAAAGACAAAAAATATATATATTAAGGATTTGTGTTGCATAAAAAATAAAATAAAAACCACCTCTCCTTATTAATTGGTTCCTCATTTTTATTTTACTATTATTTCTATATATTATAAACAAAAGTTTGTTTTATATATTATGAATTAACAGTTAACCAATTTTTGCTATTTCTTGTAGGGTGAATTATGGTTTAACCATCAAAGTTTTTTTCTAAACGAAATTACCATAAAGTTTGAATTTGTTATGATTTAACCCTCAAACTTTTTTTCAAATGATTTAAACCTTGAAGTTTTGTTAAAAAAAAACTGATTAATCACTTAAGTTTTGTATGGTCTTCGATTTTACCCTCTCTACTTATTATGCATTTTACTTTTTATTGAAAAGTTAACAAAACTTAGAGGGTTAAATCATTTTTTAACAAAAAATTAAGGGTTAAATCGTTTGGGAAAAAACTTTAAGGTTTAAACCAAAAAGAAGGTGTAACTTTGAGGATTAAATAATTATAAATTCAAACTTTATGGTAAAGCTGTTTGAAAAAAAACTTTGATGATTAAACCGAAACTGAAGTAAAACTTTGATGGTTAAACCATTATTGACCCTTTCTTGTAACATAACTTAACTTATTTAAGTATAAACTATTGTCAATAGCTTTCATTATGCATGGAAAAATCGTTTTCATTCATTAGATATTTAGATCTTTTTTTTTAACTGCAAATACAAACAGAAACCACAATAATGTAGAATTTTATTAAATATTGCAGTAAGCATTCTTGTTTTTGGAGTTTGGACCACTCTTTTAACCATAAACCAAGTAGTAGTATCACCACTGTGTATGCTCTAAATGAGAGTAGCAACTCAGTGCCAGCAACACAAATTTTGGCATTCATGCTACATTACAAGCATCATAATTGAGCATCAACTGTTCAAAATTTCAAGCATATTTATATTGGCATTAAATTCAGTAACAACCTCTAGATACAGAAATTTATTGACATCAAAACTATGGTGGATTTGGTAAAAAAAAAGTTTATATAAGTTATGAATAATTCACAGAGAAATGTTAACATCATAGCAAGCTTGCGTTATGCTGAAAGTAAATGAAGGGGTCATGATGTGTAAGAAACTTATAGGTTTTAAATTAAAAAAATTTCCACTAATTATCACAAGTTGATGTTAACAACTTAACATCATCCATGTCATAGCCCAAAATCACCCAAAAATCTTACATTTTCTAAATATAGGGTAGAAGATACATGTGGTTTTTAGGTCTTTTATACACATATATAGACTATACAGACGATTAAACAAAATTCGGAGGGGAAATATTTAAGACAGAAACATTAATCTTTATTTGAACCAAAGAATACATATCAGATCTACTAAGTGTTGAAATGACTAAAAGATCGCCCTGCTATTTGCAATTTGCCACCAATAATCAGAACAGAGATCTTAGTTTGACGTCATTTATGTTGCTCAGCGTTTACATAAATAATCATAAGATCATTGAAAGTATCAAATTACCTAAAACGATCCAATTCTTCATAAAAGATAACAAAATCAGATAAAAATTGTTGGAATATTAAAATTGTTAACCAAAATATAAAACAGACAGCAACGCGCTAACAATAAGATACCTGCAGGAACGGCAAATTTGCAGAAGTCCATCAGTTGAAAAACCTGAGCACTTATCGAGTTTAAGAACCTGAAGAACATGGCCGCGAGCTCGAGCGAGCACCTTCAGATCTTCATCCGTCACAATCATCCTTCTAAAGTGCAGCGCCTTTAAGCATCGAAAAGATCTCGCAAATTCCTCGATCCACGGAGTCACAAAGCCGCCCCAATCCTCAGGAATTAGGTTATACATGGCGGCGCGTGGCTTACCTTTTAGTTTCAACGATTCCAGATACTGGAACCGCCGGTGCAGCTGCTTCGGCGTCGATGAGTAACACAAGGCTATTGTTACGTGTTTCCGTGTCTGTGCATCTAATTCGTACCATCTCCGGCACACCAACGACACAGATTGCCGGTCACAGGGATCGTGTATGTAAGGAATCACACATTCGAAAACGACATCTGACATGCCGTGACTCCGGTGGAAGCTGTAGCTCCGATCTTCCATGATAAGATTCGAACAATAGAGTGATGAATCTACTAGAGAAACGCCATTTACCTCAAGAACTTGAAGTTTATGATTGAATTAAGTTAAAAAAACCCAGCACAGTTGGTAAATGACACTATCACATTCATTCAGAAAAAATAAAGAAAAGAAAAATACGTTTGATAGAGAGATGTGGGGGATGATTGAGGTCCACAAATGAGGAAACACAGAAAAGCGACTGTGGCAATGGAGCCATGGAGGATTGGAGGGTGTTAATAGGACAGAGAAGAAAAGTTGCCTTTTTTCTGTTTTTTTTTTTTTTTAATTATAAAAAATCATAATTGTCTTTTTGTCATTACGTTCGGTCAAAATTACACAAATCATCGTCCGTATAATGCTATTCGTATACTTCGTACATTTCATGTTACGTTAGAGTTACAAAGTATTTATTCAATATAGTTCGTAATTAATTTATAGTTTTAAAAAATTAATTTTAGCATTTAATCAATATCATTAATGGTACAGATTAAATTTTAAAAATTTGAATAGAGTGATATTTTTGTAATTTTTCGTGATTCACATGTGATTGTATACTAAATCATCTGTAATTAAATATTAAAATTTCAGGATTACGTTTTTTAAATGGACTTTATTGAACACAACTCTAGAGTTACATTATATTATATGTCTTTTTATGCTTCTTTCACCATCTTTCAATTAAAACAATAGTTATCCTTTAACTGTTCATGTTTATCTTATTTTTCATTTTTAATATATAACGTGTGAGAGACATTGAGAGAAAAAGTGTATGAGAGAGAGTGTGTGTATGTGTCATGTGTGTATGTTAGTATCAAACGGCCTAAGAATTGAGCTATGTTATGTCCAAATAGACCCAAGAACAAAACTTGTGACGATGCTCCCAACTTACATGGAAGACCTAATTTCGAGTCTTTTAAGCAAAGTTTTTGTTAACCTTTTTCCATCTGATCTATCACTAATTTGCATGTATCTCCGAATCAGGTTATGTATGTACTTTTGAAATTATAAGTGTTTAGTATTTAGATCATAGTCGATTAAACCAAATTGGTCTAAAATCGAATTCAATCAAACCTGAAATCTTAATTTTGGTTTAAACCAAAACTTATTAGCATAAATGGTCATTAGATTGGTTTTGGATTTAAAAGTTGGTAATTCGAATATATATATATATATATATATATATATATATATATTATATTGATTTCCCTTAATTAGTCTAAGCCTATGTTTGCTTTGCTCCATCATATTGGCACTCGACAAACAACATTCATCCTAGGTCCAATGCTTTTCATGCCAACGATTGGTCTTTGTGTTCTTCGATGATCAGGTTTCTATTTTTCCCATTCCTACGTATATTAGTTGGAGTTAACTGTTGTTAGTATTAAATAGAACGATATTGTCTTAACTCTTAGTAACTTATATTTTTCGTCGATTAGTGTATAGGATATCATTATTTCACGTAAGAGATCAATAAAAAATTCTTGTATGCTGGGAAGTATCAATGTTAAACATAAACTCAAACCGCTTTAACTGCACTCAATTGATCAATGGAGAGGAAGACAAGTTATATTTGGTTAAATATTTAGATTGAAACTGAAACATATATTATAGTTAAGGGATCATTTGTGTGATTTCTTAGTCTGACTTTTCTAGCTGACTTCTTCTAAAAAAGGATAAATAATATCTCCACACTTGTCACGTATGTATTTTAATAACATTTACATCACAACAGACCAATGCTTAATCATCATTTTAGATAAATAAATATTCTGATAATTAAACGTAATAGATTAATTTAAAGGTAACTATCGTCAAAAAGAAACCAAGGGCTCGTTCGTTTTTTAAAGAAAAAAATCTTAATACATCTTAATCTGAATCAATAAAAGGTATTAAAATGTAAGAGTTGTTTATTTTTCTTTATATTAAGATCTGAGATAAAATTACTTGTCTTAAAATGTACATCAAAGTCTTGTCTCCCTGTCTTGAATGGAGATTTGTTTTAAAAAATATGCAACCTCCCGTCTCTTTCTCTCTGTAATCGAGATCTAACTTGTGTTAGATGAACATCATGGTCCGATTTTGGACTTTGGAACTCATGTTGGATAACAGATGTTAGATGGTCTAATTTTAAAAAATTTAATTATTAATTACTATGTGTTTATATGCAGTTTCATTAGTTCAATTTTTGGTGCTAATCCATACCGATTAAGAACATTCATCTTCATCTTGAACATCATCTTCAAGAACAAGCACCAAATGGAATCATAAATTGAAACTTATGAACCTTAATTATAAGTTTTGAACATTTATCTTCATCTTCCCTACATCTAATCGACTATGAACTCTAAGTCGAAACTTACCAGACCTGGAACAAAACCTCAAACATTTAAACAAAATCCAAATTGTAATCGCCACCCCTTAAACAAAATTGAACTAAGAACAATACGGGGACTGAGGCGTTGACCCTGCCAACCCCTACAATTCTATCACTTCTGTCCCGATTCTTGACGAGCGGAACTTGTACTCCTATCACCGTTTGTGACAAGTAGGTCTAAGGAGAACACGAGGTGGTAGGTTGTAAGGCTAAGGAGGCTGGAGTGATTGATTTACTATGTTTTTTTTATAATTTGATTGGTGAGTTATGTGATAAGTGAAGCCTAGATTTAAAGGTTATTATAAGTGACTATACTATAAGTACTTCAGTAGAATAGTGAGTTGTATGATAGGAGTGAAGTGAGAAGCGATTAGCATCATCACTCCATCCACTCTGACCTTTGTGACCACTCAAAAACATACTGCCACACCATCTCCATCCCCACCACCGTGAGACAAAAGACCACAAAGAAAACCACTACACACTCATGAACAACGCTTACCATCCGCTCCCTTGAAAATGATAATCAATTCCAAATTGAAACCAAATCGTACTTCTGAAACTCAAATCAAGCACCCCACACATAAACACACCAAAAAAAATAGTTAAGGGTATCCGAGCGCCGAGCATTTGACTCAAATGTAGACGGCCTAACCTGTATACCTATGGCTGTTTCCGAAATACCCTTTAATCATCTTTGATTGAAACCACGTATAAATAGAACTTCTGGCATTCCCTATGAAGACGTGTTATACCCGATATGTCATTAGATAATGATTAATATACGCACACCAAATCCAAATCGACACTCGACACTTCACAAAACCAAATCCACAACATATATACATGCACACTTAGACCACCGAAACAAATTAAAGGCTTCTCATCGGTTTGGTTTTAGAAGAGAATAAATAAAGCCACTAGATCGATGCATAAGGGAAGTTAAGCAATAGATCCTGAAAACAAATCAAAGTAAAATAAAACTAATCAATTGAAAAGTATGTGTTTGTCTAAAGTCAAGATTGGGTGTCACCCAACCCAAGAGTACTTATATGGACGGTTTATTAGAATTAGAATAAAAAAAGATAACACCAAGTCAAAATATTATTATTAATTTTATATTACTATCTAATTCCGATGCCACAACTACCAAATCACTTGTTATGAATCGGATCTAAACAATCACGACTTACCTGAATTTAATTATATATAAACCTAATTAGAGAAAAATATATTGTTACCCTAATTTAAATTAAATTACAATATATATATATATATATTATATTACGTATTTATATTATTTATTTATAATTCTCTTTTTAATAAATAAAAAAACATAACATGTATGAGGAAAAAGTTGAGTCTGACGTTATTTTCAAGCCAACTTTCAATGAAAAGAAGCACCCTTAAATTATAAGGAAAAAAATCTGTCCTTTTAAAGAAAAAAAAATATTCAATGCTATTAAAGAAGTTCCAATCGGACTAGGTGCATTATTTCAGTCTTCTAGAAACATTACGTCCATTATTTTACTCTTCTAGAAACTAAATATTAAATAGCATTATCACTTCGGGTGTTACTATTTACACATCTCTCTGTTATTTTTGACACATTAAATTAATTACTTACAATTTTTAATACACGTTACATAGTAACTAGGAATGATAAAGGATCGGATATGGATCGGGTGACGCCATATCCACATCCATATCCATTTAATTTTTCATCATCCATATCCAAATCCATATTCATCGGATTAAACGGGTAAATAGATATTCATTGGATGTGAAAAGAACTTTTGTTCTAAAGAAAATACTATATTTTTATATATAATTTATGACCTTTATTGGTATTAATACATATTTTCTTTCAAAAAAAAGATAGGAATCATAGTTTCTTTCACTTTCACACTTAAATGTATATAATCGATACAACAATACAAAAATATTATAGAAGAGAGTGTGAATTTAACCTATATAATTATATACATCTTTATTAGTATATTTATATATAAGTTTTAAAATTAAAATACATATATGAAATTATACTTAATTATATAAAATTATAATTATATCAAACTTAATTTGGATTAATGGATTCATCCATGGATGAAAAATCGTTATCCATATCCGATCCAATAAACATCCATATCCGAAATTCACCCATTTAACTTCGTCCATATCCATCACAGATGGATCAGATCGGGTGGATAATCATTGGATCGGGTGACAATTGTCATCCCTAATAGTAACATACATCATATCGTAGATGGTCAAATTAAATACATAATAGGACTAAATGAGCATTATAGACACACACTCTATAACAAATCTTCTTTTACACATACATGATTTCTTTGATAAAAAAAAACACGATGTTGTTAACTATGTATTCATACTCAGCAATTCAGTATATTTTTAATGGATGTCGTTAACTACGTATTTCTATTTAACAAATACGTTTTTAACTGGTGTTGTTAAGTACAAGCAATTGAGCATGAATCGTTTCTTTTTTATAAAATATGACAGCAACTAACTTAGCGTTTAAGGATATGAAATCCATAGTAGAAATCAAAAGATTAAAATTTATGACATATCTTTTAACTCCGAATTACACATTTTTTCTTTATATTAATTGTGGAAATGGTTGATTAAGACACTATTAAAAAAATATGTCGTCACCATACTTAAGTCCAATTGGCTTGGCACCACACAAAATATATAGAAATAAAAACCTAACATAACCAATTATATATCGTGTATTATTCCCATGGAGAAAAGTCAAGTTCAGGAATATAAATATTTAGAAAAACAAAAAATAAAAAGATAAGGATAATAGCATATATGTGAAATCTTGATGGGAAAATAAGAGCAAAACTTTTAAAACGTTTTTAAAATCTTGATGGGAAAATAAGAGCAAAACTTTTAAAACGTTTTTAACGGGAAAATAAAAGCTGAAATAAAATGCCAATTCCAGCTGATCCATGATAAATGATTGATAAAAAGCTACAGCTGAAATTAAGATCAAAGGATCGGAGATTCACTTTCCATAACAAAAAACTAACTGAAAGGACAAATATTTATTTAAAAAATACATTATACTGTTTATGATTGTTTAACTGTTCGTAATCATTTATAATTTAACATGTATTTTCGAAAATTATTGTTTACTTTTGATTTTTTAAAATTTATTTTTGATTTTGATCTTAAATATTTTAGCTTATGTTATATAATACTTGATGAAAATTATAAAAATAAAAATGCATTTAAACAAAATTCACTTATATATTTTGCATCTAGTATTGTATAAATTATAACACAAATAAACAATTTTTAAGGTTAAAGTTAGAAAAAAATTAAAAGTGAAGAATATTTTTTAAATAAGGGAGTATAATAATAATATAGTGTGACAATTTTATCAATATATATGTTCGGAAACTCTTACACGGACAAACATCGTCGTTTGTTATCAAATAGAACACACAAACAGTGAATATCACTGGTACCAAGTGAATGTTTGTTTTTTTAGCAACGACTACGAGGCTTCAAGACGGAGCTCAAGATAAGTGACAACGGTGACAGCTTACGATATTTTACAAGACTTGCTCTATTGGTTTGCATTTTGTTGCTTTGGTTTTATTGTTCATTTGCAACTAAATGCTTTTACGCTTTTAGGCCATGTTTGGTAGGGGGAAAGGGAAATAGATGGTTTCTCTTGTTTGGGAGCTTATTGGGGCGGAGATTTGGTTTCTCACTTCATTTCCTTTTCCCGGTTTCCTTTGTTACCTCATTTCTCTCTATTTTGTGAAGAAATCGTGAGAAATGGCAGGGCTTTGTGTGTGGCGATGTGTGTGTCGTCTGTTGCGGCAGCGATGTGTTACCGGCGATCTTCTTGCGATGGCAGCGATGTGTTACCGGCGATCTTCTTGCGATGGCAGCGATGTGTTACCGGCGAGGCGGCCAACGCCGCAGCCGTAGCCGTCGTCGTCGTCTGTTGCGATGGAACCCTAGATCGTCGACGTCGGCGAGGTGGCTAACGCCGCAGCCGACGTCTGTTGCGATTGAAGCCTCGATCGTTTGTGGTTGCGACGTGTTTTCCGGCGATGTCGTCTTCGTCGATGTCATTGCAATGTCTGTTGCGATGTCGTCTTCGTCGCCGTCGTTTGTTGCGATGTCATCGATGGAACCCTAATCGTCGTCGCCCGTCGTCTGTTGCAATGTCGTCAATGGAACCTTAATCGTCGTCGCCGTCGTCTGTTGCGATGTCGTCGATGGAACCCTAGTTTTATGGCGATGATGAGTGTCCGGTGTCGGCATGGCCGCGTCACCGCCGCCGCCGACGAGCTTCCGGCGACCTGAGCCTGATTTCTCGTTTCATTTCTTGATGGTACCAAACAAGAACAATTTTTACTCATTTACATTTCTAATTCTCCCATTTTCATTTCCCTGTACCAAACACTCCCTTAGGTTAATCTCCAAGTGATGAACAAAGACTAAAAAAAGGTAAAAACTTGCTGATACATTTCTCAGTCTAAGTACAACACACATATCATATGCACCAAAAAACTACAGCCAGAATCACAAGCATAAACTTACTCTTTACTTTCTTCACTCGAACCATCATCGTCATTCAAACATGTACCACCGGTGTTAATTAAATTAACCAGATCACCTGGGTCCATACACCTTATAACACCAGGCGAAACCAAACCCATGGCGGTAATGCTGGCGGCAACGGTGTTCACGTTACCATCACTGTTTGCCAGGACCGAAGGAAACTGACTAGACCTGCTTATGAGGATCTGTAGTGTATCCCTAGCACTCTTCTCTGACTCGATTTCTTGGACCATCGGGCTTACGGTTATAGTTGGCCCACCACTTACTAGGTAGGCTTGGCCTGAGGAACAGATGTTAATTACTGGAACGTGAACTATCGGCTCACACATGAGTGGGGTAAACATCGAGATCTGTTGTGAAGAAGCCGACATAGACAAGGGTAGAAATGGGATTTCAGAGAGGTTAGGAGACGAGGCCGCAAGCAGTGATGAAAGAGGCGGTAACGTGAATGATTCAGGCTTGGATGCAGGGATTGTAATAAGCGGTGCTACCGTGAATTGTAGAGATGAAACAACAGGTGGACACCAACAGTAAAATGGAGATATTTGAGGTGCTGAGGTCAATGATGGCAAGGATACCAACGGGAACAAGCAAGTTCCTGAAGAAGATTCTGGAAGCTTCTGTTTTTCATAGTGATTCGAAGTAGGTGGAGAAGGATTAGGGACATGATGCTTTTCAGAGGTTTCAAAACGAGCCCCTTCCGCCCTCTGCCTCAATCTAAAAGAACTAGGCCTAGGACTTAGGATACCTTGAGTGCTACAGCTTCGGGTTAGTGAAGGCTTTGATGCCACCACTGATGAAGATTGTGAGGTTTGACCAACATCCGTACCTAAAAATGACCCGGAAACATAAGTTCGAAGATGACGCATGAAATGTTCAAGACGTGAATCACTAATTCCAGTTAGTTCGGCAAGGGATGGCTTCCTCTGGAGGAAACTCTTCATCTAAAACCATATATTAATGACATCATCAGTTAGTTTTCCATGTATAAACACGCCCCTTGTTCACGAGTAAAGTATTATCTACCTTCTCAAGCAATTCATTACCAAGAAGCCGGGATTTCTCAGAGCACCAAAAGTAAAAAGGATCCATATTAGAGATTCTAACAGCAAATGATCGACCGGTGCTATCTGCTGGTATTCCCTCAATCATAACACGGGAACAATTTGATATATTTCTCAAGACTGAAAGTCTCTCTGCATATCCATCATCCGCAAGAAATGATATGCGCAAATCAGAAGTTGGCAAGAGTGAGAGAGTTAAGTTTCCCCTGCAACGAATGCATATGATAAGCAAGTGCCTATGTGTGATATTGGAGAGAATGCACTTGACAAAAAGAATTGATATGATGGCAAACATCAAGTATGTCCAAAGAGTGAGTTAATTATAAGAGCTTTTGCAAATTCAAGAACATAAGAACCCACATTACAATGTTAACAGGGCATAACAGCAGGAAATACAATATGGGAGCGGGAATCTACCTTAACTTTACGTTAATTCAGAGATCATAATAGAATACACCCAGTTTACCTACAACAAAAAGATACATTCTATCTAAAGCATGTAGATGTGACCATGAAAAAGCTGCTTCAATATATAAGAGACTACAATTTTTATATGTTTAAAGCCAAAGAACATAAATCTCCCTATGGGTCTAAGAGAGAGTAATGATATGATCCACATTTTATAATAATTTTTTATTACAAAAGTTATTGAAATTTTAATTAGGGAGTATAATAATATGATCCAGGACCAATTTATCAACTCAAGCGAGAAAAGACCGAGGGGTCATTTTTTGGTTCGAAGAAGAGGTCAAGCATGGAATTGAGGCACATGGTAGGGATGTGCGGAAACCTGACACCAACAACAATGCGCAGTGTCATGCCTGTGTAGAACAACACTATGGTGATCAAGGCTGCAAGCTTAAGCTTAGTGGGTTACAAAATGAAATAAGCTGGGGAAAGGTGGCTCAGCTTGGGCCTGCAATGGGATCAAATGTTTTTTTCAATTTGGTCCTCAAGTGGGATTATAAGGTCTTGAATGGCACTAGAAAATGGGCATTATTTTGTGGCTGAATTGGACAGATTAGAAGTGGTGTCTATTATTGTATGCAAATATATGCTTAATACATGCATGGAAGAAGAGTTTCTTTTTGGGTCTCAATTTGCTCAAAGAAAAATTTGGGATCCCGGAATCACTTGAGGTAAGTTTATAAAGCCACACCTTGGGGGCAAGGTGTGCTTTGGAGGCGGAACTAATGATACAATCAAGTTTTTATAATTATATTAAGAGTTAATTACCCAAATGGTCTATGTGGTTGTCACGAAATTTCACATTCGGACCTTTAACATTGGAAATTATAAAGACAATCACCATGGTTGTCATTTTATTTCACTAATTTCCATAGGGACCATTTGTGTAATTAACTTTTATTTTAAGAGTAAATTTCACTGTCGGTCATTTATGTTTACACCCAATGCCAGTTTTAGTCCTTTAGTTTTTAAAAGCACATAAATGGCCATTCTTCTAAATAAGTTGAACACTTTTGGTCCTATAACCAAGTGTTAGTTTTCCCGTTAACTCTCCCACGTGTGACATGCTGATGACATTTTTGTCAATCTCACCCTCTCTACTTCGCGTTTCTTGTAAAATACATGCATCATATATTTAATGTTTCCATTTCTGCTACGTAAATCATCTTTACTTCCATGTGTTTCAATGAAGAAAACTAAGGGAGATGGACATGAAAACAATAAAGTTGTTCCTATTAGTATTATTACAGATTGTGATGTTTCGGATCATGTACTCAATCCTTTCTTTGAGACAATATCAATTTGCTTTCGGATTATACATGTGACGACCCAAAATTATAAATTGAAGAAATATGTAAAGGTTTTGAAAGAGAAAGGGAATAAAAGTTGGAGCTCTGGGCGCAAGAGGTTTATAAAAGTCTGTTCTTCTTCTTGCTCTTGATATTGGTCGAAATCATCTCCACTTCTCTTTAATATTGTTTCTCCTCGTTTCTTGTTGAGCTTTAACTTAAAAAATTGCCTGCTGAAAAGCAAAGGATTCGAGTCAAAAGGAGTGTTGGAATCCAAATCTGGCGACCGGAAAGACGAGATTTCAATCTCCAACAAAGAGGTAACACCAGAACTTTTATAATTCCCATGTAGCAACTTCTAATCAGCAACCTGGTCACTCACGAGTCAAAAAATTTCTTTGTCCTTGTTAAGAAAATCCAATCTGATGTATCTTCATCTTCAAGATCCTTCATGATCTCCAAGACATCAATGATTTCATGTTCTTGGACTAAAAACTGGTGTTTTCTTCAATCTCCGTTTCTCTTTCTTCAGAAACCAAATCGGCTTCACATTTATTGCTTGATTATGCAAACCACTACCCCTTGTCTCTTCCTTCTCTCCTCAAACATCTTCCTTCTCTCTTTTACTAAGATTTGGGTAACGCATTTGGGAGTATAGAGTAAAGAGGGTGGAATTGACAAGAATGTCCTCATGTGCAGGTTAAGTAATAAGGGATTAACAAAAAAACTAAGGTTGGTTAGTTAAAGGACCAATAATGTACATCTATCTACAGGACCAATAATGTACATCTATCTAGGAATAATGACCATCCATGCACTTTAAAAAACTGAAAGACTAAACGAAGTAAACATAAAGGACCAGCCACTCTAAAAATTGAATTATTGAATTTAAAATTAGATTAGATTTTTTTTAAATATTTATTAAAAATTGATTTCTAAAAGGTTTTAGGAGAGTTTCTTCCTCTTGAAATAGAGACGGGTGTCTCTAGAAAGCACGCCAACTAATGTTATTGTTTGGTATTCATCAATATCAACGCAAATATCAATTTGGTTGGTATCAAGTTATCAATTAATTCAGGACAGTTAAAGAGGGAGGAACGGTGGATAACATTACTTTCTAAAGCTAGAGAACACAAGTAAGAAATGGTATGTCCTAGTTCAAGTATGCAAATCTTAATCTATATCCCTAACATGCTTAGGGATCAAAGGAAATATCATATACTACATTCATATCAACAATCCTTCAATAACAAAACCCTAACTAGATGCGTATACATGTGGTTTCTCTTATTATATATGAACAAGGTGTAATATCGAGAGAGGTATTTAGCAAAGCCGATCCATACTGGTCAACTAGCAAGGGAACTAAAAGGAATGTGAGCACATAAACATATACAACTAGCTAGCTATTGCTCAAGAAAAATGTTTGCAACTCACATAGTAAATCAGGTACTAGGAAGTAAACTTCTAACATTTGTTTTTAAAGCAACAAGCACTTAATGGTCGTCTAGGAAGCAGGCAAGCTTTTGCTTCATGCAGATTCCCTGCACCAAGTGCTTTGAGGATGTGGTTCTTTTGGGATGCATCGGTACACATGGAGTTGACAATATCTTAAACTTTATTCTTGCAAATAAAAAAACAAGATAACGCGACAAGTTGCTCTTTCTAATAGTTTGGACTAATATGCACTCAAGAAGTAAAAGTGATAGCATAACTTAAACTTAGTTTTAGTGTGTACCTTCTTACATATTTAATGTATGAATCACGAAACAACATTTTTATTTCCATTTATTGTGTTTCAGACATATAGACACACACACACATTTAAAAGCCCGCATCCTTAACTTTTTGTAATCTTAGCATCTTGGGAACCATGTGTCGCACATCAATATGCCCATGCTAGATGGCCGTGTGTTTGGTGTTTAATAAGAACTTAAAAAACAGCATTAACTACATTCATCAAGGGACTAATTTATCTAGCATATTAAAAAGACAAGCTACTACCAAACCAATTATATCTTGATTTTGATTTCAAGACACTCAATTGATCTTCTTGTACCGGTTAACAACTTAACATCTTCATTGCTAGTACAAAGTACCAAGTAAAGAAGTTGAAAGCCAGAACCAGCTAGAAGATAGCAGTGATCACTAGGATTATATGCAGATTACAAACTTTTATTCATCTATTGACAACATCAACTGTATTCCCGTATGCACTCAATATAATAATCAAGGTGAGACACGAAACAACTACCTTGTATTGGTTGGGGTAAGAAGAGTCCCTTGTTTGTTGATTTTCCCAACCCGAACTGATACAAGAGGAATATACAAATATCTTGCAAGCAAACCGACTTCTGATGGCTCAAAATACTGCCAGAGAAAAACCAAGTTGAAGAACAAGCATCAGTAAATCACTAATTGAATTGCAAACCTACATACATTATCACGAGCATTTCTGTACGTAATTATCATTCGTAAGACTTCCATTATTCATGGGGTAAAGAGTATTGCGAATCAACCGACATAGTTCGTGTATCCTGAAATGATACCTCGCTTAAATGCAATAGCAATCGGTCTTCAGCAACGTTGGATACATTAAGCTTAAGCAAGGGCTTCAACCTCTCATGGACACGACATGCTCCCATGACTTGCATATCAAGAGCCTGTAGCCACTGCACAACCGTGCCTTGTTGAGTGTTTCGTTGCATCATCAGATCACTATCACCAACAAGCAAATCCGTTAAACGGTCAGCAATTCCCGTACCATTTTCATCACTCATTGTTAAGGAATTTCCCGAAACTGCTGCCGGCACCAAAGAATCCTCACCGGTACCACTGGATGCCGGTGACAAATCATCGTTTGATTGTTGTTGATCATCCACCCCTCGATGTTGTTTTCCAGAATTACTATTCATATTAATAATTGGTTATAACGCAGATGCTTTGGCAAATAGGATTCTGATTGATAACCTAGTAACCCTAGATTTAAGAACCTTCAATTCAAATTCAAATTGATGGATCGGTGGGTGGCTGGAGTGATCTGATCTGCACAACGTGAATTAGTTGAGACACAAAACAAGAACACAAAAATGAATACACGAGGGACGATCAATATTTATTTGAGGCAACAAACTAGAAAAATAAAATTCACGTGATTTTTGATGGTGGCTTCGAGTCCGGTTCCAAATGTTGGAAAATTGAGAAAGGGACGTGGTTTGGAAACGTATTATTGTTTTTGTAACTTTAGAGGCATCTTTCATGTTAGAATTTTGATTCATTTAGACCCCATTTGATTTACGAAATAAAATAAAAGAAATTGGAGTTCGGTCAAGAATTTGAAAGTGGAATGTATAAAAAAAATTTACATTGCTCGGTTGAGATGAGAATTGAAATCTATAAAAAATAACCAAAAATACAACAATAGAACTTGAAATCAAAAAACCAAATTGATCTTGAAGTGAAGTCAAAAACACAACAATAGAAATTCATCTATGAAATAAAAAAAAACAATAAAAACCCATTGATCACTAACCTAGAACAAGAAACCATTTGATGAACCGCAGAACAAAAAACCATCAATGAAAAACAAATGAACACTGTAAATTGATCGATCAGTAATCAAAGTAGTAGTTCAGTTAGTAAACATCTATTAAGGCAATTAGGGCTGCTAGAGGAAACAATAGAGATGGTTGGAGAGAAGGTTGGATATGAACCGTCAGTAATCGAACTTGTAAATTGATCTATCAGTAATCGAACCACGAAATCAAAGGAAGAGACGGACGGACATGAATTGCTGGAGGACGGCTATGGAGGTCACATGTGAACGAAATCGAAACAATGGAACGAATGGAGAACGGCGAGTTTTGAATTTTTGATGTGACGGGGTTAGTTGGAGGTGCGAGCAGGGGCGGACCCAAGTGTAGTTGAACGGGGTCACGGGACACCATCCAATTTTGTACGCGTAGTGTAAATTTTGATTTTTTCGAGACGGTGCTACCATCCATTTCAAATTTTAGGTCTGGTGTTACCATCAATTTCAAATCCTGGGTTCGCCCCTAGGTGCGAGGGGTTAGTCTGATGTGCAAATGGTATGTGGAGGAAGGAAGATGATGGAAGAAATCAGATGGATTATTTTTTGATAAAATATTACATGAGATGAAAGAATTATCAGTTCCAATTCCACAAATTCCAATTCCATAAAATTCTTAAATTCCTAAGAAATTTACAAATCCTATTCCCTCTAATTCCTACTAATTCTCGTTAACCAAACACTCTCTTGGGTTGTTGTTAGTCGGTTATCCTTTTAAACCATCAACTGTATTATTACTAAATAATTTATAATGTGTTCACATAATAGGAACATCGGATCCAACTAGGGGCGTTTGGGATTGCGGTTTGAAAATAGATTGTACGTTTTTAATAATTAGACACAGATAATCTGTTGTAACAAAATATGCTACGGAATAACATTATTTGGATTTGATTATGTTGTGTCATATCACCATAATTAAATAATCTTTTTTTAGTGTTTAACAATGTAGATTAATTGATTTTTAAGGGTATACCAATAATAATTATATAATTAGTTTGCAACTCAAAAGTAGATTCTCAAAACCGTGTTTCATAGCTTCCAAAACTCAGATACTTGATTTTTAAAAGTAAACCCTAAACACTTTAAATTAATTATTTACGATTTCAAATTACAATAATAGTAATTAGTTTTCAAACACAATCTCAAAGAACCATAATACAACAGTCTAGACTCAAAAACTCATTTGACTTGTGAATAACCTGAAAGTTAGTACGGTTGGGGTTTGAGCAAGTTTGAAAAAAAAACCCAATTAACATAACTCATTCAACACAACATCCAATCAGGTTAACCTACTTAATACCGTCACACACGACACTCCATCTAAATACCCATATAGTTATACGGGTTTCTACTTATAAAACTATATCCTACATAGTTTAAATTTATAAATAAAAAATTATTCATAACAAATATCAACCTAAGTAAAGATTATATAAAACTAAGATCATCCCGTTTTATATATATATATATATATATATATATATATATATATATATAAACGCTTTTGTATAATTACCTTAATCTTTGGACAGTTAAGATTGGTTTTCGCGGTTCTCGCAATCATGCAATTAATTAGAGCCTTGGTTACATCATAATACAACTATGAACTATGTATGTGTCATTTGTATGCTTCTTGTAAGTATTGCTCATAGCTATTGGAGTATTGAAGGCAAGGGGATCATTAAGAAGCTGCTTTATATTGGAGCAGAGCTTCTCATATATAGTCAAGGACAGAGCAATGCAACAAGTTGTTAGTGTTATTACTGTTTTCCATCCAAAATATGAATATTAAATTATAAGTCTGTAATTTATAAATCTTCTATAGTAATAATATAAATAAAAGACTAACTACATTAAATTTATTACTAATTATTTATTTAATAAAATAAAATTCATTGTTTAATTTTGACCATTCATTTAATCAAAATTGGAGATTTTTATCGGTCAAAATTGAATCAAAATTTTAAGAAGAGTTTCATATATGCACCTCTTAAAATATCATATTCGTCCATCATAATTTAAAAATATCATATTTAACCTTTATAATATTTCATAATATCACATTTAACCAAATTTTAATTTTATCATTTTATAATATTTTATAATTATTTTAAATTCTTTTTAATTAAAATTAATAAAGACTTGACTTTATTGTCATAATTGTAACAATAATGATCTGTAGTTTATACAAAATATACAACTATGACTCTTCTATCATGATATATATTTCGTTTCAGCCGTCACATT
The DNA here is from genome assembly GCA_038502395.1 of Dittrichia graveolens. NCBI lineage: Eukaryota > Viridiplantae > Streptophyta > Magnoliopsida > Asterales > Asteraceae > Dittrichia > Dittrichia graveolens. The sequence continues at coordinate 97,510,537 of JARJIL010000002.1, forward strand.
TGCCCTCAACCTCGTGCCAACGTTTCCATCATTGGTGCGGGTGTGGACGCCGTCTATTTCCATTTTTTTAATTCTCATTTATTTCGTGTTTTATAATTATTTAATATCTTTTTATTAATGTTTAATGTTTATAATTTTTTTAAAACTAACTCGTGTATCGCACGGGCATCTAATTTATCTAGTTTCTAATATATTATTAACCGTATTACGAAAATGATTTTACTAGACATTGTCCAGTTTCTATCACAGAATTCGAAGAAATAGAATGGAATTGCAATTAAATGCTGAGTTGAATTGCGTTTGATAAACTTATTTTTGAATGAAATCTCATTCTTTGGGATGTTACATTCCCTCAAGTAATGGAAAATACATTCTATAATTGAGCTGAATGAAATTTAAATCAATTTATTCCTTCAAATTCTGTGAAACAAAGTGAATCTAAAACTTCATTTCCCCCATCCATGCGCTCGGCTTTGGCACATTGCACTCGTGTTGGCCCTGTTGGGTTCCGTTATATAGGTAACCATTATCATTTAGGTCATGTGTATAACATGGCCTGAAGTCTTTGAGTTCACCTTTGGTTGGTTTTGGTTGAACGTGAACACCCATACGCCCCTCTTATCGGATTGATTTGGGTTCCAGCTTCTAGTTCACCAACCCGATTCTCACCACCTCTATCTCTCTCCTCCGTCTTCCCTCTTCTCTCTTATATATTTATTAATAAAATAAAATAAAAAGGTTAGGTAAGATTGAGTTGTGTTATACGGATGATCTTACATCCGCATAACAGAGAAGGTAATATGACGTTGATGTGAAGTTGGGTTGGTGAACCCAAAGGATGGGTTATACGGACGATCTTACATCTACATGCAACTCGTTGATCATAATGGGGTTGCGTATAAATCGAGTATGTTTATGTAACAACTCGAAGGTCTGTGAATATTTTTCAACCATTTAAAATTTGTTATTGATATTTTAATTTTTTAAAAACACATGTCAATTAACTAGAAGTGACTACTTGTGGCATAAGGTCAAAGTTATATGTGTATGTAGGAATTAGAATAAAAATTAAAATTAAAATGATTGCAAATCAAATGGTTGTTGGTCCAGGGCCGGCCCTGGACATGGGTTACCAGGGCAACACAAGACGTAATTTTGTAATTTTTATTTAGCAGGTGAAAAGAGAATGAAATTTAGATGTAATTTTATAATTTTTATTTAGCAGGTGAAAAGCGAATATTATATATTTTCCCTTTCTGGAATTTATGGAATGTTATTAAGTTTATGGAATACTCTGTTTCGTAAGTTTTGCTATGGAATTTATGGAAAGGGAATGTTCTGGAATTTATGAAAAATAAATGTTATTAAGTTTATTTTATAGAATCATTTTTTGGTAGATGAGGGTAGAATAGTAATTTTAAGTGACTTAAAATTTAAGAGTTTTAAAGAAAAAAACTTAAATGCTTTATATAATAGTATAGATTATAGATAATCTGTTTGTGTGATTCTATGTGTGGATAAAGGGATTTGATGAAGAAATTTAGAACAAGATTTATGTTTTAGGATTAAGTATAATAATCATATATATCACATATAAATCATATATTATTTCAAGGGCCCCTTTTAGATCTTTCTCCGGGGTCCTAAAAATGATTGGACCGGCCCTGGTTGGTTCTGGAGTAGAGCAAAGAGATAGAGCAAGCAGGTTGAACTAGCTTCAAGAGTGAAGCGGATTTAACTTAATTAGGATCGTTTAGCGAAAACAAGATCATTTGATCTCGAAAATCAAGCATTATGAATAACAAAGATTTGAACTTAGAAAACTCAAGTCTCCGTTTGCTCAAGCAACTATGGGCAAGATTTGCATACACATAATTTCTGTACATAGTAAAGATTTAAACCTAGAATTATAAAGAAAAGCCTATGCTTGCTAACACCACAACCTGCTATTAACAAAATCCCAAATTGGTTCAGCAAGAACATCTACAAATTGGTCGAACGAATTCCTCAAAGATCCGGAAGAGAAGCTTCGATTTGAAGGTTTCAAATGGGTATGAGACGATTTCATCTGATTGCTTTGAATTACGGTTCAGTTTAACCCTAAACTTGCGATAATTTAAGTTTGCTTCTTCATCTATTGCTACGATTTCATTTCGGCTTCATCAGATTGCTGATGGATGGTTGTGCATTTTAAGCTGATAGATGATTATGTACCTCATCAAATTTTGCTTCGATTGTAAGGTTACCTTTCGCTTTTGCTTCAAATGTTTTGCTTCTGTTTTAAGCTTCGATTTCAAATGGTTTTGCTGGTATTTTGGGTTTCAAATATTCTTCTTGTTTTCAAATGCTGCCTGAAGATGTAGATGTGACAACTAAACTATGCTTTAAAACCAAGCCGCAACATAGGGACTAGAAAACCTCGTTAACCAACATAGTCATATATTGAATATCACATATTAGCATTTTATGCCTAACACGTCTGTTCTAAGTAACCATTCATAAGGGAATCCATCTTAGGTGGTCCGTCTGGACCCCCACTAACCAGTCATGACCACTCTAAGATGGGTAAAAGTTGTATACCAGAAACAAAAGACATGGGATCATGATTTGATCCATAACCTCCACCTTAGAATAGACGTGTAGACCATACCACATGAAAGTAGTAATCATTTTTTTGGATACTTAAAAGATTGAATAGAGTGTTTCTGAAAGAGTTAGAAATCTAACGGGGGGCTTTTCCAACTGATTTAAATGGTGCCACCCTTTTAACATTATCAAATGTGGATTTTTAATTATTTTTGCAAGCAAGGTTAAATCCACTCCATATTTGTAGGTTCAAGAAAAGATCATCAATTGTTTTTGATAAAGATACCTCTACAATCTGTCAATGTTGCAATTTTTTTTATCGCCCTACCAAATCACAATCATTCCTTGTTTCACTTGCTCTTTTTGTTATCTTTAGCGTTAGCATAGTCGTTTATTAGCCCCTCAACATCTTTCCAAAACAGCCCTTCCACCAACACTCCGTCCTTTGTGAACCTGCAAAACACCCACATGCAGCTGTACTACTCAAAAACAAATCTTTTGTTCTCCCTTTTAGACAATTTCAAACATGAAAACTAGGGGTGTCAATTTTGACATGTTTACTTATCGTGTCAATCTGGGACATATTTTAGCTCACATAAGTCGAATGTTCAAACTAGCTAAAAGAGAAATGGGTCAAACCGGATGAAGTTCAACATAAGTCAATTTATAACAATAATAACCACAAATCATTTAATTTTAGATGATTATTATGGTGATAAAAAATTGTGTATGTAAATCACATTCAACACATTAACTACACATTATTTTTAAAGTACAAAAAGTGTTTGCGAGTCAAGACAACCTGACCATGCGTGTTTCAACTTGTTGGAAAAGATGACTTGTTTTTGAAGCCCTAAACACGTTGTGAACTTGTGATTCATTACCAAACCGACCGAACCCCCTATCTTATATCTCTACTGAAAATGAATGAACTATGGGTGCAAGGTGATTGATCGAGAGGGTATTTTAGTATGTGTTGATGTGCGTATGTGTAATTGTGTTTGTGTATATGTGTGAAGAGAGAGAGAGAAAGAGAGAGAGACCATTTTGTAACACTTTTGGTGAACTCAACAGTTGGTTTTGCAGAAATAGATTTTGGATCAGCGGTAGCTATCGTCAGAGTATACATGTCAGAGAATCTGGGCAACTTAGAAGACACCATCAAGCCAGTGCTGTTATAAGCAGAGACCTGTGAAGATAACAAATATGATTAATAAAGACAGATATGTCATTATATCAATGGAACAATTACTCAAATCAATTATATCCTTACATCCTGAACAAAATTTTTAATAAACCAGTTCGGATTAATTTTTAACTCTCAGCACATCGTGTGCATGGTAAATGAAGTCTTCAGGGGGCCAATTTGTAATCATGGTGATTTGCACACACAACCATGGCCATTGAATGCTAAGATGCAATAACTGGAAAGGAAGGAATTAACATGCACCAGCACCTAGATTGGCATGGAAGATAATGATGGGTTAGGGTGCTCAGGATAAGCAGCTCACTAATGCACCATGATGCAAAGTCCTAAGTAGCAGTGCAACATAAGAATATAAAGGCCAAAGGCTTTAATGAAAACTATGAGCCAAGTAGTAGGATACTTCTTAAGGATTAACTTAGGAAGTTAGGAATAGAATATTGAACATATTGCTGATAACTGAACTACTGAAGTACACAACTTGATATCCAAGGCAATGGTTCTCCAATCAATACCTTTCCATCCTACTATTCCCTAGAGAGTCAAAGGCAATTTATAACACAAATATCTAGAAGTTAACGATAAACTTGAAAATGTGATTTTATTGCTAAGTTTTTTCCCGGTAACTGCAGATGTTAGTTATCATATGCCTTGATTTGGGGCTTATGTTGTGATTATCTGTTTATTGAGCATATGTGATGGTGTTTTAACTTCGGGTGATGTATCTGTTTTAGTTTTTTCAAAAAATCATAGCAGGCCTTCAGCCTTGGTGTGCAACAAAATCATACTTTGGATCAGAGCAGCGGAGTGCAATGGGCATCCTATTCAAGGATAACAGCATACAATGTAAAGAGATCTATTACAGAATAATTCGCTTCATTTGAGATGACAAAAAACAAATAATCTAACTACTGAAATGAAAGACAGTGGTGGACAAGCGGTATTGTTTTTAAAAACTAGACGATCATGCAAATTTACTGTCTCAGCAAATTTAGCTCTCTGATTTCAGAGACAGCATCCAAATAAACACAAGTACGGTCTGTTCCCGAGTTAATTTAAGGAGGCGAAGGAAGGGATGAGAAGGGGAGGAAAGGAAACGGAAGGATAGATAAACTTCCCTTCCCAATCATCCCAAAAATGGAAGGAAAGTTTTATAACATAAAAATGGTAAAATAGCCCCTCCCAACCCTTCCCTTTCCTTCTAAAAAAACTCAAGAACACAATTTCCTCTTTTGCTCCTTAGCAATCCTTTCCTTCGCCTCCTTAAATTAACTCGAGAACAGACCGGTAGTAATCCCATCAATCACACTGATTCATAACTTAATTATTGTATAGTTCCTGTTGAAACTCAATCTTGACAACATAATACTTATCCAGCAAAATACAAATGTGCAACCAGATTGAGGCACCTAGTTGCTGTGATAATGCTCAAATACTGCACATTTCAGATACATATGTGTGTGAGTCAAAAAGATATAACCACCAAATATTCAGAGGCTGTATTCCCAATTCAACCAAAGCTGCAATTCACACTGAACCATTAACTCTATTCATCAAATATAACTACATCATTATATATTTCAAATTTAAACTTCCCCCCATGTGGCAACCTGTGCTAGAAACTAGACTCTAATATTAGCTCAAGAATAAGAACAATTCAACTAAAGCATATGGTTTGAATATTATTTCAGGTTCACACTCCTCCGTTAGAAAGTATAAGAAATTCCAATGTTTTGAACAAAGTGAAAACAATACACATCAACCATATAGTCACCTTGTCAATACCATGAATATAGCTATAAGGTACCATCTGTATGATGGTTATCAATGAGTTATCCAGAGAAAGTAAGAACAGAATAAGACTTACTGCAGGAGGGTAGGTAAACAAAAATGCATTCTTTTCCTTGGTGTAGATGATCAGCTGCAATATCCCATTGAATAACACATACTTGCCATAGTCAAAGATCAAACAAACTCAATTCTTCAGCCTAGTAGTACAGTAATGCTTTTAAATTGTAAATCATGTATCTCGTTTGTGACTTTGTGGTAAAAAGAAAATATTAATGCTATATCCTCCTAACAAGAAGATGACAATCGGCAAAATCTTGATATGAGGAGAGAGTATAATAGAAAACATTTCATGGTTAGGAAGATCAATAATGAATTACATGATTTAATCGGATGAAAAAAAGAAACAAAGATCCAGTCATCCATTTCGTGAACACAATGCACTAAAGTAGAAATTCAATTTCAGACTTAAAAAAGGATATAATACGATGCATCCAATGAGGAAAGTCTTGTTATCAGGAAACTTCTTGTTGTAGAACTGAGCAAATAGGGCAATGATAATAATGATCGCTCCGATCAACAATCTGACGTTACTCATTCTCACATCTTCAGGGTAACCGCGGCTAGTCACGATCTGGTTCAAAATAACAAAGAATTGAGATCATTGAAGCATAATCATATAACTGAATCTGAAATTTGAAATTTAAGTGAAACTGTGGAACACCTCAGTGACAGTTTCGTCGAGAAGGTGCTTGATGGAGTGATGATCTAAGAGATTGGTCTTTTTAGGGTTTTTGATAGGAGAATTGGCGGTACCGTTTGTCGTCGTCGTCGTCGTCGTCATCTCCGGTTTCTTTTCCAGTTTTTTCGATTGAGAATTTTTCTAGGGTTTGTCAGAAAATGATTAATTGGGGGTTTTATCGACTCTAACCGGGAAGGTGAAACTTAGAATTTAAATGGGCCTACGTTAGTGACGAACTGATCATCGTGAAGGCGTTTTTGTTTTGGACAACCGAACTTCGGCCCGAGTTTGTTATACGAAAGGTTATGCTTCTATTTATCCTCCTACTAGTATTTATAAGATTAAGAGTAAATTACACTGATAGTTCCTGTGGTTTGTCACTTATTACATCTACAGTCCTAAAACTTCATTTATTACGTTGGTAATCACTATGGTTTATGTAACACCGCTTTTGAAAAAGTTGCTTTAGTGATAACTCAGGTTTAGCAGCGGAAATTTTTCTTTTAATATTAACAAACAGTTAATTACATCATCTTTGTTTCCAAAACATTCATTGGTGTTACCTAACATACAGGAACCGACCATAGTTTCATACATACATTACAACATTTAAGTACAAGTGTTCCACCCAGAAGGGGCAATACATCAAAAGTCACCCGCCTCGCAGGCCATCTAGTCTTTACCTGAAAAGGGAAATCATAGCACCATTAGCTACACTAGCTAGTGAGTACATACTTAGCATAAGCATCAATATAGTGAGTCATGCAGCAGGCACATCATACACATCATATCACACATATCATATTGTATACATCTTATCGTACATAAGCACACATTGCTAGCTTAACACATAGCGGTGTGCTGACAAGATCAGTAAGAGTCGTGTCTTGCAGGGGTGTCCTGCGCAACAACTCAGACCGGGGAAATCAGTCACAACCAATCCGCTGGTGGGGGAGCATAAAGCAGTCCACCAAGCATCATATACAGAACACAAGGTTCCCAGGTAATCACGGCCAGATCCTGGCTGATTACGGTCTTACGTTAAGGCACGGCGGTTCTGCAGAACCTCGATCCGGGATGCACCCCGAATCACCGTAAATCCAGAAATGATCGAAGTCCTGTTAGGATCCAGCTAGTCGGCTGACCTTAACCATATGTCAGATAGTCTGCAGACAGTTCACACACACATATACGTACATTCGATCCCACAGGGATCCATCTTTATCATTCATTCATTTAGTCATATATCGTACATGGGATCCCTTAGGAATCCGTCATTCAATCATTCATTCATACTTTCACATGCAATCATCATACAGTCCATCATTCATGCACATTATCAATATTAACTAAGCGGTTCCAATCTGGACCCGCTGGCATGCACCTACTATACATCTTACAAGCAATCATAACATAGTTCAGAAACTTACACTCATCTTCTTAAGCGTACCTGCATAAACAGGTTAGTCATACATACATATATACACATTCACACGTTCACACATTCATCTTAGCTTGCAAGACTTACTCTACTGAGTCTCATGAAAGTAGGCACTCACCGGTTTCGCTTACAACGTTCGTTTACTTAAGACTGGTTCAGCTGACACGTTCACCTAAAACATGGCAATCGCGTTAAGCGTTTGCACACATAAGTTTCTATCATAAAACACATATAAGAACCAATCAAGGCTCTTAGACACCTTACAAGAATCTCACACTTCATAGCACAACATGTGTCTTAGGTTTGCTTAGCTTTTAAAATGAACATTCTCACTTTTTACCCGACGCGTCGCGTCCAAGGGCCGGACGCGTCGCGTCGCATAGCTTTCATGCGACCTTCGGATCAATCTTTGAAAGTCGGATCAAACATGCGAAAGTCGGATGACCCATGCGAAAGTCGGATGACTCATGCGACTCTCGGACCATGAAAGTCGGATTAAGCCAAAAGTCGGATGAAACAAGAGTCGGATGAAAGTGAAAGTCGCACAACATATGGGAACGCGTCGCATTCCCCTCTTCGTCGTGTCGCGTGCAACTCTGCACTTCATCATCATCTTGTTCATAGTTCATGCGACTTTTGTTCAATATATTCAAAAACCCAGATTTCAAATATGTTAGTTTTCCACTTTTAAACACTTCTAAACCTCATATACCATCTATATGAATCTCATGAACACTTTAACACCATTTAAAACATCAAAACATGAGAAACCCACTTATCAAGTGTAACGCCCCAATTTCAATTAAAGATATAAAATTAGAATATTTTTCATAAAAACACATATCTGGTTTAAAAGACGTAAGCGGAAACGTTTTCAGAATAAAACCGTGATAGCAGCAAAAGATACATTCTTAAGTACAAACATAGTGTACTGTCATAGTAAAATATTTACACAACCGGGCGTTAAGAGTTTATTGTTTAAAAACTGAAAAGCGGTCAAACAGGAGCTTTGCCTTTGCCTTTGCCTTTGCTGCATCCTACAAAAGATTTTAAAAACAGTATCTGATAAGCTACGAGAGCTTAGTGAGTAATCTAAACATAACATCATATGAGCTCACGTATACAATCACATGAAGACTATACACGCATGTCTGGCAATCAAAGCTAGCCTCTGGTTCTAGACCCAGGGCAGCATCGTAGGTCACAGTACTGTACCGCATATGAGCCATACTGCACATAGCAGTACACTTACATATTCACATGTATAACATAGCATGTTAACAATCTGATATGAAACTACACATGCTGTTGATATGAAGTGAAGTCTAGAAGACTCACCTTATAACTGAAATATGAAATGCTTCACAGATCACTGATACAGGTACTATGTAAATCACCTCCTATATAAGCAATGCATGAATCACATAAGGCATTCTGATCTGAAATAGGGCCTACACGGGTCGTGTATCCCTACACGGGCCGTGTCCCATCAATGCTACACGACCTAAGCTGGCAACATGGCCAGTGTGGTCTAGTCACTCTACACGGGCCGTGTACCTTTTACACTACACGACCATGTAACCTTACATGGCCCTATGACCGCCTTTACTACTACACGGCCGTGTACCGATACACGGGCCGTGTACCACTTATGCTACACGACCATGTATCCTGACATGGCCCTGTGACCGTCATAACTACTACACGGCCGTGTACCGCTACACGGGCCGTGTACATATCAGTTCAGCAGACTGTTCTTGCCAAGAACAGTCGGATTTCATCAAGAAATCCAATAACTTCAACATAAACTGACTAGAGGTGTTTTCCTACACCTCCTACAACTGATATACATAATCTAGACTAAACAAAACAACTCTAACATGATTTCATCATTGAAACCATGTGATTAAAGTTACAAAACATCAAGAACAAAGCTTGAAAGCTTACCTTGTGATGAGCTCTTGCTATGATCTTGCTAAAGGCACCTAGTTCTGCTGGTTTCTTCAAAGAAAAGTGAAGGTTGCCAAAGCTAGCTATGGATTCGTGGGTTTGCAGAGAGATATATGAGAACTTTGACTATTTTGTCAAAGTTGGTGTAGTATATATATATATAGTTTCATCAATTGGCAAAACAGCCCCCTGGACTTAACTAGGTTATAATTCGACGGTTTTAGCCCCTCTAGTTTTACATTTACGTCTAAACACATAAAGGCAACTTGTATAAATGTATAACCCTTCCTATTAAATAATGATTAAAGGAATATCGAACCTTGAGTGTTACATCAAGTAAGCTCTCATGTTCATCCATGGGGTTTTCAACTCCAACTTAACTTCCAGCCATGAAACTCACATGTTTCTAGCATAATACATATGTATTTCATTCTACAAACACCATACTAACCTTGTTTTAGGTTTAGAACCTCAAATCTTCAAACCTTAAACAATCTTCCTCAAAGAACTTACGAGCAGAGAGTTATGTGTATTTTGTGTTTGTTTTCTTTTGCTATATTTGACTTTAAGAGTCAAATAATCTCAACTTCATATATATACATATCAATCTTATCCAGAGGCAAACCGCCTCTGGATAAATATCTACATATATCTCTTTTCTTTCTTATTTTTCTTTCATTCTTTTCTTTCTTCTTTTTTTTTCTTCTTTATTCTTAATTAACTAGTGCACAAATATGTAGATATATACTTAACATATATATATATACACCACTAACATATGTATATATATATATATATAAACATTAACTCACTTAACTATTCGTCTATTATACTAATCACGTACACTCACGTACTAATTACAACTAGGCCCAAATCGAGGATGTTACAGTTTAGACTTTGTTTCACTAACGGTCCCTAATATGGTTAAAAAGACCAAATTGTCCTTGGTTTGCCACTTGAACTACTATAATACCCCTCATTATTCTTCTTTTTTTATTTCTTAATTTAAAATCATCATTTTAATATATAAATTAATTATTATATATATACACACACACTGAGATCACCACCGCCCTCAACCCCCTCTCTCTGTCGTTCTCTCTATTTCTCACGACTGAGATCACCACCGCCACCCACCACTGTAATATTCCGAAATTTCATTATGGCCTTAAATATTGATTATATAGATGTCTCCAAAGTTTTCAAGAATTTTGTATCGTATTCGTAAAATATGAATAGCATATCATAATTAATTTGGAAATTTATTGATTAAAGTGACTGTAGTTATTTTATGGTACTTGGTTAAGAAGTATAACTAGTAAGACACAAGGTACAAGTGACTAAAGCTTCCATTAATTAGGAATGTTAATATTATGAGTTAAGGGTTTAGGGGTAAAATTGAGGAAACTATGAGGGTTATAGGTGCCAAGTCTTGAAATTTGGGGGTTGTATATGGAAATTAAGTTTATAAAAGAAAAAAAAAGAAGAATCTAGACTCATTTGGAGTCATTCTTCTCCAGATAAATCGAGATGGAGGGAGAGAGAGATGAAGCATGGTTTGCAAGAAAAGGAAGGGAATTCAAGGGGAAAGATAGGTGACTATGTGATTAAGTCCAAAATTTGGGTGGTGGATCATCATCTTCCTCATTTTGGAGTTTGATCTTGAGCAAGGAAGTAAAATGGCCAAGTGGGTATGTAAACCAAGTAAGTTAAACTCCTTGTATGTGTTTGATTTTAGTTGTGTTTAATGATTTATAGATTGTGGTAGTGACCTTTGGTGGATTATGTTGAAAATATGGCAAATGGGTCAAAACCAATTGGAAATTTGTTAAAGTTGGGTTTTGATTATGGATTTTGTTTAAAAGTGATGATTTTGTTGTATAAAGTTGTTTTGGGTAAAGCTTTAAGGCTTTGTTAGAAGTTATGTGGATTAATGTTAAGAAAAAAATGGAAATTTAGAACTTGCAGCCAAGAAAAAGGAAGAAACCAGACCTATGCAGGCCGGTCGCGGCGCGACAGGCATGGTGTCGCGGCGCGACACAGCTGGGTCGAGGGAAATTGTTTTCCAGAGAATTTCTCACGGCGCGAGCTCCCTTCCTCGCGGCGTGAGGCACCCTGAAACTTGCAAAAACTCATGTTTTGACCCCATTTGGCTATGTACTTGTTTAGGGTTTGATTCTAAGGTTTTATAAGGGATAAATGGAGTCTTTTTAGACCCGAAATGGTGTCTAAGTCTATAATTGAGTTTAGAAACCTTGTTTTTGGTTAACTTATGTTAGTTAACCTTGTGTTTTGGTGATCATAGGTTTATGATCAAGTGTTTAAGCCTTGGTTTGGATGGGGTTGTGATCCTCATCACACCCTCAGGTGAGTACACCCTGCGGATACCCAAAATTATTAAAGTTTTCAAGTCATCACTTATGTGTTTTGATTGTTTGGCAATTGTTTGATGAATCTTGATGATCCAAAGGATGTGGAATATGAAATTGTTTTGTAACATGAATTAAATGATTTGAGATTGTTTATGAGCTTTGAACTTCTGAATATGAAAACTATGCATTTGTTTTATAAATGCGGGTTATATGATCTGCAAATGTTTATGAGGCTTTTGGAACTTCAAGAATATGGAAACCATGCATTGTTTTATAATATGGTTTTATGAACTACAAATGCTTTGTGAAGCTCTTAGATTCAAAGAAATTGGAAATTGTGGATTTAATGTAAAAGTGTTTTAATGATGATTTTCAAAGTAAGGCCATTGCTCCATTTTGGAGATGGTCTATGTTTATGTTATGCTTCAATTAATGGTTTTGAAACATTATACTCCATGTTGGAGTGGATTGATTTTGAAACAAAAGACATGGTTTTGACTTAATGAAACTCATGTTTTCAATAAAGATGTTTTTAGGCATTGAGATGCCAAATAAGGTTTTAATGGTTGAGCATTTATGCTCAAGTGACATGAACTGTGACACGTATGTGTTTTGTGATAAGCTCGAATGCTTGGGTTATTTGGCCTTTATGGCATGTGATATTTGGCTTTGTTGGCATATGATTTATGTGACCCTTCGGGGTAAGTGATTTTATGACCCTTCGGGGTAAGTGCTTATGTGACCCTTCGGGGTATGTGCTTATGTGACCCTTCGAGGTATATGTGCTTCGGTCCGGACCACTGTGTGATATGAACTCTGTACCATAGGGTTCTTAGTCATTGGGACGTACACAGAGGTTCCTGTGGCTTCGGCGATTGGGGAACTGCGAGGTACGGGTGGCTGAGGGATCGGTGCAGAGAGTGGAGGGGTATGTCAGTAGCCATCATGACCGTGTGGGTTCACTGGGCTGACGAGCCACCGAACCTGTGGCAACATGAGTGGATTTGGTGAACAGTGCATGCACTCCAAATAACCGTTGTATGGTGGACTGCTTCGTGCATCCCCCACCTTGACGGGGTGATGTGGTTATCCCCCATGTGGGTACGTGTTGACCGTGGCTAGCTACCACGTGGATACATTGTGGCCCAATGGACAGACCTGCATCCTTATGTGCTATTATGTGTGATTTTAAAAGGATATTGATTGCCAAACTTATGTTTTCAAAAGAGAAAAAGGATGACTTGGTTTTGGTAAAACAAATGTTTTTGGATGTACTCACTAGCTATGTTTATAGCTAACATCGTGTATAAAAATGTTTTGTATCCGCAGGTTGTACAGAGGCCTTGGTGAGGCGGGTAGATGCCTTGGGCATAGTTTTGTTTGCATTTCCGGTAATCTTGGATTTCCTACTCTATGATTATGGTCGTGAGATTGACTGTGGTAACACCCAAGGTTTTGGATTATAATTATTGAAAATGTTTATTGTTGAGATATTTACAGAAAATAAAAATGCTTCCGCGATTATGAGAAAAATGTTTTTCAAATTGAGGTTTGAAAAAGTTTAAATTTGGACTGAAAATCAGGGTGTTACAACCACCCTCACCGGAGAGCCACCACCGCCACCAACTACCCCTCATCGGAGAAAACCACCACCGCCCTCAACCCCCCCTCTCTCTCTCTCTCTTGTTCTCTCTTTCTCTCGGCCTCAACCACCACCACCGTCGCACCCCCATGCGATTTCAGATCCTCGCACCGGAGAAGACAACCGACCAAGATTTCAGATCCTCTACCCCATGCGATTACAGATCTGCCGCCGTATCATTGCTTTGTTCACCTTCCCCCTGCGATTTCAGGTCCATGTATGAACATCATCGCCACCACTACCGTATCTTCACCACCATCGCTACCACCTTACATCACCACTGTCGCATCATCACCACCACCACATTTGAAATTAGGTTTTTTTTTATGGAACTGCTCTCTCTCTATCTCTCTCTCTCACACACAGAGACACATACCCCTCCCCCTCCCTTCAAATTAGGGTTTGTTCATGCTAGATCAATGTAGCGTTTAAGATATTCTTCTTGATTTTTGTAGATTCTCATATTTAGTTGCTAATTTGGGTATTTCCCTCACTATGTTCTTGACCTTGTTTTGATTTGGGGTGGTAGAAGGTGGTGGTTATTGGCTTCCTTGATTAGGGATATCTGGGAGTAGACGGTGGTAAGACAATGGTGAGGGCTAGGTGGTGGTAGACGGTGGTCAAGGGTGGGTGGGTTGTACTAGGCGGTGGTTAGGGCTAGAAGGTGGTGGTGGTTCAAGGCTTCAAGCTTTTAGTGGTGGGGGTGATGAAAGTTAATTATTTGTTTATTTATATTGTATTTAATTTAATTTATAATTCGGTTTTAATAGAATAAAACTATTAAAAATAAACAAATTAATTATGAAAGGGCATTATTGTCTTTTTAAGTGTATATGGGGTAACCAGGGACTATCAGTGAAACAAAGTCCAAACCATAGTGATTACCAGCGTAATAAATGAAGTTTAAGAACCATAGGTGTAATAAGTGACAAACCACATGGACCATCCGTGTAATTTACTCTAAGATTAATAGAAGTATTAAAATCAATATAGAAAGTGAGAAAAGAGAGTTAGAGGCTGTTTGTTTACTGCTAGAACCATTCAGTGATGAAGAATGTGCTGAATAAAACAGAAATGCTGCTCGATCATTATACCTTAAATCACATTCTGAATCATTAAGCTCTAAGTATTTTACCCTAATACTCTTTATTCTACACGCTGTCTTGTTAAACAATCATATCGTATCTTATATCTTATCTTATAATATAATATATCACTATTAATGTTAAAATGATAATTTACATAATTTAGATTGTTCATTCGGAGCATTTGAATTATCGAACATCATGTCACATTCAAAGGCAAATTCATATCATTCTATTTTAACAAATAACCTATTAATGAACTTCACATTTTATGTTCTGATAAGTAAAATGGTATTTCATTTTTCTTGTTATTTTTAACACTTAACAGGAAGAATTTCTTTTGACGTAGAAAGAAAATATATTTGATTGTAATTTACTAATGCTATGATTTTATCCAAGTTTTTATTTAAACTGAGTTATTATTCACTAAGTGCTTTACTAAAATAAAAATAAAATTTGTATTGACTTTTGAGAAATAATTTTATTTATTTCAAAACTAACATGTTTATCTTCTCGTTCGTTTTTTTAAATCTTAACTCTATATATGTGCAAATTTCGCGTATATACCACACAAAAATGATCCGGTTTGTAGATAGATTTTCATTCTTGTATTAGGCTTACTTGTTTGTTTAGAACTATATAATTGGAACAACATTCTCGCATTTTCAAAGTAACAAACAAGGATTAAGCCATGTTTAACGTTAGTATCAACAACAAACAAGAATATTCACACAGGATGAAGCTAGTATGCGAGCAAGTTATTTGAATAAACTTTCTTTTAAAATTTTAGTTAAATACAAGCCATTTTTATGGCTCACTTTTTTCGCGCTCTCTCTCTCTCTATATATATATACAGATATAGATATAGATATAGATGTGTGTGTAACCATTTGGATAGATGACGAAGTTAATATCCACCACGTCTTTACCTATAGATTTATGCTTTGTTGTGTGAGTGTGCGAGGGGAACCATCATTTCTTTTTACTTTCTCGGATCACCTTCATCAGCAACCATAGATCCACAATTTCATCCATTCATCGACAACCATTGATATAAAGTTTCATCGGCGGCAACAAATATCGCTATCTCGCCTTTAACCGTCAATCGAAGTTATAGAAAAAGGTAATCACCATCACCTATCGCATTATCACTTTCATCGATATGTGTATGGTTTGATTTTCTTGTATTAATTTCGTGTATTTATTTCTATTATTATGCTACATATCCAAGTGTCGTCTAAGTGAGTTAGATCCAAAATATGGATTTGGTCCTTAATTAAAGAAGAACCAATAGTGCAAGAGTCAGTTGGGATGTACCAAACATGTAAAAGTTACAATAAAGAAACTAAATTCATAATTTAGATAAATAAAACTAAGGATCAAATTTGTAATCCATTGTTCAAGTTGAGATGAGACTAGGAGTGCAATTAATTTAGATCGAAAGGAACTAATCTATAAAGATGTGATTATTGACCAAATCTATAATTTTAAATGATAATTTACTAATTTTATTATTTTTGTGATGACATACGCAATTAACATTTCGCAAAGGTTTATTTCACAGAATAATAACCAAATTTGAAAACTGTTTTAAAATTCACTCATAGGTTATTTTACAATGTGAAATAAAAGGAGAGTTAAATTAGTAGAACAGTTTTAAAACTTGATTACTATTATATGATTTTAACCCCATTTCACAAACTTGTTTTAGAGCTCAAATCCCCGTCACAAGCTGTCGAGCTGTCAATATCAAGCTTGTGTAAGACATGTTATCCACAAGCTCGTTATATTAGTGACGATGTTACCTACTCGTTATGTATTTCATCATTTCATGTTATCGGTGCGGAGGAATCAGTTAAAGATTTAAATTCAAACTTGGACCAAGAAGTCAACCAATCGAACGGTTTTAACTAATTCAAACCTTTGACCGAGCATTACATAAACACCGGATAAAATGCCTTCATTTATCTTTAAATCATTTATCCTTCTCTAATTACACATCCATAAGCTAATTCCACGCAATCATCACCTCCTCCGCCCATCTCGGCCGGCCATCCACCGTGTCTTCCGTTATTTAACGGCACAGGGGATCGCTCTGACATAGATTTACATAGACAGAGTGCGCCGCAGGAGGTTGAAGCACGCGTTGGTAACGGATAAGTTTTGGATTTACGGTGAGTAATAGTAATTTATCGGGGTTCGGATCTGCTTCTGAGTCCTCTCCACCGTGGTGATGGTGGTGAGGACGGGCTTAGTAGGCCGTCGGACGGCCCATAGGCTCCCGGCCGTTAGCTCACTCAAGATCAGGTTATTAATGCTTTGTTGCTTTGCTCTTACGTTGATCGTACTCGCGAGCCGTACGCCATCACTCTTCGGGTGGGATCATCACAGTCTTCCGCCTCGTGATCGAACATCGAGGTTAATTGATTTTTTACTGTTCACTAGATAAGAAAGTATTATCATCTTGTGATCTGCATCGATCGCTTTACCGTTTGTCTGTTAAATGCTAAATTTGGAAAAAATTTAACCCCTAGGCACTCAGCTATATTTTTGTGGCTTTTTTTGGGGTGAAGTTGGATCATTAATTACTTGGATTCTTATCACTAACAACGCAACAAAAAGCTTCATGGCAAATTTGCTGGTGTAAAAACAAAGTGTGAATACGAATTCGTTCAGTTTCCTTTTAACTAGGGCTCACAAATCAAACATCTACAGTAATACGTCACCAAGTGCATAATTAAATCTGATGATATGTATTTTAAGTTGAAGAATAGCAAGGACACAGTAAAAAAAATATTAATTTGTCAAAAAGCATTAATGAAAACTTTGGATTTATTATTATACAGGGAGGTCTAGGAGTTGAATTTTTTCAAAGGGCATGCTCAATTAACTTAGAATTCATGTAGTTTTGAAATTTAGTTGTTTGTCAAATACTCAAGCGTGCGGTAGAAGTTACATATGTCATAATTTTATTCTTGCTTATGAGCTGAGATACAAGATATTAAATAGTGTGTGCTTCACTGCTTCCTATTTGATAGTAAGTGGCTATCTAGTTTTAGTTTGAGTAAAATGTCAAGATATCTAGATTAGGTATAACATATATGTTACAATTTCGGAAACCTCTAAGAAATATTTCTTTTCGTAGTTTTCATCGGTTGTTACTATATATTTAACAGGATATAATTTATCTATTTAAAAGACACAGGCTTGTGGTATAGCAGGCATGTATGATGTATCTGGAAGCTATTAGTAAGATCCTTCAGTTATAATACCCTAACACCTCTAGCTACTTCCTTTACTCAAATTTGACTAACTACCAAGGTTCCCTCCTCTGATTAATGATTTTGAATACTGTCCAGATCTCAAATTCAGACATTCATTGCTGAATATACAGATACGTTTATCTACTGATGCTGTCAGCAGTTCTTTGTTATAGCTTATTTAGAGAATGTAGATAAGGTCATTTACGGGGCTACACTACAGATTTTAGTGACAGTACTATTATTATTTGAACAGCAAGATAGAAGATGCCTTTTTTTCTGTGTGGCTAATTTCTTAACTTTCTTTTACTTTTACCTTATATTTTCCACTTCTCAAGATATGTTCCTGTTAGTGTTAACTCAGGTGATTTCCTATAAGATAGGATTAATTTTTTGTGACTTTCCTTGAGCATAACACTCATGTTTGTTTACAATCGGAAGCTAGTGCTTCTTTTCAAGTGCAGCACACTTCTTTTTTCGGTAACCCACCGACCGGTCCTATGGCCAATATGAGAGAGAGGTAAATCGCTTAGACCACAGACAATGGACATAGGCCCATGATTTGATCCTTGGACCTCTGCCTTACACTGTATTTAGCTTGCAGTAATGCGTATAAAAACCAAAGATTAGCATATGTATTATGTACTACACTTTCCAATGCCACTCATACCAGCTTTGCTTCTGGTACTGATACTGGCACTGGCACTGGCACTGGCACAAAGCCACAAGTGCTGTTAAAAATCAGGGATTATGTATGCATAGGTAACTCATGTACAGAAAATGCTACACTAAGGCCATAAATTTCAAAACAGCATTTTTCATGCCAATTCTCCCAAAATTTTGTTGTAAAAGGTAGAAATCACTCTAATGGACTTCTTCTCCTTTTTTTGAGCGAATCGCTCTACTGGACTTCATGGGTGCCCTGAGTTTAACGAAAATTGCATTTGGCTTAAACTGGCATAAATGAAACCAAACTGATAAGTGGGTGGTCTTTGATATCTCTGTAGTGTAAACATATTGAATACCTGGATGGCGTATGTATACGTTATCCCTCACAAATATCAATGCATTAGTCATATAATATGTCTAATTGTAGTACTGATTTTTTTTTTTGCATAGCATGTGTTCAACTTTTCATGTTTTTGGAGGAAGCTGATATGATCTTGTCCCACATTGGCATTTATTTACTTTGTCTGACCTATTGGTAGATTAATTATAGGTGATGCTAGGGCCATTTATTGGGGAGAGGAAATTGGTATTAGAAGTAGAGTTTAGGAGAGCTCCTACCTCTTGAAAGTAGGTTAAGGAGAGGCGGGTGCCTCTCGAAAGCACGCCGACTATTGTATTCATTCTGCTTTAATAATATATCAAATTGGATATCAGAAGCGATGATCTAATGCTATTAATTGGCACAAAACACTGTTATTTATTTGTTTAAAACCTCGTGATTTTTTATGAGAAATAGATCTGTGTTTATACTTTCTGATGGGCGGGAGGAATCTTTGAGAAAATGTTCGCTGTTTCTGGCTCCATTTTGGTGTTGACAGTAGAATTTTCGCTGATGATTTATAGGTAAATAAGTATACAACAGTGGGCCCAGGAGAGTTATCTTCTAACATGTAAATGTGTGATGAATATATCCACATAGGGATGCACAAATGACCCTGGGCCTGAGACCGGTCTTAGGACATCTCAAAGTTGCAATCAGTCCCCAAAAATTTGATCTCAAAGTCCGGTTAGGCCCTGTGCATGGTCTGTCTGTCCCGGCCTAGGACTTATTAGGCATGAATATCCGGTTGTCAGGCCCATGTAATATATATCTATGTAACCTTTAATTTTCATATATTATTTAATCTTTCTTTTGACTTAAATATTTTTAACATGTAATATAAATGTATCTTTATGGTTTATGAAGCTAATTTGAGGTATGACTAAAAAAGATATATAATTATTCTTCAATACACTAAGTTGTTAAAAGTTTAAAAATTGACTTTCTTATTGTATTTAGAACCTTCGTTATGAAACTACAACTTTTAATAATAACTAATTAAAATAAAAAATGGAATTTTCTATTTTTCTAGAAAATTAGGACGGGTCTTTTTAAGCCCGATTAGGACTGGTTAGCCGGTTAGGCCCATTCTTTAGACCTCATTACCAGGTTTTTAGTTGTGTGTTAGGATCAGTTTTGTAGGCCCGGGCCTAGCAGGCTTTGTGCATCTCTAATAATCCACGTAGTAGCTTCAATCTACATTTCTGAGATATACCTAGGACATAAATTGTGATAGTGAAGTTATTTTATTTGTTGTGTTTCTCCAAAGATTGCTATAGTTGGTGCTGCGTTGATGATCTACTGTGATGCTAATGCCCTTTATATATCGTTAGTGAAGAAGAAACTATTTGTAGATAGACCTACATGGCTACATATACTTTTTAATGTGGAGTATATATGCACTTGTAAACAAAATATTATATAGAGCTAATGACAAGTGATTTGAACTTTAAAAATCATTTAGCAAAACATTATGATCTCACTAGCATAAGAACTATCACTGATTTAATACTAGCAGTACATGTTTCCTGTGACTCTCATTGTATATTCGTATTACAATAAAAAATGCTTCGAATCTTTGTTCTTATGCAAAAAAAAAATTAATTATTCTTTACAGGAAAGGGTATACATTGTTAATTAACACATGGAAGAGATATGATCTTCTGAAGCAATCCATATCTCATTATACATCATGCCCTGGACTGGAATCCATTCACATAGTATGGAGTGAACCTGATCCGCCTTCAAATCCTCTTTTGAAATTTCTAAATCATGTTATCAGGTCAAATTCGGGAGCTGGTCAAAAAATCGAGTTGACTTTTGACATAAATGAGGAAGATAGTCTCAACAATAGATTTAAAGAAATAAAAAATCCCAGGACAGATGCTGTTTTTTCTATTGATGATGATATTATATTTCCTTGCTCATCAGTAGAATTTGCCTTCAGTGTATGGGAAAGTGCACCAGATACGATGGTGGGGTTTGTACCTCGTATACATTTGATCGATCAATCAGTATGTCTTTTATGTCATTTGTCTTTTTGTGTTTTCGTATAAGCTTTTTCCTTTTTTTGAAATAAATGTTTCCTGTTTGCAGAAAGAAAACAAAGATGCCTATGTGTATGGTGGATGGTGGCCTGTTTGGTGGACAGGTACATACAGTATGATTCTCTCAAAGGCATCCTTTTTCCATAGAAAATATCTGCGTTTGTACTCTAATGAAATGCCTGCTTCTCTCAAGGAATATGTGAAAAGGAACAGGTAAACTTTTAGATTATGTCTTGTGATTAAACAAACCTATGAATATTTCACAGATTTGTATGAATCCAAACAGGAATTGTGAAGATATTGCAATGTCGTTCCTGGTTGCTAATGCCACAGGTTCCCCTCCAATATGGGCAAAAGGTAAAAAAAGACTTGGTCATAGTCTAGTTAATCTTGTATTTATGTCTACTAATATTGTGGTTGCGATCATCATTACTTTAAAAGCGGTTGACTCTTTTAACTAGCGTATTTTCTTTTATATAGCAAACAAGCCACCAATCTTGAAAAAAATAATCAATAAACACCATAAGTTGTAAGAACAAGTGGATAGAACAGCTTACCAGGATAACATTCAAGCTGCGTGTTTTATGGTTTTATTATTAAGAAATTCATCAACCGTCACTTCATAGCCTACCATGGCTCCCCCAGGTCCACGGTTCTAGTTCCATGGGGGGTTTGAGGGTTTCAATTAAGAGTGGTAAGGAAACGTCAAAGGTAATTGTTAGACCACGTACATCTAAATAAATGCGTCACCCCCAGGGGGAGACCTAACAAGGGAAAATTCCTTTTGAAAAAATAAACTACCAAGAAATTCACCAAATGAATATCAGATCACAAGAAGTGTCGCATAGTTTACTACCCACTGCTCCATATCTGTAACGCCCCAAAAACCAAATTTAAAATATTAAGATCAAACACCTATAAGTGTTCGCATCTCAAAGTTTATCATAAAAGCGGAAGCAATACTTGTTTGAAAACCTGACGTATAAATAGATACTCACATAAATACTATCATAAGTTTGGTACCAAAAACTTGATATTTACAAACCAGGCGTTAATTTCAAAGAGTTTAACAATTGGAAGTCAAACCGGAGCTTTGCCCTTGCCTTTGATAAAACCTGTAAAACATTTTAAAAATAGTATCTGATAAGCTACGAGAGCTTAGTGAGTAATCTAAACATAACATCGTATGAGCACATGTATACATTCACATGAAGATAATACACGCATGTCTGGCAATCAAAGCTAGCCTCTGGTTCTAGACCCAGGGCAGCATCGTAGGTCATAGTACTGTACCGCATCTGAGCACTACTGCACATAGCAGTAAGCTTACATATTCACATGTATAACATAGCATGTTAGCAATCTGATATGAAACTACACATGCTGCTGATATGAAGTGAAGTCTAGAAGACTCACCTTATAACTGTAATATGCAATACTTCACAGATCACTGATGCAGGTATTATGTCAATCACCTCCTATATAACAATACATGAATAATACATAAGGCATTCTGATATGAAATAGAGCCTACACGGGCCGTGTCCCATTAATGCTACACGACCTAAGCTGGCAACATGGCCAGTGTGGTCTAGTCGCCCTACACGGGCCGTGTACCTCTACACGGACCGTGTACCACTCATGCTACACGACCATGTAACCCTACATGGCCCTATGACCGCCTTGCACACTACACGGCCGTGTACCGCTACACGGGCCGTGTACTTCTTATACTACACGACCATGTAACCTTACATGGCCCTGTGACCGCCTATACTACTACACGGCCATGTATCGCTACACGGGCCGTGTACATCACAGACCAGCAGACTGTTCTTAGCAAGAACTGCCGGATTTCACCATAAATCCGCTTATAACATCATAAAACCGACTAGAGGTGTTTTCCTCACCTCCTAACACTGATATACATGATCTAATCAATACAAAACATCCTTAACATGATTCCACCATGGAATCATGTGTTTAGATCCATAAAAACCATAAGAACAAAGGTTTGAAACCTTACCTCCACTTGAATACTTGCTATACACTTGATATAGATACTAGCTCTGCTGTGATCTTCAAATAAAATGAAAGTTGCTATGGCTTGCTCTTGAATTCGTGGGTGTGCAGAGAAGAAAACCATAAACTTTGACTTCTATAGTCAAAGTTGACAATATATATATATAAGTTTAGGGCAATTGCATAACTGGTCCCTGAACTTAAATAACATAAAATCTGACGGTTTTAGCCCCTCTAGTTTTAAAACCACATCTTATCACGTATATCCATTTATAACTCGGGTAACACCTTGTACTTTTTCTTGCATAAATTTAATAATAAAAATTCTGGGTGTTACAATATCTAATTAGTACCTTGCATAAATCATAGATACATTTGATTAGAGGTGGCAAAATTCGCAGGAAGAGGTGACTGGTGAAGTTGGGTTAACCGTCTTTTTGTCCAAAAATTTCAAGTCTTTTTCTAAGCACAATTAGTGTCAGATCTGATTGCGAAAGTTTTATTATTTCAATAATGATCTTATTTTTTGAATAAGAATGTTTTAGGAGTTTTCATGCATTAAAATTTTATGAAGATGGTCTTTCAAGCTAGATGGACCAATTTGTGCCATTTCTTGCTTAGCTATTTTCCTTTAAATTGTACCTGTTTGATCTGTTGGAGATAAAATGCAACCCAAATTGACCAATTAAATTTGTCAAAATTTCCACCTCTACATTTTGTCATTTAAATTACGTCTGAGTATAAGTTCACTTCCACCTACATTTCGTACGGATAATGATACTCAATTACTCATGTCCCCCAGAAAATGCTTCATTTGACCTGGCATTTCGTTTAGGTGAGTGACTAATGTCTTTAACAAATAATCAGATACCGCACCATTTTTAACTAATGTAATCCTTCCACCCATTGTAGGTTTTTAACCAGTCTAAACGTTTTATATGTTTTTGTTTTTGTAAGTATGTTGGTAGCATTGTGAGTTGGGTACCAATGACTAACTGTGAATATATGTTTTGGTGTAATGTAGGAAAAATATACGAGATTGGATCAACTGGAATTAGTAGTCTTGGAGGCCATAGCAATAAAAGGACTGAATGTATTAATAGGTTTGTATCAGAGTTTGGCAGGATGCCTTTGGTACCAACCAGCGTGAAGGCCGTAGACAGCCGTGGTGCCTGGTTCTGGTGATGCTCAACCTTTTTTCTGCAAATTTACCACTTGTTATGTTCCATAAGATAGAGTTGTTATTGAAGCCGAAGTTTGGCGTATTTGTTGTACCATATAATGTAACAGAGTAGTTTTAGATAGAATGATAGAAGCCGGGGACAATGTGTTAGTGTTATAGCAGTTCCCGTTTTGAGTTGTATCAAGATGGTTTCTACCAGCTGTTATCAAGTTAGTTATCTTATGAATTCGGTTAGGATATGTAGCTACCTACAGTTAGCCCGTTCAACGATGGTTGAGTTAATTATTTCTAAAAATTCGGTACAGTTTTTTAGATAAAAATAGAGTAACATATACTACGTAAACTGATAATTGGATGAGGCCAAATGGTAAGGACTTAAGTTACTTTATAAGAAATCTTTTACTTCAAATCTCTTTGGAACATTTTTTGGGTTAATTATTTGCGTATAGCTTAGGGTTTCTCTAATTATAAGAAATTAAAAATAAGAAAGACTTATGGCAAGTGAAGTTTTATTTACATTGCATACTAGAAAATCACACAATTCTATATATTATTATTATTGTTATTATTATTATTATTATTATTATTATTATTATTATTATTATTATTATTATTTATTCAGGTTACATTTATTTTTGGAAGAGCATCAAGCAGTCAATGTCAATTTGTTAAGCCAGTTCTCGATTAATCAACTACCTTGCGTCAAATGGGAGATCCATCAAAGCCGTTTACTTCTTGGAGAAGCCCTTTTCCAAACCATCATATTATAATGACCTCTAAGGCTCTAATTAGGCCATTCACCTCTCGGTGAGAATATAACGCATTTCAACTCATATCTACATCACCACCGTTGATGCCAAGGGGAATATTGTCTCATTCATCCACTTGGCATGCATCAAGCATCAAAGAAAATATCATAATGAGAATAATCCAGATTATTTTTATGTTCATCTATAGTGTTCAATCTCAAACAAAAATTAAACACTCAAAGACATATAAACACGTAGCTAGCATGAGCTCAGTGTTCAATCACCAAACAAATAACACCTCATTGGTATAAACAATATCAAACATAGATTAACTTTAGTGTTCTACTAGTCATAAGAACACTATAAGGGTATAAGCATATCAACGTGCATAACATTCATAACAACATGCTTTGACACATTAAATTTAACTAATACCAACATATAACATGCCAATTTCAATAAGATGATGACAAGTTTAACTATACCATGATTTTAAAAACAAGTTTCAATTGGGTATCTAAGTTTGCACTCACCTCTAAGTTAGATGGAGATCACAACTCAAGCATACCACCATTATAAGAAGCTAAGGCCAAACACTAAGTATCCAACATCACTCCAGCCCTAACAAGAGTAATTACAATCAGCTTAATGATCAAGACCATTCTAGAGGTTAGACAAGAGCTAGGAATTTAAAAACATAACACCAATAAACTCAAGACTATTCAAAACCTCAAATTATACATAATAAGGCGTGTTTGAGTCATCTTATGGAGTTTAACTGAAACTTTAAGTAGACTTTAAGAGCTTTTCAACAATATATTTTATAGCCAAATCCGAGTTATAGTTAGTTTTATACGATTTTTACAAAACACACAACTGCAACCAAGGGCAAACATTCATAAAAAACGCTTGATCCACAGACTACAGCTAACTAGTGTTGATCATGTAACTTTAAATCATAGTCTTTATATAAAAACTTAATGATATGATCTTAATATAGTCCCGCTACTTATCAAACTCAAAACCTAGTTTATAAAACATGATTTGGTCATTAGCACGTTACACGTACAATAGTAAATTTTGTCAATACTTCAACGTTGTGTTAAGGAAATTATCAAGAGACTTGTGTGTTCTTAAAAGGGAAAGGAAGAGGAAGGAAAAAAAGGAGGACTATTTAGTTAAAAGCTTATTGGATCAAGCCAAGACTATTTAACACGAGTACGTGACGCGAGAGTGAAATAGTGAAGAGACCGTCAACGGACCTTCGCTCCTTTTATTCGGGGTTCTGCAAATCTCCGGCTTGCAGTAAGTTATTCTTGTCGCGATATCGATGGCGTCTGCCGGAACTTCCACCTTCCGGGATCGGACATCCGAATTCCGATCTCTACTCGACACATTGAAGAAATTTGGGCGAATATCAGCTCCCAATCCAGGTGGATCACATCAGCAAAACGATCCATCTACATCTTCCAAACTATCAGCATCCCCTTCTTCATATCGATCCGATTTCAACAAAAAGGCTTCTCGTATTGGATTAGGCATCCATGAAACCTCCAAGAAAATATCCAGACTAGCTAATCGTAAGCATTTATCCCTTTACACATCTATTTATAAACGGAGGGTTTGAAATTAAATTTATCAAATTCCATAAATCAATGTAATTTCATGTTACTTGCGTTGTTTTGAACTATTATAAAACTCCATTTCTAGGTAGGTACAAATCTTGCTCGAATGTAATAGTTGATTGATTATACCTTCTTAGCCAACCAACTGGAAAAATTACGGTTACGGTGCTGTAGTCGTTGTCGACTATAACTTTATAAGCCATGCAGTGCTACTAGAGTGCAGTAATCACAATCTGACATGCAGCACCGATCTAGATGTGCTGCTTAAGGAGCATTTAGTATTTGGTTGATGTTTCGATTGGTTGTTAGAAGTTAGAACTTCCCGGAGGGATCTTTGAGTCAAAATTGGTAAAAAAAAATAAAAAATTACATAGATTCAGAGGCCATCAGCTTATGCTTGCTTATTCCCTGATGGTGGTGATACTAGATTATAGAATAGTATTATCTAAAAGGCTGTAAGTTGTGATTTCTTCCAGAGGCAATTAGATTATTCCTGGGCATACTCTGCAAAGGCTGGTAAAGATAGGTATCGATCCAAGTTCATCAAATTTTGCTTGTTTGTATCTTCGCGAAGGTACTACTGTATAAGCCACGGTGTTACTATCACAGTGCACTGTATCATTGGCCTTGGGATCCAGTTAAAAGGGTATTACTGTATAAGCCATGGCGTTACTGTTATAGTGCTCTATTGATCCAGTCTTGGGATCCAGTTCTTTTATTTTTTCCGGCTCTCTCCCTTGATACGAGCTTCATTGTTATTAAAACAGCTTCTAAGTTTGTTAATGGAGACCTCACCCATTTAGAGTATTGTTTGTCTTGCTATAGGTCCTAGGGATTTAATCTGTAGATATGAGAGGATTGGAAGATGTCTTTTATCTCCTAGGATAGGTAATACAACTGAAAGACCCGTTAAGAGTTGAAATGCTTCCAAATATATTTATTGAGTTTTGCTTCTTCTTTTTTATTAGGTTTATAGTAAGGAGTAAACGTTTAAAGGCATTGCAAACAGGCAAAATTTAATTTTTTAACATCTTTATTTGTGGACATGCAGTGGCCAAAAAGTCATCAATTTTTGATGATCCCTTGAAGGAGATTCAAGAATTGACAGCCTTGATAAAAAATGATATAACAGCCCTGAATGTAGCTGTTTCTGATCTGCAAACTCTTCAAAACATGGAAATTGCTGATGGTAATTATTCAGAAGATAGAGTTGTCCATTCTACTGCTGTTTGTGATGATCTGAAGAACAAGCTAATGGGAGCCACAAAAAAGTTTCAGGATGTATTAACAGCAAGGACTGAGGTTTGTATTCATGGTGTACTTGCTTGTTTATTCTCCCCCTTTGTGTTGAGATTGTAACAGTTGGGTCTTTATTTCTGTAATTTCATCTCTGTTCTTATGGCAGAACATAAAGGCTCACGAAAATAGGAGACAAATCTTTTCTACAAATATAACAAGAGAAAATCCATTTCAGCAGCAAACAAAGACCGTGATGGAGCCACCTCCTTGGCTGACTTCGTCTAAATCATCTGGAAATCTGCAACCATCTGAGTGAGTCTGTTTTCATTTTATTTAGATCTATATGGTTGTTAATGGCGTATTCAAATCCTTTCTTAAGGTGTCATAGAATCACATGGGTCCATGCATAAGTCAGTTAGGGTTGTATATTTATAAGTTCGTGTCTAAAATATTGTCCAAGCCAGTGCGTAAGCCTGACAAAACAAGTGTGTCGAACAAGTGCTGCTGGAAGTAGGAGAAATAGACAAAGGGATAGAAATTACCTCATGTTATTCATTAAAAAACATTCATCTAGCTTATAGTTGTCATTGATACTAGGTGTCTACCATTACAATCTTGTACCTTGTATGCCGTGTTTACAGAATTGTGGTTTTCTTTTTGTTTTCCTTAATCTGCTTTGTTTTCTCAGATCTGCAGGAAGTGGAGTACAAACTGGCAACCAACTAAGGTATTTTTTTTATTTCTTATATTTGACATTTTCTGGTCTATAGTTTAGTTTGTTCTTCATAATTATGACTTTGTGTCTTCTTCACTTGGTCTGACCTTTCTTTATGCATTTTAAATATCTGTTAAAGCCACATGAAATCCTTGTAATGTCAAAAGAACTTCTTGTACAAAATGTATAGTCCCCGGCTAAACTTATTATAAACTACAGTGTTTTGAAGTATAACTTACCCATCTGCAAAGTTATCAAAGGCTCAAGGCGCACCGAGGCCCAAAGTATCCTGGAGCCTTGAGGCGCGAGGCGCAAAAAAAGCGCGGGCTTCATGAAGGCGAGGTGCATGAAAACAAGAAGTATAGGATAGTACCTTGATCAAACTCAAATTACACAGAATAACTTAGAATATGAAGTAATATTCTATTTTATACTTAATATGTCATAGATACTCGGTATTAATCTTCAATAGAGTTCATTGGTCAAATCAACAACTTCTTTTATTAAAAGGAAAGGAAGTCTTATATCTAAAGCACCAATTATTGTCATACAACAATCCAAAAACTAATTAGGTTATTGAAACAAGCACCTTCCAACGGAAAAACTCCAAAAATTCAGAGTTGAAATCAAGACTAGAACATAGAAATGTCGATCAAAATCAGAATCGTAGATGAATAGAAGTGTGATGCTGTGGCAAAAAGAACTTCTAGGCAGAATGGAGTGTCAATCGAAGCTTCATGGAGTGTCAAACTGTCAATCGGAAGTCGTTGATGTCTTTTGGAGCCGAGGAAGCGCTGATCGGAAGGAAAAAAACAAGTCAACACGTGACATGTTCACGAAGCGCGCCTTGATTGCCCCTTGGAGCCTCAGCGCCTCGGTGCGCCTCGTCTATGTGCCTCGCTTCGATGACAAAAAAGCAAGGTTGTAAAACTCGCTAGGCGGTACTCGAGCGGCCGACTGGGGTGTAGGGAGTATTCGGCCTAGGCGGGGAGTACTCGGGGAGTATTCGGATTGAAACTTTGATATATAAATTTCAAAATTATAGGGTATGGCTCATTGATGGGACTATAAAATTACAAAATTAATACTCAAACAAGCTGTTAACTCATGACACGAGGAAACTGGTTATGTATTAATGGCTTTAATTAATGAAACCAAGGAGACTAAATATTTATAAAAAAATTTAGGACCTAATTATCCTAAGTTTGACCGAATTAGGGTCGAGTTTTGCATTACTCGGATTCAAATCAACTCGGCAAGGTCACCAACCTTATCACGAGTACTCGGGGAGTACTCGGCATTGGAAAAGGAGTTTTACAACACTGCAAAAAAGGCTAGCATGTTGAGCCTCTGCGCTTTTGCGCCTTAGGCGCGCTTTTCACAACTTTGCCACCATCTGTTCATTGTCATATGGTATTGATTTGGGTCAACACTTTCTTCCAAGTCGAACGTTACAATACTTGTGGAATGGATGTAGCAGTAAACAAACACATGTGGCCTTCTATAAGATGCAAAGTTTGTTGTAAAATACATAAATGCAGGAGTTTATAATAGTGTCGGGGACATGAACACACGAGTGTCCTTTTACAAGTTTACACTATTCTGCTGCTTGTAGATAACATTTATTGTTACCGTCAATGCAGACGACGGTTAGCTGCTGATAGTACTCCTAGTTCCCAAAATATGGGAGGGTCCATGTTGCAGCAGGTGGTTCCACAACAAGAAAATTATTCTCAAAACCGTGCAGTTGCTCTACAAAGTGTCGAGTCTACAATTACAGAATTGAGTGGGATCTTCACAAATTTGGCTACAATGGTTGCCCACCAGGGGGAGTTAGCCATCAGGTTAGTTGGTCCTGTACAATTCTGGCATTTTAGAAACTACTCCTTCCATCCCATGAAAATTTCAATATTTCTTTTTTCATGAAACTTTTGGTGTTAAATTTACTTATTTACCCATAATTATGGGTACAGAAATTTAATGGTATTGTTGCATCTACAAGGTCTGTTCACATTGTTCTTATGAAAAGGTATTTTATAGAGGTTGCAATATGGGTGGGTTGGGTGGAACAGGGTCACGTTGACATAACTTGAAATTAGTTATTTTGTAGTATGGATCAAAAAGGGTTTGGAACGAGTGACAACAACTTTTTTTCTCCCTTATTTTTATAAATAACTAATGCGTTAATTATGATTTCAAAAGAGTATTATCACAATTATAATCTAAGTCGCTGAATAAAACGATTTGTGAGGATCTATGCCTCAAATATGGACTTGGAGCGACTTTCAATCAGTGTGACCAATTTTACCTATTCTCTTTTTAATTAATTTTTTATTTAAACCTATCTGGCTGTTTGAGGAAAAAGCACGACCCAAATCTACCTATTCATGAGTAGATTGGTTGTAACTGGAACCTCTTAGCATTTTAGATAATTGACAAAGTGAAGTATATGCAAAGTCAAGATTGCAACTTTTATGGGACAAAAGGGAGAATAGCATCTTAAAGTTTGCCTTGTTCTTGTAATAATATACATTGCATCATGTTGGAAAATAAATTATGTCATTAGGATTGATGACAATATGGAAGAAACGTTGTCAAACGTTGAAGGTGCTCGTGGAGCTCTTTTGAAGCATTTGAACCGGATATCATCAAACAGATGGCTGTTAATCAAGATATTTGTTATTCTGATAATATTTCTCATCATATTCCTATTCTTTCTGGCTTAATATATTTTTTCGTTATACACTTGCTACAAATGGGGCTCTAAACAGTATGTATATTTTAGGCGAGGCCTTGATGCTAGCCAACCATATATAAAGATAGATATTTGTGGAATGAATTGTTTTCCCTCTTTTTCTTCCCCTTGTGGATCTTATTGCTATCAGTTATTATGAATTCCATCTTCTAGTGAACAGTTAACCATTTTATGTTGGGATCTGCATACCCCAGACAGTAACCTCTTTTACTAGTCATTACTTTGCTCATCTTTATAACCTCTAGCCTCTAGCTTTCCATGGTGAATTGTCTTCTTCATATGCTATTTTGTTTTCTGGTGAATCCTGTGTTATAGGTACTTTATTGATAAATCAATCTTTTGAGTGATAAGTCGCAAGTGTAAAGCGATAGTCTTGTATAAAGCATACTTTCAATGAAGCAAAGATTATGCAAGTATGTGAATATCAACTTAAGAGAAAAGGCCAATGACTTGTATTCTTCATGTGTTGTTTTTTGGTCTTGCATTTAGCTTTCAAGCAATCTATGTTTACTTTTGCTTAATTAGTTGATTAAATTAATTTGAGTATGTTAAGAAGACTATTATTAAAATAGCAAATATGAGTTTTGAAATGCTATAACAAAATATGAACTTTGAAATCTTATAGCTTTATACTGGGATGAAATCCAATAACAAAACATGTATGAGGTAAGATCCATAAATGCCTTGTTGAAATTAACTCTTCTTATTAAAGGCATATCAACTAAGAAAAGTGAAGACAATGTAACATACTACTTTTCATGCATGAATGGAGCCCAAAAAAAAAAAAGGTTTATATGGATTAGGTTGAATTGTACTTCTGTTGTGCAACCATACAGCGTTCAATTTGGTACATAATTTAATAGATATTTACCTAAAATTGATTAATTTTTATTATTCTGATACAAATAAAAAAGCTACAAAAAAATTTTAGAATGCAGGTTGAATAAGCCCAATGGGCTTAGGCCCACGGGATAAGCTTGGCCTTTTTAATGTTGTTAGAAAATAAAAACAAGAAGCATGGGTACGGTGCCATTACCGAAAAGCTCAGGAATTATGGCGCGTAAAAGAATAATAACCAAAAAGATTCCATTTTTCTTTTTCATGTCGATTTCTTTCCATTTTTTTGAAGATAAGATTTTGAAATATCTCAGGATTTCCTTTCCCTCTCCGCCTTTAACAATCCATACACCCAAAACCCTCCAGCTTCGACCTCAATCGATACTAAAACCCTAATCAATCCAACAATTTCAATGTCTCATGCTTTCAGATGAGCTTTGTATCGATTATGACAACGCCGGCGTGTTTTGCCCGGAGCTTTGTTCCTTTATCACAGTGTACGTCTTGTTCTGACCTCCGATTCCAGCCCTTCATATCTTCGTATATCAATCATGGCCGCAGACGAAATATTTATCTATCGAAATGCGTTTCCAGGTAATTTGTTGCTCAGTTGTTTGTTCTCAATTTGCTTAGAGATCTCCGGAGTGTGTGCCGGTGTGTTGTTTTAGTGAACTGATTTTGTGGATTTACAGTATGAATCTTTGTTTGGAGTATAATGATATGATCTACATTTAGGTTAGAGGTTAGTGGCAGTCGATTGGTAAAATGCAGAGCTAGTGAAACGGAGACTGGACCAGACGACGATATCGACAAAGTGATGCATCTGTTGCCTTTTCTTTAGCTTTACTTATATGTGGTTTGTTTGAATAAAATAAACCCATATTTTGGAAACCGTGGTAATAAGGCTTTGAAACGTAGGTTTACGGCTTATATTAATGGTTTATTATGTTTTTTTAACAGTGTCACCGTTGCTACTAGAAAATGTTTAGTTGTTGATGGAAAATGTTGCAAGATCCCAACTTGGTATGTCAAATACGTCACATAATCTGGTATCTGTAATTACTGATGTATTGCCAAAAAGAAAAAAAAAGATATCCTGTGAAAAGATGTAGAGCAAATAGAAAATCAAATATCTTTAAGGATTGATATTTGATAGTTAAAAAAAGATATGAATTGGAAAACTACTTTTACTTCATTTCTTGTGAATATATTTAATTGGAAATAAGTAGTTTTTGGGTAATCCAGCTTAGTGGGGTCCGCGACGACCAGTCCCATAGCCAACATCAAGACAACAAATTGCATAACCCACAATCAAAGGACATTGCCAGGTTTGATCCTTGGACCTCCACTATAGAAGAAGAGACACTCACAGGAATACAAGTTACATTAAATTTTTTAATAACTAGCCTAAAGGTTTTCACATTGGCATCACGTAGATATGGCATCGTATCATCTGTTCTTCATAACTGAATGCTTTATAATGGTGCATACAACTGTTTTAATAACATCTTGACATTATGAGTGGTTATATAATAAAATCAGAGGGTCCAATAATTAAATCTGTAAAACCACATTGACCAAAATATGGGTTTTTGCTGTGATGATTACATAAATTCAGTTTTGTTTGTTCTTATTATGTCAAGTTACAAGCTTGTATTTTCTAACATTTTGTCTAGGAAAGAGAAGTGCATGAGACAGTCGAAATTGCAGAATCGACGAGTCCGGGTAGTTCTGTGGATGATCAAGAAAAAGTAATCACTTCAATCACATCTTATACATGGTTTGTAATTAGATTCTTGATTCTATAGGTACCTGATAATTTTTCTTGTTAGGATAAGGGGAAACCTAGTCAGTTGGAGTTACTCAACAGATTCCTAGATAGTACCAAGGCTCAAGGACTAAATGAGGTATTTATTTATTTACATATTTGATATAATTGTTTAGTGATTATTTTTAAATTTCTGACCGAAAATTGTTGTTGTTAGGATAAAGGCCAATCTACTCAACTGGAGACGCTTAACAAGTTACTAAACAAAGATGTTGATGCTAATGCCAAAGAAATCACCATGGTATATTTCATATGCGGTTAGTTTTGCCAGAAGTTACATTGTCTATTAACTTATTTTTCAAAATAGGAGGCTGATAATGTAGAGATTACAAGTGGATCACCCCTGCCAGGTGTGAAGGTGAATTTTTTGTTGATTTCATTTCCATTTTTTTTTATATTTATGCACATCATGCTTTTATTTCTTATTAACTTTTAATCATTCTGAACAGCCACCACAACTTGAGGACATAATTATGATCCCAAAGGAAACAATTGATATATTGAGAGACCAAGTGTTTGGATTTGACACTTTTTTTATTACTAGCCAGGAACCATATGAGGTGATTATTCATTGCTATATTTGACATGACATCTATATGTCATTGAAAAATGAATCTTCATCTTTTTTGCATCTATGTTGCAACAGGCTGGGGTATTGTTTAAAGGGAACCTGCGAGGATCAGCTGCTGTGAGTTACAAAAAGATTGAAAAAAGGCTGCAGGTAGTTTACCTTTACCCATACATGATCCATATGTTCATTTGGAAAAAAGGTTAATTATGTATTGTCTACTCTTTGTGAAGGATACTTTTGGGGATCAATATAAGCTTTTTCTTCTGATAAACCCCGAAGATGATAAACCTGTGGCAGTTGTAGTTCCAAAAAAGACCTTACAACCAGAAACAACTGGTATAGTCTATGCCTTTTGTCATTTACAAGGGTAATACCCTTTGAGAGATATTTGCAGTTGATTCCTAAATTTCTTTTTTTTCCATCTAATTTCTTTTTCAGCTGTCCCTGAATGGTTTGCTGCTGCAGCTTTTGGATTAGTTACAATATTCACATTACTACTACGTAATGTGCCAGCACTACAGTCGAACTTATTGTATGTAAATCTATCCCATCATTTATAATGGTTCCTTTCATGTCTATGTCTATGCAATCAACACTACTATTATCTTGAATTAAAGATATTGTTTAACTTATTATTTATCTTCAAAAATTTCCTTTGCCCATCCGTAGTGGATGTCTGAGTTTATTGGATTTAAAGATTGAACAATAATCTTCATATTGTAATGTCCCAGATCCGTTGTCGACAATACCGAATTATTAAAGGATGGGCTTCCTGGAGCCCTTGTAACTGCGCTTGCTTTGGGTGTACACGAAATCAGCCACATTTTGGTTGCCAGAAGTGCAGGAGTTAAGCTTGGGATCCCATATTTTGTACCAAGTTGGCAGGTGAAGCTGAATACTTGGTAGATGATTTATATTTACGAATTTAGTCCATGTTGTATCTCTAATGGGTCAAAAGCCTCAAATAAAAGGATGTAGCTTAAAAGAAACGGTAAATGGGTCGAACAGATCAAAAGTCACCCATTTTTAATGATAAAACTCCTAAATAGTTGTTGCGGATTGGCCAGTTATTCCACTGACTGTATAGCAAAGGTGTGAAAAGTCACGTAGAGAAAAAGTTATAGAACAGACAGAAAGTAAGTTAGATTTTAAACTAATGATCTATTTTCGGGGCAGATAGGCTCATTTGGTGCAATAACACGGATTCTAAACATTGTACCAAATCGTGAGGATCTTCTTAAGATTGCAGCAGCAGGACCTCTGGCAGGGTTTTCATTAGGTCTTGTTCTTCTGCTTTTGGGCTTTTATTTACCGCCAGTTGACGGTATTGGCGTCATTGTTGACGCTTCTGTATTCCACGAATCATTTCTTGCTGGTGGGATCGGTAGGTTTTTATCTCATTTCTTCTGTCTACGCAAAATTATCTAATTTATTCTTGTGTTGCAATATTCTGACCTCAATTCATTTATTTTTAGTTACTTTTTAATGATTCCTGCATAATAAGTTATGGTTTCATTTTGTTAATTTGTGTAGCAAAGCTGCTTCTCGGTGATGTTCTTAAGGAAGGATCAACGATATCAGTGAACCCGTTGGTGTTATGGGCATGGGCAGGGCTTCTCATTAATGCAATTAACAGCATCCCTGCTGGAGAGCTAGATGGTGGACGAATCTCTTTTGCAATATGGGGACGAAAGGTTTATTTTTCTTTGTTGATTTGTCTTTTTGCTTCTTGATTTTTGTTTACACTTCATTGATAGGAGAGTCCGGCGGGTTGGGTAACAGGTTGAAACATGTCATTTTTAGTATGGGGTAAAATGATTTGGATTGGGTTGTTTTTTGCCTGCAAAAACTATTTTTTTGTTGTTCTATAATCTTTTTTGATAATTAGTGTGTCAATAATCTGCTAAACTTGTAAACTAAAACGATTTACAAGATTGTATGCGTAAAAAGTAAGACCTTGGGCAAGTTTTAGCCCATTTAAAACACTACCAAATCAACTTAATCTTAAGTAAATTGGTTGAAATTGTGTCTTGCTTGGAAGCAGAATGTTGCATAAAAACCTATGTACGAAAAATTCAAACCTTCGGTTGTATTATGTAGGCTGCATCTCGTCTATCAGCTGCTTCTATCGTGCTGCTGGGTCTGTCCTCGTTACTGGATGATGTAGCGTTTTATTGGGTAGTGCTGATATTCTTTCTACAACGAGGGCCGATTGCTCCATTGGCCGAAGAAATAAGTGAACCGGAAAACAAGTATGTTGCATTGGGAATTATAGTTTTAGTGATGAGTTTACTAGTTTGTTTGCCTTACCCCTTCCCTTTCTCTGCAGAAGCAATTACAAGTCTTTAGTGTTAGAAATACAAAGTGAATAATGAAAATATTTATACACATTTACATATTTGGTGGTTGTTTATGGAGGTGGATAAATATTTTCAGGTTGATTTTTTTTCATAATATTGTAAAATTTTTCATACTAAATAATCTAGTATGGCGCGTTAAAATTAAATGAATCAATTAATTCATGAAGCTCGAATTTAATAGTTGTATATTATAAGTTGGGTTCAATAAAATTCATTTAAAAAACATAGTCTTAAAATTTTAATATTCATTCAGAGATGATTTAGTATACAATCACATGTGATTTGTAAAAACATCACATGTGAATTACAAAAAATTACGAAAATGCCATTCCCGTTTAAATTTTTAAAATTTAATCTGGACCATTGTTGCTATTGATCTAAAGGCTAAACTTAGTCCCTTAGGACTATAAATTAATTATGGACTATATTAAACATTCTTCTATGTTATCTAGACTTGATTACACTTTTAATATCAGTATACATATATTTGATTAAATACAGATGGGATCCATAAATTGTCTTAACAGGTCTCCGGTTATTTGCTTATTCACTTACCATATTAAATATCTACGTGATACATGTATTTGCTTATTCACTTACCATATTAAAAATAAGATGAAAAAGAAATGCGAGTTTAAAAAATGGTGACATACGACGTCAACAACTACACCAACGGTGGAAGCATTAACGCGAAAGGAGGCAGACGCAATGACAGAAACGTAGTATCATAATACGAAGAAACATGATTGTACTTTTTATACACTTCATCAATCATTATTCAATAAAGTCAAATAATTTTTGAAAGAATTTAAAATGATTATAAAATATGTAGGATGAGAAAACTAAAAATTTGGTTAAATATGATATTTTGAAATATTATAAAGGGTAATATGATATTTGTACATTAGGGTGGACAAAAACAATATTTTAAGATTTAAGAATGTTATATATGAAATACTCTAATAAACTTTATTCAAATTAAAGTAAAATTTGAATCTAATTTTGACCAAGAAAAGTTGAAATTGGATTTTGACTTTTATTAAAATAAATGGTTTAAATTTAATATATCTAAATTAATGGCTAAAATTATCTAATAGATTTTATTCAAGTTATTCTTTTATTTATATTACATATAACTATCAGTTGAAAAGCATTCAAGAAGTCCCAAAACCGAAAAACAAAAGAACGGTACCAAAATTTAGGTTTACTAACCGACATTTTTATGTTTTTTTTGTTTGGTTAAAGTAACCGAAAAAAGGATTTTTTGGTTCGATTATGATTCGCTACTTTAGAGACGAATGATTAACCGAAAACAAAAACTACTAATTTCATTTTTATGTTTATAGATGCTCAATAACTTATATATATATATATATATATATATATATATATATATTAAAAAGTTCATTTGAAAACCGTTTTTATTGTGAGAACCAATCTTAGCCATCTAATTTTCCCTCATTCAATTGAATTGTCCACCCATAAATTTCTTACATGCACCCTGCCACACTCAATCCCCCTACGCTCTTCATTCATGAATTCCATTATCCAAAATGAACGGCTAAGGTTGGTTCTCGCAATAAAAACGGTTCTCAAATGAATCTTCCCCTATAAATATATACATATATATATATGGGATGGTTCATTTGAGAACCGTTTTTATTACGAGTACCGTGAGAACCAATCTTAACTCTTGATTAAAATAAATCTTTAATGATGCATTAATAAGGGGTATGCTTAATCTTTAATGAAAACTCATCCGGATGTAATTCACGGTTGGAAAATTATCTAAAAGATCAAAATACCCTTATTAATAAGCATTAATGATGGTTCTCAATTAATCTTTTCAATATATATATATATATATATATATATATATAGAAACAGGATCGCCTGCGAACGTTCGCAGGCTGCAAACACTTCTTTATCAATGAAATTGTATGAACCAAAGTCAATTTTGTATGCTGCTTGATACATTATTATTATTATTATTATTATTATTATTATTATTATTATTATTATTATTATTATTATTATTATTATAATAATAATTATTATTATTATAATAATTATTATTATTTTCGTATGTGTGTAAAGATGAGATGCATTGTTTTTAGACAAGATGCAGTGCTTTTATGCTAGATGCAGTGATTTTTAGAAAAGACACATTGGTTCTTAAATGGGAATCCACCGATTAATTCACGCATGATGGACTAGTTTTAAGAGAATTCCATGTTTTTAGATATTATGCAATGATTTAAAGTTGGATGCAATGATTTTATAGACTAGATGTAGTGGTTCCTAGAGTTCTCATTTTAAGGGGTGTTCTCATTGGATCCTCACCCTATATATATATATATATATATATATATATATATATGGGAGTTGTGTTCAATAAAGTTTATGAAAATGCCACTCCGTCCAAAATTTTAAAATGCAATCTAGACCATTGATGTCATTGATCCAAAAGCTAAAATTAGTCCCTTAGGACTATGAATTAAGTATGGACTATATTGAACATTGTTTATATAGATGGAGGTTCAATTGAGAATGAATATTTAAGTGAAATGGGAGACTTAATCCTAGCCTTTTATTTAATTTGATCGAATGATCTACATTTGTCCCTTCTTTTTATTCATTACCCAACCATTAATTACGACAACCATGAATTGTAACAGATGAACTACGACCGTTAGATCTAATAGATTAACATCTAATTAATGGCTAGATTTGTTCTCTCATTCTCACCTAAATATCCATTTTCACAATAATCATCCCCTATATAGAGTTAGGATCAAATGAGAACATCTTTTAAGGTGAGAATGGTGAGAATAGTTTATAGCCTTTGGATGATATTTATTTAATGGTTGATATTAAATTTGGTTTAATTAAGGTATGTTAAATTTTAATTATTTGGTTTAATTAAGGTATGTTGTGTTTAGTTTTTATTTATCTAATTAAATTATTGGCCTACAAGTGTTCTCAACTTAAAATGTGTTCTCACCGGATCCGTCCTCCCCTTATATACACATACACACAATATACATTATTTATCATCTCATAACAATTTATTACCTTATGAATGTTGGAGAAATGAGTTTGAAATAGTGTTAAGAATAACAATAAATTTTTGGATAATTTCGTTGATAGTGTTTAATACATTTTCTGTAATCTGTAATTCGACCATATGCCTGGGGTATCACTAATTCAGATATGGGATAATCCAAGAAACTTGATTTGAATCACAGGTTTAATTCAAATCCAAACACAGAATATATTTGCTTTGATTTTCGTTACTCAAAGACTATTTCGACAGAATTACGAAATCTTATACTCTTCCTTTTCATTTTTTCTTCTCTCGTTTTTCCTCTACATTTCGTGAATTGCACCAAAACCGAGACACCTATTTATAGGCGGTGAAATGGCGGTTTCTTGGTGGTTACCCGGCGGCGGCAGTTACCAACTTAGCTTATTCGAGGTGGCGGTTAGGAGACCCTGCCAGGGGCGCTGCCCCTTGGAACCCCACCAAGGGCTAGCCCCTAAACCCCCGTATTCCCGATACCAACTTAGCTTATTCGAGTGTGCACTCCACACCTCCGAACCCGAATTATAACTAAGTCTAGAATCGGCTAGTCTCATGTTAATCTCGATCATACTAAATGACTTGATGATACTAAAATCACCAACAATGAACACAGTTGAATGCTTCATACATTCATCTACAACCGATGGGGTGTGCGTGAGTGTCAACTGTAGAAGAAAACACACTTCCACTTGAATCAATAATACTTCCTACGTTCATCTATTGTATATGTATGTACATATAAGTTTATATCAATATTACTTTTTGAAAGTTAGTAATTTAAAAATATATTTTAGTAATTAGAGTATGATTATTTGATTAACTAAAATATCAAATTGAAAGAACATGTTAACCGATTTTTTGGTTTATATTTAGGTTAAAGAAATTTATGAACCGATAATGTGGTTAACGAGATACCCGTTTAATCATCAATGAATACCTCTAGATAGAATGATCAAGTGATAAACTAAGTATTTTTCTTGATTTACATGCAACATACAAATAGATGATTGGTTCTTGAAGTTAGTCTTCGTTTGTTGCAACTGGCGCGGGAAATAGGTTTCTTTAAAATGAAACTTATAAAGTCGGACTTGTATAACATGATCAATGATGATTTAAAACTATTGTGTTTTTATACGGTAAAGAAAGAAGCTCTAGCTAATATTACAAATGAGACTGTTATAGATCAATTTTAAGGTTTAAATTAAAAGAAGTAAATAACGTACATAATTTTGTAAAGAAAACTTTTATTATTCAAAATAAAATCATACCGCTAATTATTTTCTATAATTAGTTTATTTGTAATTGTTTTGTAGCTAAATATTCTGGGTTTACCAGTGTTCATATCTCATAGCTATGATACCCACCCCTCACACCCATCATATATTACATCACATTTAACACACCCACATTGATTATAAGTTTAAAGGGTAGGATGAGATGCAATGATGCATCATTCTCAAAAATAATTTTCATGGTAGAATAGTCATATGTCTATAATCTATAGAGTTTAAAGAAAGTGATACTTATTTTTTTTTTATTTAGAGGCCATAGACTAACGATAATGACGACTTACGAGCCTATTGTTGCCTTCACTTATATGATTCAACCGGTCAAAAAACTAGATCCATTGATTCAATAAGTGATACAATATGTCGACCCATTTAATTGGATCACTACGTGGGTCGGTCCAAAATCTGTCTTGGTCAATCCATTTAATATTAAATTACAATTTTATTTTAACAACAACCAACCAACATCAATTTAGTACTCACCACCCACCAATGACCGTCACCGCCACCTACCAACTGCCGCCACCGCTTGTTACCTCCCTCACCACCCGTCGCCGACACCACCGTCACGGCCGCCGTCGTCACTACCTCCACCCATCGTTACCGCCCCTACCACCTGCCACCGCCACCACCACCATTACGGTCGCAGCCGATCGTTATTGCCTTCACCACCCGCTTACACCACCACCGTCACCACCACGTCAACACCACCACCACTGCCTGTTATCTCCTTCACCACCCGTTGCCGCCACCACCGTCACGACCGCCGTCGTCACCACCTTCACCCACCGTTACCGCCCCTACCACCCTATGCCCCCACCACCCGCCTCCACCACCACCGTCACTGCCGCCACCGGTGTCACCGTCACCACCGCCGTCTCCGCCACCAACACCACTGTCACCGCCGCCACCGTCGCCATAGGTAGACTATAATGCGGGGTAAGGTGGGTAGGGTAGGTAGGGGTGGCGTAGAGATGGGGTGGGGTGGGGTAGGGTGGGGGTGGGTGGGGGTAGGGTAGGGGGTAGGGTAAGGGGTAGGGTGGGGGTGAGGTGGGGTGGGGTGGGGTGGGGTGGGGGTGGGGGTGTGTTAGGGTTAGGGTAGGGGTAGAGGTGGTGTAGGGTGGGGTAGGGGTAGGGCGGGTAAGGTTGGGTTAAGGTGGGTAGGGGTAGGGGTGGTGTAGGTAGGGTGGGAGGGGTAGGGGTGGGGTGGGGGTTGTGTAGGGTGGGGTAGGTGGGGGTAGGTAGGGGTAAGGTAGGGTGGGGTGGGGTATGATAGAAGGCGGGCTATGGTAGAAGGCGGGGTTGGGGTTGGGGGTGGGGAGTGAGGTTGGAGGAAATATTTGATTTATTTATTATATAAATAAATAATAAATAAATTAATATTAAATGGGTTGATCCAGGTCAAGATTCAATAGTAATGAATCCGATTCAAATCTAATTAAATAGATCTTCATGTTATTGGATCTGATCCAAATCCAATTAAATGGGTCGACGGGTCAGGTCAGATCTTTAAAAAATCTGATCCAATCTGCTTCATTGACACCCCTAACTCAAGTGGCTTTGCCATTAATGTTTGTGATGCTGATATGACCGTCAATAATTATAACAATATGTTAGTTATCGGTTTATAATGTTGATGTGATAACTAGTTATGGTAGTAGTGACAGATATTACTACATGTGTTCTTAATGTTTAATTCAACGTCAAGCTAAAATAGGTGTACATGTGTGGTTTCAATCCCTTAAGGTAGTTATGACAATCATTAATACGTATGCTCTTCATGTTTATACTTTTCAGTTTCACACGTGATGTATTATAAATGTGATTTTACATTAATATTAATGTTATACATCATTTTTATGTAAACCACTTAAATATTTATTCAATTTTATATATTTTATTTTATTGTATGTATATAATTTTTAAAACTTACTTTTTAATGTATTAAACTTTTAATAGTTTGTTCTATATGTTGCAGTCAATTATCTGATTTTTTATTTATTTTTATACCAAAATATTATTATTATACCATTTATTATTGTTGTCGTTATGATTTTAATTTAATTTAGATCCATGAAGAATCCGATTAATCCCGACAAACGCTCGAAATCTTTCCCATCTCCGCCAATACTCCCAATACCACTGATTCCTCCAAAATCGACGAATTATGTTGGTAAGAGTGAAGTCGG
This sequence comes from Dittrichia graveolens, assembly GCA_038502395.1. Taxonomy (NCBI): domain Eukaryota; kingdom Viridiplantae; phylum Streptophyta; class Magnoliopsida; order Asterales; family Asteraceae; genus Dittrichia; species Dittrichia graveolens. Next base: position 97,554,150 of record JARJIL010000002.1, read on the forward strand.
TGTTGAATAAAACTATGATGATGATATTTATAGGAAAATGTAATTGTTATAGGAAAGTGACATATATAACAAGTTGTATACACACAATAGTGGCAATTTTAAAATTAATACGAGGTAAGTTTGAATTTTAGATACGTGCAATAACAAAATATGTAAAATTAAATTGCTTTTCAGTTTTGATACTTGAGTAGGGTGTCCAAGATTATTCATGGTCTTAAGCTCACTCGAATGTAGTTTGTTAATACGTACATCAAGTTATCATGGTTTAGGCTGGAGCTTGAAACAAGTAGATTCGAGCTCACTTGCTTGATCCTTGAATTTTTATAGTAGCTCAAGATACGATCAATGACATGATTTGATGAAAGCTACGTACATCCTTAAGTTAGTTATCGATCATTTTGCTAAGACAAATGCGTGCACCCTTAAATAATAGCTAGATAGATACTAGCTAGACACCCACGCAATGCTGCGACGACAAATAATTTCTATTTTACATCATGTTGCTTTTAAAAATGTAATAATATGTTATTCGCGCAATTCAATATCACGAAAAAGTATCGTACAATGTCAGTTTTTTATTTGTATCAACTATTTTATTAATTTTAAAAATAAATTCTAAAAGACATTAAAATAAGAAAAAGATTTATATTTATGAAATAAGAAGGGAGAAGTTAATAAGATTTTGAAAATTATGTTGATGTGGGTGGATAATTGTGTTTATGTGAAAGAGTGTTTTAGTGTTAGAGAGATGTTTTAAATAGATAAAAAGTTAAAGTAACTTAGAAGAGAGAATGAAATGGTTAAAAGAGATATTTTAAAAATTAAAGTAAATTAGAAGAGAGAATGAAATAGTTAAAAAAGTATATCTTAATACATTCAAGTTACTTAAAATTAAGAGTTTTTAATATTGTAAATATATTATAAAGGATTAATATATAATCAAATACGATCAAAACCACCATTCGTAAATGCATCCAAAGTTACAAGTGGAGTCGCAATTAGGCAATTAAGTCTACTTTAGCTTTTAGGTGCTTCCAAGTTATAATTTCTAAATATAGTCTTAGCACGCCGTCATGCTCTTTTTTTCCCTTATGACACGCCCATCATTTCAACCAAGTTAATATTGTTGTGGTTCAACCTAGCCAGGCCTGCCGTTATATCATAACCCTTTGTTATGTTATGTCGCTATCCGGCTGTGTGTTTTTGTATTTTCAGCGTGTGTCATCTGTTGAATAATGTCTTATATCAAACGAGCGTGATTTTAACATGCTTAATAAATTTTTAAGGCTATCCGAACTCAAAATTAATTGGCTATGAGTGAGGTCGTTCAAGACTCTTATTAGACACATTACGAAGTCAAAACTGACTCGATGTTATTTCTCACACTTATAACACCGTTATATAAGCGGCCAGTTTTGAGTTTTTAATAACCGAAATTTTCAGATTGGTTATATCATCGGTGTTCGTTAATCACTTTAATCGAACCAAACCGACATATATAATATAGCATAATATATTTCTATGCATAATATTTTATATGTACTTTTATTATTTAAAGTCCGTCATTCTTAACATTATTCTAGTTCTTTTTAGAAGCAATTCTTGATTTTCATATAATTTTCTTGTTGGTTTTAAAAAACAATTTACTTTTCACCTATTTAAAAATAGTTATATATGCAAAATACAATGTTATATATTACAAATAACAAAATAATATTCCTTGTTTTTTATTCAAAATAGCCTAATTAAATTTATTTGAACACACATACTGAGAAAAAAACACACAAAACAAATGTTTTTCTATTGTACCAAAATGAATATGGTTAACCGATTTAATTAAATTTAGTATCTGTATCATCTTCTATAACCGAAAAATCAAACCGCCAGTAACCTTCCTCGGTTGGTTATGAACATGTAATAGCCGAAGCTTAGGTCAATGGTTCGGTTCCGACAAATAATCCAACCGAACCAAACCATGTTCACCCCTAAATAATCTAACGGGCCATAACCTATCTATATAATTAGGTCGGATCATTTTATATTAAACCCTAAGGCTCCTCTTTTATGCTCAACCTGCCCCCCATTCGGATCTACCTGGCCATCGGGTTCTATCAGGAACACAAAACGCTACCTCCAACCCTATCATTCCTCTCCCTAGCTTCGACTTCAATTCCTCCTGACGCATCCCCACGAACATACCCACCGCCACCTTACCCTACCCTTTTTGGCCGTTATCTAATGGCTTTTCGTTAGATATACGTAACAAATAGTACGTACGTACGTACGTTGTTTATTGATTGAGAATATATAGCGTAGGCCGGTTTGGAATTTTATAACGTACTCGTGAGTATTACGGAAGGCTACTGCATGTTGTACGTGTTTTATACACAACTTTTTTAATTTTTTACTAATTAAAGATTAAGATTGGCTGTACGAGATAAATTCATCATATTTTTTAAGAGTTGTTATCTATTATTTAACTCATTCAAACATAAATTAAAGACATTAATTTAAGTTAACAAAGAAATTAGTGAACTGATATATTTAATAAAAAAGGATAATATATAGAGGAAAAAATAGGACAGGACTTGAATACTTTTACTGTAATGAAATTCTTATTTACAATGATTTTTAGTTGTATAAAATTATAGTTTAAATGAATAAATAGTTTTCACAAGTAAAAAAAGAAAGAATTGTGTCTTAACGTAGTAAAACATCAACGAAAATAAATAAATATAGAGTCTAAATTAAAATTACAGAATCAGAAAATAACTAAGAAATATAGGATAGTTAGACTTGTATCTATACTATATTAATTATTAGGAAGCATTTAGATTATTGTCTTAATCTTTTAATTTTAAGTAAATTAAAATTATTAATATAGCTCTTATTTAAACTTATAAGAAAACTATTATATAGAGTTAATTAATTAGATTCTTAAATACTATTTTTATAACTAAATCTTTCATAATAAATAATAATGTTTAAAAAACTTAAGTCAATGCAAGTTAATTTTCAACCTATATAATATTAAATACAAATTAAAAATTAAATAAAAAGGATCTTCATAAAAATAATAGTTTAAATATTTTATCATATAACGAATATTTTAATTTAAGTATTAGAAAATACGTATAGCTAGATCCTATAAACCTAATGACATGTAACTTAAATTTATAAACATTTTCGGATTTCTTAAATGACTCGTGCAATCAAAACCGAAGACTTAATTTATAATATATTTAATATTCTTTTTGTTTCTCATTTTATTGTTTTTAAAAATTAATAAAAGAGTTATAAAGAAAAGAGAAATAAAAGAAATGGAGGCATGATAAAGAAAATAGATACATTGCGAACGAAAATTGTTCGATGTCATTATAATGCGTGATATAATAGCCTTACGTTATTAAAAATGGACATGTAATTGAGTATGAATTATTTCTAGCCACTGCATTGCACATGTATTATGCTTGTGTGTGTGTGTATATGAGTTTATTTGAGAACCAGTTTTATTGTAACGCGAGAACCATTTGTGGTAAGTGATCATAATTAATTAAAAGTTAATATTAATTGTGACAATCATATAATTAATTAAAACACAACCATCATTTTCACTTTTCTAATATCCTGGAATGATATTTTAGGCAAATTACCTAAATAAATGGGAGACCACCATCACCACCGTAACATCCACCACCACCATCTCTCTCTTCTATCTTCGAACTCTCTCTTTCCACATTTCAACTTCCCTTGCTCTCTCATTTCTTTCTCTCTTAAGAATCCACCTTCACCACCGCTTAGGATCCAACACCAAGGTGAGCTCCTACGACACCATGGTGAGCTCTTCTCTTTGTCTCGGCGACAAACAAGACAAACCTTTGGGTTTTCGTGACCTAAAGATGAACACATAAATGTTCTTTTCACCTATTTAGGGTTTCATGACTTTAGGGTTTTCAAATCTGTTCAAGATCAATGAGTTTTACTCACAGATTTGTGTTCGTATTTAGTCTTCCTATCTTTTAATCGACTTTGAATCTCCGTGTGTGTGTGTATTTGTTGGTGTTTGAGGGCTCAAGATCATAGATCTGTGGCTTTTGTGCGTGTATCATTAGCCATTTTGGTTGGTCAAAGAGTGGTCAAACACACCTTCAAGAACATCAACATAATTTCATAAACACAAACACATGAATTCTTTTTAAAAATTAATCAAATTATAAAAGAAATTAATAAATCACCACCGGCCACAGTGTATGATTTTCAAGGTGGTGGTCCGGCGGAGGTGCTTCATGGTGGTCCGGCGCCGATGGTTCATGGTGGTCTAGTGGTGGTGTTTATAGAATCTAAAAAAGTAAATATTAAAAAAAGACTAGATAAACTTGTAACATAATGAATAACCACACATGCATAAAAAATGGCATGGCATTGACCGGATTGCCACGTGTGTAACCACGTCACTAGTAACCTGCTGACTGGACGGTTAGCAGGTCTAAGAGGTCATTATACCCTTTTTAATTACAAAATAAAATGTATAGTCCTTTCTCGGCAAAAAAATGGACGTTACTTTTTTCGGCAAAATTTGATATTTAAGTTACTTTTCTCGGCAATTTGCCCTTTATTTTAATCAAGACTAAAATTGATTCTCATGATACTCGCAATAATAATGTTCCTTACATGAATCCTCTATATATAAAAGTTATCGAAAGAATAAGATTTTATATAGAAATTGAGAACAAATCATAACCATTCATTGGATTATTTTTAACATCAAATATTTTATTAACACACATATAAACACACACATATACAAGGGTTATCGAATTAATAAGATTTTAGATAGAAATTGAGAAAAATTATTAAGCATTCATTGAATTTTTTTTAACATCAAATATTTTATTAACACATATATAAGGGTTATCGAAAGAATAAGATTTTAGATGAAAATTAACAACAATTCGTAACCATTCATTGGTTTTTTTTTAACATCACATATTTTATTAACACATATCCAAACACTAGTACAACACTTCTCATTTTGTATCCTCCTAGAAAGTAATTAAAACCCACATAACATAGAGTACAAACACAAAGCCAAAGTAATGTCTAACCACACAAAATTCCATCAGCAGTCCTTTAGTCACAAACTTATCAGCACTACTCAACCCTTTAATCGATGAGAAGACGCTACAAATTAACATTACTTCTTCAGTTATAATCTCTCTTTATCGAGAATATTTTGTGTTTCACCATAGATTTTTAACCCATTCATTATATATTGATCTATTTGATCTCATAGTCATAATTCATTCGCTACAATTCCTAGTTGGGTTATGAATAAAATAAAGAACCAAATGCAAACCATTTGATCATAGATTAAAATCTTTTATTTTAATGATTATTTGTATTTTCAATTGAACCTTCCCCGCCCCCGCCTCCCTCTCTCTCTCTCTCTCTCTCCCATATATATATATATAGGAGGGTTTATTTGAGAACTATTCTTATTTCAAGTAACGTGAGAACCAATCTGGACCTTTTACTATCCGAAAGTGTACTGAAGTTGTCACTTTTTGCTATTGTGTATACCTAACTTTCAAAACTACCGTTTGGTATATCACACTTCCTAAAACTACCAAATTGTGTATCGGTTGACCTGCTAATCAGGTAACCGTTTTTTTATGATTTTTGAATTATTTTTATACCCTAAAAAGCCATGTGTATATCCATGTCAGCAAAATCATGCCATGTTTCTATTATTATTTTTATTTAAGTTCAAGATGAATATGAATATTCATCATCTTCATGTATGAAGAACAACATAAATCCATTCAAGAACAAATCACAAATATGATAAAGAAGCACAAATATGATGAAACCCATTCAAGAACATGAAGAACCCTAACATGGATTTGAATCAAAATCGAACAATCAAATAATCAAAATCGAACAAAATCAGAAACCCTAAAATCGAATAATCAAATAGAAGAAGCAGAAGATGAAATTGAACCAAACACAAACACACATATCTGAAATGAAGCAACACATCTGATGGTTTGATGGAATCGCTGTCATATCTCGAACAAAACCAGATCTGAGCTTCGATGAAATTGAACCAAACACAACCAGATCGAAGCAACACATCATAGGGCGATGGAAGATGAAGATCTGACCTTTTAGTTGTAGAAAACCAGATCGAAGAAACCCAGATCTCGACTAAATCGCAGGTTTGATGAAATCGCCGTCATATCTCGAACAAAACCAGATCTGAGCTTCGATGATGAAGTCGATGATGATGGTGTAGTCGATGATGAAGTCGATGGTGTAGTGGACAATGAAGGCGATGTTGTAGTCGATGATGAAGACGATGATGAAGTCTAGATGATGAAGGCGATGATGATCGATGGTTACCCGGTTGTTATTATTATTATTATTATTGTTATTATTATTATTATTGTATTTTCAATTATTTTAAAACAAAGAAATTACATGTCAGCACTTAGGTTCAATGCCACATCATCAAAACCAATGCCACGTCAGCAAAACCTGTGCCACATCAGCGTTACCTATTGAATAGGTAACTGGATACCCTAAATGGTAGTTTTAAAGAGTTGGATACACTAAATGGTAGTTTTGAAAGTTGGGTATACACAATAGCAAAAAGTGACAACTTCAGTACACTTTCGGATAGTAAACCCTTGATTATAATAAATCAACGGTCAATAAAAATGACGGCTTATTAATGACATATTAATGAGTGTTATTTTGGAAAAATCGATCATCGCTCTTTAATGAAGGTCCACATGGACACAATACACGGTTGAAAATATATAAAAGACCAAAATAGCCTATTAATGAACATTGATAATGATTACAAATTATGCTCGAGTGTCATATCCATTTTTCGGAATTCTGTTTATTCATGACGTAAATCTGTAATCTACAATTATTGGCGTATATATATATGAATGTATGAATTTCATGAGTCATTATTATTAGTATTATTATGCTACCTCAATTGCAAGAAATGGAGTTGAAAGTTTATTTATATATATATATATATATATATATATATATATGAGTATACTTGGGTTAATGGATCGGCCCATTTCTTAATGAACTAAGAGTAGCCCAAAAGATAATAAAGAAATGGGCTTGGCCCAATTTATAGAATATATATATATATATATATATATATATATATATATATATATGGGATTAGGGCACAGCCTCCAAGAGAGGTTACTGTTTCATTTACTCTTCTTCTTTTTCATTCAACCTAGAGAGAGTGTGTGGGTGTACGTGAGTTCCTCCAAAGAAGAAGGAGAAAGAAGACAAGACAAGGGTTCGAAGCTAAATCATCAAGGAATCATCAGGTAATGGTTCCAAAACTTGTATTCTATCTTTTGTGAGTAGCTAAGCAGATTTTAGATGTTATAGAAAGGTTTTAGTTGAGATTCATTCACTGTTCTTGGGTTTTTTGTGAAACACCATTTGAGAAACTAAAAATGGGATTCTAGGCCTAGTAATCGAGATGGTAATAGTTTATCCTCAAAAGGACTTGTTTAGTTGCTATTAGGAAGCTTTTGGAACAAGAATGACATGAATTGGTTAAGTTTTGAAAGATTTCAGAAATTTAAATAAGAACTGTAACTGGGTTTTTGGTCAGGTGCCTTCATGCGACTTACACTTAGCTCATGCGACTTACACTTAGTTCATGCGACTTTCCATGCGATTTGCATTGTGCCATGCGACTTTTCATCCGACTTTCGGATCCCATGCGACTTATGCCCATGCGACAGTCGGTTCATCCGACTTTTAGGGTCCATGCGACTTTCACTTTCCATGCGACTTAGGTTCGTGCGACACTTGCACCATGCGACTTTAGAGCCCATGCGACAGTCGGACCGTGTGACACTTGGTTTCATGCGACAGTCGGACCATGTGACACTTAGTTCCATGCGACAGTTGGTTCCATGCGACTTTAGGATTCATGCGATTGTTAACTTGTGTGACGTTGAGGCTTGTATGTGGCCTGACTCAGCAACTGTGTTGTAGGTTTGCCGACAGGATTTGTTAGTCAAGCAGTGTAGGGAAACATTTCCGACTTTACTGTGTCGTCACTCAGGTGAGTTACTCTAACTTACTTTATTTCCCGAGATGTGTAAGTGATACGTATGATGTGTATCCTTGCCAAGTATGTGCTTAAATGTGATATGTTATTATGTGTTATCATCGTGAGACGTTAGCAACCAACCGTGCCTTCGTGGCCGGTCGGGGCAGATGACTTCATCTAAAGGTGGGACCTGTGATGAGTCATAGCGGGCGAGGCCCGGTTCAGGCATCAAACGGGTGGGACCCGAGATGCGGCAGAGGGCGAGACCCTAGTTATGTGTTAATAGATGGCGGGATGCGATTCCTGCGAAGGGTAAGGGTAGTGGTGATTCACTAAGCTTTGTGCTTACTCGTTATTATTCTGTTTCAGGACCCTTGAGATTGGACAGGGGCAAGGCTCCAGCCTGTTGATGGCGACCACAGCGTTTTATGTTTTAGCTCAACTTTATCAGTCAAACAATTTTATATTATATTCGCTTCCGTTGTAACAAACAGTTAACATTGATGATGCTACAATCGTAACTGCCGATTTTGGGTGATGGTTGGAATATATATTTACTTGTCATGTTTTATTATATATAAAAAAAATTGGAACGTTACATCGAGATACTCACAATAAGAACAATTATCAAATACACTTCTAAATTTGATGAAATCATAGTTTAGCAAAGAGATGATTTTCACATCAACTGGTTAGTTTGTTTTATATTTGCAAATAAGGAATAATTTTTGAAAAAATGATCCGTAATGTTAATATCATCTAACTTAGGTGATATTAAACACACAAACCAATTTAATGAATAATTATGAAAATAACTAAACTACTCTTTATTAAAAGGGTTAATAATGGAAAAAACCTTAAACTTTGACTTACTTTTTGGTTTAAACCTTAATCTTTGTTTTTAAATGATTTAAACCTTAAACTTTATTTTACTTGTTGGTTTAAACCTTAATCTTTGTTTTTAAATGATTTAAACCTTCAACTTTATTTTACTTATTGGTTTAAACCTTAAATTTGTTTTTATCTATTATAATAACCTAAGTAAAAAAACACACAATACATTAACAAATAAATAACCAAAGCTAGGAATCACATTGCCAAAAATAAGCTCAAGAGTATAGTTATTTGTAGGAATTAGACATCTGCACAACCATAATTAAATCAAAAGACACAAAAAAACTCGAGCAATAACATCTAGACATTGGTTAATTAACTTTAGAACCATCATCAACATCCGAAGTAGCACCCGAAAAGTTTCCACCAACATGTTATACTGATTTTGGTATTGCCCATGCTGGCCATGCCGGGAAGAAAGGGAGCGAGCGGCGAAATCAACGACGGGAAGAAAGGGAGCGAGCGGCGAAATCGGCGACGGGAAGAAAGGGAACGAGCGCCGAAATTGACGAAGGGAAGAAAGGGAGCGAACGCCGAAATCGACGACGGGAAGAAAGAGAGCGAACGACGAAATCTACGACGGGAACAAGGGGAGCGAGCTGCGAAATCGATGACGGGAACAAGAGCTGTGAACGACGGGGAACAAGGGCTTAATTGGTGATGTGAGACCGGCATGGCCATCATGGGCAATACCAAGATCAGTATAACATGTTGGTGGAAACTTTTCGGGTACTACTTCGGATATTGATGATGGTTCTAAAGTTAATTAACCAATGTCTAGATGTTATTGCTCGAGTTTTTTTTGTGTCTTTTGATGTAATTATGGTTGTGCAGATGTCTAATTCCTACAAATAACTATACTCTTGAGCTTATTTTTGACAATGTAATTCCTAGCTTTGGTTATTTATTTGTTAATGTATTGGATGTTTTTTTACTTGGGTTATTATAATAGGTAAAAACAAATTTAAGGTTTAAACCAACAAGTATCATAAAGTTGAAGGTTTAAATCCTTTAAAAACAAAGATTAAGGTTTAAACCAAAAAGTAAGTTAAAGTTTAAGGTTTAAATCAACAAGTACAATAAAGTTTAAGGCTTAAATCATTTAAAAACAAAGATTAAGGTTTAAACCAAAAAATATAAAAAAAGTTTAAGGTTTTTTCCATTATTAACCCTTATTAAAATGGTTTGTAAGTATAACATCACATAAATTAAGTGATATTAAAATTACGGATTAATTATTTTCTCGAGTTGTGTTCAATGAAGTCCATTTAAAAACCGTAGTCCTAAAGTTCTTAATATTCAATCACAGGTGATTCAGTATACAATCACATGTGATTTGTAAAAGCGTCACATGTGAATTACGAAAAATTACGAAAATACCACTCCGTCCAAATTTTTAAAATTTAATCTGGACCATTGATGAAATTAATTCAAAGGCTAAAATTAGTCACTTATAACTATAAATTATTTATGAACTATATTAAACATTCTTCTTATTTTCTTATAAAACTTTTTGATAGCAATAACAAAAGCGTGTAAGTTATGTGTATGAAATGATATATAGTTTCTTGTAAGATTATCCGCCTTTTTGAAAAGGATTGACATTCGATCTGCTTACCATATATACCTTTACATTTTCAAATATATATTCTCCTACAATTATCATTACATATTGTCACATCAATTTGTTTTTTTAGTTTATAACTATGTCATAACCAAACAACCCTAGTCATGATATGCACGACTAACGTTTCACATCATCACTATTATTACCAGACTCATATAATATTAATTTAGATTAATATAATTGGTTAAAAAAACAATGGACTCCGTAACCTGGCATCACGACGACGAGATGCTGGTCATAACGAACCCATCATATATAGTAGATGAGGAAGCGGAGATGGAGATGCGAGCGCTCATCGTCATCAATGACAAGCACTAGTCAGGCTGGACAGATGCGAATGACTTAATGAGTATGATGTAATCGCTCTTAAAACAAGTGAATAAAACATGTCAATAAATTAGAGAGGATGCGAGACATTATTTAACCAACAAAAATATGGACCCTCTTAACAAATATAATGACGTGTCAGTTATTTTTCTACCATTGGTGCTTTTATTTTTATTAAGTTTATATATTTAATTATTAAATAAATACTCACGCATTATATACATGCATATATGTACACGTGTAGAGTTGTGTTAAATAAAGTCCATGTAAAAAACATAGTTTTAAAATTTTAATATTCAATCATACGTGATTCAGTATACAATCACATATGAATTACGAAAATCTCACTCCGCCCAAAATTTTAAGATGCAATCTAGACCATTAATGGCATTGATCCAAAGGCTAAAATTAGTCCCTTAGGACTGACTATGAATTAAGTATGAACTATATTAAACACTAGTTTAAATGCCCGTGTAAATACACGTGTAATTACAAAATTGTTATTTTATATTTGTTTATTTAAATATATAATAGTTTTGTACCGATGAAAGAAAAACTCAATATGAGACTTTCTCGAAAACTAAAAGAGTTTTATATTAAAGTTAGTTGACATATAAAAGTAATTGATGATAACTTTAAAAATAATGTAGAATTTAATTACGGTAAGATTTGTATCATATAATAACTGTAGATGATGATAAAGAACTTGAATATTTAATCCTAAATTAATGTAGTGGATTAAAAGTTTGAATTAGATAATAATTCTAACACAAATTAAATTTATTTTAAATTAAAATGAAATTTAAAAACAAAACTAAGTTGGAATGATTTCTATTAACTTTGGATTTTAAATATCATATATGGTTACTCTAAATAATATTATTATATTAAATTTAAATAATACTTTTTTATTAACTATGTTATCTCCTATTAAAATTAAATTTAAAAAATTGAGTTTTCAACTTTAACTACTAAAAGTTAAAATTAGAATTTTAATTTTAATAAAATGAATAGATATAATTTAGTTTTAATTAAATAAATACTCAAGTTCTTTTAATTAAATTGATAAAGGTTAGTCTTTTATTTATATTAGAAGATTCTTCTAGGGAATATATATACTTTTTATACAGAAATAAGATAATCTAAAGTCTATTTAATTAATTAAAAATCACAGAAAAAAAGAGCTGCCTTAATTACCCCTTCTAGTGCTCCACTATTTAAATTGATTGTTAATGCATGGTAGAGAGTAGAGACTTTGATTATCAAATAAAATGAATACTAATTAATGGATTTTGTTCGATATAGTCTTTAATAAAAACATAGTCCTGAGGGATAATTTTTAATTATTAGATTTCAAGATCAATGATCTAGATTTAATCTTAAATAATAATTAAAATTGATTTAAGGAATGACAATTCTGACTTTTTGCATATTGGTCCCCACTTTCTCTTTCCTCTAATTTATTTAAAATTAATTATCTCACAAACCGGTAATCGTTAGACGAAACCAATTATACCGTTACGATCCTCGTGTTCCCCTCTTTTATTAGAGAGGTCGCTTGATATACTTTTGACAAACTTTTTTTTCTTTATTTTGTTAGGTTGAACTTAAAATTTATTAATGTATAATCATATGTGATTCATAACAATATTACATGTGTTGTTTTACTAAATTTTTTATCTTCTTAAATTGTATATCATTTATTAATTTTGAATGTTTGTTTAAAAAATCAACGTTTGCTTAAAACCGTTTATACATGTATGTACATATTCAATTTCACCCAATCCAATAATGCATATATTGTGTACTAGCAACACCATATCTCCTCTATCAAAGGTCCAGATGTGTTCTCATTCGAATTCGATGTCTTTTATATTGGTTCTCGTAATAAGAATTGTTCTCGTTTGAACAATCCCCTATGCAATCATATATGATTGAATACCAAATCTCATGTTTTTTGGTATTCAATTACAGGTAAATCTGTACAAACTCTCATGTGATTCTGTACAAAATCACATTTGATTAAATATGCAATCATATGTGATTGAATACCAAATCTTATGTTTTTGATATTCAATCACATGTGATTCTGTACAAAATCACATGTGATTGAATACGCAATCACATGTGATTGATTCTGTCAAATATGTGACATAAAAATACTACATTTAATTAAATCATCTGTAATTATGTGCATGTATAAGAAATAGATAATCACATGTGTTATGAAACAACTAATAACTTAATTAGAATCACTTTCAATTGTTGATTTTTTTGTTACTAAACCATAGAAGTTCGCCGGATTATCAAACACTAAACTATAATTTTATAAAGACTATATTGATCACACCTTTGTGAATCACATGTGATTATACTTAAATAAAATTTAAATCCAATCTAACAAAATGAGAATTTTTTTTTTGTCAAAAGTATATCAAGTGACCTCTCTAATAAAAGAGGGGAACACGAGGATCGCAACGGTATAATTCGTTTCGTCTAACGATTAACGGTTTGTAAAATAATTAATTTTAAATAAATTAGAGGAGAGAGAAAGTGAGGACAAATAGTTAAAAAGTCATAAATGCCCTCTTTTATACAAATATATCAATTTTTTATTATAATCCAAGATTGAATCTGGATTATTGAATCTTAAAATCTAATGGCTATAAATTATCTCTCAGGACTATAAATTAAATTAGGACTATATTGAACATTTATCGCTAATTAATATTTTCTACTCGAATGGAGCCTCAATTCTCTTTATGGATATGTATATTTGTTAATTTCAACTTTTTTTTTTGGAATACCTTTAAAAATTAAACAAATTGAATATCAAATACCATATATATTACTTACTTATCTTCTAATATAAATAAAATACAAATTTCTCTCAAATTTATTATATAATCTTAGTTATTCATTTAACAAATCAATTTTAATTGTACAATCTTGACTATTCATTGCGATAAAAATTGATATCTAATTTTGACTTTTTTTAATCAAAATTGGATTCAATTTTGACTTCAAATTAAATCAAAATTACTAAACAGAATTTCAAATATATCCTTCTTCTTAAGCCTTAAAATATCATGTTTGTACACCCTAATTTATAAATATTATATTTATCTTTTATAACATTAATTATTATATTTAACCAAATTTTTAGTTTTATCATTTTATAATATTTTCTAAACATTTTAATTTCTTTTTAAAACCAATAAAAACATTGATTTTATTGCTCCTAATTGTAAAAGATACCATAATACTTACAAAACATTCAAATATTATAATTCATAACATTAAATCCATAAAAAAAATATTGAAATGACAAAGACAGAACTATATATGGCCATTAGATATGTACCTGAAAGGAGTATATTAAAACATGCATAATTTAAGGAAGTAAAAATAAAATTGTACACAAATATAAAAACACCATATGGATAATGTATATATATAGTTCTTATCTTGTAAATATCGCCATATTTATGATAATAATTTATTCTCAAGTAAATAATGCTTTATAGTTATATTATAATATGCATAACATGCATTTGTCATTTTGTCTTTTTGTAAAATATATACAATATAAATAAAATAGCACCAAAATTAAATAAAATGCTAAACTAGACCAAAAGGTAAAGTATGTATGTAATACAAAATCGTCCACCAGTGTTCAAATCCCACCATATTCACTTTTTTTTACTTTTTATTTCCATTTTACATGGAGCCTATACGCTCTTCCTTTTTTTCACAGCTACTTAGGTGAGAAATTTCAATTAACCCATTTATGTTTTTATTTAATATTTATTTTACTTTAATAATTTTTAACATATAACGTTTGTTGTTAATATATATTTATTTATTTATTTATTTATTTGTGACCTTCATATTTTCTTTCACATTTTAATATAAAATTTATCATGATATTGACTCGATAAATATATTTTTCAAATGAAAAAATTAGAATACTTTAGAACGTTTTGTTTTCAAATTTTGTTTGGTCTTGTGGCTACTTTTTCGAAAACAACCTTTGCTGCTTATTAATTGATATACTTAAAATGTGTTGTAAATAGTATTTTAAAACTTAAACATTTTTCTTACAGACTATAATCTCTAAGACACATATCATATCGTAATAAGAAAAACGCATAATATCATAGGGCATATTCTAACTTGTGAGTCATACAATTATTCTTCTCCATGGTAATTATTGACTTATTAGTTACTTCATATAGTCTTATATAGCCTATCAATTTATAGATATGTGTATTCTATTGATAACAAGCAAATTATCTATTTATCTTTTCAATATGTCCTTTCTCTTTTGGCTTTTTTTCCTTGTTAATTTACTTCTACTACTAATTTCAAAGATATAATCCTACAACATTATATAGAAAGAAAAAGACCAAATCTTTTTTATAACTATACATAACTAAAATCTTACTTTGTATAGTTATAGAGAAACTTCAATTGTACAATGGTTAATTGTCTAAATATGAAGTTGTCACAAAAGTTTATCATCATCAAAAGTAGTTTCTCAAAAGTGTAGCCAACGGAAGCAAGAGCCATTATTCACTGGAGCTTTCCCACGATCAATTCCTATAATATGAAGTAAAGACAACTTTGCTAAAAGCTTAATGAGTATACAATCTCAAACAATGTCATACTTATACAGACAATAAAATACATAAAATCTCTAATTACACCTCTTATATATATTAATAAACTATCAACTCATCATATTTTGTGCCACTCAGACTACAATAGTATCACTCAGGCTATTATTTTGCCACTCAAGTCATCATGTTATAATTTTGTCTCATATAATCATATAACACATAACAATTGCACACAAACCTCTTATATTAGTAGGGATCATGCAATTCACCTGATCCGTAGTACGGTAGTAGTATATGGTAGTAGTAAGTAATTTGAAAGGTTACTTAAATCTATATATTGGTGATTACCTACAATGTAACACCACTTTTTCCAGTTTAAATTTAAAAACATTATCTGACGAGTTAGCACCAAAAAGATATCAGAGTCTCTCAAAAATCCTGTTTCTAAACATGCATGTGCTAACATTTACAAAAGTAGTGTCAAAGTTTACTTCTTAAAAACCAGAAGCTATATGACTAAACATCGCTCTGGGGCCTTACCCTTGCCGGAACCTGTATCACCTGCAACATGCAATACTGAAACATAAGCTAACGCTTAGTGAGCATACTAACAGAACATAACAACATAAAACGGGAGTAAAATCTCCCAGGATGAATCGCATCCAAACTGTAGCAATAGGAGTAAAGTCTCCCCAGGATGTCTCGCATCCAAGCTGTAATACCTGCAAACCTGCATAATTGTTACTATGCTAGGGTTTATCCACACCTCAGGGTGAAATATCCCCAGCGCTTTACTTGGGTATAAAAGAGCTCGATATACCCCTTTCCACTTTCTGGAATACACAGCTACGCTTGCACGTACTGAGTATCCTCTGTGCCGGGCTTATCTACACCTCGCAGGTGTAGCCTATCCCAGCTTCTCTTGGTATACAGATCACTGTATACCCTATTTAAACAGGAGTAACAACTCCCCAGGATGCCCCGCATCCAATAAACAGGAGTAACAACTCCCAAGGATGCCCCACATCCAATAAACAGGTAAAACACATAACACGGTTATTATACTGTTCAATTATTATCATCACGTATTGCTCATGCAGAAGAATAATACACTCACGGCATGGCTATACACCTGTACTTGCATCACATATACATATCATATCACATCACATCATACCATATCATATCATATCATCTTGTGTACGTGAACATATACTAACTCACAGGTACTTACTCTGCTTTGGTATACAGCTACACCACCCGCGTGACTGTATACCATAACACTGTTCTTGGTACAAAGTTACACCTCGCGCGTACTCTGTACCCTGTCGCTTTATTAAATATTCATAACTTTCATATCTTATAACACAAATATCATGTTGTTCATTTAATGCATACTCATATGCTAACCCTGCTGAAGGAATAGTATACTCACCTGGTAACTGTGTAGAATGCTAATCAGATAACTTTTGCTATCAAGTCTTCAAATACCTTCCTGTATCAGAAATTAAGCTAAACATCATAAACTGTACAAATTGAACCGAGAAAGGGTTTACACGGGCCGTGTAAGCCTACACGAGCCGTGTACCCTGCATGCTACATGACTACTCTTGGCCACATGCCCTGTGCTGACACATCACCCCACACGGGCCGTGTACCCTTTATGCTACACGACCATGTATCCCTACATGGCCTGTCACCGCCTTTGACCTCTACACGGCCGTGTACCTTACATACTACACGACCATGTTCTACTACATGGTCTATCACCGGCTTAAAACACATGTAAACGGCCGTGTACGCGACGACCTGCAACTTTCTGCCAAGAACACAGCTGTTGTTCTTGATCCAATTTCGACCCAAAGTCGATTCTAACAGTCCTAGGGTGTCTTCCTACACCCCATATGACCACTAACATCATTAAAACATAGCTAACATGCTTTGATTCTTAATTCAATCTTTTGACCCATTATAACTAAAAAAACAATAACACAAGTCATACCTCAATGATCCTATGACAGAGATGACGACTATGGAAGTCTGATAACACTGATCTCTTAGCTCCAAACTTGAAAGAGTAGATAGCCAACTTGTACGTATGAAGGCTGTGAACTTATGAAATCTCCTTTGACTTTCAACATGAAAGTCAAATATATATATAAGTATGGGCTATTGACAGAATGGCCCCTGAACTTAATTCACTTCCTTTTTAACAGTTTTAGCCCTTTGAGTTATATAACCATCTCTAAGATTAATATTACTTAACCGTAACACTTTGAACTTTGGGGTGTTACATACAAACACAATTCTCTCTATATAAGACACTAATAATGGTTAACTGTCTCAAACTCCACAAAATCCCAAAATCCCAAATTTAAAACACTCTTATCAGTTAAAAAACCAACAACAACAAACTTGACGATCTACATCCAAACTCACTTCGCAATTCATTGAAGTCTTGGGATCAAACCACTTGGCGATCCCGAGCAAACTGATGACCATTGACGATCTAAGGAATCTCCTAGGGGACTAGACCTTAGTTTAGCGATCCTAGGTATCTTTCATGATTCAATTAATGTTAATCACTACTACTTGGCGATCGGTTCTTGAATCGCCAAGTTCACACAGACATAAACATAATCAAATACAAATCAAACTTGCTAAGACCTTAACAATTTTCATAATTCTTGTTACAATGAACTCCAAACATAAATAAGATAAACCTTTAACAATTAATTCCATTTTCATCTAGTTTTAGAGAATCAAACATCTGTAATAGGTCTCGACCGTACATGCAAATGGTTTGAACACAAACAGTTCACTAATCTTGAACTCAATCCCAAAATTAGCACTTATTTAGGGTTTATGCTGCATACCTTAACTTACACTTGATTACCTATAATCTTCTCCAAAATATCTTCAATTCCAACAAAATTAGTCTCTCTTTATGTTCTCCCTCTTCTCAATTGTTCCAGATAATTACCAACATATTTGACTTCTTTGAAGTTACATTCTCTCTTTTATACGAGCATCTTACATCAATTGAAAAAAACCCTCTTAGAGTTTAAATTTTCCTATTTTTTGCTTCATAACTATATTTGTACACATATGCACACTAAGTAACTATAAATTAGTCCTTTGACTCTTTTAATCATAGAAAATTAAAAATAACTCATACCAAATAAACTCTTTAATTAATTATTAAAAAAATACAAAGTAAACTTACAAGATTTGTGACGTTACAAAAAAAACAAATATTTTATCCGGTTGATTATAATGTTAAAAAGATATAGTAACTTATTTAACCTTTTCTAATAGAAGTTGACGTTAAATCCTTAGGTCTTTTATAGATTATTTTGTATACAAACTAAATAGCAATTTCATCCCGCTACAAAGGGCGGGTAAATGATACCTCATTCCATAACAAGTATCAATGATGTATAGTTATACAAGGTTAACTTATTTGTATATCGAAACTGACTCTCACTTATCAATCTAAATCTTAGGGTGTGCTTGGTTAGTGGTTTTAAAGGGTAAGAAATGGAAATAGGAATGATTAACAATCGTTGGTTAGGTGGAATATAATCAATCATTACCCAGTAATGGGTAATGAACCATTCCCCAGTAAATTGAGGGTAATGGATTCAGGTATGTGTTTGTCCCCACCGACCACCAACGACATCAACAACCACCACCAATATTGCTACCACCATGCTGTGGCACCACCATCGACCGCCGCCGCCACCATCGGCTGAAACCACCACACCATCGTAACTCGTCACACAAGCACCACCACTAATCATCACCCTTAACGGTAGCTACCACCATCATCAAACACCACCACAACTTACTATTGCCACCAACTACCATCAACACCGCTGCCACCATTAACCACCATCACCATGACTACCGACTAGTGCCACCCATCATCTACTACTACGTGTGTGTAATGATTACTCATATTAACCAACTAATATCAATAGTAATGATAATACTAGGTGTAACGACCCGAATATTTTAATAATATTTATCAGGAAATGAATATTATTTTCGAAGTTCAACTTGGCAATAATAATAATAGGGATATTATTATTTAAAAGAAAAGTAAAAGAAAAGAAAAGAAAAGAAAAGTATAAGAAAAGAATAGAAAAGAAGGGAAATTAAATTAAAAAGAAAAAATGAAAATTCTGAAAAATAATAGGTCACGACGCGACGCGTTTAGGGTCGCGACGCGACGCGTTTAGGGTCGCGACGCGACGCGTCTGGGCGGCAAGACACGTGTCGGTTGCGTGTGACAGGCGGTAGCGTGTGTCAGGTACGGTTGCGTGTGTTAGAACGTCACGACGCGACGCGACACGTCGGCCAGGAGTTGGGTCTATAAATTCAAACACATCTTCATCCGAATTTCACACACACTTTTCTACCATTTCGTTACTCATCCCAAATTTCAAGAGAAATCAAGTTTAGTGAACGATCAAGGGTGCCGGGTTTCGTTAGAACTCGTATTCGAGGTACAGGGTGAACGGAGATAGCGTTTCGGGCATAGTTTTGAGCGTGGTTTTGCTTTGGTATCCCCGAAAGGTATATTCTTCTAGACTTAAGCTAACATTTCGGTTGTATGGCTTGATATTTTACATGCATGTCGTTCTAGCATGTTTTGATGAACTTTCTAAGTTCACGACGCGTATATCTTTGATCGAAAGTATTATTTTACATATCTAGGTTATTCGAGACGGTTGAGGTCGACTTCTTGACGATCCGAGAGTGTAGTTCGTCGAATCTAGATCGGTGTTTATTTTCTGGACTGAGGTGAGTTCAGTAGACTTTTACAAAACCGAGTGACATAGACAAAACCTTATTTTCGAAATAAAGATGATTATACATATATCTATATATTGATTGATGATACATGTTATGTGTTCTAAGTTAAATACTTGTTGCATGTATGATCAAACACGAAATACGCATGTTACGATTATTCACGATTTTACTACGATTTTCATATGACTGCTTACGAGTTATTGCATGCATGTATTTTGTGGCGGGGGTAGAATATGATATTACCCATATTGCGAATTTGCGGGCCTAGTTGGCATGATTGACCTTCTAGGATTAAAGTGCTAGCCAACAAGAGTCATTTGGTCTTTCTAGACGACTATTTTGACACGTGGTACGTGGACACTTCGGTGTTCAAGTACTGGAGTGATGTAGGCCAAGGAGGCTAGATCATACATCACGTGAGTGTGAAGAGAAGCTGAAATACGATCGGCTTCGTTTGGACTCGTACTAGAACGACAACGTAGTACTTGTACTCGCATCGTCGGAGTAGCGAAAGTGGAGTCTCGGGATTTATGTTCTCGGGTGGGAGTCGCGCCCCGCTTGAAAACATAGGTTGGCCGGGCACGCAAGTAGTGAACCTTGGGTTTTCTAGTGTGGGTTTAGACTCTACAATAGAATCATCCTATTGATATGATGTATGCGATATGATATATACGATTACGATGCGATATGATCTAAGAAATATTATACGGTATGATTATGGTTATGTGCGATTGACTTCATGAAATGACTTGCGAATATTTGACCCATTTGGTGCTATGTGATCTGCGGGTTCTCGGTACGGGTCAAATACGTTAAGGGTGGGATATGGTATTTATTTACATGTCATATTCTACTTACAAACATGTTTTATGTTTTTTTATTACAACTCCTATTGACTCACTTAGCGTAAGCTGACACTTGTTTCTTTCGAAATGTGTCTTGTACTAGCGCAGGTGGCTTAGAGGTTGTGGTTCTGCGAGGAGGGTAGTATTAGTTCCGGTTTATATTTTGGTATCAACGAACAATCCGGTTATGTAATAAATTCATAACATTGAACTTGTACTGACTTTTGAATGACTGCGGTCGTAACCCCGTGGTTTATATTATGAAGAATTCTGTAATCGCCTCTATGGCGAGAACAACTATTTCCATTTATGACTTTTAAGACTTCCGCTGCATGTTTTTGCTATTGATTAAAGGTTTTTATAAATGGTGAATTTTTGAAAAATCATGGGTGTTACATCAGGGAATGTTCATTGCATTCCCTAGAATTCCCTTACCCTTTCTCATTCTCATTCCCCTCTATCTAACCAAGCGCCCCCTTATTATTACCCAACATATATTATGCAAAATGACTTGTAATAATACCCTGAGGACCATAAGATAGTATTAGGATCATTACATAACTTGTCCCCTATAAAAGGACACATGATTATAGACACACATGATCATGTTTAAGGATCTCTCTCTTCTCCTTATTCTCTCTAAATTTTCTCTCAACACACATGCGGTAATCTTCTTTGAATAGATTCTAACTTGACCATCAGATATGGACCTCAGGACTTTGGTCTTAGGTTCTACTTAGGGCCGGCCCTGGCCCTGGGCCACTAGGGCAATCGCCCAGGGCCCAACATTTTAAAGGGCCCATTAGTAAATTTCAGCCTCTATACATGTATACATATGTTAAGCCTAGTAAAAAAATAATTAAGCCCAAAAATATGAGGAAGGCCCAACTCCTAGCAGTGAAGTTGGAAAAGGTGGAAGAAAAGGCAGAAAAAAGAGGCGGAAGAAAAGGAAACAACACTTTGGGAAAAGGATAAGAACAGATACCGATGGCAATGCTTCATCTCCGATGAGCGGTGCATTCAGTTGACAATCACCCCCCTCACAAGTCGCTTAAAGACAAAAACATTCAAGGAAATCACGATGCTTTCTCTGATTTCTCTCACTCAATCAAAATTCGAAAATTGAAATCTGATTCATATTCATTGAAGTTTTAGCTGGTCGCCTCCTATTAATCACTTTGATCTAATGAATATAAGTATACAACTATACACATAGTAAGGTTTTCATTTTTTTGTTGTTCATCAAATATTCGATTCTCACATTGTTTGAAATGTTTGCAATTTGTTGTTCACCCTTTGAATCATAAAATTTTTGTTTATATTTTGAATTAGGGTTCCTGTCTTGGCAATTAATGACTAGTACCGACACACAAGGTATTAATTAGAATACGAGAGTCACAATTTATTAGTTGTTTCTTTTCAAACTTGATTATTATTTATGAAATACACTTATTATCAACTTAACAATAACAATGGAAATATAAAAATTAAAAATATAATTTTGTTTAGTAACTAATACCATATTATAAAACTAGTTTTTTATAATCAGATTTGTAGAAATTAAAATATACAAACACTTATTTAAGCATATTCATTCTATTAAAATATACAAACACTTATTTAAAATTAATAACGTACATGCTTATTTTTTTAATAAAGAAGAATACCCTATATTTATGTTTCCATTTTTAAATAATCATATTGTCATTTTAAAAAGGGTTAATATCATATATACCCTTATTAAACATCAAAATATCTTATTTGCCCATCTTAACTTATAAATATCATACATACCCTTATTAAACATCAAAATATCTTATTTGCATAGCTTCACTTATAAATATCATATATACATTTCTTAAGCTTTCATAATATCTTATTTACCCAAATCACAATTTTTATCCATTTTTAATCATTTAAATAAACTATAATTATAAAATATAATCAAATGACTATTATACCCTTATTTTAAATCTATTTATAAAATTTCACCTATACCCTTACTAAACTTTTTAAATATCACATTTATCCAAGTTATATATATATATATATACACACACACACGATTCTATTAATTAATTTGGATAATCGATCACGGTTCGTACGTGTGTATATATGAGGAATAATGCACCAATCAAGAATTACGTTGAAAACATATTTTAAAAACAATTCTAGTTCTTTCAAACAAAATTAGCATTACGCTAAAACAATAATTTTTTAAAAGAACATTTTTAAACACAAATTACTAACACCTATGAAAGATATGAATATCGTCAGAAGTAAATTGCCTACAAACAAATGAATTACATTGAAATGCAAATATAAAAGACCATTCAATAGTAATTATTCGTACTAGCTGGACATATTGCCTATCAAATTTATGCAAATTGGATGGTTAAGAGACATTTTTTTACTCCTTCCACAAATAGATTTATAAAGTTAGCAAGGGTATAGGTGAAATATTATAAATAGAATTAAAAGAGGTGTATAATAGTGATTTGATTATATCTTATAATTATAGTTTATTTAAAATGATTGAAAATGAATAAAAATGGTGATTTAGGCAAATAAGATATTATGAAAACTTAAGAAGGGTATATATAATATTTATAAGTTAAGCTGACCAAATAAGATATTATGAAAACTTAAAAAGAGTATATGTGATATTTAGAAGTTAAGTTGAGCAAATAAGATATTTTGATGTTTAATAAGGATAACAATATTAATTATCATAATTAACTAATCAAGCAAAGGATAACGTACATATGATATACTCTTAAATTCTCACACAGCACTACTGACTACACATTTACTATGATCCAAGTAAATTCAAGAATATATAAACATTGAAAAAGAAACAGATTGAATTTAGTATTACAATGAACACTTGGTCAAACGAACACACAGCTGCACGCTGAGGATTAATATTAATATTATATAATAAACACACAATCGAATTCTTTTAGACTAAACGCTGATATATATTGAGGCTGATCGATGAAGAAATCGCCCATGATGATCATCAATCAATATATCTACATCTTCAACTTTAGTCTTGTACATGATCAGTTAAGTAGATGGTCTTCCGTTTTCATAATCGATCAACAAGCACTTCTTTATCAATGATTCCAGCTATATATGGACGGACAAGATAAATCAATTAAAGCCACACCTACAGCTTCTTCTTCTGCTGCTGCTGCTACCTAGCTTCTTCCATTTAATTTCCTTCTCTCATTCATGCATCCATTCCTCTTCAGATATATATATATATATATATATATATATATATATATATTTCACTTTGACTTGCTTAAACAAACACTGATCATGAGGACTTTGGAATTTCAATTAAGGTACGTGTTGATAATTAAGTGTCTCACCGGCCATCATGTTATCTTCTTTAGTTGCCGGCCACATTTCTTCAGCCACACTTTCAGGAGTTAAAACAAGCTCATTCTAATCTAATCTAATGTTTAATAAAATATATAAACAACATAAGATCGATGTTAATTCGGCTTTTTGCTTTTATAAACTTATTTTTTTACTTTATATATTTTTAATTACTCATTATTTCTGGCTTATTTTCTGATTTAGAAGCAAAGACCAGCTAGCTTTCCAATTGAATGAGGGGGAATTAGACGGCTAGGATTGATTCTCGCGATTCTCGCAATAAAAACGATTCTCAAATGAACCTTTCACTATATATATATATATATATAAAATCTCTAGTTTATCTGTACAACAAGTCCAACCCCAACATCTCATGCGATGCAGGGGGACACCCACCAGGTGTTAATACACTAAATACCTAATATCTAAGCATTTATCATATTAACATCTACTTAGGCCCATGCATTTTTTTCTAAGATACCCCCTATTTTTAGTAACGAATTAGCGTTGGTACCACTAGCCACCTCCCAATTGAACCAAGACTCCCTCAGCCGAGCTTTTATCCATTGAAACCCCTATTTTTAGCAACGAAGTAGTGATGGTACCACTAGCCACACCTCCCAATTGAACCAAGACTCCTTCTTCTGCCGAGCTTTTATCCATTGAAACCCCCTATTTTTAGCAACGAAGTAGTGATGGTACCACTAGCCACACCTCCCAATTGAACCAAGACTCCTTCTTCAGCCGAGCTTTTATCCATTGAAACCCCGGTAGCTGTATGTTGAATATCATAGTTTATTTATTTAAAATCTTCTAATATTTTAGTAGATGAAATATTGATGACATGGACTTGCTTATGACCCCACTAGACGATCCCTCTAGCTATGTCACTGCTTAAGAGCTTATTATGATTTAAAATAAGAGAATAAGTCGAATTTATTAACACTCCTAATTTCTATAAAAATAAAAATATATAATTTGATAAATATAGAAATATAAGTTACGAGTATACGGCTAATATTTGATCAATATGGAAATACATTGATGCCAATTAGGACATGGATAATAGAGTTAATTACTGTTTGGCCCTTGGGGAATGTCACTTATTGCAACTACGTTTATTATATTAGGCGTACCTACTATTTATATTTTGTTACATTGATGGCCCCTTTTCACACACTAAGCACTTAAAAAGACTAGAATGCCCTTTATTATTAATTTATTATTTTTTACAGCTTTTATCCAATTTAAACAACCACCACACTAGAAAATTTTACCACCGTGAACCTTCCCATCAACCACCACCGTGAACCTTCTACGACCCTACCACCACCACCGTCTACCAACAATCACCAAAAACAATCAAACCAGCAAGAACCACCCAACCACCACCATCTGAAAATCGAATGAAGAACAAGAACACCAAAAGTTCAAATGAAGAACAAGATCGGAAAACCAGATCTAAAAATCGATGGCTACACAAACCTTAATTGAAACCCCCACTAGAAACACACACAAAGAAATCGAATGAACAAGTTCTGAAAATCTAATGAAGAACAAGATCTGAAAGAGAGAGAGAACGCGACTGAACAAAGCCTAATTGAAACCCTCACCTGTGATGATGCAGCGGTGGAGTTATGGTGTTGTGCGGCGGTGAAGAATCACAAACCCTAATCGCAAAAAAACCCAGAAAGTGGTGTGCGGCGGTGGAGTAAAAGCGAGGAGCGGGTGATGGTTGTTATTTGCGGCGGCGGTCTACTCGCACACAAACACTGTTGTGGTGCTTCTACGGCGAGGTGGTTGGTGGCAACATTCACTATAGAGAGAAAGAGAAATGATGGATTGAGGGTGGTGATGCGAGGGAGAGGTGATGGTTGGCGGTGGTAGGCTTCCTGCGAAGGTCCAAGGTCGCGATGATAGTTAGCGATGGTCCACGGCAGCGGTGGTAGGGTTCCGGTGATGATAAGGTGAGAGATGGTGGGTAAAGAGAATGAAAAGGGGAGAGGTGGGGGTTGTTCTATAAATAAAATATATTCTATTTTTTATGGCTTTTAATAATATATTGAATTATTTAATTAGAAAAAATAATAAAAAATTGAAATAAGAGTATAGTGGTCTTTTCAGATAAAAAGGCAAGAATGTTTTAGTTATTTTAGTTGTATCAGAGACCGTCAATATAACAAAATATAAACAGTAAAAATACACAGTATAATAAACGTAGTTTAGATACTCATTATGCAATAAGTGTCATGAATATATAATCAGGGTTTTGTTCAATATAGTCCTTAATAAAAGCATAGTCCTGAGGGACAATTTTTAGCCATTGGATTTCAAGATCAATGGTCTAGATTTAATCTTAGATAATAATTAAAATTGATTTAAGGAAGGACAATTCTGACTTTTTGCATATTGGTCCCCACTTTCTCTTTCCTCTAATTTATTTAAAATTAATTATCTCACAAACCGGTAATCGTTAGACGAAACCAATTATACCGTTGCGATCCTCGTGTTCCCCTCTTTTATTAGAGAGGTCCCTTGATATACTTTTGACAACTTTTTTTTTTCATTTTTTAGGTTGGACTTAAATTTTATTAATGCATAATCACATGTGATTCATAACAATATTCAATGTGTTGTTTTATTAATTTTTTTATCTTCTTAAATTGTATATTATTTAACGTTTATTAATTTTGAATGTTTGCTTAAATAAATCAACGTTTGCTTAAAACCGTTTATACATGTATGTACATATTCAATTTCAACCAATCCAATTGCATTGTCTACTCATGAATGCATATATTGTGTACTAGCAATACCCTATCCCCTCTATCAAAGGTCTAGATGTGTTCTCCTTCGAATTCGATGTCTTTTATATTGGTTCTCGTAATAAGAATGGTTCTCGTTTGAACAATCCTCTATGCAATCATATATGATTGAATACCAAATCTCATGTTTTTTGGTATTCATTCACATTTGAATCTGTACAAACTCTCGTGTGATTCTGTACAAAATCACATGTGATTGAATACCAAATCTTATGTTTTTGGTATTCAATCACATGGGATTCTGTACAAAATCACATGTGATTGAATACGCAATCACATGTGATTGATTCTGTCAAATATGTGACATAAAAATGCTACATTTAATCTAATCACCTGTAATTATGTGCATGTATAAGAGATAGATAATCACATGTGTTATGAAACAACTAATAACTTAGAATCATTTTCAATTGTTGATTTTTTGTTACTAAACCATAGAACTTTGCGGGATTATCAAACACCAAACTATAATTTTATAAAGACTATATTGATCACACCTCTATGAATCAAATGTGATTATACTTTAATAAAATACAAGTCTAATCTAACAAAATGAGAAATTTTTTTTTGTCGAAAGTATATCAAGCGACCTCTCTAATAAAAGAGGGGAACACAAGGATCACAACGGTATAATTCGTTTAGTATAACGATTAACGGCTTGTGAGCTAATTAATTTTAAATAAATTAGAGCAGAGAGAAAGTGGAGACCAATAGTTAAAAAGTAATAAATGCACTCTTTATATAAATATATCAATTTTTATTATAATCTAAGATTTAATCTGAACCATCAAATCTTAAAATCTAATGACTATAAATTATTCCATAGGAATATAAATTAATTTAAAACTATATTAAATAATCAACTCTGGATAATATTATAGCCCTTCTATATATAGATGTTTTCGGCTGTTCAAAAAATAAAATAAAATAAAATAAAATTCTGATGTTTTAATTTACTTTCGCAGTTTTTAAGCCGAAATTTAATACAGATTGTGTATCTGTGTGTTATCTGACTTAAAACACAAATTAAGATACAACTTTTAATGCAAGAAGTATAAGTTTATATGCATAAGTGGTTTGGATTTTGTGATCCAAATTCTGAACAAAAATATCTTGCAAGAAAAAGCGTCGGAAGCAAAAGCCATCAGAAACCCCCGTTCCTCACCCCCCCCCCCCCCACTCTGCATTCATTTCAGTGCCTATATATACACAATACACATGTATGTATGTATATGCATCTTCTAGGGAGAGATTTTACCTGTGCATTCAGAGTCAGTGAATGATGCAGTCGCTCATCGTTAATTTCCAATCATCACAGTCACTTCATCGGTTTCCTCCACCGTTGCACGCTGAAGGCGGCGCCATTTCCGGTCGAGGTAGAAACAGTCGATTTTCGCTTTCGTTAAGCATTCGTAGTCCACTTCGATGTGTTCTTCAGTCTCCTTCTATAGGTAATCTCTTTTCTGCACGCGTTTCAAGAGTAGCATTGCGTTTTGTGTAACATTAGTTGATTGGATCGGAAATGTATTTCGGAATAAGTTTTTTTGGCTGATTGATTACGAATTTATCAGATTTTGGATGCATTAGAAACCGATAGACTGTGTAATTTCTGTAAATGTACACAAGTTAATTGGAACGAACAGATTCTGAGGTTTTGTTGTTGTTTTTGCTAATTTGATATTGAAACGCTTCTGGTCTAGCTGCGGAAGAAGCGGATTTCGTCGAAGCTTCAAGGAAAGGGAATTTGGTGCCGCTTCACAGATGCATATTCGCCGATCACTTGACACCGGTGCTTGCTTACCGCTGTCTGGTTAAGGAAGATGACCGAGAGGCCCCTAGCTTTCTTTTCGAGTCTGTGGAGCCTGGTCACCGAACATCACAAGTTGTAAGATCCTCTTAATTTTCTAATCTCTTTCAAACATTTTCCCAAACACATGCAAAAAGAAGTAATAACCACCTAAAATTCCAATATTTTTCAATGGTAATATGATGTTGAAGAAAAGAATTAGAATGGTAAAACATCTTAATGTTCTAGTTATAGGATGATCTTGTGATATAGTGATCTTAATTTGTTAGGGTCGGTACAGTGTGGTTGGGTCTGAGCCATCAATTGAAATTATCGCTAAAGAAAACAATGTCATTATTGTGGATCATGAGAAAGGGAGCTTGGTTGAGAAAGTCGTTGATGATCCTATGGACATTCCAAAAAGTCTATCTGATGCTTGGGAACCACAACTTCTTGATGGTCTTCCTGATACATTTTGCGGTATGATCTAGACTTAATGTGAAATAAATATTTGTTTGCTGAAACATTTATTGATTCATACTTCCTTTTTCTGACTATTTCTAGCCAACATTTAGATCCCACTAGTCACACTCATACCACAGGAAAGTTGTTATAGCTTCTATGCTACTTAAGTGTTGCTCCTACCATAATTTATTATAGCTTCTATGCTAGTTAAGTGTTGCTCCTCCTGTCGGGATGAAGGAAGAGTATGATTTAATCCTCATGTGGCCAGGTAGTTGGAAAAGAGACATGTGCTTTTCAAAGAAAGAAAGGATCAAGACTTGTGTTAAAATCATGGGAGGAGAATAGAAAAGAGAATTAGTGAATTACGCATGTCATCATTTAGTGGGTAGGAGGGAATATAATTAGCATATAATCCAGAATCCGTTATTGGGCATCTGTTTTATTTAATATCATGCTGCAATGCTTTTGAACAAGAAAAAGTTTAATTGTACTTTACAGATACACTTTAATCATTCTGTTGAGTTTCAATATGGGTGGGTGAAACATTAGTTGCTCCGAAAAGTAAGCTTCCTCATTTAACCTGGAATGTCTGGGTAAGGGTAATTGACCAAATCATGGATTATCACTGCCCAATGAAAATGATTTTAACATTCCAGATACAAGTAACTTTTACAAAATTTTCACCTTCAAGGATTATGTGTTGACGTCCCACAAAAGAGATGCTGTCTGTGAGTTTTTGGACCACTAGATCAAGGAAGTGTATTGATGTTGATTTACAGTTACCAAAGAAAAGTTTAAAGAATCATTTTGACTGGTTTATGGGTATGTCATCAACTTACAAGTTACAAATTCTATGTATTCATCGACAGGTGGGTGGGTGGGTTACTTTTCATATGACACAGTTCGCTTTGTGGAGAAGAAGAAACTTTTGTTTATAGATGCACCACAAGATGACAGGAATCTAGCAGACATTCATCTTGGATTGTATGAAGATGTAATTGTGTTTGATCACGTACAGAAGGTACTCATAGCATAATTATATACTTTTTTCCATGAAAATTTACGGCAATTATGGTTCGGTTTGTTAAAACATTTTGAACTTCAGAAAGCATATATAATTCACTGGGTGAGGTTAGATCAGTATTCATCTATTGAAGAAGCTTATAAAGATGGAATCAAACGATTGGAAATATTGGTGTCTAAAGTACATGATGTTGATCCGTAAGTGACTAATCTTTTTTTATAGCACTCACATAGTTCTATAATCCATTTTATTTTTTCATGTTAATTTCCTTACTTGGTTCTCAATCATTAGCCCAAAGTTACTTCCGGGTTCTGTGCAATTAAGCACCCAACAATTCGGAACTCCTCTAAACCAGTCCAACATGACCAGTGAAGAATACAAGGCAGCAGTACTGCAAGCAAAAGAACACATTCTTGCAGGTGACATTTTCCAGATTGTTTTGAGCCAACGCTTTGAGCGCAGAACATTTGCAGATCCTTTTGAGATTTACCGAGCACTAAGAGTTGTGAATCCAAGTCCATACATGACTTATTTGCAGGTGCTTTACTTAAAAATCAATCCTTTTCCTAATTATTTATCTTAACTCTTACTGATATTTTATTCATTGTCAGGCTCGAGGGTGTATCTTGGTTGGTTCAAGCCCAGAAATTCTCACTCGTGTGAAATCTGTAATTTCTTAATTATCTATATTTTTCATAATATTGTAAAATTTCATCAAAATCATTGACATTGTTATATATCCTCTTGACAGAATACAGTTGTTAATCGGCCTTTAGCGGGGACTGTCAGAAGAGGAAGGACTCCTGAAGAGGATGACCAGTTAGAAAAGAAGTTGTTAAATGATGAAAAGCAATGTGCTGAACACATCATGCTGGTTGACTTAGGGAGGAATGATGTTGGAAAGGTCAGTTTGAATTTTTAATTCAACTGAATGTTTTCATAGTTCATAGTGATTCAAAATGTTACTCTCTAAACGCGTGTTGCTGACTTACAACTCGGATATAGGTCACCAAACCTGGTTCGGTTAATGTGGAAAAGCTTATGACCGTTGAACGGTACTCCCATGTGATGCATATCAGTTCCACAGTAAGAGACTACTTGTTTGCTTCTTCGTTATATTTAGAGGTGGCAATTCATTTATTAGAGAAATGGGTTAATTTGCGTTGTTTTATCTCGATTGGTTCTAATCAAAAGGTTCATAAGGGGAATTGGTCAACTGGCTAGAATAGATCCCAAAGTTCATATTTAATGCAGACAACCTGCTAGGTTGTTTTTTCAAACACCACCTTTTTCGAAAAGTTTTCGAAAGACTTTTGTACCACTTATCTTCGAAGACATGGAAAAAGATATTAGACCTTCTTCCTCTTAAAAAACAAACACCACCTTAGATTCTTACCATAATAGTACTTTGCTTCTGTAATTATAATTAACATATTCTTATTTTAAACTTCTGAAAAATGAAAGTGAAAAAAAAGAGTTCCTGGGTCACACAGGCTACTCATACAAAAAATGACCCATTTCAATTAGTCAACCCTAACCCGTTATGTCGCTGTTGCCACCTTTAATTAGATTGTTTACCAATATACATCTTGATCGGGCAGTAAATGCAGAAGGGAATGACTACTTGGTGTTTGGTTTCAAATTGCAAAAACTAATTTCACCAGAACAAGCAGTTTTGGTCATAAAATATGAAGTAGAATTTTTTTTTATTTCTATTATTTGAACGTATATATCTAGAATTGCAAATTATAGTTCCGTTTTGCATTATTACAGGAGTGATGCTTATCTTGAAATATAAAAATCAATATGACTCATAACATAGATCACTTGAATTACAATAGTGTTTGTAGATGATCTTGAATGATAATATCTTGTTTTTGATGCTCAAAGGTGACCGGGGAGTTGCTTGATCATCTCACTTGCTGGGACGCCCTTCGTGCTGCACTACCTGTTGGAACAGTTAGTGGTGCTCCAAAGGTTCTCCCTCTAACCATGTTTTATTCAAAATAACATGGATAGAAACAAAACACTAAATTATGATAATTCTATAGCCATATATTCTGGCTTATGTAATATTAAATTAATCAAATTTCTAATGTAATACAGGTGAAGGCCATGGAACTAATTGATAAACTGGAAGTCACGAGACGCGGGCCCTACAGCGGAGGGTTCGGGTGGATCTCTTTTGCTGGTGAAATGGACATGGCCCTTTCTCTAAGGACCATGGTGTTCCCAACAGGAGCACGTTTTGACACAATGTATCTATACAAGGAAGACAGCAAACGAAAACAATGGGTGGCTTACCTTCAAGCCGGTGCTGGTATTGTTGCGGATAGTGTTCCAGAAGATGAGCAACAGGAGTGTGAAAACAAAGCTGCAGGTCTGGCTCGTGCCATCGATCTGGCTGAGTCGGCTTTTTGCCAATGACTGTTTTAACATCTTCTATTGACTTTTTCTTAGGATCTTTGAAGGTTGAAAACAGTAGTAGGTCAGAATCAGATAGGTTGGTTGGCAAATGCAGTTATGTAGAATTGAAGGAAAGTAATAGCTGGTGGTTCACAAGCAAGTGTTCCATTTTTCAGTTTAATTTACTTTTTATATCTACTCTATTTTCCCCCTAAAACTAATAACAGGTATGCGGAGGGGTTCTTGGTTTAACATAATTCACCAAAAGCCAAATAAGATCAAAGCATCCTTATACATTTATACACCAAGCCTAAAAATTAGGTGATTATCCAGATATTTTTAGCAATCATTTACTTTTTTTTTGTAATTATTTCAAATTTTAGATGTTAATTTTAACTCTTACTACCGTTATTTTAGCATATGTAGTGACATTTTTTTTAATTTGTAATATTCCTTGGGGAAAATTGCCGAGAAAAATAACCTAAATATCGAAATTGCTAATAAAGCTAACGTCCAATTTTTTTGCCGATAAAGTATTATAAATTTTAATTTGTAACAAAAAAGGTATAATGACCTCTTAGACTTAAAAAAAAGAATATTTCATGCATTATACCCTTTTTTGTTACAAATTGAAATTTATAATCCTTTATCGATCAAAAAAATTGAACGTTAACTTTATTGACAAATTTTGATATTTATATTACATTTCTCGGCAATTTGCCCTATTCCTTACAATGATCCCTAACTTATATTATATATTTTTTTTAAAAGCACCAAACTTATATTCTCTTAGGGGGTGTTTGGTAGGAAGAAAAGAAATTAGGAGAAATGAAAATAGAAATAGGGGAGAAAAGAAAATGGGGAGAAATAAAATGTATGGAGAATTGGAATTGATTCCTTTGTTTGGTATCATCAAAAAAATGATACAGAGAAATGGTAGCTTAAGTCACCTTACGGCGGTTGTGGCGTTGGCTGCCTCTCCGGACGTCGACGATGATGAGTAGAATGCTGGAAACACATCGCAACCAGACATCGACGATGATGAGTAGACATTGGTTGTCATTTCTCTTCATTTCTCTACATTTTGAAGATAAATGAAAATACAAGGGAATGGGAGAAATGGAAATTGGTGGAGAAACCATTTCTCCTCTCAAAACTATAATCATTTCTCCCAAACAAGAGAAACCAATTCTCGTCATTTCTTTTCTCTCTGCCAAACACCCCCTTAATCTCTTATGATGCATGAGAATCGAAATTGATAATTTAGTCTACAAACTTTTATATACTATTTTTTAAACTTTAAAATATCTTATATACATATAGCTTAGTTTCTAAATATCATATTTACTCTACCAAATCCTTATTTTTAACATTTTTATATGTTTTAAATTTATTTTAAATTCTTCATAACTTAACAAATATTAAATTGACAATTTTACCCTTCTCATCAATCGTAAATCTCCCTCGTCATATACCTAATTGTTCCACTTTTAACATCTGTATACAACCCCATAGCTTTCTATGATGGGTAGCAAATAAATACATGGAATACAAACATTGTACTACACATACAAGTGTAAATTTCAAATGCAAAACCCACTAAATGGAATTTCCACTTGCCTTATGGAGACTTTGACCACATAATAATCACTACAACTTAAGGGGTGTTTTTTTTCTTTAAGGAATTTGATGACAAAGATCTTAAGTCATGTTATAATCGTCTTGAATTCGTATTTAAGTATGATGGACAATCAGATCTTGTTGCAAATGAACTTTATATGGAGTTGAAGTTGTTGGACACGTTTTTACCTGTGGAAACTATCCGACTTAACGATATTTTAAAATACTTTAAAGATTTTGATTGTTTTTCCAATGCAATTATTGCAAATAGAGTCTTGTTGATATTTCTACTTACGGTCCAAAACTTAAATTGTTGAAATCCTACTTACGGTCCAAAATGTCACAAGAAAGATTTAATGGATTGGTAATGATAACTATTGAGAAAGATATTTTGGAGAGTATTGATTATGAAGAGTTGATTCATAACTTTATTTCCACTAATGCTAGGAGAACTTTACGATTAATATAACTATATAGGATAAACTATTTTGTTACATTTATT
The DNA here is from genome assembly GCA_038502395.1 of Dittrichia graveolens. Lineage (NCBI taxonomy): Eukaryota > Viridiplantae > Streptophyta > Magnoliopsida > Asterales > Asteraceae > Dittrichia > Dittrichia graveolens. The sequence continues at coordinate 97,589,411 of JARJIL010000002.1, forward strand.
TTGTTTTAGTTATTAATATAATAAATGTAATAGTATTAATTTTTACTTATATATATGTGTATATATAAGAGACCCATTTTCACAAGGTCTTCAAAATCCACTAAACGCTCCTCTGCGACAACTAGTTGACTCCTTGCAAGTCTTTAAGATTTCATCCCTTTAATTTCATCTTCTTCTTCTTCCAGTCCCATCGCAAATTTCTAGTAGCTAGATATTTCAAGAAAAGGTTTACACCTCTTACTCTCAAACGGTACACAAACCATTACACTCAATCATATTTCAGATACAAACATAACAGCCGATCCTCGTCGAAATACACTAATTCGGGTAAGTTGCCTTCTCGGCTCTCTTTCAACATCATCTTAAACTTCCTGCACTTGTTTCACAACATCCAAATACTTCCAACTCTACCACGCCTCCTATGTAAACTTCTCTGCTCTTGGGTTCTACCATCATTATGTGTCTGACGGCTTTTTGCAGTAGCTTCACCGGAATCCCTAGGCTCTATCCTGGCCTGGTTTTTGTCTCTAATGTATGCTGGTCGGCAGCGACGATTTTAGTCCATTGGTAACTATAGAGAGACCAATATGGTGCGACCACAGAGGATGGACGAGAGTTTCCACATTCTCTTCATTATTTATCCAGCCAAAACTTTCAGCAAGGTTATAAATGGTTTATGATGAAAGTCGCAGTTGAATTATTGTGAACATAGACAACTACTTTAAGCAAATTATATGAGCCAACTGCTTTGCATGATCGGTAGATGTATGTGATAACTTATTGTGTATTGAGTTATTGACTATTCCACACACTCAGATAGCTATGCCACGTCTTAATTCTTCCGAGCAATCCTGAAAACGATTGATTCTCTTCATGTTTACTATATAAACTTGAACGCCATCGTATGTCTCTAACACCACATTTTCTTTAAAACATATAATAGTAACCATAACATTCCAACAAAATTTCATGACGAGGTTCGTCACCCGGAACTACTCATCTAACAAGTTTCCAAAAACTTCAACGAAATATTTAATTACAAATATAGTTACCAATGTTCAATGGTTTTTAAAATAAACAATGGAAAACGTTTAGCAAAGGATGAGCCGCTTTTACTTTGCTGGAGCTTTTCCGCGGTCCAAACTTGAAAAGATACGAAACAACAAGTGTAAGTATAAAGCTTAGCGAACACATAACTTGCACATCACACTAGGTATGTACATTACACAATATCATCCATGAGCACATATATAAACACATACCGAAGCAGTGTATTGACGACAATTTCACACTTTGGGTAACAGTTGACTATCCAAGCCGTACCAAGGATTTCACATGTCTGACTATGCCCGATTTGTGTTTTCACCACAATATAATACAACCCTTCACTTCACATATCACCACATTAGTTACACGTTCACAGACACCATACATGTACATGCACACTAATATAAATAGTAAGTTAGTGTAACTCATCTGTTCGCAACACAACAACTATAATAGAAGTTTAAACACGGATCCGAGAGGCTCTTGTCTACCGGCAATCATCTACAATTAAGATATGCACATCAATTTACGGTCCTAACATTCACATATTTACGGTTATAATCAAGTCACGACTTGCAATTTCTCAAAACTATGATTCACGATTTGTAACCCTTATAGGTTTTCGATTGCTACCCTTAACTATATCCGATTCATTAAGATCCATTGAACTTTTCGATTAAGCGCCAATATCCAATTCCCGATTGTGACTTCTTTGTGTTAGCGATTTGCGATTCAAGGTATACACCCAATTACGACTTACATTACTAAGGTTTACGATTCTCACATATGAGAGTTTTCAATCTATTGATCTACCCTAAAAGTTTTTTATTCAAAGTATTTGGCTGCCCAGTTTACGATTCGCCCCATCGACAATTTACGATTGTCACACAATTTTTTTCAATTTGTGATTGGCTCCGTACCCGACTTACGATTTCAATTCATGACCCGGGGAATTTCACGAAGAGATTCAACTTTTTGATTCTAAAATTCCTAAGTTATTAACGATTTCCTCATTCAATATTGTTTCCGATTGGTTCTCAGTCCTCAATTTATTTACGATTTCCCCTAATCAGTATATAGTTTTCGGTTAGTTTCACTCTTATTAAATTACGATTCCAGTTAAATCACAATGAACACCCAAAGGTTTTCGATTCCCTTCCTAATTCTTATTTTTGATTCAAAGCCTAAGAACATTTTTGATTCAAGGAAGTCACTCAACATCAAACTTCCACAATTCTTAATCAAATTAAGTTATTCCAATTGTACTAGATCTTTGCCATCCTTAGAACAAACCCCCAATTACAGTCTCGTTTCTTCTTTCCCCATTTCGCACACCACAAACCAATCTTAAACTTAAAAATTCTTGGTCGAATCCACCAAAGTAAGTCTGTAAATAATAAAATGTAGTAAGGAAGCTTACCTAGAAATATAGTTTGAGAATTTGGCATACGTGCATCCATTTTGATGATATTTATATCTAATACAAATTTATGACCGTTTGTAAGAGCTGTTACCACACAAAATAGCCGTTCTAAAATTAAGTTGCAAATAGAATTACAAAGGTCGGTCGCGGTCACCATAGGGACGTCAAGGAGACGGTGACGAGCCCATGATGGAAGGACGTAGTGACCAATCACTCGTGACAGGGGTGTTTTGGGCATGACGCCCCACTCAGACATTGTGAAGGACCTCAAAGTTACCGGGAAAAAAAGAGATGACAGCACTAAAGAGTGTTGAGATGAAATTAAGATAGAAGCATGACAACCACATGGTGTGATTCTTATTGGATAAGATGCAAAATATCTGATCACTTTTTGGAAAATTCTGACAAGATGGAACATTATGTTCTGCAGGGATTTGAACTGCCTGCTGGAAAAGGCACAAGTTTAGCGTAGAAAAATATCTGCCATTAGAGCATCAGATACTTAATCCTGCTCTACAATGAGTGTAATTTCATATCAAAATGGAGGACCTGAGAAAGCAGGCAATCAGTCATCTACATGACCACATACATGAACATAAAAAGAAAATCCAAGAGCATTCTTAGCCTCGATTGTAATGATTGACTTTCACATCAGCATATCCGACTTTTGATTGAAACATCCATAGCCGTAACAGCCTGTAACTTTGAAATCTAGGACCCGTTTGTTCCTTTTTTTTACCTAAAAGGCTGTCATCGGGTGCTGTCAACCTCTACGACAGCCCTTGATGACAGTGCCACTACAAGTGCTCCAGGACCATAAATGATTGAAATTACCGAAAAACGGAACCAATAAGCTGCAAAAAAGCCAACTCATTTGAAGTACACATAATGCAAAACTTGGTGGAAGTTGATCATTTGGCTAACAAGTATATAACTTGGTGGAAACTACTGCTTGCATTATAACTCCAATCACAAAACACACTGAAATCCTTCAAAATTGCAAGATACAGAAGCAGTGACTAGCTTTGGAAGCCATCTCACTTCAAGTTTTGCTTTTTAAGGATCTTTCATGCTTGCACAAATGAAGAAACCATTTACTTTGACAAAAAATAGTCAAAGAAGCAGTACAGGTACCCAGGTAGCCAAAAAAGGAGAGAGAAAACACCTTTTTTCGCCAATTGAAATGCTGTTTTGGCAAATTATAAGTTGATTGTTTCTAAAGGAATTGCAAAGAATTTCATCCAAGAAACAAATAATAGTACTAGAATCAAGAATAATTGCAATATGAGTAAGGACACTACAGCAACTATCATAGATTGCCATGGCGAAGAAACCTAATTTCTAACTTTACCAACATCAAACCTTTAAAATTCGCAAATTCAAGATCTCGGTTATAAAAGATCACTGAATTTTTAATCCTCAAACAGGAGAAACACTATATTTGATTGGAAGTTTCAAACTCAAACAAAGGAAGCACAGAAGATCGAAAGAGCAGAATACCTAATTTTACACGTAAATTTGGGAAAAGGCAGAAACTGATTAAATTATCTGTTGCTATCGTAATCAACGATCTCGTTATCAGTGACGGATCTCGAGTGCTGAACAATCGAACGTCCGATCGAATTGATCCAATCCTCCTTCTCCTTTTCGGAATCGGCGATGAAGTACATGGTCTCCGATCGGGTAGATAGCTCGAAAGCAAACTGTTTATTGAGGACATCTTCGGCTCCTTTGACGGTGAGGCAGGTGGCGACAGGTATGACGCCGCGGGGGCGGGATCCGCGGGTGACGATGGCCTCCTTGAACCAGAAGAGTTTGCCCTGTTTCAGAACGAACCAACGCCGGCGCCAGGTCTTGATGTACTCGCCTTGCTTGGTGAGCCAGCCGGTGCGCTCGGGGTTTGACCAGTACTCAACACCGTCGTAGTCGTCGGCGTTGGGTGGTGATTCACCCATCACGGCTCGCCATAGACTGGCCATGGACAGATCGCGGTGGTGATGTGTGTCGTGTGTGGTTTGTGAGTCGTGAGTTAAATGGAAACCAAGTGCCAGATATTTGTATTTATTATTTATTTACAACGCAATGCTAAAACAAAATGTTGTTAGAGGCTAAATTGTTATTCATATTCATACATTTTATAAAAGGAAAATGATTCGGATGTTGAGAATATCTCTCCCCTTTCGATATGTGTCCAAAGATGATGATGATTATCTCGATTATTAAATAGATTAGACATGTTAGATTGATTTGTTACTTTCTTACTCCTATCTTTTAATTTTCTATTTTCTAATCTAAAAGACTAATTTTTATTAATTTAATTAAAAGATATTGATTATTTATTTAATTATAATTAAGTTTTAATCATTTATCTGAGTAAAATTAAATATATAATATTGACTGTAAATAGTCAAAATTGAAAACCCGGTTTTCTAAAATTTAATTATTATAGAAGATAAAATAGTTATAAAAATATATTATTTAAACTATAAAATAAAGTAAATATATTTTGTCGACAGTATATTTACGTTAATTGAAATTGATTTAAATACACACTTACACCTTATAATAAGTACCTCAAATACAAACTTTATCTAGATTAGATTAGATTTTAGATAATAATTTATTTAATACATGTAATATTACATTTATTTGGTTTAATTTATGTATATTAAAATTGTGAAATACCAACTAAATTCATTCATGATTGTGTAATACGTAATTAAGTTTAATTTATTTAATACGTGTAATATTACGCATACAAATTTTTATTTAATATTCAATAAATTTAAATTTAAAGTTATACCAATAAAAATTTAATTACCAATGAAACCATTTATAGTAACATAAATTTATTTTTTAAATTCCTATTTATTTTATGTTTTATAATTATTGGACATTTTTCAGTTAACATTTAACAGTTATCATTTTTTTTAAATCCAACCCGTGTATCAAACGAGTATTTAACCTAGTATACTTATTAAAAAAATAAGCATTACAAATTTCAAGTTGGAAATACAATATTTAGTGCATTTTTTAAGATACTTTAAATTAATAAATATCTAATGCTTCGAAAAATCTTCGGTCTTTGAGTTAATGGTAATAAGAGAAAACTAATCAGAATTGGAGTTTCAAATTAGGCGGTTTTTAAGTATGTTTGATACGCTTAAGTGCAAATTAGAACATCTTCCTATTCTATATTTGGGGTTAAGGATTATGATTGGAGGGTTAATATGTTCGAAATAAGGCTATGTGATTGGAAAGGGAAAATGATCTCCATCAATGGAAGACTGACGTTAATCAAGTGGTTCTTGGTAGCTTACCATTGTACTTATTCTCTCTTTTTTATGCTCAATATGTGCTTTTTAGGGGGATTAAGTGGTAATAATATCTCATGGATTGAGTGGGATTAACTGTGTTCTTTTTAGGGGGATTAGATATTGGAAGTTTAAAATAAAAAAATCTTGCTCTACGATGAAAATGATGGTGGATAATAAAAAATGAGGGAGAACAATTGTGAGGAAGGGTTTTAACTAGTATTCATGGTCGATATGGGGGCATCGATGAGGATGACAATAGTAGAGGCTAGGGTGTGAGTTTTGGTCAAATATAGTTGCGATGGGGGGAATTTATTAACAGAGTTGGATAGGTTTTTTTTCCCATTCTTTCAGGTGGACATTGGGTACGAGGGAGTCAATTAGGTTGTTGGGAAGATTAGTGGTGTGAGGGGGTATACTCAACTGTTTATTTCCTAGGTTGTTTCAATTAGAGAAGACTAAAGAAGTAAAAAGGAGGTTGGAGAGTCCTTCGTGGAGGACTCAAGGGGACTCATGGGTTTAAACGATCCTCTTATAAATTTTATTCTAGTATTAATATGTAGGTATCGATGGTTTTGGAGTTTCAATCCCAATGGTGACTTTGAAGTTAAAGGTTTGGTGTCCTTGATTGATCTCAAGCTGTTATTGAGCGGGGGAGAAGCTTCTAAAACCAAAGGATGCAAACTAAATCCTTAAAAAATACTTATCTTCGCTTGGAGAACTATGTTGGATCAACTACTGGTGATGATTAATCTCGACGAAAAAAGTGTAGATCTACTGTATATTATGTGCCCCGTGTGTAGCATAGATGTTAAAATTACTGCGCATGTTCTCTTTCTATGTTCAGTTGCTTTTAAAATCTTAGAGCAAGTTGCTAATTGATGGGGCTTTGATTTAAGCAAGCTGCCAACATCTCTGGAGTCTTTCTACAAAGGTATTGTCGAAGGACTAAGATAGTTTGTTGATGGTAAGAAAGTGTGGATAGTGGTTTTTTAGGCCGTGGATTATTTTATTTGGAATTATCGTAACAATTCTGTTTTTCAAAGAAAAGGAGTTGAGGTCCAACTTAACTTTCTATATTTGTCAATTAGAATCTTTTCTTGGGTTAGGAATATATTCTAATTCACAAGAAGTCAGTTTCTTGAGTTTAATGGCAAAATGAGCCTCACCGTGTGAAGATATAACAAGTAGAAAGTTCGGTTTATCATCTCATAGTGTGCCTTTATTTGCAGTCTAGTGTAGTTTGTGTTCTTGTAGTTTAGGGTGGTTTGGTTGGCTATTTCTATTCTGTCTCGTTGTTCTTCTTATAGTTTTCGTCTTTTATAAAAAACTTAAGGGGCTAGTTTATAGTTTCACTAAGACGGTTGTGTTTTATTTGATGAAATTCCTTGCATTTCAAAAAAAAAATATTTAAACTAAATCAAGAATAAATTTTAATATGTAAATCATAGGAATTCGTTATAAAAATTTAAATTAAAAGACAGTAATGGTGAACATATCGAATAGTATCATCTTTTAACACATGTATGTATGTATTATATCTTTTAAATTTTAATAGTATTTTTAATTTAATAGGCTTACATATAAGTATTTTTTAACTAAAGCTTACACTAAAAATTACATTCATACACACATAATAAATATTTACTTAAAGTATAGATATATTTAGTTATATTATAAAAGATACGCTGTCGTTCTTCAAACTTATGTATTCAGTTAATTTTATATCTATATAAAGACTATATGTTATCTATATAAAGACTATATTCAGTTAATTTTATATCTATATATGTTATCGAGAACTACATTCTTCTTGCTTTAAAACCAACATATTGTAACATGTCGCATCACGCATGTAGAATACTATATAAATCATCTAGTAAAAATTAACATATTGTGTCACTAGTTGAGAGAATGCAAGCATGCAATGGTCAAAGATACGATGGCTAGAACATGCAATGTGAACTTTTTTGTATATACATTCCATCAATTTCGACAATAAGTTATTTGGTGGTGATCCAGTAATTTGTCCACCCCAAATGACAACAAGATCCAATAAAGTTCGTCAAATTCATATTCTTCTTCGTGTGGTTCTTTATCCATCACCGATGTTGTTGACTGCTTCGAGAAAATAAGCCCGTACAACCAAGAATGAGTTGTACGTTAAAAAAACAACCAAGGAGACACAAAAGACGACACTAAGCACCATATAAAAACAAGAAAAAAACTCATACGATGATAAAATCGAGGTAAAAGGTTTATCAAACTTAGTGTTATTGTAACACAAAGTAAATAATACTATAGGGGAGGGTTCAAACGAGAACTGTTTTTCGTACGAGGACTGCGAGAACCAATCTTGACCGTTTATTTTGGATAATGGAATTCATGGATGAAAAGCGTGGGGGATTGAGTGTGGCAGGGCGCATGTAAGGAATTCATGGGTGGGCAATCCAATTGAAGGAGGAGAATTTAACGGCTAAGATTAATTCTCGCGATTCTCATACGAAAAACAGTTCTCATTTGAACTTTTACCTAATATCATAATCACTAACATCCCCTACAAATAACTTAAATAATCTATAAAGTTAGTGGATAGTATTATTATTATACATTAAGCGAATGCTATCTTTAAGATTCTTTCGGATCATTAAGATAGTAACTAATTATTATTAAAACATATTCCAACTTGGTACATTTTTTTAACTGTTTTTATGTCGATCTCATGTTTGTGCGTGTAAGACATTAATTATATATAGGTTACTCAATGTAATATGAACAAGTTTCTTTTAATTTTTATTATTTCTAAATATGTAATTATTAGATGCTTGACAAATAATAATATCCATAGAATGAATATTATTGTTGTAGTTTGATCGACAAGAAACTTATTATTCTGTTGGGGGTTGATGATGATGATGTGGGTCTTAATTTCCGACTCAATAATTAATGTTATCTTGTATAGGTGTAGTTATGTTGCATTGAAGGCGGTTATTTGTCATTGTTTGCTCTTATATTCCAAAAACATTATTATTATCGTATTTAATATATGATATGATATAATGATCATAAACATGATTTATTTGCGTTGGATATTGGATTATCAATATAACCGCAAAAACTACTATGTAAAAATAGAATCCATGGGCGGTTAGATTACTCATTATATAAGAAAGAGATAGCGTTTTAACCATAATAAATTCCTTTTGGCCTAGCAGTGGTAAACACATTGACCGTAATAGTTTGTTTAACCATATAAGACATTATCTTATCCTTTTCATATTTTATCGTATGTCATATTAATGTTACATCATGTTCCCTTCCATCCCCTTTTCAACCCACAAACCTGCACATTCATCACACATAACTCTTCTCTATTTAAAAAATATAAAAATAAAAAAAGGAAGAAATATGAAAGAGATAGAGAGAAATATGAAAGAGAGTGGATTATGCTACAGGTTCACCAACAAGCTATATATGAGAGGGAGGGAGAGAGGACTTGTGGGTGGGAGAGAGGGAGGAGGCGATGGTGTTAAAAAAACATCTAGTGCCTTCCCACACACATCCCGCTAGATGGATGCGAGCAGTCGAAGAAATCAAAGTGGAAAGGGAGTGGGGATGGGTGGAATCTGGTCGAGGTGTAAAGATCAGATTAGGGCGAGTTGAGTGATGGATTATATGTAGGTTTATCCTCATATTTCTCTCTTTTCATTTTTTATTAAAATTTATTAGCCTTTTAATTGGTTAATTAGTATTAGGATTTAGAGGGTACCAGAATTTGCTACGGTGAGAAGTGATTACTATGAGAACAAATAACGAGAGAAAAACTAATATGATGGTGTAATAATGTAGTCATCGATTAATTACTTTGTGTCATGAAAGGAAATTATTATTATTATTATTATTATTATTATTATTATTTATTATTATTATTATTATGGTTTTTAGGGGTGTTCAGAATAATCCGAATCTGAACATCCTATCCAAAATTATCTGAAAATCCGATTCGAAATTATCCAAAATTTCGGATACCTGAAATTCGGATATCTGATTTTTCAGATTCGGATAGTATTTTTTGAATTTTGGATATCCGAAATCCGAAAAGTATGTTTTATTTTTTTATTTTTATATTGCTTATTTATTTAATTTTCTTAATAAATATAGTTTTATGTACATGTATTTTTCATTTTGAAGCATACTTGAGCTATTTTTGGTGAATAAAATTTAAAATATGGTTATTTAGTAATTATATTTTTAAAGAATTATCTAAAGATATATGTTTTTGAAATTATCGGATATTGAAAACTAACTATCCGAAATTCGGATATCCAGTTTTGAACACCCCTAACGGTTTTACATGCATCGGCAAAAGAGTCGACGATTAACCATGGATTAATTTCTTTGGTAGTTTAATTTACGTACGAATCACATCTGAGTTTTCCTTGTTACTTTGTAGGATCTCTAATTAACGTCTATCTTGTAGTATAACTATATACCTAGATTAGAAATTTATATAGTATTTAGATGTACGTAGTTCAATAATAGTTTATATTTTTATTTCATACACCAATTTTTGAATTTTAAAAAAATAAATACAGGAGAAAACTATTATAACAACAGCTATAAAATAACATTTTAGTTGATTGCACTAATTAAATTGACAAATTAAGTTAGGAGAAATAATATTTAAGATAATTTTAATGTTCGAATTTAAAAAATGGATAAAGATAAATCGGCATGTGTACAATTTGATTTGTGTCGGTTTTTGTATAACTTAAAGGCAAATCCAATAGAAAGTTCGGCTTTTTATGGTTAAAAAACCATTCGTACGTACGTTTTCATTAAGTTAGTTCTTTATTTTGATTGTTTAAAAGTAAGAGCTACACGTACGTACGTTACATTATACTAGACCACTAAAACGAATTTCATGCAGCAGAATCTTTGAACACAAATTCGGGTACGTCAAGATTAAGATTAAAATGTTTACCAGTATGTTAAAATAATTTTTTTTAGTAGCCAAGATACTATATCTTTCTTATATAGTTACATATTGAATAGTCTGTTTTGTCCATAAATTCAAATTGATCGATAACATCATATAATATATGCTTATATAGTTCCCAATATCTTATCTTCATGTAACAGAATTTGGGGTGTAATGTATCATGCGAGTCACTTATGGTTGAATGAAATAAATGTATTGTGTTGAAAAATCGAGGTGAGGACTTATTTCCGGTGATTCATTGTTTACTCAAGCTTTGTGTATCAAACAGTTTCATTTCGTTCTTGAGTTTTTTAAAGACGAAAAGTGAAAGAAAGAAAATGGAACGGAAAGAAAGGAAAAGAACGAGAATGATTGACTTGTGTTCTTGAGTTGGAATGATAGAAAAGGAAATGAAGGGAAGTCTTTTCCTTCCTTATCATCCCACTTTTGAAAGGAAACATTTTAAGCCAAATAAGTGAATAACCCCTCCTTCTCACTCAAGAACACATTAACTTACCCGTTTCCTTTTCTTTTTCTCCCTTTCCTTTTAAAAAACAACTCAAGAAGGGAGTGAAAAAGTAAATTTCATATTAGTTGAAAAGTTTGGATTCTAAGGGAAATAGGAGGATTGTAACCACATGCTTAGTAATTTGTTTGTTGTTCTTCTCTTGGAGTCCCTTTACTCTTGTGTTTAATTGTACAAATCTTCTTTGTCTTTCAGAAATAGAACCTTTTAAGGTTCATCTAAACTAACCAAATTAACCTAAACAAACTCATTGTCAAGCGTTAAAAAATAATCAAATCCAAAGTCACTCCAATGTATATGGTCACTACAACACACATTAAACAAACCGATAAATTGTCAGAAAATTTAGTAAAAATCATGTGTTTCCATGCTAACTTTGGACACATTTAGACACATACTATATATATCTGTTATATAATTGATCCTTAGTAGGTTTGTGTTCTCCTTTATGAATGCTTCGAAAAAATATATTATGTATCCAAAACAGAATATATGAATGAGATATCGATACTCAAGTTGAGTACTTGAATTTTTTTTTAACAAAAATCAAGTGGGTGTTGGAGTGTGTCCCACATAGAAGTTTATAACTATGTGAATGGATAAACTCTTAGGGGATGTTTGGTAGAGAGAAAAGAAATGAGGAGAATTGATTTATCTTGTTTGGGAGAAATGGTTATAGTTTTGGGAGGAGAAATGGTTTCTCTACCCATTTTCATTTCCCCCCTTCCTTTGTATTTTCATTTCTCTTCAAACTGTGGAGAAATGGAGAGAAATGACAACCAATGTCTACTCATCATTGTCGATGTCCGGTTGCGATGTGTTTCCGGCATTCTAATTATCATCGTCGTCGTCTGGCAAGGCGGCCGACGCCGCAACCGCCGTCCGGCGACTTGAGCCACCATTTCTCTGTTACATTTCTTTCCTGATACCAAACAAGGAAATCAATTCCAATTCTCCACACATTTCTATTCCTCCTAATTTCCATTTCTCTCCTATTTCTATTTTCATTTCTCCTAATTTCTTTTCTCTCTACCAAACACACCCTTAGTGAGTTTATAACTATGAAAATGTGAGTGTTTACAAACTTGCTTATGTGATTTTACTCCAAATTCTTCCCGCACGCAGAGGGTGCGGATAGTGGATTTCGTAGGCTATCACTAGACTTTGGTTCTCAAACTTCTCATTCCTGTACACACACCTACAAAAATACTCTCTTTTTCTTGCATATGAACTTTTCCAGTGACGTTTCCTAGGAAGTAATCATATTTTTTTGAAAGAAATTTTTTTTTTTACAAGACTATATTTTTTCTTATTTTGAGTAGATAAAAACTATATCTTTTTTTCTTATTTACTTAAACTCTTAGTTTTAGAGTTCTATACAATCTATAAATTATGTTATGAGGTAAAATGTAATCTTGTATAAGTTGGATGTGAAAAATAAAAATCCTTTGGTAAGTAAAAATTAAGAATTAAAGATCAAATGTAACTTTTAAAAGTTAAAGGGTGAAAAATAAAAATTTGTTAAGAGGATATAATTAAAATTAAAATAAATAGTGATTATTTATAAATTGATTATAAGGTAATTCATTGCAAACCACTGAACCAGAATTAAAAAACAAAAAGAAATCACTGCGTGTTATTGAGTTTGTCAACAGGTGAAGTGAATCAGTGTCATCGAGTAAACATGTGTTATTGGGATTGGGCGATTCTGCAAGAAACATATTAAAATGTGCGTCACCGAAGTTTGATTCATTCAAAACCAGCGATTCAATTTCAAAATATTGAGTTTCTGTTCAATTCATATGTTATCGAGTTTCACCAAAATCGACACTTCTATTTCGTCTCCAACATCATCCTCTGTTTCTGTATACACGATCAGCTCCTAGAATCCACAATTGTGATCCTTTTTTGGATTTTAATGGTGTTTGCTGTTGTATTCTTTTCACATTTCAATCTCGCTTTCCTCCTCGCCCTACTTCAAAGTCGATTGCAACAGCAGGTGTCCTCCCTCTGTCACTATATATATTTTTTACAGTTCATACCGAAATTCACCCTCATTATTCATATAGATGAATTTGAATTTGATATGCGTTTGTAAAATAATGAATTATAATCAAAGATTAACCCTAATTCAGTCATTTTGATCAGTTTTGAAGAAAATTCTCCTTTCAAAGAATAAGGAACCTCGCTTGACTAAAAGTAAGTAACTTACCTAATTTATTTAACCGTGTAATAAACATCAAAGATAGCAATTTGAAATGGGTGTATTCTGTTTCTACCTAATTTAGGGTTAAAAGGCTAAGTTGATTTGTACATTTGTTATCAAATATTTCAAGAACTGTGTAATCTTATTAAGAATGTTTGAAGAATTGAAGGTGGGGTTTTTATTGATTATGAGAGTATTTAAAAAATCTGTTTTGCTTATAGAACTTGTCTCAGAATGTCTGCATATGGCCATGGAATGGAAAGGGAATATTCTGCAAGTCTATCAAGTGGTGAAGAATCTGGTATGCTTACTATTTGTTGTATGAAAACCATTATTTTTTAAGACATTTTTAATTGCATTTGATAATAAACTTCAACTATGAATCTTGTAGATATGGGAAGTGAATTTAGAATGGAATCCGTAATCTACATGTCTTCATTTGCTGCAACTATCTTTGTTGGTGCACTTGTAACAGTCGGGATCTTGTTGAAGACTTTACTAATTGCATTGATGGTCATGTTACAATCATGTGAAAGCCGGAATTCAGGGGCTATTGAAATGTTAAATTCGGCTGAGCGGTTTGATCTTCATCTTTATGATTATTGCAGAACTGGTTCCCTACATGCAGAGCTTAATGTTAATAACTTTGAATCATATTCTTTGCCTGAGATTTGTAAAGATGTGGCTATCAAATACATAAAAGATGGCCATTACACAAGAGATTTGGGTCACTAGTGGAAAATTACTTCAAGAATGTTACGCCAGTTGTTGGTGGTCAGGATATTGTCTTAATGGACATTGATGACCTATTGGTTCATGGGTAAATTATATATCTTTAGTTTCTTTTGATTCTGGAAAATCCTATTGGGTAGAAATATGCCTAGGCTAAATCTGTTTTTGATGGTGTAGATTCCATCACTATGACCATGATGATGGTGTTAAAGAGGCGAAACATATGAAACATGTGTTCTTGGTGCAATTATACACAAAACTCCGGTCTGCTGGATGGTTGTTGATTTTATTGTCAAGGGAGCATGAGGAACGACGTGGTGTGGTAGTTGACAAGCTTATAGCAGCTCGATGTGGAGGTTGGTCAGAACTAATTGTAACACCGGGTTTGCATATACTAGATTTTAGCACAAATTTGCGTTTTTATAAACAAACGTGAACTTAATCACGATCATATATCATTTAGCAGCGGAATATTTACAATAAACTTTGTTTCTGTATCTGGTGTTACACTACAACATAACCGACCACATGTACTTATTACAATACTAAGTGTTCCCGCAAAATATCCAGAGGCAGGGGACCCGGCTCACCAGGCAATCTATCTTTGATCTGCAAAAGCAATTAACATGGCACCGTTAGCTACACTTAGCTAGCGAGCACAAACTTGGCATAAACTTCATTAGAGTAAGAACATGCATTTCAGGAATAAGCATACAATGCTATCCTATCACATTGTGGTGTGCTGACACGATCGGTATAAGTTGTTTCTTGCAGGATAGCTAGTCCCGCTCAACACCAATACACCGGGGGATCAGGAACAACCCTCCGCGCTGGTGGGGGAGCGTAAGCAGTCCACCAAGCATCGTTAACGGAACCATAGGCTCCTTAGGTAACTCAGCCATTTCCGACTGATTAACCCTCATGATATAAGGCACGGCGGTTCTGCAGAACCTACGATCCGGAATGTTACCTCGAATCACCGTTAAATCCCGAATCTCCTGATCAAGGGTCCTGGATCCGGCTAACTGGCTGACCTTAACCATGCTTGCTGATGTTCGCGAACACATACACATATCTTGTTCATTTACTTAGCATGCATATTCATTTACTTCTTTTAGCATGCAATTACATTTAGTTACTTCTTTATGGATCCAATCTGGATCCCTAGCATACATATCATAGCATCTTGACTTAACTCATTAATTCAGAATCAGTAGCATGCATAGCATTTACTTAACTAAGCGGTTCCAGTACTGGATCCCGCTGGCATACACTTAACTTACTTACATCAGGTATTTAGCATGGAATTGTACTTTAATAACATGGCAATTCTTAATTATCAACTTATGAGCACAATCGTACTCAAATCACTTAACCCATAATTCCTGCTCTACTGAGGCTTATGGAAGTCGGTACTCACCTGAGTAACTTAACAGATAGTTATTTATCTTCTTGCCTTGTCTAGGGTTTCAATTCACCTAGAACATTAGGATTTACATTAATCATCTTAGCATACTTAGAATAGCTACAAAGCCAACAAAGGAAATCCCCAAATCCGGATTCCACGCAAATCCGACAGACTGTCGTATTTCATGAAATCCGACACTTCAAAGGGAAATCCGACACTTGCAAAATCCGATACTTATCGGATTTCAACACTTATGCACTTGGAAACTTGGTCACAAAAATGGAAATCCGACTTTCAATCGGAATCCGATTCTTTTATCGGAATCCGACACTTGCATAGAAATCCGATTCTTTCGGATTTTGACTTACAACTTATATGGACATTGGGAAATCCGATACTTATCGGATTTTAGACCCACAACACGGATTCAAACATGCGGATTTAAACTTGATGCGGATTCCGACACCCAAGTCTCGGAATCCGACACTTTACTCGGATTTGTCAACATGCGGATTCCGACACCTTCATGTCTCGGAATCCGGCTGTTCTAACATGGAAACCGCCACCTTCAATGGCTTATTTCCAGAGCTTGTTTCTTGTTTGTTTTGACATTCATACATTCTGAAAACACTCATTTTCGTTGGTATGGCTTTGAAAACACATCAAACCCACACAATAACACCAAACAACCAAAACCCACTTGCAAAGTAAGCTTTGAATGTTCTAAGTGATGTTTTGCAAGGATTTGAGTTTCAATCATGATTTTAATCATAAAAACAGTTTCATATGTATTGATTCTTAACAACAGACAAGTATTTACCTTTGAATGGAATCAAAACAACCAAAATCCTAGTTGCTTCAAGAAATGAGAGAAAACAGAGAGAGAGAGAAGGAGAATCCGAGAGTTTCTTGCTTTGGGTTTGCTTTTGGCAACTTTGACCAAAAGTCAACATTTCCACATATATATCTTACCAAATCCAGAGGCACCGCCTCTGGATTTCTTTTATTTTCTTTCCTTCCTTTTACTTTCATATATTTGTATACATATACACATTAACACATAACACACATATACACATTTAATTACTTTTAAACTCTCTTCTTATTAACATAACTATCTTTAAATACATGTCTAACAGCTAGGCCCAAATCGAGGATGTTACAAATCTACCCCCCTTAAGAAGATTTCGTCATCGGAATCTACTCAGTGATAAACAGGTGAGGGTATCTTGTCTTCATCTCGTCCTCGACTTCCCATGTTAGGTTCGGACCTAAACTGTGTTTTCACTTAACAAGAACTAGCTTGATCATCTTCTTTCGTAGCTTGTTGACCTTAGTGTCAAGAATTTCAATAGGTTCTTCTACGAGTCGCTTAGAAGAGTCAACCTTCGGTTCTTGTAACGGAACAATCTGTTCCTCTTCAACGTTGCACTTAAGCAAGTAACATATGTTGAAGGTATCATGAATTCTAGATAACTCAGGCGGCAGCTCAAGAGTTACCGTCTGATCATTGACCTTTCGCACGATCTTGAATGGGCCTATGAAACGTGGACTTAGTTTCCCTTTGCGCCCAAAGCAAATAACGCCCTTCCAAGGGGAAACTTTCAAGAATACACGATCTCCGACATCGAATGCAGCGGGACAACGCTTAGGATCCGCATACATCTTCTGTCGATCTCGGGCTGCTTTAAGCTTTTCTAAAGCCACATTCACTTTATCTGAAGTCATTTGGACAATCTCAGGTCCAGCAAACTGTTTCTCTCCGGGCTCCAACCAGCAAGTCGGAGTACGACATCGTCTCCCGTAGTGCATTTCGTACGGTGGCATTCCAATACTGGAATGATATGAATTATTATAAGCAAATTCAATCAATGGGAGATGAGAATCCCATGATCCACCGTATTCAAGTACACACGCTCTAATAATGTCTTCAAGAGTCTGAATCGTTCTTTCTGATTGGCCATCGGTCTGCGGGTGATAGGCAGTGCTCAGATGCACACGAGTGCCTAACTCACGCTGCAAACTTTGCCAGAAATTAGATACAAATCTAGAGTCACGATCAGAAACAATTGAACAAGGAAGACCGTGACGTGTTACTATCTCATCAATATACAGCTGTGCCAAACGAGTCAACGAAGCCGACTCGTTGGTTGCTAAGAAATGAGCACTTTTAGTCAGTCGGTCAACAATGACCCAAATCATATCATGCAAGCTAAGGGGTACCATATCAGGGCTGTGATCAGCAGTCGTATGGACATTTTAGTTGGCCTATTTATGAGGACACAAATCTTCAAACTTTCGAATTCCTTCATTACACCAGAAATAGAAATCTAATGTACTTCGATGCATGAAACCTGTTGATTTCAACACCTTTGTATATAAACTTGTAGCATACCATTCAAGAAAGAATTTATAGCACATGATTGGGAATTTTGAGAACTTGTTACTGGAGCATACTTGTTTTAAGTTGATAAAAATGCAGGACGTCCGACATTTGTGTGTAAAGTTTAAGGATGTTTAGGACTACAAGGTTTGCACGCATGAGCATTTTGATTGAGGTCATTTAGAGGGCGGTTGGTTGGTTTACACTGTATTTTATTGTCGTTGCACCTCATTGAGAGGTAAATATGGTGTTCAAAAAAGAAAATAGGATAAAGTTTATGGAAAAGTCGAACTTCTTGTTACACTTTGTACATTTTTCGTTACTTATACTACTGCACCAAAGTGGCATTAGATCGCATCTTCGTGTACTACTTTGTGAGATCAATTTGTTGCTTTATTTTGTTTAGTGATATTTAACAGCATCTAGTCCTTCTGGTTCGACTTCTTATTCCTTTCTTTCGTTTCTGCTCTTTCTGCATCTATTCCTTCTTCAAGTACCTTTGTTTTGGTTTCTAATTCTTCGCTTTCTATTCCTTTTGGTTCTATTTGTTTTCTTAGTTTTTTTATGGTCACTAAATACATCTACATCTATAAAAATGTTACAAATTTCAAGAGTAAATAACTACAAAAAGTCGCAACAATTTAGCCCTGCATATTTAACAAAACTAGAAACACTAGAATTTACCAATTAAGTGGTATTTCAAATTAATATAATGTGATCATATGTGGTGCCTGTGGCAATCAACTTGAAGTAGCTAACAAGGGAGAGTTCATAGACATCAGAAATATATTCATCAATGCATGGTAAACTGTGAAAAAACACACATATACAAGTGCATAACCTGATAACCCTAGTTAACATCATCTTTCTAAAATATCCACTAAACAATGTATGCCCTTCATTTAGTGACTGAAAATAAGTAATATTAGTGAATGTATTGAAGGCTTTATTTCCAAAGTGGTCATAAGGAGCACAATTAGAAAAAAAAGTGGCTGGGTTTGCATTCTAAAGCATACGTTTACTAGGCTTGAAGAGATACCTAGAATCGTACATAGAGCGAAACATATCCACCAAAAAAGGAAATTGTAGTGCAGCAAACCCAATGACGGGTGTGGCAGCAAATGTAGCAATAAGGATCGGCACCCATTTCAACCCATTACGGTAAAGCACAAAGAAGCTAGCACTAAAGGTGACCATCATGGCAACAACAGAGATGAGAAGTGTTACGAGCCCTATCATGAGCTTTCTAGGTAAAGCATACAAAAAATCACGTTGACCGTAACGAGATGTGAGGATTGACAAGAACACTAGCAAAGAAGTCGAAGATGAGAATAATGAAATAGCATCCGCGATTACGAAAATGAGGAAGGCACTTTCATGAATGAAGATCGGAAATCCATTGTCTTGGTTATATCCACCAGGAACCGTAAAAGCTACAGCAAATGCGACGGTGACTATAAGGGTGGCAACCACCATACTATCTTTCATCCATTTTAAACCTTGGGAAATGAGATCTTGGTTATTCTTTGAGAATAATCCATATGGTGTTTCACCTGCGTTGTTCTTCTTTTTCTTGTAATAAGGTGGCACAATCTTCTCTACTTCCTACGCCACAAAAGTTGTAGGCAAAGATAACCCATTAATTATAACTTCACTAATTGAAGTTGTGTAGTCCCTGAATTAATTAAAGACATACCTTAAACCACAATAATTCTCGTTGCATCAATAGCGATGCTCCAGAAATTTGAGGTCTCGTCTTCACTGAAGTCATACCAACCAAATGTAGCATGTTATTGCCGTTTGTGTCTCTGATGGCCGTTACTAGATCCTTCATCGAGCCTATCTCAAAGAGTAGATTGTAGATATCTTGATGACGGTGCATAATAGCTACATGAAATATAGTCTGGTTATCATCATTTACATCTCGTATTAGATCTGGGTAGGCTCGAAGGAGCTCAACTACAAATCTGGTGTTGCCCATTTTTGCAGCCTCAAATAACAGTCTGGAAGAGTATTGTTCTTGGCCATCATTAAGGAGAGTAACAGGCCCTTTAAGTATATCGGCAACTTCATCCTTGGTCATTCTTCTAATTATGTCACTCCAAACGATTTTTAGTAATTTTAGTGCATCAGTATCGTCCTCTTTAGGTTTAATTCTGAAAACTAAAAGCAACAATCAAGTAAGGACTAAGGAACCAAGAAAAAAATATACCAGGTGCTATAAATTAAAAGGGACTTCCATAAATTAACAGGTAGAGATGCGGATTCTTACTCAGATTTTTGTCCACTCTAGTAAATGCTTTAGGCTTTCGAGCCAAAACTCGAAGGATGTCCTCGTGATTAACATTATCTGGGTGGTCTACCACAATTTCAAGGGCGACATCTATATATTCAAGATATATGAAGAAGAAGTTCATTTGAGAGTAGTTTTATTGTAAGTACCGTGATTTGTAAGCATCATTAATGCTCATTAATAGGGTACTTTGGTCATTTATATATTTACTCAACCGTGAATTATGTCCGGACAGATGAGTCGTTATTAGATTGACTTAATTTTCCCAACTTACCGCTCGTTAGTGAGTTATTAACAAGCAAATCATTAATTATTAATGAGCCACCAAAAGTTTTAGTCATTGATTTAATTTAATCAAGGGTTTAAATTAGTTCTCGTAGTACTTATATGTATTAAAGGATGACTAATTTGTTTGAAAGCTCAGTTTTATGTAATTATATACAGAGAGAGTTGCGCACGAAAAGGAAGAATTAGGTATAGAGAAATGATATATCCTTCTTTTTTTCCTACTCACAAGATTAATACAAGTGTCAAAATCAATGGAGGAGGTGAGGAAAGAGAATTAGTGTATTTCACATGTCATCTTTTGGTGAGTAGCAGGATGAAGTAGGAAAAAATAGTAAGAGAATATATCATTTTTCTTAAGTATATATTCTGACGGATTAGCCGGTAATTAAAAATGATAACTTGATTAAAGAATAATTAAGAAATGTCAATTAATTAAGTAAGTAGTACGTTACGTACCGAAGAGATCAGACTCGACGCATTTTAAGAGAAGCCGTTCCCAATCTTCCCAGATCTTATCACTTGGAGTAGCATCATACAGATACTTGACAACTTGATGTCTCCCATAGACGGCACCCAAATACAAAGGGGACATCCCTTGAATACCAGGGGTTATCTTTAGGCTCTCGTCCGTCTCCAACATAATCTTCACCACTTTCACATTTCCGGCCGCAGCTGCTAAACATAAAGCAGTATTGGAATCCTTGTTACGAAGTCTTACGTCTCTGACGGTCATAACATCAACTAGATTATTCACAAATTCTTGGGTTAGCTTGGTATCTTCTGCCGACGCAGCAACATGAAGCGCCGTGTCATAACTTTCGGTGATAGCAAACCGTACCAACTCCGGGCGGTTGTCAAGGATCCTCTTAGCGGCAGGCCAATCGCACCGACTTGATGCTTGATATAGTGGAACACAAATATTGAAATAGTCTTCTCTCTTTCCTTCAATTCATTCAAAGTGCATTAAGAATATCTATCTATCTATTATATATATTATATGCATGTGAAATTAATTTTCATTGCAATATATGTATTTTTATAGAAAAATAATTAATTAATTACTAGCAATTTTTATGTTCTAAAGTAAAGGTAATGTACCATTAACTATATCGAGACAAGGTAGTTGCGGTGGCGATGGTGACAGGAGCGGTGCCGGTAGCGGTGTGAACGGTGACGACATATTCCGTAATTACCGCCCTGCACAGGGGCAACATCATCGTTATATATTTAGATTTTAGCGCTGAAGAATGAAGATTGACAATAATATAATTAGCACGTATGTGCATCTTAATTAAAATTAAACCTCGATCAGAAAAAAGATCAACTTAATTTGCTAAAACTTCTAAGGGTGTATTGTTTTAGCAGTTCCAATTTCTTTAAAGGACAAGCTTGAATTTATACAGAATTAATGGAGGATATATGAGATATAAGTTAATTAATTAGAGTGAATTACACTAATAGTCCCTGTAGTTTACTACCAATTTCACATTCCGTTACTCATTTTCTAAAATATTAATTAGAGATCGTCCATACTTGTATAACTTGTCACTTTTGACGTCCTAATTTAGAAGTCTAGCTAGGTAATTAATACGTTTTAGATATCACTAAACTCCATTTTTAGATCAATCACGTTTTCATAATCTTCTACATTAGACCTAATTTCTAGAGTATAATGACCATCCTCATCACTTTCATCGATTTTTATCATGTAGAATGAGGATTTAACCTAAATTGACAGGTTAGCTTATGAAATGATTCTTTCAAAGAATTTTACCTAAATTGGTAGTGGTGAGTTGGCATGGTGATGAAGCAGTTGAGAGAACGAGGGACTACTAGCGTCAATAGAGTGTTGTAAGATAATTTTTTTCACTTACGAAATGATTCATCCAAAGAATATATGTGTTTTTCTAACTTGTAATAGCTTCAAGTTATTTTACCTTCTATAAATAAATTAATTTAATAAGTGAGAGAATCATCTCCGTTAAATGGTTGTGTGAAGAGGAAGACAACATAAAGAGAGAAAATTGTTAGATTATCAACTGCTTAGAGGACCAAATATGTAGTTTTCAGAGAAGGTTAAAAATGTTAGCATAAAAGGTATTGAAAGACCATTTAGTTAACAATCTTAAGGAGGAAAAAAATGTACATGCTATAAAACTAAAGGCCATTTGTAAAACTTTAGAAAGTTAGAAATGAAATATGAAATTATAGCCAAAAAAACAAGATAGCTTCGTGTAATTAACTCGGCAACTTAATTATTAGCGAGTTGCAAACACTTCTGTTTGACGACGTAGTATACCGTACCTAACCTACTCCGCCTAGTGTCAAATATTTAATTTTTAAAGTTTTCAATTAGTATTATTTTGTTTATAAGAGCATGGGGTTTATCCTTTTTTGGGTATCTCATACTTTACGTTATATCAGCATAACTTATCTCATACTTCAAGCATGTTTAAATCACTGTATTTCTTATACTTCGTACGCTTCAAAGATTTTTTATTTAAAAAGATACTCTCTCTCATTTCTACTATTTCCTCTCTCCTCTTTTATGTTGGAAAGATGTTGAAATAGGGATTATAATAACAATAAATACTTGAATAATTTCATAGATCGTGTTTAATATACTTTTTGAAATCTATAATTCGACACTATGCCTGGGGTATCACGAATTCAGATAAGAATAATCCAAGAAACTCGATTTGAATCACAGGCTTAATTCAAATCCAAACACAAAATATCTTTGCTTTGATTTTTGTTCTTCAGAGACTATTTCAGCAAAATATCAATTAGTGTAATCGCTTTTCTTCCTTGTTTTTCTATATGTTTTGCACCACCGAAAACACCTATTTATAGGCGATCAAAACAGCAATGCCCCTCGGACCCCGCCAGGAGCGACGCCCCCAGACCACGTATTCCTGATACCAACTTAGTTTATCTCATTGTGCACAAACTCGAATTATAACAAAGTCTAGAATCGACTAGTCTCATATTAATTCTGATTAAACTAAAAAACTTAATGACACTAAAATCACTAAAATTTTCTCTCTTTCTCTCTCATATATCTCTCTCTCCTCTATCTTCGGCATTCAAATACCAAATATATATGCTTTTAATTATCAGTACCGACAAGTGCGGGGTGGTTTGCCCCTTGGTACCAATCGTCCACATCATGATACCGATGGTATGCTTCGAGTATACTATATGCTCTAAAGTGCATACTTTGCCTTTTTTTAAAAATAAGTAAATAAATAAAAATAAAGTGCCTACGTTTTTTTTTCTTCCATATATGATATATATGCTTTAAATTAAACTTGAAATCCATAATCAAAACAAAAGGTATAACGTAGAGTCACAACATGAGGACCGTACCGAATCGTCCATTATCCTTACTATCAATCCGCTAACTAAACTAGCAATATCTCACGAGAAAATTCAGTGGCTTTATGGTAATTTTGCCTTCATCTTGCTATATCATGCACTTGAGATATTTTTAACATCTCGCGGGATAATAAAAGAAAACTAGAACACATTTAGTGATGGCGGATTTGTGCACTGCAAAGGTGGAGCGATATCCATTTAATAATATAATCACACACATATATATAATACACACATATATATATGTATATATAGAACCGTTTTTATTGTGAGAATCGCGAGAACCAATCTTAGCGTTGTTCATTTTGGATTATGAAATTTATGGATGAAGAACGTGGGGGGATTAAGTGTGGTAAGGTGCATATAAGGAATTCATGAGTGGGCAATCCAATTGAAGGAAGAGGAATTGGACGGCTAAGATTGATTTGAGAGGAAAATTAGAAAAGAAAATAAGGGTAATTTTTTTTAAAAAAATATTTTTTTTCTCTCCTAACAAACTTAGGAACACAACTAAAATTCATTTTTCTTCTTAAATCTTTTCTTTTCTCTCCTAATTTTAACTCGGAAACAACATAAAGGTCGATCATAACTTGCCTTTATTTTAGCTTACGAAAGATGGCCATAAAAACATAGTTGTATATCCGAATCTGTATTTAGTATTCTATAATAAGAATAATATAATTTAAAATTTAGATAAAAATAATTTAACCCTACCACGAAGCGCGAATTACATAATACCTTGTTTGTTCATCATTTTCCATTATGTCTTTTCTGTAAAAACAAGTATAAAATTTGTCATAAATAGACATTACAGTTTTTGTTTATTTCCTGCTAAACTCCGAGCTAGGTACAATATATAAAAAAAAGTATATATTATATTTTATCATTAAAACTATATCATTAATTGGCAAAGTCGGCCTTGGTTTGATGCGTGTGAAGGGGTGATCACGCTGTGAGCCCAGCGCCACAAGTGGTGATGGCTGACATGATCAATGAATCGTGTTTGATGTCACGCTATAAAGTTTGTATTCTTTTCTTTTTTATAACAAAAAAATTCTAAAGAACTCGTGAGATGGGGTAAATTCTAATTATTTTTAATTTATTTTGTTTTTTAATTTTCATCAAATCTAATCTAACATACATAAAATTCGTTGAAGCGCTCTCAACAAGCATTTTAATTTCGGCATCTTCTACTCTTTCCTGCACACTCTCTATCTCCTTCCATAATCTAAAACAAAAAATGAATTATTTATTATCTGTCTCGTTACTAGTCTTTGAACCCTTGACGTATCGATCTACTCATTCCAAAATGGTTGAAACAAGATTCATTTGTTTCTTCTTCTAACACGAGATAGGCATCATAGGCCTCGTACTCTAGGAGAGAGTGGGAAGGTATCGAACAACGTTACTTCACGAGAAGATTTTATTAGTTTAGATTTTTAAATTTAATGTAATTTTGTTTTTTATTAGTCTATTTTTGTTTATTATATTTACTGATAATGTGTTAAGCAAAATTGCAATTCAAAAAAAAAAAATTGTTTTTAGTTTTTATAATTTCAAACATAAAAAAGATTAAAAAAGGACAGTGATCTATTTCCAGGAAGCATCCGCTCTAGCTACCACCAATCTCTCAAATAAAGTTGACTTCCTGGAAGACGTTGATTCTACAACAGCTAAACTTACCATATATGCACTTTCCTTTGCAATATGTATTGTTTGATCCTCGGCGAACTTAGAAAAAGTAAAACTTGTACATGGAATATTAATTAAGATATAACTATAATTAAATAATTATTCGAAATATCTTTTGATATTATATGTATCGAGTTTTATAAATATCTATTGTGTGTGTTACATATCTAATTTGTTGCTATTTTGTATATGTATTAAACTTTTTATTAGTTTGATACGCACAATTAAAATTTTAAAGTTCAATACATATAAGACCAAAACGCGTAAAATTAAATACATTTTAAAAATCTTACCCATAAATAAAAAAATTAAAAATTTATCTAAACAGATTCCTTGTTAGGTGTTGAAGAAACTTCACGTAACGAACATTTGACATAAGTATTTATATTATTAAGTTAGTTGTATAACCTCTTACGTTATATATAAATAAGTTGGAAATTATTAAAAAAGTCAGGTATAAAGTAATACAAAATTTCAACTATGAGCATAAACTCAAGATATTTCTTTAAAACTTGAAACTTCTTGAAAAATAATTTGTGTTCCAAATTAATTTTCAAACATGGATTAAGCTTATACATGACATATAATTACCACCCAAATACTTTCAAAACCTGTGATGTGTTCCTTAGTGTCTTTAGCTCCTAATTTAGAGGTTTATCGGTTGAGGTTAGTGGTTCGTCGTTTGGTTTTAGAGGTTCTTGTTTTGTGTCATTGCGGCTCAAGGTTCTTAATTGGTTTAAGGGTTTTGTGGTTCGAGGTTTGGGTTCAGAGGTTCATTGTTTGGGGCCGGGTCACTGCTCGAGGTTCGTGAGTTGTCGTTAAAGGTTGTGGTTCGAGGTTTGGTTTCACAGGTTTAGAGGTCACGGTTTGAGGTTCGTCATTACCATCAGCGTGGTGGCAGTCCACTTAATCAGATTCAAAATCTCGTATTGCCACCGCCTAATTGGTCGATGGGCCATTGTTAGTTCTGTTCGTTCGGGGTTTTTGTTTTAGGTGTACCGGTCGAGGTTGGCTTATTTCGAGTTCAATCGGGTATCTGCCATTTTGTGCTTGTGAGTTTTGGTTTGGTTAGTTGGTTTCGCCTTTGTGTTGATTATCATTGGGTCATTTGTGGAGTGTAATCGAGTAAAATACCATGTAATTACATTGAACTTTCTATCATTTGCTAGTTTTAATCTTAATATATTGTATTTCAAAAAAAAAATTACATAGAAACGAATAGTTATAGATTAGGAAGCATACTTCTAGGAAATGATGTACACAAATACAAGATAGAAAATATTTTTAGAACCTTTTCCTCCTTATTACGTTATCTCATATGCATTTCTTTCTCTCTTAACTTATGCACAATGTTTGGACATCTAAAAATCAAATTCTTAACCATTGTTTTCCACATTCACAAATCCCAAGAGCGATACACCCTTACGATCCGATGTCTAACTAAGTTTATACTAAGAAATGGTAAATAAAGAACTAAAGCACTATTAACAGATTTTTTTTGTTTTGTTTACGATGGTTATAATATATAAAATGTGAAGCAGTTAATATGACATAAATGCTAGATATATGAATCCAGGACCGGCCTTAGCCAAGTGCAAGGAGTGCCTTTGCTCAGGACCCAACACGGGCCTCATAATTTTAATACATGTATATAGGTATTAGTTTATTAAATTTATCATTTATGACTCAACTATCCAACTAGGTTAAAGTTCTTTGCTTAATTAAAGCCCCACGACCCCCATCGTCAATCGATAGACTCAAAGTCTCAAAAACGCGTGAACTGTGAAGGCTGGAGTTGGAGAAATCGAGTAACCGACAATTCATTTTCCCAACAATCCCATCTCAACACTCGGAAAGTCGGCAGACATCAGAAGATGAAGAGATTGAAGGTGATTTTCATTCTCTATGATTCGATACCTTTTATCGTCGATGATCTCAGTCTTCTGTTAGTTCTTGCTTCAACCGTTTCATCATAGATAGACATCTCAAATCATCAAATTGTGAAGGTGAAATCAAATCGTGTAGTTGCTTCCCAAATACCAATCATTAATCAAACATTGTTCGAGTGTTCGACCAGAATTGGGAAGGCCGAGGGCTAAAGATGAAATACTGAAATTGTGATTCGTGAAGGTGAAATTCTATATTCTTGATTATTTTCTATGTTTATATCTTTCTGATTCTAGTTGTTAATTTAATGTCTAATTTTCTATCATCTTGAACTTTACATAGACTGGATTTGTATTTGAGATTTGGATTCTAATTTCTGAAATTTGAATTTGTGTTTGAGGGAAGCAAATAACTAAATGTTATACAAGTTTTTTAGTTTCAAGTTTTACCTTTCTTATTTTTCATGCATTTGTAAATTTTGTTCTGATTTGTAACTTACTGAAGGTATAGTTTTTTATTAGAGTTTGGTTTGGTTGCTCGGGACTCAAGAGCTGGAAGTCTACAAACTACAAATCACAAGGAAAACTGAAAACTGTAAATTACAGGTGTTTTTTCTCCTTTTTATATCATGCTTGCTGAAATTAGAAATATACTTCTGGATATGATAAAAGGTTAGAAAAAAAATAAAAGAATTGAAGAATTATAGGTTTTAAATATTTTCAATTTGTGTAATATTTTGAATAAAATTTTACTTTGGAAGAATACTATGAGATGAAACAAAAATTTAGAATTTTACTTTAAATATTTTAAATTATAGGTTTTAGGGTCTAATGTTATTAAATTATACAATACCTTCAAAATCTCAAGACCGGCCATCACTACTAGAAAAATGACGTTTTGAGACGAAAAAATTTTGAGGCGACATTTGTTGCCGCAAAAGGCCCCGTGGACTAGACAGTATTAACGATTTTTCGCCGCAAATAAGTTTTTGGAACAAATTTTTTGCGGTGTACTTTTTGAGGTGACATGTCGCCACAAAAAGCCATTTTTCTTGTAATGCATGTATTGATTAGTAAGGTGCATGTCTTTTAAACCCGAAGGCCAGGGTTCGATATTTTTTTACAGTATTAATTTTTTAGCTTCTACATTTGCCTGCTTTCTTTCTAAGTATTTCATACTAGTGGTTAGCTTACCCGCGCTTCGCGTCGGGGATTAGTTACTTTTTAATCGAGTTTGATTAGATTATTTATTTACTATTTTTTACTAAATACCCAAAAAAAATTAAATCACTTACGCAAAAATGGTAAATTGGAATTTAGATATGAAACTTAAAACAATTTATCGCTTGAATTTTTTAAAAGTAATTTAGCTTCCGTGTATCTTGAAATTACGTAAAATATTTAAACACTGTGCTATTTCACTACTAACAAATGTGACTTCGATTCTATCAAACGGCAAGTACTCGTATAATAAAAGTACTACATAAACTTAACATAATAAAGAAAATTCACACCTTAAGGCTCTATTATATCCAACATCAAAGACACTTATTTTATCTTAAAACCTACGTAAGAAGAACTCAAAAACTTATTTGGATAACTGGAAAACGGTACATCTACATTAAAAATCATTGACTTAAAGTTTACAATAAATATTCCATACTCTAAAGAATTACAAATAATATAGACAAGCCTTGTAATACAAAATAATTTTTTATCTTGTTACAAAAAAATAAAAAAACAAAACAAAAAAAAATTATGCAAGATGAGATATAAAGAGGGTGATAAAATATTAAGCAATAGTATTATAAAAATAATATTAAATAACTAATTTAGTTGACAATATACAACTATAGGAATATGTAACAAAAAATAATATTCTATAGTAATAGTAAATGATAGAACATAATTAGCATATTAAAAAAACATGCTAGAAAGTAAAAAAAAACACAAAATAAGAAAAGCCAAGACTCGAAACCTACTCTTGAGCACCAAGTGCAAATCCTTTACCAATCCTTCTAAACACCCTTTTGAAATAATATTGGAGTTTAGATATATACCTATTTTCTTTTTAGTATAGAAAAGGACAAAAAAATTTCCTCCATGGTATATATAATTTCTTTTACCTAATATTATATTTTATTCATCAAATGATTAATTAATATTTTTGTACGATGAATATTTATATTTTATTATCGGTATCATTAAAATATTAATTCTATTTTTGTTTTTCTCTCATAACTTTTAACATATCATTAAAATATTAATTCTATTTTTGTTTTATCGGTAACATACGATATTTATTTACAAAATGTCTTTTTCGTAATGGTAATATTAAAAAATAAAATCATGTGAATAACTAACATATTACTTTAAAAATTGTATGAAGATGTAAATAAAAATGAATTGATTACAAATTAATATTTTAAAATATGACATTATATGTTAAAACTGACAAGAGGAAAATAAATTATACATAAAATTAATTTTTTAATTATTTGGCAAAGTAGACATTTTAAATTTTTTTATTGTAACCTCGGAATTCATCTGGATAAGTTTGAGTATGATCTGGGATTGTATAATTATGAAATATACAGAACAACTAATACTAATTTGGATCCGTTCTGAAGAAAATTCTCCGTACAAAGAATAAGGAACCTCATTTGACATAAAGTCATAATTTAGTTAAATTTATTAAATCATGTAATAAACATAAGGGTTAGGATCCTCTCATGTTTGGGTCATATTCGACTTATCGTATTCTCTCACAAACATGAGAGTGAGTCTCTTATTTTAGTCAAGAATGGGTCCCCTCTGTAGGAACATGAGAGAATCCTAACCCTAAACATAAAAATAGCAAATTGAATTGATTTCTTCTGCTTCTACGTACCTAATTTAAGGTTATAAGGCTATGTGATTGGTACTTTCGTCGTCAACTTTTTCAAGAATTATGTAAGCTTATTAAGAATTAATGTCTGAAGCTAGGGTTTTATTGCATATGAAAGTATATAGAACTCTGGGTTGTTCATAGATTTTGACTCGCAATGTCAACATATATATCGTCATGAAATCTTTAGAAGATTTGATCCGATCCGATCTATCTCGTTAATAATCTTATATCAAATACATAACATGAGACTGTTACTCTCATTTAGCAACGTGTTGAAAAACTATCTCCTACAAATAATTATATTACAATTGAGAATCTGATAATGGCATAACTTTTAACATATAATATTTTCTATATTTTAATATAAGTTTCATTGTCATACGATATTTATATACAAATGCTTTTTTCGTAATGGTAATATTAAAAAATAAATTCCTATGGATAACTATCATATTACATTAAAAATTGTATGAAAATGTAAATAAAAATAAGTTGGTTACAAATTAATATTTTAAAAATTGTGTTCAATAAAGTCAATGTAAAAAACATAGTCCTAAAATTTTAATATTCAATCACAGGTGATTCAGTATACAATCACACGTGATTTGTAAAAGCATCACATTTGAATTAGAAAAATAGCACTCTGCCCAAATTTTTAAAATGTAATATGGACCATTAAAGCCATTTATCCAAAGGCTAAAATTAGTCTCTTAAGACTATAAATTAAGTATAGACTATATTAAACATCCTTCGTAACATTATATGTTAAAACTTACAAGAAGAAAATAAATGATACATAAAATTAATTTTTTTATTATTTTGGCAAAGTAGACGTACATTTTAAATTTCTTATTGTAACTTTACGTCTAATACATATTCTTTTTTTTCCTTCAATTTTCAGTTCATAACCTCGGAATTCATCTGGATCGATAAGTTTGAATATGATGTGCGAATTCGATTGTATAATTGAACTATACACAACAATTAATACTAATTTGGATCCGTTTTCTAGACATACGAAATATATATATTCATCAATGCATGATAAGCTGTGAAAATACACACATAAGTGCATAACTTGATAACCCTAGTTAACATCATCTTTGTAAAATATCCACTAAACAATGCATGGTTTCCATTCTAACGCATTCGTTTTCTAGGCTTAAAAAGATACCTAGAATCGTACATAGAGCGAAACATATCCACCAAAAAAGGAAATTGCAGTGCAGCAAACCCAATGACAGGCGTGGCAGCAAATGTAGCAATAAGGATCGGCACCCATTTCAACCCATTACGGTAAAGCACAAAGAAGCTAGCACTAAAGGTGACCATCATGGCAACAACAGAGATGAGAAGTGTTACGAGCCCTATCATAAGCTTTCTAGGTAAAGCATATAAAAAATCACGTTGACCGTAACGAGACGTAAGGATTGACAAGAACACTAGTAGAGAAGTCGAGGAGGAGAATAAAGAAATAGCATCTGCGATTACGAAAACTAGGAAGGCAGTTTCATGAATGAAGATCGGAAATCCATTGTCTTGGTTATATCCACCGGGAACCGTAAAGGCTACAGCAAATGCCACGGTGACTATAAGGGTGGCAACCACCATACAATCTTTCATCCATTTTAAACCTTGAGAAATGAGATCTTGGTTATTTTTTGAGAATAACTCATATGGTGTTTCACCGGCGTTGTTCTTCCTTCTCTTGTAATAAGGTGGCACGATCTTCTCTACCTCCTACGACACAAAAGTTGCAAATTTGTAAGACATAAAAGACAGAGAAAGTTGGGGGCGGGGTTGTAAATTAAGTAAAGACAATATATACATACACACACACCTTAAACCACAATAATTCTCGTTGCATCAATAGCGATGCTCCAGAAATTTGAGGTCTCGTCTTCACTGAAGTCATACCAACCAAATGTAGCATGTTATTGCCATCTGTGTCTCTGATGGCAGTTACTAGATCCTTCATTGAGCCTATCTCGTAGAGTAGATTGTAAATATCTTGATGACGGTACACAATCGCTATATGAAATATAGTATGGTTATCATCATTTACGTCTCGTATTAGATCTGGGTAGGCTCGAAGGAGCTCGACTACAAATCTGGTGTTACCCATTTTTGCAGCCACAAATAGCATTCTTGAAGTGTATTCTTGTTGGCCATTAGGTAGGACAGTAACAGGCCCTCTCAGCATATTAGCAACTTCATCCTTGTCCTTTCTTCTAATTGTGTGATTCCAAACAATTTTCAGTAATTTTAGTGAATCAGTATCATCATCATCTTCCAGAGCTACCGCCTTAATCCATATGGTTCTAAAAACTAAAAGCAACAACCATTTATAAGTAATGATCAAGGCAATAATTAGGAACTTCCATAGATATATAACGGGTAGAGATACTTACTCGAAGTTATGTCCACTCTATTAAATGCTTTAGGCTTTCGAGCCAAAAGTTGGAGTATGTCCTCATGATTAGCGTAACGCGGGTAGTCTTTCACAATTTTTAGGGCGACGTCTATATATGAAAGATAAGAAATTAGCAAGAAACTAGAAGAATGTTTATGAGAGAAGCTTTTATTTTGTGGGAACTATTCTCATCCATTGATTAATTTTTGATGTAATGGTCTATAATTTTTTAGTGATATTAGTGTCATAAAGTTATTTAATGTAATGACTAATGAAATTTATAGATGACCAATGAAGTTCAAATTTCGATTTTATACAAGTTGGAAGGCACAGAGTGCATACTTGTATAAAACAAATTTGTTCTTGGTACCACCAAATAGTAGGGGTCAATGGGTTGCATCACTTTGAGGGGTCCTAGGGGAAACGCCCCTTGCCCACCCCGGCCTGAAATTTAATTATATTAATTTGGATCACCCAAAAATCGGTTTTTGACTGTAACTTTCTAAACAAATTGCCTTTGAATTCAAAATATATACTCAGAAATGTATGCATTTGGTCCTCTATGGAATTTTGAATTCTCTTCCTAGATTTCAAAGTTGATCTTTATAGGATTATCTCATGTTTGAATTTTGTTGTAATCCGGACATATAAGCAAAATATTAAATTCGGAAAATGTATCACACGATCCTACGAAAAATCCAAGTCGATTTGATTCCAGTGATCACCATGTTTTCTATATGATTTTCTAACATATATAATTATCTCAATTATTAATTTATGTAATTAAAAAGGGTATAATTGAGAAACCAATTTTTTCTCTCTACTACGATTAATTTATTTCCTTTTTCTTCTCGGTGATTCTTTTCTCACACTTATCAATTATCACTATGTTCATTAGCGACTCCAATCAATAATGTAAAACAAGATATAGTTACATTTGTTTTTAATGTTTACTAATGAACATATTTAAAACTTTTATAATGTTTTGACAATTTTGTTCACCGGTGAACCAATATAACAAAAACCACAAAAAAGAATATTTTTTAGTTGAAATACAACTACGTTCATTAATGGACAAATATAAAACAAATCACAGCCCAAAATTCTACATGTTCGGTAATAAACATAGAAATAACACAAAAAATTAATTATGCTCACGTGTAAAAAAACAAACCAAATCATTGTCCACTATTGAACAAACAAACACAAGAAGAGACATTTAACTATATGTTGTTGACTAATGAACACCTCATTTCTTTTTACTAATGAAGACTTTAATAAACACAAAATTAATTACATATAAACAACTCAATAAACCCACATGGATACATTTTATTACCGTCTAATCTATACCCAATTGAAAACATGGTTTAAAAAGCATAAAATTTGATGTTCAAAAGCATAGAAATTACTATCTAATCTATTCCAAATATATTTTTTCAAATTTATAGACAAAATATCAATCATTTTTAACCTCCAGATCTTTGTTCACTA
The DNA here is from genome assembly GCA_038502395.1 of Dittrichia graveolens. Classification (NCBI taxonomy): domain Eukaryota; kingdom Viridiplantae; phylum Streptophyta; class Magnoliopsida; order Asterales; family Asteraceae; genus Dittrichia; species Dittrichia graveolens. Next base: position 97,623,765 of record JARJIL010000002.1, read on the forward strand.
AAGGATTCATGATGGCAGCGATGGTGGCCGTAAGGTTTCAGAATCACTTCATCGTGTGTGATGAAGGTACGGTCAGATGTGATGAAAGGCATAAGATCAAGGGGTTGCAGTCACATCGATCAGATTGTAGTGACTAGCAAAGGGATCTTCCACGAGGGTGAGAGAGATGAGATAAGTGTGAGGTGTTGCAATAATGTTGCCATCACATTGTTAGCGAGATAGGTGGGAAGCGAGGGTTTCTTTTCTTCAACTCCAACGAGAGAAAAGGGTGTTTCAGTAATGTAGTAATATCATCCACGATGATGGGAAACTATGGTGGTAGATCAGTGAGTAGCTTGATGATGGAGCTTATAGGGGTCTGTGAGTATATCATCGATCTTTGGAGACTACAGGCCCATTCTTAAGAGAGAGAAAGAGAGAGAAAGGAGATAGGGATAGGAGACAAAGTAGGAAGTTGACGTTTGATGAAGGAAGGTTGAGTTTAATCAGGGTTTGAATTCACTTTTGTGTTAAAAAGACTTTTAGACCCTTTCTTAGTTTAAATTAATCACCTTTTATATCTTATTAATTACCAAAATGTCATAAACACTATTGACCATTGATTAAATCATCTAATGGTTCGGGGTGTTTCTCGCATTTCTCATAAAAAATAGTTTCTCACATGAATCATCCTTATTGAGTATGCAAAAACCAATCTTGACCCTTGATTAAATTAGATCAATGGATATAATGTTAATGTCTCATTAATGATGGGTATTTTAGGAAAATTAAGGCAATCTAATAATGACTCATCCACCCTGACATAATTCACGGTCAAGTAAATATATAAATGACCAAAACAACCATGTTAATGATGGTTACAAATGGTACTCGCAATACTTCTCCATATATATGTGTGTGTAGAGTAAAGGTCAATACAGAACCAACCTTATGTGCAAAATCTACAGAACTATTCTTAGCCTTTAGATTTTGAAATCAATAGTTGAGATTACGACTAAATATGCACTTCGGGTCAACCGAATATGCATTTTCCGATTGAATATGCAGATTACATGAATCAAATATGCAATCGGAGTCTCAACTATTAATCATCCAAACCTAAAGCCTGAAATTGGTTCCGTAGGTTATGTATATAAGGCTAATTTTTATTGATCCTTATTCTATATATTATATATAGTGAGAAGTTCATTTGAGAACTGCTATTATTACGAGTACAACGGGTACTATTTGTAACCACCATTAATGTTAATTAATAGTTGTATTTTAGTCTTTTATATATTATCTCAGCCGTGAATTGTGATATTCTCAATAAAAATGATTCTTAGATTAATCATTCCTTTTATATATCTATATATATATATATACACGAAAAGGAGTGGATTTATATCCTCCTACTATAAGAGATAGAAAAAGAATTAATTAATGAATTTTATATATCAATCATTTAATTGGTAAGAGGAGGAAATAGAATGAGATGTAATTTTTCAGGGAAAAACATAAAGATATATAAACCGTGAAATAGTAAGGCCCTCTGTAGTGGGGAACCCAAAATGTTTCAGGTGAGATTGGGTTTGCTTTGGGTTCATCGGGAACACCATTACGGCATTACCACCCCCTATTCGGGTTAGGTAGCGGCTTCCCACACCCGATGCTAGCCGTTCCATTTTCTCTTTTTTTGTTTTGTTTTTTTAGTGTATAAGAGAGTGTAAGGAGAAAGAGAAAATATTCGGATTATTTGGGTAATGTGTTACTTGAGTTTCGAATAAGAGAGAGAAAAGAAAGAAAAAATGATGTGATATTTGGGTTAATTTAGTTTTAAGAATACCACTACTGATGGTCTAACTAACAATTCTGATTGGTATTAATGACAAAAAGATAGGTTCAAAGTGTTTGTTAATTAGTGATGCCCAACCGTAATTTATTTTTTTATTTATTTTTAAAGTAGGGAATATATCTATACTGTAATATAAAATATTTAAGTTTTTTGTTTAAACTTTTAAATTTTAAATGTCTTAAAATTACTAAATTACCTCTCATATAAACTAAATTGAGTAACTATTAAATATAGTAATAAGATTCTTATATTCTATTTTAATAACTAAACTTTACATATTTAAGAAAATCAAAGTCAATAATATTTTTTTAAAAGTCAAAACCAATACAAATTAACTTACTTATTAAAAAATATTTTTATAACCTTTTTTTCAATTATGAAGAACAGAAATGTAAAAGAAATGTAAAAAAGATAGAAAATAGACATGTCACCAAACGAAATTATTCGTTATCACTGTATTACATTAATACCATACTCCATACGTCTTAAAACGGACATGTTAACGAGTAAATTTTTTTCGTTATCACCGCATTGCGCAGGTATCATGCTAATATATATATATATATATTGAAAAGTTCATTTAAAAACTGTTTTTATTGCGAGAACCAATCTTCACCGTCCAATTCCCCTCTTTCAATTGAATTGTCCACCCATGAATTCCTTACATGCACCTTGCCACACTCAATCCTCTTACGCTCTTCATCCATGAATTCCACTTTCCAAATGAACCGGCTAAGATTGGTTTTCACGGTTCTCGCAATAATAATGGTTCTCAAATGAACCATCCAGGTTCAAGGAAAAACTCTTTTAAGATGCACAACAGTGAGAACATGGGTAAACTTGTAATTTAGTATTTCTTCTTTACGTTCATGTTCACCCATAACTACCCAAAAGTCAAGTTTACATCTTAAATCTTAAAAGCAAAACTATTTATATAATATTAACAATTTAAAGATTTGTATACATTGATGCATTAGATATATATAGTCAAATAGAAGATAAAAATGTGTCATTTTTGAAACCTTCCGATCAATGAAATCAAAAACCTATAAAAAACGTGACAGTTTTTAAACCATCCGATCAATGAAATCAAAGACCCACAGTGTTCTTTATGTTCTCATTTTAAAGATGTTCCCATCTGATCCTTGTTGGAATATGCCCACTAATACACGTGCACTAGCATCACTGCTGATGAGGTACGAGCCTATTGGGTCACACGCCAAGGGTAGATTCCGGCAGCACAACGCAAACATGAGAGAATATGAAATTAGGGTTTCTGGTGACCTTCACGGGCCTTCACGGGCCGTGAAGTGGTCGTGAAGAGAAACCCTCCATGAGCCTTCACCACCCGGACAAGTAGTCGTGGGAGCACGGCCTTCACGAGTGCTTCACGTCCCGTGAGAGCCCGTGAAGGCAGGCGCCATTCTTTTAATTGGACCACTCGATGGCCCAATGAGAATGAGCGGTGGAACCCGGCCTGTGAGGCCTTCACGAGGGCTTCACGGTCCGTGAGAGCCCGTGAAGGCAGAAGTCAAAGTGAGAGAATATGAAATTAGGGTTTCTAGTGACCTTCACGGGCCTTCACGGGCCGTGAAGAGGTCGTGAAGAGAAACCCTCCACGAGCCTTCACCACCCGGACAAGTAGTCGTGGGAGCACGACCTTCACGAGTGCTTCACGTCTTGTGAGAGCCCGTGAAGGCAGGCGCCATTCTTTTAATTGGACCACTCGATGGCCCAATGAGAATGAGCGGTGGAACCCGGCCTGTGAGGCCTTCACGAGGGCTTCACGGCCCGTGAGAGCCCGTGAAGACAGAAGTCAAAGTGACACTTTATTTCTATTGGACCTTTGTTTTTGATGCCCTATGAGGCAAGTTTAGTTTTTGTTGTATGTTTATGAAGACGATGGATGAGATTTTGAATTTTTGGGTTGTAAAATATTTTTTCGCATTACTTATTCGATTTCGAAGTTTGTTCATGACATAGCTTATGTTTTATTTTGGCCTTCAAGGCGCATCATTCTACATTTGATGACGATGAATTCACACTTGAAACTTGAATCTTGGTTTTGAAAAATATTTGTTGATTGATAAAAAATTAAAATTATCCATGTCACGACATACATGTTACAAGTAATATTTAATCATGAATGATTGATTCTAAGTCCAAAATAGTTTGGATTAGTCGGCTCTTTGTCATAATCTACTTAACCATGTAAATAAGGTAAGTATCGCCTAGATCCATGTGGTTAGGATCTTGGACTAGTTTAACCTCGGGTTAAACATTTGATGCTAATCTTATCTATTAGGGCAAGATGATTATGAAACCCTTCACGGTATATGTGAGAGGGATGCTAGCTTGTAAGATATTGATCACCTTTGGTGGATAATCCGTACAAGCATATAACAAAGAGAAACTAATTAAAAGAATCAATTGGGACATATAGATAGGATGCTTAGATATAGTTAAGATGCTAAGATACCTTAAATCTATATCAATGACTACATTATGAATTGCGGGATTATCTCACAATTCATTCCTTAACATAGACACATTTGTACATGGTGTCACGTTAAAGGAAACCGGATATTGTTGAAAATGATCTGGAACATAATTGGTCGAATATGTGTATTCGACTTGTTAGTATACACATTGAATGTGACGAGCCAAGTCCTTAATCTTAATCCAACTTGAAAGTCTATTTGGCAACTATGAGATATATCTTGAAAGAGTTCTTTGCTTGTATATATATCAAAGTTTGGAGATTTTCAATCTACATCTGGTGGGAGATTGAAAAACTTAAATGCTGCTAATACATTTAAAAGGTTCTTATAGGTTTTGGATATTTGACCTTACGAGAACAATGTTTTGTTGCTCGAAATGAAGATAATAACTAAAGCATTCCAGTGGAAGAACGTGCAACTTAAATAAAAGACTTGATGTTGGCACTAGCATATGATCAAATATCGGCATGAGAATGCCGGTTACCCTGACCATAAGTAATTACTTTCAAGGCTGATAGAAGTCATGTAACCAAAGAGATATGGGTTTCTCACATCTAAGTGGCAATGACTTGATGGTGAGTTTTGTTCAAATCACCATCTATCGGAAAGCATAGTGGGCTCTGAGTTCACTAAGGTTATAAGAAGTAATTAATCATAAGATGAAATACATTTCAAGTATGCAGATACTTTACTTAATTCCATACCAAGGTGCAAACCTAGATGGTGTAAATGGAATTAACATGGATTGTATTGAAGACTACTTCAAATACCGACTAGGGGTAAAGGTTTCGTGATGGTTTTTGTGGAAGCTTTTCTTAGTGGCTATGTTGAAGATCATTTGATACTTGTTGCTATTGTTGCCTTCTTACGGCAATAAAGGATAGTACACGGATATACAAGACCGCGTTCCTTTATGGAACTTCGTATTGAGGAAGTGCTTACCACACTCTCCGAGGGTCTTAGATATCCGTAGTATCCAAATTAAGTCTACAAGTGTGAATAAGTCCTTTGGACTTATACTAACATCGTAAAAGTAAGATCTTTGCTTTCATGAGAAAATCAAAGTCATGAGTTTTCTAGAAGCATAGATAAGACTTTTACACATGTCAGGGCTAGTGGGAGCTTTCGTTGTATACCTAGAAGTATGTATCGATTGAAGATAATGTCCCATTGTTATGTGTTCTATGAACCTAAAATGGAGAATTATTGTTTCATAATAATACTTAGGAGATACAAATTTGGAAATTTTAAATTGCAAGAAATATTTGTATATGTTCTTGATGTTTGACGACAAGAAATAAGCCTTGGGGTAAGTTTTTACTCTAGTACTAATTTCTAATAGGATAACTGTCGATCTTGATCGAAGTCTATGGTCCTACTTTGTGGTGTTGATTATTGATTAGAAAAGTTCTTGAGTATCATTGATCCTATTGTGAACTTTTGTGACAATGAGGATATGAGTACTTTAGCACCTTGTTATATAATCTTTTTGACGGATACTTTGAATAGTAGTTTGGTCAAAAGATAGTTGTTAGTATAACAAGAATACAAATGGATGTTGCATGGCAAATCCATTGGATAAGCCGTTGTCATAATGACTAGTGATGTTTGACATACTAGGTCATGTAGCATTCATTATGCGTATGATTTGGCATTGTTTTAGTAATTGATTGTTTTATATTAGCTTTGGGAACTGAGAGCAGTATTGTATCTTTTGATTGCTTTCGATATATAGTGGGACTATATATACACAGATGCGGTTACTTTCATTAGTCTTTACTGTGTTCCATCTTAGCATGTTTAACCACTTCCCTGAGTGCTTATGCATTCTAGATTTCCACAGTCAGTCATTCTTCAAGGGAAGGAAGTTTGAACTGAGACCGAGGTTAGGGTTTGGTCATGCATTAATCAAGGATTGAATGCAAGTGACGCAAAGCTAAACTGTGCTTGAAATGAGTTTCAAGTGATTGGAAGACCCACACCTGAGTTCACTTCATGGATTATGGTCACAAGTGACTCGGGATGATAATATCATTTCATCCTTAGACTGGAGATACATGTGTATCCAAAGCATGAGTCTGCTTTATTTTGATTGCTTTCAAACGTGGTTCGTAACTGGCCGCTATAAAGGGAGTTTTCAAATAAAGTATGAAGCATGTGGCGGGGCTATGTAGTCAAAAGGATTTGTTCCTCTATGTAGAGAGATATCCCTGGGCCCCTCGATGATTGGGCGCTGAAACCAAAAATGCATGGCCGTGCTCAAGCTGCAATGATTTTAGATCAGTTGCAACTTGTTATTTTGGTCACCACCAATCTAGAATCGAGAAACAGAATCATGAACGATCTGGAGATTGACATTTTTCCATGTCTCGTGTTCACACGGATATCGCGAACAAAGGGATGTTTATGATCACTTATCTATAGGACCTTTTAGCCTTTCTAGGCTACCAGGATTTATCGAGGATGACGTAACTCGTACCGACTTGGGGGCAAGTATGCTTTGCTAGAGCCGCTGCTTGTCTGTGATGTTAGTAACCCTGTATCATGTGCAAGTGGGAGTCTGTTGGAATATGCCCACTAATACACGTGCACTAGCATCACTGCTGATAAGGTACAAGCCTATTGGGTCACACGCCAAGGGTAGATTCCGGCAACACAACGCAAACATGAGAGAATATGAAATTAGGGTTTCTGGTGACCTTCACGGGCCGTGAAGAGGTCGTGAAGAGGAACCCTCCACGAGCCTTCACCACCCGGACAAGTAGTCGTGGGAGCACGGCCTTCATGAGTGCTTCACGTCCCGTGAGAGCCCGTGAAGGCAGGCGCCATTCTTTTAATTGGACCACTCGATGGCCCAATGAGAATGAGCGGTGGAACCCTGCCTGGGAGGCCTTCACGAGGGCTTCACGGCCCGTGAGAGCCCGTGAAGGCAGAAGTCAAAGTGACACTTTATTTCTATTGGACCTTTGTGTTGGTCCAATGAGAGAGTGGCTAGGTGGCCGACTCTGGTGACTTTGGGGCTTCCTCCAGCCTTTATAAAAGGCTCCATGATTCTCTCTAAGAGAATTCTTGCCAACTTGAACATACATACACATAATATGGTGCTTGAACTACTAGTAAGTTAAGTATATGTGTAATCTCGTGAAGGAAAGCCTCTACATGTTGTTGCTGCTCCAGAAGCACGAGGACTCGGTGTGGCTCGTGTGTCGGGTCAATAGCAAGACGGGATCTCGCTCACTTGGTGTGGACTATCAATAGATGAGCTCAGTTTCGGGTTCTCGAAGATCTTTCTAGCTCGATGGATAGCTCCAGCCCCGTGATGGTATAATTTCTCCTCCCTCTCGTTTGTTTTAGTTGCTATATTCGTTTGTAGTCACGATCCCCACTTGGGGAATACATGCATGTCGGTTTTGATACCCGAAAACCCCGGTTTTTGATGTTGTTGCTTCCGCTGCGTACGGGTGTTGGCGTGCATGGATTTCTTACAGTGGTATTAGAGCCTAGGCTAGAAAGGTATAGCACGAAAATGGCTCGAAAAACCGTTTTTGGAAGATTCGTTTTTCTGTCCAGTAGGTCTTCACGGGCCGTGAAGTGTTCTTCACGAGTCGTGAAGGCTACACGACAAGTGTTCGTGAGGGGTCTGGTCGTAGGAAGTGTTTTCAGGCTTCACGAGTCCTCATGGCCCGTGACCGGTCGTAAAGCTCTTGGGCTTCACGAGCCGTGAGAGGTCGTGAAGGCACTCGTGAACAGTTTAGTCGTGAAACTTGGTTTTTAGGCTCACGAGCCCTTCTGACCCGTGATCGGTCATGAGGCCCTTGGGCTTCACGAGCCGTGAGGGGCCGTGAAGGAGCTTCTGGGCAGTTTTTGTCCTTAAAAGAAAATTTTTCGTGGTTTTTCGGGTCATGGAGGAATTTCTGTTTTCTGGCAGATTCCGTTTGTTTAACCCCTCGTAATATTTTGGTACAAATATGGGTATTTAAGGTATGGTCTTGGCATGAGATGCATACATGCATACACATATGTTGTGTATATATGAACATTGGTATAAAAGTTGGTTTTGTGCCCTAATGCATATGTACAAGAATTTCCTTATTGTGCCTTGAGTGTTTGTGTTGGAAATTCTTACCGAAATATTCTTTGGTCACGGTTTTGGCACACCGTGCTTTGTAGTTGTTGTTTGTTGCTTTTAGTTGATAACCATCGCCCTAGACCTTGTGGTTGTGCCTTGTGGTTTGTTTGGTTGTTTGGATTTATTTGGTGACCTTGGTGTCACGTGTGATGTAATTAATTATTTATTCGTTCGGTTTGTAATTAATTATCGCGGCTTGCATGCCGTTTCATTTGTTCATATGTACTTGTACTAGATTGATAGGAAGCGCGTGGCTTGCATGCCATTTCCTTTCTTTTGTGTACTTGTGTTTTGAAGACCACAATCAAGAGTCAAGAGGAGACGTCTTGAAGACCTTGGATCCAGTTAGTCCCGATGGAGGTAGCGGATTTCAGTGGGAGCACTCCATGGTCTAGGTTTGTGTCCTTAGTAGACCTAGTCCTCCCGGCTTGGCTCGCGGGTAGGACGCATAGGTTTTTGGCATGGTTACCAACCCCTTTGTATGCGTGTGATGTGATTTATATTTCTTGCATGGTTGTTTATGTTTCTTCGCTTGCTTGATAACTTTTCTAAGTTAATAAAATCACAAGAGTTTTTTAAATTGGTTAACAAACTTTCGCGCGTACACGATTAACAAGACAATATAAACTTGGTATTTATATTTGAAGTGAAAATCGTTTTTGTCACTTACTTTGTTAATCAAATATTAAAACTTGGTTTTAATCAAGAAACAAAAGCCCGTTTCCTAAAACGTAAATCACGCACCATCCATAAGATGACACACCCGATTCTAGTGAAGCATGGGATAATTGTCGAGCTAAGCACGAGTTATTCCATGTGGATCTGTGTGGAAGGTGAGTGTGGCGACTTGGGGTTGTTGGTTGTCGAGCTTAGCACGAGCCAATGATTGTCGAGTGTGCTACCATGTATCTTGTTGGAAGATTTACAATTGCAAACTAAAATCCTTGTGTGATTGTCGAGCTAAGCACGAGTCAACCAAGAATTTTAATTTGGGATTGGTGTAAGTAGGGATCAAACATGCCAACCGACCGTTTTACGTCGTTGGATCCCGCAAGTGTCTAAGAGTTGCAATGGAGATTGCAATCGGTAAAATGGTTACCGGCCTAAATAGCTTCATGAAGTGATCCGCGGTAAACCCGTCATGTAATGGGGTAAAATATGGTTCTTAGCCCTTGTTAAGATATATTGTTTTTCTAAAACTTTATGGGTAATTATTTTAACGAGGATTATATCAAACTAACTAAAACGTCTACTCTTGTTATTTATAGATGTCAAACGATAATAACACCACGTCAAACAATTCGCTTCGTATGTTCCTACATAGGGAGAAACTCACGGGAGTGAACTTCGTTGACTGGCTTAGGCAATTGAGAATTGTCCTTCGCTATGAGTCAAAGTTGCACATCCTTGAGGAACCTCTTCCGGAACCACCTGCTAGCGACGCGACTTGGTCTGTCCGATACACGTATGAAAAGCGTGTTAAGGACACACACAATGTTGCCTGCCTCATGTTGTCAACTATGAGCTCGGAGTTGCAAAAACACTTTGAGCACATGAGTGTGTGCGATATGATGGACAAGTTGAAGGACATGTTCCAACAAGTAAGGGAGGAACACTATGAGTGTGTTAAAAACCTAGTCGGTTGTAGAATGCAGGAAGGTAGGAGTGTGAGTGCCCACGTCCTTAAGATGAAGACGTACGTTGACCAAATGGAGAGACTAGGATTTCCCATGGGGAGGGAGCTTGCTGTGGATATAGTACTCCAGTCCCTGCCCGCATCATATGATCAGTTTGTATACATTGATGCATTAGATATATATAGTCAAATAGAAGATAAAAATGTGTCATTTTTGAAACCTTCCGATCAATGAAATCAAAAACCTATAAAAAACGTGACAGTTTTTAAACCATCCGATCAATGAAATCAAAGACCCACAGTGTTCTTTATGTTCTCATTTTAAAGATGTTCCCATCTGATCCTTGTTGGAATATGCCCACTAATACACGTGCACTAGCATCACTGCTGATGAGGTACGAGCCTATTGGGTCACACGCCAAGGGTAGATTCCGGCAGCACAACGCAAACATGAGAGAATATGAAATTAGGGTTTCTGGTGACCTTCACGGGCCTTCACGGGCCTTCACGGGCCGTGAAGTGGTCGTGAAGAGAAACCCTCCATGAGCCTTCACCACCCGGACAAGTAGTCGTGGGAGCACGGCCTTCACGAGTGCTTCACGTCCCGTGAGAGCCCGTGAAGGCAGGCGCCATTCTTTTAATTGGACCACTCGATGGCCCAATGAGAATGAGCGGTGGAACCCGGCCTGTGAGGCCTTCACGAGGGCTTCACGGTCCGTGAGAGCCCGTGAAGGCAGAAGTCAAAGTGAGAGAATATGAAATTAGGGTTTCTAGTGACCTTCACGGGCCTTCACGGGCCGTGAAGAGGTCGTGAAGAGAAACCCTCCACGAGCCTTCACCACCCGGACAAGTAGTCGTGGGAGCACGGCCTTCACGAGTGCTTCACGTCTCGTGAGAGCCCGTGAAGGCAGGCGCCATTCTTTTAATTGGACCACTCGATGGCCCAATGAGAATGAGCGGTGGAACCCGGCCTGTGAGGCCTTCACGAGGGCTTCACGGCCCGTGAGAGCCCGTGAAGACAGAAGTCAAAGTGACACTTTATTTCTATTGGACCTTTGTTTTTGATGCCCTATGAGGCAAGTTTAGTTTTTGTTGTATGTTTATGAAGACGATGGATGAGATTTTGAATTTTTGGGTTGTAAAATATTTTTTCGCATTACTTATTCGATTTCGAAGTTTGTTCATGACATAGCTTATGTTTTATTTTGGCCTTCAAGGCGCATCATTCTACATTTGATGACGATGAATTCACACTTGAAACTTGAATCTTGGTTTTGAAAAATATTTGTTGATTGATAAAAAATTAAAATTATCCATGTCACGACATACATGTTACAAGTAATATTTAATCATGAATGATTGATTCTAAGTCCAAAATAGTTTGGATTAGTCGGCTCTTTGTCATAATCTACTTAACCATGTAAATAAGGTAAGTATCGCCTAGATCCATGTGGTTAGGATCTTGGACTAGTTTAACCTCGGGTTAAACATTTGATGCTAATCTTATCTATTAGGGCAAGATGATTATGAAACCCTTCACGGTATATGTGAGAGGGATGCTAGCTTGTAAGATATTGATCACCTTTGGTGGATAATCCGTACAAGCATATAACAAAGAGAAACTAATTAAAAGAATCAATTGGGACATATAGATAGGATGCTTAGATATAGTTAAGATGCTAAGATACCTTAAATCTATATCAATGACTACATTATGAATTGCGGGATTATCTCACAATTCATTCCTTAACATAGACACATTTGTACATGGTGTCACGTTAAAGGAAACCGGATATTGTTGAAAATGATCTGGAACATAATTGGTCGAATATGTGTATTCGACTTGTTAGTATACACATTGAATGTGACGAGCCAAGTCCTTAATCTTAATCCAACTTGAAAGTCTATTTGGCAACTATGAGATATATCTTGAAAGAGTTCTTTGCTTGTATATATATCAAAGTTTGGAGATTTTCAATCTACATCTGGTGGGAGATTGAAAAACTTAAATGCTGCTAATACATTTAAAAGGTTCTTATAGGTTTTGGATATTTGACCTTACGAGAACAATGTTTTGTTGCTCGAAATGAAGATAATAACTAAAGCATTCCAGTGGAAGAACGTGCAACTTAAATAAAAGACTTGATGTTGGCACTAGCATATGATCAAATATCGGCATGAGAATGCCGGTTACCCTGACCATAAGTAATTACTTTCAAGGCTGATAGAAGTCATGTAACCAAAGAGATATGGGTTTCTCACATCTAAGTGGCAATGACTTGATGGTGAGTTTTGTTCAAATCACCATCTATCGGAAAGCATAGTGGGCTCTGAGTTCACTAAGGTTATAAGAAGTAATTAATCATAAGATGAAATACATTTCAAGTATGCAGATACTTTACTTAATTCCATACCAAGGTGCAAACCTAGATGGTGTAAATGGAATTAACATGGATTGTATTGAAGACTACTTCAAATACCGACTAGGGGTAAAGGTTTCGTGATGGTTTTTGTGGAAGCTTTTCTTAGTGGCTATGTTGAAGATCATTTGATACTTGTTGCTATTGTTGCCTTCTTACGGCAATAAAGGATAGTACACGGATATACAAGACCGCGTTCCTTTATGGAACTTCGTATTGAGGAAGTGCTTACCACACTCTCCGAGGGTCTTAGATATCCGTAGTATCCAAATTAAGTCTACAAGTGTGAATAAGTCCTTTGGACTTATACTAACATCGTAAAAGTAAGATCTTTGCTTTCATGAGAAAATCAAAGTCATGAGTTTTCTAGAAGCATAGATAAGACTTTTACACATGTCAGGGCTAGTGGGAGCTTTCGTTGTATACCTAGAAGTATGTATCGATTGAAGATAATGTCCCATTGTTATGTGTTCTATGAACCTAAAATGGAGAATTATTGTTTCATAATAATACTTAGGAGATACAAATTTGGAAATTTTAAATTGCAAGAAATATTTGTATATGTTCTTGATGTTTGACGACAAGAAATAAGCCTTGGGGTAAGTTTTTACTCTAGTACTAATTTCTAATAGGATAACTGTCGATCTTGATCGAAGTCTATGGTCCTACTTTGTGGTGTTGATTATTGATTAGAAAAGTTCTTGAGTATCATTGATCCTATTGTGAACTTTTGTGACAATGAGGATATGAGTACTTTAGCACCTTGTTATATAATCTTTTTGACGGATACTTTGAATAGTAGTTTGGTCAAAAGATAGTTGTTAGTATAACAAGAATACAAATGGATGTTGCATGGCAAATCCATTGGATAAGCCGTTGTCATAATGACTAGTGATGTTTGACATACTAGGTCATGTAGCATTCATTATGCGTATGATTTGGCATTGTTTTAGTAATTGATTGTTTTATATTAGCTTTGGGAACTGAGAGCAGTATTGTATCTTTTGATTGCTTTCGATATATAGTGGGACTATATATACACAGATGCGGTTACTTTCATTAGTCTTTACTGTGTTCCATCTTAGCATGTTTAACCACTTCCCTGAGTGCTTATGCATTCTAGATTTCCACAGTCAGTCATTCTTCAAGGGAAGGAAGTTTGAACTGAGACCGAGGTTAGGGTTTGGTCATGCATTAATCAAGGATTGAATGCAAGTGACGCAAAGCTAAACTGTGCTTGAAATGAGTTTCAAGTGATTGGAAGACCCACACCTGAGTTCACTTCATGGATTATGGTCACAAGTGACTCGGGATGATAATATCATTTCATCCTTAGACTGGAGATACATGTGTATCCAAAGCATGAGTCTGCTTTATTTTGATTGCTTTCAAACGTGGTTCGTAACTGGCCGCTATAAAGGGAGTTTTCAAATAAAGTATGAAGCATGTGGCGGGGCTATGTAGTCAAAAGGATTTGTTCCTCTATGTAGAGAGATATCCCTGGGCCCCTCGATGATTGGGCGCTGAAACCAAAAATGCATGGCCGTGCTCAAGCTGCAATGATTTTAGATCAGTTGCAACTTGTTATTTTGGTCACCACCAATCTAGAATCGAGAAACAGAATCATGAACGATCTGGAGATTGACATTTTTCCATGTCTCGTGTTCACACGGATATCGCGAACAAAGGGATGTTTATGATCACTTATCTATAGGACCTTTTAGCCTTTCTAGGCTACCAGGATTTATCGAGGATGACGTAACTCGTACCGACTTGGGGGCAAGTATGCTTTGCTAGAGCCGCTGCTTGTCTGTGATGTTAGTAACCCTGTATCATGTGCAAGTGGGAGTCTGTTGGAATATGCCCACTAATACACGTGCACTAGCATCACTGCTGATAAGGTACAAGCCTATTGGGTCACACGCCAAGGGTAGATTCCGGCAACACAACGCAAACATGAGAGAATATGAAATTAGGGTTTCTGGTGACCTTCACGGGCCGTGAAGAGGTCGTGAAGAGGAACCCTCCACGAGCCTTCACCACCCGGACAAGTAGTCGTGGGAGCACGGCCTTCATGAGTGCTTCACGTCCCGTGAGAGCCCGTGAAGGCAGGCGCCATTCTTTTAATTGGACCACTCGATGGCCCAATGAGAATGAGCGGTGGAACCCTGCCTGGGAGGCCTTCACGAGGGCTTCACGGCCCGTGAGAGCCCGTGAAGGCAGAAGTCAAAGTGACACTTTATTTCTATTGGACCTTTGTGTTGGTCCAATGAGAGAGTGGCTAGGTGGCCGACTCTGGTGACTTTGGGGCTTCCTCCAGCCTTTATAAAAGGCTCCATGATTCTCTCTAAGAGAATTCTTGCCAACTTGAACATACATACACATAATATGGTGCTTGAACTACTAGTAAGTTAAGTATATGTGTAATCTCGTGAAGGAAAGCCTCTACATGTTGTTGCTGCTCCAGAAGCACGAGGACTCGGTGTGGCTCGTGTGTCGGGTCAATAGCAAGACGGGATCTCGCTCACTTGGTGTGGACTATCAATAGATGAGCTCAGTTTCGGGTTCTCGAAGATCTTTCTAGCTCGATGGATAGCTCCAGCCCCGTGATGGTATAATTTCTCCTCCCTCTCGTTTGTTTTAGTTGCTATATTCGTTTGTAGTCACGATCCCCACTTGGGGAATACATGCATGTCGGTTTTGATACCCGAAAACCCCGGTTTTTGATGTTGTTGCTTCCGCTGCGTACGGGTGTTGGCGTGCATGGATTTCTTACAGTGGTATTAGAGCCTAGGCTAGAAAGGTATAGCACGAAAATGGCTCGAAAAACCGTTTTTGGAAGATTCGTTTTTCTGTCCAGTAGGTCTTCACGGGCCGTGAAGTGTTCTTCACGAGTCGTGAAGGCTACACGACAAGTGTTCGTGAGGGGTCTGGTCGTAGGAAGTGTTTTCAGGCTTCACGAGTCCTCATGGCCCGTGACCGGTCGTAAAGCTCTTGGGCTTCACGAGCCGTGAGAGGTCGTGAAGGCACTCGTGAACAGTTTAGTCGTGAAACTTGGTTTTTAGGCTCACGAGCCCTTCTGACCCGTGATCGGTCATGAGGCCCTTGGGCTTCACGAGCCGTGAGGGGCCGTGAAGGAGCTTCTGGGCAGTTTTTGTCCTTAAAAGAAAATTTTTCGTGGTTTTTCGGGTCATGGAGGAATTTCTGTTTTCTGGCAGATTCCGTTTGTTTAACCCCTCGTAATATTTTGGTACAAATATGGGTATTTAAGGTATGGTCTTGGCATGAGATGCATACATGCATACACATATGTTGTGTATATATGAACATTGGTATAAAAGTTGGTTTTGTGCCCTAATGCATATGTACAAGAATTTCCTTATTGTGCCTTGAGTGTTTGTGTTGGAAATTCTTACCGAAATATTCTTTGGTCACGGTTTTGGCACACCGTGCTTTGTAGTTGTTGTTTGTTGCTTTTAGTTGATAACCATCGCCCTAGACCTTGTGGTTGTGCCTTGTGGTTTGTTTGGTTGTTTGGATTTATTTGGTGACCTTGGTGTCACGTGTGATGTAATTAATTATTTATTCGTTCGGTTTGTAATTAATTATCGCGGCTTGCATGCCGTTTCATTTGTTCATATGTACTTGTACTAGATTGATAGGAAGCGCGTGGCTTGCATGCCATTTCCTTTCTTTTGTGTACTTGTGTTTTGAAGACCACAATCAAGAGTCAAGAGGAGACGTCTTGAAGACCTTGGATCCAGTTAGTCCCGATGGAGGTAGCGGATTTCAGTGGGAGCACTCCATGGTCTAGGTTTGTGTCCTTAGTAGACCTAGTCCTCCCGGCTTGGCTCGCGGGTAGGACGCATAGGTTTTTGGCATGGTTACCAACCCCTTTGTATGCGTGTGATGTGATTTATATTTCTTGCATGGTTGTTTATGTTTCTTCGCTTGCTTGATAACTTTTCTAAGTTAATAAAATCACAAGAGTTTTTTAAATTGGTTAACAAACTTTCGCGCGTACACGATTAACAAGACAATATAAACTTGGTATTTATATTTGAAGTGAAAATCGTTTTTGTCACTTACTTTGTTAATCAAATATTAAAACTTGGTTTTAATCAAGAAACAAAAGCCCGTTTCCTAAAACGTAAATCACGCACCATCCATAAGATGACACACCCGATTCTAGTGAAGCATGGGATAATTGTCGAGCTAAGCACGAGTTATTCCATGTGGATCTGTGTGGAAGGTGAGTGTGGCGACTTGGGGTTGTTGGTTGTCGAGCTTAGCACGAGCCAATGATTGTCGAGTGTGCTACCATGTATCTTGTTGGAAGATTTACAATTGCAAACTAAAATCCTTGTGTGATTGTCGAGCTAAGCACGAGTCAACCAAGAATTTTAATTTGGGATTGGTGTAAGTAGGGATCAAACATGCCAACCGACCGTTTTACGTCGTTGGATCCCGCAAGTGTCTAAGAGTTGCAATGGAGATTGCAATCGGTAAAATGGTTACCGGCCTAAATAGCTTCATGAAGTGATCCGCGGTAAACCCGTCATGTAATGGGGTAAAATATGGTTCTTAGCCCTTGTTAAGATATATTGTTTTTCTAAAACTTTATGGGTAATTATTTTAACGAGGATTATATCAAACTAACTAAAACGTCTACTCTTGTTATTTATAGATGTCAAACGATAATAACACCACGTCAAACAATTCGCTTCGTATGTTCCTACATAGGGAGAAACTCACGGGAGTGAACTTCGTTGACTGGCTTAGGCAATTGAGAATTGTCCTTCGCTATGAGTCAAAGTTGCACATCCTTGAGGAACCTCTTCCGGAACCACCTGCTAGCGACGCGACTTGGTCTGTCCGATACACGTATGAAAAGCGTGTTAAGGACACACACAATGTTGCCTGCCTCATGTTGTCAACTATGAGCTCGGAGTTGCAAAAACACTTTGAGCACATGAGTGTGTGCGATATGATGGACAAGTTGAAGGACATGTTCCAACAAGTAAGGGAGGAACACTATGAGTGTGTTAAAAACCTAGTCGGTTGTAGAATGCAGGAAGGTAGGAGTGTGAGTGCCCACGTCCTTAAGATGAAGACGTACGTTGACCAAATGGAGAGACTAGGATTTCCCATGGGGAGGGAGCTTGCTGTGGATATAGTACTCCAGTCCCTGCCCGCATCATATGATCAGTTTGTATACATTGATGCATTAGATATATATAGTCAAATAGAAGATAAAAATGTGTCATTTTTGAAACCTTCCGATCAATGAAATCAAAAACCTATAAAAAACGTGACAGTTTTTAAACCATCCGATCAATGAAATCAAAGACCCACAGTGTTCTTTATGTTCTCATTTTAAAGATGTTCCCATCTGATCCTTGTTGGAATATGCCCACTAATACACGTGCACTAGCATCACTGCTGATGAGGTACGAGCCTATTGGGTCACACGCCAAGGGTAGATTCCGGCAGCACAACGCAAACATGAGAGAATATGAAATTAGGGTTTCTGGTGACCTTCACGGGCCTTCACGGGCCTTCACGGGCCGTGAAGTGGTCGTGAAGAGAAACCCTCCATGAGCCTTCACCACCCGGACAAGTAGTCGTGGGAGCACGGCCTTCACGAGTGCTTCACGTCCCGTGAGAGCCCGTGAAGGCAGGCGCCATTCTTTTAATTGGACCACTCGATGGCCCAATGAGAATGAGCGGTGGAACCCGGCCTGTGAGGCCTTCACGAGGGCTTCACGGTCCGTGAGAGCCCGTGAAGGCAGAAGTCAAAGTGAGAGAATATGAAATTAGGGTTTCTAGTGACCTTCACGGGCCTTCACGGGCCGTGAAGAGGTCGTGAAGAGAAACCCTCCACGAGCCTTCACCACCCGGACAAGTAGTCGTGGGAGCACGGCCTTCACGAGTGCTTCACGTCTCGTGAGAGCCCGTGAAGGCAGGCGCCATTCTTTTAATTGGACCACTCGATGGCCCAATGAGAATGAGCGGTGGAACCCGGCCTGTGAGGCCTTCACGAGGGCTTCACGGCCCGTGAGAGCCCGTGAAGACAGAAGTCAAAGTGACACTTTATTTCTATTGGACCTTTGTTTTTGATGCCCTATGAGGCAAGTTTAGTTTTTGTTGTATGTTTATGAAGACGATGGATGAGATTTTGAATTTTTGGGTTGTAAAATATTTTTTCGCATTACTTATTCGATTTCGAAGTTTGTTCATGACATAGCTTATGTTTTATTTTGGCCTTCAAGGCGCATCATTCTACATTTGATGACGATGAATTCACACTTGAAACTTGAATCTTGGTTTTGAAAAATATTTGTTGATTGATAAAAAATTAAAATTATCCATGTCACGACATACATGTTACAAGTAATATTTAATCATGAATGATTGATTCTAAGTCCAAAATAGTTTGGATTAGTCGGCTCTTTGTCATAATCTACTTAACCATGTAAATAAGGTAAGTATCGCCTAGATCCATGTGGTTAGGATCTTGGACTAGTTTAACCTCGGGTTAAACATTTGATGCTAATCTTATCTATTAGGGCAAGATGATTATGAAACCCTTCACGGTATATGTGAGAGGGATGCTAGCTTGTAAGATATTGATCACCTTTGGTGGATAATCCGTACAAGCATATAACAAAGAGAAACTAATTAAAAGAATCAATTGGGACATATAGATAGGATGCTTAGATATAGTTAAGATGCTAAGATACCTTAAATCTATATCAATGACTACATTATGAATTGCGGGATTATCTCACAATTCATTCCTTAACATAGACACATTTGTACATGGTGTCACGTTAAAGGAAACCGGATATTGTTGAAAATGATCTGGAACATAATTGGTCGAATATGTGTATTCGACTTGTTAGTATACACATTGAATGTGACGAGCCAAGTCCTTAATCTTAATCCAACTTGAAAGTCTATTTGGCAACTATGAGATATATCTTGAAAGAGTTCTTTGCTTGTATATATATCAAAGTTTGGAGATTTTCAATCTACATCTGGTGGGAGATTGAAAAACTTAAATGCTGCTAATACATTTAAAAGGTTCTTATAGGTTTTGGATATTTGACCTTACGAGAACAATGTTTTGTTGCTCGAAATGAAGATAATAACTAAAGCATTCCAGTGGAAGAACGTGCAACTTAAATAAAAGACTTGATGTTGGCACTAGCATATGATCAAATATCGGCATGAGAATGCCGGTTACCCTGACCATAAGTAATTACTTTCAAGGCTGATAGAAGTCATGTAACCAAAGAGATATGGGTTTCTCACATCTAAGTGGCAATGACTTGATGGTGAGTTTTGTTCAAATCACCATCTATCGGAAAGCATAGTGGGCTCTGAGTTCACTAAGGTTATAAGAAGTAATTAATCATAAGATGAAATACATTTCAAGTATGCAGATACTTTACTTAATTCCATACCAAGGTGCAAACCTAGATGGTGTAAATGGAATTAACATGGATTGTATTGAAGACTACTTCAAATACCGACTAGGGGTAAAGGTTTCGTGATGGTTTTTGTGGAAGCTTTTCTTAGTGGCTATGTTGAAGATCATTTGATACTTGTTGCTATTGTTGCCTTCTTACGGCAATAAAGGATAGTACACGGATATACAAGACCGCGTTCCTTTATGGAACTTCGTATTGAGGAAGTGCTTACCACACTCTCCGAGGGTCTTAGATATCCGTAGTATCCAAATTAAGTCTACAAGTGTGAATAAGTCCTTTGGACTTATACTAACATCGTAAAAGTAAGATCTTTGCTTTCATGAGAAAATCAAAGTCATGAGTTTTCTAGAAGCATAGATAAGACTTTTACACATGTCAGGGCTAGTGGGAGCTTTCGTTGTATACCTAGAAGTATGTATCGATTGAAGATAATGTCCCATTGTTATGTGTTCTATGAACCTAAAATGGAGAATTATTGTTTCATAATAATACTTAGGAGATACAAATTTGGAAATTTTAAATTGCAAGAAATATTTGTATATGTTCTTGATGTTTGACGACAAGAAATAAGCCTTGGGGTAAGTTTTTACTCTAGTACTAATTTCTAATAGGATAACTGTCGATCTTGATCGAAGTCTATGGTCCTACTTTGTGGTGTTGATTATTGATTAGAAAAGTTCTTGAGTATCATTGATCCTATTGTGAACTTTTGTGACAATGAGGATATGAGTACTTTAGCACCTTGTTATATAATCTTTTTGACGGATACTTTGAATAGTAGTTTGGTCAAAAGATAGTTGTTAGTATAACAAGAATACAAATGGATGTTGCATGGCAAATCCATTGGATAAGCCGTTGTCATAATGACTAGTGATGTTTGACATACTAGGTCATGTAGCATTCATTATGCGTATGATTTGGCATTGTTTTAGTAATTGATTGTTTTATATTAGCTTTGGGAACTGAGAGCAGTATTGTATCTTTTGATTGCTTTCGATATATAGTGGGACTATATATACACAGATGCGGTTACTTTCATTAGTCTTTACTGTGTTCCATCTTAGCATGTTTAACCACTTCCCTGAGTGCTTATGCATTCTAGATTTCCACAGTCAGTCATTCTTCAAGGGAAGGAAGTTTGAACTGAGACCGAGGTTAGGGTTTGGTCATGCATTAATCAAGGATTGAATGCAAGTGACGCAAAGCTAAACTGTGCTTGAAATGAGTTTCAAGTGATTGGAAGACCCACACCTGAGTTCACTTCATGGATTATGGTCACAAGTGACTCGGGATGATAATATCATTTCATCCTTAGACTGGAGATACATGTGTATCCAAAGCATGAGTCTGCTTTATTTTGATTGCTTTCAAACGTGGTTCGTAACTGGCCGCTATAAAGGGAGTTTTCAAATAAAGTATGAAGCATGTGGCGGGGCTATGTAGTCAAAAGGATTTGTTCCTCTATGTAGAGAGATATCCCTGGGCCCCTCGATGATTGGGCGCTGAAACCAAAAATGCATGGCCGTGCTCAAGCTGCAATGATTTTAGATCAGTTGCAACTTGTTATTTTGGTCACCACCAATCTAGAATCGAGAAACAGAATCATGAACGATCTGGAGATTGACATTTTTCCATGTCTCGTGTTCACACGGATATCGCGAACAAAGGGATGTTTATGATCACTTATCTATAGGACCTTTTAGCCTTTCTAGGCTACCAGGATTTATCGAGGATGACGTAACTCGTACCGACTTGGGGGCAAGTATGCTTTGCTAGAGCCGCTGCTTGTCTGTGATGTTAGTAACCCTGTATCATGTGCAAGTGGGAGTCTGTTGGAATATGCCCACTAATACACGTGCACTAGCATCACTGCTGAT